>CM062811.1:418748171-420074838 GCA_031772625.1 Pinus tabuliformis
ACAACATTGCAAGGTGAAGAAAATATCACACGTGTTAGATTTACGCATAGCACAAACACAACCAAACAACAACATTTTTTCCAAACAAGTAGTTCAAAAAGACGTGAGTAAAAAGGCCTTATAACTCCCTTTATCAGACATTGCCACTCAACATATGGAATTTTCGAAGTACTCATAAAACCTTCAATAGATGGAAGTTGATTAGGAGATAGTCTTTTAGGCTTCCTGTGGCCAAAATGAATAAACTTTATCAGTAGATATCTGCAAGATCCCACTCACAACTTGAGCAACAGATAAGTCCACATGTGAAGTTAAAGGATCCTTTCTAAGTCTTTGAAATTCCACCATTAATTCCACATAGGAATCGTGAACAAAAGCCATAAATTCCTTATTCCAAGAGGCAGTAAGTTGATTGTGTGTGTCATGTTTATTTCCTAAAGCAAAACTTACAAAGGCTTCTTTTTCGAATAGATATCACCCCGCATTGTGGCATATAAGAAAACATACAATGATCGTCACTAGCATGCTGACTGAGAAATTCAATGGAAAGGGGAATAAGATGCAATTATCTAAACAAACCCTCGAAGTTTTTCCATTCTGGGACACATTTGTAGCAACACCAGTAATTTGAGCCAAGTTGTAAGACATATACCTCATGTCCAATGCCACACTTGTCTGTTTGGAGACAAGGGTAATGGCAACAAGCCATTTGTCAGTAATTTCACTCCCATCTTCAACTATGCATACATCTATAGTATGCAATTTTGTCGCAACACTTGAGCTACTAAATAGATTTGATATTTGAAATTTTCTCCAATTTCTTTTCAGGAAATAAACTCCTTAGAATGGAAACTATGGCACCCACAAAGATAGCATATTTTTGGTATGGAAATGATAATCTTGTTTCCCGAGTTGACAATAACACCTATTCAACTGACATAAAAACCAACAATACCACAAAACCATGATCTTTAAATTTGTTAAATAATCATTTGATTCTTTGATCACTACTTTCAATAGTGTCTTTTATAGAGTTTGACTTCAGATGCATACAAATAATTGTAGAATCATATAAGCCCCAAGAAAGAGTTTTGCTAACAGAAAGTGGAAGAAATTGATCTTGCAACCTCCCAAGCAAATTTTTACCTCGTAAAAAATACATTTTTGCACTTGGTGATCTTGAAGGTATAAAATGACTAGGGTTGAAAGACGTATTAAGGACCAAACCCAAAGGATCAAATAAATAAAGAAATCCACTAGAAACTACCAATGGAAGGTCACATAGCAGGTAACAACTCAGTAAGCCTGAGCCATAGCTAAGGGTTTGACCTCGAAGTTTCCATGGAGGATTAACATGGAGAATGCATATTTCCTCCATACTTAGCATAGTCTTTTCAAAAGTAATTATGAGATCAGGCCCCTTGAATTCACCTAGATTAGGTTGAAGTAAAGATTTCATGGGTGATCACACTTATCATATATAATGTGTAATTTCTTTGCTTGGAATTGGTCTGCTATCTCTGACAGGTCAAACAATATAAGGTCGTCATTCCCATATCTCTGAAACATTATAGTTATTCTAGTATGATCCATACAAGGCAAATCTTTTGACATTTCTTGATCTATAAATGACATATATCATAGTGACTTTGCACCAAGTCACTCAGCCAAATCATTGTTTATAAATCAACAAAGTGCAATGGTGATTCTATGTTGTCAAGATGCATATGAAAAGTGGCGTAATGATGATAAGACCAATGCAACTACTACTAGGATACCCACTTACCTTTCCTTTTATCCTACAAAACACTCCCAGTTGTGAAATCCTTTTTTTGCCAAGTGTTTGCTTGTAAAAGTGGAAAGTAATGAATAATTTAAACTCGCAGAATAACTTTCTTTGGGGAAAACAGGATGGAAAACATGAAGCCTCATCTCCTTACTAAGAAAGTAAGGCTAACTAGGCTTTCTTGATATCCATGATCGAGGAACTATATTAGTGGTAAAATTTGTTGTTTTCACTACCATTGGTGATAAACCTTGAAAGACACACGTGCTATCATCTTTAAAATGTTAATACTTACACATCCATGGCATCTTTGGTTCTTCCAACTTCTATGACATAATCAGTGTAGTTGAAGCCTTGGAGATTTATGGATCCAGTGCTCTTAGAAGAATGTGCCAAGGTTAGAGGTTGGTGTTGAAGGAATTACTCACCTTTATCACAAGCTAACCAACCGGTTTTCCTATTCCATATTACTCTCAAGATCTACTTACATGCCAAAAACAAAAGAAGGTATTGTAAAAACAATCTGTCTCTATTTCTAAAGGAAAACAATCTCTGTGAAATGACCAAAGACAATTTTTTGTTATTTTTGTAATAATTTCCTTGAGAACATTGTTGGAGAACTCATAATCCATTGCAGGATTTGAAATGACACAGGGAACTAATTCTCAAGCATTTCTTGTTTGTTAGAATGAAATAGGTCTTATAAAAGGTAAGTTTGTCAACCCAAAATTTCCCTGCGCAACTAGAGGTTTAATATAGCTAGACTCCATCATGTTGGTTTGTTGAAATTGGCAAATAGGGCCAAATTCCACTTTGGACAGCTCCTATGGGAAAGATTATTGCCACATTAAATTCCTCTCTTCGATAATACCAAAATTGATCTCAATGTCGCCAAATTTGGATAATGTTAAGATTAGGTACATTCTATGCTAGGGCAATTTATTTAAATTTTCACAGTTAGCAATCACATCAGCATTACGATAAAATACAGATAGAACAGAAATATAAAATTTAGATGACAAGCAAATACAAGAGAACACAAGATATGGTGCGAGCCAGGGACAAACCCCACAATGTGTGGGGAAACCCTTTTACCAAATCTTCTTTTATCTTCAAAGTTCAGGAGAGAAAGAGAGAGAGAGTACGTTTACAACAGAAGTCAACACTTTGACTTGTCTAGATCTGAGCATAGATCATCTCCTATAACAATGAGATCAGTTGAAGACATTCTGCTTCAACTGATCCTCCAAGGTGACTCATTCACCTATCATCATCCTACATTAGGTTCTCAAGCTGTACCACGGCATACTGCATCATGCTGCATCATGCATCATCATGCTGCTCTTGATCTCATGCATCAATGTGCAACGCATACATCATGCTGCCCATGATCTACATTATGTTGCCCATACATCATGATCTCATTCATCATCATGTTGTCCTTGCTACTTCTTCGAAACATGTTAAGCTAGATCTGAATACAGTGATGATACGTATGCCAAGGATCTTCGCATTGAATTTCTAATAGCAAGACTGTAACAAGTCTGCTATAGGACTGCCACCAAAATCAGAACAGCTCATTCTCATATCATGATTGACATGTTGAGAATGGATAGGCTTTAGATCCTTAATTCATCCGAGGAGACTGAACTCACTACGGCTCCATGACCTTAATTGTAACTCCATTTGACTATAACTTTGCCTGACTGCGGCTCTCTCTGGCTTCATGCCTTTACAATGATTCCTCTTCATCACGGTGGTTGTATATGAAGAGTTTCCATTGCTGTGTGTAACGACAACCTATAGTCTGTCCACGCTGTGTGTATAGATTCTATAACTGCATATATATGTCTCCATTGACAATGGATTAGGGAATGTTTCCATTGTTGTGCGTTTGGTTTCCATTGCAGCGTATAAGGTCTTCCAATGTATAATATTGTCTCCATATCTATGTATGACCTGCAAATGAGTCTTCATAACAGCGTGTTTACTACGTTGGATCCATCTTCATGACTTCGTTGGTTCATGATTGCGATTCAATGTTTCCAAGGCCGAATATTCCATGGTTGCGTATAGATCAGTCCATGGCTGTGTATAGACTGTGTCACTAGGAACGTATCGAGTCTTCATGCTGTGTTTAGATGTCTTTATTACAGCGTATGATTGACTCCCATTATAGCGTATGTAGATCATCTTCCTGCTGCATACTGCAGCTAGGTTATCATGACTGTGGCTTTGTTACCTTGGCCCAATTCATAGATGACTGCAACTAATACATCTCCATTTGTCTACGTATATGGTGTCTCCATTTACGGTGGATAAGGTGTCTCCACTTACAGCAGATGGGAACCTTCATGACCTGCATATAATCTGCTTCCTGGACAGCGTAATATCCTCATTATTTGCCACTGTATATGTGTCTCTATTAACAGTGTAATAGTCTCCATCATGGACAACGAAATAATAACTTCCTTACTTCGGCTAAGTGTGTTGAATTAGGGCATCATCAAACTAGGCCAGCATATTCCTTTTGTGACTCTCCTTTTCCAAAAACCCAAGACGTGGAGAGGAGATCACATCAAGAATAAGTGTGTAAATGATATCAAATCCTCATCTTTTTATACCACAACGAGGATGATTAATAGACACGTCGGTTGGTCTTCTAGAGCCTACATAAGGGCTGGTCGGCTTGATAATAATTACATAAACAAAATAAATTCATATCTCCATAAATACTTATCAGAATCAGATGATCTTTGGATCAATCCTACACCTCTCGACGAGACGGATCAAATAAAAATATCAGCTACCATAAATAGGTCGACCCACATGGAGTTTGGCCGTGGTTGCCAATTTAACACTCCCTCTCAACTAGGGAGAACTCCATCCATTGATTCATAAGTCTGACTGTAGTATCTCTGCCATCAGTGCCCTGCACTGTTCTGCCCAACTCTGCTCAGCTCTGTTGGCTCTACTCTACTCTACTCTTCTCTGCTGGCTTTGCTCTACTCTGCTGGCTCTGCTCTACTCAGCTCTGCTCGGCACTGCTGGCTCTGCTAGCTCTGCTGAGCTCTGCTAGCTCTGCTCAGCTCTGCTAGCTCAGCTCTGCTCAGTGTTGCTAGCTCTGCTAGCTCTACTCAGCTCCGCTGGCTCTGCTTTGCTCAACGCTGTTGGCTCTGCTAGCTCTGCTCTGCTCAGCTTTTCTCAGCATTGCTGGCTCTGCTAGCTCTGCTCTGCTCAACTTTACTCAGCACTGCTGAACTATGAAGAAGAAGCATTGATCAAGAATGTCTCATACCATTCTCCACTGACCTGAAGTCAGACTTAGAGTGCGTACCACTGGTCCCACACCAGTCTCAACCGACCCAAAGTCAGTGCCATAGTAGGTACCACTCCTACTACTGGTCCCAGACCAGTATCGCAGTCTCAGAGAGTGTACCACTGATCCTAGACCAGTCTCAGCAGACCCGGAGTCAGCGTCATAGAATGTACCACTCTCACTGGTCCTAGACCAGTACTGCACTAACACAAAGTTAGTCTCGGAGTATGTACCACTGGTCCCAGACTAGCCTCAGCCTACCCAAAGTCGGCGTCATAGTATGTACAACTCCTACCACTAGTCCCAGACCAGTATCGCAGGCTCAAAGAGTGTACTACTGGTCCTAGACTAGTCTCAACCGACCCAAAGTCAGCATCATAGTATGTATGACTCTCACTGGTCCCAGACCAGTCCTTCACTGACACGAAGTCAGTCTCAGAGTATGTACCACTGGTCCCAAACCAGTCTTAGCCGACCCGAACTCAGTGTCATAGTATGTACAACTCCTACCACTGGTCCCAGACCAGTATCATTAATCCCAGATCAATGGAGGACATCCTAGCATAGGGAGTACGGTAGATACAACGTTGCATCCATCGGTACTACTATGGTCCCTAACTTCATTTCCCTGCTCATTGATCGGATGAGAGGTACTTCCCATGAGTCCCAGACTGCATGGGTAGGATGCCTCGACAGGAGAACTTAATCAATCCTGTCCTCATAAAAGAACACACCAATCCTGCTACAATCACCATGGAGAACACATCAATCCAGGCTGCCATGGAGAACACATCAATCCAGGCCTCATAGGAGAACACATCAATCCTGCTACAATCGCCATGGAGAACACATCAATCCATGCCTCACAAGAGAACTAATCATCCTGCTACACAAGAGAGCGAATCATATTGTCCCACAAGAGAGCGAATCATCTTGTTCCACTGTGCACCACCAGGGGAGGGTGTGTCACCCTGTGGTCATATGTTGCTCCATTAGAACTGCAAGCCCCCCAAAGCTCCCAGAGCTCAATGTATGCAACATGTAGGACCCTTCTACAAAGGTCTCTTGACGACTCCAAGTCGTTCCGGAAAATCACAAATTTGGTCTTTCCTCAGGGCTCTGTCATGTACATTATCTCAGTGTGATGGAGCGTCCTTGATCATCGACTTACCATATCCTAGATAAGGCAGTATTTGATGTCTATCTGATGGAGCAATTGTCAAATACGGGATTCCTCAACAATCGAATCCCATCTCTGGTTGTCACAGAAAATCACAGTGGTATTCATCATATGTACAAACAGCTCACTGAAGAGCTTCAGCAACCAGACTACCTCACAGAAGGCCATACTATCAGCAATGTATTCTGCCTTAGTGGTGCTCAGAGTCATCGACTTCTGCTTCCTGCTCATCCAGTATATCGAGGCAGATTCCAAAGAGAAACAACACCGAGAAGTGCTCTCGTGATCCTCCATATTGCCTGCCCACTCATCATTCGAATAATCATGTGGTTTCATATTTCTGGTAGTGTATCTCAATTCATGAGAGATTGTGCCTTGAAGATATCTTAGAATATTCTTGGCAACAATCTAGTGAGGCCCAACCAAATATGAGCTCACCATGCTAAATGCAACACAGATGTTCGGACAGAGGTTCTCCAAGAACATCAACGTGAATGAGTTTATGAAACTCAGAGGCATTTCCCAAATCTGGTCCGACATCATTACCATATAACTTCTGAAAGTTAAGATCCTCGAGGCAGCCACAAGTTTGCAGCTTATCTTCCCACATTCAGAATCCAACTCCCTCTGTCTCCTATAAATGAGAGGGTCTGCACCTGTCAGACATAGGTGTCGGTACGAGAGGTTTATCATCCACAACCTTCGAGTAATGGTTTGGATAGGTTTCACTCCTAGTGAATCTCAACTGCATTAGATAACTATCAATCCTCTCATACTATGCCCGAGGTGTTTTTCTTCAAGCCATAGAGGGCTTTCTTCCACATGTACACATGAGATTCCTTGATCATGATTCTCAAACTCCTCGGGTTGTTCCAAACCTGTGAACCTGCTGCATGAGGGGAATGGTCCCCTTATAATATTTTCCTTCGGTACATGTACCTTCATAATTCTTTTGAATTCAGGCATCCTAGTCACCATTTGACTCAGAGACCTCCGGTGTTGAGTCAATAGACATGGTCCCTAGTGGACTTCCTACAACTTGATACAACCCTGAACTCAAAAAAATCTTTAAAAGATCTAGTTTCAAACACATACCTTTCCATCGATAAGTGCCACCCTGTAACCTTTAACATCCATTTCTGAGATGGACATCAGGTTCGATCAGGTACATAAAAGAGATTTTGGGGTTCCTTGCTTTCGTGGAAGAGTCGACCATTTCCTTGATGACCTACATTACCAGTCACTCTTTTGATCATTGAATATGTCCCAGGAATGATTGTTATCTTCATCAAGAGATGTGTCTCTGCCATTCGGACACTCCTTCGCATAATGGCTGAACTTATTTCAAAAAGGCATCCGCCTTTCCTTCCACCCTTAGGTCCGAACTTCCTAATGAAGTGATCTTAAGATGGACCATCAGAATCTTCCGCTGCGCCATTCTAATAACATTCTCTGCTTTGAATTCACCCTAGGTGAATTATGAGGAACCCATTGATCCTTTTGTCTTGTCCCAACTGTCTTCGGTGATTGCTCTTTCACTCTTGCTTTGGCACTATCTTCACCTCACCTCTGATACCATCTTAAGATTAGGTATGTTCTATGCTAGAGAAATTTATTTAAATTTTTACAGTTAGCAATCACATCAGCATTACGATAAACTGTAGATAGAACATAAATATAAAACGCAAAAGACAAGCCAAGACAAGAGGACACAAGATATGGCACGAGCTAAGGACAAACCCCACAATGTGTGGGGAAACCCTTTGATCAAATCTTCTTTTATCTTCAAAGTTCAGCGGAGAAAGAGAGAGAGTAGATTTACAACAGAAGTCAACACTTTGACTTGTCTAGATCTGAGCATAGATCATCTCCTATAACAATGAGATTAGTTGAAGACATTCTGCTTCAACTGATCCTCCAAGGTGACTCCTTCACCTATCATCATCCTACATCAGGTTCTCAAGCTGCACCACAGCATACTGCATCATGCTGCTCTTGATCTCATGCATCACTGTGCAACCCATACATCATGCTGCCCATGATCTACATTATGTTGCTCATACATCATTATCTCATTCATCATGATGTTGTCCTTGCCACTTCTTCGAAACATGTTGAGCTAGAACTGATTGCAGTGATGATACGTATGCCAAGGATCTTCTCATTGAATTTCTAATAGCAAGACTGTAACAAGTCTGCTATACGACTGCCTCCGAAATCCGAACAACTCCTTCTCATATCAAGACTGTCATGTCGAGAATGGATAGGCTTTAGATCCTTAATTCATCCGAGACTAAACTCACTACGGCTCCATGACCTTGATTGTAACTCCATTTGACTATGACTTTGCCTGACTGCGGGTCTTATGGCTTCATGCGTTTATAGTGATTCCTCTTCATCACTGCAGTTGTGTATAAAGAGTTTCCATTGCTGTGTGTAATGACAACGTATAGTCTATCCACGCTATGTGTATAGATTCTATCACATCATATATATGTCTCCATTGACAATGGATTAGGGAATGTTTCCATTGTTGTGCGTTTGGTTTCCATTGCAGTGTATAAGGTCTTCCAATGTATAACAGTGTCTCCATATCTACGTATGACCTGCGAATGAGTCTTCATAATAGCGTGTTTACTGTGTTGGATCCATCTTCATGACTGCATTGGTTCATGATTGTGATTCAATGTTTCCAAGGCCGCATATTCCATGGCTGCGTATAGACTGTGTCACTAGGAACGTATCGAGTCTTCATGTTGTGTTTAGATGTCTTTATTATAGCGTATGTAGATCATCTTCCTACTGCTTACTGCGGCTAGGTTATCATGACTATTGCTTTGTTACCTTGGCCCAATTGATAGATGACTGCAACTAATACATCGCCATTTGTCTGTGTATATGGTGTCTTCATTTATGGTGGATAAGGTGTCTCTACTTACAGTGGATGGGAACCTTCATGACCTGCGTATAAACTGCTTCCTGGACAGTGTAATATCCTCATTGTTTGCCACTATATATGTGTCTCTACTAACAGTGTAATAGTCTCCATCATGAATAGCAAAATAATAACTTCCTTACTGCAACTAAGTGTGTTGGATTAGGGCATCATCAAACTAGGCCAACATATTCCTTTTGTGACTCTCCTTTTCCAAAAACCCAAGACGTGGAGAGGAGATCACATCAAGAATAAGTTTGTAAATGATATCAAATCCTCATCTATTTATACGACAACGATGATGATGAATAGACATGTCGGTTGTGCTTCTAGAGCCTACATAAGGGCTGGTCGGCTTGATAATAATTACATAAACAAAATAAATTCATATCTCCATAAATACTTATCGGAATCGGATGATCTTTGGATCAATCCTACACCTCTCGACAAGAGGGATCTAATAAAGATATTAGCTTCCATAAATAAGCCGATCCACATGGAGTTTCACCCTACTTCCCAATTTAACAGATAAGCAAAATGGGTTTTCGAATTTATGTCCTCAACTAAATTTATAAGGTCGGCCTCATCCTTATGTCGACACGCCAAGCCTAATGGTCACGTCCCAAGAGTTCCCATTGAGTTGTATATATAGAGGTGTCCTGTCACCACATTTCGACACATCCAAGTGCATCATCCATGCCTATGAAAAAGGTGGACATCTAAGGCAAGGATGTAGGTGTCAAGAGTCAAGTTTATGAAGATGTTTATCTCTATTTAGGGTGCAGTTTCCTTGGGAGAGAGTCGCAGGTCTAGGGCACTATGGGTGGAGGCTATAGGATTGTCTGGGAAGTTTAACTCTTGATGATGTGAGTGAGTTTCTTGTTGGATAGGGCCGCAGTCAGAGTTATGCTCATTGGGTATTTTTCTGCGCCATTTTGTGTGTTCAATCTCTATTACAAGCCACAGAAAGAGGGTTGCTCAACAACTTATTGGTAAGTAGTTTGGAGGGTGTAAAATCCTTCTCTCTAGGCCACATATGCCCAGCCTAGAGCGTAGCTAGGTCAAGCACTCTTCCATGTGTTTTGTACTGCTTTGTAATCTCTCATAGGTACAAACTATAGCAAGGAGGAAGATGCATCCGAGAGGGAGTTTTGAATGATGTTTGGGCTTATCATAGTTGGATTTTTCTCTCCTACAGTAGGTCACAGCACTAGCTGTGTGTTACAAATAGGCCACATGCCTTGACAACCTTGGACAGGAGGCCACAGGCCTTGGATCTCTTGGATGGGAGATTGTGACTCTTATCTTTTGTTTGAATAATAGTCCAAACCATCAGCAAATTGGAACAGAGGTGTTTAGAGGAAGGCCACAGTCAGGTAGGTGTCTAGGAGAAAATAAACAAGGTTGTAATAGTTTTCCATCAAACCTTCTCAATACTTGGCATAATATTAGTTCATCATTATAGAAGTGTTTCAACCCTTTAAGATCCTCAACCCGCATTGTTTCTATGACTCACATTTTATGATTTGCACTCTATAAACTCTGGCCCACCTGGTGTTCATAAGAATCACTGCAGATCTCTCCAGTTGCATGACAATGATTCATTATATCTACAAAACACCTTGATATGTAAAATAGTATGTTCAAACTACATACTGGACATGATACGATGGATAAGATATGACACATGGAAATTGATAATCTGCAAATCCCATGATAGTTACTACAATTCTCGTCTATAACATATTTGTACTGTTATAACCTCATAATATAACATAAGTCAGATTTCATTAACTTTGTACTAATCAAGCTTGCACCTGTGATTATTATTTGAAGCAGTCTGAACTATAATCTAGCCAGAGATAGCTTGCTCCTGTAATACGACCTTATCTCAGTGCCATGAAATCAGTATCTATGATATATCTCCTTAGATATGGGTTATAAATTGACAATAACCTTGCATAGAAGTAACATTGACAAGGTTAAGTCTTTAGCAAAGTAAACCTTGTAGCTGATGGTATATGATATAAATAGAAATGGCACAATCCTGAGGATGAAGATAAATGACAGAAGCACCATATGGGGTTCAAGTTGATCACACCCTTGTATTGTGTCAATCTTTGAAGATCTAATTTTATTACTTGAAATACCTATGTGGCATAAATCTGAACAATAAAATTTGAGGTAGTATGTCCTCAACTTTTCATCTTCTGAAGATCACCCTTGGAACACTATGATGATTACCTTATTCAATTGATAATCCATAATTTATTGGTGGCTTACTATAATTGAATATTGTTATATCCCTTCTGGAGATTGAAATATCAAGTCATTTTCTCTAAAGCAATTGCTTGAAGGGTCACTTCAATTACTTCTCTAGATATTCTATTGACAATACTTTCAGATAGTTACATTTGTTGAGAGTAGGTGTTGTATGCATTTTGAAAAGGCTGAGAATTGTGAAAGTCTTGACATTGAGACCACTATACATGAGTCAGTACTACTGCATACACAATTGTGAAATAATGATTGCAGGGTAGTACAATGCACATCAAGATTGAGAGTCGATGTTCTTGGTCATGCCTAAGGTTTGTCTTTGAGTGAGATTTGTTAAAGTTCTGTATAGCTAATTTACAGTATTGATAACTCATATGACAAGATGCATGTGGAAGAAGATGAAAGATGGAAGACTTGCTGATCAGAAGTTTGAAGGCTTGCTTAATAGCTTAAGCAAATCCACCAAGGTTTTCAGAGTATTTGCCATATTTCTACAACTCTATAGAATATTAAAGCAGTTTCTTTGATATCCTGGGAAGTCAGAATGTGTTATTGTTAGTATGATTATGTATGATAGTCATGGTACATCTTCATGATGTATGCGCTTTAGTTTTCCAGAAGTATAATACGTTCATCTGGCATATTCAACCTTGAATAAAATCGATTGTTGAGATTCATAATCTGTTGAGCAGTCAATATATCTTAGGGTCTATATTTGATGACAGGTGTATCTAGGTCTTTATAGTGATTAGGGATTGATACAGAGTCAGTTTCAATAGATTCAAAAAAATTGTTATTTTTTACAGGTTGCTTTTCTAGGGCTCACATGGTAGAGATGCTTAAGTAGATTGATCCTCAAAGTGATTTTTTTTATAGGACCAAAAATGTCACTATGAATTAACTCGTGATTTGTGTTGCTCTCAATTTATATATTTCAAAGCTATCAATATTCTGCTTTCCAAAAACACATGCTTTAGCTATGACGGCAGGTCAAAATTGAAGCAAATTAGCATCATGTTATCACTGGAATTGGATCACATAGATCATTCAATAAGACAAAAATACTATGAAATGAGACACTGACAATTTTATTACCAAGACAGAGCAAAATAAAATGGATTTGGAAGCACATGAACACATAATAGAGCTTTTAACACTAAACATTCGAATTCCTATTACTCTTTATTTGCCTAATAACCTTTCACTTCCTATAATATCTCTCTCACCACATATGTAGCCAAGTTTTTCCTCTTATTGACTTGCCATTTTAGTATTTTACAGACCCTCAAATTACACCACACACAATTGTTTCATGTACACTAATTTCAAAATTTGACCATTACTTTAATGACCTAACATTTTAACAATAGAACCAAGGCAAGCCTTTCGGGACCTTTCCTATCATAGCTCACATCAAATCACAAGATCCCAAAATGGCTTCAGTCAACCTCTGACAGATATGTCACCTATACTAAAGTGATACAGGAAATAGGATTGTCATAATGTATGACACAAATTCACGTCATTAAAGATGGTGTGAAAAACCATAAGTCTTATACATTAGATAGGGAATTGTTTGCTGGGGAAAATAAAGTGGAAATATGAATAAGGTGTAGGATGATTTCTGCTAGATTTAACCAATTTTGGGAACAAAAGGGTAATCACAAAAAATATGCACAACTATGGTATCATTAAAATAACCTATTTAACCATTAATGTTTGTGCATAGCTATCAATGAAATAGTGATACTCATTAATCCTTAGTGACGAACAAAGAGCATCAAGACAAAGTGTGCTAAAATAGTCTGTAGTTGTAGCTAATAAATGTAAAAATTACCTTAATGGCTTTCTTGGAAGTTGTCTAAATCAAATCCTATTGGAACTATCCTGCTACAGGAATACAAATACACATAAGAACCATTAGACTATATTTTCTAAAGGTTGTTCACCAAAACCCTAGTTGGTTATTAGAGCATGATAGAATTTATTTCTTGTCATATCTTAACTTTAATATATAAACTCCTGTGTATGCAAGTTCAGCCTTTTAGGATCTGAAGCACCAATGAAAGTGCCTCTACGTATCATTGATCACATAAAATAGTTTAAAAACAGTTGAATTAATACATGAATACACATTGAGAAACAAAATCTACATGGCATGTTGGCAGAATATTGAATATAACAACAATTGTTATGCATAACATCAATAACTTAAATTATTGGTTCTCAATGATTGCTCTTATGATGGATTCATTGTAAACCTATACAAAATGTTTGGATTGACAAAGTACTAGGTAGCATTATAGAATTCACACGCGAATCTGTCTAATCCCAAGTATTACCATCATCATTGATCATGTTTGAGAAGGTAGCAGCTAGCTTACCCAAAGTCAAAGACTAGTCACACAATACTCTTTGTGCTTAGTCTTTACAATTGAAAATTCTTTTGTAGGGAGAATTAAGAAGTAAAATGTTTTTCAATTTCATCTTTTAAGCCTACCCTTGGTTGATTTCATAGTGGATATTATCTTCAAGCCTTCTTTTGAATATAGATCCCCTAACAATCATTGCACTATGATATTCTATAGATGGTTAGATCATATACAATCATACAAATAGACACTGTTTTCCATTGGGAAGAATCTATATACCCCTCTCAAGGTCCAGCAAGGCAAGGACATGGATTGAAAATAATATATATACTCTTCTCAAAAGAATATATATACATTATGCATGAGGTTAATTCTATACTATCTTGAGGAAAAACAAAAGACCTGGGTTAGATCTGGTAGTCCAAAGGGAATATCTTATATTGCTAGTCTAATTGAGGGCTTTCTCGAGCATTAGGGCCCTGGGTTTCGATGATATGAAAATACCTTTCAAGACCTTGTGGTAGACGTACAAGAAGAAGATGCTCCCTCCTCTCTTGAAGATAATAACAGTATCACTGAAAAAGACCTTCCAATTCACAAGATTAGTTCTTGATGGATAGGATACATGCGACCAATGTGGCCCCAAATTAAACCCCATCCTCATCAAAGAACAGCTATGTGTTGATGTATCTGTCCTAGATTCTATGAATGATTTGCATGAAAACAAGGAGCATGATAAAAAATTTCACCAGTCATGATTTCCTACATGACAAAGTGATAAACAGAGGAAATGAAGAATTTTTTAATATTTCCACCAATGATACAACCCATATGCAGTTCTACACAGGTAGAAACCATGTTTCTACCCCAAAAGATCAACCATATGAAAAGGATTATGAAGATCATGCTTCCCTTGATGATAATTTAAATCCCAAAAAGACTTTTGACGTCACAAAAATATAGTTCAATCATACTAATCTTATTTTCATAAACACTGAAATTAAGGGATTTGTAGATTTTCATGGTAATATACTTGGCACCTCAACATTTTATTGTGAGTTTGAGGAGTAATGTAACCCCCATGTTACACTTTGATGTTAATCATGATCATGTAAGAAATAAATGGAAGTAATCATGATTTCCTACAGTTTGAGGTCAATAAACTGAAAAGGTTTTTCAAAGCCAGCAAAGTAATAATGTGACCATTATTATTATTTGAGTGAAGAAACAATTAATATTATAGTTCAATCCTCAAAGATCCTATATCCTGGAATCCAATAGTCCTACTATTTTTCATGCCTACAATATGAATTTATTCCTCAAGCCTGAACGGATAGGGAAGTCTCTTCCTTTTACTGTCAATACTCATCTGGAAGAAAATGTTATTGACATATGTGATGGATATTCCTCGGTAGACGTACAAAGGGTATGTTATAAACACACAATTATTGAAGCTTTCAGTCATACAGATCCATTTCCACATCTATATGTCTCTATTGTTGACAATAACAAAGCTGGATAGCCTAGAAGACTGATGAAACCTGTAATGAAACCCTCAATGACATATACAACTACAATGCCGAGAATGAAAATGATGTTAAGAAAATAATTGATGAAGAATACAGACTTGACCAAATAAAAATTTCTCTGTGGACCACATCAAATGCAAAGATGTTCTCTTCTTCGTGAACCTGTGGACAATCATTCATGCACTAGATTTTTAAAAGGAAATGTAGACAAAGAACCTCCGACAAATCCACATGAAGTCAATGCTAAGGGACAATTTTGGGGCATGGAAAAGGTGCACTCTGGAATGATCGATGATATAGGTCAAAATGACCTTGAAACTAGCAAGAGGATGTTTTCTCAACCTAGTCATAAACAAAATCTAGCTGCTCTTACCACTCAGCTTATGGGGTTTAGGGTTTGATGGTGATACAAGCACTGTTATGAAGTGTTGCATCTGTGTATCAATTTCTGGGCATTATATTTCATAAACAGACTCTAAGATGTTACTTATAGTGGACCACTATAAAACAATCAGGTTCCATCTTTCTAATTCCCTTCATGGTGTGTTCGATTTTGAATGAGAAATGACCATTTGTGGGTATTATTGGTCTTCTGGATCAAATGTAAATGACCTTAAAGGCTCTAATTTTTCAATGGCAATATGATGAAGTTAAATTGACAAAAATGGACCTTAAACAAAAGTTTTGTACCATTACTTGGGTCAAACTTATTGGTCCATTTATCATTGCAATTACACAATATTAGAAACATCCAAACACCTCAAGTCTCTAAACAAAGAATCTGGTGTAAGCTCATTGAATCCAAACAACAACAATACTAGAGGCGGGCATCAGAAATACCATGTAACATCCAACGGGAAAATATGTTTTATACATGAAATCAAATGCAGTCAGAGTATTTTCTAATGTTAGGACCCTGGAAAATTATGGAAGACGTACTCATTCGTTTTGATTAAAGATCAAAATAATAATTATAATATAGTGCAAGGCAATTCAAAAAATCTCTTAATTGGAGACAGAATACACTTTCTATTAATATGTGTCCAAATGTAAACAACTACATTCATACATGAAAGAAGGAATTCTCTGAATTATTCAATACTTCCGAACAACTATAACCCATTCCAAAAATTAAAAAATGCCATTTCATCTAAGGATACTAAAAAGAAAATGGAAGAAATAAGTGAGTGAACTGACAAGAAAAAAATAAAACAGGTTGCCAATAAGATATTCTCAAAGGGAATCTATGCAAGTTCATTCATATTCTCAAAGTACACAATGACATGAAAACTCTCTAGTTTGTAACTGAGGAATACCAGAGAATAATGAAGATGCCAAAGAAATATATTTTTAACTTGCAAGTTATCTAGTTTAAACTGCATGATGGTAATCAATACCAAATATAGAAGTGCAAGGTGTGGTAATCATGTCAACGTTCCTGCAGCAAGAACAATAATCAAACCAATCATATATCCTGAAAGTGCATGCCAAAAATACTTGCAGCCCCTCATAATAGGCAATTTTGTGTCATTTACAAGATCCCTATTCTTTCGCTAATCAAAACAAAGCACTAAAGCGAGGAGCATCCCTATAATTTCCTACATTATGATTCAATATAAAGTTTAAAGAATGAGTAGGTGGATGTGAATATGGTGCTCACTATTTATGAGTCCTCACTTTTAACAAACCATGACATCCATAGAAATACTGTTCATAAGAACATCTGTGTAAAAAATAAACTAAATAAAGCGTTCAAACAAAATGGTATCTTCTCACTAAAAATGCACCAACTACAACAACAATCTGCTGATGGTTTAAACAAATTAAAGAATAGTTTAAATAGTTAATACTAACAGAGTGAATGACAGGTTAAGAGAAAAGACATCATTCTGGCGTAACAATGAAGTAAAGTAACTCTCTCTATTGGAGATCTTATACACAAAATTTGGTGTACCTGAACATGTATTGAATATATTATAAATAAAGTTTGGTGTACCAAAACAGGCCCAAAATGTATCTCATGTATGTAGTTAATCTCTTCCAAGCACCCTATGTCCATTGATCGAGTCACTGTAATACTAAAATAATAAATAGTTATATCATGGCCAAATATGACATGCTAAGTTCCTGAACAAATATTGTCTGATAAACAAAGTTGGAATACAATATTATACTGGAATATACTTGATGAAACAACTGAAATTTGAAACCGCCTGACTATTATATCTTTATAAATTATTCCAAACAAAAATATAGACAAGAACACAAACAAATAGTTGTTTTGAAAATGGCAAAAAATGAAGAGGAAAAGAAACCCTAACAGAGCTCTGATGGTTGGTGATAATGGAGTTAATTTGGCACTATTTCCAGGCACCTGATGATCAGGGTGAACCCCCATAGCTCGCCAGACTCCGTCCAACCTTACCTCCTTCCCGCGGGCTCTCTAGCATTTTCTGTTCCTGTGGTCCTCCCGCCTTCCTCGTAGTCCATAACCACCATCGATCGTTTCCCTGTCAGTTGCAATGGTCCTGGATGAGGTGGACTATACAGAGGACCGAAACCCCCATGAGGTCATTTGGTCTTGCCATCACGCCATGTCAGGCTCTAGTCCCTTTGCTACATATCTACAATCTCTGTCAGTGCCTAGCTCTGCATTGGACTGACCTGGGCCATCTGTGCCCCATGCTCTACCCTTTGTCAACATCGAAGACACCTCTGGGTTGGACTGCCCACCACTTTCCCCGACTACCTTGAATCTCCTCAGTACCTACCTACAACCATTGCCCACTTTCAATGTGCCACTGCCTCATCTACCCCACATCTCTGCCCCACCCTACAACCCTTCCTCCTCTGGCATCCCCCCCCCTTCCTGGGACTACTACCTACCCTATCCCTGCACTATCCAGTAGCACCCTTAACCCTGGTGGCCCATCTCCCAGTACCCCTATCCATTCTGGATGCTTCAGCTCCCCAGTCCCAGACCCTAATTCAACCCTATCCACCCCACAAATGGTTAACCACAGCATACGGGGATATCTTTGGGACTATTTTACGTCTCGTAAAACTAGCAAGTTAAAGAAAGGAAGGTGCCTAAAAGCCTTCGATATGGACATCAACCTATCCATGGGTGAAGAACTCTCGATGGGGGAAGCTGCTGAAACAACCAAGAAGGTCTTTGTGGGCCGAGTTCAAGGGTGGAACTATATTGTGGAGAGACTTAATCTCTGGACCTGAGAGATTTGGGCTTATTTACTCAAAGAATTACCCACCACTCAGGTGATTATGCAAGGATGGTTTGCCCTTTGCTTCCACAGGGAAGAGTACATGGACTGGATACTCTCTAGATTCTGGCATATCGAATTAGCCCCTATTTTGTTGAAAAGATGGGATCCCTTATTTGATCCTGAGAGGGAAAAGATCGGAGTTGGGCCAATTTGGGTTCAATTACTAGGCCTTCTGATGCCATACTAGACTCCAGTCATTTTTAAGTGCATAAGCAAAGCACTAGGTACCTATTTGAAACATGATCAGTCCTATGAAACATCAGGGAATATGACTATGGCTCGCATCCTGGTTCATTTGGACACCAGAGAAGGCCTAGAGGAAAAGATTAGCCTACATTGGAGGCATTTCTCTCGCTGACGAAATCTTGGTTATGAAGGCGTTCCATTCAGGTGTAGACGATGCCAAAAGGTAGGACATCTTTTCAAAGAATGCCCACTGCTCATGCCTACTACTCAAGCTGCTACAAAGGGAACCAAACATCGCCGGATGGAAAACCCAATTATGGATGAGTGGTCCATAGGTCTGGATAGTCCAAAGGATGTGGCTGGGGTCACTGCTCAGCCATCCAATGCTTCACATATGTCGCCAATCGCCCCTCCTATGACTAGATCCTAGTCTACTGCGGAGGCTGCTCCTACAGCGGGTACATTTTCTTCTCCCTTATTCTTTGCACTGAATTTTAATCAATATTTTTTTCTCATTGGCATCATCTACATCTTCACCTTGTTCAGTTATTTCTCCCATTACCTGTGCACTTGATCACCCATTACCTATCTTTTCCACCACCACCCCCCCAGTTGTCCTTGGACAGGTGCTCCAACACAATCCTATTTCCCCATCTGCTTCAGGTTCACATTCCTACAACGTCTGTTCCTACTACCAGGAAATCCATTACTCACTTGGATTGGGTATCACACCCTCTAATGTTGAGCATAAACCCACCCGGGGGAGGCATTCCAAGATGTCCAAAGCCGTTAAGATTGCTAGGGATGATGTGGCTCAGGGTGGACAGAACACCATTGAAAGGGTATTTAGAGCACCAAACACCCTTGACAATGTTTCCCCATGAAGAGGCTCTCCTTCAACTATAGGGGATTAGCTAGTCCCTCTAGAATATCATCCCTTAGGAGACTCTTGAGTTGTGAGCCTTGTGACATTATTTTTCTTCAAGAAACCCTAGGTAGCTTTGAGCTAATTTTTAGGACCCTTCTAACTATCATGCCAGGGTGGCACTTTCAAGCTTTGGATGTTTTTGAGATATCCGGGGGTCTAGCTCTTGGGATAAACCCTCAAACCATCAAGGTTACATCGGCTTGGGGAGGTCAGGGTTTCCTGGGTATCGATATATTTTCAGCTGAATTGGGCAGAAATCTCTGTATTATGAACATTTATGCACCCAATCATACTATATTGGATTTTTGGCAGCATCACCTTGAGAATCCCTTGATGGACCAATCCACTATTATAGGGGGAGATCTTAATTTCTCCATCGGACATGAAGAATTCTGGGGACACCACTTGTATTTGGATCCACTCTCGGATCAGCTCGGCATCCTCTTGGAGCAAAATGGTCTTATTAATGTCCCTATGAACAAGAAACTTCCAACCTGACACAACAGAAGGACTGGAGATGCAGCTCTAGGGTGGAGACTAGATAGATATCTCATTCATGAAGATCTGCTTACTTCCTTCACAAATTATAGATAGTGGGTGGGCACTAGAGGAATATCAGATCATTCCCCTATTTATCTAGGAGTGGCACGCTCCTTCAAAAAACCTATCACTGTTTTTAAGTTTAATTTGACCTAGTTAAAGGACCCTGAATATCTCAGGTTGGTTTTGGAATTTTGGAAGGCCCATCCCTTACCAAATGTCTAAAGGAAGGCTGAGGGTATCTATAGTAACCTCATCAAACTCAAGCGATTATCCATAGATTGGGCCAGAGGTAAAAAGGCCAAGGAGGAACATACCCTTGGTGACATTGAAAATTAGTTGGCCACCTTAACGGATGAACAAGGAATAGGGCACACCTCTATAACAGCAAAACTACACCTTGTGGACTTGGAAACCCAGAGATCAAAGATTCTGCTGGATCAAGAAGAAACTTGGAGACTTAGAAGCAAGGAAATTTGGTTACAAGAGGCGAATGGAAATACAAAATTCTTCCATAAATTTGCAAATGGAAGGAAATCCAGCAATACTATCTATAAAATGCCTATGTAACAGGGTCTAATTGCTAAAACTTATAATCAGCTGGCACGACTGGGTAACACTCACTTCAAGTAGTTGTTCAAAACCCCACCAGGCACACCTCTAGATAATATCATTCGCATTGCAGGGCATTTTCCTAGATTTGTGGAACCTGACTTGGTGGAGGATCTCATAAAACTTGTTATTATGGGGGGAACTGGAGGGCACCCTAAAGTAGTTTAAGAAAAGAAAAGGTCTGGGGCCAAATGTTTGGTCTGTGGCATTTTATCTTATATTATTTGACATTATTGGACTAGATCTACTCAATGCGATTGAAGAATGTTGTTCATCGGGCAAAATGTATGAACCTATAAATTCCACCTATATAGCCCTCATTCCCAAGATGGACTCCTTGCCATCCTTCAATGACTTTAGGCCTATATCCCTATGTAACTACCTATACAAAATTATTGTAAAGATCATTGCTAACCACATCAAGCTGATTCTATTGGGCAACATCTCCTTGGAAGAATTTTTCTTCCTACATAATTGACAAATCCTTGAGGCCATTGGCATAGCATAAGAGGCCTTATACTCCATCAAAAAAAAGAAGCTTAAATGGGTGATGCTCAAGATTGACCTCTCAAAGGCCTTTGACAGGGTTAGCTGGATATTCTTAAGGATGATCCTTACTCACCTGGGCTTTCCACTAGCTTTTATTAGATGGATAATGTGCCACATTACATCTATATCCTTTAGAACTATTATCACTCCATGAAACTTTCCTAGGTTGCAGCTTAGAGGTGCCTAGTAACATATAATCTTCAATATTGTTCTTTGAACTATGGGAATAAATAATGGTTTGGATCAAGCCAGATAACCACTTTGACTTTGTTATTACTCAAGACATGCATGAACACCCTCAGCCTACAAGGCTTTAGACCACCATTGCTCAATAGTTTGTAGATTAGGTGAATGAATGGAGAATACTAACCATACTAGCAGATGCATACACAAACATATGATGGCTAGCTACAGAAAGTAAAGAAACTTGTAGATCTAATACATCAACACAAAGATAAGATGACATTTATCTGGCATTAGACACAAAAGAAACCTGAATGGCCTGTTCAAGTGCAAGCTTAGAAGAGAAGAGAAATTGGGATATTGAACATATGACAACAAAAGAAGCTTATATTACTAATGAATGAAGATGAGAAGCTTGAGTAGCAGAGTCTTTATAGTCTCCAGAAGTTGAACACTGATTACATCTTACTTTCAGCTATGTATAGCTCTTTACAATGCTCACGATCTTTTTAGAGCTTCTGGTGTCTTAATCTATTCCTACTGCCTTTAACTTCCTGATTACGTACAAGGACACAATTCTCCTCCATCATGAAAATGACAATTAATTCTGGTAAAACGCTGCCCTGTTAGGTGGCTGTCTTGATTGTGCCAGTGAGGGTCCATGACTATTTAATTCTATTTGCTTGCATTGTGCTGTGTCCTTCCTCTTTTGGCCATACCTTCACTTAATTCAGTTCAACGGTCTGCCTGTCACGATATTAACAGGGTCAACCACCTTCCTCCTTGGGTAACTGATAGGAAGTAGAGTATGAGGTGCATGGGTGGTTGGACATGCCAATTAGGAAGAATGGAGTAATGGCAGGATGGCAGAGGACAAGCCGGTAGCTATTAGATGAATTAAATCAAACATATAGATTAATCGGAGGATGGCGGAGGAAAAGCAGGAGTGATCATGAACGAGGGCCATCGGATCATAAGAAGTGGATAGAGGAGATCGATTGCATGAGCCTTGCGGTCTTTGGCGAGAGCAGAGAAGGTTTGAGCCATTGGATCTCGGGTGGACATATCAGGCGGCTATCGGGCGGAAGAGGTGCTCAGACGATAGCGCTCGAGGGTGGTTTGGTTTGGGTGGTTATGGTTCTTATCGGGTGCTTATCAGGCGGTAAGTGGTAGGGGGTGGAGTCTGCTTGATGCCACTCATTGCATGCCATGTAGCAGAGGAGGAGAGAGAGAACCACCTTTATCGGGCTATTACTCCTCTTGCTAGTTGCCCGGGCGATAAGAGCGACATCCGTTAGATCTAGTGGGAGTGATCTAATGGTGGAGATCGATCGAGCATGTTTCAACGATCGTGTGAAACGTGGGCCATCAGATCAGTGAGAGAGATCAACAGTGGAAGGACATGACGGTATGGGATGTCCTTGACAAATGTGCAGAGGGTGCGTAAGGGTAGAAAGGTAAGGTTTTTCAAGGGCTTTTGGGTTAATTTATTTAAGGCTAATGTGGAAGAGGGTTTTGTTAAGGAGTGAGGGTCAAGTTAGGATATGAGCGGAATAACATGTAAGTGCGAGTGTGGAGTGATGGCCTATGTGGGGCCCTTTTCAGGAAAACAAAGCAAACCATGCTTTTCCTTTAGTCTTCAAACTAGCAGCGCTAGACCTCAGAGGTAATGGGAACCTTAATCAATGGATTAGTCTCCCATTCCTTTCAGGCATAGTGACGAATCAGGCAGGGGTGTCATTTCTCCCCATTGCTTTTTATTGTGATGGAAGGCTTAAGCAGGCTGATTGCATCAGAAAAAAGAGCTGGGAGGCTCAAGGGTCTCAAGATCATGGAGCAATGCACTCTAACAGATTTTATCTTTGTGGATGACATGATCATATTCTTACATGGAGGCATTCAGGACAACAACACTGTCTCTGAAGTGTTGAATGTTTTTTGTGCCACAATAGCGATGGAAATAAATCGGGCCAAATCCACTATATCTCTCCTAGCTTGTACTCAACAGGAGACCTACCATGCATTCCAAAACTTCCCCTTCCAAAACCTAACAATGGAGGATGGATTGCAGTACATGCGTTTTACGATAAAAGGAGATCGATACAAAATTGCAGATTGGACCTGGTTGATTGCCAAGGTGGAAAGAAGATTAAATATTTGGAGCCTTCATCTACTATCCAGAGCGGGTAGACTGGTGCTCATTAAATTGGTTATGGAAGCACCACCAGTCTTCTGGAAGTCTCTGGCCTAGATCGCACAAGTATATTACAAAGGATTCAGCGAGTTTTCTACCACTTCTTATGGAAGGGTCACAAGGAGGGAAAACCCTATGTGTGGGTCAAATGGAGTAGAGTTGCAACTCCTAAAAAATGGGGAGGTTGGGGCATCAAGAACCTCGTTGCCTTTGCTCAAGCAATTGTAGCCAAATTAGGATGGCTTCTCCTGAAGCACAAGAGCCTTTTGTCAAAGGTGGTTACCTATAAATACATATGGTCGCGCACAGTCATGGACTAGTTAATATTACCTACTTGGAACAGGAAAGGAATATCAGTGATTTGGAGGGTTGTTATAAATACCTTTCCCATCAAAAGGAGGGATATTACTTGGTGAATCGGCAACGACATGTCTGTCCACATTCTGACTGATCCATGGATTGGTTGCGGAAACTCACACCATCTCCCTCTTGGCTTGATCTCCTTCCTAAGTCATATTGGAGTGGCAAACATCACGCAGATCGGGGACCTATACAACACCACTACATATACCAGTGGAGGCCCTAGATATATTAGATGAGTGGCATATGGAGTGGAGGAGATATTCGGTGGCTTTAATTGAATCCCATGTGAGACTAAGGGATGAAGATGACAAACTGCTTTGGGGTTTTGCACAAAAGGGGATCTATACTCCAAAGGATGGATATCCTATTATCCATGCTAGCCATAAACCTGATTCTTTGGATAACTGGTGGAGCAACATATGGAAGCTAAAATTCCCAGTGGGTACTCGTCTTTGGATGTGGAACATCATTATGGACAAAACCCCGACCGGAGCTAATCTCAAAAAATGATCTTTCAGGGACCTACATGATGTGTATTATGTCATGAGGAGGAGGAATCAAATCACCATCTCTTTCACACCTTACGGTAATGAAATGTTGCTCCATGGTGCAGCCACACGAGGCACATTTTTTAAAGCATTACCCCAAAATGCTTTCCTAGATAAGTTTAGATGTGAATCCATGCCTATCCAAGAGGAATATGGACACTGCACTTGACCTAGGAATCTGTTTCTCACAAATTACCCACATGAAAACATTCTGAAATATACTTTTGTATCAAGCTTAAGAGCCCGTCTAAAGCCTTCAGGTAGGCTCACTTATCTATTGCATGTGGGATAACCAATTTTACACAATAAGCTTTATTTTGTTAAAATTTCAAATTAATACCACTAGTTTTTGTTACCCTGAAATTCCCATTCAGCGTTAAATTTTTCTTTAAACCTGGTTGGCTCTTATAACTCCAAACTGATTTGTATTAAATCCATGAAGTCTATAAACATGTGGCATGAATATTTCAACAACGTGTGAGAATTTGACAGTAGCACCCTAGAAATAACAAAGATGGAGATTCTCCCTCTGGCCTGAGGGAAACTTCTAAAGACAATGTTAATGGATTATCACCTTTTATTCAGAATGGCCAAGGCATACATTAGCCTCAGACTTCTCACAGTCTCTGTTTTATTCTTCTAATAAGTCTCACATGAAGCAACAAAATTTTTTCACCTCTTATTAGATTCCATTCTAAAAGAAATTACTCTTGTTGTTATATGTCTTAAAGAAGCCAGTGTGACCAGCAACATGTGAGAAATGGAATTCTGCTAAGACCTTTGCTTTGATTTGGAACAAGGTATATAGGGTATTTCAATAAGTGTAACTCATGTAGGAACTTCTTACACATGTTAGGTGTGAATGTGTGAGAAGTGGTTCAAGACTACTTTTGGTGACCACCTAGTAAAACTGTGAAATAATACCATCTTGTAATTTCACTTAGTAAATAAAATTGAAAGATTGATTTCACTAGATCTCCTAACTCTTAAAGATCTAAATGAAATATTCTAGACATTTTCAGAATATTAGTGATTTGCATGTGATATAATCTTAGCTATACACATAATTGTTGAGAAAAGGTGGTTTCTCGAATTAAAGAGATTAGTTGCTAAGATAAGGTAGATTAATTTTCTCAATTAGAGTCTGAGAGCATAAACAGAACAAGATGAGAGAAGTTGTATGCAAAAAATTTTGGATATCAAAAAGACAAGAGAACAGAGAAAGATCAGTTGAGAAAATTCAAAGCACAGGAGAGGAGGCAAGGTCAGATCGGAATCCATATTGAACAATGTTGTATAGAAATTCAGTAAAGTGTGGGTTTGAGTATCCAACAAGGAGATAGAGTAGATCTGGGTGTCCAGGAAGCTAAAAACCTCCATTTTGACGTGTCCTTGTAAGTTTCGATCATTAATGATAAGCTGATTTGAAGGACAGAATTATGTGTGTACTTGAAAATCTATTCTGAGTCCACTATTTAGGTTTTCCACTTATAAGTGTGACTATTGCATGTTCAGAATTTTATTTTGTTATTAAAGTAATTAAGGATCTAAGTTATTTGAGAAAGAAACACAGGACCCTTGTCCTCTTGAATTAGAAAAAATTTACATGGTATAAGAGGATCATCTCTAATTGAGATCCTCAAGGGTTTACAACAATAGATCAACTACCAGGAAACAAAGACCAATAGTTAGAGGGTTTCATTATTGTTTCTTGAAGGACTAATCACTCTTGTGGGTATATTTTTGTTGTTTTATTTTCCTATCTGAAAATTTTGTAAAATAGATCTCAGAGATGGCAGCAACAAGTCTAAAATTTGAGGACAAATTAGATGGTGCCTCCAGATAGGTGTCATCAAAAGCCAAGGTAATATTTTTTTTTGAAAGAAAACAATCTCTAAAATATTATCAAGGATTTCATAATTCAGTCTATTGATCTGCATGAATTGGCATCACATATAAATAAGGAAGTGAAGGCCCAAATTACTTCAAGAAAGGGTCCAAACCCTGCCTCAGGAAAAAATGAGCAACTCTGCCTCAGGAAGGTCAAACTGCATATACGATTGAAGATGTTTTCATGTACAGTTGTTGCAAATACCAGTGTGGAAGTTGCAATGGTTGTTGGGAAATTACTGAGCAATATAATCTTGACCTTGGCTACGATGTTGACTAAGGTGAATACATTGATAAAGCGAAGGCAGGGATTATTGATCCCTTGAAATTGATCAGAGTTATTTTGGTTGATGCTACAAGTGTGTCTTCATTGTTAACCAAAACAAAGTGCATCATTTTTGTGGTCCTAAAGGATAAGAAGGAAGTCCTAGGTATGAGAGATGGTGTGGGTGGCATGGACTACTAAAGAGCATATCTAGACCGGTGTGCCTTCTTCATGGTGTCTTGTTCCAAAAGTAGGGTTCAAGTTCAGGTTGTCTGGTGTCCTAGTTTTGAAGGTTACACTTTGGGTCAATTAGTTTGACCCCTGTTATTGTCTCATGCATTACATATCCCATTACTGGGAGCAATTGCTTGTGTATTCAATCTAACTTAAAGGAAAATTTGTCAATTGAAGTGCCCTGCAGTTCTACCGCCTATGTTTTATGCAGGGAAAAAGTGTAATCCTTATCAAGGAGAGACTGGAGAAATGTTTTCCATTTTCACCTATTGGAGATGATAATTTATTCAAAGAGCTAATTTTTAAGAAGAAGAAAAAAATACCTGTTTTAAGCAAAAACCATGGAAGATTGGGCCCCACAGAAGGAATGGTTGTAACTGCATAGCTTGTAAACATGTCTTATGGTGTGGAAGGGTTATTGCCAGAAGCACCTCACCTATTAATGGTCCACGATATTCCTTGAAGATAGCAGAGTTAATCGTCTATCTATAAATGTGTACACTAGCTAATGCTCCTTCAACTATTTATCTATTCACTGAAGTGTCCCAAAATGCTTCAACACCAAATTGTTCCAGAAGAGCTTGAAATTTGAAAATTTCCCACCAAATTGTTTGAAAAGTGCCCAATCAATTTTGATTTATGTAATAATTACATAATTTTAATGTGTTAATTAGGATCTATTGATTTAATATTTATTAATTATTTTATTTTGTTTAATTTAATGTGTTAATCAAAATTTATTGATTCAATATATATTAATTATATATATTTAAAAGCAATATCTTGATAATATAAATATATTTTTAGTAAAATATATAAATTAAAAAATTGAGATGTATTTTCAAAATTGTTAGATTTTTGGAGGGAATGAAAGCACTAGTCCAGCTTTAAGTGCTTTTATGGGAGTCTCTTGGAGGGAATCATTTATGCTAATATTTATCATTGGATTCAGCATAAGTTGGAAGATGAATCAAGTGGTTTGAGAATAGAAATGCACCAATCTAGACATGTTTTAAACCCTTAAACATAGACCATAATTGAGGCAATGTTGAGAGGATTACGAGCTGAGTTGAACTTAGAAAGAGCATTTTCAAGGCTTGAGGTGTAAGTTGGAACAACCATTATAAGTAGAATCTAATGAGCTTATCATGACCTCATTATAAATAGATATGAATTTATTAAATGAGAGCTACCATCTTGGCACATGTTTCTATTTGGAAGAGTTTGTTAGATTGGTTGAAGGAATGTACCACCTCGAGAGTATGTGGAAAGCACAATTGGTACGTTGCACTCTGAGGTCAAAAAATCTATTTGGAGAACACTCCCTTATTCTCAACCTCCTAATTATTTGATGGTGACCTTAGAGAGCAGATGAGCTTGTTGATATAGGCTATATAATGAGGGTTTGAAATTATGAATGATAAATAGTTTGAAAAATCAATGCAAAATATCTCCATTACCTAATGATAGATTTGAATATCAACTTAGAAAAATATATGTTGAAACATATTGCAAGTAGTTTGCACATGTAGTTTTGCTGCCATTTATAACCACTATAGAATTACAGTGCCAAAGAGAGGGTCTCAGCAGACACAGGTGGAAAATACTTATCTAGCACATAAACAACATAATCATGGGCTTTGGTATATCCAAATATGTGTCAACCCTTGTTGGAAATACTGGGGGGGTGAATTGATACTTCTTACAATTGTTATATTATGTTAGTTAAAAGGTTAAGCTAGAACATAAGAAGTAGAACGAAAATAATAATTTTATTAAATATAGTGAGAAATTTGATTCTCATTTATAAATATGGGCTCCAACTTGTAATATAAGTTCCTTAATTCTTCGAGGTGCGAACCTTGAATGAGAACAAAAAGCCTCTTACGCCAATCTAGGCACCAACCTAGTCAATATGAGGACATCAATCTTCTTAGGTTGAAGCCTTTAAATATTACAAAAAAAAAAAAAAAACATTATCAAAATACTTCAAAATCATTTCTTCAAGATGTCTACCATATAAACGTCTTGTAAAAGCAGGAAAGATTTTACACTCAAGATGCTGATGTCTATTGAACATAGGCTATTTAACGATGATATATGGTTTATGTAATTTGACAAAGACTTTATACAAATAGTGACATCCCCCAACCCATGTTTGGACAATGTCATCGAACCATCATCAGATAATGTGTTCACTACCTCGATTGTCATCTTCTATTCAAAGAATGTAGATGAATCGTGCAAGGTACAAAGTGTTTCAAGGACACTTGAAGCCTCTAAGTCATGTGATCAACCATGATGACTAATGCTCCTCTGCCTTCACTAGGTCGAATCAAATACCCACTAGATAAGAGTTCACCATACACATCTTTGAGATTGTGATACCATATGCATACAATCAACACGTAGACATACATATGTTTATTATTTATTGATCTACGCACATGTTTACACTATTCATACTCTATTTCATTTTTACTATTCAATTTCTTCCTCTCATTATGAGAGCCTCGACTCTTTTTCTTAGCACATTGTGTGATATTGAATTCTTTTAGGCAAGGGATTATAGTTAACTTCAGGGGATAGTGAATTCCTTGATGGCAGTCTTTTAAGAAGGCTTGAACATTTCTCAATAAGACTCATGAGACATGCAACATATTAAGGGTTACCTCCAATTTAGAAATGACCCCTTCTTTGGCATCAATGGCAAACCTCTCAAAAATCCACATATTCAAGAATCTCCTTGAATATCATAATCTAGAGCCTCTTTTTCTCCCTTGTGTCATGCACGGAAGAGTGCTCCTGATCTTCAACTTCAATTGAGTTTACTAGACACTATCAAACAATATCCTCCAACCTCATAGTAGGGCTATCCCTCCCCAAGCAAAAACCTCCTTTTTCTAGTTCCTTGCCTAACTCTTACTGTGTTTTTGTGCTTTAGTGTCCTTCCATGAATCACTTCCTCCCCTTTGGATTTTAGGGACAACCTAATTTTTCTCCCAAGACTCTCCTTTTCCCTTTCCTCCTTGATGTTATCCTTCATTCCCTCCCTCCCCTCTATTCCCCCTTCTCTCCCTATTACTTTTGTTTCCCTGCTACCCTCCTCCTCTTTAGCCTCCCCCCTTGTTACAATTTATGATGCTATACTCGACTTTTCGTTTCCCCCTTCTTTGCGTTGTTGAACATCCGTTTTTTAGACTCTGGTAGAGGGTTGGGGCCTCATAGCAATGATCATCTAAATGTCCCCAAGGGAGGGGGAAATCATTTTTTTCAATGGAACATAACTAGCATTGCACCAAATGTTGCAAAGGAAATGTTGTAAGGCATAAATTGAATTAGTCAGGTGACATTAGTATAAATGGTTCCATATATTAAAATCCATAGGTCTAATAGATCTTGTCTAGTGCTAATGAGATCATCATAAAACAAACTTTACAACTTTGAATAGGCCTAAAACATATCACATACAAGAGTGTTCAAGCTGCAATGAAACCCAAACAATAAACATTGTTTCAAAGAATCAAACATAATGTTGATACTAGACTAAAAATTGAGCACGGGTCTAACGGATCTTGAGCTATGGTCAAAGGACTGCCCTTGTCCTCAGAATCATTACCAAAAATGGAGATCATGGTAGTTAAGTAGCAGTTTTAAAGGTTGTACTCTTTGAGGATAAAATAGTTCTAATGGTCATTCATTGAGAAATGAAAAAAAATTTATCACATAAAAGGACAGTTATTAAAACCCAACCCATGAATCACTTGCCCCTTGGATCTTAGGGAGAACCTAATTTTTCTCCCAAGACTCTCCTTTGCTATTTTCTCCTGGATGTTCTCCTTCATCCCTTCCATCCCATATATTCCCCCTTCTCCCCCTATTACTTTTGTTTCCTTCCTACCCTCCTCCTCTTTAGCCTCCCCCCTTGTTACAGTCTATGATGCTCTGCTCTCCTTTTTGTTTCCCCCTTTTTTGACTCATCAAACATTCCTTTTTTAGACTCTGGTAGAAGGTTGGGGCTTCATAGCGATTATAATCTAAATGTCCCCAAGAGAAGGGGAAAATCCTTTTTTTTCAATGGAACATAAATATGCAAACTTTGAAATTTGCTCCACACACACACACACACACACACACACACACACACACATATATATATCATTTTTCCGCTTAGAGCTTCAAGGGTTGAATCTCTTTCAAACTGAAAATCTTATCCTTGAATTGCAAGGCATTAGCCAACCCTTTAAAAAACTTAGCTATAAACAGTTTAATCAAGTTCACTACCCTCATATTGTCATTATACAAGCATCAATGGAAAATGCGGAAAGGGTATCCAATTACTATAGAATTCTCTCCCTCATTGGGAGTTTTTATCTAATGATGTTATTGGCCATTTAGGGGGCCTTGTCACAAGATGAAATGTTGTCATTAGCCTAAAAAATGATTAGTCTATTCAACTTAGGAATCTTTGTTGATATTTAATCTAAGGTCCTGGACATGTCTTTATGTTGATTAAACCTTTACAAGCATTACTTGAATAGATAATATTTCTAGCTCTCTTTTGTAAAGCTTCCCTCCATTCACTTGGGCCACACTACTATCGAGGGAGATTAAAATTTCTCTTTGGGGGGTTTTGAAGTTTGGGATCCATAACCTTAACAAGACCCTCTTTTGAAGTTCTTTATAGACCTTTTTGACAACATTCTCCTATGTGATATCCTCCCTACAAATATTATGCCATCCTAGCCTAATTATAGATGAATAAATGCTCACATTGCAAAGAAACTATATCATTTTCTTCTATTTGAAGATCTCTTGGACACAATTCTCTAAAGTTTTCAATTCATGTAGAATTTAATATCTCTAAACATGTGCAATAGAAAATGGTAGAGCTCTTATATTGTCCCTCTGACTTGAAGATTAAATTCCAATGACTAAAGATACTTCTCAACATATTAACCACTCAATCTTGCATCGTTAACATCCACTATTAGAGTTGCAAGTGCAAGTTCTTCACCAACCTCCCAATTGACACCTTCATCCATTTCAATTATATGTGCATGTAGTCCAAAGATCCTCTTTGCAATTTTAGGAGAAATAAATATGTATAGGAGAGAAGTTACAATATAAAATTAAACAATACCAAAGTTCAAATAAAACACCACTACTTAGACTATCCAAAATGAGAATTTCTAAAGAAGAAACTAGAATCTCATCTTATTTTTTATATCATTGGTAAATGAACATGGGTTGATTATTGAATATCTCTTGTAATTCAAACAAACTAATGTATGATGTGAATAATAATAGGTAATAATTCCCATAAATGGTCATGATTACTATGGCACATATTGATATCGTTTATTTCATAAATAGTTCATCATATCTAATAGATATAATAACCATGACATTAGGTAGCACTTTTGATGGATTTTACTCATCGTTAACTAGATTTTTATTTCTTTGTGAATGAAGTTGAAAAGTGGAAATACAAAATATTTAAGAAATGAGAGTAAAGATTATTTGAAGGGTGTTACCAAGCCTATGGCTTGAGGTTTTATATGAGAAAACGATATATTTCTAGAAGAATAAAGGTTGCAAGATGACAAATGTAGCAATAGGCATCAACAAATAACATGAAAATTTTTGAACACTTTTTCATGCTAGATATTCCAAAATCTATAGTAGCATTCAATATGAATTAGTCACTAAAGGAAAATATTAAACATTTTCCATACAACATATCTAGGAAAATTATTTTATTTTTAGTGGTTGTATTGAAGTGGCTTGGAAACTTATACATGGACCATGAACATTATTTTACACCTCTTTTGGCCCTCATGAACCAGTTTTCATCCTTGAACAATGTTTAAGGCACTAAAAATCATCCCTTAAATGGTCTTCACGAGCATCACTAAGCCAACTATTCACCTTAAAAGCACTTGGTGGTGGTTTTGTACATTTTCATAGTCTATATTATTACCGAGCCTTAAAAACCACTTATAAGCACTAATATGGAAATGGTCTTTCTCCTTAGATAATGTGAAATGTCCAATTCCCCACAAAAAACATCCAACTAAACAAATTATTCTGCTTAAATAAGAAAATTTGTAAAATATTACAAATTATTTGAAAATCCATTTGATTAAAAAAGAAAAATCTATGGTCATAGATGACATGATCGGATAGTAAACATCTTATCCTACCCTTAGATTCAAAGCCTCTTGGTAGTTTTCCTCCATTGCATGCATCCATCGACCTCGCAAGCCTGCATCTGAACAGTATTGGTTTGCAATCGCATAAGCATGGCCCAGAATCGATCCCTGAGCGACTAGATCTCTTCATGTGTGGCTTCCAACAATTCATTTGTGTTTCTTCACTATCGAAACGAGTTCAAAAAGGGTAATTTTCTGCAAAGGGTGCTAAAATTGCAAAGCGCCATTATTTTTCATGTCGTTGTCATGAATCGTGTAAGCTTTCTCCTGATGCAGTTATTTTGAGTTCTTGATTGGAAAAATTGGTTATATTTTGGATTTCTGGAAATATTTCATTAAATAATCCATTGTATCCTCTGAGCTAAATCTGTCAAAAAAGGCCATGCTCAAAATAGTGTTTCAAGCAGAAGAATCAGAGATAAAAAAATATCATTAGGATATATTGAAGAGTTCTTTCCAGTTTATTTATTTTGAGCTTTCGATGGAAATGTTTGGCTCTATTTTGGCTTACATGAAAGATTTCATAAATTAAGGCTCTCTATAAACGGATTAGACAAGGTTGTGCTCAATTTTGTTTAAAAAAAACCGCAGAGTTTGGGAAGAAGTGCATTGAGTCAAGGATCATGATTTTGTAATTTGATTGAATGATTTATGTCTCAGTTCTCCACATTTCAAAGTTATTTTAGAATGGACATTGATTATTCTAGTATTTTATCGTGTCATGTTCAAATAACACAGAAGAAGGGTAGAAAACTAGGGCTTTTAGAGGCTAAGCATACACAATGGCGCAAACTTTACAGGTTTTTGTGAGAATTTTATCACTAAAAAATAGGATAGAACATTAGGGCTTTCACTACGCTAAGAGATTTAATGCCACATTCTTTACAGATTTACTTCAACATTCTGGGACTGAAAATTTGTAATGTTCAGCTGGCGCATAGATATCTTTTGGTGGTTTCTATTTGTATGGAACAAAAAATTTGAGACCTCAACATTAAATAATATGTTCTGGCAGATTTTCCCTTTCAATGCATCTTCGTGCAATGGAATACAATCTCTAATTCTCTTTAGTGTTTGGAGAAGCCAAAACCAATGGAGCAAGAAGCAGGGGCTATTGGAACGGTCAGTAATGGAGGGAAACACTATCCTGCACAAGATAGCAATGTAGAAGAATAGGTTGTCCAAGCATGTTGTTAGAGATTTCAAACATAAACTCTTTGTTTTCTTTAGCATCGGCTAAAGTTGAGAAATTTTGCCACATTCTGGGATCACCTATGTCCGTTATATAAGGAGGTCTTGTAACATGCTTTGAGCTTCCAGTTTCTCTCTTTAAAAGTTTGTATGGAAAACCAGTGCTGGATAAAAGGTTTACTCATATGAAGGATGTATAAAATGAGACTCCTTTAGTGATTCCAAGAAAAATGTCTGGTGAAGAATTGATGCAAAATGATACCTACAACAAAGCCGACAAAGTTTCAAAATTAGAGCAAAACACGCCAATTAAAAATTGCAAACAACCTGGAATCATATCTTTCGAACAACATTATTAGAATTACCCCAAAAGTTCAGGTATGTTGCCGCTGTGCTACCTTTCTATAAACTAAAATTATTTATCTTATTGCTGTAATATCAACGATATAGTCTTGGTTCAAACATTTTAAATATAGACTTGATTTTTCATCTGGTTGATTATGAGACTCTATACTCAAGATCATGAGAAAAAAAATCCAACAATTTTTAACTAGTCAAGCATAAGTTCTTGAAAGTTAAATAGTAATTGTCTATATCTTGTTTCCCACTGTGCAGACAGGCATATTGTTGATTTTAGCAAGCCTTACAATTTTCCTCTCTACCTTCGTAAGGAAGCAAATTTTTGAACTCTTCTGTGACACACATGAAAGTCATATGCAGTTTCGGCAATGGTATTGACAAATTGTAAGAAATTACTGTATAAGAACCTTGTTATAGTCCTTGCTTCTCAATTCCAAGCAGATGTCCAACCACCCAAAATACATAGTTCCTTCTTCCTTAGTCTTTTAGCTATTGCAGTATGATTGATGGAGCAAATATTTAACTGTGTCCTTAACATTAGCACTAAGAGGATACACACTAAAGCCTACCATAGTCATTCTAGCACCCCATTTTCATGCGGCTTCATACCTCTCAATACTTTCTTCCTCGTCACAAGAAATTATTTTCACTATGTCTCGGGCAAGGCATTATTTTTCAATATTCATACAATCTATGATATTCCTTTTAAGTGTAGCATCTAGAGACTCAAACACTGATGAGTAACAGTTTAATGCTTCCATGAACCAGAACAAGAAAGGTGTAGTATTAGTGTTAATCTTTTGTTCTACTACTATGATGAAGAAAGGTGTAGTATTAGTGTTAATCTCTTGTTCTTTATGGTTGAGAGACTTTGCCATCCTAAGAGTGAGTCACGTGGGTTCTTTGTAGACACACTTTCATCGGACATGTGATGTAGTTGGAATGAAAGGTTGAGTGCTAAAACCTCATATAGATTTATGTCAAGAATCCTTCATGCTCTAGTTTGAACTCGAGCATACTTGTCACCATCTGTCTCACATCGGGTAGAGCCTTATAATGAAGACGGGTAAACCTTTGGTGCCATATTTCAGATTGTAGAGATGTGTCACAAGACATGGCTCCCAATGGACTTCCTCCAACTTGATATGAAGTGTCAGCCTAGAACCCAAGAGTAAAAGCATCTTTAAAATTCATTTTCCAAACGTGTACCTTTCCATCGGTGAATGCCACCTTCTATCCTTTCTCTTCCATTGTCTAAATGGACACAAGGTTCTTCTTGAGATTAGGTACATATATAACTTCTTGTAAATGAATCATGTTACCTTGATTCAATTGAAGGGTAACATTTCCTACTCCCTTCATGGGATAGGTGGCATTGTCTCCAAGAATAATTTCCAATTTTGTCTCCTTATCTATCAGATTAGAGAGAGCTTCCTTGTATCTGGTTAAGTGCCCTGAGGAACCACTATCAATTAGCCAATTCCCCAAAGAGTCCAGAGGACAGGTAGTGGATAGGGCAAATATAATATAGTATTCCTTTTCCTTATTGTTAACAACATTTGATTCTTCATACCTGGAGTTCCTTGCTTTCTTGGAGGGTTGACTATTTCCTTGATGTTGTGCATTTCTTTTGCCATTGAACCCGCCATTCCTTTGATTGTTGTTGTTGAAGATTCCCCTGGATTGGTTGTGATCATCATCATGTGATGTGTCCCTTCTATTTCGACACTCCCTTTCATAGTGGCCAAACTTATTACAAACAAAGCACCTGCCCTTCGTTCCAGCATTAGATATATGCTTTACATTGAAATGACCTTTGGACCCTACATTATTTCTCCTTTTGGCATGAGAAGAGAAAGCAGTGGGGTTGCCTCTATTAGAAGGAATTTCTTGCTCCAAAATTCTTGTTTCTTCTTGACTGCATCTCGACATTAATTCTTCAAACCCTGGAATTTGATCATTATTGAGAATAGTGGTTCTAATTATATACCACTTGGGTGGGAGTCCTCCAAGGATTGTGATAGTAAGTTCTCTGCCAGGAATGACCTCTTCATTCGACAGAAGATCATTCTTGATCTCAGTGATCCTTAAGAAGTATGATTGAATATCCTCGTCATTGAGCTTCTTAATATCCTTCAACTTATTCTGAAGAAATAAATTTTGATTTGCATCACTAACCTTGAACATGTTGACCAACCTGTCGTAGATCTCCTTGGGGGTGTTCAAATCGGATCTGCAGGCAACCAGATGCTTATCAATGGAATCTCTGATAATCTTCTTCGCTTTGACTTCAGCCTTACTGTAATTGTTCTTCACAACAAACGATGCATTTGAATGAGGCTTAGGAATTTTCCCCTTCACATAATCCAACACTTCCTTGTTCTTCCAATGTCAAATCAAGAGACATCTTCCATCCATGATAGTCATACTTTTCATGGAGCTTGTCTTTAGTCGGGAAGTGGGATGAGGAACCCATTGAGACTTTGGTCCTTGTCCAATTGTCTTTGGTGATTGCTCTTTCACTCTTGCTTGGGCTTTATCTTCACCTCAACTCTGGTATCATGTTAATTTTTGGTATGTTATATGCTTAAGAGAAATTTACTACAATTTCTTTACTAGCCCAATATCAATATCAAGTTTAGCAATCATATCACCATGATAGTGAATTCTAGATAGAACATAAACATAAAGAGTAGAAGACAAGCCAAGACAAGAGGACACGAGATGTGGCACCAACCAGGGACAAACCCTAATGTGGGGAAACTCTTGATAAATTCTTCTTATATCTTCAATAGTTCAACAGAGAGAGATAGTACAAATTTATAAATTTGATATTTTATGACAGCTGCAGAAAAGCCGTAACCAGAAAATTCAACGCTGGTTAAACAATGTAGAATTCTTCCTCTAAGTAGTTCAGCCAAAACCAGTCAACTTCGACCTCCAACAACAAACCTAAACATTCCAAAACAATCTAAAAAAATCAGTCAAATTTTGGTCAATTGAAGTCAATTTACAGCCAACAACTAGGGCAGTCAACGTAGGTCAAACCAGAGGTCAGATCACCTCGATTTTTGTGCCCAAATTTTAGGCCTGCCAAGGAGGAGATGCCTCACCAAAAGAGCAGTCAAAGGGAGGTCAACATTGTTCAACACAGCCCAAAAAACAACCTTGTAAGATGTCAATGCAGTCAAACAAAAGGTGTCCTTCCTTTGCACGTGTGAGAGATCGTTGCCTAGATTAGGGTACCTAGTCAAGTGAGGAGAGAGAGATGCGATGAGATGAGATGATGAAATAATTCCTTGAGGTCTCCTCCTTTTATATGCAATGTGGAGGATGAAATGGGGTAAAAAATGCTTGTTTTTTTTGTTGGCCGACCTCGGCAACTTGTCAATAATACAAATAAATTCATATCTTCATTTTTACATGTCGAAATCGAATGATATTTAAATCAATCCTACACCTCTCAGAGAGAGGTATCCAAGAAAAATATCAGCTATCATAAATAAGGTGACCCATATGGATTTTGGCCCTAGTTGCTAATTTTAACACTCACCAATGATTTCTAACGCCATCTGAAAAAAATTATCTCATTCTAGAGGAGAAACCTATGATCACAATTATAGTGACCTACATCAACATGATTTATTATAGTTAAAAAGATAAACATTATGTATATTAAGAAAAAAGATGCATTTAAAAAAAGGAAACATACAGGTATCACAATGTAAAAATGTGAAAGTATGTGAAAATGTATAGCAAGATACATTTAAGACGACAATGGAATTAGAGGGATCATAAATAGTTTTGTTTTTTTCATCTTCCTCTAGATGATTTAGTGAATATTCTACTAACTCATCAATGGTTTCTAATGCCATCTGAAAAAATTATCTCCTTCTAGAGGAGAAACCTATTCTCACAATGGTAGTGACCTACACCGACATGATTTATTATGGTTAAAAACATTGATATTGTGTCTATTAAGAAAAAAATATTCATTGAACATAAGGAAACATATAAGTATCACAATCTGAAAATGTTAAAGTATGTGAAAAAGTATAAAAAGATATGTTTAAGTAGAAATATACTAAATCTCAACGTCATAAGCAAAATTGACAAGAGAAAAGGAGGAAATGAGGTCAGGTATTTACATGGCCAAGGAGTCCTATTAGATTTTTTCCTACAACCTGATTGAAAATTCAGTTGTACTTAACTAGATGTTATACAACTATTTATGAATTTTAATCAAAATCTATTGCCTTATATTTCAGTATCGTACTTGATATCAATGCTCTTTTAGATCATTTTATCTTACTAGCAATTTGTTTTGGGTAACAATGTTTGTTTTTGTTTCATAGGCACGAGGATCTTTGCATCCCATTTGAAAGGTTTGGACCAGTAAAATATGTTTATATTCCCAAAAATTATTATACGGGGTATGGCCATATTGTTTATTTTAGATATTGTTAATTATGCTTGTTTATAACTTTTGAGGTTTTAGCTTTATGAAATATTGACACAATGTTCATATTATGCATTAATTGGAAATTTATATGAACATCTAATGGTATTCGGTATCAGTTTTGATTTTATGTGAGACCATGTTTTTCCATAATTATATTTAATTTTTTAGTCTATTATCATGGTTTTACTTGTCTTTGTAATAAAAATCATGTGTGGTTGATAAAGTAATAATGCTATTGAGTGGTGTAATTACTTTATCTAAAGGGGCCATCACTAGGAGATATTTCTTGGCAAGGTGTAATAACCTTGGTTGCATTTCCCTACTTATTTTAAGCATTAAAATTTAAGTAAATTAAATGGGCCGAGTTGGGGTACACAGATTCCAGAGATGAGGTTGAAGGGGAAAGCTGCTTGGAATGTGGACTTGTGTGGCATATTCTAGTAGGTAGACACAAAATAAACTAAGAATGACAAAACAAAAACTAACAAAAAAGAACAGAGAGACAAGGGGCAACTCACATGATTTCACAGTTTAAAGAGAGCTTAGCCAGGCAGGCAAAATTGAGGGAGGAAACAAAATGAGGAAGCCAAGTAAATGCCTCCATGTTTATCATCTCAGGGCTATCTAGGAGATGAGGGTTTGTTAAAATTGGCAACTAGGGCCAAACCTCATGTGGGTCACCTTATTTATGGTAGCTGATATTTTTCTTGGATTCCTCTCTCCGAGAGGTGTAGGACTTGATCTAAAGATCATCCAATTCTGTTAAAATTGGCAACTAGGCCAAACTCCATATAGCTCATCTTATTAATGATATATGATATTTTTATTCGATTCCTCTCGTCAAGAGGTGTAGGATTGATCTAAAGATCATCCAATTCTGACATGTATTCATGGAGATATGAATTTATTTGTGTTATCGGTCAATTCGTCAAGGTCAACCAACAACCAAATTGCCCCCACTTGTGCTCAACGTTTTAGTATAAAAAGAGGTATCTTGTTAGTCATTTGGACACACACTCTTCTCATGATCTCTTCATTTCCACTTGTCTTTGGGTTTTGGTGGGAGGAGAGATGCTAAGAGACTACGCATCCCTAAGAAGAAGATGCCGTAGCAATACACTGTCATGGGGAAGGCATGGCCTAGATCTAGATGCAGCCAAGGGAGATAAGGCTCTAGGTTGTCCTAATATGGTAGAAGCATAACATGGCGGAAAACTCTTATGGTGGATCTACACAAGGTTCTATGTTGTCCTAAATGGGACCATTCTACACAACAATAAGAAGCTTAAGTACGCTACCATAAATGATGTCATACCCTAATCATAGAGATACTAAGATGCTACCTAAATTCCCTATGGAGATGACCTTAAGGCCTAATGCAATAATGAAGGAGGAAAACCATAACACGGCTAAAGAGAAGTCTACGCGCTGGTCTAAAAGAGACCTCACATTAGTTTCATAGTCTGAATGCACTCTAAATGTTGGTCGTATTCCGCAGCTAAAGAAGGGATACATGTTGCCCTAACCAAGGAGATATAATCCACCACAAGAAGAGGATTCCTATAAGTTGGAAAGAGGAGAGCCATATGTTGCCTAATCTGAACATTGTTTTGTATAGGGATAGCGTCCAGCTTGAAGCATATGACATGAAGTAGAGTACTGAAAGATGTGTGTTCAGCAATATTGGACAACATATGATTAGGACTGTGTTGACATAAATGCAAGTGCACAAATTTTTGTATTTTGCAAACTTTGATTTAGATGGATAGAGAAAGGGGTAAAGGCAATAAACAATGAAATTAATCACACATTGAAGACCAGTTGAAGGGATCTTCAATTATATCCTAGCTACTCTGCTACCCTGCAAGCTATAGCAAATAGATAAGGCTAGTGAGTGTAAATGGTGCAACATAGTGCACAGTGATGGGTGCAATAATGATGTAGTGGTGCAACATAGTGCACAATGATGGAATGGTACAAAATAGTGCACATTGATGGGTACAACAGTGATGGAGTGGTGCAACATAGTGTACAGTGATGGAATGGTGCAACATAGTGCACATTGATGGGTACAACAGTGATGGAGTGGTGTAGCATAGTGCACAGTGATGGAATGGTGCATCATAGTGCACAATGATGGAATGGTGCAAAATAGTGCACAGTGCTAGGTACAACAATGATGGAGTGGTGCAACATAGTGCACAGTGATGGGTACAATAATGATGGAGTGGTGTAACATAGTGCAGAGTGATGGGTACAACCATGATTCAGTGCAACTCAGTCAAAAGAGCAACTTAGTGAATGGGTACAACATAGTGACGGGTGTAGCATGATGATGAGGTGCATCATAGTGAGGTGCAACACAGTGATGGAGTCACCTTGGATGATCAGTTGAAGTAGTATGCCTTCACTTAAGTCCAGGTCAACTACCTCATGTGACATATTCTTTGAGAAGATATCTACTCTTATTTTGATAAGTCAAAATGCTGAATTCTGATGTATATGTACTATCTCTCTCTCTGGTGAACTATTGAAGAACATCTAAGAAGAACTGATCAAGGGTTTTCCAACATTGGGGTTTGTACCTGGCTGGCGCCACATCTTGTGTCGTCTTGTCTTGGCTTATCTTCTGCAATTTATGTTTATGTTCTACATGCATTTTACTATCATGCTACATGTGATTGCTAATCTGGAATTGATATTGAACTAATATGGAAAATTGAAGTAGATTTTCTGTCAGCATAGAAGATACCTAAAATTAACAGATTCTGACATGTATTTATGGAGATATGAGTTTATTTGTATTATTTACAATTTGTTAAGGCTGACCAGTAAGAAAATTACCCCCAGATAAACCTCAATGTTGCATTTAAATAAAGGGTACCTCAAGTCATTTCAGGCACACATGATCTCATGATCTCTCTCCATTTGTTTGGGTTTATCTTCTATCAAGGAGGACGTAGCGGAGGTAGTCACCGAAGAGAGTCCTAACCTTAGTCATGAAGGAGATCTAGTCATAGTTGAAGAGAAGCCCTAGCTGTATATCTAAGGAGCCCTAATGCGTATCTAGAGGAGGAGCCCTAAGCCACATCAAAAGGAGCCCTGGCCACAACAAGAGAAGGAGCCGTAGCCGCGTCTAAAGGAGAGACCCGAGTTGCAACCAAGGGAGCCCTAACACAGTAAAAAGAAGCCTGAAATAAGCATGAGAATTTCAGGTTACAATGCAGTGATAGAGGTTGTTCCTAGGAATGGGTTAAGGACTGTTTGGAAGGTGGGGGAACCGCAACAATAAGGCGAGGCAGTACGTTGAAGAGATCTGTCCTATAGGCTCAGAACAGATCAATGTAGGGCTAGATACATATGCAAATTTGGTGCTAGAAAGTGCTGACAGAAAGGCGAGTTCTTGTAGGCTAGATATTACTCCATTGATGGTGTTTGTAAGCTGTTTGAAGGAGGACCGTAGGCCTAACTTGCTGCTTGGCTAGGTTGCAAGCCATAGATAGCAACAAAGGGTTTTCTAAGGGTTGCATTAAGGGTAATCAAACCAAACTTGGACAGTGTGGCAGTGGTGGAGTCTCACCTTGGTACACCACTGATGAGCCTCATCATTGGGTAACAATGTGGGCCTTAATACATATCCAAGCTTATTAAAATCAACTCTTCTCATAATTCCTTACATTTTTTAATTATATTTTTCTTAATGAGAAGGCTGGTTTGAGAAACCATAGTGGCTTATCGCGAGTGACAAAGAATGGACCCATCGCATCTACTTGTGTATACAACACTGTCACCTCCAATTTTGTACAAACCCTCGGTTGATAAAGTAAATTTGGTAGCCGCAGGAGTTGCAACATTGTTGCCGCAATACTACTGTTCATCAACCGCAACCTAAGAAGATGTGCATTATTGACTGTGTGGAGAATGAGGGCTGAAGGTTGATGCCCTAACTCTTGAAGCAACGACAACAAGTGCAACAAGAAGACAACAATGTTCTAGGAGATTTATTGTGTCAAGGTTTGACCATGTTTGGCTCAATTTAATGAGCATCATGTTGGTGCCATATGAATGATTTTCAAAGAAAGATTCTGTCCTATTTGACCAACATTGACTTATTTGGTCAAGGCTTTACTATTGTTGTCATAAAATATTAGATTTGTATATTAGTGGTTCGTCCTTCTGCTGTTGAGACACAATCATACGGTGAGTCGTCCAACCTTCCCCTAGTGATTTGTTGTGTATAGGGTGAGTGGTTCAACCTTCCCCTGTGATACCCCATGGGAACATGTAGGCAGGATGAGTGCTTCATCCTTCTCCTGTTGAGACATCCTACCCATGTAGTCTGGGACTGATGGGAAGTACCTCTCATCTGGCCAATGAGTAGGGAAATGAGGATAGTGACCACCGTACTATCGATGGATGCATTGTGTACTACCATACTCCCTATGCTAGGATGACCTATATTTATCTTTGATCAATTGGAACTGACTTCGGGTAAGTAATAGTGGTATGAGACACTCTCTTTACATGGGACTAACTTTGGGTTAGTAGAGAATGGAATGATACATTATAAATCACTGCTTCTTCTTCATAGTTCAACAGAGCAGAGAAGAGCAGAGAAATGCAGAGGAGTGCATTGATGGCAAATATAGTACCAATTGAGAGATGGATTAGCAAATGGAGTTCTCCCTAGTTGAGAGGGAGTGTTAAAATTGGAAACTAGGGCCAAACTCCATGTGTGTCACCTTATTTATGGAAGCTGATATTTTTTCTTGGATTTGTCTCTTCGAGAGCTGTATGATTGATCTAAAGATCATCCAATTCCGACATGTATTTATGGAGATATGAATTTATTTGTATTATTGACAATTTGTCAAGGTCAACGAGCAAGCAAATTACCCCTAGCTCAACCTCAATGTTGCATTTAAATAGAGGAGACATCGAGTCATCTGAGGCACACATCATCTCATGATCTCTCTCCACTTGTTCGGGTTTGTCTTTTATCAAGGAGAACGTGGTGGAAAGATTCATTTAAGAGAGCCCTAACCTCAATCATGAAGGATATCTAGCCGCAGTTGAAAAGAAGCCCTAGCCACAAATCCAAGGAGCCCTAATATGAAGCTAGAGGAGGAGCCCTAGTTGCAGCAAGAGAAGGAGCCCTAGCCACAACAAAAGGAGAGACCCTAGTCACAGCAAGAAGAAGCCTGAAAGAAGCATGAGAATTTCAAGTTACAACGTAGTGATATAGGCTATTCCTAGGCATGGTTTCATGATTGTTTGCAAGGTAGGGGAGCTACAGGAATAAGGCAAGGTAGTATGTTGAAGAGATCTTCCCTATAGGTTTAGAAAAGATCAGCGTAGGGCTAGATACATATGTGGATTAGGTGCTAGAATGTGTTGACAGCAAGTCGAGTTCTTGTAGGCTAGATACTACTGCATTGATGGTGTTTGTAAGTTGTTTGATGGAGAACCATAGGCCTAACTTGCTATTGGGCTAGGTCGTAGGCCATAGCCAACAACAAATCTTGTTCTAAGGGTTTCATTAAGGGTAATCAAACCATACTTGGACAGTGTGGCAGTGGTGGAGTTTCACCTTGATACACTGCAGCCTAAGAAGGCCTGCATTATTGATTGTGTGGAGAATGAGGGCTAAAGGTTGATTACCTAACTCTTGAAGTGACAGCAAGTGCATCACGAAGACAACAACATTCTGGGAGATGTATTGGGACAAGGTTTGACCATTTCAGCTCAGTTTAATGAGAATCCTATTGGTGCCACATGACTGATCTTTAGAGGAAGATTCTATCCTGTTTGACCAACATTGACTTCTCTGGTCAAGGCTATACTGCTGTTGTCATAAAATATCAGATTTGTATATTACTACTATCTCTCTCTGTGCTGAACTATTGAAAAATATAAGAAAATTTGATGAAGGGTTTCCCCACATTGGGGTTTGTCCCTGGCTAGTCCCACATCTTGTGTCCTCTCATATTGGCTTGTATTCTAATGTTTGTGTTTTTGTTCTATCTTCATTTTACTATCATGCTGATGTGATTGCTAAACTGGATATTGATATTGGGCTAACAAGAAGATTGAAGTAAATTGCTCTTAAGCATAGAACATACCAAACATTTAACATTGGACCTGCGGGGTTTACTCTCTACCTGGTTCACTATCCCCTTCCATGCTATTAGGTTTATTAGCATTCAGAACATGAATGCTACTAACTTGTAGATTTGTAGAAAATCCATCTAAATACCAAGCCACTCATAGGCACCAACATTGTGGAGATTAGATCTAGTATACGTATCAGTCAATTTAGTAGGGAGAATTCTTTCTGTAGCATTTGGAAGTATATTTATTTTTGTAGTTTTCTGAAGTATACATATCTAATTATATCTCATATACATATCAGTTAACTCAAGAATTCTCAAAGGTTTGAAGTGCAGAAATAATTATCCGTACTATCAGAGGCACTCCTGTAAGCATACATGTATCAAAAGTTGAAACACAGACAAATGTGGGTGTAACAGAGAAAGGAAATGTTGTGATAATTGATGCGTAAACATACTTTTATAGCCAACTATATTAGGTCTGCATCAAAATCTCTAGATTCCAAAGAAATCTTGTCTCCCAAGCCTGCAATTTTAAGATCCTCCTAATTTTTAATGTCTCTAATGTGGCCTTTGTACTTTTGTTTTTTTATTCCACGATTCTATTTTGAAATCTTCGTTGCAATTTTGTAACTGGGAAATTTGGCAACATAACTACCAAAGAGGCTGCCAACCCTAAAAATGTTGTCAAGCCAAAGTTCTGATGTAGACTAATGAATGTCATAACAACTTGAAGAGGTAAAATCCGAATACCATGCATATGCCAACAAAAAGCTCCAACATTTTGAGCATTTGTACTCTTGTAGTTGATAATTTGTCCACATGTATGATTTTGTCTTAACTGATTGGAGAGCAACAATCCCTTCTTGTATATAATAGTTGTTAATGTTGCTTTAGTCTGTAAAGCTAACTGGTGTTGTTTGTAATGCCCTTGTCACTGTGACAAGGATCCTAATAACTTTGCTACAAAAAATGCACAAACTAGCACATAGCCTTTACTTTCAAATTGTTTCTTTCCATCCAGAAAAAGTACATAGTCACTTATAAAATATGGACTTGCATATGATGCAGAAGTTTCCAGTATTGGTAAGGATGCAATCAAAAGTACTTTCTTCTAGAGAGATAGCCACAAGGCTTTTGCTAATGACTCATTATGACCTTATACCGAGCTTTATCACCAATGTACTCCTTTATGAATAGTAACTAAACTCTGCAAATGGACCTCATTTGTCAAAAGTGATCCTAAATGTGAATATGTTTTCTACTATGCCTGCAATTGTCAACTCTTTTTGTGCCTTTGTTTAAGAAAGGTTGAATTTTTATTTTGTATGAGCACAATGACGACTCAGAACTTTGTCTTGTGTGTTAATGTCTAATCTATGGAAAAAAGATAAATATAGATTTTCATCACTCTTGAATAGACTGTAAAAATTTATTGGCATTGCATGATGTGGAAAATAGTTAGGTGGATTAGTTCAGAGCTTAAGAAGATATTGAGTTTAATGGCACAAATGACACCATGAAAGAATCTTTGGAACAAGTGGTGGAGTAGATTGTGCCTGAGCAAAGGGTTGCAACAATGTATATGAATTTGGAAAAAATCCCCATGTAATGGTGGGTAAGCACATCAAATCAAGTTTCACTCATGGCATGATATGATAGAGATACTTAATGATAAAGGCCTACCAGAAATTGGGGCTACACTAGGTAATGACATTTTGGAATCTAGTTCTCCCAACTAGCCCCTACAATTCAGTGGTACTTCCAATCCAGTGGGGTACATGTATTACTGCAAAGTCATTAGGAGATATAGGAGGTTCCTATTTAACTATGGGTTTAGAATTTTATGGAAACCTTAGAGCCATTTCCAAAGAAGTGATATCTTGAGGTAAAAATGCAGTGGCAGACAACTAGCTAGGTTGAATTATGAGAAAGGTTCTATAACACTTTATATAACTCTACAAGGAGAAGGCAAAGATTGCAAGTTTGATAGGGTTCATTTGGTGTTTCTAATAAATGGACCACCCACAAAGTCCAATAATAGGATCCCTAAAAGATTACCCCTGAAAGGAACTTTTCCATCTATGGTATAAAGAAACTGATTCCCTTTTGAAACTGTTGATAATGTGGTTGGTGTTATTTCTTTGGAAATGAAAAGTATTGATCTCCTTGTCGTTTCGTGAGTTGTTGAGAGTGTATGGGAAGATGGTGAAAATAGTGGGGAATAAGATAGATCTGCATTCTACTTAAAGGATCATTCTTCAGCAAGGAATGTGTTGTAGTGTAATTAAATTTGTATGTTGTTCCAAAGATTTCTGAATCAAATAGATCTGCAATCTACTTAATGTTTATTTCCTTCCAAACTCAGTGAATATCCAGTGTTGGGTTGTGAAAGTGTGCTTGATATCTAACTTGGATGGATCCTAGCTGGTGTAGAGTATCCAGTGTTGGGTTGTGAAAGTGTGCTTGATATCTAACTTGGAAATATCCTAGTTGGTGTAGAGTCCCCCTGAGGGTCCACTCAAGCTCACTATTTGTTATTACTAATTCAGTATTTTATTTTTGAAGCAGCACTAACAGTTCTAGTTCCAGTAGTATATCTAGTAGTATACCTAAGAGCATATATATATGCATACCTAGCAGCAAAACAAGAAGAGTAAGTATATGAACCTTGAACCAAGCTAGCATCATGATTAGCCTCTGTTAAGGAAATATATCCACGTGTTGTGGGAGTCTCACCATACCAAACGCATCTTAGAGACCCTTGTGATGACCAGGCTAGCCCTGTAACTTCACTGCCTTCTAACGTGTTTAGAGGTTGTTGTTACCACAAGATATTGGTTTCATTCATTGTTCACATGTAGCAAACTCTCACTGCCATATTTTGTTGAGAAATATCAGGAGCCCTGAAGGAGGAGGGTAGGGTCAAGCCTTGCCTCCATGTACTCGAATATGGAAAATAAATGCAGCCTTGCAGCCATTTTCCTAGTTCGGGTTAAAATTGCAGTCAACCAACATTACTTTCACTAGAAAGTATTTAAATGCAGAGCTAATGTAAAAAAAATTAATAGAAAATATAGTGACAAGCCCATTCATCTTGACATGACAGTATATCCAGGCCTGCTTTGGATGACACTTGGACATATAACTCTTGGGAGTGTAGAAGCTTTTATAAGGTCTTAAAAATGGATGTGAGATCTAATAAATTAAGTATCGTGATGTAATTGGAGGGTGGAGGGGGTCAGCCCTATCTAGACCTGGTTCTAGCAAAGAAAACCATTAAAAGGTTTCCCACAATGCTCTAGAATCTGGATTGCTGGTTATTGGACTTCAAGGAGGACCACTATGCAGTCCAATCTCAGGTTGGGAGGAGAGTTGCAGTCTCTGGCTCAGTTGCCCAAAGATATGTGTCTATCACTCTACTTGACCTTATGTTATAATTCCTAAAATTGTTACTGTGTCCAATGACTACATGAGACACATCTTCTTAAGGTGCAAGGATGATCATGTCTTGATGAAACTTAGATTTGTAAAAAAAATGTATACAAATGTGTGATATACCATATATGAATACATATATGAGTGTTTTTGTTTTGATGTGTATGTTGGTGACAATATATCTCTGAGTGTGTACTTTTCCCTATCTTACTGTTCTGAATTCTCAAAACTCTGCTTCATATTAGCAAGAAGTATGACCTTTGTTCTTATGGTAGTGATAAATTGGTGTAATATTACTCATCGAAAGCTTGATAAGGTATAACCCATACTAGATGGTTTTAACTTATAAGATAGTTGAGGTTACAAAGACATAATTTTGTGTTAGAGAAAGTTTTCGTCGAAAATCACATGGAATGAATCTTTAGCTCTCAGATCCTTAAACCAGAACAAGGATATCATTGTCCTGAAGGATGACAAGGGTGGTGCCGCCGTGATTCTTGACAAGGTTGATTACCGCAACAAGATGTTAGACCATCTTCATAATAGTGGAAGCTACAAAAAGCTTTCCAAAAATCCCTTGAAGAAGGTTGCTAGAAATGTGGCTATGGCTATTAAATCCGTTAGCTCGTTGAGTTCCTTACACCATAAGCTCATTGAAAGTAACCCTATTACTCCGAGAATCTATGGCCTCCCTAAGATCCACAAGGAGGGTGCCCCCTTAAGGCCCATCGTCAACACCATTGGAGGTCCTACTTATCTTCTCGCGAAGTTCCTGGCTTTAAAGCTTAAGCCCCTCGTTGGTCAGTCTGAGTCCTTCGTAAAAGACTCTGCATCCTTTATCGACGAGCTCAAGGACATTAAGCTTGATCCTGGGGACATCCTGGTTAGTTTTGATGTTGTCTCCTTGTTCACTTGCATCCCTATTAATGAGGCCTTGATTGTGATCAACCGCCTTACGGATCCTGACACGGCTAGGCTGGTCGAGATCTGTCTCACCTCAACCTTTTTCAGTTTTGAAGGGGAGTTCTTTGAGCAAACATGTGGGGTTGCTATGGGATCCCCCCTTTCCCCTGTTGTGGCTAATCTGTTTATGGAAGATTTTGAGTCCAGAGCTTTGAACTCTTCCCGGCTCCTTCCTAAGCTATGGAAGAGGTTTGTGGATGACACCAATGTCATTTGGTCTCATGGCCAGGAGGAGCTTGATCTCTTCTTTGATCATCTTAACAAGCAGTCCTCAGCCATTAAGTTCACCAAGGAACAGGAAGTTGATGGATGCCTTCCTTTCCTTGATATTCTTATTTCTAGGAATGAGGATGGTTCCCTGGCCCATCAAGTTTTTCGAAAGAAAACTCATACGGAGCAGTATCTGCATGCCAGTTCCCACCATTTCCCAGCTCAGAAGATGGGGGTTCTCAGTACCCTTGCTACTCGGGCCCTGAGGATCTCGGACAAGAAGAGCTTTGAGAAATAAAAATCCCATCTGCTGGATGTCTTTGTGGAGAATGGTTACAGTAGATACCTGGGTCATAGGGCTTTCCTTAAAGCTTCCAAGAGTTCTCTGGTGAAAAGAGAACCAAAAGAGCGTGTTCCTGGTGTCCTTCTTCCTTATGTTCAAGGGACCATGGATAGAATTGGTAGGATTCTCAGGAGACATAGTATCCCGGTATCCTTCAGGCCCCTGAACACCATCCGTTCGTCTCTCAGATCGGTGATGGACCCCATCGACCCTAAGGATATGAAAGGTGTTTATTTGATCCCTTGCTCGTGTGGGACCCCCTATATTGGGGAGACTGGTCGTTCCATTAATCAGAGGATTAGTGAGCACGCAGCGGATCTAAGGCATAGGAGATTTAAGTCTTCCGCTTTGGCTGAACATGCGGAGAAAACCAATCATCATGTTTGTATCGAAGAAGCAAGTGTTATTGCTAGGATTCCGCATTTCCATCATCGTAAATTCAGGGAAGCGCTAGAGATTGAAAAGAGACCTAGTAATCTCAATAAGGATGATGGTTGGAAAGTCAGTAGGTGTTGGGTCCCTGCCCTCTCCTCCTAGTGTTTTCCGTCCTCGTTGGTTTTTATATTGTTCTCTTTTTTATGTTATCGTCATTATTTCGCCTCTCATTATTTTTATAGACCTCGGTGTATCTTTTTTCTTCTTATATGGCTTTTCCTTATTACTATTTAACCCGCTATTTTTATTGTATTTAACTGTATACACTACTATATATACCTATTTTTCCCTTTTATTTTCTTACTTTATTTGTTTTTATTATTATTATTAGTAATTTTTATTAATTTAGTTGTTTTAATTTATTTTTATTATTTTTACTTTATTTATGTATTTATTTATTCGTTTATACTATTATTTTATTTTTTCTTTCAGTTTTATCCTCATTTGGTTATTCAATTAATCTAGTATTATTATTTTAATTCTCCTATTATTTTATTATTAATTTGTAGTTTTAATTAATTAATTTATTATTATTTTAATATTATTATTACTAATTAATTTATTTTTATTTCTATTCTTATTATTTATTTTCATTTAGGTATTTATTCTTTACCTTTGGTCATTCAGTTAGGTTTTATTCCTTTATTTATTACTTATTTTATTATTATTTTTATTTTAGTTATTTTAATTTATTTTTATTATTTATTTATTCATTTGTTTATACTATTATTTTTATTTTTTATTCAATTTAATTTTATTCTTTTTATTTTTATTATTTTTCGTACTATTTTGGTTATTATTTTTCACTTATTATTTTATTATTAGTTTTTAGTTTTAATTAATTAATTTATTATTACTATTATTACTATTATTGTTACTTCTATTTTTATTATTTATTTAGGTTTTTATTCTTTACCTTTGGTCATTCAATTGGGTTTTATTTGATTATTTTATTTCATTCTCTTATTATTTCTGGGGTTTCATTATTATTTCTAATTAATTAATTTATTTATTTGTTTTATATTTTTTTACTATTGGTATGCGTTTTATTATATTTTATCTGTTCTCATTTGTTTTTATTTTCATTTCGTGAGTTTTTATATCGATTTATTTATTTAATTTGTTTCATTCTCCCTTAATTTAGTCTTAGAAATAGTCTGTTGCAACTAATTTTTACTTTTGATCCTGGTCCCTTGGTCAATATTAGCGGCTTGTCAAACTAGTCGTTGGAGGCTCTGCTCCGTCTATATAACATGCTGCGCTAGATCTGTTCTTCATCTTGTCCTGACGATGAACCACACTGGTTGGTTCGAAACGCGTCGACAAATGACATTCCATGTGATTTTCGCCGAAAACTTTCTCTAACTTGATATGGATCACAGAAGCCTAAACTCTATTACATACTTTTGTGACAAATTTTTTGGGTCACTACTGTGAAATGATTGGTTATTTTCCTGTGAGGTCTAGAACTCATGATTCTATGGAGAATCATGTTATACATATTAGTAACTACTTACAGGGCTTGTTAGGTCCCATATATGTATATATATAAGCTGGAGAATGTCAATAAACCTTAGCAGTTTCTTAGTACTGGTAAAGATGATGTGAGTTCTTGTCCAATTCCTGTTGACCTAGGCACCATATTGTGTTCGATGCTTTCTATTTATTTTGTATTGTGACAAGACTTGACATGCTATTGGATGTGATATAAACATATATTTTTTGAAATCGCATACATTGTTCACCAATCTCTCTTAATAGACATTACATAGGATGAATTGTATTTGATCAGTCTCTCTGTATAGTTTGCTTAAAAGTTGTCTAATTGGAATCCTTGAACTCCTGAAGTCAAGATGGCGAATCCTAGGCATTAATCAAACTTTCCATGATATGTGCTATACACGGGTACTGTTTTGGCAGGTTTATTTAGAGTCAATCTAAATCTATGTGTTTTATATGTGGTTATCCAAATTGATAGGACCAGGCAACCCCTTTTGTACATTGGGTGCCATCATATGTGTAATAAAATGATGGACACTGATGCTTTAGTTTCTTGAAAACTGTTATCAGAGGATCACACCTATTTTTTTTAGTAGGGTGCCTCTTTACATTCCCAAGGCAAGCAGTGTGCAACCCATCTCTTTTGGAAGTGGTGCCTCCCACTGTTTATGTAATCATTATTTATCTCACTTGTTCTTTCACAAATAGTGCCATTTTATTGTTATTTCATAAATATATGTGTTACGTGGGGTTTATTATGTTGTTCTATCAATGCGTGCTCCATTTTTTATAATTTGTGGCGGGGGTTTCTTGTTTTGACACCTTCAATCAATAAGTGAACTTTTTATATGGACCACCTCCAGTTTTAGGTGTTGCTTACAATTTTGGATAGAAGATATTGGTGACAATCCTTAGTTAAACTTTCTTCAGAGTTGGCATAAGAACAATGGAGGTGCAATCAATACAAGTTAGTGTTACTACCTAGTGCTAAAACTATTACGGGATGCCAAGATAAAATTAAAGTGAACCTAGTCCATAGCAAATTAGACCTATGGGAAGATTATGGGTCCAATTTTCATTTAAGTTGCTGCAAAATTCATAGAGATTCAGCCAATTCAAATTCCCTCTATCGGGAGAGACTAAAGGCAACAGGGCTTGGAAAATTGAGAATACCTCCACTAGCAGATCCAAATAAGGGGATACCTGTTACATTCAGGAAGGGGAAAGTTAGATTGTTATAGGTTGAAATTATAGATAAGTCAGAGCAGAAATCTTAGATATAGAAAGTACATTGTTGTTATATATGTGCAAGGTCTACATAAGAATGCCATAACTTTTGATCGGAATATGTATGTGTGAAAAGTGTAGGAAAATTTGGATAATCATTGTAAATGTATGGGATTGGGAAGCTGGGTTTTGGGAAAGCCCTATTTTTTCTATGATGTGCTTCATATGAACCCTGATATTTCTAGTTGCTTTAAGAGCCGCTCTCTAGACCAGTGTGGTAGAGATGTTTTAATGTCTTGTCTTATCTTGTCCTCAAATCATTTTGACTCAGTCAAACTACATTAAAAAACTGGGGTGGGGGTGAGGGTTTTGTTACACAATAGGTGGACATCAGGGTCAAATGTGATTCACATGTTTACACCATTACCTTTTATATGCAAACAATTTTCCCTTGTGCAGGTGTAAAGGCCTTAGTAGACATTGTTATACTTATTGCAGCCCCAATCCCCACTATCTCCTCATGCAATTGATCCTAAACTTGTAACATGCTTTTAAATATGTTATTCACCATTAGTATGAATATTCTCAAAGGGTTTTGAGGTTGTTTCTATGGACATATCATATATTTGAAGATGCGATTGAATGCAAAAAGTAAGAAGTTGAGAATATGCAGAAGATTTGCAAGAAACCCTTCTCAAAGAGTTCAAACAAATCACACATTTTCCACTTGCAAACCATCACCTTGTATCTTCAAAAATTTACTCTCCAAACCTACAGTAACACCCTACAAGACTATCGTTTTTTCAGAAGATGATTTATATAACTTGCAAACTGACCCCCAAGGTGACAATGTCCTGTACTGTAAATTCCTTTGTAATTCAAATCTTTGAACTTGATCTTAGAGATTTAAACCTCCCCCTTTGAAGTTTATGGTCACCATCAATTTCCAAGTAATGGTATTTATCTTGGGCTTAGTGTACCGCTGGTTGGATCAATGATGCTATTATTTCTTTCTAACTTGGAACGATTCTACCTCTCCTCATATGATAGAATCTGGATTGGGTATTCGCACTTACTTTTGATGCAACATTTCTTGTTGATTAGGATTTGCATTTAACTAGGGTGATGTGAATAACTACCCAAGTTTAAACTGAACATGCACCCATGTGCAGTATGATGTCATTTTTCCCATGTAACAAAGTTTGAAAGTACCCCACCCTCCGATCCTGTAAGCAAGGGTAAGATATTTTTTTTATCTATTTTTGACTAAGTGGAGTGTTCACTACAAATATTGATGTTTCCTTTTTTTTATATATATTTTTTTTGAGAAATTATGAGTAACAATACGAATAATTGTGAAAACTTACATTGTGACTTTGTTGGAACATCCAAAAATATTACAAAAAATTGAAGTAAGAACATGAATAACTATGAAAACATATACTCAAGGAATTATAAATTCATTTGAATATCCAAAGATAATAATTTATGTATCCAAAATTGAGTTGTTGTAAATTGATTTGTATACCTCATGCCTGTAATAGATTATGTATGTATGCAAATTTATAAAGCATAGGTTCATTCATATATCAAATTTTCTGATGCACTTTGAGTTGTAGTAGACTATGGGAAACCACCTCTTCTAGCACCAAAAAACTGTAAAGCCTGATCATAGTACTCTTTCCATGATTTATTGTGTGGTAAATGGGTTCTTATTAGATATATCCTCTCCTAGGTGCTTGCTTTCAAAAACCCATGAATCATGATAGTGGATGGCGGAAACACATTTTTTTTGCAAAGCATGTCGAATTCCAAAGGGATTAGTGGGTGGAGGTGTGTCTCCAGGATCTCGCGGATGGCTTGAGACTGGTTTGATTTAACTACAATGAAGCGTATGTGAAGAGATAAGTATGACACACTATGAGTTAATCCCTGAAGTTTGAAGTTAGACATTTGGACAAATTGGATTACCTCTTTATTGATTTAACTCGATGAAATAGAGACATATATTTCTATTGCTGCATTATGAGACTCAGGAAATTGCCTAAATTAGGTATGTGTTTCTTGAGAAGAGAGAGACATTTGTTGCTGCATTATGAGATTGAAGAAATCGCCTAAATTGAGTGTTACCTGAGAAGTGGATGAGGTGGAAGATATGACTAGGTTGCCTGATAAGACGAGGCAACTTCAATTTTTAAAATCCATAAGAAAATTCAATTCATAAATATATTTTCTCTCATGGAAGCTATGGGATATTTATAACTTCAGCATATAAATCTAATGGCTTTGGAATAATTGCTGAGAAACAAACAAAAAAGGGTGAGTTCTAAATGTTCAAATCCAGAATTGAGATTGCTATGGTCTTGTATTCCATTTGTATTTGTTCAATCTCCAAATAAAATTGGGAAGTGATAATTAATGAGAAACAATCATGTTATGATCAACAAAGTAAAATTAGTTGTTGGGAGTAGGTTGCTTGAGCAATATTTTAGACTTGTAGCTAAATAAATCACGAGGTTTATTATTATGAACATTAATGTAGGAAAGATGGTCCTTTTTGGTTGTGTAGAAAAAATAGATTTATAATTCAAAACCGTAGAAATGTTGTCACGTATATCAAGAATATTATGTTTAGATTTAATAACAAGGTTCCAAGTCATTATGACAAAAAAATCCCAATTATTCAAGACAAACTCAATTAATTATCAATTTAATAATAATAAAATAATTTCCATTTTTTCCTTATTACTTTATAAAAGGGATATTGTGTCCTTATCGTATTTTATTTCTTTGGAATTTTTGGCTGGAAACATTTATTTTTGGGTGAAATCTTGGTTTTTGTTTTCGAATTTAGCTTTTAAAAAACCGCCACTATTATAGAAAATTCACAAATCAAATTTTTGATTCCAATGAATTGAGAAAAAATAGTGTAGGCAAATTTGACCAAACAAATATATCCAAAAACTATCGAAAACATACACTACGACCTATAAAAATGCACATTGGACTGTAAACGCACTTGGCCTCTTCACATGCAATTATCTTTTCATTTGGTTCTTTGTTTGCTTACCTAAAATTCTTTCAATGTGAGTCTTCTATAGTTTGTTGTTTGTGTCTTAACATATCATTTTCTTATGTTCTTGTCACTGATAGCATCCATCCATTAACCAACCAACAATATATGTGTTTGGTGACTTGCAAAAATTTGACATGCGACATTGCCATGAAAACGTCCTTGTAGTTGGAGAGAGGATAGAAAAATTTTCAGTGCATTACCTATGGTTCTGGGTATTTTGCCTATTCTATATGTTGTGATCCTTGTTAGGTAGGTTTAATTTTTAATTTTTTGAGGTTGTGGTGCTACTTGCAAGTAATTTTTTTTATTTTTTATTTTGTAATCTTGGTAGGACTCTCTGATTTTCATGTCCATTATACACCCCATTACGGGGGAAGGGTAGCCAAGATTTGAACCCAAGACTTCCAGTTCGATGAGACTTCATTTCCATGGCCACTGCCACATGAGCTACCCCATGCGGACCCTTGCAAGTAATTTATTATCTTTTTGGAAATTTAGAATTCAATTATATTATTAAAGTTATTATAATTTTAAATATTTTATTTAAAAAAAATTAGTTTTTTTTTAATAAATAATTTTAGTAAGCTTGGCAGATCCTTTCTATTCCATTTTAAAAAATAGGTAGGAAATACATAAACATCATCCATAATAAGATGGCCTCAACTTGCTCATTGGGAAACTATGTATGTTGGCCATCTGACAACATTATATGCCATCCAAAATCTGAAAAGCCTGAGAATGTTAAGCAAGGCTATATAAAATTTAGTGTTTATGCATCTCCTATTTACTCTATGTCTATAACAGAAAGATAAAAAATGCATACTATTCATTTATACATAGAAAAATTAAGAGTCAAAACTATGCTAAGAAGAATGATAATCATCAAAAGATTCAATTGGTGTCAAGTCTTTGGCACTAGAGCCCGATAGTTCAGTTTGTGGAAGGTAGGGAATATGATTCTCAATACGACTTAAACGAGCATTTTGTTGTTGAATTTGGCATTGCATGAGTTGGAATTCCTTGTCGATTTCCTGTATTTTTGTTGCTAACTATGAAATTCCTTCAAAGCTGGATATTAAAGCTTTTGCCAAGAGATTTTTCATCATCCAGAAAAGGTAAAGGGTCTACGGAATTAGGTGTATCAGACTTTGGTATGGCCTAGGTTAGGTTAGGGATGAGATCCTGCCATTCATTTATCTCTAATTCATTATATGTTTCCTGCTTCAATTCATTCTCCCAACCCAAAATAATCTAACGAGCATGTGGGTGTGCATTATTTGCTAAGACAGAGTTTCTTCCAAGTTTAAATCATTGTTATTTCTGCGACCTTGATTTCGTGTAGTTCAAGGTTGAGCTTGAGTTATTCCATGACCACAACCCTGGGCCTGGCTACGACCTTGACCACCCCTTGCATTTCTCCCTCGGGACAAAAGAGCGAGGAGAAAAAACATTAGGGAAAATATTGGACTTGAGGGCTTCACTTGGAGGGAAAGTAAATATGATAGATGGACTAACAACCCAATAGACTACAAACTCAAAGAGTTACATACCAAACCAACCATGGGATACTAAATGAAAATTCCTTATATGGAAATATACCTGAATGTCTTTGTGTTAAGCAGAGAAAGCTCCTTGAGAATTAAGCAAACTCTACTATCAGTGATACCCTGCCAAAGGCTGTCGAAATAAAGCGTAGGGGTGTTTTGGGAAGGAAACATAATAAAAAGAGGTAAAAGGATGAGGCTAGGAGGGATTGGTCCTTCAACTTGCTTGGTTGTTATTGGGAAATATGCAAAGATTTTTCCCCTTCATGTTTTGATAGTGCCATGCCCTTTAGTGCAAATAGAAAAACAGAAAGAACATTCCCAAACACCTCCTAAAATTCCCATAGAATACGTTAGGATCAACACTATATTCAATGACATCATCCATTTTCTTTAGTTCTTTCATTATGAGTGAATGCAAAGAGATGATTGTATACTCGAATGAAGGTTTGTGCAAAGCTGATTCAATGCGATTTGCAATCTCTCCTTGATTTGATGAATTCGGTGACACATCGCGTAAGCCAACCTCAATTCGATACAACTACCAAACTGTTTGATCCTCTTCACTCGTGCCCAACATAACAGTTTGATAGTATCATAATCTAAGAATGTGAAGGTATGTAAAGTCTACTATAAGGGGGCCTATCTAAAAATGTCAAAGTATGTAAATTCTACTATAAGGGCGCCTATCTAAATGTGAAAGTATCTAAAGTCTACTATAAGGGGGCCTTCTAATGCTCCCACAAGTTGCCACGAGGGGGCTCTTATCGCCCCCAAAAGTTATTACGAGGGGGGTGCCCAATTTCCCCAAACTTTGCAACAAGGTGGTTTTAAACCACCCTCATAAGTTGCTACAAGGGGGGTTGTAAGCCACCCTTGTACGTTGCTATGAGGGGGATTTTAAATTGCCCACATAGGTGAATTTTCAAGGGGGTTTCAAATCACCCCCAAAAGTGACTTTTTTTAAGCGATTTACAAGCAACCTTAAAAGATGACTTTTGAGGGCTATTTCAATCACCCCTAAAAGTCACTTTTGTGACTCGTTCATATCTCTTAAAAAACCTTTTTGTTTTTCCTCACAAACATAGCCCACATGAAGGGCCCTCATGCCTAATCGACCCTACTTTTGGGGCTGGTCCCTGACGAAGCCAAGGATAATTGAACACACGCCTCATAACAAAGGGCCAATGACTTGGCAGATAGGCTTCAACCAACCATTTGGGCTACCCATCAATGATATCTCTTCAAAAACCTTCCCTAAAGGGTTTTACATTTAGAGGTGATTCTTTGAAGGGAGTGGGGTTCTAAAAAATTCCACCCAAAAGTCACTTTTCAAGTTTGGAACCCCCCTTTAAAAGTGACACATTTGGGGGAAGTTCATAGCTCTTAAAAAACTGCCCCTAAAACGCTTGAATTTTAGGGGTGATGCTTTTAGGAGCAGGGGGAGGAGGTTTGATGGAGGTTTTACGAAATTGCAACTAATGTTAATATTTCATCTAATTCCCACTTTTGGAGGCACATTACAACCCCCCCAAAAGTATTTTTTTTTTAGTAGTGGTAGTTATAATTTTTGTCTCCAGAAGTCATTTTTTTTTAATGATTATCTATGCTTTGCTTCTTTCTAGGATATCCTCTCAAGAACATGTTTCAACCAATTCTCAAGTTCATTCTTCAAATTACTCTTATATTTATTTTTGAGATTTATACTTCTCTAATCTTTTGTAATAAAAGGTATTTCATTTTATACAGGGTAGGTGATTCCTTGAGTTAGAGGAAAGGAATATCCTTCCCTCACTAGTAAAGGGATTTCCGTATAGAAAAGGAAAATGATTTCATTTCTTGATAGAGATACAAGAATTTCCTTATCAACATCGATTACATTACCAGCAGATGCATCGTCAACATTACAAATAGCTGGTGAAGTCTCTTTAATCATTGCCCCTCGAGTAATCTTCTTGTTATTCCAAGGAAATCCTCGGCCTCTCCCCTTCACATTAGTATTATGAGATACAACCTTAATTTCTTTTGGATTTTTCAAGAAATCAATCATGGGTGCTTCCTTACATATATTAGACACATATGATAACACTGCACATTGTATAAGTGGTTCAACAACAACACTGGATCCATAAATATTTGACTCCATTCCTACATGCTTTCCTTTTGGTTTACTTTGGGCTGGTAGAAGAGGTCGAAGGGGATTGTTCAATGTGTACTTCGAAGCCCTTGCTCCGTGTAATGTGAACATTGGATGTCTGGGTTCCAGTCATTGATCTTTTGTAAAGTTGTGAACAACACGACTTTACACCTTTGAATTTGTGTAAACCTAGTAGCAAAATTTAGAGATCTAGTCGCGAAAGTTTACCAGTTATTGCAGCCCACCGAAAGTTCAACTAGAATTCTCGAATGTTAAAGTGCATAGTGAATTAAAGTGTGTGCTTCTCAAACTTTTTTATAATCCAAAATAGTGGTTCAGTCATATGATTTATTACTAAGCGACAGTTAGTTTGAGAAAATAAATGGATATTTTTTTGATAGAATGGTCACATCTTTGGCTTCCATATAATGACAATACTAACCAAATTTAAATAGCAAGCAAGAGGCATATGAAGCACATTATCATTGATTTTAATGATTCAAATGTGTTCATTGTGTTCTTTAATTCTACACTTTTTAACTACTATTTTGACTCTCTCATTTGGCAATTTACTGTTGAATGTTCACCTTTTGTAGATGTGTGTAATCAATCTAATATCTTTCACTCAAATTAGCTTCTTGTAAATAATCTATATATTATGCAAGAACATATACAAAATCATATTCAAAATTAGTAAATTTAGACATAAATTAGAATGTATGGTTTTTATTTTTTAATGGCTCTAAGTCGAGTTCATGTGAAAGGTCTAGATGCACTCTTAGAGATCTTAAAGGATACAAATATTTGAGGTCCTTTTGCTTGGATTTCCCATGCACAAATAATGTCACTAAGTATGAGGCTTTGATACAAGGTCCTAAAAAAGTGATAGATTTGGAAGTTAAATAGCTCCAACTGATAGGGATTTACAAATAGTTATCAAACATTTAGGAAACTCAATTCACTGTATTTTAATCACCTTAAGAATTATATAGATGAGGCATGGATTATTATTTCTAATTTTGATACATTCAATATTACTTATGTACATTCCCGGATGCGGGTGCTGACACGCTCAAGGACGGTGAGCCATATGCCACGCATGTGCCACCCCAGGTGAACAGCACGACCTCTTGAAGAAACGCTGGCTTAGATATCTGGTTCAATCTTTGAGTCTGAAGCATTCAATACAGAGCGATCGGGGTAGTAGTATGCAGTTAATGCACACAGGCTACGAGGGAATTGAGTCCGTTAAGGTGCCGAGGACGCGATGCAGATACAGAGGAATGTTGGATTTAGGGAAGAGAAGGTTCAGAACGCTGCGCGGAGAGTGGAGGTCTGGCCATCCTGGAACGCAGTTGGGAGCTCTAGCTGTGGGCAATGCTGTGGGAGGGATAAGCAATTCGGAAGCAATCCAGAACAATTGGCTATACGAGCCAGCTTACTCGCAAAAGAATTCATCTTGGTGGTGGTTGCACTCAGTAATCGAGCCCGAGGCACTTCTCAGGCATTCAAGGAAGGCTGCAAGGTATACATGGCGAAATTGCGGGAGCGACAACCCTGTAGGAGAGGGCCATTGCATGGGTCTTCGTCCCGACAACCTGCAGCAAACGAGCATCACCATTGTTGCTGTTGCTACTGTCATCGAAGAGCTAGAGCAATTCCGCTTCCAGCTGAGCAATTCTTGGAGGTTGGCGGTGCCAGAGAGGGAGAGCCTATGCTGCCCGCGTTCGGCTCAGTCATTTTCACTTTGGGTGGCTCAGCAGATAATGCTGGGCTCAATGCCCACGTCTCAGTCTTGTTCACCAAATTACCTGAAGGAACGGAAGCTGGGAATCAGCAGGGCCCGTTGGAAACGCCTCAGGGAGATTCTGGAGGGGAAGCTTCAGCGGCGCCACCACCAATGCCACCGGGAGGTTCTGGAGAGGTTGTTACAGCTGTGCAACCATCGATGGAAGCAAGCAGCAGGGGGAAGGAACCTATGCAGGCCCCCTCACTTACATTGGAGCCGGCACCTCCAGGCATTGACGAGGAAAATTGGAGGGCGATGTGGGAAGGCGTCGAAGAGGGACATGGATGGGCGTACATCAAGGAAGATAAAAGCCTCTGTGAAGATGTTGAGGCACATCTCGCAGCTATCCGTCCACCCTCAGCCCGATTCCAGGATTGAAGCAATAACGGGTAATTTGGTTTTGCAATTCGGTTATGTTTATTGGCAGCAGACACCTTTGTCTCTGTCTTGTTCATGTTTGTATGGTCTCTGGTCAATTCTCTACACTGTTCAGTTTATGTTGGTTCAGTTTTGGCTGTCTGATAGCCATAGCACTCAGTCAATATCAGTAGCAAGCCCCTACGTGGGCAGTCCTGTGTCTATTGTGTGTAAAGTTGCACCTTAGTGCATTAGTTTTCATGTATGTTGGGCCTCTCTGGAGGAATTTTGTTAATTTTGGCAACGATTATGGGAAGTCTAGTCGGTGCTGCCCCTGCGCGGGAGCTTTTGGAAGCTGGGAATTTTGTAGATGTTGCCCCTGCGTGGGAGCTCTCTGCGCTCAAGCCAAGAAATCTAGGGTGCATTTGCTGGCCCTGGCAGGCATGTCTCACTGTTTGTAAAAGTTTTCATGTACATATAATACAATAATTTAGATAGTCTTTTACCGAGAAAAAATATTACTTATGTACATTGAAGTCAAAATGCAAATGCAAATTTACTTTCAAACACAACTCCTATATTTATACCACTGCGAAAATTTTCTATGGGCATATTTTCTAATAAACAATTTTTTACGCCTTCTATACCAAACAATATTACAAACTAGATATTTTTTGATGATGATGCCCCTATTTTAGAATTCCTCACATAGGGAGATACTTTTAGGGGATCACCATTGATGAAAATTGACATTGTGATCAAATTAATACATTGTCTCTAGATGCAAAACTAAAGAGTGAGAACTTATTTCCTAAATATGTGGTTTGAATGGAGAAGTATCATGACTCGGAAGATAAGTTCAATGGGGAAACAAACTTAAAATCCAATACCTACACAATGCAATATCATGTAATGAATATCTGTAACAAATAATACCCACAAAATATTAATCTAGGTATTAGATACATGCCTATTAGAGGGCTACATTTTTTCATTTCCTCAAGGAATATACAGAATTTTTTTCTCCTAGAATTACACTGATTCAAAGATCCATGACACGAAAATCATTCAGGATGTGATATAATTCAATAATTATATGATCCTATTCAACAAACATTCTTAGATAGGTATTCAACAATATAATAACAAATGAAAATGAAACTCAATAAGTTTTTGGAGGAAAAAATAATACTTGTCATTCATCATGTGCTAGAATTATTTTAGCATGCAATGTTGTTATGCTCTTGTATTTGTGCTAGAAGGAAATCTAGCACACATTAGATTTATTGTACCTTGCAATGTTGTTATTGCTAAGATAATTATATTTACGATAGAAGGAAATCTATTGTGTGTTAAATTTATTTTACCTTGGAATGTTGTTGTTGCAAATATAATTTTGGTTGTATTAAAAGTAAATCTAACATGCGTTGAATTTATTTAATCCTACAATTTTGTTATGTGGTTGTGGTTGTGCTAGAAGAAAATATAGCACATTCTAGATTTGTTTTTCCTTGTAGTGTTGTTGGAACCATGCTCATGTTTATGTTAGAAGTAAGTCTAACAAGCACCAGATATGTTTGAAGCTATAATGTTGTTATGTTAATATTTGTGCTAAAGGAAATCTAACACTTGTTAGATTTGTTTCATCTTACAATGTTGTTATTAGGAATACAGTTGAGTTTATTATAGAATGAAATCTAGCATGTGTTAGATTCCCTTTCCTTGATAATGTTGTTGTTGGAAATATGCTTGTATTTTTGCTAAAAGTAAATATAAAACATGTTAGATTTTTTTCACCTTAAATTGTTTTTATGTGCTTGTGTTTGAGCTAGAAGGAAATTTAGCACACACTATATTTCTTTCAAAATGCAATGTTGTGGTTTGAAATTTGGTTGTTTGTGCTAGAAGGAAACATGATAGAATTCTTTGACCTTGCAATGTTATTGGAATTTTACATGTGATTGCGTTAGAAGGAAATTTAGCACATGCTAGATTTCTTTATTGCAATGTTGTTATTGACACAATACTTCATTTTGTGCTAGAACTAAATTTAGTGTGTATTATATTTCTTTAACCCTACAATGTTGTTATGTTCCTGTGTTAGTGCTAGAAGAAAATCTAGCACAGGAGATTTGTTTCATCTTGTAATGTGCTTGTGTGTGTTAGAAAGAAATGTAGCATGTGCTAGATTTTCTTGCCCTGTAATGTTGTTGTCAACATGGTTGTGTTTGTGTTAGAAGTAAATCTATCATGTGCTATAATTCATTCACGTTACAATGTTTTTGTCTCCTTGTGTTTATACAAGAAGGAAAACTAAAACACATTAGATTTTTTTCGCCTTGAAATGTTGTTATTGGTAATGTGTTTATCTTTGTGCTAGAAGGAAATCTTACATGCACTAGACTTATTTTACAATGAAATGTTAATATTGGAAATATGGTTGCTTGTGCTAGAACGAATTTAGCATGTGTTTTTCTTCCTTTAGCTTGCAATCTACCTGTGTTTGTGATAGAAGTAATCCAACATGCACTAGACTTCTTTAGTCCTACAATGTTGTTATGTGCTTGTGTTTGTGATAGAATCAAATATAGCATGTGTTAGATTTCTTTCAAATTGAAATGTGCTTGTGTTTTTGTTGGAAGAAAATTTAGCATAGGATATATTTTTTATACTCTACAATGTTGTTGTTAGCAACATGCTTGTATTTTTTGTAGACATAAATCTAACACATGCTAGATTTCTCACTCTACAATGTTGTTATGTGCTTGTGTTTGTGCTAAAAGGAAATATAACACATGTTAGATTTTTTTTTTACCTTGCAATGTTGTTATTGCTAACATGTTTTTCTTTGGGCTAAAATGAAATCTAGCTTGTGCTAGATATGTTTTGTCCTTTAATTTTGTCATTGGAAATATTTATATGTTTGTTTTAGAAGTAAATATATTTTAATTTTTTCTCACCCTACAATGTTGTTATGTGATTATGTTTGCATTAGAAGGAAATATACTATGCATTATATTTCTTTCACCTTGTAATGTTTTTATTCGCAAGGTGCTTGTGTTTTTGATAGGAGGAAATCTAACATGTGTTCGATTTGTTTTGTCTAGTAATGTTTTCGTTGGCAATATGTTTGTGAATTTGCACTAGAAGGAAATCTAGTACGTGTTATATTTTTATCACAATGCAATATTATTTTTGACAATATAGTTATTAATGCTAGAAGGAAATCAAATGTTGTCTTGCATATTTTTATTTTTCAATGTTCTTTTGTCTATGCTAGAAGGAAATTTAGCTTGCACTAGATCTCTTTTTTCTTGTAGTGTTGTTGTTGACAACATGCTTGCGTTTGTGATAGAAGTAAATCTAGCACATAGTAGATTTACGAGACCTTGCAATGTTGTTACGTTATTGTGTTTATGATAGAATTAAATATAGCACGCATTAGATTTCTTTCATCTTACAATGTTATTAGTCACAATGTGTTTTTGTTTTTGTTGGAAGAAAATCTTGTGGGTACAAGATTCTTTTTGCCTTACAATTATGTTATTGGTAATATGTCTGTGTTTGTGTTACAAGTAAATCCAACATGTATTAGGTTTATTTAGCCATATAATAATGTTATTTACTTAGGTTTGTGGTAGAAGGAAACATAATGTGTGTTAGATTTTCCTTTACCCTGCTGTAATGATGTTGTTCACAACATATTTGAGTTTGTGCTAGAAGAAAATCTAGCACATGTTAGATTTCTTTCACCTACCAATGCCGATATGAGTGTTTTTTTTTGTCCTCCAGAAGGAAGTGTGAAATGCTTAAATTTATGTCCCTTTCCAATGTTTTTATTGGCAATGTGCTTGTGTTTGTACTAGAAATAAATCTAGCATGTCCTACATTTAATTTTCTTTGCAATATTGTCATTGGAAACATGTTTGTATTTTTGCTAAAAGTAATTCTAGAACATGCTAGATTTATTTCACCCTACAATGTTGTTATGTTTTTGCTTTTATGCTAAAATGAAATTTAGCTTACAATATATTTATTTCACCTTGCAATGTTTTTATTGGAAATGTGCTTGTGTTTTTCATAGAGGATAATATAGAATTTTTTTTTTCACAATGCAATGTTGTTGTTGGAAACATGCTTATGTTTGTACCGTATCCCATTCTTAGGCCACATATTGCATATGAAGGGCCTTCTAATCATTTGTGGGTTTAACATTCTCTATATTGTAACAAGAGTTTATGTAGGCGTGGACTAAAACCTCATTGTCTCGAAAAGGCAATGTCAAATTACATTAGCATGGAGATGTCTCAAGAAAGATTATTATTGCAATGTCTGTATTGACAATGTTTTTGTGTTTGTGATAGAAGGAAATTTAGCATGCATTACATTTACTTTACAATGCATTGTTGTTGTTGGCATCTTCTTTTATGCGATAGAAGGGAGTCTAGCATGTGCTACATTTCCATTGCCTTGCAATATTTTTAATGACAATGTGCTTGTGTTTGTGCTAGAAGGAAAACTAGCTTGTGCTAGATTTCTTTTGGTTTGCAATGTTTTTCTTGGAAATATGCATGTGTTTGTGCTCAAAATAATTCTACCATGTGCTATATTTATTTCACCAGACAATGTTTTAATTGGCAATATCCATGTGTTTGTGATAAAAGGAAATCTAGGATACAAATATTTCTTTTTATTTGCAAAATTCTTGTTGGCAATATGCTTGTGTTTCTTCTAGAAATAATTCTATCACATTCTTTATTTCTCTCACCTTGCAATGTCGTTATGTGTTTTCCTTTGTGCTAGATGAAGATCTAGAATAAAATGTAATAATCGCCATAGTTAATGTTCTTTCATTGTGTTTTGATTTTATGGTTTCTAAAGCAAGCTAAGAATATGCATGACTATAAAAGATAAATTTTCTATAAATATGATGTTGTTGTAGTCTCTACAGTTTTATTTATTTATTCACAATGTAATGTTTTTTGGAAATGTGTTTATGCTCGTGCTAGAAGGAAAGCCAGTAGGTGATAACTTGCCTATAGTGACAATTAAAAAAACATAATAAATTATTTGGGGGTTCCCTTTTTCTAATCAACACCATGATTAGCTATTATTGTGAGTACTACACTTGTTATTGTTCTTGTTCATTTTCGTTACACATATAATGATGCGATTAGTTATAGTATTTATAAATTGATACTTTCTCCAATAATTCGAAACTATGTTAATAATTCTTTTCTTTTTTATTTATTTATTATTATCAGAAACCATAGACTATGAAGCTAATGAGAATTCGAAGGAAGCATCCATGGAAAAAGGATGTTCAAGACACATGACACCAAAATATTTAAATGGTATGAAAATTTTATAATTAGTTTATACTTTGTTACAACGGTTAGACATTATGCTAATAAATGGTTGTTGATTAGCTTATATTTATTATTTTATCAAGATGATGATGAAATGTTGTGCACCTTCTTCGAGTCTCCAATTAGAATTTTTTCTGATAAAAAAATTCTCTTATATCTTGATCAACCTATTTGGGATAAATGGTACACTATTTTTAACTCTTACCAACTATGAACATTAAAGTGTTCTCCAAGTCAACCTGATTTTGAGAACTACAAGAGAAATAGTTTACACAATTTAACAACATGTACTCTTTGGCCCATCAGGGATTAACCATGGAAGAAATTTCTTTAGTAACAGATAAGCTATTGGATGAAACCATTTGGTTTTTTATTCCACTTAATCATCCAACAAATGCCACAAAATTAAAAGATTATTGTTCTAAATTGAAAACCAACAGAACATTATTGGAGGCAATGGTTACATATTGTCAAAGTCATGATGAGAAATTGAATGACAATACTTTTACCACATTCAACATTCTTGAGAATTATGAAATTAATGATATTATATTTTCCAACTTTTGCAACATGGTGGAGGGGTCTACTTATGTAAAAAGAACACATAATACAAAGATAGAGTCCCTTTCTCAGCAAGCATGTCGAGTCCATGACAGAATGATAAATGGATCAATAATTGTTCAACGGTTTGACAACAATTTTGAATTTGGTTGTCATTTTGGGGGCTTTGATATTTTGTCAACACTTTTGCGCTCCTTTCCAATGTCAGTTGCAAGCAGTTTTACATACTAACCTTATTGTTATAGATACACTTTCTTTTAAAAAAGAATCATTCCAAAAGGGATATAATATTGATTTTTTTAGATTTTTTATGGAAAAAATGAGTTGAATGACTTTACTATAGTTCTCTTAGTAGAAATTTGGTTTTGTAATGATGTACGCAAGTTTTTGGAAATTGCCATAAAGAACATCAAGTTCAACCTTAAATGACTAGTGGAATTTATGAATATAAGTCTCAAAACAAGTATAGTTATGATATAGTTTTTCTATACATTTCTATAATTAAGAATTAAAAATTCTGGAAGCTTCAAAATACTCTCACACATTTGAAGACACATTTGATGAAAATGGGAGAGATTATGATTTTTGAATGGATTTATTGGAAAAACACCAACAATGTAGTGATGCAAAAGTGGTTATTACTCTTTTTGCGGGGACAAATTTAATCAAGGCTTGTTGTGCATATGGAAGAAGAATTGCGTGTGTTGTGAAAACATAGTCACAAAGGATAATCATGTTGAATAATTACAAATATTTTCAACTATCAAATCCAAGATCTATTAACTTCTTAGAAAATTCAGGTACTCCAGTTTCTTTGTTGTATCTCGTATAATACTTTGGATAATATTTTGTTTATACTTTTAATTGTCAAAGTGTTTACTAAAATGACTAAGGATGGAGATTCTAAAACAAAGCATGATGAATGTGGGAAGCAAAAAAATAATAATTATAGTGCTTATGATGTTGAAAAAAGTTTAGAAATGGAAACAGGAGGAGAAGAAGTTATCATACCAGGTACATAATTTTTTTAGTTGTTGCTCTTATTACATTTTGAATTTATTTAAATTCCATATTCATAACATTTTTGGATGTCTATTATAGGAATTATGAGAAGAATGAAATTAATCAAGACAATGACCATGGAATGATGGGGATAGAAATGGGTATCAATCATTCTAACTCTTTTTTTTTTAATGTAAATTATTATTTTAATTATTGTGGATCATAGCATTTAATTTGTTGATTATAGTTGGAAATAAAGAGAATGAATATAGTGACTAAGGGAATGTCCCACAAAACTACAATCAAGACCAAAATATTATATGGCCAAATAAAGATGATTCGTTTCTTGTATAGTTGTTTGATGAATATTGTTCATTGTCACAATTTATAACATTTTTTTATGTTTATTATAGAGACAAGCAAGGAGAAAAAAGACATTGATCAAATGAATGTGAAAGAAAGCTTTAATCAAGGTAAAAATAGAATATCAGGTACTTATAATTTGTCCACTTGTTTTCCTTATTATTTAATGATTTTATTCATTTTCAGAATTCAAAATATTTTATATGTTCAATTTAGAGAAGAATAAAGGTAACAAAGATGATGATAAGGTGCAAAGTTACAAATATGAATATAATATCATACCAAATACTTATAACTTGTCTTCTTACTTATTTTATTATTCTTTGAACTCGAATGGTTGTAACTACCATAATGTTGTACATTTTTACTATAGGAACTAATAGAAAGGACCAAAATTAACAATCAAAAATAATGTTAAAGGTGTGTGTGGGCGTGTTTCTTTTTAAAGGATTCATTACTAATTTTTTTCTTGGTATTGGTATTTGATTGAATGTTTAATAAGAAGTACTATTGGCAGTTGATTGAATGTTTAATATGTTTACTCCAAGTTCTATCAAGATGATAAAAGAAATTATTATTTCATCTATAAATAGTGAAAAACCCACTGAAATAAGTGTATTGTTTCCACAATTTATTTAATAATTTTTGTAACATGAATAAAATGGTTTTACTAGATTATTTGTCATTGTGTTGTAGCCAAAATAACTAAAAATAAATTAGTTATTTTTGAACTAAAGGATATTTTTTTATCATAGCATCGATGATGAAGCAACAAACAAAGGGAAAATTTAGAAAATGGGAACTATTGTTGATTACACAATAGAGAAAAAATTATTTTGGATTCATCCACGTGCAAAAACATTTTTTGAAATGTGTTTCAAAAATGAATATCTTGACATTGCAATTTGGACAATAGCATTGAAGGAAAGCACAACAAGGGTTTTAAAACTGTTGGTTTTAGAAACATTCAAGATAAACTTGTGTTTATGTGGATTTCTTAAGATTGTAAACCACAAAAGGGACATAAGGTCATTGAAAATCCAAGCAAATTTATACAAACTAAATCATTGAAAAAAGTGTGGGAAATGCATAACCAATATGATGCAACCAATACTATTATAGTTGATTGTTCACTTGAGAGCTTGAAAGATAATCCCAAAGAAAATGTGATTCTTGCCCCTCCATTCATTGGAACAAATCAAGAGGATAATTGGTTGATCGATGAGATATGGAGAATGTTGCGTAAACTCAAGAAGGCTACACATGTGAGAGCTACTTTTAAAGATGTTCAATTACATTTAGAAGTACCTTAATATGACCGATGTCTATTTCATGTTATTATATGTATGACATCACGAATTATTAGTTTTATTTCACAACACTAATAAAATAGTTGTTGATTTGGTTTGTCATTATTAAAAGCAAAATACTTTTATTTTCCTTATTTTTGGTGAGATATTGTGTTGATAATAATTATTGATTTGAATGGTCATTCAATGTTTTCATATCAAAAATTTCCATGCTATAGAATTTTTTACAATGGATTACATTAATAGACAACTGGTATATTTGTTTGAATTAGATCATTACAATTATTTGTTTCAATTTTGGTTTCAGTTATCATTATACCTCTTAGAAATTAGTAATGTGAAGGATGGGCCATTGTATTTTAAATAACATTTTTTAATCCATATAAGTTGAAAAACTATATTAGGTTGTACGTAGCACCAACAATAAACATAAAATTTGTACTAAAAGAAGCACCAAAAGAAACTAAAGTATAGACTTTAGAAATTAACATATAAATAATTAGGTTAAAAATTTAAAAATTGTATTATATTGTATGCGGAAATAAATATATAATTTCTTTGTTTACTTTCACTAGACAATTGTAATTATATTTTTCAATTACAATTAAAGAAATCATTATAAGTATTAAAATAAATGATTTAAATGGTGGGCCAATGCATTCCTAGAATATTTTTATTCCATACAAATTAAATAAAGGTATTACATTGTATGTATAAAGTAAACATATCATTAGTTTGTTCATTTTAATGGGGCCATTGTATTTGTATTTTGTCATTACTATTAACTCATTATAAAATTCCCTTTGCATACAAATGGAAATAATTCATAATAAATATTAACATCATTTTTAAATTGGTAGGTTTTTATGTCCTTAATCAATGAAGTGTTGAAGTGGAGATGTGTTAATATCATACATGTGGTTACAGTGTAGATGCAGATGAGCATTACTACAAGTCAAAAGATGGTGATATTTGAAATGGAAGGAGTATTCTTCCAATCATATGCCAAAGATGAACTAAATTTCATATTCAAAGAGAACCAGATTGGCAGTTTGGTGATGGGTCCTATTTTTTTGTGTCCTTTTCAGTCAAGTATGAAAATGTTGCTTAAAAAATTATGATGTCGAAATGTGGACATTAAATTTCATTGACAAGTACATCCAAAAAGTACTAGAAAAATCAAATATTGATATAGAGGACTTTAAATTTGCACAGGAAAGGACTCATTGTCATTTGCAAACAAAATTGGAAGCAGGGAGAACAAGACAATTTTATGAGAAAACGTTGACTGATGTGTGGTCCCAATATGGAGATAATTATGAAGAATCAAATGTATTGCTAATAGATACAACAAAGCATACTTCTCAATTCATTGGATATCGATCAAACCACATGTTGATAAAATCCTATACAGGAAAAGAGCAAGATACTTGGCTTATGCAAGTCTAATTCCCCTTTCTTAAGACACTTCATCTTATCAATAAAAATCATTAGTACATTCGAATGTTCAATAGGACATGTACTTCATTGTATTGGATGGAGATAATTTCCTTTATAAATTTGTTGAAAAGTACATTCCAAATTTTTGATACATTTTGGACATAGTTTTTGTTGAATCAATTTGTATGATTTTATACTTTTTGAAATATATGGGAATTGCCAATTATATTAATATGTATATTTCTTATTATTTATAATTTCTTTTGCAATGACTTTGTTGTATCGATTTTTTTTTCTAAGATGTGTACGTGTGTTCTTAAATGAATTGTTTGTCATTTAAATTATCTTGCATGAACCAACGAGGCATTTTATTTTTAATGATGGATGTTTAGTTAATTGCATTAATAATCATATATAAATGTGAAATATAAGTTTTGAAATAGAAATCCTTGCAAACAAAGGTGTAATTATTGCTAAAGAAAGTATAATAATTTACTTGATAAATGTTATGTGCACTATTGACTATTCACAATGCATTATTCACTATTAAGGCCAATGGGAAATGTGTCATAGGTGAATGATTTGCACTTTTTGAAGCATAAGATACGTGATTTCTTAATCCATAATTTTCATAAATTTATATGCCTAAATTAATTAATGGTTGTAACTGCAATCATATCATATTGAAAATCAATAAGGCACAAAATCAGTTATTCAATGTTTACATATAAAACACACCAATATGAGTGCATAAATGTGATTTGTCATTTTTGAAATAAAAATCTATTGTAAATAATTTTGCATTTCTTAAAAAAAAACATATAATTAATGATAATGATTGCTATGTGGACTATCAAGGTTTGATTAGACACTATCATGGATGAATTATGCCTTTGAACTGTAAGGCGTCTAATTTCATTACTTAAAGTTAATTTTTTGTAAATTTGTATTTTAAATAAACTGAAATCATATGATTTGAGCTAGAATTATATTATTGACTTGTACTTAGTTATGTCCATTAATATGGTTGTATAAATGTGATATTTAATATTCGTATACTATGATGCATTTCTTCAAAAAATAAGTCTTATAATTTGTTGATAATAAGTATTAAGTGGGCACTTTAGGCTAATGGGTGATGGATCATAGGTGAATAGTACTTGTTAAATTGTAGGGCATTCAATTTTTAATCCATAACATTTTTTATATATTCTTAAATCGACTATTTGTATATGCAATCATTTCATCTCACATAATTTAATAAGGAATCAATTTATTGACTGGTATTTCATTATCACTTAACTCACTAAGAGTGTATTAATGTCATATTGTATTGCTTTGAAACAAAACTCTATGTAAAGAAAAATTATCTTCTTAATAAAACATGGAATAATTAATTAACAATGTGTTAAGTGGATGACCTATACTCATTAAAGAGATGGGTCAAAAGTAGTTGTATTTAAATTTTTTGCACCATAAGACATTGATTTTCTCATTCATTTTAACATTTCATCATTTTCAATTCTTAAATAGTTTATTTGTGATTTAAATAATTTCATATAAACAAATATGACTTGAATAATTCTATTTGATTATATACATTGATAGAATTTTATAAAAGTAATGCATTTTTGAAATGTAGCTCTTAATGTAAGTAAAAATATATATATATATATATATAGATATATATATATTTTACAAAACAAATTATAATTAATTGATAATGAGTTCTAAGTGGCCTATACAAAACGACTTTTATTTTTCTACCATGAGGTTTAATATAGGTGTATAAATGTGACATTTTTTTTAAAATAAAACTCCATGTAAAATTAAATGTTTTTCATAACAACACATGGAATAATTATTTGGTAATGAATGTTAAGTATATCATTCAAGTTTATTCAGTATACGAGTTATAAATAAATGAATTTAAACTTTCTGCAACATACGACATTTGATTTTCCCACCCCTATTAACATTTGGTAAAATTTAATTCTTAAATAAATTATTTGTAATTGAAATAATCTCATAGAAGCCAATAAGACAAGTATGTATTAAATTCTATTTAGTATGTATGGATGTATAAATGTAATTTATTTTTGAAATCAAGTTCCTAATGTAAGTAAAAATATATTTTTTAGAAAAGTAATAATTTAAAATCAATTGTTGATTAGTTCTAACTCGTTTATTTTATTTTGAATCAAGAACTTTTTCTAACTATGCATTCTTAAATGAATTATTTCTATATGAAATCATGCCATATAAGTCAATAAGTCAAGAAATCATTAATTGATTTTTATTTAACTATCATGTGATTTTATTTCGGAATATCCTCTTCTCATGGGAGAGGATATGAAGAAATGGATCTACAAGCCAATATAGTTCACTTGCAAAGAGGAAAGTTGTGCTTTTTTGCTTGAAATACTGTTAGACAATCATAAAATGAACAACTATATTTTTTTCTTATCCTTGCACAACTTACACCCAAGATTGTTAAGAGAAAGGAGTAAGGAATTTACAAGAGAGAGGAAACTAGATCCATGAGTGAGGCACAATGAGGTCTTTAAGTTGCTCAGAGGATGAGCAACATTTTTGGTAGAGAGGTATGATGGGCCTCTAAATTAGACATAAATTAAGGCTGATATGAACATCCTTCAACACATTAAACCTCTCTTTTTGCATTAGATAATGTATTTTTAAATTTAATATGTTCATTAGGAAGGTTTGTGTATCATTTCATTTTTGTGCCTAATATTATTTATTTTTCTAGAATATTTTGAGAATATTGGGTAAACTATGGGGATTTGGAGGAGGAGATAATCTAGGGACATGCTCCTTACTACAGGAGGATCAATATTAAATCAAAAATCAAAAATATATTCTAGAATTATGGCACAAATTGTGGAGCTCCAATGATTGAGAGAATCTAGGAATGTGTTCCCTACCATTCAATGCAGATTCCTAGTATTGGGAACAATATCCACTAATTAAGGGATTTTGTTGGGAAAAGCTTCCTACTTTCATGGGGGGTGATTCCTAATCATTTCTTATAAGTACCAATTCGAATTTTGCTCCAGGGGTATATTTTTATTAGTGTTCTTGTGGAGAGAACTCATATTTTTGTAGCTCCACTGTCATTTCTTGTAAGAATGTAATTGTATTTAAGGAAATTATAAAGAATGGTGTCATGTTCAGCTTATAAATCTTGGTCTCCTTCATAGGACTCTTATTTTCCTTGGGCTTGGCCATCCGAGGAGCCTCAAAGCCCTTTTGTATCATTTACTTTTCTTCTTTTCACTTCTTATTCACATGAATCTCTTGTTCTTGTTTTTTTCTATTTCTGCAATTAGTATTGATGAATTCTTATTTTATGATTAGGTTAAATCATTGAAGTAAGTTATTTTGCAGGATCAAAATCATAATTTCATCATTGGAAAAACTTTTGAAGGTCATATTAATAATTGAGCTACTTAGATTTGTTTTCTTATTCCCAAATCTAGATTTCTAGAAGTCCCTTTAAGCAAATAACAATAAAATTTTTCTATTTTTCAGAGCAATCTAACGAGATTCAATCAAGTTTATCCCACTTTCATTAGATCAAAAAATAAATCTAGCTAATAAAAAAAATTACCCCATTTCATTTCCACTTAATTAGGTTAGGCATTTGGTATATTTACTAGCTCACTAGTTCTAAAATTTCTAGATTTTAGACTAGTAATTTTCTACCATTTTTAGCATGGGTTAACATAGGTATTTTTGAGTGATTCAACTTGGAATGGAGAAATAAGAAATATTAGTCAATAAAAAGAAATTTCCCACCCAATTTGGATTTCATTTGGTTGGTCATTCAGTGATGTATAACTCTCTAAGAAAATCTATTGTTTCTTGTAGTAAACTATAGGAAATCCTGTAGCAGCACTCCAACATGTATATACTTGCTCAGATTCACTCAAGAATTTGTTGGAATTATGATACAGGTGTTTTCCTTGATGGAAACTCACTCAGATAAAATATCATAGTGCAGCATGTCAACAATAAAGAATTACATATCAGACTCCAAAGAATGAAGAAAGAGAGGTATACGCAGGTTCACCTTGTCAAAGCTGTGTATACACGCAGGTTTACTTAACAAAATGAGTGTATATGTACACACGCATTTTCATAGAATTAAAAGCACGTATATCTTAGGAAACCAAAATTTTTTGGTCCAAGGTATTTCTTGGTCCAAGGTATTTGATTGGTCCGAGGTATTTGGTCCAAGGTATTGGTCCTAAGTAGTTTTGGTCCATGGTATTGAGAAAGGCCTAAAACTATATAAGGAGGAGAAGATCATTAGGCCAATGGAGGTGTAAGGATTTGAATATCTTATGAAGTGTTAGATCATATAGGTTAATGAGCTTCTGATGGTTTGGTTGATCTAATCTAAGGATACACCAATATGGGTGATGAAGGTTGAGGGACCGGGATCATAAAGGCTTAAGAGTATTATCGTTACCTGGTTTGATCTTAAATAGTCTAGATTTGAATACTTATGTATGTTTTATTCTGTAAATGTGATGATTTGGGTATGACTGAAGTCTAGAATAATTGTGATATTTTAAGTTAGAATTTACAAACTTGTACGCATGTTTTCTTTAATAAAAGAGTGTATACATGCTGGTTCAGCATATCAATTGAATTTGTAGATTTTTACGTAGGTTTCCTTTGGAAAAAGTGCATATACACACTTAATTAGTTCGACACATTGAATTAGTGTATACCTTATGAATTATGATGTTTAAAATTTTTAGTTGTTTTTATTTATTGTTGCAGAGTACTGGGTTCTTCTTTGTGTTCTCGTGACTGTATTATGGTGATAATGTGTTGAATGATCAGATTAATTGATTATGATTTGATTCAGTGATGATGGGTTGTCAAGTGATTGGTTGATTAAGTTTTGGTTCATTCCAAAAGTGATGATTAAATTATAGTGATTGGTTGATGCAGAAGTATTTGATGGTTGTATTGCAGTTATGATTTTCTGAGTTTCAATGTTATTGATGGGTCCAGTATGAAAATTGGATGAAACGAGGCCTTCATGTGTATTGTTGTGTACCAGGAGCATCTAGTCTGAAAATTTATGAAGTGTGGTCCTTGGTGGAAGAGTGGAGTTTTTTGTAGGCTGGCACCTACGTACAAGTAAACATATTAGCTAGTACAAGAGCTAGGGGATTGTAGCTCCGTTCCAATAGTAGCTAGAGAATGAGAGAATGTTGTACCCTTCTACAGGTGGGTGCCTGCATACTGGTATGAGTCTACACCAATACAAGATTGTAAACAATTTTTTTATTATTAAAAAGAAGAGAAAGACGACAACAGCAGGTGGTTTTTACCCACATTGGGTTTGCACCTTATATCTTGGTGTTCATATGTGTTGCTAATGTGTGATTCTTTATTATGATTTTACTGCACTATCTAATAAATCTCTGATAGATTGGTTTAAGATCAATACATGATAAATTGTTTAAATCAAAAGTTCTCTGCATATATGCTAGTTGTTTTAGGTACAATCACGTGTACACGCTAGTTCACTTCACTGAAGTAGAGTATACAAATCTATTTGGGAAATAAAAATTTTAGATCTAACAATACTGATTCACCCCCCTCTCAGTATTATTTCCAACAAAATCTTGGTTAGTGTACCCTAGTGTTGAATAAAGACCCCTAAGCTCTAAATAAATTATTAGCGAAGACTAAAGATCAGTTAGGATTTGCCTCTTTACCCATGCAAAACATTTCAATGATTTGGGTTAATGGATAGATTTATGAAATAGATAATACAATGATGATTTCCACATCCAATGAACTATCGTAATGGATATAAACTCTTAGAAATGTAATGGTTGAAATTTAGTTCATGATATTTAATTTATGCAACAATATTTCCATTTCGAGCATTTCATTTTCTGCAATTAGTTTAGGATTTGATTTCATTACATGCAATCCATTACATCATGGAAGCAAAGGAAGGACACATTGTATGCTGCACATATGGTGTTGATACCTCTTAAGTTTGTGTGAACCCCGGATTGATAATTAAAGTCGATAGCTTTGCGATTTGTGGAATTCTTGTTGCAATATGAGACTCGTCACCCATCAGACCATGGCTATCCATAAATGGAAAGGCAAGGCTAAAATGACTGTTAAAATCCAAAAAATCCATGCCACCAACAACAAAGAAACAAAAATGTACACATGAACATGTCATGCATGCCAAAACTAGCTACAAAACCGTACATGCAATATGTTACCTACAAGTATTCCTGCTGAAGCTTCCCAATCCAACCTTTCCTTGCTTCATTCTTTCTTTCCTTTACTCTCCTTGTCCATCCTTTGCTTGCCTTATCCTTTCTCTCCTTTCTTGATTTTCCTTCTCCTCTTGGTGATCTTCTCCTTATGTCAGACAAACTCCAAAACATAACTAACAAAAAGCTACCAATTGATGCTCTAATGTATTTTTATTATTGACACCTCTAATTACTTCATTTCTCCATTATTTTCCTTCAATTTCCTCCTCACATGCAACCTCTGACCTTTCACCTCCCTTTTCTCCAAATTCCTTTTATTTTCATAAAGAAAATACAAATTTATGCCTTTTTGTCTTTTCAAAGATTTTGTCATTTGCTTTCCCAATTTACCCTTAGTCATAAACATAGTAAGTGATGGCCACTAGAATATTTTTCCCAATATTTAGCTTGGAATAAATGTCCCTTGACTTTGGTCTTATTTTTCCTTTATTAACTTTTATTACGTGATTTGTTTTCGTTGCAATATGCACTGATTTTCCAACTGGAATTCTTCTTCTGGTTCCACATGCGATAGAGACTAATCAATAACATGATCAACATCCTTTACATATATTTTAAATAAAGAAAAAAGAGAATTTCATGGACTTTCACTATCAGAGGCAGTGCAAGTCTATAGGTCGTTCGTCCAATCCTCTTAAGGATTTTTAAAGGCCCACAATACTATGGTGCCAACTTGGTACATCATCTAACCCTCAAAAAGCTCTTCTCACGCTTGATGCACAAATACACATGCTTCCCAACCTAAAACTCCTTAGCTGTCTTGTGTTGGTCCGCATAACTCTTCTGCCTATCATGTGTTTCCTTTAGATTCTTCTTTATAACTTGAATTTACTGTTCCATGTCTTCCAGCTTGTCTATTTCAATAAGTACGCTATTCACTTGATCACTCCAGCTAATGGGGTTATTAAAAGTCCACCCACATAGTGCCTCAAATGGACTCATCCTCAATGATTCCCGGTAACCACTTTTGTAAGCAAACTCAACCAATGGAAGGTACTCCTCCCATCTCCTTTGTTGATGCATTGCATACATCCTCAACATATCCTCCAGAATCCTATTGACCCTCTCTATATGTCCATATTTCTACTGATGATAAGTTGTACTGAAAACAAATTCTATCCCTAGACCTGTAAAAAACTACTTCCAAAAACTTGAAGTGAAATTAGCATCCCTATTTGACACAATATTCTTTGGAACACCATGAAATCTCATGTCCTCCCTGTTGAATACTTATGCCATCTCACTAAATGAATAAGTAGTCTTCATTGAAATGAAGTGAGCTACCTTCCTCAACTTTTTTACCAAAACCATGAAAGGATCATGCTCCCCCGATGTCCTCAAAAGACCCATAATGAAGTCCATGGAAATGACCTCCCATGTCCATCAAAATAAGCTAAAGTAATCTACATGGATGTTTACATTTTTCTTTCACTCGTTGACATTCCAAACATATAGCTATGAACTCTGCCACTTCCTTCTTCAGATTCAGCTAGTAGTAGAAATTCTTCACTGTTGTCAATGTATTTTGGTATCTTGGGTGTCCTATATAAGGCTTCACATGAAACTCCCTCAACATAATCTTCTTGTGCCCATTATCATACAACAATAAATTTTGTCCCTGAATCTCCCAAAACCATTTTTTATGATGATATAGTCAACATCCTGATCACCTGCACCCTGCCACTGTAACATGTTCCAAAGATCCCTGTACTTGTAAATATGCTATCTTTCCTATAAGATATGATCCTGTAAATATATCCCATACGAGCTCACTATTTCAACATGTTTCATCTACACTCTCTTGCTTAGAGCATTTGCAACCTTGTTCTCCTTACCCTTGATGTATATAATCTCAATGTCAAACTCACCGAGGGTGTCCAACCATCTAAATTTCCTAGAATTCATATTCGGTTGGTCAAATATGTACCTCAATCCACTATGGTCACTCATCAATACAAAACTCATGCCAAGAAGATAATGTATCCACATGTTCAATTGATGGATAATAGCTTCCAACTCAATATCATGAGTCAGATAGTTCTGCTTGCGCTCATTCAATTTCCTAGACTTATAACATACCAGATGTCCCCCCTGCATCAAGACTCCACCATGTCCCCTCCTGCAGGCATCTGTACACACCAAAAACTATTTATCTAGATCTGCAATATTAAGAACTGAGCATTCGTCAACCACTTCTTCAACTACTCAAAACTTTCTGCCAACTCCTTTGTCCATTCAAATTTCTTCCCTTTCCTTTGCAAATATTTAATGGGATAGGAAATCTAAGAGAAGTTCCTGATGAACCTCCTATAGTAACCTACTAATCTTGTGAATGATCTAACTTCATCCACATTATTAGGAGCTACCCATTCCATGATTGCCCTTATATTTTCTAGATCTACTACTATTCCTTCCTTGGAAGCAACATGTCCCAAGTAATGCATCTTTTCCTAAAATAAATTGCACTTGCTAAGCTTGTCATAAAACTTATGCTCCCTTAGCAATCTCTACACTGTTGCTAAATGCTCGACATGCTCTTCCTCATTCTTATAATATATCAATATTTCATCAATGAATACAACAACAAACTTGTCCAAATAAGGACACAACACATTATTCATTAACATGGAAAATTTTAGGGGCTAATGTTCGCCCAATGGGCTAATTTTCCATGATTTTTCCAAAAAAAAGATTCGCCAATTTCCAATTTTATAAAAGACGATTCGCCCAAATTTTAGAATATAAAATTATTTTACCTTAAAAATCGCCAACATTATAGAGAGACTATATATAAAATAATTATAAATTTGATTAATTTTATAAATATATCAATAAACATTTATAATTTGCATATTAGGGATTAGTGAGATTCGCCAATGTTTTAAACTTCAAGAAAATTTTCCATCCTTAAAATTTTCCTTGTTCATTAAGCACATAAAAGTGGCTAGAGCATTAGTCAAGTTGAAAGGAATGACAATAAAATCATAATTCTCACACTCGGTTTTGAAAGTAGTCTTATAGATATCCAGTTCTTTCATTTGTACTTGATGATATCCCAATCTCAAATCAATCTTCAAGAACACTGCTTATCCCTTCAAGTGATCAAACAAGTCGCCAATCCTCGATAATGGGTACCTGCTATTGATCATCATCTTGTTTAGCAACCTGTAGTCAATGCACAACATAAGAGTACCATCCTTCTTCTTCTAGAACAATATGGGTGCAAATCAAGGCGATACGTTTGGCCTAATGGATCCCTCATCAAGAATTTCTTTCACTTGCAACTTCAACTCCACCAACTCTAGTAACAATGCAAACTTTGAAAAATTATCCCGTAAACCATAAAAAAATTGGAAAAAAAAAAACAAAATTTAAAAAAACTATAAAATTAAGTAAGAAAAAGAGAATTTTTTAAAAAAAACATTAACATAAAACTAAAAAAATAAATAAAAATTAAAAACAAACTAGTTTGAAAACAATAAATAGAAAATTAACAAAAAAAGTATTAAAAAATGCTAAAATTAAGATTGAAAGCATTTAAAAAAAAATTGAAATAAATATATATATATATATATATATATATATATATATATATATATATATATATATATATATATATATATTCAAATAAAAAAGAAACAACGAAAAAACATATATATATTATATATTTGATCTAAAAAATAAATAAAAACATTTCAAATTTTTCTAAAAATATATATTTTTGTTAATACTTAAGATATATATATATATATATATATATATATTTTATTTCTAAAAAAAATAAACATTTAATTATTTTTTAAATATATTTTTTATTTAAAGAAAAAACAAAAATTGTGCACCGCCCAGTTACACATTGGGCACGACCCTGGGCGGTGGAGGCTGCAGGAAGCTCTGCCACCTAGGGTCATGGAGGTTGCAGGCAACTTTGCCACCCAGGGCCGTGCCCCCACAGGTCGTAGGGCGACGACAAGTCGATTCCCCAAATCAGCCTGGTGCTACCCCGCCACTTGTGGGGTGCGACCCTGTGTGATAGAACTACCTATAGCCTCTGCTACCCAGGGCCGCATCCCCACGAGTGGCTGGGTAGTGGCAGGTCGATTCCCGGAATCGTCCTGCCGGGAATCGTCCTACTGGGGCAGCGGGGCAATCCATAATTTTTTTTTTCAAATAAAAGATATATTTGAAAAAAGTATATTTTTAAAAATGTTTTTAATGTTAATTTTAGTAGTTTTAAAACCTTTTTTTGGTTTTATTTTTGAAATTTTCTATTATTTTTTAATTTTGGTTGTTTTTATTTTTTTTTCACATTTTTTTTGTAAATGTGTTTTTCTTATTATTTATTTCTTTATATTTAAAAAAATTAGTTTGTTAAATATTTTTTTTTCTATGTAAAGACTACTGCTATATTAAAGAAAAGAAGATATGTACAGAGGTTTACATCCTGCGAGGAGACCGAAGCCAGTCCTCAAGCTGAAGAAGCTTTAACCGATTCATAAAACACAGTCCACTAAAGTTCCTGGACGTCATATAGTCTGGACTCAAGCTGACAAAAACTTCATATCTACTGGCAGGACAGAGCCAGTTTACATCATGAACCATTAAACAAAAATAACAAGCTGTTGAATCCTGAGACTTGCAGCAGTGGCCTAACCAAGCCCTAGGACTGAGTTGGACACAAAAAAGGACCCAAAGACACAACACGATTTTCATTATCATGACAGAAAGAAAAAAACAAAACAGAGCACCCGAGGACTAGACTGGCTTGTCGAACGAAGCCTCCTGCTTTCCTTTGTCTGGGCTTGGCGAGTCGAGCCAAATCACCATCTCGTCCTTGTTCTGAATCGGCTCTCCTTTTTCTGGCGGAGCACGTGCACTGAAGACCTCCACCTCCATGTTTGTATTGGGTGGCGGCAGGACCTCTTGCCAAGAGGCAGCGTAACCTGAGTTGCCCTGTATCGGAGCACAGGAGCTGAAGACTGCCCTCTCCCCGTTGGAGTTAAGCGGCATCAGGACCTCTTGTAAAGCTTGCTAGGCCGGAGCAGGTTGAAATGGAGCAACCGCATGACGCCGAGTTCAATACACTACGCCTTCCATATCACCCAGGAGGATATCGCTGCCTTGGACAATTTCAGCAGCAGGGGAACTAGAATTTGACCGGCCAGGCTCTTCTTCAGAGATGAAGACGGTGAAAGTGACTACCACTTCAGGTCTAACAAGGCGGCTTGGAAATCTGAATCTGAAAGTCTGGTAGGTGCCCTGAGGCAGAAGACACTCCTGCTCCGAACTGGGAGACGAAGGTGGCTCTGCAGCAATTGGCTCAATTGGGTATAGGTCTTCCAGAACCACACGGGTACCGGACCTTCCTCCACGCCTAGGAACCCCTCGACTGCGCGGCATGGCTTGTAACAGTAACGCTGCCAAACACTCAATAATCTCTTGAAAATTTGCAGACAGAGAGCCCTCTCTCCGAGCACTTGAAGCAACAATGGGATGGGTCTGCAACATAACTAGCATTTCCAAAACAATATAATGCATAACCTGCAATCGCAACACGGGGGAACGGCCTTGGGCTTTCCCCCCCTTTCGCATCAAAGCCTGAGTAGCCATGCTCGTCTTCAATTCCGCGTCCCTCCTCCTTTGTCGCAGACCAAGAACATTAATGCGATACATTAACTGTCTGAGCGTTGTACAGGCTACCTTATACATACGCCGGCGCTCCATCCTACCTCTAGGTGTCATGGCGCATGCCATCGTTATGAGCTAGTAAAGACACCCGCATCCGGGTGCGAGGTTTGAATTTGTGAGATTTCCTGAGAGATGATTGCCCTCAGTGTGTCTGATTGTTCTCTGGAGGGGAGGTTGTCTACAACGCCTTCGAAGTGGTTATATTTTGCTTCCACTCCCAGGTTGGCTAATAGATCGGCTATCTTGTTTCCTTCCCGTCTGATATGCTTGAAGGCTATAGCTTGGTGCATAGATATCCAGTGGTTGATCAACTCAAGCATCTGGGACATTCTCCAACTGCTGCTTATTTTGTGTACTGGGGAGCCATGCTGAAGCTTTGTGACCATTCTGATTATTATCTGCGAGTCCCCTTCTACAATGAGGGGGAAGAAATTTTTCCTGTGTGCTATTTTGAGCCCTCACCATAGACCTTCCAATTCCGAAGAATTGTTAGTATCCCAGCCTATCGAGCCCATGAAGATGCTTAGAGGATGACCATTGTGATCCCTGAACATGCCTCCATAGCCTGCTTGTCCGGGGTTTCCTTTAGAGGCTCCGTCGAAGTTGAGTTGAATCATGCCTGCCGGAGGAGGATTCCATGAACTTGCTTCCTGTCTGTGCTTGTTCGGAGTTCTATCTTTAGTTGAATAATGGTTTATACTCATTTGCCAGTTGTCCCATATGGCTTTTTCTTGAGGTAGAGTCGGAAGGTCGTCAGGGTGCCATTCCTTGAGTGAGACAATTTCCTTAATGTTTTGATGGACAAGATTCCACAGTTTTTCCAGCGTCAGCGTTTGATTTTTGAATATTCTTCGATTGCGTTCTTTCCACAAACTCCACATCAGGAAATCGGGGATGAGTGTCCATAATTCATTGAGAATGGGGCTTTGAAAGGGGGCTTGTCTTCCTTTGTCGATGGTTCCTCTGAGGTCATCTTGCACTCTTCTTTCTTTTTGACAACGGAATGCTATCTTTTCCCATAATTTCTTTCCCATTTCACAGTTCTGCATTAGATGTATAGCTGTTTCTTCCTCCTGTCGGCACATGTAGCACATGGATGGGCCTGAGAAATTCCTCTTTCTGAGCTTGTCCCAAGTTAAAACTCTGTTATGACAGAGAAGCCAAAGAAATGTGGACACCTTTGGCCAGGTAGATTTATGCCAGACATTTCCCCATACTCTGTCTTTGTGTATTTGCCCCTGTATTGTTATGTTATAAGCCTCCTTGGTAGTGAAAACTCCTTTTTCTCCGTGTCCCCATCTTAATATGTCCGGTTCACCCGAGACTCTTATCTGCCTTTTTTGAAGCTCTGTTTCGAGGAGTAGATGTGTCTGTTCTGAGCCACTCGGGAGGATCAGATGTATGTCTTTCCACTTCCTGTATTCTTGAGGAGCTTTGGAGGTCCAGCATTGATTAACTTTGGCTTGATGGTGTATTCCTCTCACATTGTTCTGGAAGACCCTGAAGAATGTCATTGATTTTTGGCATCTGCTGCCACGAACCGTCCCAAAAATGAGCTATACTCCCATCTTTGATTTCCCAGAAGCAGTGTTCTTGAATGAGAGATCTATTTTGTATGGCCGCATTCCAGATTGCAGATCCTGAGTTTGTCTCAGTCATGCGGAGTCTTTCCTCCAATGGATGGTTGCTGGCATACTTGGCGATCCAGAGGGAGGCCCATGGAGTTTTAGGATTCGCCAACCATCGCCACCATATTTTGGCCCCCATTGCTTTGTTGCTGTGCTCAGGATCTCTCAGACCTATGCCTCCTGCATATTTGGGTAAACAAACTTTCTCCCATTTTAGAAGGGCCCACTTACGATTCTGTCCTGAGCCTCCCCATAGAAACCTTCGTTGTAGATTCTTGATTTCTTTTAGGACCCATTTAGGGGCCGCTAATATGGAGAAGAGATACAAAGGCATAGACTGGAGTACTGCTTTTATTAGGACTATTCTGCCTGCCATGTTCAGAGATCGATTAGTCCAAAGGAACAAACGATCTTCTAATTTTTCTAAGAGATGCTTCCAGGAGGAATGCTTGAGAGCGGAGCTTGTGAGCGGGGCCCCTAGATACTTGGAAGGCAAGGAGGCGGAGGTGAAACCCAGAATGTGCTCAATTTCTCTTTGAGTGGTGACAGGGGTGTTGAAGAAATAAATTTGGGATTTGACTTGATTGATGAGGGTGCCAGAAGCATCAGAGAAGGTGGAAAGAAGCGTTTTTATGAAGCGTGCTTCTTGGACCGAGGGATGGGCAAAAAGCATGTTGTCATCTACAAATTACTGGTGGGTATGGACCGGGGAGTTGTGAAAAGAGAGTCCTCTGAGCTTTCTATTGGCCAAGACCTCCGCCATGATTATGAAAAGGAAGGGGGATAAGGGATCTCCCTGCCTTATGCCTCTAGATGGGCGGAAAGTGGCTGAGGGGATGCCATTAATTAAAACTGAGAAGAAAGCGGAGGATATTAAACTGTAGATCCATCTAATCCAGGCGGGAGCAAAACCAAAAGCTGTTAGAATTTTGTGAATGTATACCCAACTTAAGCTATCAAAAGCTTTGGAGAGATCTAGTTTAAGCAGCATACCTGGTTTTTTTGTGACTTTTAGAGAGTGAATTAGCTCATGAGTGAGAATAATTCCATCTGTAATTTGGCGTCCTTCAACATAGCCAGATTGCTCAGGCGAGATGATGAGCGGAAGAAGCGGTTTGAGCCTGTTAGCAATGACCTTTGAAATAATTTTGTATATCATGTTACAGAGTGCAATAGGCCTGTATTTGTCCGGTTTGATGGAATCTTCTCCCTTAGGGACTAGAGCATTGAAAGTAGCATTTAGTCCTAGATACATCCACCTGAGCTCTCTGGACTCCTCGACCACCTGCCATACTTCGTTATTTATCAGGTCCCAGAATTTGTGGAAGAAGTTTGATGTGAAACCGTCCGGTCCGGGCGCTTTTCCTTCTTTCATCTGTTTAACCGCCTCTTCAACTTCTTGCATAGTGGTAGGGTGGATCAGTAGTCTGTTGTGCTCCTCTGTTATGACTTTGGGTATGTTCCTAGTGAGTCGGTTGATAGCTGGCATTCAATTGATTTCGGGCTCTTGGTATGCTTTTGTGAAATGGTTGGTGAATTCCTTTTCTATGCCCTCATGTGCCTCAATCTTCTCTCCTTGCTCATTAGTAACATGAGTAATTTGATTCATCATTCTTCTTTGGACTGTGGTTTTGTGAAAGAATTTTGTATTTTTTTCCCCTTCTTTGAGCCATCTTATTCGGGACTTCTGCCGCCATAGGATTTCCTCCTGCTTAGCTCTTTCTAAGATTTTGGATTCTATATCTTGTTCCTGTTTGGAGAGTTCCTCTGTTCGCCCGTCAGTGATAATTACTTGTTGTATTTTCTTCATTTCAGAATGGAGTTGGGCCTGATCTGCAAAGATGTTACCAAATGTCTTGTGGTTCCAATCTTTGATGGATTTGTTGAGATTTTTAAGTTTTTGTTGGAACCTTGCCATTCTTGTACCCTCCTTTGTATTGAAATTTGTCCAGCATGATCGGACCATTTTTTCAAAATCTGGATGAGAAAGCCAAAATTCCTCAAAACGAAAGGGGCATTTGAGATTTTGACCAGGCTGGTTCCATTGGAGTTCTATGGGCCAATGATCTGATCCAGAGCATGGGATAATGGAAGCTGTAAATTCTCCACCTACATGAGTTGTGTTATCTGAGATGAGGAACCGATCAAGGCGCGATGCTATTTGTTGCGCTCTTGCTCTCTTATTTTTCCAGGTGAAGATTCCATTGTTAGTTGGAACGTCCATTAGCCAGTTGCTGTTTATGAAGTTCTTTAGAAGACCGTCATCATTATTTGAGTTTCTTCTGCCTCCTCTTTTTTCGTCCATACTGGCTATCAAGTTATAATCTCCTCCAGAGATCCATAGAGGAAGAGGTCTGTCTCTATTGAGTTCCGACAATGTGTTCAGAAGTTGGTTTTTTTGAGCTGTTTCCTGTGGGAAATACACATTAGTTAGCAGTCCACGAGCATTCGTACCTGAGAGATGGAATGTGGCCTGGATGAAGTTCTTATTAGCTTGAATGTTGCTGAGGTGGATTGTCCGGGCATCCCAAAGAATGGCTAAGCCTCCGGAAGCACCGTGTGCGTCTACTGCTGTGACGAGCCCTCCTGGCCAGGCCTTCGCAGCTATTCTTTCCAGAACTGTGGAGTTACACTTCGTCTCTTGTAGAAAGAGAATACTGGGTTTTTCTTGCTTTAACATGTTTTTTAGGATTCTTCCTTTCCTGGGGCCGTTAAGCCCTCTAATATTCCAAGAGATTAACTTCATTGAGTAAGGTTGGGGTGTACATTGAAGTACTTAGTCAATTTGGCATATCGCCCTGACTCCACCAGAATCTCTCCTATCTTGATTGTTCTTTCTAGGGTGGTTTTCCGTCCCCTTTTTTTGCTGTCCTTGGTTATGAACTTGCCGTCCCACGGACTACCAATCTGTACCCCTAGAGAATGCTTTTTCTGTGCCTTGCTTAATACTGCTACTAGATTGTCCATCTGCTGTTTCGGGATTTTTTCGAAGTTCTTTGTTAGACATGCGTGTTCCAGAACTAGGATATCCAGCTCCCCAATATCCAGGGTCTCCAGGTCCTCGTCCATCACATGGGGAGATTGAAGGATATCCTCTATTTCGGTCGAAGCTTTTCCGCTTAGTTGAGTGTACTCCATATCCATTTTTTCAGTTGACTTTGACATGTTATTATGAGCTTCTTTCAGGTGCTCTTGATGGGTGATCTTTTTCCCTCCTTGCATTGATGTTTCCCCCGGTTGTTGTTGCTGGATTGCTTCGTTTTTCTCCTGTTCCTCGTCCGAACCTTTCTCATCTGTTTTGTTCAGAACTTCGTATCTGTTGCTAGATGTTTCCTTGTTTCTGGGGTTTGCCTTGGGAGTATTGGTGGGCTTTTTGTTTCCTCTTCTTCGATTGACAACCTTTGTGAATCCATCAGGAAAATGATTGCTGGATTTGTCCGACATAGAGGGTGGCTTATTTAGTGGGCAGTCTCTATATAGGTGTCCTATTTCATGGCATTTCCTACATCGAAAGGGAACCTGTTCATAGTCTATAACTTGAACCCATTCAGAGTCTTCGTGAAAGAAGCTTACCGTATCTGGCAATGGCTGTTTGAGATCCATGTAAACACATATCCGGGCGTATGAGATCTGCTTGCGAAGTCTTGTTTCCTCTGCTACCCTTACGAATTCGCCAATAGCGTTACCGATCTCCTTCAGTGAAGTTTCCTCCTAGTATTCCATAGGCAAAGTGTAAAGCCTTATCCATACTGGCGCGAAGCTCAAATCCTTGTTGTCTGGGTTGAATCTTTCCACCCAACGTTTGAGAAATAGGCCTGCCGAATTAAAGAAATATGGCCCTCCTTCCAGGATTCTTGTTCGATCTTCTAGATAGTTGAAAATAGCAGTGAAGAAGCCCTTTGCTCCTAAATGCAGAGATATGTCCCCTTTTGGATGCCAAACAGTGCTGATCCAAGCCCTCAGAGCTCGTTCTATAGGCCAAATCCCTATAAACTTGCCGATCAAAGCATGATCCCACATATACTGTATTCGGGCGTTGATTCTTTCACTTGGGAAGTACACCTTTGGTCGATTAGTGGCAACAGGTTTGCAAGTTGAGGAACTTGCTTTATTTCTGTTCTCTGTCTCAGTTTCTTTATCCCTCTGCTGATCGTTGGGCCTGGTACCTTCGCTGACTTCATTCGGTTTGTCCCCATCTGCCATTTGCCATGCTCTCGCGTCCGGAGAGGGGGGAGGCTCCTGGCCCTCCCCCTGGGGGGGAAACATTGTTCTGGCCCTTATAGTTCCGTCCACCATGCTTTGCTACACCAGTGATTACCGCAGGTCTCTGGCTCAACAGGCCTGCCGCCTGCAGGGTACTGTCAAAACCCTAAGGAAACCCGTGTTGTTCCATGCGCTTCGCTCCACAACCTCTCTCTCAAAAAAATGGTGATGTGCTAATAGTTTGTTAAATATTATCTTTTATAGGTTAATTCTTTTTTTTACGTTTTTATGATTGATTTTCTTTTGTTAATTTTTTTATTATGTTTTGTTTTTAATATATATATATATATATATATATATGTTGGACACCTAATCCTAAATGGGTTAGTGTGGAAGCCGAATAGACCAAAGCAGTCCAAGAGACCTTGGGATCTGAAACCCAAGAGTCATATGTTGTACTATAAATGTATATCTCATGTTAATAAAAAATGTATTGCATGTTTTATCTTTCATATTGTCTTTGCTGTCCATGTGTGTTTAACATGGTATCAGAGCAGGCGATTGCTGGTCCTGCTCCAATTTGAGCCACTTGTTTTGTGGTCTCTATATATATGTTAGTTCTGCCCATTACCTGACCTCTGGCTCTGTATACGCTGAACCTGACTCTGGCTATTTTTAAGACTCTCTTCTGTGTTACCTGCGTCCTCTGTCTTTTACAGTCCTGACCCTTGCATTACCTGCGCTCTCTGGCTATCCTGACTGTTCATAAACGTTTCATAAAAGAAACGCTGTCCATGGTATTTTTAGCGCTGGCCTGGAGAATCCTCTGAATCGCTGAGTAGAATTCCCTTGAGATCAGCTGCACAACCTGCAATTTGACCATCTGGACTATAGTAAGATTCTAGAAGCGTTGTGCCATGCATTGAACGATGTTTTGGTACGCTGCCCCTATTCGTTTACCGTGCCATACTCTGCCATAACGCCTGACATGGTTAACGCCTGACATGGTGAATGTTTGAGATTCTTCAAACCAAGGTTGCGTGAATGGTGGAAGGAGCCATTTCGCGTTGAATGTGCTCGTATGAACGCTGGTATCGATTGTATTTAGGGTCTGGAATTACTGTGAATGATTGTACACATCGCACATCGTGGAAACTCCTTCGGCTTCGGGCACCTTTCTAGCTGGTCATTTATCATATTATCGACTTTTCGGCCACAAAGATTTGGTATACCGTGCAGTGTCTATGGTGTGTTTGAGGTGAAATGAGCCCTCATACACGAGAACTTGTACAGGAGGGTTGAAAATTGCAGATATATTGCATACAACTGAGTATGCATGTGGCAGTTGTTCGGTTGTCTATTTGTGAATCTTAGATTGTATTTTGGGCGGAGTTCCTGTGAATTGTACACACTGCACATATGGAAATTCCTTCTCAGCATCTAAAATGGTTGAGCAGCAAGCTTTGCAGTGTTCTTCTGGTGTTTTGAGATGATATTTTCCTTGCATCAGAAGTGAATACGTTGAATAGTTGAAGTCGTGAATGTGTTTGAGCAGCGAGTGTGTTGAATAGTTCGAGCTCCAAATTGGAAGATATTCATTTTGTCATTTTGAGAAGCATCGACAGGCCGCTGGAGCAGGCGTCGGATCATACAATAATCAAGAGGCCAAATTTGTGCGTCATCCAGATTCCAGACGGTCGAGTTCCGAGCTCAAGCAGAGGTCGAACCAATTAAATACAAAAAGGCCGAGTAGATTGATGCTCCAGATTACCAAGAGGCCGAGTTATGCCATGAGGCTGAGAATAGCAGCGTAGGTATGCTGAGCTTATTCCCTGGTGTGGCTGCCTGGACCAACATAAAAGAGGACCGAGTTCAGAGATAGGAACCGATATTATCATTTGCTGAGTACTGGACAAATTTTCCCCTTAGGTGTGACTGTGTTTGACCTCAAGTATGCCATGATATATCAGCTGGGCTGTCATGAGCTTCCTGATTTCTGAGCTGACACGTATTTGCAGTCATTTGGGGAACTGTACATTAAGGAAGGGGTCGTATAGTTGCTGGTGTAATGTGGGTGAAGGCAGTCCTTGCGTGGGACTAATATCTTGTGAAAGAGGGCTCAATTACAGCTATCCTGAAGCTTATTCTCTGAGTATTGTATTGCTGGACAGTGCCATAAAAAAAAACACACCAGGTCCCTCTATCCTCCATAATATTCTCTGTGCATGCTGGTAACAAGTTAGTGAAGGATTGTTGCTGATTAGTGGAGGTCAAACTACCCTATGAAATGCCTATTCGAGCTGCCTCTTAAATCTGGGTTATTTGCTGAATGCCTCCAGTTTTAATCAATTGAAAGCATGTGTGTTTAACATACTTCCACACCGCGTCTCTTTTAATGGAATAAACCCTACATTCGATGTATTGATGATGCACAATCTATCTTGCGTGATATGTTCAAGAAGAAATACTCAGCTGGTTATCAGCACCACCAAAAGGAACCTTATCAGCTGTTCACATTCCATTCATGGGTTTTGAATAGCAAGGGTGACTGTGTGTTGATTTGGCATCCGTTCACTGAGTTTGAAGTTCTGCCCACGAAAGGGCAAGTTTCATTATGTTTCAAGGGACAAGTTATTTTCCCTTCTAGTGGCCAACTTTAGTCTAAGAAATAGGTTGAGTTTTCCATCACAGTGAGTTGTGCTCTTCCTGTAAGTTGTTGGTGTGAACAAAATGCAAACAGAAAATCATTCTGGAAGATTGTGCGAGTTGTAGTTGGGGAGAGGGTAAGGGCATAAAGAATGATCTAGCCCCAAGGCTACAAACTTGTATTTTCTATGGTTGTTTTAGTTGAGCAGCATATCACTGTACCTGTGCTTGAAATCTTAATGAGTATAGACTATTGGAAGTGATGTTTGGTGATATACCTCTGCTATAGAGGGTCTCAAACTTCCTCATCTCATTGGATGTGTGGCTGTGAATATATTGAAGACACTCCATATTTATTTCTCTATCTTGGAGCTGAATACGTTGCATATATTATCACTGTGGTGTTTTCTCTGCAATGATGGAGCTTCTTTGATGTTATAACACTTATCTACAGCCACTGTTCTTCCTAACATTTGCTGGTATATTCTACTTCAGATCTCTATTATTATTAGAGTTGATATATCAGAGGTATATGTAATCCATTCCTGTAGTTGAAGTTCGAATTTCAAAGAAGGAAGAAGTCATTTAGTTGTGCATCCATACAAAGCGTATCTTGGTATACCTGAGCATTTTAAGGGTGAAACATATCTATTGTATCTGTGTTGGAAGGACTTTGAGCCTCTCATTTTTTTTGGACACAAATCTGTTAGTGATTGGCTAAATTCTTAGCTGGAATTAGTTGAGTGCCTTTTGAATACCTTCGGTGAAGTTTTTTACATCATTGGGGTCATTTCCAATAAAAAAAGGGGTTGAGATTCTTGGGTTTATTATTGAAGGAAGAGGTCGAGCTACCCTTGTTTATATTTGTGGAGTTTGAGCCATGTCTCCATTGCCGGTATTCGCGGATTTTTTATTCTTCTTGCATTCCTAAGCTTCCAGAAGGGATATAGAGGCAAGTTCTATAAAGTTTGAAGGAATCAGCTACGTAACTTACAAATTTCTACAGAATTTAAAGAACAGAATCTCTGAAAGTCTGGTATTGGACAATTTATTTTTCAAACTAATACTATTAATTTCTGAAATCTTCAATAATTGGGGTTTGTCTAGACTTGCTGAGCGTTCATTTCTTTGTTGAGACAATGGCTAGATTTGATGATGTATTAGAGTTACTGAATACAATAATACACTCCACTATTGTTGGGAAGGTAAATGTTAGCAAAGACACTCTTTGTGACATTCAGACCTACCTGCATGATGCACAGGAAAAGATCGATTTTTTGCAGCTTGAATGACAGCTACAGCAAAAAGAGCTACATCGAAATAGACACCATTCTGAACCTGTTTTTGTTCAGAACATTGAGACAACCACCCATCAGCAGCATGTTAATAATGTTACAGTTCATTCAAATAAAGCAGCAGTTGTATATGCAGATGCAGAAACTCAGTCTGCACTTCCCAAGCCCATCATCAGACCTTGGGAACAGCTTGTCCACAACAAGCACAAAACTGGTCTTGGATATGACAAGGACTTGTCCTTTCATATTCCAGACTATGCCAAGCCCATTCAGTTTCAGAGTGCTGGATTCATTCATGACAGTTCACTTGCTCTTCATGACAGTTCACCTCCAGCTATTCCAGATTCTGCCCCTCTTCCACAGCAACAACAACAACAACAAAAACAACAGATCGTGAAATGCCAACACTGTGATCGAGTTGGCCATTTGAAAGATCACTGTTTTGATCTTCATCCATGTAAGCATTGTCATAAAACCAGCCATTCTTCACACAGATGCTTCAGAAATAAACGTCCTGCAAGAACAAAGATTCATCTTGGATGGATCGCTTCTTGGCAATGGGCATCAACAGCCAAGAAGATATTCCAAACACATGTCAGAACTTGTTCCAGAGTATTGAACAGTCTTGCATCTGAGTTTTCTCCATCATCTCACCTTGTATCTGACAGGGGGGGAAATGATGGTCATCTACAAGCTTCAAAGTCACATCAAGCGAGCCTGAGCCACAACCTACCACACCAGTTTCAGAGTTGTAGCCAGAGACAAAGATGCCCCTGAGCATGCCTTCAGTTGGCAATCTGGGACACTTCCTCTAGCAGAAGACTTCAGCTTCTTGCCAGTTTTGGAAGAGTTCCAGGAACACAATTGAGAACACTTCCTCTAGTAGAAGACTCCAGCTTCTTGCCAGTTTTGGAAGAGTTCTAGGAATTGCATTAAGTATTCCAGAGTTGTTGGTTATCCTTAAACCATCACAGGTTGAGACTTCCCTTTTCAGGTTGAAGTTTTACCTTTTATGCGGGGTCAGACCTCCCTTTTATGGTTGAAGGTTTCCCTCTTTAAAACAATAGGATCACTTCCTCCTAGCAGAAAACTTCAGTTTCTTGCCAGTTTTGGAAGAGTTCCGGGAACTACACTAAGCGTTCCAGTGTTGGTGGTCATCCTTAAACCACTGCCCTTTATACCAACATTTCATACAACACATTCAACCTAGTGCTGCCATGCATTTTTTTCACATTTTGTATTATAGCTCTCTTCTTGGACTCATACATAACCCTTCGGATTAAGGGGGGGAATGTTGGACACCTAATCCTAAATGGGTTAGTGTGGAAGCCGAATAGACCAAAGCAGTCCAAGAGACCTTGGGATCTGAAACCCAAGAGTCATATGTTGTACTATAAATGTATATCTCATGTTAATAAAAAATGTATTGCATGTTTTATCTTTCATATTGTCTTTGATGTCCATGTGTGTTTAACAATATATATATATATATATATATATATATATATATATATATATATATGTTATTTTTTTTTAACTTTTTGTTTTGTTTTTTTCATTGTTTTAATTTTTCTTTTAATTTTTAATTTTATGTTTTGATTATTCTTTTGAAATTTTAATGTTTTTTGGAGTCATGATAAAATATTTTATGTCATTATTTCAAAATATCGAAAATTTACTCTAGAAAAAAAATTTGTTATTCCAGCATCAACACTCTTCGTTTTGAAGGTGTTTTTTGCACCATTTTTGCACAAAAAATTGGTTTTCAAAATGTCATTTTCAAAACATCTTGAAAATTTACCCTAGAAAAAAAGCGTTATTCTAGCATCAACACTTTCTATTTTGACGGTGTTTTTTGAATATTTTTTGAACAAAAAAATAGTTTTCACTGACATTTCTAAAACATGTTGAAAGTTTATTGTAGAAAAAAAAGTGTTATTCCAACGTCAACGCTTTTTGTTTTTTGCACTGTTTTTCATGTTTTTTGGGGTTTCCTGCCTAACTCCCTTTTTGAGTTTATAGTTCCAGTTTCAAAGTTTACATTGTTTAGTGTGCTCATCTTCTAAGGTACCTTTGATGTTGGTGTTGCCCTTGGTACCAACTCAATAGAAAAGTTCACTTCCCTATGGGGAGGAAACTCTAGAATCTCTCTTAGAAGCACATCCTGAAACTGATGTAATATAGGGCACCTCTTGAATTTTCCTACATCATCAACACCCTTACCCTTGTCATTAGAGATATGGACCAGGGAAAATTTTAAGAACCACCCTAAATTTATATTTATAATAAATGGGCTAATCCCTATGATACATAGGAGAAATGGGAGGCAATTTTATAAATAGTATAATATGTATATATAATTTTTTTGGTGAATCTCTCACCAGATTATATTATCTTGTACATTGATGGAGAATATTTCACGGAGTTATAAAATCTTGTAAGATCTTGGCAAATCGTTTACTGAATAATAAAACATTGTGAAGTCTTGGCGAATGTTTTGTTAAAGTATGAAACCATATATGATAATAAGAAAGCATATTCATTAAACTTTAATATACTAACATATATGTTTGGAAACATAATTTTCTCTTCCTACAAACAATGTTCCAAGTTTCAATGGCCATGTTTGTCAAGGTTCTTACAATACACTCTTTCATATCCTTCTATTAGTTTTGATAATATTCCACAACAAAGTTCTTGTAGGTATTGATATTGACAACGAGTTATGTCAAGGTAGGAGAGATTAATATTCTCTCTACAATTTTTGTCAAGCTACAATTTTTTTCAAGTTATCAATTTTTTTCTTATTCCATAGACTCCAACTACGAAATCAAAAAAAAAGACATCAAGTTTGTTTACCCCAACACGCCAACAAGTAGCAAACCCTAACTATATTATATAAGAAAGTAATAGGTATCCCAAAGGCTTGAAGGGGATCTAATTGAAAGAAGTGACCATTGTGAGAATCCTTCTAATCAATATATGAATATATGAATGAAGATTTATTATTATTTTAATTGGAAATCTTCAATTAAATAATAAAATTTAATTACGTCTCTCCCAATCTAAATTGCTTATTAGCATAATTCACTACCCTCATAAGTCTCGCATTTTTTAACAGTGTTGTATCATTTAGATTAGTTTCCTTTTTGGTGAACTATCTCCACCTTTTAGGAAAATATGGTGCAATGGCTCGAACCCCTACAGATCATTAGGACAAACTAAGAATAGCACAGAAGATGAAAGGTTGTACAAACCAGCTTATTTTTCAAACAACTAATCCAACATCAATACCTAAAATTTTTCATGAAGATATCATATTGAGAATGTTTGAAAAATGGTGAGAAATCTTCTGCGAGGGTGATGTGGAAAGAATGATAAGGTTTCATTGTTTTGAATTTTTTTGTTAAATGAGAAAAAGTTAAAAACCAATATTAATGGAGATATTGGTATTTTTTACTAAATTTTATGAAGTGACTAAATGTAGCTTTAACCACCTTAACATGTATTTACAATATAATTTCCTAAGTCTATTTAATATCTTCATTATCATAAAAACCAACCTATATCCATCTTAACTCCACATCTACCACTTTTAGAGGGGTGAAATCTATTTATCCCTCTCAGCACTTGGTAGACCCATAATTAAGATGGATCTAAGGTAGTAGAATTTCCCCTTTAAATAGTGCATGCTCACATGAATACCATGGTATTACCATGGGTCAATACCATTGGTTATCATAAACCTGGAGCTTAAAAATTACTATTAGTAATTTATAAAAATTGAAAAAATTAATAATTGATTTTTATTTTATTTTTTATTTTAACAAAGTTAAAATGTTTAACATACATTAAATTACTACATCCATTTTTACTCTTGATCCACCAAGCCCCGAGAGAGATCAAATATTTTTTTACTCTATGCTAGTTTGCATATCACGATATTTGATCCCTCTAGGGGCTTAGTAGATCCAGAGTAAAGATGGACCTAATGTTGGTTTAATTCCCCCATTTAAATAGGCTACATTCCACGTGAATACCATGGGTCAATACCATGTGCCATTTTTATTTTTATTAATACTAATATTAGGGTTAATAATGTCCTTTTGCATGGTATTAATAATAATCTAGCCCATGGTATTTGGCCCATAGTAGTTTGCCCATAGGTTTCACCTAAATATAATGCATTTTTTGAGTGTTCGTAAATATAAGGTGACTTATGAGATTGGAGAATGGCAGAAAGAAACCCTAGCAATCCCATCGCAGCCCCATGCCGCTGGCCACTCTCGGCTCCCTGCCTTCCGCAGCTTTCGGGCTTCGGCTTGGCCTGGAGAATAAGAGTAAAGAATGCTTTAACCACGGATTGCAGGTTCCCCCGAGGATCTACAACAGATTTGCCGCCGCCTCCAGGCCCTCGATTGCTCTCGGCCCCCGACCCTCGGCCACTCTCGGGCTCCTGCTCGACCTCGCAAATGATGGTAATATGCGCTACAGTTCTGGAATGAGGGTTTTCTCAGACATCAGTGAACGGCTCGCCCTCCAGTCTCCTCCGCGTGCCCCCAGCACTCTTAACTTCTCTGCTTGGGACTTTGGGGCTGCCAGCTCTTGGCCCTCGAATGTTGATTCACGCACCCACCGCCCCCTTCAGTTTGAATACGCATCAGACAAAGGCGAACTTGCAGATTTCTTCTCTGGTTCTCCTCATGCGTGGATTCTTAGAAGATCAAATTCCACTCTGGAAGAACACGCGGCTTCTCAAATCTGCAGGGGAATGCGAATCTCTGACCTCTCTGCCTCATTTCAGATCCAAATCAAGCTCATCTCAGGCAAAACCCGGCTACAGTGGGTGAGCTCATCGGATTTAGTTCAGAACCTCAAACACACACTGGAACTCAAGCTGGGGATTCCATCTGCAGCTCAACGACTCCTACACGAAGGTAAACAACTCGAGGATCTCTACCCCCTTTCTTTTTACAGCATTAAGAGAAATTCCTCCATTATTCTTGCCCTTCGTTTGAGAGGGGGAGCTGCAGGATAGTCTTCTTCAGCCAAGGCATTTTCATACAAAGATGCTGTCCATGCACATAAGCAGGAGAAATCAGTGCCACCAGCACAGGCTCCCAAACCTTTTCTGGTGGACAAACTAGAGGAAACCCCCTCCATTGAAATAACACACCCAACGTTGGATGAGCAAACCCAACAGTTTGCAGAGCATGGCATCATATGCAGGTTCAATGGGCTATGGCCACGCACAGAAGATCTCTACCAGTGGATTCACTCTAACTGGACCAACAATTGTAAGCTCATGTTATGTTCAAAGGGCTTTTTCATCACAATGTTTGCTTTTGAGGAGGACTACCAAAAGGCCTTAAAAGCAGGACCATGGTTTTGGGACTCAGCAGGTTTATTCCTCACCCCCTGGTTCCTAGACTTCGATCCATCTACAGCAATCATCACCAAGCTCCCCATATGGGTCAGACTTCCTAATCTCCCGGCGAATCTATGGCACTTCGTTGTATTCCAAGGGATCGGCAACTCTCTAGGCCGCCTCCTAGACACAGACACTTCTAGAGGGGAAAAGGGTTTATATACCTATGCCAGAATCTGTGTAGAAATAGACATGAGCAAAGGTCTCCCTAACAAGATCAATATCAAAATTGGAGACTTCCATTGGACTCAGAACCTGGATTACGAGAACACAACTTTTCGCTGCCGCAACTGCCACCACACAGGGCATCTACAGAGCTCCTGTCCTTCAATACCTGCCCAAAAGAAGAAAGCCAAGAACAAATCCAAAAGCTGGAAGCCGCATGACCCTCCGCCCATGGACGATTTTGATTTCAGCTCAGATGAAGAGGAGGAGAATGAGGAAGGAGAGGCAGCAATGAGGGCACAAAATCTGCCCTCAGCTGAGCCTGAAAATTTGTCAGTCCAACCAACTTCCCAGAAAAGAAATCATGAATCCTCTACCTCGGATTCAGACAAGGAAATCTCTTAGTTTGCCCAGCTCAGTTTCCAAATCATGCCAGCTCTGGAGTCCCCTCTTGAATGGGTCAAAGTTGGCAAAAAGAAAGGGAAAAAATGCCGCATAGTTGACTCTTCCCATGTTGGGTAGAATCCTATGCTTGGCTTCTGCTACTCTGTTCTTCGAGTTACCTATTGCTATGTTCTTCTCTCTTCTCTCTTCTTCTAGGAGACGAGGTGGATCGCCCATCCTTTCCGGCTGCCTATGTTCTTGTTTCTCTTGGATGTAACTTCTGGTTGTACTATATATTTTCTTAATAGACTTAGTTTTTATCGGGAAGAAAAAAAATATATATATATAAGGTGACTTATGGAGTAAATATAAAAAAATGTTTTATTTGTTTACCATACCTCTCATTTATTTATATTTTAATTAATTTACCATACCTCTTTTACAAATATGGTATTTGGCCCGTAGGATTCACTTAAATAAAACCTATTTTTTGAACATTCATAAAGAGAAAGAGGGTTATGGACTGAATATAAAAAGAGGTTTATTTATTTACCATACGTCTAGTTTATTTATAATTTTATTTATTTACAATACCTTTTGAGTAAGTATAAAAAGAGCTTTTATTTATTTACCATACCTCCACTTTATTTATATTTTTATTTGTTTACACCCTTGCATGTATATAAGGTGACTTATGGAGTAAATATAAAAATTGTTTTATTTATTTACCATACCTCTCATTTATTTATATTTTTATTAATTTACCATACCTCTTTTATAAATATGGTATTTGGCCCATAGGATTCACTTAAGTAAAACCTATTCTTGAAAATGAGGGTGAATGGAAGGTTGTAACTCCTAATTTCAAGGGCTAAATTTACCCTTTTTACCCTCTCCCTTAAAATAAGGTGGACTATTTGAGGCGATTTGTAAAAATGTACTATGATACAAAACATTGTCCCACTAAAAATTTAAAACCCCTTAATTTCGCCAAAGGGCGAACATTCGCCCCTAAAATTTTCTATGATATTGACTACAAATGCCACACATCCTTTCCTACAACTGTGCATATCTTGCATAGCTATGAGCATCCTACATGATGTGGGCTTCTCCGTTCACTACAAGATTCTCTTTTCCCCATTATCATCCAGTAACTCAATAACCTTCTCATAGAAACTACTTTGGTACTGTAAAATTATAACCAATCCATACCCAAAATCATACTATATGATCCCAATGGTAGTGCATTCAGATGTGTTGTTGTATGCATACCATTCAGCTCAAATGCACAAGCTCTTACCCAATGATGAATTATCTTCTTAGTACTTTTAGCCAACTAGACCAACCAAGACTCTACATGCACATCTTTTCTCAAGCCACACTTATCCACTAGGTCAAGATTAACATAAATATAATTAGATCTTGGATCAATCAAAATAGAAATAACTCGCCCATAGAGCTTACTTTCCATCTCATTAATGGATTCCTCATGATATTCCTTCTTGTTGTCCACAACTCCACAAATTCGAGGAATGTTATGTCCAACATCCCCAACTTTATGCGCATCCTGAGAGTTATATATCTGAGGCCTACCACCCTGGTACAATGGAAAATCCTTCTTGCGATGATATTTTCCACATATCGAACACTGCAATTGTCCCCTACCATCACCTTTGTTCTACTGCTCTCTAGGATGTGACCCATGTCCCTTCTCAACTACATTGAACTTCTTGTAAGGAAACACATTTTCTTTCTCACCTACATCTTTAGGTCTTCCCCACTTCAGTGGCCACTTCCCTTTAACTTTCTCATTTCCCTTCAAGTCACACATAGGCTCAAATTTTTAATTTTACTGCTCCTAACAATGTTTTGGCTTCCTAATGGCTCTCTTCAATGATCTAGGCTCATCAAACTCACTCCAATAAATATATGTTGTTGGAAACCCACTAATGAATCTATGGATGTTAGACTTCTCATATTTGAGATAAGGTACATACCTCAATAGATCTAGGAACCTACCAGTGTACTCGACATCTTTCATAGAACCCATCTGCAAATAATAAAATTCCTTAGCTATGTCATCATAATACCTCTTAGACTAGTACTTCTTCTTGAAGAGTCTCTCAAAGTAATCCCAAATCAACCCTTCTTCATAAATTCCATTGACATTCTTCATATATCCCCACCAAATATCTTCTTTTCCTTTGAGACTGAAGGTGGATATCTTGGATTTCATGTTTGAATAGCTATGCAATATGAAGAATGTCTTCATCCAAAGAAACCATGCCTTTGCTCTTCTGATTTCTTCATCTCTCCATCGAATGTAGGTAGCTTGAATTTCTCAAAATCCTCATGTAAGTACTCAACCCTCCTATAAGGATGACGACGGTGAGAACTATGATGATGTATCTTGGATGAGGAACTAGAATGATAGCCATACATATGAGTCCTCCTATCAGGTGTATCTATGATCTTCCATCTCTAAATGTATCCCCTCTATCCAACCTATATCTAAACAGAGACCTACTACCATAGGCTCCATTTTTTTTCTATTCCCACCTTTTACTAATGCTTAACTATCCATCTCTTTGTATTTCTGACAAGATCTAAAGAATCCTTGCATTGATCTCTACCTACTTTTCCTAATCCCTTGCAAGTCATTCTTGAGCCTCAACCAACCTGTCATTATCCACTTTGTAGCTTCTCATATCTACTCTCAAACACCTCAATGTATCTTCTATACTAGGAGAATCCTCTCCTACTTACTTCCTAATTGATCTATAGGGAGAGTCATGGGAACTGTCGTATGCCATTTTGATCGTCATCTTTGATTCACTTCTTCCTGCAAGTAGGCCATGTCATATAACCAAATAGATACCAAAATAAAAAAAATATCTTACTGATTTTCAAGGGAGGCTTATCACATATGCAAGATCATTCCACATTAGCATGATACATATATAATTATAACCCTATAAATATTACAACATCATGCATGACCATACGAACTGTACACCATGACCGCATGCATGACAACATCAGAATTTACCAAAACATATTATAACCCACTTTGGTACCACCCTATGGTATCAGATAACACCCAAATAGAACAAAAGTCGCTTTGATACCGCCACGTGGTATTAGATAACACCCAAATAGAACTCATTGGTTTGCCTAGGTAAAGATGAACTAAGGGTCACTATGATATAACTCAACCTCCTATATGACCTTAAGGAAATGGAGTCGACAGCTTAATACCTTACTTACTTTCCTTATGTGTTATAGGACCTCCAGGACAAACCTAACCCATCGAGGTGTCCAACCCCTGAGATAACACTCTTTTTCACTGGCATAGAGTCCCAATCACTCCCTTGAAAAGGCATGTAAGTTACTATAGTCCTCCAGTCGCACTGATAAGCCTACCTCCATATGACTATGGAATTTTCTAGTTAGTTCTATGCCAGTGAGTCTGAATTATGAGCCACGTTTTCAAGGCCAGGAGTCAGGCCTCTGCCTAGAACTTAGTGAAACTTCTATAAAGGATAAATGACATAGAAACAAATATTATACGACAAAACTTGAACCAAGACTTGACCTGAATCTTCCCAACCAAGAATGACGTTTTTTCAAACACATTGTAAACATGCAACCTACAGTTCATGAATTCATATTGGAACATTAGGATCTGAAAAGATATATGAAGTTAAATAAGAAGGGTGAATTCCTTCTCACAATAGTTATGATAACACAAATTAGGTCATACATTCATTAAAGAGACATTCATTAAATAAAACGTGATAAGACCCATAATTAGATCTGTCAACTAACCATGCTTGTAACCAACATATAACCAAATACATAAAAATGATAGAAAAACCATTTAGGCCAAATAATGTTAAGTATATTTACTCATTAAAACAAGAGGAACTCATCCCTTATTAACCATATGAAAAATCCAACCAACTCAAGGATTTCCACGTACCACCTGACCATAGATTCAGTTGAACCAAATATTTCTTTCAGCCAATCACCCTAGTGCCATATTACAATAACCAATGTGGGATCTCATGGGGTAAAACCATCCATAAAAAACAAAGGTAATCTATAGGTTAAACCGTCTCCACCCTCACGATATCATGATCTCAGCTAAACCAGTCCCAAAATCTCAAAACCAAATCGATCTTGGACACCTTTGAATTCCTCAACTATCCCCTAAGGAATTTTCCTATCTCCACCCACATGTTGAGGGCATCCTAAAGAAAACCATCTCCACCCCCAACCCTTGGGATTTTCCTGAGAGCACTTTACCCAGATCCAAAATCTTATGGAAATCCTAATTTCAATCGATAAATAATCCCATCACACCATGGCTATCAAGAAATGCCAAGGCAAGGATGAAACCAGTGTCAAAACCTACCAAAATCTATGCCACTGACAACAAAGAAACCAAAATACTCACAAGCATATGTCATGTAGGAAAAAACAAGCTAGGAAGCCATACATGCAATCTATTACCTACAAGTATTCTTGTTGAAGTTTTCCAGTGCAACCTTTGCCTATTCGGTCCTTACTTTCCTTTACTCTCCCTTTGCTTCATTTGCTTTCCTTGTCCTTCCTTTGCTTTCTTGCTTCTCCTTCTCCTCTTGGTGCTCTTCTCCTTCTCTAATACTTACTCGAAAAATGTACTCACAAAAATGTCCAAACTCATGCTCTTGATGTAATTTTATTGTTGATACCTCCAATTTCTTCATTTTCCCATTATTTTCCTTTAATTTCCTCGCATGCAACCTTTGAACTTTCACCTCCCTTTTCTCTAAATTCCTTTTATTTTCATAAATAAAATGTCAACTAATGCCTCTTTGCCTTTTCAAATCCTTTTCCATTGCATTTGCGAATTTCCCCTTAGACATAAAGACAAGAAGTGATTCCCACATGGATATTTTTCCCAACCTCTAGCTTGGAATAAGTGTCCCTTGACCTTGGTCTTATTTTTCCTTTATTAACATTCATTAGATGAACTTATAACCGGGGTACGTTACATGATTAGAATGAGTTTCCCATGGAAAAAATGCAACAAGAAGGGGAAACCAATGATGATGAGTGCCAACAAGGATTACATAGAGTGGTGGAAGAAACTCTAGGAAATTCATATCATAACGATTTAGTAGAGGATAACAACAGTTTTTAGCGAGGAACTAGTGACTTGTGCCGGCAATAGGACAGGTCAGATCAGGAAATAGAGGAAATGATTAAGTTGATGTTGATGAAGACTCAACATAAGAGTTAAATAGGGAAGAAAGGAATGAAGGATAACATCCTATACATGGTTGAGTAAGTATATATCAACAAGGAAGGAGGAAAATTACAGTATAAAATATGGAAGACTAGAAGAATGAAGAAGATGACAACAAAGTAGCAACTACATGAAAAAGACAAGTATTAATTGAAAAAAGAAGTATGGGATCTACGAAGACGTGCTTCATCAGCACATGGTCAACATACCATGATTCTCTTTCCCCTTAGGAGTTTTATGTAGGAGCATTAGACCTTCCAGATCATTTAGTCTTTGATGTGAAAAAAATGAAAATGGGGTCTTCATTTTTGGGAAGAATTTATATTCTTCTATTTAAAGCTATGGATAGGTGATATTTTCTTCCTAAGGAAAAAAAGAATCTACCTTGAAAAGCATGAGAGATTCTAGGGATAGATTGAGTGACTTTAAAATTTAGAAAAATATGATTTATGGAGTGATTTTATGATTTAGGAAATGTTTCTTTGTGGATTTATTTATGAGTGGTTTATGGAGTTGTTCTATGATTTATAAAAGTTATTTCTTAATTATACTTATTGTAAGTCTATGAGTAGTGAAAACTAATGGCAAAATGAATGTGAAATTAGGAAAAGAGAGACGAATGAGTGTTTCTAACAATTTTCATGTATAATTTTTATGAAAGAAATATAATGTCATGCCAATTTGTAATTTTTGTATGAATGAATGAAGATTTCTAGCATCATTGTATAATAGGAAAGTGGATGACAGGAAAATGTTTTATGCATTTGCATTTACTTTACATGATATATAAGAAAAATATCTATATAAGTACAGTGGAAATGAATTCAATACATGGAATTTGAGGAAGGTTCCTACGAGAGAAAAAACTAATGTTTTCTTGTTATCACATGGAGTAAGTGAATTGACAATAGGAGGAAGGAAAAATAGTAGCAAGTGGGAATGCTGAAAAAGGGAGTTCTCAATAGGAAGGCAATGATATTATTAAATAAAGAGAAGTTTTAGACAAAACATAAATTCTTTGAGATTAAAAAGGAGATAGAATTGGAAACTCACCCATCCAAAACAATCAAATATATTTTGGGGCTTCAAACATCCATTTCCATGGATGGAACAAAGTATAAATAAGCACCGTACATCAACTCAATGAAAAATTGGGAGACAAACCGGGAAAGGTATACCTTCCAAGCCATTTACACATAACAACTAGATGAATTTTGGGGTTTTATTAGAACAAAAACAAAAATTGTTCTAGTATTTCCACTCATCATACCTTATCACAGAAAGAAGTTTTGTTTTCCATGAAGTTTTAAAATTTGTAAAATTTGGTAATATATTCAACTATCTTGCTTTTCCATGAAGTTTTCAAATTGTCACTAATTCTTATAATATTTTGCATCCTTGATTACAACATGATAAGGTGGAAATTTTAGTATTTTAACTTTACTTGAATGATTGATCTCACATATTGATAAATAAAAGGTTACAAGAACGACTTCAAATACGTAGTATATCATTGGAATAATAATTAACTCCTTTCATTATTCTAGATCCTACAACAATAAAATATTTCTCACTACCAACAAATATTTATTTGGTATTGTAATCATTAAGAAAAAAATGGCTTAATTGTTAGCCATATTAGAAGATGTTACATATCGAGTAAACCACTCATCTAAATAAGAAGTAGATATGGCATTGTAGGAGAATTCAAAAGCAAAAATCACATGTCCACTAGAATTGTTAGAAGATGAAGACTCACTATTGATGTTGCACAACTTCACTGTAGCTTCTAAGTCCTCCATATATTTAAAATAGTTATTTTTCTAAATGAAAATATTTCCCACAAATAATTCAATGCTGTATTTTTTTCTACTTTATTATTTTGGTTAGTTCTCAAGATTATTAGCAGAGGTTCACTAGTAGGGTCTTGGGGCATTATTTTTCTTGTTGTTGTGAGCATACTTCCTATTTACATGTTTGAATTTAGGTTTCTATTGTTAAATTAAAGCTTCATTTGATGTACATGCGGTGTTAATCATCCAAAGATGTAAAACATTCACTTTATCTCTTATCAAAGAGTCACAAAATGATTCAACATTGTGATCATGATATCAAGCCCCTAGAACTTCTCCATTGATATAAAACATATATACAAACATAAAATATCTAGTAAAAGGCTTAGAAATAATAACGTATATACATCGATCATCATTCATATCTATTTTTCAATCTTTAAGTAAATGTCTATGTGTTTTGAACATAGACAAATTTTATTTAATATAAGGGAAATCATTCAGACTTAGTGACATTATCTTATTTTCAAGCTACTTGATACAAATCACATTTAATTCTCCAAATAATTTATCAATCCTTTATTAGCCTTCATTTAGTTATTTAATTTCATGAATATAAGACCTTAAAAATGCAGAAAAAACTATTTTGACTAATGACATTGTTCATCATTCTTATTATCCCATTTGACTTTATTTTTAGGATTTGTGGAGAATTTTTATTTTCCTAATGTAATCCAATATAATCCTTTACTTGAGTACATATTCCACATGAAATTTTTGTGAAAGGTAGTTAGTATTTTTAAACATAAAATCTCTTGGAGTATCCATATGAATATATCAAAGCAATATGGATTCAAAGGATAAAATTAATTGTATAAATTGAAAATAATTAAAAAATAGGATGTATAAAATAAATGTTACTAAGGAATGGACTTTTCATGTGAAAGCTATGCCCCCTAGAAAAAGGCATAGATACAAAAAAAGTGTCACGGAATAGGTAGAAGTTATCCCACATGGTGATGGATTGTTAAGGAGGTTGTGTAGCTAAACTAATATTTATTTCCTTCTCTAGTTTTACTTATAAGCTTATAACATCCATTTTTCTAATCCCCAAATTTTGTGATGTCATGAAATGATGATAATGTTGGACAACCAACATAGGTATATTGGCAAGACTCTTTGAAGTAAATATTTGATTTAATTATAAACTACGTAAGGTAAATAAGAAGGAAAATCCTCTATGGATATTGATATCTTGAAGGATATATTACTTAAGAAGCCACAAGGAAGATTGGGAAGTTTCCTATCTTCCCTAAATTTAAAGTTTGAACCCCTAATGCTATTGTTTAACTACCAATTTCCTAAGAAATTTTGGGGCGAGGGGCTAAGTATCGGAGTCACGAAAGCATGGGATATGTACCCCAAAAGAAATCCGTAATTGGATTTTTTTCTCAAGAATGGGGCCTTAGACCTCACATGCATGAACCTACACTTGTGGAGAGAAAATATGTGAGCTTTTAAGTAATTCATTCTAAGAAGATTTTGGAGGATTGTAGAAAATTGAGATAGAGACAAAAAGGAGACTATAACTGGGTGTGAACCCAAAAACCTTGTGAAATTTTGAACCTAAGATGTTTGGCTTGTTGGACATTGGATAAAAAAATTCTCCTTATGTGTTTCATGACATGTGCTTAACTTCCTCTCATGGATCTATTAACCCTCGCGATCTATCCATTTACTAACACCTGCAGGTTTGGATGTTACAATAATCATGATTCTAATAAGTGGTATGAAAGCCAAAGGTCTTGAGTTCAAATCACACATGTTGGAATCTCGATTTTTGTTACACCAAAACCCAAAGGTGTTAGTAAATGGACACATCACCACATTTAATGGGTCCACGAGAGGTGATTAAGCACATGTCATGAAACACACAAGGAGCACTGGTTTATCCAATTTTCAACATGGATTTGTGAATATCAAAAATTGTGATTGAATTTGGACCAAAAATTCCAAGTTTGAAGTGTGTTAGCTAAGAAAACCTAAGACAGATCCCTCCACCTAAGTCACATAGACAAAGAATAATTATACTAGTTGTATTGTTCTTTTTCACATGAAATACTAGATAGAGGGAAAATTATTGAAGGAACCATAAAACATGGTGAAGGGTTGACCCTTTATCATGTGCCATCCCTAAGTGTAAATATTTTTTTGTGTATTTAATCCATATTGAGTACTTTTGAAGTCACATCTCCCTTTCCTATCTAACAAACAATAATAGACTTGATCCTTTATCCCTTGAATTTACCGTTTGGTATAATGCCCCCAATGAAGCATCTTTCAACATTAGATTTGGCTTAAGGGTGGCCAACTATAAAAAATGTGTATTGTAGTTGTGACTACAATTTAGTGGAGAGAAGAAATCCCCTCAGTATCAAGGAATTTTAGGACGAACATATAAGTATATCTTTTCCTTGTATATGAACTTTAACTGTTGCCCAATAATGCATACTTAATTATTATATTAGACTTGTTTCCTATGTGTGCATTGGTAGGTGGAAAGCTATTATATGGTCAAAATGAGTGGACATGATCAATGCACTAAAGAATTAGAATGGTATTCTTTACTACTGAAATGAAATACTTTATGAATATGAAATGTTTTATCAAATTTGATCCTTACATTTGTGTGTAAATTGTGGATTTCATAGGTTCTATGTCCACAAATAGAGAGGTTTCCCTTGGTTAAAGAAAATGAATTTATTTACTACTTCTTGAATTCTAATATGTTAAATGATAATTTGTATGTTTGGTAGATCATAAGGCTCCACATATCGTTGGATAATAGCCCATAGATGGGCCCCTCTCTATGATATAGGTGCTAGAGATAAGGTTGGTCAAATGCAATGGGTTTTTTTGTTGAAGGCTATTGAAGATGATTGTGTTAATGGAGAAAAACCTAAGAAAAGTCTCTAATCTTCCTTAGAAATTTTGAATTTTGAAGGCCCATGCCTAGCCCCTGGTCACATGACCAATACAAGAGATATGATGAAGATAAAAATAGAATGGGGGATTATCACAATTTTGGCTCTCGATAGAATGAAAAGAACTACTATATATTCAAAAACCCCAATATACTATGTTCTTGAGGAGAAAAGAATTAGGTGATGGCCTTACTCATGTTTAGTAGGCCCATGAGCTATTACCTCAAAATAATGAAATATCAAAGTATCAGGCCCCTATAATGAAATGTCATGACTACATCACAAAGTGGTGTCATGGAAATGCCATGTGTATGACATGTGTCACCCATATTTGGAATTTTTAGAGAGGCAAATGTTTTGAATATAAGTGACATGTGGCACACATCAGTAGTGCCACATGGTAGGGGACATTTCAACAAGCACCATATGTCATTTTGTGATTAGATGTCAATGATTGACAAAGAATGTTGAGTTGTCACATTACCATATTGAGAGTTTAGAAGGGAAGCATCTTGAAAATTGATGATATATTGATTAATTCATATACACATTAGCCATGTCCCATGTCAGACACATTAGTTTTTTCATATGGTGGGATATGATTTCATGTTAGGGTGATGAGGTGGCAAGAAAAGTTGGCCACCAACGCATGGACATATTAGTGTTTTGACAATTTTCAGTATAAGGAAATTTCTTAAATCCCAAACTCCTCTGTGAGTACATCAACATATCAATAGGCATGGTGAATTTTTCCATATTATTATATCAAATATATGAAGAGATTGTAATAATTAAGGAATGGATTACACAAATGTTATGGAACTTTCTAATATAATAGGATATGAAATGACATGTGGGTTGGGGCATGGACCAATGCATGGAAATGCATGGAAAAGGGTTTCTATGTGTCAACTACATGGATATATAGAGGATGATGCATCATTTTAATGGGTAAATCTTCAAAGGGCCATACCTTTCTTCCTATAGCTCATAATTAATTACAATTTTTATTGTTTGAATATTCTCGATAAGCAGAAGACGATGGTGGTGTCAAAATTATAGTTTTAAGTTATGTTTTGAAGAAGTATTTCTATAACCCCATCTTCATAATATACCTTCAATATTAGGTCCATATTGTTCTGCATGACCTTACTAGGGTATTAGGGGTATGGGTGTTTTACAACATGTTATCAAATCCAAGGTTCAACACTCAGACTCAATGCTCTCTAGGAGAAGTATAATTGTCCAAAAAGAGATAGGAGCCTAAGATTCAACTTTTTGACTATAAAGTCTTCGAATAGATAGAGTTAAATTGAATTTTTGTTTTGATTGCCATATTGAATTGAAAAGTTGTGAATTTATCTAACATATGTCTAAATGTGTTAATTTTGTTTTCGAAACCAACCTAATCTAATTCTAGCATACCTAAGTAAACTTAGTATGATTAAATTCTATATATGATTATATTACACTGACAATTGTGTGCGTTTTATTTCAACACATAAAAGGTAACAATTCTAGAAAAAATATGGAATTAATCATCCAATATAGTTTGGGAAAAACTTATCACAACAGAGAAGCACAATTACATGAGAGGAGGGAAATAATGATGCCTCCTAACTAGATAGAGATGTTGAGGGTTGAAATAAGGATTTGTAAGGATGATAATCAGAAGATTATTAGATACTAAAAGAAGATGGAAGATGTAATTGGCTTAATATTTAAAGGTTAATTAGTCCTGCAATGTGAAAAACAACATAAAATAGATGTGAGTGACTAGAATAAGTCCAAAAGAGTTCACAAATCCCTGGAATTGAAAAGTATGGACCAACAACTATTATGTATTAAGGAAGTAGTGAAAAAGAGAGGTACATTTGTATAAGAAAGGATATATCCAGTGAACATATCATAATGGAAGAATGTGAAGATGAGGATGACAATGTAAACATCCTAAAGAATTCATAAAAGAAAAACATCCTACCTTTGATGGAGAAGTTGAGAAGAATGAAGAAGTTAAAGCATGGATTTTTGGTCCAAATAAATATTTTAGAGTCCATAGTTGATATGAAAATATGAATGGATAAGTAACCATATTCAACCAAAGAGGAATGCTTAACATATGTTGGGAAGACCTCAAGAATTTCAAGGGCATGGAAGAAAATAAGTTGACTTGAAATAAGTTTGAGACATACTTTATCTAGAAATATCTTTTTGAAAGGTATTATAATTGTAAGATCAAGAAATGTCATGAGCATAATATAAGACAACTTACCATCAAAGCATATAGTATTAGACTCATAGATCCATTGAGGTATGCAACTTACATAAAAGATGAAAAGATAAAGATCTAATTTTTCCTTAGGGGATTTCCATAGTCCCATCAAGGCCACATAGAAATGTAAGATGGTGGGCAACTAGTTATTAGATTTTCCCAAGCATGGAATATGTAACCCAAAACAAATCCCTAGTTGAATTTAGGTCTCAAGAAAGGGGCCTTAGACCCCTCATCTGTGAACCTATTCTTGTGGATAGAAAAGATATGATATTTTCAATAATTCATTCTAAGAATATTTTGGAGGATTATAGTAAATGGAGATAGAGACAAAAAGGACACTAGAACTTCATGTGAACCCAAAACCCTTCTAAACTCGTGAACCTAAGAAATTTTTCCCTGATAAAATCAAAGATTGTGATTGAATTTTGACCACAGAGCTCAAGCTTGAATTGTGTTAACTAAGGAAACCTAACAAAGAGCCCTCCACCTAAGTCACATAGACCAAGAAGAGCTATACTACTTTTTTTGTTTTTATGTGCAGGAAATATTGGAAAGAGGGAGAATTATCGAAGGAACCACATTAATTTGTGAAGGAATGACCCTTTATAATGTGCCAATCCTAAGTGTCCACCTTTTGTTGTGTATTCAATCCATATGGAGTATTTTTAAGGTGGTGTCCATCTTTTGAAGTGATGGGATATGATTACATGTTAGGGTGACAAGGTGGCAAGAAAACATGGCCACTAGCATATGGGTTTATTGTTGTTTCTTGATAATTTCTAGTTTAAGAAAATCACTAAAAACTAGTAAATCAACATATCAGTTGGCTAGATGACTTGTTCCATATCAACATATTTTGGATACAAAGCTATTGGAATATTGTAGGAATGGATTGCATGAATGTTGTGGAAGTTTCCAATATAATAGGACTTGACATGACATGTGGGTTGGGGCATGGACCAGTGCACGAAAATTGATGGCCAAGGGCTTCTATGTGTCAACCACATGGCTATATAGATGATGATGTGGAATTTGAAGGGGTAAATCTTCAAAGGGTTGTAACTATCTTCCTATAGTTGGGAATCAATTATAATTTATATTGTTGGAATATTTGCAACAAGCAAAAGATGATGGCGGTGTCAAAATTATGGTTTGAAGTGATGTGAGGAAGAATAATTTTGAAAACCCCATTATCATAATATACCTTCAATATTAGGTCCACATTATGTTTCATGACCTTAGTAGGGTATTTGGGTCTCGATGTGTTACTCAGTGGTATCAGCTTAAAGTTCTAATTTTTTTATTGAAAGGGCTTGGAATAGAGAGAGTTAAATTCATTTTTATTTATGTCCCTATTGAATTTAAAACTTTATAATTTATCCAACTTATGTATAAATGTGTTAATTTCTTTTTGAAACTAGCCTAATCTAGTTCTAGTATACCGAAGGAAACTTATTATGAATAACTTTTATTTATTCTTATATTAGACTCGTAGTTGTGTGTGTTGTTTCAAGACATAAAAGGATACAATTCTAGAAAACATATAGAAAGGAATGTAAAAGATAATGGTCCGATATATCTTAGAAAATACTTCGAATAATAGAGAAGAGAAATTAGCTAAGAGGATGGACAAAATGGCACCTCCTAACTAGAGACCGAATTTGAGATTTGAACTAAGGCGTTGTAAGGCCAATAATGAGAAAACTATTAGAGCCTAGGAGAATATGAAATACGTAATTTTTCTAATAGTAAAAGGCTTATTAGACTTGAAATGTCAAAAACAACATAAACAAGATGTCAGTGACTAGCCTAGGCCCAAAAGTGTTCATAGACCCCTGAAATTCAAAAGTGTGGACCAACAACTAGTAAGTATTAAGAAAGTTGAGCAACAAAGAGGTACGTGCATAAAAGGAAGAATATATCTAGTGAACATACCACAATAGAAACATAATAAGGTGAGGATGACAATATTAAAAATCTGTCCAAAATAACATCGAAGTCAAGGTTGCATAAGAAAGAGAATAAGAGGGGTGTGAAAAGAATACGTCCTAAAGAGTTCATAAAATAAAAGCATCCTACCATTGATGGATAATTTGACAAGAAAGAAGAAGCTAAGGCATGGATTTTTGATCTAAAGAAATATTTTAGAGAACATAGTTTCCTTGAGAACATGAATGCATAAGTAATCATATTCAACTAAAGAGGAAAATTTGATATATGCTAGGTAGACCTAAAGAATTTCAAGGAAATTCAAGAAAATAAGTTGAATTCGAATAATTTTCAAAAGTACTTAATGCAGAAATATCTATTTGAAAATTATTATAATGGTAAGATCAACAAATTTCACGAACATAATCGAAAACAACTTACTATGAAAGCATATAACATTGGACTCAAAGATCCATTGAGGTACGTATCTTACATAAAAGATTAAAAGGTAAAGATTCAATGTTTCCTTAGTGGATTTCCATAGTCCTATCAAGACCACATAGAATTTGATGAGCCTAAGATGTTGGAGGATTCCATGTGGAAGGGATAATATTGTTAGATCTAAGAATTTTGTGATCCATAATGTTGATATTAGTCTTTTGGATTAATCATATCGTTAGGATTTAGTCGACGTTTTGAACCAGCTAGTGTGGTTTATCCTCAGGACAAGGTGAGAAATGAGTAGATCTGAGGGAATAAATAGAAAAGATGCATCACTGCTCAGAGTTAGCCATTGGAAATTAGCTGTTAGGTAATTTGTTAAATTGTTTAATAATTTAGCTGTTATGTAATAAATAAATATTATGTTTCAATATTGTAAATTGATAATATTAAATCTAGCTCGAAAATAGATGTTGTGTGATAAAAAAATATTATATCTCGATATTATAGATGGAATAATAATTTTAATATTATATTAAATATTGTAATAATATTGTTAGTTAGGGTTTGACCCATAATATTAGAAACTAGCACCATGAAGAAATCATAAGTTAAATCATCTATAACTAATTGATGAAATAATGTAATTTATTAATAATTTAATATCATTAGTTCCTGTAATAATATTAAATATTATGAATAATGTGTTGATGGTATTCTTATTCTTATTATAATTATAGAGATTCATAATATTAAAATTATTAGTTTATAACTATTATTATAATATTTTAAATCAATATATTAATTTCTATAATAATAAAATATAATAATTTTAATTTATTATTTTAATATCTATAAGGATACTATAATTTGGATTTGGTAATTTATTAAATAATGTATTGACGGTATTCATATTAAAATTATTAATTTGGAATTATTATTATAATATTTTGTATTCACTTATAATTCAATATATTAATAAAGTATAATATTTGTAATCTATTATTTTAATATCTATAAAGATAAAAGGACTATAATCGGAATATGGTATTCTTATTATTTTAAATTCAATATATAAATTTTTTGATATTTATAAAAATAAAAACTATATATGGAAGGAGGAAAACTAATCACATTACAAAAAAAAAAGAAGAAGAAGAAATCCACCACAAAACAAAGAAAAATAATACTGGATCATGGGGGTAAAGCCTAAAGGTGAGAAGGGAGACCTAGCAAGAACGGAAAGGGTAGAGGAGAGGGAAGGGAAGAAGGGTCAAGAGCACAGAGCTAGAATCTAGCTTTTACTTAATTTCCAGGCATCATCCCTATTGAGGTTTTTGGCATGCCTCTCTATTTCAATTACTTCTCTGAGTTTCCTGTGGTGGAAATGGTCAACCCTAGCGATGACTTTTGATTCTTCAATGCAGACATGGTGTTTTGATTTCATGGAATGCTGAGCAAGGGATTATGTGTGAGAGTGATTGTGTCTAATGTCAGCTGCATGCTCACTGATTCTATATTTAATAGACCTACATGTCTTTCCAATGTAGGGGATACCACAGGAGCAGGGAATAAGGTAGACCCCTTTCGTGTCTTTAGGGTCAATAGGGTCTTTAATGGATCTAAGGGAATTTTTAATGGTTTGGAGAGGTTTGAAAGAAGAAGAGGCATTCATATTTTTAAGGATATGGGCAATCGTATCTGTGGTCCCTTAGATATATGAGAGATGAACCTTGACTATATGATCAGCATGGGCGGGTTTTACTCTAGGCACTTTGTTGGCTTTGTGAAAGGCCTTGAGGCACTCGGTCTTGTTGTACCCATTATTTTGGAAAACCTCTAGAAGATGAGATTTCTTGTGATCAAGGTGGATATCATTAGAGATTCTTAGAGCACGGGTAGCAAGAGTGTTGAGAACCCCAAATTTCTGAGCAGGGAAGTGATGTGAACTGGCATGGAGATACTGTTCCATGTGGCTCTTCTTCCAAAAAACTTAGTGATAGACGAAACCATCATCCCTCCTAGAAATGAGAATTTCGAGAAAGGGAAGGCAGCCATTCTCCTCAATTTCCATCGTGAACTTGATGGACTTCGATGGAGAATTGAGGTGGTTAAGAAATAGATCAAGTTTCTCATAAATAGATTTGTTGCTGAGTTTCGACATTGTATCCCTATACACCAAAATCCCCATCCAAGAGGCCATTCATATCATTAATCGCATCACTGATGAAAACAATGCCAAGCTTCTCGGCCTCTGCCTCACCTCAACTTTCCCCAATTTCCACAGTGAGTTCTATGAGAAAACTTGAGGTGTTGCAATCGGTTCCCCTCTTTCCCCTATCATAGCAAAACTATTTATGGAAGATTTTGAGACCAAGGCCTTATCCTTTGCTCAATTTCACCCTAAAAAATGGAAGAAATTTGTTGATGACACTTGCGTCTTTTGGCCTCACGGTCATGAGAAACTTGATCTGTTTCTTAACCATCTTAATTCTCAGTCGGAGTCCATCAAGTTCACAATGGAAATTGAAGAGAATGGCTGCCTTCCCTTTCTCGACATTCTACTTTCTAGGAGGGATGATGGTTCTGTCTATCACTAAGTTTTTCGGAAGAAGACCCACATGGAACACTATCTCCATGCTAGTTCTCATCACTTCCCTACTAAGAAATTTAGGGTTCTTAGCACTCTTGCTACCTGTGCTCTAAGAATCTCTGATGATATCCACCTTGATTAGGAGAAATGTCATCTTCTTGAAGTTTTTCAAAATAATGGGTACAACAAGACTCAGTCCTTCAAGTCCTTTCACAAAGCCAACAAAGTGCCTGGAGGAAAATCCGCCCATGTTGAATCTATCAGTAAGGCTCATCTCCCATATATCCAAGTGACCACGGATAGGATTTCCCACATCCTTAAAATGATGAACATATCTTCCTCTTTCAAACCTCTCCAAACCATTAAAAATTCCATTAGATCCATTAAATACCCTATTGACCCTAAAGACGCAAAAGGGGTCTACCTTATTCCCTGCTCCTGTGGTATCCCCTACATTGGAGAGACAGGTACTTCCATTAAACAAAGAATTGGTGAGCATGTAGCTGACATTAGAACCAATTGCTCTCACACGTCAGCCCTTGATGAGCATTCTATGAAATCAAAACACTGTGTCTGCATTGAATAATCCAAAGTCATCGCTAGGGTTGACCATTTCCACCACCAGACACTCAGAGAAGCAATTGAAACAGAGAGGCATACCAAAAACCTCAATAGGGATGATGGCTAGAAATTAACTAAAATTTGGATTCCAACTCTCTCCTCTTACCCTTCTTCCCTTCCCTCTCCTCTCCCCTTTTCGTTCTTGCTGGGTCTCCCTTCTCGCCTTCAAGCTTTATCCCCCTTGATCGAATATTATTTTTCTTTGTTTGGTGGTGGAGTTTTTTTTTTCATTCTTTTTGTAATGCGATTAGTGTTCCTCCTTCCATATATAGTTTTTATTTTTGTAAATATCAAAATAATTAATATATTGAATTTAAAATAATAAGAATACCATTTTCCAATTATAGTCTTTTTATTTGTATAGATATTAAAATAATAGATTATAGTTATTATATTTTATTAATATATTGAACTATAGTTGAATACAAAATATTATAATAATAATTCTAAATTAATAATTTTAATATGAATACCGTCAATATATTATTTATTAGATTACCAGATTCCAATTATAGACTTTTTATCCTTATAGATATTAAAATAATAAATTAAAATTATTATATTTTATTATTGTAGAAATTAATATATTGATTTAAAATATTATAATAATAGCTCTAAACTAATTATTTTAATATTATGAATCTCTATAATTATAATAATAATAAGAATACCATCGACACATTATTGATAAGATTTAATATTTTTACAGGCACTAAGAATATTAAATTATTAATAAATTACATTATTTCATCAATTAGTTATAAATGCTTTAACTTATGATTTCTTCATAACAACTAGTTTCTAATATTATGGGTCAAACCCTAACTAAGAATATTATTACAATATTTAATATAATATTAAAATTATTATTCCATTTATAATATCAAGATATAATATTTGTTTATCACATAATAATTGTTTTTGGGCTAAATTTAATATTATCAATTTATAATATCAAAACATAATATTTATTTATTGCATAACAACTAGGTTATTAAACAACTTAACAAATTAACTAATGACTAATTTCCAACAACTAACTCTGAGCAATGATGCATCCTTTCTATTTGTTCCCTCAGATCTACTAAAATCTCACCTTGTCCCAAGGATGAACCACATTAGCTAGTTCAAAACATCGACTAAATCCTAATTATTTGATTAATCTGAAAGAATGATACCAAAATGGATAATATTTTTATGATCAGTTGAAGCATAAGCTGAATTTTGCACAAAAATAAAATGAAGGAAAATCCTAGTTTTAGAGAGAAGTGATCAAGAACATCACATTATTTAGTTTTGTTACTTAGCAAAGTAAAAATGAAGGTGATTGATTCTAGTAAATCGTTTTATTTTGAGATGAAAGGATTTCTTACCAAAGAAATTTTAAATATGTTGCCATTATTGTTCTATGATCTGCTAATCAGGATGGACTGGCTAGTAGCACAAAAGGAAAAATTCAATTGTTATGGTAAAGCATCGGAATGAAAGGATGATAAGGGAAAATAAGGGCTACTATAAGGAGTGTAGAAGTCTATCTTCAAGAGTCCAATTTCAACTCTTAAAAGAAAGAAATGTAGCCAAAAGGGATGCCCTTGTTAATTATTCAAGTGACTATTTCGATAGAGGATAGTTAGTTAACAATTGAAGATCATACCATAGTATAGGAATATTATGGTGTATTTCCTAAAGAGATGCTAAAACTACTAGCTATGAAGGACAAGAATTTCTTAACTGAGCTCACTCCGAGAGAAATGCCTCCATCCATGAGGCCCTGTAGAATCAACACACCTGAGTTAGTGGGGATAATAATAAAACTAAAAGAAACCTCTAACAAATGGTAAATTAGACCCAATATGTTTCCCTAGAGAGATCCAACATGTGAATAAAAATTAGGGAAACTTGAGGATCTGCATTGATCAAACAATTGAATAAAAAAGAAAATATTTAAATCAAGTTTTCATTACCTAGGATCGACAAATCATTTAATCAACTAATGGGAACCATAATGTTTTAAAATATAGATTTGAGGTTCTGGGTATCATCAAGTACAGATCAAGAATAAGGATATCCATAAAACAATATTCAAGACCAGATATAGCCATTGGGAATTCATAGTGGTCTCATTTGGGTTGCAAATGCATGAACCACATCTACGTGTGTCATGAAAAATATTCTCAACAAATACTTGGATAACTTTGTGCTGGTATGACATATTGGTGCATTAAATGCCTAAATAGGACCATGAAGAACACCTTAAGGCCATATTACGTGCTACAATATCAGTAACTATATGTTAAGCTACAAAAATGTGATTTCTTCCAAACTTAAGTGCACTACTTGGTCATGTCATCTCCAAAGAAGGAATGGTAGTTGATATTGAAAATATCAAGGCCATGCTAGATTAGCATACTCCTTGGAATGCAATGGAAGTTAAATATTTTATGGGGTTCATAAGATATTATAGATATTCATTCAAGCATTCTCAAATATTGGGCACCAATTATAACATTGCAAAATAAGTATGAGAGATTTCATTCAACATCAGAGTGCATAGCAATCCCTGAAGAGTCAAATCACCTTTTGCCACATGCCTCTATTGTAAGATTTAGAACCCACTTATCTATTCACACAAAATATCACCCTTAGACCAATGGATAGAGTTAAATGTTAAACATAGTTTGCAAGATATCATTAAGATGTATGTTATGCACTAGCCTAAGAGGTTGGAATATTTTTTTCCTCCGTTAAAACATGCATACAATAATAGCTATGAATAGTCATTACATATAAGCCCTTTTCAAGCTCTATATGGAACAAAGTGCAAAACAACAATAATATTCGATGACTCAACCAATAAATTCACACTTAGGCCACAACTGTTAAAGGAATTGAAACAAGGATTAATTAGCATAAGGACGAAATTGAAGGTAGCACAAGACCAAAATAAGAGTTATATAGACCATAATAGAATGAATAAGAAATTTAAAGTAAGAGAGAAAACATATCTCTGAATCAAGACAAATAAAGTTTCTCAAGACTCGGATTACGCTCCAAGTTAGCACCAATATATTGCAAAGCCTTGTAAATCTTGGAGAGTGTGTTACGAATAGCATACAAATTTCCCTTACCTCCCATAGTGAGGGCACGTGATATGTTTCATATATGCTTGCTCAATATCAATATCCACACACACACACATCATGATAATAATATTATTTAATGGGATTTTATATAGCTGGAAATAGAACGATAAATATATCCATAACATTAATGCATAGTCGATAGGAAGGATGCCATGCTCTAGAATAAAGTCATTTAACAATTCAAGGTGCAATGGAAACAATTTGAACAACACAGAGCCACTAAAAAATGGAGGATGCCATGAAAAGATGTATAGCTATTTTTCGTTTTTTATATAAAAATTCAGTCTTATGAATATTAGAATATTAAGGATGGTGTTACCTTAAGGGGAAGGGAATTGTAACATCCATTTTTCGAATCCAAATTTTTTTTAGTGTACTTAAAGGATGATAGTGCTAGAGACCCATCATGAATATATTAATGAGACAAATTGATACAAATATTTTGATTTATTATAAAATACTAATGTAGAGGAAGGAAAAGCCTTTACATATCCTAAGTTTTGGAAGGGTTTATTTTTGAATAAGTCATAATGGAGATTAGGAAAATTCATATCATCCTTGAATCTAATGTTCTCACACCTAATTTTCTTGTTGAACTACTAATTACCCAAGTAATCATGAGAAACAAAGGGAGGAGGTACTTGAGTAATCAAAGCATGGGATACATAAATCATTCCTAAGTTCCCATATACTCCATAACCCTAGAAGGGTACCCTAGACCTCTCTTTTATGAAGCAATATTCCTGGAGGAAAATGTTTTAGATTTTGAGTTAGTCATTGTAAGTGTATATTACAGGATTGTAGGAATTTCAGATAAAGATAGAAAGAGACTTGAACTACGTGTGTGAATTGAGAACCCTTGTGAACTTGTCAAGCTTAGAAATATGTCCTTGTGAACCAATAAACATGTGATTGGATGATGGACTATAGAGTCAATGCTTGAAGTTAGTTAGTGGAGGAACCTAGACAAAACCATCTTCCTGAGTCTAGTAGACTGATAAGAACTCTTCTTATTTGATTGTGTTTGTGCATGTGAATCACTTAAAAGGGGGAGGATTGTCAATGGAATTGTAGGAAGCCATGAAGGGGTATCCCTCTATGTTGTGCTAACACTTAGGAACCATATTTTTCTATATTTCAACACAAACTCAGTTCTTGATAAGTGACATCCATATTTCCTAGACAATGAAGGAGATTGGCCTTCATCCTATATCCCCTAAATTTAGCTTTTGATGTTATACCTTGAGTGGATCATCCTTTAGATAACATATCTAGATTAGGGGCGGCTAGCTACAAGAAGTTTGCAATCTATTTATCCTTGTGGTTGCGTGGAGAGTGTTAATCCCTTCTTCTATTTCCAACAATTCTAGGAGGAACAAATAACTATTTATCATGCGTGTACATGAACTATAACTGTTGTTCAATACTTCACGTTTAAGTATGATGTTAGATTTATTTTTGTATGGGTGCATTGATAGATTCAGAGATGTTGCACAGCTATAATGAATATTCGTGATGAATGTTCTAAGAAATTAACATGGTTTTCTTGACTATTCAATGGATATCTTTTCTAATATGAAATGTTGTGGGAAATGTGAACTTTTTACTTGTGTGCAATTAGGGCATTCTTATTTTGTATGTCCACAAAAAAACAGGTTCATCTTAGCTAAGATAACTACATTCAATTATGACTTCTTAAATGATGATATGTTAAATTACTATGAAACATGATGTTGTGTTAATTCTATAGGTTAGGGGGAATATAAGGCTCTGCATCTCCTTAGAATTAGGATGGTAGGTGGGTCACAATTTGAGGTATTAGTGCTATAGGTAGGGAGGGTTTAACCTAACTAGTTAAAAATAGTGGGTCATTTTGTTTAAGGTGGTTGAGTACCATTATTCTAATGGAGGAGAAACTAGGTAGACTCCTAAAGGTTTGGCTATTTTAGGTAGGCCAAAGGTACATATATGACTGGCATGTAGCACAAAATGGTAGTACCCCATGGTATGGGACACTTCAACTTATGTCACATGACAGGTGCTTATTGGTTATAGGTAACTCACATGGTATGTAGAGCTTTCATATTGTAATATTAGTATAATTAGGTCTCAAAAAGGTTGCATATTGAAAAATGTTGATATTTTGATATCCAAATATACATGTGAGTTATGCCATGTCCCAAACATCTTATCCTTCAGCATATGAAATTTTGTAATTGAATGTCAAAGTAATGAGGTGTAAAAACAAGTTTCCCATCGACCTATTGGATTATAAGTGTTTTGTGGTGAGTTTTAGCTATATGAAAACTAGTAATAGCTTAGGCTCTCATGCTAGTATATTGATATATATATATATATATATATATCGAGAGAGAGAGAGAGAGAGAGAGAGAGAGAGAGAGAGAGAGATATATCAAACAAAGTACTTGTGTCATATTGGTGATATCAACATATGGGGTATATTATGATATCATAACTTTGGAGGAATGGAATGTGTGTAAGTTATGCACATTGTTGATATTGTAGGATTACACATGACATGTGGGTTAAGGACATGGATTGATGTAGGGTGATGTGTGGCTAAGGGTCACCATGGGTCATCCAAATGGTTGTAAAAATGATGATGTGACCTTTTAAGAGGTAAATATTGAAAGGAGAATTACTATGTTTTCGTAGCTATGAATGAGATAAAATTTTTATCATTGGAATTCATTCAGTGAGTAGACAACAATGATGTTGTGAGAATTATAGTTAGAGGTGATGGGAGAAATAGAAATTTTAGTAACCCTATCATCGTAACAAACCTTGAATATAATGTCTAGATTATGCCCAAAAGCACTAATAGGATATTAGTGTTTTGGAAAAAACTTAACTTGACAAAATATAAGTTAAATTTACTTTGTAGTCGTATGAAGTTACTCAAGTGCATAAACTTTTTAGAAATGTGACTTGGAAAAGAGGACTCGAGTTTAAGACCCTTACAAAGCATGTAACTTTGAACCAAGTGACATAACATGCACTATATATAAAGTTCAATAAAGAAGAAGGGGGAGGTGGCAGGTTTCTTGTGCTTCTTTTTAAACCTTCACATTGAAGTGAATTCTTATCCCAAAAACATTTTTCGTACTTGGAGAAAAAACTTCAACATGGCTACATACTAAAACAAAAGAAATTTCAAAAAAAAAAAAAAAACCAAATCTTAGAAATAATGGGGTTAGATCTTGGTTAGATAAATATTAAATGAAAAATTTCTCTTTATTTTTCATTGGTCAAGATCATACGAAATGAAAAGCATAAAATAAAGGGCATAGAAAGCAAAGAAAACTCTTTTTTCTTTGCTTCTAATTCGTCAAAGTCACATAGAGAATACAGCAAAAGACATAGATAGATTGGAAATAAAAAAATTGAACATATTAAATAAGTCAAAATAATTTATATTTAACATATTGACCAAAACGGTTATATTTTGGAATACTGAAACATTTTCAAATGAAATAGAAAGCATTTCTAATTGAACACAATGTTTTATATGACATGGAATAGCCTACTGAACCCAAAAGCATGCATAAGTGTGAAAACTTAAAAACATCGGAAATAAATGTTCAAGATATTCATGATGAACAAGAGAATCTCTTAAAATGAGCTCTTGTATCATGTTATTGAAACAAGGTATTCTAAAAGACAATAACACCTTATGTAACGATGCATAACCAAATTGAACATGAAGGCCAACCAACATAGCTAATTGAGATAATTTATTAGAAAAAAAAATTTGTAGATAAAAGTTTTTCTCAAAATCAATGGAAAACAAATGACCTCCATTCTCTTTATATAGAAATCATAAATCATTTTGATGTTAAATGGGATATCAATAGTCAATAAAACTTTTTTGGAATCACTTTATGTCTAAAATATCATCGAATTACATAATTACAAATACATACTAAATAAATACACTTTTACATAATGATACATTAAACCAAATTAACTTTAATTAAGCATTAAATATATAAGTATTATAAGACATTAAATTTAAGGTTGCTTAGTTTATTAGTATCTTTACAATATTTTTATCTAATTTATACGTAAAGAATTGTTAGTAAAAGAACAAAAAATTAGACTGAAAAATAAAATTAAAACTCATACATTAGACACAAGATTTATGTAGAAAATTCAATTTCTGAAAAAACCATGGGAAAAGGTATAAATATCTTTTTTGTTACAATAAAAAAGTTTTACATTTCACCCACATTTTTTTCATCCCTTTATAAATAGTTTTCATTACAATACCATCTCTCAGTACCATAGGACAATACCATGGTTGATCAATACCATGGGTGTAGAAAGAATTGAATTTGATTTGGTCTCACAACTACCAATATCCCAATTGAGACCAAAAGGAATCTTAAGTGAATATTTTTTACATTGTTTCTCTCTCCTTGTTACTAATCCTTTCCAAAGTTTCTTTACATCATGTTTGCAATACTCCACTTAAGGTTTCTCTACAACTGTAGCATCTCATCATCTAACACTTGATGAATCCAATGATATCAGACATTAATGTGCTTTGTCTTAGAATGATATGCTTGGTTTTTCCCTAAATGAATGGTAGTGCAACTATCACCATGCAACACATATTTGCGTTTTTTATTCCTATCTCTCCTAAGAATCCTTGCACCCAAAACAATCCTTTGCAATATTTTGTTGCAACTATGTATTTGAGGTCTACTGCGTAGAGGGATACTACTTTTTGCAATATAGACATACAAGATACTGCTACACCTACAAATGTATAAATAACTAGTGATGGACATTATAGTATCCACATCTGTGGCCATATTTTCATTTCTATAACCTTAGAAAACAACATTTTTATTACCAAAACATAAGAAAAAATTATTAGTACCCTTGAGATATCTCAAAATCCACTTTATCACTTGCTAAGGTTACTTTTCCTGGATTTACAAGGACCTTCTCACTATTTCCATTGAATTTGTAACAAATGAGCTAGTTCATACCATGGCATACATCAAACTACCAACTATTGAATAATTAGTAATTTTACTCATTTCCTCCTTTTTCTTGTCATCATAAGGTAACAAATCAACAATAAGGTTGAAGTGTGATGTTAGGGGTGTACTGACTAGTTTGGCATCATCCATATTGAACCTGTCTAACACCTTACCAACATATGTTTCTTGTGAAAACCACAATGTTTTGTTCTTTTTGTCATGTATAATCTACATTCCCAATATTTGTTGTATTGGAATTAAATATTTCATTTCAAATTGAATGCCCAAATAGTTCTTCAACCTATTAATCATGTTCTTATCATGTCAAATAATTAGCATATCATCTGCATACAATAGTACTATAATATATCTTTCTTTTTCATACCCTTTGATGTAGACATAATTCTAGTATTTTTAAGCCATGCTTCAACACCAAATGAATCAAATTCTATTTACCATTGGCAAGGTGTCTATTTCATCCCATAAAGGTTGTTCTTCAACCTACTGACAAGTTTTCCTTTTCCTTTTTACCTGAATCCTTTCAATATTTCCATATAAATTTCCTCCTTTAATTCTCCATGAATAAAATTTGTGTTCACATCTAATTCTTCACATTATAAGGGTAAAGGAGTAGCAATACCAAGGACAACACTTATGGATGATGTCTTAACAACATGTTAATATTTTTTTGTAAAGCCAATGCCTTATTTTTGGGAAACTCCCTTCGCCACCAACCTTACCTTTCATATTTTCTTATTCTCTTCACCCTCATGTCTAATCCTATGTACCAATTTGTCTGGTAGCGAATTTTGTCCATTTAGAAGCTTCACTAACTCCTAAGTTTTATTTTCCAATTGAGAGTCCATTTCTTCCTCCATTTATTTCTTACAGTTTATGATAATTTCCACTTCATGTGCTTCTTGAAATCAATGAGGTTCACCTTCAATTGTTAGAAAATATAATTTCAAGTTTTGTGCCTTTATGCAGGCTTATGAGGTCTAGTATATTCGTGAAGCAACTATGGTGGTGTGTTTTCTTGTTCAATCTCTTGTAATGGATGTGGAAATTTTTCTTCTTGTTTTTCACTTACTATCGATTTGAATCTAGAATTTGATACCCTGATTGTTGCAATAAAGGGATATTTTCTTGCTATTCTCTAAGTCTGTCAACAAAACGTTTTTCATCCATATCACCTGCAAGCCTTTTTATATCTCAAATTCATTAAATATTACATCCCTACTTCTAACAATTTTGTGATTAACCTAATATAATAGACAGTAACCAAATTGACCATATGAATATCCCTAAAATTATATTTCCTTGATTAATCATCTAGGTTGGTTCTATTCTCTTGGTGAACATGCATGAATGTTTCACATGTAAAAACATTTAGGTGAGAATAGTTTACCTTTTTGCTTGTCCAAACTTCTTTAGAAATACTATTGTTTAGGAGTGTAGAGTGAGAGAGAGTGATGAGTTAACAATTTGTCCTTACCAATTCTTCTTAAAAATGCTTTTCCAATCCAGAATTTGACAACATACTCTAGAACTTATCCATAATAGTTTGATTTGGCCCTTATACAATACCATTATGTTGGAGAGCACGAAGGATAGTTTGCACATGTCAAATGCCAAAACTATAGCAATAATTTTTTAATTCATTAGAGCTATACTCTCAACCATTACGTTTCCTAAAACACTTGAGAAATTTATTAGTATCCATTTCCGTAACAACATGAAATTTGTGAAATATTTCAAACACCTCACCTTTAATTTTAATAAGGTAGGCCCAAACCTTCCTACATGCATTGTTTGTGAATGTGACAAAATATGAGGCTCCTCCTAAAGACTAAACATTCACAGGCCCAAGAAAATCATAGAGTATTCATTCTAATAAATTTACTTTTCTTTCATTACCACCTCTCATAAAAGAAACTCTTTGTTTCCTACAATAACTTCAATTCTCAAAAATATCAAATTGATGGGATTCAAACATGGAAGTATGATTTTACTAGCAAGAATTTTTAGGACCTTTTTAGTCATGTCACCCAAGTCCCCACGTCATAACTCTACTGAGTTTCCTTCTTTGGCCACAATAATTTCATTTGATATCTTTGTTGTTTCACTCACTATATACAAGATTCTTGTCTTAAATCATTTAGTCAACACCAATGACCATTTACTAATTTTCTAGTCACATTTCCTAAAGGATTTCGAGCATCCTGCATCATCCAATCATGCAATAGTTTTCAAACTCAAACACATGTCCTCGACATGCCTAACTTGTTTAAGAAAGATACGTTATCTATCCTTTGTCTAGATTCAAACATCTCCCACTCCAACAAATTACAAAAATGATTATTTCCTAAATGTACCTTACCATTCTCAATCACTTCATATGTAATAAAATTATTTTTGCATGGGGTTACATGGTGAGATTCCCCATAGTCATGTATTGAATAAATACTACAACTGGAAGCATATAAGTATGATTTTCTACTAAAACATTAAATAAGACAACACATTCAGAAGCTACAACAATAGTCTCACCTTCATTTGTGCTACTTGATTTTTTATTTGGGCTGATTGATATTTTGTCCTTTTGTTCCTTCTACTCCTTATTCCAATACTAACAATCATTTTTCTTATTTCTTGCTTTTCCAAAATGAAAAAAAGTATTCTTATTCTTGATTTCGATTTTCCTCTTGATTTTGAGGACCCCTATCTACTATGTTTAATTTTCCTTCCATGATCAACTAAGGAGAGAGCTTCTCCTCCCTAGTTTTCCACAATTTACTTTCATTGTAGCTCCTCATTCATTAAACTTCCATTAACATTATCAACCTCAAATTCCCAATAGGTTCTAAAGTGTTCATAGTTATTATCAAATTATTTGAGTTATCTAGCATGAATCACATAACTAGGATGGATTATATTTCATCATCAAAACTATTTTGACAAGTTGACTCGTAATTATATTAAATTCATTCAAATCCTCTACAACTAAATCACTCTCCTTCATCTTCAAGTTATATAGCTCCTTCATGAAGAAGACTGTATTTGAATCGATATTCTTCTCATTCAAATCATGCAACTCATTTCATAGTCCTTTTGTTGTCATCTCACCTGCTACATTGAAGGGGACACTCATTGCCAAGGACTACAAAATTTTAGCAATGAAGTTCATGTCCAACAACATCTAAGATTCATATATCATTGTTGAGAGTATATTTATCACTCCTTCAATTTGAAATATTGATCCTTCAGAATCAGAAATTAGATTATCCTTCATTTTTATTTCCATACGAAAACGTTTGTCTCATTCCACTTCTCCATATCACTTTTTTATTTCTCTTTGTAATGCCTAGGTTACACCAACTAAAAATCTCATACTGGTAGTTAATAAAACGAATTATAAAAATAAATTTTAACTTATAAACGCGACACAAAATCTATGTGGAGAACTCCATTGGATTTGTACCTTTTCTATTAAAATAACAATAAAATATTACATTTTACTTTCTTCCTTTTCACCTCTGTAGAAATATATTCCATTACAATACCATGAGACAATAGCATCAGTTACTAATACCATGGGTGCTCACAACAATGACTTTAACATAGTATCACACCTAACAATAACTTGTTAATTTTATCATTCTATTCAAAGTATATGTTCCTACCTCACCTTAACAATGATAGTAATGATAATTTAAGTAATAACATATGAGATTACAATTAAATTATTTAAGAAAGTTGCTACTTTTCAAGTTCTATATGTGGGCTTTGTTGCACTATAAATATTTATATGTTTGCATATTAAAATTGAAAATATGAATAAAATTGTTTTTATATTTACATATTGAAATTGCAAATATGAATTTTATTTGAGTAAAAGTTTGTAGACATGATAAATGTTGTTGGGCATACTATGGGAACTATGTGAAATATGTTTAAAAATTAGAAGAATACCATTGATCCTGTAAGTAATGAAATGGTTACAGGAAAGGGATTCTATACTAAATGAATGTTGAAGGCAGTGTTCACTAGAGAAGAGTGTAGCACGATGCAGTTCGATTTCGTAGATATTGCAGGAAAGGATTTTTTATAGGTACCAAGTATAACTCGAATGAGTTAGTACTATTGTAGAAAACGAGTAGCGGTTTGAAAAATTCACTTCAAAGAAAGTTGATGGTAGAGGAAGACGAAGTTTATCTCAACATAACTTTAGTCACTTATTGGTCCAAATGAGTACAAACATGGTATTGTATTAGCTAATGTGTTGACGACACTTGGAAGAGAACAATACAGAGGAGAAAGTAGTGAAACCCTAGGGGATATGTGCGATGGTGAAGCTTCCTGTTGTTTTAGTAGTGAATAAAACTAGTACCAATGTGTTGAATATGGTAGCTATTTATTTCAAGAATTTTATGTCAAATGAAATTTGACCTCACTAGTCACTGGCGAAGGGAAAACCAAGATACAAATCAATTTTTTATATCTTATGGGCATTGATTGTTGATAATTACCAAGCATACCCATAATTAGTCAATGTTGTGCGAGGAATTTCTTTTTTGGTGGGGAGGAATTCACTTATTGGTGGGAGGAATTTCTTTTTTGTTAATTCTTGTGGGAGTTTAGGTTCTCTACTGTCAGGTTTTCCACCCTTAGTTGTTCGATTTAATTGATGTGTCTATTAGGATGGAATTTCAATGCAACGGTTTAGTTCTCTCATAGGGATGAATCTCTTTTTCGTTAACTATTATGGCCCCTACGAAGATAGAATTCACTTATGGTTTAATCTATTGGACTGCAATTTCATAAATATGGACAATTTGATATTAGTAGATCTAAATTCCTCTTTATCCTAGAGAGAAGTATGGGGGCTTGTCTAACAAGATGGACACAAAGGTAGTTTATTTTCTTCATTGGATGGATACAATGTGTTTTGTGGATTTTGAACCCCAAAATTGGTTCCTACTTTGTCCAACAACTAATTTTGGGTAAATGCAATTAGGAAGTGACTAAACATATTTTTAGTAAAGGAGTAATTCTTGCCAAAAGTAATGTTGTATCATTTGAACTGTGTTGTGATTCAATATATGATCACAAACCTAGCATTCCTTTTCTAGGGGATGAGAATAGGAGACACTATCCATTTCGATTTAATAAATGTTGGTTGGATGATGAGAGCTTCAACGATTTGGTTAGGTCTATATGGGTTCCTATTGATAGTTCCTATATTATTTCTCAATGGAACAATTCTCTCAAAACTTGAAACTGATAAAGAACGTTTTTTGGTGTGTGGCTAAAAAAGAAAAGTAATTTGGAATTAGTTGATCAATAGTAAATTGAAAGTTAAATTTCTAAACTAGTTTTCAAAAGTGATGGGATTTTAACATATTATAAAATGAGAAAATAAAAAAATTATAAGAAAAAATGAAGAGATCTTCAGCATTCAGGAAATTTCTTGGAAGCTTAAGAGTAGAGTGAATTGTTTTGTTTAATGAGACAATAATTCAATATACTTTCATCAATTTTCTAATCATAGGTGTGTGGTAAACCAAATTTAATCAATTTAATCATAGTGTGGCACTTCGTATCTATCTTGATATCGGGATATCATGAAGGAAGGAGTTTCTTTATTTGAAAATTTGATTAGGGATGGTTGCCATACTAATATATCTGATCAAATGAGAGTGATAAGGTCCTACCCAATACTTGTCTCTGATGAAGAATCGTATTGGATTGATAGGGTTTTTTCTGAGGAGTAGGTCCTTAATATCTTGAAGAATATGTTAAATTACAAGAGTCCAGGGCATGATGGCTAGTCCATGGAGCTAATTTTTCTTTTTTTGATCTTATGGGAAGGGACGTTGTCGAGGTGGTTGAGGCCTCCAAGAGGAGATGGTTTGTTTCTTGTAATATCAATCCAAATTTTAATTACATTAATCCAAAAGTAAACGAAGCCTGGGAATTTCAGTGATTATCGGTTCATGGCTTTGTGCAATGCTTTTTATAAAATCATTTCAAACATGCTAGCTAACATGCTAAATATTGGATTCTAAAATCATATTTATTTGTCCCAATTTGGTTATTTGTTTAACACATAGGTCCATGGTGCTCTTAGGCTGGCTAAGGAAGTCATGTTCTCCATTAAACATAGAAATATTCTAGCTATTGTGATTAATATTGACGTAAGGAATGTGTATGATAAAGTGGAGCAGTGCTTTCTTAGGCTAGTCTTGTCGTAGATTGGTTTCAAGTTTGATGCGGTTTCCTAGATAATGAGTTATGTGAGACTAGCCAATTTTGTTGTTTTCGTTCATCGTTACTTATAAATGTTCTTCAAAGGTTCATGTGGCATTCATAAAGGTTGTCCCTTATTGCCTTTTCTTCTTTTACTCAGCGTTAAAGGTTTGAGAAAATTAGTTATGGAGGAAAAATCATAGGGTAGAACTAAAGGAGTACAATTTGGCCATGAGATGGTGGTAACTGAAAATTTATTTGTAGATGATGTTTTATTCATTGACTTAAGGACAGTTGAGGAATGGCAAAGCTTCAAATGTATTTTCTATTATTTTTGTGAAATGACGGGCATGGAGGTCAACTTCAAAAAATCATGTTGTTTCAACAACAACTTAGATGAAGCCCAAAATAATTTGATCCAAGAAATATTTCGCTTGAGGTTTGGTTCTTTAAATGATGGATTTAAATGTATTGAATTTTTCTTAAAGCGTAATAATTATCGAACTAGAGATTGGTCCTCGCTTGCTAAAAATGTGGAAAAGAACATTTGTCATTGGTCCAATTGATGGCTGTCAATGGGTAATCATGTGATCTTTAATCAAACCAGTCTTGGAAGGAATCATGGTCTTCTTTTTGACTTTAGAAAAAATTACTAAATGTATTTTAGGTGCTATAAAAAAGTATGTATTCATTTTCTTTGGAATCACAAGAATAATGGAGGAGGAATGGATCTAGTGTCTTGGAATAATATGTCACTTCCTATCTTTGTGGGTTGGGGCTTACTTACTATGGAGAAATTTTGAACACATCTTATAGCCAAAACCATTTGGTGTATGCCTTCTCATAATAATCTGTGGAGTCTTGTAATGAAGGTGAATTTTTTTATATCTATGTCAGTTATAGATTGGCTCAAACAAGAGCCTAAAGTGACTAGGGGAGATTCTATGGTTTGTAGGAATTTTGTAAGTGGCTTGCAAGCTTTGGAGAAATGGATTTTGTGGAATATTCGGAATTAGGATAAAGTTCTTCTTGGTCCTAGCCCATGGATTCGATGTAATAGTCGTCATATAGTCTTGATACGGTCGTGGAGTTTTAAATCATTTAGGTTGTATTACTACCATTGATGTTGGTAGGGGGTGTATGTAGCTTTAGATAGTCAAGAGTGGCTTTCAGATAAATATTAGGCCCTTCTCATGTTAATGTAGGAGAATGGATCTCTTTTGTATTTAATTTAGTTAATGTTGGTATTTTAATTAACTAGGTGAATGCTCTAAACATAAAAAAATGGAATATCAAGGCTTTGGATATGCTACACTAATTCAGGATAGTGGCACATATTGGTATGGAAGGGACAAGCCCCCCTTAAATATAGGTTGGTCATTTGATTGTTGTTGGAAGGAAAAAATTTTACTTCGAATATTCTTGTCAAGCAAGGATGGGTAGGCCATGGATTTTTTGTTCTATGTGAGATGAATGAGGAGTCTATTGCTCCTTTATTTTTTCATTGTCATTTTTTAATATTTGTGATAAAAATAGAAACAAGAAATATTAATAATAACATCTAGAAAATCCTAATTTAAATTGTCCTTGAATTAAATTAGGAATTAAATTGTAATTCTATTCTCATAGCAACTAGTACAATTTAACTAAGTTAAGTTGACTTAGTTGGCTCAGTAAATTCAAGTTGGAAGTCTATCTAGAGTCATGTAGAGTCATCCCTAAATTTTAAGGGCCCAAGTTGAGTTATTATTGAGTTGTAATTATTTAATTCAGTTTAACTGAGTTAAATTCAGTTAAACTAGTTCTAACTGCTAGAGGAACTAGTGAATTGTCAAGTGAATTAAATTGGAATTAATTCACATGCAGTGATCAATTAGATAACTGATAAGTCACTCAAAATAGCCCATGCATGTTAGTTCACATAAAGACCCAGATGAGATTGGGGTTCAGGGACAATGTATTATCAATTATATAATTTTCTGAGTTATACAGATGGTGCACTCAATTAGTAGGCCTATGATGGATTTCACAGTTGTGGTGGGGGATTTTCCCAATTAAATATGGTCTAATTCCCTTACGGATTGCAAAAGAAAGTAGAAGCTTGGAAGGCTAGCAATTTGGCTAACTATTGGACAAAGGCAGTCAGTCAGGCAAAGGATGAAAAATACTTAAGCAAGTTGAGATCAAGGATGAGAAGAGCATATTGTATTCATCCAAGGCTTGCCTAGGAAGTAGAGAGATAGATTATACTTGTGCAAAAATTGTTTAGGTTGAACAAGAATTGTATATTCTTTGCAGATATTTTGGTTGATTCAATGCAGGTAGTCAAGTTTTTGAGTAGTTGTGTTCCCTAGAAAAATATTGTGTTATGTGCAATTCAAATTCTTCCTTTTGTGCTTATTTCTTTCATCGATCAATTTTGGTGTCCACAGAAGAGTAGAGTATATTATTATCTTTTGCCTTAGCATACCACATAGGTTGTTGAATCTACAAATAGAAATATACATGGCATCGGTGTTAAATGCACAATAGAAGAGAAGAATTCAAGTTTGTCCTTGCAGATTGATGGAGGTATAGTTCAAGGAAAATCCAAAAGACACTATGTGCAGACTTCTTAGTGGAGCTAGAAGGCTTCTAGTGGTAAGATTAGTGAGGAGATTTTTAGTGACACAAAAGGAGTTGTGATCATTGATATTGGCAGATTGAGGAGAATATTTTTTTTGGTTGGAGAGTTTACAGAGTAGATCTGGATTTTTTTGTTCAAATTTTTCAAATAAAAAACAAATAGAAGATTTGGATTCCTTTTAGAAAAATACCAAGTTCAAAAACAAAAATTGATCAAATCGGAGTTGGGATGAGGGAGATATTGCCGATTTAAAATCAAGTCCTTTTTTTTGGAAAATTTTGTGATGGTGGGATAGTTAAAGTGTGGATCTAAGTTTCTATAGTGCCCTGGCGATATGGTATTTAGAAAATGGATGGTTTTCCTTATAGACATTGCCACGGGACATATGAAACATATCGGTGTGTGAATTAGGAACTTGTATGCTCTCAAGGTCGAAGATGCATGAAAAGCTTTGAGGAGCAAGGCAAAGGTTAGAGACATGGTGGTTGAGAGCAAGCATAAGTACCTCGCAACATGCAGCCTCAAAAAGTTGTGGAGAAGCCACAATTAGAGAAGCGGAGAGGAGACTGAATGTAGGCATCCACTCAAGCAGAGATCTCCAGTAGGTCAAAATTTCGAGCCAAGTGGGAAGAGGGAGCACATGTAGTCATACCTCCAAGTGAGAGGCGGGGCGATGTGAAGTAATACTCTCAAGAGTGTAGAAAGTTGGCTAGGGTCCATTGAGATGTATTGTCTCATGTATCATTACCTTGCTATGGGAGCCCACAATACATAGTAGATGGATGGATTAGTGGCAATTTATGCAGTCATATGTTAGAGTGACAACGATAGAGACTAGCAATAGTTATATACTAGGGAGCACAGCGTAGAGTTGTAAGAAGTGTAGATGGCACAATGCAGAGTTATAAAAAACACAAAGTTTTCAATAGACAATGCAATAGCTAGTAGTAGTTTGAGACTCTGGTTATAGATGCATCATACTGATTCAGTTTGTATGCTTTTTCAATTTTAGAAGTTGCAATAGAAACATCAACAGTGATAAGTGTTGCATGCAGAATATTCTAAAGGTACTGGATTGGGATATAATTGAATTCCTTTCTTATTGAGAGGGAGTGTTGAAAATAGCAACAAGAAATGTTAAAAATAGCATCAATAAAATCCTAATTTAATTTGTCCTTCAATTAAATTAGGAATTAAATGGTAATTCTATTCTCATAATAGCTTCTAGTAGTTAACTAACCTAAGTTGACTTAGTTGGCTCATTAAATTCGATTTGGAAGTCTATATAGTGTCATGTAGAGTGATCCCTAAATTTTACGGGCCTGGTTGAGTTATTATTGAGTTGTAATTATTTAATTTATTTAAGTGAGTTAAATTTAGTTAAACTAGTTCTAACTGTTGAAGGAACTACTGAGTAGTCAAATGAATTAAATTGGATTTAATTCACATGTAGTGATCAATTAGATAACTTATAAATCACTCAAAACAACTCATGCATGTCAGTTCAAATGAAGACCCAGTTGATATTAGAGTTCAAGGACAATGTACAATCAATTGTATAATTTTTCGAGTTTTACATATGGTGCATGCAATGAGTAGAAGGCCTATGATGGATTGTGTAGATGTGGTGAGGGATTTCCCCAATTAAAATGGGCTAATTCAATTAGGGATTGCACAAGGAAGTAGGAGCCTGGAAGGCTAGGAATTTGGATAAGTATTGGCCAAAGGAAGTCAGTCAAGAAGAGGATAGAAAATACTTGTGGAGGTTGAGCTAAAGGTTGAGCAGAGCATATTGTATTCATCCAAGACTTTCCTAGGCAGAGAGATAGACTGTTCTTGTGAAGAAATTATTTGATTTTAACAATCATTGTATTTTCTTCTTTGATCTTCTTGATAATACAATATAGATAGTCAGGGTTTTGAGCAGTTTTTTTCCCTAGAAAAATATTATGTTATGTGCGATTGAAAGATTTCCTTTTCTTCTTAGTGTTCTGATCGATCAATTTTGGTTTCTACTGAAGAGTAGAGTAGATTCTTGTCATTTGTTTTAGCATATCACATAAGGTGTTGAATCTACAAGTGGAAATCTGCAATTTGTTTGGAAGGAAATTTCTCTTGTTTTAACCTTGATGCCTCATGGAATGGTAGCTTGGTTGAAGAGTGTTTATGTACTTGGAATCAAATGTTCATTTCCTCTTCCCTTAAATTCCTTCTGATCATTGTATTATGGGGAATTTGCCTAGGGAAAAACCGTTTTGTATTTGATGACTATATGGTATTATCTGAAGTTATTGCACATAATTAAACGTCACCTTATGTTGAGAAACTGAACCAACTAAAAGGGTAGAAGATTAGGCTTATGAGAGATGTAGAGTTGTTGACGATTATAGTATGGTAATTCTTTGATCCATCCAATACCATGATTGTGGTGCATGTATAGTCATTTTCTTCTCCCAAAATTTGATGATTAAATGAAAACTAGGTATTGGTCAAGGCACAAATCTTATAGTTGAACTCATTTATATGTGGTGTACCATGGGGATTCTAGTTTGGAAGAAGATAAATGTATTCAAAATATATGGGCATTCAAAATTACTTATGGATTGGTTCAATGGAAGAGTTGACTTAATAGTCCTTCATTTATAATCATGCCAAAGGAAAATTCACCCACTACAACAGAAATATGATGATGTTCAAGTGATTCATACATACATCGAAACTAATTTCATGGCTGGTAATTTACCAAAAGAAGATCTTCTATTAGATGTTGGGATAGTTTCATGTCAGAGGTGTGGAATAATAATGTGTTGTCTTCTTTGTGCTTCAATTTATTTCATCCTATTCAAATAGGATTTAATTAGGTTTCAGTAAATTTTTATGTTTAAGAGACATCTATTCTCAACCCTTTTTTAGGTTCTCATGTATGCAACTATGCAATCAATTTTTTTTTTTTTTTTATTTCCTATAAAATATGAAAAATATGTGTTTTTTTTTTAAATAATTTTATATTTTATGTTGCAATGGTACAAAACATTACATATATTCTTCTTCTATCGCTATATTTGAATAATATTCTCCTTTTTTCGTATTTATTAGGTCAAAACTAAGAAGAATGCACTTCTAGCAACCGCTATACAATTGAATTTTATTTTGCATAAAACGTATAACCCCAAGAATATGGATCTTACATTAGTTGACTCAACAACTAAATTTCCTAGAAAATCATATGAAGTAGATATTAATGAGTAACTCTAAGTGTTACAATACATTGTAACTCTGCAAAATTATTAGTGATATGAAAGTTTAACTACTAGATTATTCTACGATATTTGAAGATGTTGTTACCCATTCCTACAAGAGATTTACGGGCTATGGAAATCATGTGTTGTGTTGATTTTAACTGGGACTTCAATACCACTAGATATGATTTTGTTATAATTTATGAGTAGTAGTAACATGTATGGAGAAGCTTTATTTATGGAATTTCCAGTTTTAATTTTCTATTTAGTTTTTATACTGTCTGTGTTTTCTATATGAGAGGGCGATGAAGAACAAAATATCTTGATAAGTTAGGTGAACATAAATTACAACAACTTTAAGACAGTAAAAAGAAACATTGAATACATAAGTTGAGGGATGGTGGAGAAATGTACTCTTTTTCTCTTGGGTTTTGAAAATGAGCACATTCTATTCATGTTGCCATGTTTTATGGATTATTTTTGTTGGAGGAATCCCCACATTTCTATGGAATTTGTAATTTCCACCCTAGAGATCCTACTTATAGGTTTGGAAATTCTACCAAGAATTATGGGTATTGGTATAGTGACAAACCTCTACATGGTATTAGAGCTACAGGGGTCCGGAGAAGGTGCATGAACAACATTTTTCATGTTTGAAGATCAAGAGTTGGAAATTGTTGTCATGTACCTTCTCAAACACATTAGTAATAGGTTCCTGCTACACAATTTTTCACATTTTTGACTAAGGAAGAGGGCCCAAGACATTCGAAATAGGGACTTAGAGGCCAAATCGACTTTATTTAGCTGCTAGTGGAATTTGTGGGCCACCCACATAGGATTTCAAATTAACCTTTCGTTATGCTTGGCGGGAAAATGGAATGGGTAGATGGAGGTGCCCACATGAGGCTAAGGGGGGCCAGGGAGTTATAAAGAGATATCAACTCTCATTTTGTTTTCATTTTTGAATATTTGACAAACAAACTCACTCTTGTATGCTTTGCTTCTTAGCAAGTCTACCGATTGTTTAGCCACGAGTCTTCCGCAGGGAAGATTCAACCTCTACTTCAAGGGACCATCCATGCCTGCCCTAGGGAGGTTGTTCCATAGAGATTGCGGAAGTTTCCAACAGTGATTCATAGCTCAACCAACCATGCAGAGGAAGGGATTGTGTGTTTTCCGGGCAGCTAGAAATATGTAGAGGTTGATTTAGCCACCAAAGAGGCCGAAAATTAAAAGTCAAAATAAAAGAAATTCCCTTCGGGGTTTTTCTGTGTTTTGTCCAAGGAGTCTAAGGCTAAAAGGCTATAGATTTTTGAACCATTTTTGGACACTTTCTAGAAGGCTGAAAGTCAACAGATTTAGTTGTAGAGTAGCTCCTAAGAGGTCGAAAATCCAAAGAAAAAATCAAAGACATTACCTTCTGGGTTTTTCTGGGTTTTTTTCAAGGAGACTATGGCTATAAAGAAAAAAAATTCTAGGCAGTTTTTGGGCACTTTCCTGTAGTCTAAAATTCAATAGATGTAGCTAGAGAGCAGCTCCCAAGAGGCCAAAAATCCAAAGTCAAAATCAAAGAAATTCCCTTCTGGGTTTTTCTGGGTTTTGTCCGAGGAGTCTAAGGCTAAAAGGGCATAATTTTTTGGGAAGTTGTTGGGTACTTTCCAGCAGGCCGAAAGTCAGTAGATGTAGTTGGAGAGAAGCTCCGAAGAGGCCAAAAATCGAAGGTGAAAATTAGAGAAATTCCATTCTGTGTTTTTCTTTGTTTTTTCTAAGGAGTCTAAGTTGTAAAGCACTGAATTTTTTGGGCACTTTCTATCGGGTCGAAAGTCAACAAATGTAGCGAGAGAGTTTTGTCCAAGGAGTCTAAGGCTAAAAGGAAGAAATTTCTGGACAGTTTTTTGGCACTTTCCAGCAGGCGGTAGTTAAGAGATCAACAATTTACTAGGACAGCGCAGAGCATAGTAGAGTTGCAGCTCAACAACCATGTTTCTAGCTATTCTACCACCTGGGTTTGGTCTAACTTGTTCTCGTGACTAGCCCATGTGCGCTACTCCATTTATATATTGTACTCATGCCCTCATATTTCATAATATATGGCTCATCAATTCTAATATTATAATGTTTCATGGGTGTTTGCTAAAAATTTTTAATTTTCCATTGTTGCATTGTTTATTTAATTGGTTTGTCACTTGAATTCCTATTTAGGAACCTTACAGTGGTATCAAAGCCATAATCTTGGCTCATCCTATGGAAAATATTGGAATCAAACAACATGGCAGTCACCTGGAATGAGGTGGTGAGGATACAACAAATGATGATTGATGTTGGGAAGAAATTGATTCATTGCTCAGTTGGGAATCTAGACATGATTGCAAATGATGTGGAGTTATTTGGAGGAAACTAGAGGGCATACAAATCATTGGTTCATGGAATTTAGGTGTCACTCTCATTTTGGGAAATATGTGAACTAAGGGGTATGCACAAACCAATGGGGATTGAGTGGGATTTTGCAGGGATGATGAAAAGTATTAAGAAAAAAGATGAAAGAATAGTTGAAGAGGCCATGGTTGGCAAAGAGATAGTTGAGCATACACCCATTAATGAGGCGTCATCCATTAATGAGGTATTCGAGGTTGTGAACGATTTCTCAGGTGATAATAGTACACCACAGGTTGGTGAGGTGCTGAAAGATAGCTCCACTATTGTTGAGTCGAGGTATAGAGGCCTTGAGATTTAAGATGAAGTTGCCATACGACAGTCATCTACAGCTGATTGGTGAGCATATTATACATATTTATTCATCTATGGAGGAGCAATCAAAGGCTCATTTCAACCCCGTGATGGAGGAGGATGTGTAGACATCCCTTGGGCTAGCCATTGATGAGGGGTACCATAAAGGTCATGTCTTGGGTTTTCATCACAGTTCACTTCAAAGATCCATTTGTGAGGTTTATAGCATTATCAACCCGCGCTTATGCGTTGGATTGAGGAAGGCTGATTTATCTAGACATACCTAAGGGGGTGGACAAGTTAGCCAAACTGAGTTGACCATGATACCACATCAGCTTGGAGGGCTTGTTCCTCCCACAGAGGATTACATGTTTGATCTCTCCTTTGTGATTAGATGGTGAGAGGTACTGAGCTGGTACTCGATGGAGTAGGTTACGCAGTTGAATACATCCATGGTCACATGTTAGCAAAGGCCATGGATTACAAGAGGGGCTTGAGGGCAAGCCTATTTTTTGGATCTAGGTGGGATTTTCCATCACATCATAGAGCTAGTAGGTGATGGTAGTAGCTACGAGATGGGTTTGATGCTTGAGCACACCCACATTTTCAGATCTCCATCAAAGCCCCACTCAACACTAGTGACAGGATGGTTTGATAGGCGAACAAAAAGATTTCATGGGTTGTCTTGACATATTGACGATGCATCGAGTCACAGGGTGACTAACTTACTTTAAAAAGAGTTGGTAGGAGCAGGTGGCATCAACAGGATATCAGATAGGGCATTGCATGGAGAGAGTGCTCTCTTACTAGCATATGGGATGCAGGGACTATTGGGGATAAGTGCAGTAGTGTCATTTCCATTAGCATGTGGGGAGTCAAGCCACTCAGCTCTTTCAGACAAAATGGGGGATGTAACCTGCATCATGGAAGGTGTACTAGCAGAGAGGTTGATACTTTGGCCAATCCAGGATACTGTATGTTACAAGGTGGTATGATAGTAAGCAATGGTACACAAGACTACACTGAGTTAGGTCATAGCATTCAGTGTTATATAGAGGGATGTGACCTGATGCATACTTACCCAATTCTAGGCCATAGCACCCAGTGGCGTGCAGGGCCATGCAGCAAGGAGTTGTGGCCAGCAGATGAGCATGGAGATACATGGTGGTATACAATAGCATGTCGGTTTACACTGTGGGGTAGGAGGACTGACTCGCATTGCACTGAGGACGTGTGGGGAGTGATAGGTGCAATGCCACGGGTAAAACACATGAGGGTACATGATGGTATAGCTATAGTTGGTGGTATCGAATGGTGTAAAGGGATAGGTTGTGGCATAAAGTGGCATTTCATGGAGTGTGGTGGTATGTAGTGACACATGATGTTCTTCAACGAGCTCTTGGAGCTTTGCCTCTAGCAAGAATTACGGACAGGAATAATAGGTGTACGATTGGATGCAACTCACCTAGGATCGATGAGGACATTGTCGAGCATTTGGGGACACCATGTTTAGTGGAGCCAGGGCCTCTAAGGAGTTATCAACAGATATGAGGTAGAGAGATGGTCATATGTAGGATTACTCTTGAGCATTCTGGCAGATTCTTGATGATACACTTTGGGACATACTCACCCATCATCCTCCAGTGTTGCCTACAATCACAGAGAGTTTGGTTGATTCACTTTGACACCCTCCATTCAGGCAGTAGGGCATGGGGGACTCATCATAGGCACTGGGATGAGACACCATGTGTCATGGGCCGAGAGAAGACTCTCCGGTTGAGACACTTGGTAGGTGCACGAGTTGATGGTTACAAACTTAGGGATGTCATGGTTGATTGTCGAGGTAGCATATGTTCCACCCCTACGTTCACACTTGGGGAGGTGACCATGAGGGAGTTACATGGTGCTTTTTCAATTCAACAACTTGAGACATTAGGGGAGTATGAGGTGCAAAGGAGAGTAGTCCTTGTTGGTAGGATGATGCCTAGGCTTATGGCAGTATTTGAGCGCATCATCAGGAGCTGGGATAGCAGATCTCGTTGTGTGATTTGGTAGGCACATAAAAACTGGATATTTGCAACACGGGTTCTTGATGCTCAGTGCCTACCTATTGGATACCTACAAGAGGTAGAGATGGGGCATAAAGGGGTCCAAACAACTAGCATCATATCACTATGATAGACAAAGAGGATTGGGGTTTTTGGACCTCCAGTATGGTTATTGGGTCTAGGGATCCTTTGCATTGGTGGGATACTCCACTCCTTAGTGAGCATGGTTGGGATAACAAGCGGGTTGATTCATTCATAGGAAAACACATGGGTGATCATCGAAGTCCTTAGTATAGGACAAGCCAAATTGTTGCTCAAGATTTGGGCTGGCCATGGAGTGATAGGTGTTGACAGTGTTGAGTCACTTTGGAAAGATTGGCCTAGCCTCGATCATCACATAGATTATGGCCGAGAGTTATGGGAGCGGAGGTTTTGGTATGAGCATGCTAAGCAGTCATTCATGAACAGAGTGTCACGATGTTAGCAGGATAGGTTCCTTCTATGATGGGCAGGGGATTTTGGCATAACAGGGCTAAGTAGTTTGACTACCCATAGACGTGAGGTGGTTTCTACAGGGGAGGGTCATGCAGATATTCCATTTGGTTTTAGTGATTCATTGATGGTGTGAGGAACTTCACCGGTGTGGCAGGGTGATCGAAAAGAGGAGATCAGGGGAGGCTCAGGTAGACAAGGGTTGAATTTCATAAGGATTGGGTTGCATCTTCAGAAGTTTAATCTTGTAGTGCATGATATGGACTATTTGGTAGAGCAACATCATGAGGATTTGGGAAGAGTTTTACATCGTCACGATGCTCTACTTATTGGTTATAAACACAAGGTTTCTAATGCCCATATCTGGTAAGATAGTGAGTGGAGCAAGGGGGGCTTCACGTTGATCAGGTTGGCTTGGGATCCTAATATCGAGGGACTCCTTCACTATAGGATAGTACAATGATCAAGGATGATCAAATGGCACATTTGGTACCTTGGTGAATTTTGCAATGAAAGTGGGGGTCCATAGTCAGAAAGGGAATTTGGTTAGGCATTGCTTGAGGACAACTGAATTTTGGTGCATTGGAAGAACATGCCAGATGGGAGGGTGAGCATATTTTGGATCTCCCATCTTTGAGGTTACGTGAGGGCAAGCAAGATTTGGGAGGGGAGGGCTATCATTTCCCTTCTCAAACACATTAGTAACAGGGTGTTGTTACACAATTTTCCACATTTTTTACTAAGGAAGAGAGCCCCACACTTTCTTCTTAGGGACTTAGTGGCCAAATCAATTTTATTGAGAAGCTAGTGGAATGTGGGGGCCACCCACATAGGAGTTCGAATTAATCATTCGATATACTTGGAGGGAAAATCGAATGGGTGGAAGGAGGGGCCCACATGAGGCTAAGGGGGCTCAAGGAGTTATAAAGAGAGATCAACTCTCAATTTGTTTTCATTTTTTAATATTTGACAAACAGACTCACTCTTGTACACTCTGCTGCTTAGCGAGTCTACCAGTTGTTTAGCCATGAGTCTTCCGCAGGGAAGATTCAACCTCTAATTCGAGCGACCATCCATGCCGGCCCTAGGGAGGCTATTCCCAAGAGATTGCAGGAGTATTTAGTAGCAATTCAAAGTTCAGCTAGCCACACAGAGGATGGGACTGCATGTTTTCTAGGTAGCTAAAAATACATAGAGGTAGATTTAGCCACCAAAGAGGCTGAAAATCCAAAATCAAAATCAAACAAATTCCCTTCTGGGTTCCTCTAGGCTTTGTCCAAGGAGTCTATGAATAAAAGGGAATAATATTCTGAGTAGTTTTTGGGCACTTTCCAGTAGGCCAAAAGTCATAAGATGTAGTTGGAGTGCAGCTCCTAAGAGGCTGAAAATCCAAAGTCAAAATCAGAGAAATTTGCTTCTGGTTTTTTCTTGGTTTTGTCCAAAGACTCTTAAGCTAAAATGGAAAAAGTTTCTAGGATGTTTTTGGGCAATTTTCTATAGGACGAAATTCAATAGATGTTGCAGGAGAGCAGCTCCAAAGAGGCTGAAAATCCAAAGTCCAAATCAGAGAAATTCCCTTCTGATTTTTTCTTTGGGATTTTTCCAAGCAGTCTAAGGCTTAAAGGGCATAATTTTCTGGGCATCTTTTGGGCACTTTCCAGTAGGCTGAAAGTCAGCAGATGTAGCCAAAGAGTAGCTCCCAAGAGGCCAAAAATCCAGAGTCAAAATCAAAGAAATTCCCTTCTGTGTTTTTTTGGGTTTTGTCCAAGGAGTCTAAGGCCAAAAGGGAAAAAAAAATTGGGTAGTTTTTTGGGACTTTCCAGCAGGACGAAGTTTGTAGATCGGTAGTTTACTAAGACAGTGCAAACCATAGTAGAGTAGCAGCTCAACATCCATGTTTCCGGCTATTATACCGCCTGGGTTTGGTCTAGCTTGTCCTTGTGACAAGCCCATGTGCACTACTCCATTTATATATTGTACTCATGCGCTCATATTTCATAATATATGGCTCAACAGTTATAGTATTACAATGTTTCATTGGTGTTTGCTAAAAGTTTTTAATTTTCCACTATTGCACTAATTGTTTAATTGGTTTATCACTTAAATTCATTTTTATGAAACTTACAATTGCTCAGATATTTGATTTCGAGATCATAAATTATATTGGAGAATTGTCGCAATTGTTGCTATAGCTACAAGGGGAAAGAATGGAACTCCCATATTCAATTATTCTTACTTGATATAATTACTTCCAATGGAATCGTGATATTTTCGTTCACCTCAGAGGAAAAGGCATGTATGAGATGGTTATGAATACAAAATCTAAACCTAATTCTGCCATTGAAAAATACAAATACTTCAATAGGATGGACGAAGGTTTTCAACTTCTATTGTTGACCATCTCTATCATTGCGTTTCCATGTGGACACATGCACCACTTTAAATGAATTTTGGACAACCTTGCAGAATTTATTTCAAAAGTAGGATGAGATGGAGGCTCATATTCACAAAAATGAGCTAAATTCCTTAGATCCAAACAACTTTGAAAACATTCAAGATTTCTTTACAAAATTCAAATCATTGCTCCTATAATTACAAGATTCCAGGACCGATAAATCCAAACAGGAAAGTTGATTGATCCTTTCTATTTTGTCTAAATTAGGTCTTGAATATGTTGTTTTTCTTTCTACATTTCATACAGTTAGACTTGCAACTAAAGATAAATGGAAAATGCCCAAACTTGATGTATTTATTGAGTCTCTCATTCATGATCAATATAATCTCATCAAGATGGGTTCATTAAAGTCTTCATAGGCACATGCACTTGCCATGCATGAAGAAGGAAAGTTGAACATGAAACCAAATTAAAAATCCAAAGGCAAATGAAAGGTGAGAGATCTAGATCCAAGAAAGGGATGAAATCAAAAACCTTGTTAGAAAATTATATATTACGGAGCAATGGAACACATAAAATATTGCAGAAATATAAACACAGAAAATGCACAAAACAAGAGAGAGACAGATATACGTGGTTCACCCAGTTTGGGCTACGTCCACCCCGAACAACCAGTCCTTCCTTTCTATTATCCAGCAAAATGAAGAGACACAACCTACAGCAAATCCGCTGAAATATCCTCTATTTTCTCTCACAGTCTCACCTCTCTGTTTCTCGCTAACAGAATACACCTCTATCACACAAACTCAAAATACAATACCCTCATACAAAGAGAGGGGTTGCCTTCTAGTGCAAAAAACCCTAAACTAAACATAAGTTCTACCGTCAGATCATCCGCCTAATGAACGGCCCAGATTGACTAGAAATTACTATACTTTTACCAGGTAATTTTACAGTTGTTTTTAGCTTCGGGGGTGCTGCCCCCGAAACCCCCCGCCAGGGGGGGGCTCCCAAAGGTCGCAGTCGCCCCCCCCTGGACCCCCCCTGCAGCGAATATTTTACGATTTTGAACTGGGGTCCTATGTGGCGATACCTTTGAATATAGAAGATAATTAGGCTCCACACCCAACAATCTCCCACTTGGAGACTGATTGTAACAACTCCACCACTGCTCCATTTGCTGGACAATGAATCCTCTTTCGACCTTGTTGTTTCTTATCTTCATCGTCATCCTTGAAGACCAAATGAAACTTAGCATATTCTTAGTTTCTCCCTGGTTACAACTTTTGTTAGCATATCTGCAGGATTCTGGCTAGTGTGTATCTTTTCCAGCTTCAACTCTCCATCTTCCAACACTAATCGTATGAAATGGTACTTGAGCTGTATGTGTTTAGTCCTGGAATGAAATGTTGAGTTCCTTGCAAGATGAATGGCACTTTGGCTATCACTGTATAACGTGCCCATATCATGCTCCTTACCCAATTCACCCATAAACCCTTGTAGCCAAATCATTTCTTTACTAGGCTCTGTAGCAGCAACATCTCTACTTCTGTTGTTGAAAGTGCAACAACACTTTGGATTTTTGAAACCCAACTGACAGTTTTTCCTCCAACAGTAAATACATATCCTGTAGTGCTCCTCCTGTTATCCTTGTCACCTGCCATATCTGCATCAACATATCCTTGTAGGGATATGTTTGAACCACCAAAGCATAATGCTTGATTTGTTGTACCTTTCAAATATCTGAGAATCCATTTCACTGCCATCCAATGTTCCTATCCTGGATTGTTCATGTACCTGCTTACAACTCCCACTGCATGTGCAATATCAGGCCTTGTGCAGACCATTGCATACATTAAGCTTCCAACTGCTGATGCATATGGAACTTTAGACATATAATCCATGTCTTCTTGGGTCTTTGGGCACATTTCCTTGATAAGTTTGAAATGGCTAGCAAAAGGTGTACTAACTGGTTTTGGATTGTACATGTTAAATCTTTTCAACACCTTTTGTATGTACTCATTCTGAGACAATGTTAATTTACGATTTCTCCTGTCTCTAGTTATTCTCATACGAAGGATTTGTTTTGCAGCTCCCAAATCCTTCATTGCAAATGAATTTGCCAATTTTCTTTTCAGCACATTTATTTCCTGCATGTTAGATCCTGCAACAAGCATGTCATCTACATACAATAACAATATAATATAGCTTCCATCATTTTGCTTTTTCAAATAAACATAATGATCAGTGTGACATCAAGTATAACCTTGTTCAGACATAAACTTGTCAAATTTTAGATACCACTGCCTTGGAACCTGTTTTAAGCCATACAAGCTCTTCTTCAACCTTCACACTAGTTTCTCCTTCCCTTTCACCTCACATCCTTGTGGCTGCTCCATATATATCTCTTCCTCCAAATCCCCATGGAGAAAGGCTGTCTTTACATCTAACTGCTCAAGATGCAAATCTTCATCTACTACAAGACTTAAAATAGTTCTGATTGAAGTCATTTTAAGAACAGGAGAAAATATTTCATCAAAATCAATACCTATCTTCTGTGCAAACCCCTTCACCACAAGTCTAGCTTTATACCTCTGTTTTCCTCCATCTTCTTCCTTCAGCCTGTAAACCCATTTATTCTTCAATGTAGTTTTTCCTACAGGTAACCTCACTAAATCCCAAGTCTGGTTATGCATTAAGGAGTCCATCTCTTCTTCCATGGCTACCTCCCACTTCTTCCTGCTTTCAACCTACATTGCTTCTTCATAACATTCGGGTTCACCGGAATCAGTTAACAACAAATAATATAATGAAGGAGAGTATCGTTCAGGGGGTCTACTTATCCTGGTAGATCTTCTAACACCACTTTCAGGTGTTTTGGGTGCCTGTTGTTGTTGTGGTGGTTGTTGTTGTTGTGGTTGTTGATTATTATTATTTTCAGGCACCTTTACTTTTTCAGTGATTTCATCAAAAACTACATATTCCTTGTTTTCCTTTTCCTGTTTCTTTTCCTGCAACTGATTCTTATACAAGACCTTTTCATTGAATATTACATCTCTGCTCCTAATGATTTTGTGATTTTCGTAATCATATAAGCGATAACCAAAATCATTAACACCATATCCAATAAAGGTACATTTCTTTGACTTTGCCTCAAGCTTTGTTCTATTTTCTTTATCAATATGGACAAAAGACTCACAACCAAAAGGCTTTAAAATAGAGTAGTTTACCTTTTTACCTGTCCATGCTTCCTCTGGAACACCACCATCCAAGGAACTTGAAGGCCCTCTATTTATTAGATAAACAGCAGTATCTACAGCATCTGCCCAAAACTGTAAAGGCAATTCTGCATGCAATCTCATGCACCTTGCACGCTCCATGATTGTTCTGTTCATCCTTTCTGACACACCATTTTCTTGTGGTGTTCTTGGAATTGTCTTCTCTCTGCGAATTCCATGTTCTGAAAAATACCTATCAAACTCTTTGCTGCAATATTCAACTCCATTGTCTGACCTAATACACTTCAATTTCTTTCCTATCTCAATCTCAACCAAAGCTTTCCATTTCATGAAAGTATCAAATACATCAGATTTATTCTTAATACAATAAATCCAAGTTTTTCTAGTTGCATCATCAATAAAAGTAACATAATAATGAGAGCCACTGAGAGATGATACCTGAGCAGGTCCCCATACATCTGTATGCACAAGCTCTAATTTTTCGCTCTTCTTTTCTTTCCCAACTCTGAGAAATCTGACTCTCTTCTGTTTTCCATAAATGCAATTCTCACAGAAATCCAAATCAACATTCTTCAAACCTGGCAACAAATTCCTTGAGTGAAGAATCTTCATCCCCTTTTCACTCATGTGTCCGAGCCTATCATGCCATAATGTTGCATCTGCTCCTTTGGAAGTTAAAGCATTAACAGATTTAGAAATACCATTGCATAAATAAAATGTACCAACCTTTTCGCCTTTTGCTATTACCAGGGCTCCTTTGGTTACCTTCCAAGCTTTATCTGTGAAAGTTGTCACACAACCTTCACCGCCTAACTACCCTGTTGAAATCAGATTTTTCTTTAGATCTGGAACATTCCTTACCTCCTTTAATAGCCATTGGTTCCCATTCTGTTGTTTTTCAAGAACCTTACCCATTCCAACGATTTTACAGGGTTTATCATCACCGAAACGAACTTGTCCAAAATCTCCTTGAACATAGTCATGAAAATATTTCTTATTAGGTGTGGCATGGAATGAAGCCCCTGAATCTACCAACCAGGAATCAGTAATACTTTCGAAAGAAAGAATCAAAGCATCTTGTAACACCTCACCTGTCACATTTGCTTCATGATTGTTTTCTTGTTGTGCATCTCCTTCTTTTCCCTTCCGAGATCTACAATCTTTCTTTAGGTGTCCTTTCTTTCCACATTTCCAGCACACTATCCCCGATCTGGACTTGGATCTGCCTTTCCTTGATTTACTGCGATATCCTGAGCTCTTTCCTCTTTCCATTTTTCTTCCTCTAGACTCTGCACTCAAAGCATTTCCCGATGTCTCACCGGAGCTTTTCCATCGCATTTCCTCGCTAAGGATAGCACTGACAACATCATCAAATTTTAAAGTACTAGATCCAGAAACGGAGTTACTAATGGCCATTACCAAACCATTCCAAGTTTCTGGTAATGAGCACAAGAATAACAGAGCTCTAACTTCATCATCAAAGTTTACCCCTACAGAACTTAACTGACTTGTAACTGTATTAAAATCATTTAAATGGTTTGCAACAGATCCACCTTCCGACATATTCATAATAAATAATCGTTTCATAAGAAATACCTTGTTTGAGGCCGAGGGTTTTTCATATAGTTTCGACAACGTCTGCATCAAACCCTCTGTCGTGGTTTCCTTCAAAATGTTGAAGGCGACTGATGCAGCAAGGCACAACCATATTGTTCCGAGTGCCTTTCTATCGAGAAGGTTTCATTCTTTGTCTTTCATACCCGTCGGCATCTTTGTTTTTCCGCCCAATGGTAGGTATAGATCTTTCTGATACAGATAATCTTCCATCTGCATCTTCCATAGCGAGAAGTTTTGGCCATTAAATTTCTCGACCCTAAACTTACCATCTTCCGCCATTGCTCCCACTCGAACCAGGAACTCTTCTTTCCTGCGAGTTTATCAGTCAAATAGACCTTCGGCTCTGATACCAGTTGTTAGAAAATTATATATTACGAAGCAATGGAACACATAAAATATTGCAGAAATATAAACACAGAAAATGCACAAAACAAGAGAGACACAGATATACGTGGTTCACCCAGTTTGGGCTACGTCCACCCCGAACAGCCAGTCCTTCCTTTCTATTATCCAAAAAAATGAAGAGACACAACCTACAACAAATCCGCTGTAATATCCTCTGTTTTCTCTCACAGTCTCACCTCTCTGTTTCTTTCTAACAGAATACACCTCTATCACACAGCCTCAAAATACAATACCCTCATACAAAGAGAGGGGTTGCCTTCTAGGGCGAAAAACCCTAAAGTAAACATAAGTTCTACCGTCAGATCATCCGCCTAATGAACGACCCAGATTGACTAGAAATTACTATACTTTTACAAGGCAATTTTACAGTTGTTTTTAGCTTCGGGGGCACTGCACACGAAACCCCCCGCCAGGGGGGGCTCCCAAAGGTCGCAGCCGCCCCCCCCCTGGACCCCCCCTGCAGCGAATATTTTACGGGCGGCGTTGCCTCCCCCATTTTGAATTGGGGTCCTATGTGGCAGTACCTTTGAATATAGAAGATAATCAGGCTCCACACCCAACAAACCTCCAGATGACTCTTCCAACTCCAATGGTAAGAAGGGAAAGAAAGGAAACTCCAAGTGTCCTTATTTTAATAGAGGTTGTCATCATTAATCCTCTTGTATGCATAATACTATTGATTTTATGCAAAAGACTCTTAACAAAAAGAATATTGGTCATCACATTCTAGAAATTGCTAAGAAGAAGGTGAAGGAAAACCCATCAGAAACAAGGTGTAATGGTCATTCTTTGATTTCCCTTCATTATACACCCTAAGAATGTATCATCGATTTACGAGCTTTGCATCATATGGATTCTTCGGAGGAGTACCTTTCTTCCCTACATGCATACTCGAGACTTCCTATTCTCATGGGGGGAAATTTTGTAGTTGAAGCTACTAGACAAGGAAGAGTGCAATTTAAAGATGGATGTTTTGAGAATGTCTTGTGCATTTCAAGGCTTTCTTTGAATCTTCTTTTAGTGTATCAGATGCCACATATTCGTACCGGAAGGAAAGAAAAATTTACCCCAGATTCAATGAGTATTTATGATATGAAACCAACTTGAAGATTACATCTCGCAAGGTAAATGATCAATCTCGTCTGTATACATTTTACAATTTTGTTCCTTACTCAGATTCTATTTTTCTACTTATGCATGCAAATGAATAAAGTAGGATTTGGCATGAGATAATTGGGTGCTCGCATTTCAGATATATGAAACAACTTAGCAAGAAAGCGATGGTTAAAGAAATGTTTGCTATTGAATTTTCAAATGGTGTTTGTAATGGATGTTCTCTTGGAAAGCATCGATAAGAGAAGTTCGAGAAGGGGCACTCATGGAGAGCCCCTTCAACGTTATAGCTTGTACACAGTGATCTCATGCATCTATTTTCAGTACCTTCAATGAGGAAAGAAATATGTGTTTGTAATTTATAGATGATTACACGAGATTCACTAGTGCTTATTTACTAAAACTCAAGTCTAAAGTTTTTCAACATCTAAATATTTTCAAAGTGCATGCAAAAAATCAATCTGGAAAGCATATCCTCCACACAGATAATGGGAAGTAATATGTCAAAAAAGATATCTATAATATTTGTAATGAAGCATGCATACAGTTGTAGCATACAGTTCCTTACACTCCACAACAAAATGGGGCGACCGAAACGAAGAATAGATATTTGAAGGAGATGGTAAATTGCATGTTGCATGCAAGATCTCTTCCATAAAAGTTGTGGGTTGAAGTTATCAATTGTTCCTCATACATCCATAATAGATCTCCTCATAAATATGGTACTCGAGAGACACCTTAAGTTAGTCATTTTCACATTTTTGGATCTTGAGGATGGGCCTGCATTCCTAGAGAGAAGAGAATGGATTTGCAGCCTCAGAGAGAGGCATGCATGTTTTTAGGATATTTTGATGAAGTCAAAGAGTACAAATTGCTTGATATCAACATTGAAGATCTATTTATTGAAAGGAGTGTAAAGATTGAAAGAGATGTTTTGCATACATCACTAGATCAAACTATTACAAATTTTCCCTCGCCAGTAATTGATGAGTATGAAGATGATAATTTAGATCAAAATTATGATATAGACAAGGATTTTCCTACAACACCTGTTGGACCACTAGTTGTTAAACATCAAGATAATACTTCCTCTTGTAGTTCGAAAGATTCTCGACCACCTTCAACACAAAAATGGTGCAACATGAGTGATATCTTAAATGGTCTTGCAACTATACCTCAGTTTGAGGAAGATGCAAAAGAACTATTAACTATGGAACCGTGCCTTCCCATGCATGCATATATGATGCACACATCAAATTGACAAACTTATGCAGAAGCGGGTGAGCATTGTGAATGGGAAGAAGCTATGGACAAGGAATATAACTCTCTCACTGAGAACCACAATTGGGACCTACCTTTTTCTACCTTCCAATCATAAACTTGCTAGGTGAAAGTGGCTTTACTGGACTAAGAAAGCAGCAGGTGTCCAAGTTAGTCGTAAAAGGCACAGTTGATGGAAAAAGGTTTTTAGCAGGTACATGGTGTTCGCTATGATGAAATTTTTTCTCTAGTCGAAAAAATGAATTCCATTCGGCTAGCTTTCTCCATTGAAAAATAAGAGGATAGGAGGTTCATCATATGGATGTGAAGAATACCTTTCTTCATGGTGATCCCAAGGAGGAGATATACATGGAGCATCCATAGGGATACATGAAAAATTAATCTCTAACATGAGAACTAAAGAAGTCACTCTATGGCCTCAAGCAGACACGTAGAGTGTAGTATGCAAACATGGATTCCTATTTGTTATCTCAAAATTTTGTACACTACAAATTAGATTCCAATGTTTATTTATTAAATAAAATTGACTCCTTGTTGATGAGACTGCTCTACATACATGATCGTTCGATAATAGGTACTTCATCTTCTGTTATTGTTGAGATTATAACTACATTGCATACATGATTTTGTATGATAGATATGGGCTTGCTAAATTTCTCCTTGAACTAGAGATCAATCAGACTAGTTCTAGGATTACCATTTCTTAACCAAAGTAGGCTACATATCTTTTTGCATGATTTCACATCAGTCACTACAATCCAACAACCACACCCTTCTTATCAGGGATAATGCTTGAGAATGGTAAATACACACCATTGGTTGATTGCACATTTTACTGTAAGATTCAATGGAGTTTATCCTAATCTCTGATATGTCCATTGCCTGACTGTCATATGGTGTGATAATTAAAGTATGTTAAAGTTTTGCAGAGATCCAGTGCAGTGACAGTAGACCAAACATATCAAAATACACCTACACTTCATTAGAGAACTAATTCATGATGGGATCTCCAATGTGAAATATTATCCCAGTTCTTAGTAGATTGTTGTCATCTTCACCAAGGCATTCAGTGAGTTGAAGTTTCACTTTCTCTGATATTGTCTTCGGGTGAAGGACACGATTGTCTAACAATTATCTTTTCTCTATTTTTTTCAGTATATTTTGAGGAGGGTTTTCTTCGCACTCGGTTTCCCCTCTTTCCTATTTTTCATGAATTTTACAGCGGTACCTAAAATAGCCTTGTTGGTGGGACTCATTCATTTCTCATGACGCTCACCTAAGTTATGCTTAACAGTGGGTGTTGGTGTACATTCACCATGTTAGCTTTAATTAGCTTCAGTTCAACCCTATTTCTTGCATGTGATGTGCATTTGGATTTAGTTAATTAACTGAAGTGCTTACATGTGGTGTGAACTTGGCTTTAGTTGGTTAACTTGAGCACTTATATATGGTATGCACTTTCCTTTAGTTAGTTAACTCTAGTGCTTGCATGTGGTGCATGTGAACAATAACAGAATATAAAGCACACTTAGCTTCAATTAGCTTTAATTATCCTTAGTTATTGCATGTACAACTAAGCTTAACTTAATTTCTTTATGTATTTATTCTCAAACAATTATTGAGTAATCAAATTCATTCTCTGTTCCAATTTTATTTTTCAATTCTTGCGAGTTTGTGCAATTATTCTTCAGCTAGATCCTTATCTGTGCTCTAATAATTTTACATGGTATCAGAGCCTAGACCTAGGTTTGATTCCACCGAGCTGCATTTGAGGGGGTGTGTTGGCGGAATCACTTCACCTCTATGGAATCCATAATTTCCACCTTGGGAATAGTAGTTACCAGTTTCAAATGTTTACCAACACCTGCGGGTTTTGTGTAATGAAAAACCTATTGAATTTTCACACACAATGCACTACCCCATGGATCCAATGTCGTTCTATGTGCCCCATATGTAGGAGGGCCACACAAAGAGCACCCAAACCTACACCACGAGGAAGAGAAATCTGAGAGACCATCGTCAATAGCCCCGCAATTGAGATTCGATCCACACATAATTCTGAATGTAACATCGATGCACATGGTCGAAGCACATATTCATGTGAGAAAATTGCAAAAGAATGCTAATTGGATACCTATAATCCATTATTACATTTCATACCATGTCTTTAATGATATTTAGGAAAAGTTTAGGTCATTACATTTACATAGTTATTCAATAATCAAATCAAATTATATTGTAAAATTCAAAATATAACTTACTTTAACTAAATTAATTGATATTTTTAAATGCATCTTTCCAAGGTTGAGTTCATGAAGTGAAAATTTGTGCCTATGTATTATTAAAAAAATTATTAATACCAAAATTTTTTGATAAATAACTTTATTAAAATAATTATATTTTATATTTCTAAATTTATACTTATGATATTTTATTTTTATGTTTGGAAAAACACATATATTTTGAATTATTATATTTAATAATCAATAGAAAAATATAAAAAGAAATTCATTGTTAAACAAAATATCAGTTTTATAATGACAACATTTTAAAAAAATTAGGGCAATGCTTATTATACGTAAACAAGGAGAGGCCAACATTAAGATCTAGCTTAAGTGACTTGCTCAAACGAACATCACTTAAGTGAAGTACTATCGATGTTTGTGCAAAATAAATCTCTAGTCAAATATGTGACACATTTCTAAAGAGATATCACGTTGATGTATGTTTTTTGAGTTCAACATTGGGGATGTCGTTGAAGTTACAAAATGTTATGATTAAAAGGCTATGATATTTGGTGATGGCAACAAAGCGTTGATTTCCTGTATTTCACAAGGGTGATAGTGTTTTCATTTTAATGGGTTTTCGTTTGATTATATAATGTCTAACATGCATGAAACTGGCTACATCACACTTCATGAGATGAGATGTGAATACAAAAATACTATATTTTAAATTACCATCTTAATTTCGTTTCAGGCTATGCGCCAATTAATATTAACATTACGTCATTATTTATTTCTGAATAACCTCAATAAAGTAAGACATTTTTGCAAAAAATATTGGGTTAGTATCGACTATATTGACTCGCCATAATTAGTAAGGGTATGATCATAGGGAGCATATAATCTGATCTCTTTAATTGTCTAGAAGTAGTTCCAATCCTTTTCAAATCTAGCGTTTTTTTAATTGTCGACTATAATGACTTGCTATAACCAATAAGAGCATGAATATAGGTTACATATATTTGTATCACCTTAATTGTCTAGAAGTAGCGGAAGTAGCTTCGGTTCTTTTCAAACCTTAATTGTCTAGAAATAGCTCCAGTATTTTTAAATGTAACTTTTGTTTTACTGTTCAAATGTCATGTTGGTAGATTATTCCTAAATTCTCATTTTGAGACAAATTTCTTAACTTCAAATATGGAATTTTATAAATAAAGTCATTGCTCGAAATAAAAGGAAGAAAATAAGATATTGTGAGATAGCATTCCTAATCTCAACTATTTCATCCAATTCTTTACAATTCTTTTATGGGTTTGGTCACTTCTTTGGAATTTTATAAATAAAGTTATTGCTCGAAATAAAAGGAAGAAAATAAGATATTGTGAGATAGCATTCTTAATCTCAACTATTTCATCTAATTCTTTACAATTCTTTTATGGGTTTGGTCACTTCCTTCGATGTAGCTTATGCTAGGGATCAAAATTTGTTTACTTTTATTATAGTAATGAACAAATTCTATAATAATATGTAAGACTTGTTTCTGAGAAGTTATCATTTGTTTGGCAATTCTTACAACACCTTAAGAATGAGGCCTATTTAGTCTATATTAAGTGAGCCTAATAGTTAAGAGTACGTGTTAGATAGGGATGATCCAAATATCAATGATAATCCCCACACCCATCAACATTTATTGGAAGCTATGGGGTTTTTCAATAAATTTGATCATAGACTAATAAAAGCACATGAATAGAGCATATTATATTTTTGAATAATGCAATGCACAATAACGTCTTTGTACTATTTTCCTCTTTCTTTTAGTATTATCAAATAAGATATGAATCCAATTAATTATGAAAGTGATATAGTATATCAAGCCTGCAATATAATTATTTGCATGTTTATAGTCATAACTTTAGGGAGAAAAAATTATACAAACATCAGAAAAATTCATTCCCTGATTGGTTATTTGGAAACATTAATAGACGTTATATTAACATTGTTAATAAAACCTTTTAACTAAAAATTGACTATAATATAATGTAGACTAATCTATGTAAAAACAATTATTAAATACAATAGAAAATTATTATTTCAATTCAAATTATTAACATTCTTATTCTACTGTGTTGAATTCATAAACATGCTTCATTCTTGTATAATAATAATAATAATAATAATGATCATAATAAATTCCTTAAAAAAACCTTAACTTTTATGTAAACACTATAACCACCCTAATTAAATATAATGGCTTAACTTTTTAGTTACCTTAACTTTTGAGTAACATTTGAGAGTAAGTCATAAGGACATTTATCAGCTTAATCAACAAATATTTATGTTGTGTGAAAGGGAAAGTAGGAAAGAACACATAAATGTACATGAAAGAAAATAAACGAGATGATTAGCCTTTGAGAATAAGTCATAAGAACATTTATCTTCTTAATCAACAAATATTTATGATGTGCAAAAGGGAAAGTAGGAAATAACACATAAATGTACATGAAATAAAATAAACGAGATGATTATTAATGAGTAAACTTTTGACTTATCTTAACTTTTGACTTAGCCTTTGAGAATAGGTCATAAGAATATTTATCCTCTTAATCAACAAATATTTATGTTGTGCAAAAGGAAAAGTAGAAAAGAACACATAAATATACATGAAATAAAATAAACGAGATGATTATTACTGAGTAATATAAGGCTGAAATGTAATCCCATGAAAGTTCAGAGTTTGGTGAATTGGGAATTCAAAATTTTGAATAAAATATTGTGTTTCTTTGGTTAATCTATACACCATAATAACTCTCATTATCTAGTTATCTATGTAAGAATGTAAATTGTATTCATGTTTTTCTTTATTTATGTAGTAGTGAATTGTAGATATCATTTTTTTCGTAATTAATAGAGTTTTAATTAGAAAATTTTGATAGTTATTATAGATTGCTTGAGTTACAATTATAATCACTCACTACAACAAGCTTTCTCCTAAAGTAGACACTATTAATTATGGCATCAAACCAAGGACCGAATCATATTTTTGAAAACCCATTTAAATGTTTTTCTAAATGGTGCCATATCATTGTCATTCAAACAATAAACAATTCAAATATGAAAGTGTAGATAGTTACAACAATAAACCTTAATTTACTTACTTTTATTCTTGGTAAATAACATAAAACCTACCCTATATAAAAAAGAAACTAAAAAAATGTATTATTAAATATTTATGGAATAATGAATGAAAACAATTGATTCTCACGCTCTCTGAATCATACCTCATCACTAATGCAGTTCACATAAAATTGTTAATACATAATCCTAAGATTGAAAACCCTTAAGTATACAAATTCATTGTGCTTATACCAAAAAAAATCATTTATGCCACAATAATCATGGACAATGATAACCTTGCATCAAAAAATATTACTTATGTAATGAAATCAGCTATTGGGAAATACAGTGGTGGTATTTGCATAGGTTTTTTTTATGGTAATGTATATACTAAAAGTTTTTAAAAGGTGTGGTAAAATCTATGCAAATGGAACGATCAAAACTCTTAGTCTAAAGTTCTTGTTGTAAACATCTTGTTGGGGGATTCTTGCATGAGTAAAACATAAATATTTTACAAATATTTTTAAGGCCTACTGGAATATAAATGCATAAATATTCTAAAGGAATAATAGTACATTTTTTTAGAAAGGGTTTAGGAATGAACCTAGCACTTAATAAGAAGACAAGGAGATTATAAAATAAAGAGAAGTATTGGAAATATTTTATTTTATCTTAAATAAATAAAGAGAAGTATTGGCAATATTTTATTTTATTTTAAATGATTTGGGACTAAGACTTGTTAATATACACAAAAACCAAATGAATTTTTGGGTTTAGAGGTGTCCTACATCAACCAAAGGAAAACTTGGGGTTCCCAAGAAAAGTGCCATGTATAAAGTCCAAATGCCTAAATGGAACACTAATCATGGAACAATGAAAATAAATAAAATAATAAGGAAAAAATAGCAATAATGAAGAGGGAATGACCAAACAAAGGGTAACTAAAAATAAGACAAGGTGATGGCATAAGAAAGAGAAATGTTGGTAGCGACTTAATTTTTTTATGAAAAATTAGAGATAAACATGACAAACTAAATGTTGATGAAAATTAAAGGAATTTTTTATTTTCCAACCTTCTTTTTCACATGGGGCAAAGAGAAAATGAAAAATATTACCTCAACATCATGAGAAGTTGACAATGCTAAGAAAATTTCAATGTATAAATGGAAAATGTTCAAATGAAATGATAGAAAGGGGATACATGAAATGAAGTGACAAAGAAGAAAAAATAGTAGAAAGTGGTAATGAAAAAATGGGGACTTCTTAGTAGAATGACAACTATATTATTCAGCACGGAGAATCATTGATCACAAGTAAAACTTTTTTAGATGACTTGAGAGACAGACTTGTCAAGTTATCCATACACAACAACCAATACATTATGGGGCTTAAAACATCCATTTTCACGAACGGGAAAAAACATATATGAAGCATCATAGATTGAATCGATGAAAAATTGGGAACCATACATAGAGAGATGCATTTGGGAAGCCAATTTCACAGAACAAGTAAATGAATTTTTTGGTGTCCATCCTAAAAACAACTAAAATATTTTTCTGGCATTACAATTATTGAGAAGAAAAAAATTATTTATACGTAGCTATACGATAATGTGCTACATATTCAATAATCCACTCATTAAACGATGGAATATATATAAAATTGAAGGAGAAATGAAATAAAAAGGTATATGTCCATAGGAAGAGTGTTAGAGGAACAATCAAAATTCATGTTGTGTTTCTTCAGTGTTGCTTATAAGGTCATCACATTTTTCAAACATTTTCAATCTAAATAACGACATTTCTTACAAATAGTAGTTCTTATCACTCTTCATATTGTTTTGTCCCTGTCCCTTGTCAACATTGGTAGTAGAAGCTAGCAAGGAGGGTTTGGGGCCCTTTTTTTCTTATTGTTGTGGGGATGTTGGATCTTTGTATGCTTTAATTTATATTTCTATTTCTATTTGACCATCAAGACTTCATTAGGTGTACATGTAATCTTAATCACTCCAAGATGAAAAAACATTCTTGCGGACACAAAAAAATCCACGATTGGAATCCTAACATGAAGGCCTCTGAACCTTCTCTAACAATATAAAAGGTATATGAAAACATAAAATATATATTACCAAGTTCAACATATATGCATCCATCATTATTGTTATCAAATTTTCAGTATTTATGTAAAGTTATAAGTGTTTTAACCTATATAAATAATATTGAATGCAAGGAAAATCACTAGGACTTAAAAGACATTATCACATTTTCAAACTAATGGATTCCAATGACATTTTATTTTCAAAAGTAAGAGAAATGGAAATTTGTATTAATCAATTTCTTCACCATTCCTATTATCCCATTTCATTTGGTTTAATATTAATAGGGGTTATAATTTTCCAAAAGTAATCAAATACAACCTTTTAATTTAGTACATCTTCCACATGAGATTTCCATTAGAGGATAAAATTATTGGTAAACATAAGATCAATTGGTTTATGCACATGAAAATATGAAATAAATATGGACCCAAAGGATGAAATTGATTCTTTCAGAGGAAAATTCAGGAAAAAAGAATTTGTTGAAATAATGGTACTAAAGCTGGAGATTAAATGTGAATGTTATGCTCCTTATAAAAGAGGGATAGACATGTCACATGAAATTTATCCCACATGGTGATGGATGCACAATTAGGTTTTCTAGTTAAAAAAAATATATTTATTTACTTATATAAATTTTACTATAAATTCACTTTTGAAATAAGTTACTTATGAAGAGACTCACTTATACCAAAAAAATAACTTAAAAATATGTATTTTAAAATCGATTTATGCTCATTCACTTTTTTAGCTTAGGTGAAATACACTTTATAATAAAGTTATGAAAGTATTCAATTACATGAACTCTTTTAAGAAGACAAGGTAAGAGTTAATACTGAATATATAGCAAGTTTGGTGAAGTAGAAGGGGCTTTCTTCTTTCACTTATTTTTTAATATTTACCTTCAATTTCATGCTTATTCCAAAAAAAAATTGTTTCTTTCTTGTAACAAAAAAAGTCAATATGGCTACATAAAAAACAAGTAAAATTGCAAAAGAAAAAGAACCTAAATCTCAACAATAATGGATTTGATTTTGAGTAACATATATATAAAATGCAGGTATGTCTTTGTTTTTTATTCGCCTAAATAATAAAAAGTGCAAATCACTTAATAAATTGCATATGTACCTAACATAATACTTTATGTTTTCCTTCTTTCCTTCTGATTTGTCAAAATCACACACATACAACAAAGGGCATAAATAGACCCAAAAAAAAAAAAAAAAAATAACTTATTAACTATGTAAATTTAATTTTAAATTAAAATATAAAAACTATAGTTCTTATATTTAAAAAAAATAAACCTACTTTAAAAGAATGGAAACTTCTTTGAATTTAAAAAAAAAAACAACCTATTCCAATTGAAAAAACATTTTAGATTACATGGAATAGTCAGCTTATTGCAAAAGTTCACATAAATGCTAGATATAAGAAAACATCGGTAAAAAAATCTTCAAACATTGGTAACACATGTTCAAGATCTTGGTTAAGAACATAAATAGTCCTTAAATAACCTTCGGTATCATGTTAAAGAAAACAAATTATTTTACGTAATGAGAACACCTTATGCAGCAACTTAACATATCCTAAATGAGAATTATAATGCTCCTTATTTTATATAATTGAAGGGCTTTAAGAGGGAAACGATCTATAGCATTACCCAACATGTTGGGCTACTTGGGATAATTTATTAATATAAAAGAAAAATTGTGTACATAAAAGTGTTTTTCAAAGTCAATGACTAACAAATGATTTACATGTTTTTTAAATAGAAATAATGATTTAATGGAAAGTTAAGTCCCAGATCAACAATCATTTAGACTAAAATATGAATTGTGAACTCACTTCCTGAATAGAATATATAGAAATAATCAAAATATATAAATAATAAATATTATACCAATTCATTTTTAAATAGTTATAAATTTAATTAACTTTTAAAGTTTAAATATACAATATTTTAAATTTTTTATAATATTTTTATAACATTTTTATTTAAAATTTTAATAAATAAAAAATTTATTAAATTTATTATTTTCGTAAGTAAAAATGAAAGTTTCTACTGACCTTAACCAAGATAATTAACACTGACATGAATATAATTTTTATAAAGATCATTGAATCTATTGGGTTTCATTCACTTATTTCAAATAAGATGCATCAATGTGATTGAATTTATCGAATCATAACTATGGAAACATTACTTGAACATGGATACACAATTGAATTCAATTTTCGTAAGAAGAGAGGTATTACGATTTTTTGTTGATTCAACCGTTGAATTTCCTTGAAAAGAATCTCGAATATATGTTAATCAAGAACTATGAGCATTGCAATCCATTGTAACTCCACTAAGTTATCATTGATATCAACATTTAACCTGGTTGCACAATTGAATTTTATTTTGATTAAAATCTGTAACCCTAAGAACAGATATATTACGAAGGTTGGCTGAATCACTAGTTGAATTTCCTTGAAAATAATGTGGAATATATATTAATGAGAAACTATGAGCATTGCAATCCATTGTAACTCCACTAAGCTATCATTGATATCAACATTCAATCTCTAGATTGTTCTACCATATTTTAAATTGTTGTTAGCCATTCCTATTAGAAATGGCTCGACTATGGATAGCATAACGTGTACTACTCCTAACTAGGACTGCAATTCCACTATATATAACACTTACAATTTATCATTGACTAAATAAGTATGGCGAAGTTCTATATCTGGCATGTCTGTATTTAATTTTTTTTTAGTGTTTATACTGTGCAGATCATTAGTACGGCAGGGCCATGAAGAAAAAAATATTGACCAGTCGAGAAAGACAAAAATTACAATATCCAATCCAGAAGACAAATTACAATACCTTTAAAACAATAGTGATGAACATTGATTACAATAGTCCAAGAATTGTGTAGAGGTGTACCGTTGCCCCTTGTTGAAAATTATTGGTTAAAGAACTGCGTGAAAGCATCGGGATGAATGATATTCATTAAAAATGGTTGTTTAAGGTTTAAAATTGTTGATTAAGTAAATAAAACTTGTTTCTCTAAAGTATAACAAATGTCTTTAGATCTAAACATAATATAACAAATTCAAAGATGTAGACAGAAGAGATATAATATAATATCAAATAACAAATATATTTATTCTGAATATTGCTATTATCTAACAACAACAACAAAAGGAGTGTAGAAGATTCTTCTAACACTAGTTCACATAACAATGGTCTACAAGACAATCATGAATTAATACATAATAACTAACGTAAACAAATTTCTCATTTAGTTAACTCACTAATGAAAATAATTTTGTTATAATATTTAAGGGAGGCTAATCCATAGCCTTAGTACTCCTAATCAATGTTGCATTAATTGTTATCGGGAAAAAATTGGAAAAAATCGTAATTATTGGGAAATAATCGGGAAAAAAATCGTTTGGTACAAAAATATTCATTTTTTTTCAAGTTTTCTAATATATAAACCATTTACAACATAAAATAAATACATTGACACATAAATATGATAAAAAAAACTAATATATAAGATGTTTAATATATTTTCTAGTGCTTAAATCACATATAACATTGAATCATGTATTGAATAGTAAGTCCTGACTCTTGAGTCCCAAATCAGCCTCAAAATATCAACAAAAAATATAATAATGTATCTCATCATGTCATAATCTCATATACAATAAAATGAAGAAAGTAACTAAAGTCTAATCCTATTGATTTCCTCTCCCCCTTTCCCTTTACATGTAGATGATGGTGCTGGTGGAGTTGGCAGTGGAGTCCACTATGCTCTAGAAGCTGAAGAAATAGAAGTAGGAGCTATAGGAGGTAGACCACGTCTTCTACTGGTGACAGGGGTAACCCGAGCAGGTGGTGTCACCTAGAAACATTACAATCTCTCAATCCTGAAATCCTGAAAATTTGATAAGTCTGCTAGATTTTGAATGAAATCTAAAATTATACTTACTCCATATGAAATCCAATGAGGCCGGAACCACTCTCAAACATCCTGAGTCATTTCATGGTAATGTTAAAAATTTAAGTAAAATGATGAAAATGAAGATTAACATTACCATGAATAGCATATCAATACTAGGGCCTAGACTTGATCATTAAGCTGCCCCACTCAAAAATAATTTGTTTCTTTAAAAAAAATTGCATTTCAAACATTTAGCATCCCTTATAAAACCTTGTTGCCCCGATTGCCCGCTATAAAAACGAAAAAAATTTCCAATTTTTCCAAAAAATTTCCAATTTTTCCAAAAAATTGGGTATAAAAAACTGGCAATAATTTCAGATATTACTCGTGATAATATCAGCGGCGAGAAATTATCGCGATATTATTGGGTATAAAAAACTGCCAATAATTTCAGATATTACTCGTGATACTATCAGCGGTGAGAAATTATCGCGACAAAACCATAATATCGCGATTTTAACAATACTACTCCTAATAATCAATACAATATTAAATGGGCGAAGATAATATAAAACATGAATCACTCAAATATAAAATAAAATAAGATGAAATTAGTACCCTTTAACTAACTATATAACATTGAAAATTTTACCAAAATATCAATATCTTTTTGTCCAAAACATCAACCCTTGTAATATAAAAATTACAATATTTATATTCTTTAAAATATTTATCTCTTCCTAACTTACGGAAACGAAATTCATTAAAAGTAACAACTTGTGATTTATCATCACAAGAAACTAAAACTTGATTGAAAATCTTCAGCGTGGAAATCTGGAACAACTTATTGATGGTTTGATTTAGCCCAAAAATCTGGATTTGCCCTAAATGTGGCCTATCCACTAGGATATTGTTTCTATAGTTGAGGAATTCATGAGAGAATTCCAATGAGTTTATCCAGTCTTCTCTAGTTGGATATGTAAAAAGAAATTAGCCTTTTATATGCTTCATCTAACTTAGTAATCTTTTTAAAAGTTAGTTTCTTTGGAAAAATAGGTTTTCCTTCATAATGTAAAAAGAGATCCTGAGATAGTTTTTCAAGAATTTTTTGACCACTTAGAGCTCCTCTCAAGCCCACGAATTTTGATTCAATATTTACACAGTCATTAGGTAACTTCTGAGATACTTTTCTAGATGCGAGTTTACCATGTGGATTTCTATATGGTGGTAGCCTTTTCTATTGCAAAAGATTGAATTTCCGGTTGAAATTAACAACTTGATTTTACACGCGTATAAATTTATCTTCCACATATCTTGCAAAATTTCTTTTAGATGGAACTCTCTTGGTTTCCAGGATTAACTGAGTTTTATAAGAAACCCTTGTTTCTCTGAGTTCCAACTTTGTTTTGTATTTAGAAACTTTATAATACTTCCAGCTCAAACTGATATATTTCCCAGTTCATTTTCAGTCTCATCTACTACTCTTTTTGGTAGGCTATAATATTTCTACTTCCTCAACATCCATAATGTAGTTATGGCATGAACTAGACACTAGGTGCCATTAGCTTGACTGATGTACCATTCATTATGTTTCTTTAAGTTAGCATTCTTCTGAAGTTTAGAAATGAAGATTTTTTTATTTTTTATGCTTCATGTTGATTTTTATGCTTTCTTTAAATCATAAATTTCTTATTTTTCAAAGAACAAGCTTTTGCTAAATTTTCTCAAGAATATTATTTTATCGTACTTGCATGAAGAATAATTATACCTTCTTGTTGTTTTCTTTATTTAAGCTTCTGCTCATGATTCCATCTTGTACATCAATTTTTTTTCCTCAATCATTATTGACACGAGCAACTCCTCTTTACATATGTCTCCCATTTGTTGTGTTTATTATGTTTATGGATGTTAAAGATAAAAAATTCAAGCTTATTTCAAAGTGATTGTATATCTGAGTTACTGACTTTTATTAATTCCTAAACATCATTGATATCATTGTGATCAAGTTTCTATTTGATAATTACATCTTCTAAGGATTTATTATGTTATCAATTTCCTATTTGATAGTTACGTCTTCTAGGATTTATTATGTTATCTTTGGCTAGAGAATTCATTTTTCCCTCTTTAATTCATTATTTGTTTTGCTCATTGATTTTTGTTTATTGGAAAGACTCATAGATGAACTGGTTAGGGTAGAATGTAGCATTTCTCCTATTTGAATATGAATATCGGTCTCATTTGTTGGATGAACTTGTCTTGTATTGAATGAGAATACAAAAGTTTTTGAATCCTTACCTTATTTAGCTTCATGGAATTTTGGTTCTAAGCATGTGAGTTGAAATTTTCCTTTCCCAACATCTAATGCTAAGAGAAATCTATTTTTTGTGAAAGAACCTTGCTAAAGCTTTTTCTTCTTGATTTCTAAAATTTGAAAAAATAATCTATTATTTGTGAAAGAACTTTGCTAAAGATTTTTCTTATTGATTTCTAAAATTTGAAAAATTATATTTTTATTACTACAAGCAAATGAAGAATATTGTTTTGTTATTTTTTCTAACTATTTAAGAGTATACACAGGTTCGCTTGATATAGTGAGCTTGTTATAGTGACTTTGCAATATATAAAAATTTCTGGTGACATTGTATTTGATATCGATTCCTTTTTTCTCTCATCCTCCATCTCTTATATACCTCAAAATCTCTTCCTAAATTTGATGTTTATTGTTGAACATCTCAAAAGGATATTTTAATTTCCTTTTTTTGATTGACAAGTGGATAAAATAGTAGTTGTAATGGACTTTTATGTTTCCTTCTCTTCTAGAATATTAATTATAGTACCCTCTTCCCATATTTCCCTATTGTTATATTTTTAAATTGATAGCTTTGATAAATGTGGGTATAAATAACCATGATACATTTTTTGCAGGATCATAGTTCTAGCTTTGTCCCATTGTTAGCTCCATCTCTTACAATACTGCTTCCACCTCAATATTTTCTTCTCTAGTATTTGCAATAAAAGGTCTAGTTTGTGCTTTAATATTGAAAGGAATGCATTTTTTCCTCGGTAAGAAATGGATCTGGTTAAAATTTAAGCTTTCCCTTACAAATTCAACAACAAAAATCCTTATACGAAAGAACACTAGCAACTTATAAGGAGGAAGATCATAACCATATAATCTTATCTATATAAAATTATGATATAGATACCAATCTATTATAATTTATTAATTAAATTGAAAGATGTGTTTAACCTATGAAAAAATTGTTTGAGCTTCTCTATCATTTAAAAAATTATAACAGACTAATAAGAACTTATTTATAAAATTTGAAAATGAGAATTCTTAAATTGTTTTGTGACAAAAGGTGTCCAGTAGAACCATAAGTTACTTTTTGCATTTGAAACTATGTTTGAGGAAACTTATCTAACTAATATTTTTAATTCAATTTAACTTTCAATTCCATATTCAGAATTGTGTATGCTACTAGGCGACCCATGTGTGTACATGACTTCAATGAAGGAGAATATTGTATATCGAATTTACTAATTTTTCATGTTTTCCATCATATGTTTATCTTTAACCTTTTCATTTTTAATTCATTATCCTTCCAGTATGTAGTAAAGAACAGATAAGTCACAACACATAAGAAACACACATAGAACACCAAGATCTGAGGTGGAAACCTAATGTGGGAGAAAACCACCATTTCATTGTCTATGTCTTCTTTTTTATTATATAAAGAAAACCTTCATTACATTTTGTACTAGTGTGGAATCTTACCAGCATGCAGGAATCCACCTAAAGGAGGCTGCAACCTCCAATAATTCTCCAACACCCACTCGAAAGGAGCTACAACCCCTTGATCTTGTTTACTGACTCCTACTACAAGGGAGATCATACCCACTCATTGAACGATGCAACCCTCAACACCTTGGGACCACATTTCATAATATTTCATACATATCGAATAATCATCAAATAACATGTAGGCCACCTTTCATCAAATTTTCACCCTGGACCTACACCAACAATAAGCCCAAATAAAATATGCCAAACTGAAATACTTAGTCACAAAATTTAAACCACTGAATCATTGTAAACCAACTGAATCTCTAAAGCATAAAGCTACTAAATATAGAATCCAACCAGAGCAACTGATCTTCATTATATATATGTGATTGTTCTTAAGGGAACATGTCTATATACACGCTTACTCTATATAAAACTCACGTATAGACCTTAGATTACTGAATTGTTTAGCTAACTAAATCACTGTAATATTGAACCACCCATTAAATCATGTAATGAACTAATCAAATATCATTGAACCATACCCAATAATTATAATTGATCAATATATCAATCCACAACTCAATCAACCCAAACAACACTATGAGAGTAGGAACATCATGATCAAGACATCATTGACATACATCAACAAATATAACATAGCTCATCAATAGTCATCATGAAGCAACACTCCAAACCCTGACCATATCTAACTCAAAATATATAGTGATTGTTATTAGGAAGACTTGCGTATATATGCTCTTATCATGTGCAACACTCATAAATATCTCAACATATTGAAAAAAATATGTCATAATATATACATGACTACCCAGAAATAGATCTGCATATTCGTGCCACTATTTAGAAGCAAACCAGTGTATAGATCTTAAATCTCTTAAACATATATTTTTTGCAACCACAATTCACATTTCACAACTTATTCTTATCATGACATGATTACAACCACTAATCTATCATTGTTAACTACAAGAATAAACAAATAAAATAATTTTATTCATTAGTCATTACTACACTTTCAGATCTATCAGATTCGAGCCATATCCTTGCTCCTTGGTGCACACCTAATACCTTGGTCTCCATGTCCTTATATAGCTTTTTCCGTAGCCAATACCTTAGTCAAATCCTTTGGTAGTGTTCTTAGTATTTTTTTATGGCATCAAATGAATGGTGACACTCCAACTACTATGGGCCAATACCATGGTAATGACCCATGGTATCAAGATTTCTAGTTTTTGGATTCTACAAGTGACTTTTACTCACAATAATTGTGTATATACACGACCCTTTTTTATAGCAACCACATATACTTTCTCAAACTTCACTTTTGTCATTCATTTGTAGCTTAACTGCCATTTCTTTTTTCATATTATCTATAACATTTGTACCAGTTATCTGAGTTAGTTCCACAATCGTATTACGACATTTTTTAAAACAAGTGCATCTTTATGAAGTTGGTTTCCATTAAGGAAAACACATTAGCCATAACACCAACAAAATTGTAATTACCATAGTACCATTTCTTAATGGAATTTCTTCTAGCCACTTAGTTACAGTCAAAATCCATTTATGTTGATTAATGGATATTTGATGGATTTGTCCAATGAAGTTTAAACCTCATTATATAAAAGGTGCTTCAACTAATATTGGAATCAAAGGCAAGAAAGTAAAATTTTCTTTATCGGAAAATTATGATGGGGAACACAACTTCTATCCTATGTTCCAACTTGAGAGAATAATTTTGGCTAGTAAAACCGTACCGTAAAAATATTATGTGCAATTACTCTCTATGCATAATGTCAACTAGAAACACCTTCATGGAATTCATATACAACATATGTTGTTTCATCTTTAGTTAAGCACAACAAAAAAATACCAAAATGATATTTCTTTTAAAGATTCTAATTAATTATGTAGTATTTTATAGCTTTGAGTATGAGAGACTTGGCTTCATTTCTGTTTAATTGAGGAGGACAATTAAAATTATGTAAAATTTAAACAATGTCTTTATATGAGTCAGATAGTAGAAAAATATAATTTACCTACAAAAAAGGTTCCTATGGATTTTTTTTTCTTTTGGAATTTGATAAGATTCTTCTTGATTCTTCCTTGAGATTGGAGATTTAAGTTGCATTACAAATTTCACGCCTAAAATTCCATAATTAGAACAATTTCTTAAACTTTGAACAAATTTTTTTGGCTTAATCCCCAAATCAAATTCTTGGAGCTTTGCAATCCATCTTCCTCCTTTTCTATCATTCTCTTGCTAAGTCAACAATGTATTCACTGCATTATTTGGCACATAAGCTAGTATCTTGGAATTTGAAATGTAATTTCTAAAATATTTAAAGGTATTCACTAAAGAATATGCATTTTTCTCTATAATTTCATACTTGATTTCAACATCCATCATGAATTTTTTGAAAAAGGAAATAAATATCTCAAAAAATTTAGAATTTTTTTGTAATAAAAAAGCAACCAATGTAGAATATGATAAAAGTGAAAAAATACTAGAATATTTAGTATAATTTGTATTTCCTAAATTTCATGTTCCATAATTTTATTCTGGACCTGAGCAAATGATAGTCTAGGTTCAACATTCCATTTTACTTCTTGAAATTTCTTTAGCATATTAGTTATGCCCTTAATTATCTTACCTAACTCGGTATAAATCTTGTGAGAAAGTTATTCTTTCGTAGAAATAACTAAATTTATATTTTAGTTCAAGAAAAACATATTACTTGAATTGTTGATACTATTTGAGGATTGATTTCAATCCATCTTCAGGCATAGTATGCCCAAGAAGCTTTCCATCTTACATTGTGAAAATTGCCTTTTCGAGGTTGAGTGAAATCCCAAATTATTTTTCATTTATGAAATATTTGTCTTAGATGTTTGAGATGTTGAGAATTTGATTTAGAAAAAATAATAATAATATCATATGGAAAATTCACTTATGCAGATAAAAAAGGAGTCCCTAGATCTAGTCGTCTGATATAGAACAACAAAGGGAAAACAAAATAATGTTTTCCTTAGAGATATTAGAATACGAAAAAGGGACCTACCTAGAATCTATAGTAATAAACTCCTCTTCTCTTCGCTTGCAATAAACTGCAACTCTAGCTACATGCACTATAAATGGAACCTACAACAATGTCTAAAACAAGCAAGATAGCTACAATATCCACATAGTGTAATACCCCCTCGTTGTAGTTCCACCAAGAAACCTTCCAGCTAGGGTAAACATGCGACAAGAGAGGCTACTATAATGGATTCATCTTCATTGATTACCTTAAGGAAAAGGAACCGACAGAACATGCAAAAAAACCCATCCACATAAGCAACAAAAACCTTAGGAGACGTGTTAGACACTTAGACATCATGTCCCTGAGTCACACTGATGATTTAATCCTTTTAATCCGTAGTTGTTCTACTTATACAGTCATCATAGTGTCCAACAATCCAAATTCACTCTCATAGGCTTAAGTGCGAGCAACTATGGACTTTTCTCAGATGACCTATGCTAGCGATGCAACGATTTGAGGCACATTTCTAGCCCATAATCCTGACCTCTTCCTAGAACTTGCTACAACCTTTAGAACGCATCAACGAAATGATAACAATGTTGATAAATTAAAAATAAACCTCAAGACTAGGCCTAACCATCCCCGACCAAGACTAGCATTCTGTCAAACACTTGGCATCAATGCAACCTACAAGTCTAGGATACAAGATGGAGAATAAACGACTAAAAGAACTTATTAAACATAACCAAAAGGATCACCACCTTCCCCATTCAACTATTATAACCATTCTTATGACCAACATAAAACCATATAAATATCAAAGATATTCCAACCATTAAATACACATAAACCAATGAAAATGTAAGAGAACTTATTTTTTATTAATCATGGGAAAATCTAACTAGGTTTGGGACTTCCACGTACCACCCTACTATAGACATGGATGAACCAAATGTCTCTTTCAACTAGTCACCCCTGTGCCATTTTCCAAGCATGAATGTGGGATCTCATAGAACAACCAATCCATGAACAACTAAGGGAATCCATAGGTTAAACCACCTCCACACTCATCAAACCATGATCACAACAAAACTGGTGCTCCTATCACAACCAAACTAAACATGTAATGCATCCACAATCCATCACTATCATTAACTAATATTTTGTCTCCTTGTTTATAAGGCTTCACCGTCATCCAATCCTGGATCACTAGTCCCTAAAGTAAGACCAATCTCTCAGGATTTACTGCAATCTAGAACCGGATCCCTATGCCCTAAATCAAGACTTCTCCCTTAGGCTTTACTGCGAATACTACCAAAACTAGTCAAGGGATTCCTAGGCCTTTGTGAATGAACCTTGAGACCACCTTCACCCCATATTCTGAAATCCATCCAGCAAACCAAAGGTCAAAAAAACCAAAATAAACATCCTAACACCATGGCATCGAGAAAAAGGAAAGGCTAGGTTGAAAACCATTGTCGTAACCCAACAAAGCCATGCCATCGATAGTAAGAGAACCATACACCAACATGAAAATTCATGCATGTGAAAACCAGCTAGTAATTCACACATGCAAAATGTTACTTGCAAGTATTCCCATTGAAGCTTCTTGATCCTGCTTTCCTTTCCTTGATCTTTGCTTTCTTTCCTTTCCCTTTGTTTGTTTTTCCTTCCTTGATCCAAAGTTAGAGTGCTCCAAGAATACTCTAAGTGACCAAGAGTGAGAGATTGAGAGAGAATAATGGCAGAGATCCAAACTTGAACTGACAAAAGGTTACCAACTAATCCTAAGAAGCATTTTTATTAATGAGGCCTCTATCTTCTCTAGTTTACGTTATTCTACTTCAACTTCCTCCTCACATGCAACCTGCGACCTTTCACCTTACTTTTTTCCTAGTTTCCTTTATTTTCATAAATAAATATGCCAAAAATGTCTTTTTCCTTTTAATGCCTTTGCCAATTTTCTTTAGCCAAAACATACATCCATTGATGCCCACTAGGATATCTTTGCCCAACATTTAGCTTGGAATAAGCGTCCCTTAACTGTGGTCTTATTTAGCCTTTATTAACTTTTATTACATGGACTTTTCACCAGGGTTGTTATAGAGCCCTCTCCCTTGGGGAACACCATCCTCAGTGTTAAACCACACCAAAATCTCAGCAAAACCACTAAAAAGAAAACATAGTTCCCACGGAACTTTATAACTTAGTTCATTGCAGTATTTGTAATGAAAGACCTGCTCAAAAGCAAAACTTCATGACAACATGAAACTATAAAAATAATAATAACATGACACCCATACCACTTATTGGGGATTTATAACTTAGCTCATGGAGGTATTTACATTCCTATACATATACATACATATACAAAAACACCAAAAAAATATATGCTAAACATATACCAACATCAAGCCAAAATTGCTTTGGCTCAACCAGCAAGAAATGAAGGATACGGGGCCCACATCTGATCTACCATCTCCCATTTAGCTTCTTTAGGAACAAAGTTCTTCCACTGCACATTAGCTTTCTCTATGGCTCTGTTCCTTAGAATGAGATGTTTCCACTACAATATACGCTAACGCTCCAATTGGAACTCTCCTTCTTGCTCCACCTGAAATACAGACCAATCAATAACATGATCAACATCCTTTATATACTTCTTAAGCAATGAAATATGGAAAACATCATGGAATTTCACTACTGGAGGTAGTGCAATTCGATATGCCACTAGTCTAATCCTCTCAAGGATCTCGAAAGGCTCGCAATATCGTGATTCCCATTTGTCACATGAACCAATCCTCAAAGACATTTTCCTAGGCTTGATGCGTAAATACACATGCTGCCTAATTTGAAGCTCCTTGAACACCTTATGTTGATATGCATAACTCTTCTATATATCTTTTGTTGCCTTTATATTCTTCTTTATAACCTGCATTTTCTCTCCATGTCTGCCAACATATCTGGTCCAATAAGTACCCTATTCGCTCGATCACTCCAATTAATTGGAGTGTTGCAACATTTTCCATACAATGCTTCGAAAGGACTCAACCTCAATGACTCCTGATAACCATTGTTGTATGTGAACTCAACCAATGGAAGATACTCCTCCCATTTCCTCTGCTGGTGCATCACGTACATCGTCAACATATCCTCTAGATCTTGTTGACCCTCTATGTCTATCCATTTTTCTATGGATAATTAGTTGTGATGAAGGCCATCTTTGTGCGCAAGCCTAAAAATAGCTCCTTCCAAAACATGGAATTGAAATTTTCATGCCTCTCTGACACAATCTCGTTTGGAACACCACGCAGTCTCACTATCTCTCTGTTGAACACTTGTGCTACCTCACTAGCTAAATATGTAGTCTTTACTGGAATGAAGTGAGCTACATTGCTCAACCTATCGACCATGACTAGAATAGAATCATGCCACCTCATTTTCCTTGGAAGAAATTTAATTAAATCCATGGAAATGCCCTTCTATTTCGATTCTGGAATTGCTATAGTTTGTAATAAACCACTTGGATGCTTACATTCTACCTTGACTTGTTGACAGTCTAAACATCCAGCCACAAACTCTACCACTTCCTTCTTCAGATTTGGCCAATAGTAGAACTTATTCACTTTTTTCAATATCTTATTATATCCTAGATGACCTGATTATGGATTGGCATGAAGCACCCTGATGATAAGGTTCTTGAGCTCACTCCAATTCACTATATAGATCCTGTCTCTAAATCTCACCAAACCATCTGCTATGTGGTGATACTTTGCATTTTGATCACCTGTATTAGTACCTGCAATAGTACCTACCTATACATGTGCTATGTTGTAACCATACACAAATTTAAACAGGAATGAAAAAAATTATAGGTATAACCATACATACAGAGATGTAGTAGAAATAACACTTCCTTTCATTAATATCAAATAATGAAATATGCTTCCAAACATAATGGAAATGAGACTAGCTCGGGTGATGGTAGATTATCTCTGAGAAGAGATGTGGTGGCTACATGCCTCTAAACTGAGTTACAATGAGGCTCACTGGCCTTTTTATTATTGAGCAATAAGATAAAACCCTAAACAACCAAAACCCCAACCTGAGGAGATGTAACACCAAGATTTTATGGGCCCCATTGGGGTTAGTTGGGCAACCAAATTTTTGGGGTCGTAACTTGGTCTTATTATCTCTGTTTGACATGCATGATACATCATTCAAAATACCTCTCCAGTGACTACAATTAAAAATGAATTTTCATAGAAATTGCCTACAGGAATATTGCAAAAAAAATGTCGTTTAGGGTCTCAAAACGATTCCAGAAGTTTAAGACCTGAAGAACTACCAAAAATATTAAACTGTGCTAGAATTAAGGAGAATGAAAAGAAAAATAATAGAGCAACAGTGAATGTCTTAGTGGAATAGGCAGGTGGCCACCAATATCCAGTTGGATCATTCCTCCCCCCTTAGGAAGCAATGGTCTCCATTGCATTGAGTTCCTCCATGAGATGAGGAAACTTCTGTTGGACTTGGTCCCTAGTGAGACATTTTCCTTGGTGCAGGAGTTGGCTACCTTTGACAACTCCATACAGTTAGATATTCTGCTAGCGAGTGTTCTTGATATGAATTTCCATGATCTAATCAGTTACATCTTGTTCCATGCAATCTGGATTGAACTTTGTTTTTGTGAGTTTTTCTTCAATGTCAGATGTGTCCAATAATGGTGGAAAGTATGGCCGAAGGTGATCCACATTGAACACTAGGTGCAGGCTAAGGAATGGGGGAATGTTGAGCTCAAAAGAATTATCTCCCACCACCTTTGTTATTGTGTATGTCCCATATCAAAGCGGGCAAATATTTCGGTGGGGCCACGCAAGGCACTCCTTCTGCAAATGTAGCCAAACTTTATCGCCCACCTGGAACTTATGTGGCACCCAATGCGAATCATGCCATTGCTTATACTTAACATTGGATTTGTCCAATATGTCATGGAACTATCAACATATGTGTTGAACGTGCTCAATGAAGCTATCTTCCTTGTCGACATCAGAGTAGACATGAGTTGAATCTACCATAATTGTTGTAAATGGTTTGGCCACATCAATGGGACATAGTAGCTAAAATCTCAGACCTGCCTAAAGAGGGTTGTGGCTAGTCCAGTTGTGGAGAACCTGGTTGTAGCTGTACTCGAACACAAGGGAGGCTCACATGCCATGTGCCTGGATGCTTCGAGTTGTAAATGCACAAAATGTGTACAATCATCATGTTAATGACCTCTGCCTGGCCATGAGATTGGGGATGGAAAGTTTTGGACTTAGCGAGATTGATCTCTAGCATCGACCAGAGATTGGAGCAAAATGTATTGAGGAATCTGCTGTCTCGATCTAAGAGGATAGACTGTGGGATCGAAAAGTGTATTGATGCTTATTCAAAGAATATTTTAGTAGTAGATTCTACTATGATACTCTTCTTGCGGGCTTCCATAATGGCCATCTCCGAGAATCTGTCAATGACCAAAAAAACATTGTTGTTGCCATGCTTAGTAGAAGGAAGGCCTCACATGTAATCCATGGAGATGGATTTCCAAGATCGACTAGGGGTAGGGAGTGGAGTATAGAGACCTTTATTTTTGATGGTCGGTTTGGAAATGATGCAGGTAGTGCAAGATCTGATGCACTTCCTGACATCCTATCGAAGTTTTAGCCAAGATAAACACTTCTCCAATATTGCCACTATTTTCTCGACCCTAAAATGTCCAACAGTCGAAATGTAGTGTGCTTCCTAAATGATCTTTGCACGCTCACTTGCAGGAACACAAAGGTGTCCCAAGTGGCATAACAAAGCATCCTAGAGGTGAAAATATCGAATTTGTTGACCGTCAATTTTGTAGAGATGTGGCCAGTCAGAAGTCTCGTGCCCAAAAGAGTTGAGCACATTGGTTAACGCCATGATTGGTGGTCGGCTGAGGTAGTATGCAGCATTATTTGTGTTGCCCTTCTTGTACTTTATATTCAAATGGAAGTGTTGCAGGTATGTTGACCACTTTTGATGATCATTCTACAACTTCCATTGCATTTCTATGAATTGCAAGCGTGAGTGGTTTGTGTGGATGACAGTTTTCTTCCCCAAAATGTAATGCTTCCATTGTCAGAAGTTTCATAAGTGGGATAATTCTGGACTATGTTTGAAGGTGCCTCACTATGATATTCCACTGGATGCCCCTATTGAAAAAGGACTACCTCAATAGCATAGTCAGAAGCATCTGTCTCAATCCAAATGGTTGTTGCAAGTCTGGTAATGTGAGCACTGGTGCAAAGTAGAGGTGATGTTTCAACTCTGTGAATGCCTTCTCTTGAGATTAAATCCAAAATAATTTTTCTTTCACTCCTCCTTTGCTAACTTCACTCAAGGGCTAAGGGATATGATAGAACTTCAACATGAACCCACAATAGAAATTTCCAAGACCAAGAAAGTTGCAGAGCTCTATTAGAGTGGTTGGCACTAGAAAATCCCGAATGACTTGGATCGTGGATGGATCCACAAGCACCCCCCGTTCATCAATAATGTATCCAAGATACTGAACCTAGGTCATGCCGAAACTGTATTTCTCCAAATTGGTAAATAGTTTTTGTTGCTGCAGTGTTTGAAGAACCTATCGGATGTGGTGGCGGCTATATTCCCAACTTTGGTAGAAGAGAAGGATGTCATCCAAGTATACCACTACAAATGACTTGGTGAATGGCCACAAGATGTCATCCATCAGCCTCATGAAGGTTGCCAAAGCATTCTTCAAATCGAAAGGCATAGCCAACCATTCAAAAAGGCCCTCCTTGGCTTTGAAAGTAGTCTTCCACACATTGGAGGATTCAATTGGTACCTAGTGATATCCAGACTTCAAGTTGATCTTGTTGAAATGTTTTTCCCCTTTGAGTTGGTCTAGAAGGTCATCAATCCATGGGATTTGGTACCTATTCTGGACAGTGATCTTGTTCAACGTTCGATAGTCAATACAAAGTCTCCAAGTCCCATCCCTTTTCCGTACAAACACAGTTAATCTCCCACAAGGTGATGAACTTGGTCGAATGTGACCTTTCTATAGTAGTTCTTGAATTTTCCTCTTGATTTCATCTTTCTCCAGAATGAAGCACCGATAGATTGGTCCATTGGGTAACGATGCACTTGGGGTCAGATCGATGGAGTGCTTGATGTGACATTGTAGAGGCACCCTTGTGAGGGAGGTGAAGATGTCCTCGTACTCCTCCATGACCTTGTCCATATGTTATTGTCATGCGAAGGGACCCTATCTAGAGGTTGTGGCCACCGTATTCTTCTTTCCTTGAGGGTGTATCATCAGGAAAACAAATTTCCCAATTTTGGAAATGAGCTTACTGCATTGTTTTGTAGTAACTAGGGAGATGGTAGTAGGTAGTGCTACCTCTAGTACCCTGTACAACTTATTTCCCAATGTAATAATAACAACGCGAGGCCTTGACTCATACACAGCATGTCACTTCCACAAGTATGGTTGGCCTAATAATACATCACAAACATAAAGGGGAGTAACGTCACATATTACCCCATCCGTGAAGGGCTTGATGTTGTATAGAAGGAGACATTGTTGGCTCATGTGCATATCTCATTCGTGAAGCCACCCAATGGTGAATGGATGTGAGCGTCTTGTGGTCAATAAGCCCAATTGCTTCATGACCTCTATTGTAATGAGGTTCTTTTGGCTCCCCCTATCGATAGTGAACTATAGCGGGGAACGCTTTACCCACATCTGGGAGTGGAAGAGATGCTCCTCCTCCTCTGGATCCTCAGGTTCCTCTTTTTGGATCTTTGTGGTGGTGATGGTGGCGTTGGGCTCCTCATCAATAATCTGCTTCCCTTTGTCATTCTACTTGTTGGCTTATGACTCAGAGTTGGAACATGCATCTGATTTTGAAGCCTTCAGCTTGGCCACCAATGCTTGCTTGGCCCGACACTCACTTGTGTTGTGGGTGGAGCTCTTATGGAACTTACACCAGTTTCTTGTGTCCCTCCTCAGCTTCGTAGTGTTGTCCTTTTCTTCTGGGCTTGGAGAGTGGTCCTAGGCTATCTCGCCTTGGCCTTTTCCTTTGTTTTGCGGTTTGGGGGAACTTTTCCCTTGCTTCGAATTCACTAATCCAAAGTCTCTCTTGTTTTGTTTAAGCTTCTACTCGACCTTGACAGTGTATTGGTATGCCTTGGCAAGTGAGGATATGTCCAGGAAATCCATCTCGTCCTAGATGTATCTATGTAGGAAGTTGTGGTACTTGAGTTCCAAATGCTTTTCAAAATCCTTGATACTCAACTTCGTGCGAAGGGTATGAAAAACATTGGTAAACTCCTACACATTTTGGTCCCTTCCCTGTCACAACATGGTCCACTTTATGTATTTTTCCTTGTAGCTCCTGACAGGATAATACTTCTCTTTGGTGGTGTCCCGAAATGAATTCCAAGTGGGAGTGGATGAAAAGAGTGAGGTGGTACTTTCGTCCTTCTTCTCACAATAGGTTTCCCACCAGTCCTTGACATGGGGGGTGGCTTTGAGAAGAGCAAAAGTAATCCTTACCCAGCTAGAAAAATCATGAACATAAAAATATCCTTCTAGAAGATTCAACGATTTATCTACAGTGTCTACATCTATTTAGCCCTCAAATATGGGAATTCCAGAGTTTACTTGTACCTTGAAAGGTGTGGAGCTTCCAGAGTGGCTGTTGGATGTGGATGCACCGTCGGTAGGAAACTATTGAAGGATCTGGGAAAAGTTATTCATGATCGTGTTGATTTATTTCTCGAGGGCCTCCTCGAGAAATATTTTGATAGGATCTCCTACTCCTTGAGACACACAATCGTATTGTGCTCTTTGCCTTCTGATCCTACTTCTTCCATTCTTCATCTAACACTCTCGTTGATTTAGTAGCTGTATCTACTGCGATCCAGTGATCTTTATCCACCAACAGGTCCTCCATCTTGAGTTTTCACAACTCAAAACTATGACCATTAAATTTCTCGATCTCTATCTTTCCACTGCTCGCCATCTTATTTCACCACCAAAATTGATCTCGCAGATCTTCCACTGGATAGGGTCTACCACAGGCCTGAGCAAAACCCCTCAGCAACAAAGGCGTCCCATGGAAGCCAAATCTGCTTTGATTCCAAATGTAGGTTTTAACCCCGTACAGAAATTACCTACATATGAATTCTAAAACATAGAAAATAAACAATGGAAGAGCATAACATATAAAAGACATATATACAAATTTTTCCCACTAGATCCCAGAACTGAGACTACCAGCTTGATTTTTCATTATGTTCCTTTCAATGTGCAAAAAACATGTGCAAAAATCATGCACAAAACCATAGGTGGGTCCACCCAACCTAACATAGGGTCCAAAACCAAAATTTTCTGGGGCGATGCCCCAGACCCCATAAAGTGGGGTTACGGGTACCCCTAAAACCCCTTGTTAACTACGTGGAAAGAATATAACACAACCCAACATTCTACCACTTGTTGTTTTCTTTCCACAGGGGGCCATAAGAGAGCTTAGTCATTTTTCTGGCCCTAAAATGCCCATTGTCTCTCTACACCAAGAGAACTTCTCAGAGCTCACAAATTTTGTCAATGCATCTATAGTATTCTTCAAAGTGTCCACCTTTACCAGCAAAACCTTTTTGTGTTCTATCATATCCCTCACAAAGTGATACTGAACATCAATGTGGTTTGTCTTTGAATGATATGAAGGGTTCTTTGCCAAGAAAATTTCACTTTGGCTATCACAGTCTATCCTTATAGCTTCATGTACTTACCCGATACTTGAACACAATCTCTGCAACCAAACTGCTTCCTTGCTTGCATGAATGGCTACATTGTATTCTGCCTCTGTAGTTGATAGTGCCACTAGAGATTGTTTCTTACTGATCCAACTGTCTGCACCTCCAAATAGGTTAAACACATACCCACTTGTAGATCTTCTCTGATCCAAATCTCCAGCCTAGTCTGCATCAACAAAGCCATGAATATCCAACACTCTGTCCAATCCTGGTCTTCCTTGGTAGCACAAACCATAATCACTAGTGCCATGCAAATACCTGAAAACCCGCTTCACTACTGTCTAGTGTTCCTTCCCTGGTTTTCAATAAACCTGCTCAATACTCCCACTGGATGTGCAATGTCTAGTCTAGTACAAACCATTGCATACATCAGGCTACCGACTACACTTGCATATGGAACATGGGACATGTCCTCTTCCTCTTCATCTGTCTTAGGACACTGTTCAACAGATAACCTCACACCTACATGAATAGGAACCTTCATTGGTTTACTCTCCTGCATATTAAACCTTTGCAATATTGTCTTGACATACTTCCTTTGGTCTCACCAGAGCTTCCCCTTTGCCCAATCCCTTTTAATTTCCATGCCCAAAATATAGTTTGCAGCACGAAGATCTTTCATGTCGAATTTGGAGGACAATTGGGTCTTCAAATCCTGGATAACTTTTTTGTCATTTCCAACCAAAAACATATCATCCACATATAAGACTAGATAAAAAACATGGTCACCAATTATTTTAAAATACACAAAGTGATCTGCTTTGCTTCTGGTGAAGCCAAGTCCCTGTATAAATGTATCAAATTTCTGATACCACATCCTTGGTGATTGTTTTAACGCATATAGAGACTTCTTTCACTTACATACTAGTTCCTTCTTACCCTTCACTGCAAAGCCTTCAGGTTGCTTCATGTAGATCTCCTCTTCCAGATCCTCATGAAGAAATGTTGTCTTCACATCCATCTGTTCTACCTCAAAATCAAAAGCAGCAATAATAGATAAAAGTAATCTAATAGAAGTTAGCTTGGTAACAGGAGAAAGAATATCACCAAAATCAATTCCCGGTACCTGGGAATAACCTTTTTCTACCAATCGAGCTTTGTATTTCTCCACTTTTCCTTCTGCATTTGTCTTTTTTTTTAACACTGATTTCATGCTAATGGGTTTCCTTCCAGCCGGCAACTCCACCAGATCCGAAGCCTCATTTTTGTGCAAAAATGCCATTTCATCAACCATGGCCTCTTTCCAGAGTTTTCCATCCTATAAATCCACTGCTTCCTTCACAGTTCAGGGATCATCATCAATAACAGACAAAGAAAAATTTGAACAGAAAGTAGATGAACTATACCTTTATAGCCGCCTTCTTTCTTGAACTGATCTTCTCACAGCCGGAGTTTGTGGCTCTTCATCTTTTGATTCCTCCTTTTCTATAGAGTCGAATTCTTCCTCCTTTAGCTCAAACTCTATCTTCTCAGGTTCCTTTGGTTGGACTTCATGTTTAATAACATCCTTCACCTCTCTAAACACCACATCTTGGCTATACATAACCTTCCTTGTTACTGGGTTCCAAAGCTTATAACCCTTTAAACCGTCTTATACCGAATAAAGATGCACTTTTCATATTTACTATCTAGCTTTGTTCTTTTCTCCTTTGGAACATGTACATATGCATCGCATCCAAATTCTCAAATGTGAAAGAGAGGGTTTCTTACTAGACCATAACTCTTGTGGAGTCTTATCCTCCAACACTAATGAAGGTGACTTGTTGACCAGGTAACATGCAGTATCCATCACCTCTGCCTACAATTCCTGTCCTAACTCGGCACCACTGTGAATTCTTCTTGCCCTTTCCATCAATGTCTTGTTCATTCTTTTTGCAACTCCATTTGCTGAGGTGTATATGGATCAGTCTTCTGCCATGCTATACCACACTTCTTGCAGAATTCTTGAAATTCCTTACTGCAAAACCCTCCACCATTATCTATCCTCAACACCTTTGTCTTCTTCTCTGTCTGGTTTTCCACTAGAGCCTTCAATTATTTAAACCTATCAAAGACTTTAGATTTCTTCTTAAGGAAATATATCCATGTGTTCCTTGAGAAGTCATCTATAAATGACACATAGTACACAGACTTACCCAGTGATGGAACCTTCACAGGTCTAAGCACATCACTGTGCACAAGCTCTAATATTTGTTTCGCCCTCTTACCACCAGAAGGGAAACTCACCCGATTCTACTTCCCATATACACGATTTTCACAGAAATCAAAATCTAGAGAGATATTACTCATGCCTTCTACCATACCTTTACCATGAAGTATTCGAAGGCCCTTCTCTCCAATATGTTCAAGTCTTTGATGCCACAACATGGTCTTCTCTCCAGAGACCACTAGATTTTCTACTCCACCTTCAGGAACCACAGAACTGTTGCACCCATCAACAACAATGCTACCTAGCAGCTTGTACAGAGTTCTAATCTGAATTCCCGACATCAATACCAGTGCTCCCTAAAAAATCTTGTAGGTATACTTCTAAAACACCATTTTTACACCTACATCATCTAGCTTGCTAACAAAAATCATATTTCTAGCTATTGCAGGAATATGCAGAACACCTAGAAGTGTTCTAACCCTTCCACCTTGTAGCTTCAACTTTACTTTTCCATGACCAATGATTCTAGCCTTCTTATCATCCCCCAAGAAGACATCACCACCATCGGATTTCTCATACTTGTAGAACCACTCTCTATGGGGAGTGAAGTGAAAGGATGCACCTAAGTCAATCAACCATGCCTCATGATCTACATGTGTACTTTAAGAAGCCAGGTACACATCCCCACCTTCATATGAGGTGGTTTTCACCTCTGCAGAAGGAGCATCATCAAATCCCTTTCCTTTATCAAGAGCTTTAGATTTATAGTCCCTTTTGTAGTGCCCTTCCTTTCCACATTTCCAACACACCACCTTTATAGGTTTTCTTGGAGATTTAGATCTCCCTCTGGATTTAGATCTCCCACTCGATGACTTATTTTTGTTTCTATTTTGGGACCGTCCTCATATAGACAAGGCATCACCATTCCGGCTCGCCATATTTTTCCATCTCATCTCCTCCGTCGACAAGGCTGAGACTATTTCATCAAACTGCAAGGCAATTGCATTGCTACCTATTGCAATAACCAGATTATCCCACGAATCTGGTAGAGAACACAACAAACTGATGCACTTATCTTCATCTAAAATTTTAATATCAACAGATGCTAACTGACTTACCACAGTATTAAATTCATTCAGATGCTTTGTCATCGAGGCTCCATCTTTCATCCTCAGGTTATATAGCTTTTTCTGCAAGAACAATTTATTCACCAGAGACTTAGATTGGTACAAAGTCCCTAACTTGTCCCACAAAGCCTTTGTTGTAGCTTCCCCTGATACATTCAGCAATACTGAATCTGAGACACACAATCGTATTGTGCTCTTTTCCTTCCAATCCAAATTCTTCCATTCTCCATCAGACACTCCCATTGGTTTAGTATCTGGATCTACCGTGATCCACTGATCTTAATCCACCAATAGATCCTCTATCTTGAGTTTCCACAACTCAAAACTCTGACCATTAAATTTATCGATCTCTATCTTTCCACTGCTCACCATCTTATTTCACCACTAGAGTCGATCTCGCAAATCTCTCATTGAACAGGGTCTACCATAGACCCAAGCGAAACCCCTCAGCAACAAAGGTGTCCCCTTGAAGCCAAATCTGCTCTGATTCCAAATGTAGGTTTTAACTCCATATAGAAATTACCTGCATATAAATTCTAAAACACAGAAAATAAACAATGTGAGAGCATAACACATAAAACACATATACAGAGAGATTTTCCCACTGGATCCCAAAACTGAGACTACCAGCTTGATTTTTCATTATGTTCCTTTCAATGTCATAGTACATATTTATACATGCCCAAGCATCCAATACCATGGACCGAAAACCATCGCATCCAATACCATGGACCAAAAACCATCATGTCCAAAAGACATGTGTGAAAATAATGTACAAAACCATAGGTGGGTCCACCCAACCTAACATAGGGTCCAAAACCAAAATTTTCTGCGGCGTTATCCCAGACCCCATAAAATGGGTTTACAGGTACCCCTCAAACTCCCTGTTAACTACATGGAAAGAATATAACAAAACCCAACACATTTATCTACAGTGTCTGCATCTATTTGGCCCTCAAATATGGGAATTTCAGAGTTTACTTGTACCTTAAAAGGTGTGGAGCCTCCAGAGTGGCTGTTGGATGTGGATGCACCGTCGGTGGGAAGCTGTTGAAGGATCTAGGTAAAGTTATTCATCATCGCGTTAATTTATTTCTCGAGGGCCTCCTTGAGAATTATTTTGATAGGGTCTCCTACTCCCTCATATTTATTTTCATCCCCCATGGGAGGCCGTTGGGATTTACAAGGCTAGTCTTAAAAAGGTTCGACCAGTTCTAGCACTAACTCTTCATATCCTGACCTGGTTAAGGACATGCAAAGAAAAATAGAGAAAGAGAAAACCACTCTGATACCATTGATCTGAATTTAAAAAGCTACATAATAAATTAGAAATATAACCATAAATATAGAGATGTAGCAGAAATAACACTTGCTTTCATTATTATCAAATAATGAAATATGATTACAAACATAATGGAAATGAGACTAGCCTGGGTGATGGTAGCTTATCTCTAAGAAGAGATGTGGAAGCTACATGCCTCTGAACCAAGTTACAATGAGGCTCAATGGCCTTTTTATTATTGAGAAATAAGAGAAAACCCTAAACAACCAAAACCCTAACCCGAGAAGATGTAACACCAAGAGTTTATGGTCCCCATTGGGGTTAGTTGGGCAGCCAACATTTTGGGGTCATAACTTGGTCATATTATCTTTGTTTGATGCATATGATACCTTGTTGGAAATAGATCTCTGAGGAATATAACTAAAACCATGTTTTTAATGAAATTTCCCAAACGAATATTTAAAAAAAAACCTCGTTTAGGGCCTAAAAATGGCTCTGAAAGTTCAAGACCTGAAAAACTACCAAAAATAGTAAACCATACCACAACTAAAGAAACTGAAAAGAAAACTGATAGAAAAATGGTGAGGGTCCAAGTTGCATAGGCAGGTGGCCACTAATGTCCACCTAGATCATAACCTGTGCATAATCTCCATGTATTTTTCATCCTGTCATCATGCCTGCAAGATCCTATCCTGTAACTCTATCCCATAAGAGCTCATAAATACTATTGATTTACATATACCTTCCTGCTAAGAGAATCCGCAACCTAATTCTCCTTCCATTTGATGTATCTGACCTCAAAGTCGAACTCAGTAAGGGTAGCTAACCATCTAGCTTGCCTGACATTTATATTTGGTCGATCGAACAAATATTTCAACCCATTGTGATCTCTTATCAATGTAAACCTCTTGCCCAAAAGGTAGTGTCTCCACATCTTCAATGCATGTATAATTGTTGCTAGCTTAGGGTCATGCATCAAGTAGTTCTTCTTGTTCTATTTAGTTTCTATGACTCATAGCAAACTTCCTGTCCTTTTTGCATGAGAACTCCACCAAGTACACTCTTGTAAGAATATGTACACACTACAAACTCTTTGTCTGGATCCACAATATTTAGCACTACTGCATGTGTCCAAAAATTCTTAAGCTCCCCAAAACAAGCCTCGCATTTTTTGTCCATTTGAACTTCTTACCTTTCTGTTGCAATGACGTGATAGGATATGCAATGTGTGAGAAGTTCCTGATGAACCTCCTATAATAACCTGCCAATCCCATAAATTATCTCACCTCATCTGCATTCTTAGGAGTTTTCCACTCCATGACGACCCTTATCTTTTTTGGATCCACTACTATGCCATCCCCGGAGACAACATTCCCCAAGTAATGTACCCCAATCTGAAAGAAGTTGCACTTGCTAAGTTTAGCATGCAACTGATGCTCTCTTAGTAATGTCAACACTGCTACTAAATGCTTGGCATGGTCTTTCACATTCTTAGAATATACCAATATGTCATCAATGAATACAGTAACAAACTTGTCTAGATAGGGAACAACACCAAACTCATAAATGTAGCTGGAGAATTAGTCAAACCGAATGGAACCAAAACAAACTCATAATACCCATATCTAGTCTGCAACGTAGTCTTGAAGATATCCTCTCATTGATGCATACCTGATGGTATCCTACTCTCAAGTCAATTTTAGAGAACATTGCTTCTCCCTTCAACTGATCAAACAAATCATCAATCCTCGGAAAAGGGTACATGTTCTTGATCATTACCTTGTCCAACTACCTGTAGTCAATGAAAAATCTAGGATTACCAAATTTCTTCTTCACGAACAACATTGGTGTACCCCCGGGTGATACACTCGGCCTAATGTATGTTGGGTTGTGTTATATTCTTTCCGTGACTAGCCCACGTAGTTAACCAGGGGGTTAGAAGCAGGGTGAATCCCCCCCTTCGTTGCACCGATTGCGTAGCAGGGGGAATCACACGGGATTTGAGGGGTGCAAGTAACCCCACTCTATGGGGTTTGGGGCAGCACCTCGGAAACTTTTTTTTGGGACCCTATATTAGGTTGGTGGACCTACCTATGGTTTTGTGCATGATTTTTCACACATGGTTTTGGAAACAATGGTTTTTAGTCCATGGTATTAGATGCTTCGGCATGTATAAATATGTATTGTAACAATGAAAGGAACATAATGAAAAATCAAGCTGGTAGTCCCAGTTTTTGGACGCAGGGGAAAATCTCTGTGTATATGTGGTTTATGTATTATGCTCTCTCATTTTTTATTTTCTGTTCTTAGAATTTTTATGCAGGTAATTTATTTTCGGGGTTAAAACCTACATTTGTTATTGGAGCTATTTTGGCTTCAAGGGGACACCTTTGTTGCTGAGGGGTTTCGCTCGGGCCTGTGGTACACCCTGTTCAGTGGGAGATCTACAAGATCAATTCTGGTGGTTAAAGAAGATGGAGAGCAGTGGAAAGATAGAGATAGCGAAATTTAATCATTAGAGTTTTGAGTTGTAGAAACTCAAGATGGAGGATTTGTTGGTGGATAAAGATACTTGGATCAGGGTAGATCTGAGCACTAAACCAACAAGAGTGTCTGATGAAGAATGGAAGAAGTTGCATCAAAACACAAAGAGAAAAATATGATTGTGGGTCTCAGACTTAGTATTGTTGAACGTATCATGGGAAGCTACGGTGAAGGCTTTATGGGACAAGTTAGGGACTTTGTACCAATCTATGTCTCTCGTGAATAAATTCTTCCTATGAAAAAGTTGTATAACCTGAGGATGAAAGATGGAAACTTAGTGACAGAGCATCTGAATGCATTTAATACTGTAGTAATTCAGTTATTATTTGTTGATATTAAAATTTCAGATGAATATAAGTGCATTAGTTTGTTGTGTTCTCTACCAGATTCGTGGGATAATCTGGTTATTGGAATAGGTAGCAATGCAACTGCCTTGCAGTTTGATGAAATAGTCTCATCCTTGCTGATGGAGGAGATGAGACAAAAAAATATGGAGAGCCAGAATGGTGATGCCTTGTCTATACAAGGACGGTCCCGTAATAGAAAAAAAGATAAGTCATCGAGTGGGAGATCTAAATCTAGAGGGAGATCTAAATCTCCAGGAAAACCTATAAAGGTGGTTTGCTAGAAATGCGGAAGGGAAGGGCACTACAAAAGGGACTGTAAATCTAAAGCTCCTGATAAAGGAAAGGGATCTGATGATGCTCCTTCCACAGAGGTGAAAACCACCTCAAATGAAGGTGGCGATGTCTACTTGGCTTATTCAAGTACACATGTAGATAATGTTGGCATTAAGATATAGGTGTTATCCTTGATGGAAACTCACTCAGATGAAAGTTCACAGTACAGCAGGTTAACAACAAAGGATTATAGATTAACTCCAAAGAATGAAGAAAGAGAGGTATATGTTAGTTCACTTTGTCCAAAGCATGTATACAAGCGGTTTAACAGAACAAAAGTAGCGTATAATCTATACATGCACTTTCACAGGAGGAAAAGATCATACATGTTGGAAAACCAAGTTTTTGGTCCAATGTATTTTGATCTAAGGTATTGGTCCAAGGTATTTGATCCAAGGTATTTGCTCCAAGGTATTCATCATAAGTAGTTTTTGTACAAGGTATTGAGAAAGGCCTAAGAGTATATAAGGAGGAGAAGATCATTAGGCCAGGTGTGTAACTATTGAATATCTTCTGAAGTGTTAAATCATATATGCAGGTTATGAGCTTCTGATACCTTGCTTGATCTGATCTAAGGATGCACCCTTGTAGTTGATGATGATTGATGGATTGGGATCATAAAGCCTTAAATGTATTATCATTATATGGTTTGATCATGGACAGTTTAGATCTGAATACTGATGCATGTTTCATTCTGTAAATGATATGATCTAGGTATCACTGAAGTATGGAATGTCTGTGAAGTTTTAAGTTAGCATTTGTAGAAAAGTATTTTGTTTCGCTTTGGTAAAAGCACGTATACATGCTACTTCAACACATAAAAGTAGCGTATAACTTATGAACTATGATGTTTCAAGTTACAGTTAGTTCTAGTTGTTGATGCAGATTTCTAGGCTTTGCTTTATGTTATAGTGACTGCATTCTGGTGACAGTGTTCAGAGTGATTGATCGTGATTTTGCATCAGCGATGATGGATGAGATCTAATGATGGATCAGGATCATAATGACTAATCATTATGTGATCTGATGGGCTAGGTCTGATTGCTAATACATATTTTATCCTTTATATTTGATGATCTGGGTATGTCTGAAGTCAAGAAGTGCAGCGAGGTTATAAGTAAGTATTTGCATATCTATACACTGCTTCGCTTTGATGAAGTTGTATATACACGCTGGTTCGGCTGTTCCAAGTTGCATATACACTCTGATGTATGTTTTTTAGGTTATAGCTGGTTCTTAATGATGATGCAGTATTTTGGGTTCAGATTTGTGTACTATTTACATTGATCTATCTGTTCCAATGGATTTGTTGAAGTTGATGGTTGATTCAATTGTGTTAGAGGCTCAGAGGTTGTCAGTGATTGATCAAGTTTGGTTGATTCTGAGAGTGATGATTGAGTTTTAGTGATTGGTTGATGTAGATGTAGTTGATGGTTGTATTGCAATGATGATTAATTCTAAGCTTCAATGTTGTTGAGGGGCCTAATATGAAAATTGGATGAAACAAGGCCTTCATGTGTATTTTTGTCTACCAGGAGCATCCAGTCTAAAAATTTATGAAACGTGGTCCCTGCAGGAAGAAGGAAGGTCATAGCCTTTTGTAGGTCAGCGCCTATGTACTAGTAAAAATATCAGATAGTACAAGAGCTACGGTGTTGTAGCTCCATTCCAGTAGAAGCTAGAGAACGAGAAAAGGTTGTAACCTTCTGCAGGTAGAAGTCTATGTACTCGTATGAGTATGCACCAATACAATGTTGTAAACAGATTTTATTATTGTTGAAAGAAGACAGAGATGACAATAGCAGGTGATTTTCACCCACATTGGGCTTCCATCTTAAATCTTTGTGTTCATGTGTGTTGCTTATGTGTGATGCTTTATTCTACTTTTACTACACTGTCTAATGAATCTTTGATGTACTCGTCTAAGCTCAACACATGATAAATAGTTTAAATCACAGGTTCTCTGCATATACATTGGTTTCCTCAAGCACAGTCGCGTGCACACACTAGTTCACTTCATTGAAGTAGTGTATATAAATCTATTTGGGAAATAATATAACTGATCTGATAACACTCATTCACCCTCCTCTTAGTATTATTTCCAACAATTGGTATCAGAATAGGTCCTTCAAAGGAAGCTTGATCACTTGAAGGGAGATCCATCAACATTACTGATCAAGAAAGCATGGGATCCATCAGACCACCAATCTTCGATGGGAGCAGCTCTGTTTATTGGAAAATAAGAACCACAACCTATCTACAATTGCTTGGAACAGATGTCTAGGAAATTGTGGAAGGAGGATATACATTTCCAACAGCAATTCCTACAGATACAACAGGTAAAAACCAATATGAAACCAATGCCAAAGTTGTCAATACTTTATTGGGAAGTCTCTCACAATCAGAGTTTTCAAAGTCATGTGACTCAAATAAGTGAAAGAAATATGGGACAAAATTTTTTTAAGCTATGAAGGAGACTCTCAGGTAAAACGTGCTAAGCTTCAAACTCTCAGAATTCAGTATGAAACTCTTAAGATGCATAGTGTTGAAAGCATAGCCAGTTACTTCCTACATATAGATGAGGTTGTCAATTGTATGAAGAATCTGGATGAAGAAATTAATGAAGATACCTTAGTTGAGAATATTTTTACATGCTTATCTGCTAAATTTGAATCCAAAGTGTCTGCCATAGAAGAAAAACAGGATCTGTATAATATCACTATGACATAGCTTCATGGAATCTTAACTGCCTTTGAGATGAGAATAGGAGGACCATCAAATATGAGAGAAGCCACATTCAAAGCTTCAACAAAAGGAAACGAAGAGAACAGTGAATCAGGACATATTTCAGAAGAAGAAGATAAGGTAAACTTTGTCAAAAAGCTTCAACGAGGTTCTGGAAGGTTTAAAGGTAACTTACCCTTCAAATGCTTTTCTTGCGGTAGAGTTAGTCATTATACTGCCAGATGTCCTCATAAAGATAAATTTGAAAAAGGAAAGGAATATGCAAAAGGGAATAGAAAACAAGTTGTGACTAAAAGGAGTTACTATACTCATGAAGATAGTGATGGTTTATCTAATAGTGATCAAGATAAAACTGGACAAGATTACAGACTTCTCATGGCTTATGACGATGATAATTTTTAGGATGCTTTAGAAGACGAACACCCTCATGAAGAAATATCTAAACTCAAAATCTGTTTAGAAGAAAATAATATGATTATAGATACCTTAACATACCAACTTTCTAAAAAAAGAAAAACACAATGAATAACTAGAATGTGAAATTGTGGGTCTAAGAAAGGATCTTGAGGAAATGAAATCTCTCAATCTTAGATTTGCTAAAGGATCAGAAACTTTAAATGAAATTATCAAAGTTCAATGTTCTCCTCTAATAAAGATAGGTCTTGGATATACTGAAGAAGCATCTCAATCACAGAAGCCATCAACCTCCACCAAAAGCTATCTTGATGTAGCAAAGACCAGTGAACAATATGACAATCATCAGCAAAGGCATAAAGCAGATCACCAGGTAAATCAAACTAAATTTACTCCAATGATGAATAGAAGCCACAACCAACATCAGGTAAATCATACTAAGATGAATATCAATAGAAACTACAATCACCAGGTCAATAGATTCGATAGTCCCAGGAACTTCTTTAATGGGCAATGTTTCTCATGTCATAACTTTGGATACAAAGTTACTCAATGTGTTGCTTACGAAACCATCATGACTAGAGAAGCATGAAATTAGAGGAATGTAACAAAGATAAAGAAAAGATCCTATAATAACTTTTCTCTTCTTGAAAATTAAATAGAATGCTCAATCTGTAACAACTTTGGCCATGAAGAATCTTAATGCAAGAGAAAATTTTGGTAAACATCTCAAAAGGCGAGAACTCCATTAAATCCAAAGATATGGGGAAGGAAAGAATCTTAAACAGAAAGATGTGGTATAGCCTTGTATGCAGAAGGACAAGAAAATCAGTGGTACATCAACAGTGGATGCTCAAAACACATGACAGGTGACAAAGAAAATCTTCACTCATATAATGCCTTAGAAAAGGAAAAGAATGTCTCATTTGGAAATGACACTCCTGCTGTCATAAAAGTTAAAGGATTTGTTTTCTTGAAGAAAAGGTTAAAGTTGAAAACTTATGTATGTAGACAGTTTAAATCATAACCTATTGAGTGTTAGCCAAATGTGTGATCAAGGAAATGAAGTACTGTTTCGATCAAGCGGATGTGTTGTTCGTGAGCTTGTTATAAGAGAGACCGTGATCAAAGGTACAAGAACTCCAAACAACTTATACATACTCAAGGGAGGACAACAACAATGCTATCTAAGCAAAAATGATGAAAACTGGTTGTAGCATAGAAGATTGGGACATCTAAGCTTTTCTCAAATAAGAAAAGCATGCAGATTCAAGGCTTTTCGTGATCTTCAAGATATCAACATCCCAGAAAATACAATATGCAAACCATCTCAAATCCACAAGCAACCCAAGTTCACTTCATGGAAAATGAAGGGTCAACTAGTGAGCCTCTTGAACTTCTCCATACTAATTTATAAGGACCATCAAGGAAAAATCACCTGATGGAGAAGAATACTTTATATTGTTCATTGATGATTTTTCCAGAATGTGTTGGATAGGTCTTCTCAAGCATAAAGATGAAGCTTTTTAAAAGTTCCAAGCCTTCAAAGCTTTGGTTGAAAATGAATCAGATCGAAGAATCAAATGCCTCAGATCTGATCGAGGAGGGGAATTTACCTCAAATGAATTCTTTGACTTTTGTGAACAACATGGAATAAAAAGGTAATTCTCCACCACGAGGAGTCCTCAACAAAATGGTACATGGTTGAAAGAATGAATGGAACAGTTCAAGAAATGGCTCAATCTATGCTAGATGAATCTAGAACTCATGCAACCTTCTGGGGTGAAGCTATATTCGCTGATGTAACTATTCTCAACCAAGAAAATGTTTGGCTAAATAACACTCAAACTCCACATGAACTTTGGTATGGTAAGAGTCCTACTGTAAAATACTTTAAAATTTTTGGAAGCAAATGCTATATTAGAAGGACTGATGAAAAGCTTGGTAAGTTTGAAGCCAATGCAGATGAAGTTATTCTTCTTGGATATTCTTCCATAACTAAAGGATATAAATGTTATAATAAAAGACTTGGGAAAATTGTTGAAAGCATTGATGTTGTAGTCGATGAAGCATGCAAAAACCCAAAATAGATAAAATCAACAGAAGATTATGACAATGAAGAAAATGGGCATTATTTTACCACATCAAATCAAAATCATATTGAAGAAGAAACCAATGAAGCACCAAAAGAAGAGATAATGGTAGAAGAAAAGACTCTCTCTAGGTATGTTCAGGAAAATCATCCAAAAACTCAAATTTTACGGCAAAAAGAGGCAGGTGTACAGACAAGAAGAACTATTACAAGGACCTCAATCTATCTAGCATTACTATCCTCCACCAAACCTCAAAATGTAAAAGAAGCATGCAAAGATGAATGTTGGGTCAAGGCCATGGATGAAGAACTTGAGCAAATTGAAAAAAATGATACTTGGAATTAGTTCCTAGACCTCATGATAAAAATATTATAGGAACTAAATGGATATTCAAAAACAAGCTGAATGAAAATGGATAATTCATTAGAAACAAGGCCATACTCGTTTGTAAAGGGTATGCTCAACAAGAAGGTATAGATTTTGAAGAAATTTTTGCACCTGTTGCCAGACTTGAAGCCATAAGAATGTTTCTTGCTCTTTCTAGCTTTCAGAAATTCAAAGTATACCAAATGGATGTAAAATCAACCTTCTTGAATGGAGATTTAGAAGAAGTTTATAATGAATGGCCAGAAGGATTCATTCTTGGAAATGATGCAAAACTTTTATGCAGACTCGAAAAGGCCCTCTATGGTCTGAAATAGGCTCCAAATGCCTGGAATTACCTCCTTGATAAATGTCTACACCAACAAGGTTTTACAAAAGGTTCAGTAGATAGAAATCTATGTACAAATATTGAAACTGATAAATTGCTAATTATTATTGTTTATGTTGGTGATATCATTTTTGGTAGCAATGAAGAATGCACGAGTTAGAATTTCGCTTCAGTAATGTAGCAAGAATTTGAGATGTCCTTGCTTGGTGAACTTACCTATTTTCTTGGTCTACAAGTTCAACAAAATAAAGATGGTATTTTCCTTTCACAAAACAAATATCTCAAACAGATCTTAAAAAGGTACGGAATGGAATATTCTAAACCTATATGTATCCAATGGTAACAAGATGTTGTCTCAGCTCAAATCATGAATCGGTAGCAGTACATCAACCAACTTACGGATCCATGATTGCAGTCTACTTTATCTAACAGGTACCCAACCTAACATCATGCATGTAGTAGGAATAGTTGGAAGATTCCAGGCAAATCCAAATGAATCACACCTTCAAGCAGTCAAAAGAATTTTCAAATATCTTCAAGGAACTCAGGACTTTGGTTTATGGTATCCTAGAGATGCAGATCTTACTCTTCATGCATATATAGATGCACACTGGGTAGGAAGTGTTGATGACAGAAAAAAAACTAGTGGTGGTGCATTCTATATGGGTTCCAGGTTAGTGTCTTGGTTCAGCAAGAAACAAAGTTCAATTACTTTATCTACAACTGAAGCAGAATATGTGGTTGCTGCATCTTGCTGCACACAGCTACCTTGGATGATGCTAACCTTGCAAGACATTCAGATCACATATACTCCACCAATCTCCATTCTATGTGATAATAAAAGTGCCATCAGTATTTCAAAGAATCCATTCATGCATTCCAAGACCAAGCACATACCCATATCGGAAATTACCCTTTGGTTTGAAGAACGCAGGGGCAACGTTTCAGAGGGCAATGAATTATGCCTTCCATGACATCAAAAACATCGTTCAACCATACCTTGATGACCTACCGGCTCATTCGCGAAAGCGGACTGATCACCCGCAACATTTAAGAGCGATATTTCTATGTTGCCGACACTGCAAGATACGACTCAATCCACACAAATGTGTATTTTGCATCAGTTCTGGTCATTTACTTGGCTTTGTAGTCTCAAAAGACGGGATTCGTCTCGACCCATGTAAGGTCCAGGAAATCATAAATTTGCCTCCACCTTCGAATTTGCTTCAGATTCAGAAACTCTAAGGGAAAGCGAACTTTCTCAGGAGGTTCATTCCAAATTATGCCGAACTTGCTAAAGGTTATAAACATCTTTCGAAAAAGGAAGTGCCCTTTGTCTAGGATCAGGTTGCGCAAGCTTCCTTTGATGCTTTAAAAGAATCACTAACGAAAGCATCATTATGTTGGAAATAATACTGAGAGGGGGGGGTGAATCAGTATTATCGTATCAATAAAACTTTTTCAATTTCATACTCAGATTCATATACACGACTTCTGTTCAGTATATCAGTGTATATACGCGAATGTGTTAATTGCAACTAGCGTATATTCAGTAATCTTATGATTCAGTTTGTTTATCCTCAGTGAATGCATCAGAACCATATTAACAGTAAACATGAGCAGTATAATAGAACAGATCATCACACATAAGCCACACACATGAACACCATGATATAAGGTGGAAACCCAATGTGGGTGGAAACCACCTGCTGCAATTTGTTTCTATCTTCCTTTAATAAGAAACTTCTTTTACAATGTACTGGTGCAGTCCTTTACCAGCATGCAGGCTGCAACCTGCAGAGGGCTACAACCCTCTTAGCTCTTGTACTAGCCGATCCATTTACTAGTACGTAGGCGCCAGCCTACAGAAGGCTCCAACCTTCACTCGTTTTCCAGCTGCTCCATGAAGGGAGCTACAACCCCCTGGCTCTTGTACTGGCTGATATGTTTACCAGTACGTATGTGTCGACCTACTGAACTCTACGATCTTCCTGGGACCACGTTTCATACATTTTCATACTGGATCCATAAAACAACCATCATTGCAATACAACCTGAATCATCAATTTCTGAATCACCCAATACTGAATCACTGAAACCCTGTCATCAAAACACAGAACACAAACCAGAGCATAGAACTCTGCAACAACCACTAGATCCAACTCCACATTCAAATATCATACTTCATACTGTATACGCTACTCTGACGAACACAAACTGCGTGTATACGCGCTTTTACCAAATACGACCCGCGTACAGATCTGGAAATTCTAACTTATAACTTTGGAGCTATTTCAGACATCAAAGCATACCCAGGACATAACATTCATAAACATGCGTCAATAGATCTAGTCTATCCATACACAAACCATATAATCATTCCAAGCCTTGAGATCCCGTTCCATCGTTCATCATCGTCCACATGAGTGCAACCTTGGTTCAGATCAAGCAAGGCATCACCAACCCATAATCAGCATCTGGATCTCACCCTTCATCAGATATTCATCACTTGCACACCAACACCTTGGCCTAATGATCTTCTCCTTATATAGGTTTATGCTTTTCTCAATACCACGGTCCAAAACCGTAATAAATCAATACCAAGAGCCCAATACTTGGGATCAACACACTTGTCGAGATACCATGGTCCAAAACCATAGGTTCAAATACCGAGGACTAACTACCACGGACCAAAGGTAAGCTTTCCGACATGTACGCGCTTTTCATCCATAAAAATGTGTGTATACGCATACGCGACTTCGACACGACCAACCCGCGTGTATACGCTGATTTGTCACAATGAACCTGCGTATATCTCTTTCTTGACCTGTTGTACTAAGATCTGTCCTCTGATTAAGTTGCCATCACCTGTATCAACCTCTGAGTGAGTTGCCATCAAGGACAACACTTGTATCATAATGCCAACAATCTCCCCCTTTGGACTTGATGGCAACCACCACACCAAGTCACTCTCCCCCTTTGACATCAACGGCAAAGGGCGCACCAAGATATTCTCTTCTTGATCTCTATCTGTTGTCCATACTCCCCCTGAGTACCTACTGGAATCTCTGATTGAGCTCCCCCTTTGTACATGCCAAGATGTACCAATCTGTCCATGCTCCCCCTGAGCAGATGCAAGTTCTAAGACCAACAATTCATTCAAGACCATGACTATCATTCATCATATATGATCTACACCATAAGCATCAGCATCCAAGCCTGCAATACCATTCCTTTGATCAAACAACAAGATGTATCATTTAGCTTCATAGACTTTAGCAACAAATTCTAACCATAATGCCAACAATGCATTATTTGAAGTATATGCTGCCCCTGAGCCTGAGCCAACCATGACCGAACCATTTCCTGGGTCTATTCTGCTGCCCTTTCTTCTGATCTCTATATACGCGACTGTGCAGCATATAACTTCGCGTATATACGCGACTTGTCTTCATGAAACCTGCGTATGAGATTTGGAACACTGATGTTCCACACTTCCAGCTTCCTCTGAATCGGTCATGTCTGTATACTCTGCTATGCCACATCTTTCTGGCTGTACTTCCTTTTTCTTCCATATTTTCAACTGTGATGATGTTTTCTTCTTTTGGTTTGGTGTCCACAATCTTCTCCTGCATTCTTTCGCTATGTGTCCCAGCTTGTTGCATACATAACATCTTACATGTTTTATATTCCTTCTGTAGCAATCAGCAGCTTTGTGACCAAACATATTGCAAGCAAAACAATATCCCTTAAAGTACCTTGAATGTGATGATCTTTCTACATGATGGTCTTGAACCCTTCTTCTTCCACATCTAGCTGCAACATGTCCAAGATTATGACATACATAACATTCAACATTATTCATAGGAGGAGTAAAAGATTTTCTTTGAGGAGTCTCTTTCTTTGATCGTTGATGGGGTTGACCTTTCATCTCCTTGTTGATCATTTTAGATTTCTCTTTAGAGTTCCTTGCCTCACCTTGTGCACTAGATTCACCTTCAAAGGATTCATGAAAACCAAGACCAGTCTTGATAGCAGGAGATCGTTGACTACTAAGAATATCATCCAAAATCTTAGTACTATCTTGAAATCGCAATAGTTTATCCTTTTCTTCTAATTTACCTTTCAAGATATTTACCTCAACTTGATGTTGTTCTTCCTTTTCCAGACATTGCTTTGTCAAAGTCTCTTCAGACTTTCTTCCTTCTTTCACTTGTTGCCTTAGTTTGAGAATCTCATTTTCTTGCTCTTCATTCAGCACCTGCAGCATTTGTCGTATTCTGGAGGCATATTCCAACTGAGCCTTTAAGCTGATAATTTCTTCTTTGAGGGCACTCTCTCGTTTGCTAGGTAGATCTTGTTGACCTATGATTTTATCTGATGCTTCATTTGCTTGTCCATCTTCAATCTGAGGTGATTTAGGATCTAAATGCTTACTTCCACTCAATAGCAGGTTGTCAATGTTCCTTTCAGCTGTCTTCTTCTTTTGACGCGCTTTCTTTCCCATTGTTCTACGGATCTCCTTCAAGCGATCAAGCTTCTACCGAAGGACCTGCTCTGATACCAATTGTTGGAAATAATACTGAGAGGGGGGGGTGAATTAGTATTATCGTATCAATAAAACGTTTTCAATTTCATACTCAGATTCATATACGCGACTTCAGTTCAGTATATCAGCGTATATACGCGACTGTGTTAATTGCAACTAGCGTATATTCAGTAATCTTATGATTCAGTTTGTTTATCCTCAGTGAATGCATCATAACCATATTAACAGTAAACATGAGCAGTATAACAGAACAAATCATCACACATAAGCCACACACATGAATACCATGATATAAGGTGGAAACCCAATGTGGGTGAAAACCACCTGCTGCAATTTGTTTCTATCTTCCTTTAATAAGAAACTTCTTTTACAATGTACTGGTGCAGTCCTTTACCAGAACGCAGGCTGCAACCTGCGGAGGGCTACAACCCTCTTAGCTCTTGTACTAGCCGATCCATTTACTAGTACGTAGGCGCACGCCTACAGAAGGCTCCAACCCTCACTCGTTTTCCAGCTGCTCCTGGAAGGGAGCTACAACCCCCTGGCTCTTGTACTGGCTGATATGTTTACCAGTACGTAGGTGCCGACCTACTGAAATCTACGATCTTCCCGGGACCACGTTTCATACATTTTCATACTGGATCCATAAAACAATCATCATTGCAATACAACCTGAATCATCAATTTCTGAATCACCCAATACTGAATCACTGAAACCCTGTCATCAAAACACAGAACACAAACCAGAGCCCATAACTCTGCAACAACCACTAGATCCAACTCCACATTCAAATATCATACTTCATACTGTATACGCTACTCTGACGAACCCAACCTGCGTGTATACGCACTTTTACCAAGTACAACCCGCGTACAGATCTGCAAATTCTAACTTATAGCTTTGCAGCTATTTCAGACATCAAAGCATACCCAGAACATAACATTCATAAACATGCGTCAATAGATCTAGTCTATCCATACACAAACCATATAATCATTCCAAGCCTTGAGATCCTGTTCCATCGTTCATCATCCTCCACATGAGTGCAACCTTGGTTCAGATCAAGCAAGGCATCACCAACCCATAATCAGCATCTGGATCTCACCCTTCATCAGATATTCATCACTTGCACACCAAGACCTTGGCCGAACAATCTTCTCCTTATATAGGTTTATGCTTTTCTCAATACCACGGTCCAAAACCATAATAAATCAATACCAAGAGCCCAATACTTGGGATCAACACACTTGTCGAGATACCATGGCCCAAAACCATAGGTTCAAATACCGAGGACTAACTACCACGGACCAAAGGTAAGATTTCCGACATGTACGCGCTTTTCGTCCATAAAAATGCTTGTATACGCATACGCGACTTCGACACGACCAACCCGCGTGTATACGCTGATTTGTCACAATGAACCTGCGTATATCTCTTTCTTGACCTGCTGTACTAAGATCTGTCCTTTGATTAAGTTGCCATCACCTATATCAACCTCTGAGTGAGTTGCCATCAAGGACAACACTTGTATCATAATGCCAACACATTAATGTATGCTCCTGACTATCAAAAAGATTTTAATCTATATCTGGCTACAGCAGATACGACCATCGCAATGGTTTTAGTTCAAGAAGTCGATGGAGTTGAACATCCTATATATTATTTAAGTAAGAACTTAAATGATACAAAAAGCAAATATTCTTACGTTGAAAAGCTAGCACTTGCAACTGTTCAAGCAATATAGAGATTTTGACACTATGTCCTCTTTCAGAAAACTACCATTCTGTCAGATTGCAACCCCATGACTTATATATTGTCGCGACAGTTGCTGGAGGGCAAATATTCAAAATGGATAGCAATACTACAAGATTTTGATCTGGAATTTGTAAAATCCAAGTCGAAGAAAGCTCTAGTCTTCGCAGAATTATTGTGCGATCTCCCATCATCGTCCAACGATGAAACATCCGAAGAAACAATCGTGGACAAAAGTTTGTTTCTGATATCTTCAAGCAATGAGTGGTATGGAGATATAATAATTTATCTCCAAACCCAAAAATACAGGCCAAACACCTCCCACTCCGAACACAAATGTATTCGATACCAAGCAAAAGACTACATGATCGTTGGTGATACACATTACCGTCGTGGTATCGATACAGTTCTGAGAAGGTGCCTCACCCATGAGGAGGTCGAAAACGTCCTGAATGATTGTCATTCAGGCACGTGTGGGCGGCATCAATTTGGATATGCTACAGCGCAAAAAATCTTACGACCAGGATACTTCTGTCCAACAATGTACAAAGATTGCATAACCGCAGTCAGAAGTTGCAATGCGTGTCAAATTTTTGATAGCAAAACCAGAAGACCACTCGCACCTCTGTAGCCAATAATGGTTGTTGGGCCATTCGCCAAATGGGGCATCGATTTCATGACATGTAACCCCACCTCGACCGAGGGGGCATGGGTATATCATAGTCGCAGTTGACTATTTTACCAAATGGGCCGAGGCGATGCCTACATTAGATAATACTGGTGAAACAACTGCCCTCTTCTTTTTCAATCATGTAGTCACTAGATTCGGCATACCACAGGCTATAGTCACAGATCATGGATCGCATTTTCGCAATCACATGATGGTCGAATTAGCTACCAAACTAGGGTTGTCTCACGACAACTCTACTCCATATTATCCGCAAGCCAACAAACAAGTTGAAGCAATCAACAAGGTCCTAAAGAGCATGCTGCAAAGGATGATTGGAGTTCACAAAAAAGGATGGCACCTAATCCTGTACTCAGCTTTGTGGGCTTATCGAACATCGGTAAGGAAAACAACCGTGTTTACACCTTTCCAACTGGTATATGGCCTGGAAGCAGTCTTACCAATCCAGTGCGAAATCTCGTCTCTCAAACTCGCAATTGATCTCCTCCCCCGAACTTCAGAAGAAGAAGCTCGTTTCTTAGAATTAATCCAATTGGATGAAACCCGTCGTGATGCCGCTTTGGCTAATGAAGCCCATAAGAAACGAGTCAAATCACAGATCGACAAAAATGTCAAACCCCATGTCTTCTCAGAAGGTGACTTGGTCTTACTTTACGACCAAGAATCCGATAAATTGGGAGCAGGTAAATTTAAGTCTTTATGGCTGGGCCCCTATATTGTTAAACGAGTGTTAGCAAAAGGAGCCTACCAGTTAATGGATTATGACGGAATTCCACTGGCGCAACCTCGTAATGGGTTGTACCTCAAGCGTTACTATGCGTAATGGTAACCTGTATGCTTTTTTTATGTTTTTGTTTTCGCTAAAGTGTTTATTTTGGTCAATTAATCCCCCTTTTACATTTGTCGTAAATGTCAAACCTATTGGAGTCATGTGTTGGATATGCCGACGGAGCGAGTCGGAGTTCGCGGAACCTATCTTCCGCAGCCTGGGCTATTTTTGATCCAAGCAGCGAGTTAGTAAGTTTCAGAGGGGTATGTATTGGTCGATCAACAAATAGCATCGCTGAATATAGTGCTTTGATAGAACTTCTCTCTGATGCCATCACACATGGTATACGCTGACTAATTGTCAGGCTAGACTCACAACTCGTAATACTACAACTCACGAGTATATATTCCGTCCAAAACCCAACTATTTATCGCATGTTCCTAAGGGTTAAGATTTTGGAAAGACAATTTGATTTTATTCAATATCAACACATTTCCAAAAACGTAAACACATTAACTGACTCATTAGCAAATTATGTGTTAGATAGACATTTGTAACATTTATAAAAGAAAACATACTATCAATGTTTGCATGTGGATCATGTAACTTAACCAAAATAAAACTCCGAAAATCAAAAATATATATAATTGTTTATGGTTTACACATAATGTTCTGTAACCAAGACAAAATCGGTCAAATGACCAAAAAACTCAAAATGCTAGGGGGCACCCTAGTCTAATGATGCTCGTGATAGCAAGTCACAGCCTGTGCGATCATGCGTAAGAGATGAGTCCATCGTCTTGGCACACCAGTAGTATGCCGCTATAACCTCAAACGTAGCTCGTCAGTCCTCACATCTGGAATACCAAGAGTGAGGCCCTCAACCTGCTCCTGTAATGCTGTGAGAGTCTCGGCCACATCGAGGTCACAAAGGATAGCCCTTCCGACGGCCTCTCCTACTGGGGCAGCAGCTGGTACACTCAGGCGAACTACTGGACGAACATGACCAACATATGCATGTACACATGAGTTTGATTAAAGTCTTGATAGAATAAAGCACAAGGACATTATAAATGAAAACGATAAACAGGAATATGGTCAAAGATTTTACCAATGGCACCCCACTGTTCACCATCCGGTAGTACTAAATCTGGATCACCCCGGAAGTCCATACCCGCATATGGATACTCGGAATAAACCATCTCCTGACGATCAAACCACCTGAAGAAGGTATCAGAAAATGAAATCTGAGACAGGCCAGTATGCCTAGACATATGGTCAACCCATCTCTGCATACGTGGTTCAGTAGGTGGAGGTAAATCGAGTGCAATATACTGCGGCTATCTTCTCCGAGGAAAAGGCAGTTAAAATAGAACCATACCCAAATTTCTTCAACCTCCAGCTCTTTATCATGGTCAACTATTCTTTCATCACAGGAAGTACTGCGTCACACAAGTTGAACACCTTCAGTTGGAGGCATTCCAAGGCATACTGCATATAAGATCAGTTGGCTACATGAAGAGCCGCACCACCAGCCATCCTACCAAAAATAAACAGAATAGTCCTGAGGGACCTATCAGTGACATCACGGATGATGATCTTGCCATCTTTACTCGGCTGAGATCCCTCTCTGTAGTATCGGCGAACATAATCTCTCATGTAGTCAGCTCCTCGGGCCGAACCTGATAAAGAGATGGGGGCACCCTGCCTCGATAAGCCAGTCAAGAAATAGATGTCTACTACAGTCAAGGGGATAGATTTGCCCCTGATCTGCAAAACCTGGTTGGTAGGATCCCAAGCATCGAGCAAATACTGCAATAAGTTGATCTGCTGTCTCATGTTAGAAATGCGGAAGAACTTCAGCAAGCTACAGTTCCGCAGTGCATTTACTGTAACCGGATCATGTAGGGCAAGCATGTCCTCTTCTCCATGCTCATGTTGTCGCCATGTAATGGTCATCTTACTCCAAAAATCTCTGAAAAACAAACAAGAGAAGAGTTAGATCCTGACTTTGGTAAGAAACAGGCAAAATTTCCATAAAAAATTGTGCATTAAATTCCTTTTCTGCGCCCAACGCACCTATAGCAGTGTTCTAGGTGCGTTGAATGTCAAATACCCTTTAGACAGGCCAACATTCAGCGCACCTTTCGATACACAGAGGGTGCGCTGAAAGCATAACGAGTTTTTCAAACCCCAGGGGCTCAGAAAAACTAGGAATCAAGCTCAGAATGTAAAATGGAAACCATGAAATGGAAGAGCTCAGGTTTAGCTCCTACCTGGTCCAAACGGCACCGAGAATCGTCGACAGAATCTCCTGAAATCAGCTGATGAAAATCAAAGGGGGAAAGCACCTCCAAAGCTCCAACAAACCAAAGTTCAAATGAAATGGTAAAATGAGAGGTAAAAACACTTTTTCATTACTTTTTACGTAGTTCAAAGTAAAATATTAGTGTTCTAACTCGTTTTCAAGCATCTATTGTTCATTTCTGACTAGTTTGATGAAGCATTTGAAAATACAATACAATCTTTGAAAGAACAAAGCTATTTATGGTAAAATCAAAAAGGGACCATTCAATCGAGCAGTTTTAGCACATAGTTCAAGCTCGTTAAAAAATAAACATAAGACATGAGCAAATGTTTCCCCTAGTGTTTAAGCTCGTTAAAAAATGAACTATTCCCCGGTAAATAACCATCGTGAATGTAGTACTTCAGCCATTAAAGCCTTGGTCGTGTTTGCACCGTCACCTCCACTTTTTCATTGGCCGATCATTCACCTCCATTTGATTGTTTACCCATTTTGAGGAATAACTGCGAAGAGTGATGTCAATAGCCATCCTTGTGACACTGCCGTGATTGGAAAATTCCAAACCTTACCTGGAATTAGCTGCTACCCGTTTTATCACTCGTTCCTCAAAAGACGAGTCTCCTTTAAGCTCTTTTCAACTAACTCGTAAAATATGAAAAGATTGCCGAGCGATTGGCCTCTCCAGCTCGTTAAAGGGATAGGAAGTGCTATCCCTCCTCTAGATTTTAATCTTTTTGGACCCGAGGGATTATTACACAAAAAGATCGAGCGCTTGTTTTGTTCGGCTCGTTAAAAGTATTGAAAATTCATCCCTTCTGTATTGTTTTATACTTTTTCAGACTTAAGGGATTAGATGACGAAAAAGGAATTTTGGAGTTACCTTTATGTCCCTTTTGAGACTCTCTAAAATTGAAAAGGACTGAGTTATCTTTGTCGTTAAACTCGTTAAAAGATTAATAGTGACAAACTTGTCTATAGACGAGAACGAGTTTCACTATCGCTAGGCTCGTTAAAACATAGCGATGGGTTTGCCCGAAGGGCAAATTATAGAACAAGCATATGTTATCCTCCTCAAGCTTGAAAAAAATAAAGAGGTACTTGTCAGCAATGATTGGGGAAAATTGGGAATAAAACTCAAAGAAACTTTGTTGGTAGCAAGTCGCTCTTGAACCTGACACTTCCACTCCGTGTCCGAGTCGGGTTGGGTTGTTTCATTCACCTGTCACATCACCATGGTCACACCATACCATCCACATTTGGGGTTAATGCTACCAATCCATCACATCAATGTCACCGATATGTTCAAGAGAAGTCATTCAGAGAATTCACCTATGTCTCACCCACTACCATACATTATACTCCATTCTTTCATGACCGCCACCTTGAACCTTATATCACCAGATTGTTTTCACCTCCATTAAAACCATTTCCTCCGTTCCGTGTCATTGATGTGGGATTCATTAAGGCCCTCCTGTGATAGATCACTTCTTCTCGACATCAGCTCATTATCCAAGAAGTTGATCTAGGAACACCCCATTCAGTACTTTGAAGCTTGCATGCCTCAATGGCAAGTTTCTCACTTCTGGCGACAGGTTTACATCAATGGCCTTCGACCGAAAGATTTTGCGTGGTGTTCGACGCCAAGTCCTTTATTCGCACCACGTGAGTCGTACTGCAGTACCTTGAGGGTCATTATCATTATCGATGATTCCTCTCGCGCTTGTTAACGGTTTACATCATTGACTGGTAATCAAGCGATGTCTTTCCATGTTCGACTTCATAACATTTCTCACATGGATCGACTTGTACTTTGAGTGAAGATCAGACAAGATTGAAGACCCCAGATCTAGTTTCATCAATCCGGGCTGCGATATATATTCAGGGAAATAAAGGCATTAAATGTACATCATTGCTGCACAGATAATCATCCACTCAAAAGGATGATGGCTCTACCAGAATCATCAGTGTACACTCAAACGATTGTCTGTCCTATGTACATGAAAATGAATTTATAAAACTGAGCATGGGAATGCCCACCTCAGCTAGATCATGAAAATAGTATGAAAATAATGTATTGTATTGTATCTTATTATAGGTCTCCTCCCAGCATTGAAAGAACTTCGGATCCTCATAATAAAGCATTTCACCGGACACTAAAAGATTAACGGCCTCATACTTAAGGGGGCAACTGTTATAGACATTTTTGGGCCCTACAACCCCAAGCATGAAATGTCCATAAACCAAGGGCTCCTAAGTCCCTAAAAGTGTTGTTCTAACCCTTAAAGGAACAAGGTCAACAGATTACAGCTTCTCCCAGAAGTTCTCCATGAGAAACTGCTCAGAATTGGTCAAAATAGAACCATTGCAGCTGCTCCACTGGCTAAGTGTGTTGCATCTCACCCAAATACACTGTGCGGGTGCATTGAATTTCAAAAGTCCCTTCTATGGGGTGCGATGGGTGAGAAATGACAAATGGCGGTGTCATTCCGCGAGGTGGAGAGGCAATGGAAGCTTCCAGAATCTTCTCCTGTGACACTTGCCTCACTGAATTCGACTAAGGATGAGTAAGAGGCCCTCAGTCTCCAAGTGGAAGCAAGAACTATCAGAGAGAGGACACTAATCAAATCACAAGCTGACTCATCCCCCTTACAGATATCTATATATGGATCCCTCATCCCAGAGGTCCAGAGGCTGGAATTTTGCATATTGTAAGGAATTGTTGTTGGTTTTTTCAGACAAACATCAGATTGTTGGGTGATCTAAGCTTTGTTTGAGGTGAAGAGGGGCTTCTTTGCTGGGAGGTTGATGCTGGGTTACTACAACCGGTTGTAACTCCTCTTGGCTCTTTTCTTGTTTATCAATAAAAGCTATTTGAGTTTTCCTCCATGCTTTTGTGTCATTGATGCTTGTTACATTTTTATGGTCAATTTACATCTGACCCTAGATTGTTTATCATTATAGATCCTTGTCTTTGTATAGTGCTATGATTTTGTGATCTTACAGGTACTTTGTGAAGCTGTTCGTGCAAGGGAGCAGGTAGCTAAGGACTATCAAAGAAGAGAGGGATCAAATCAGGAGATTGGCGCAAGATAGAGGTTGATCTTTCTGTTCCTCTCTATCTATAATTCATAAAGGAAAAACAAAAGTAGATTTTCTCTGTTTGTTTCTGAGGTAGCTGTCACACCTTAGTGGGATAGAGTAGTTCTAAATAGACACTTTTCCCTGTAGCAGTAGGTAAAATATATGCAGTTTCCAGAATGAGCAGGTAGTCGGAGCTTGGCTGCCCAAAATTGTGCAATTCCTAGAGGGAACTGGCAGCTGGCTGTCAGGACACTAGCAGCAAAAACTGCTCAATTCCTGGAGCGAACTAGCATTTTTCTATTGGGTCACTAACAGCAAAAACTACACAATTCCTGAGGGGAACTCACTGTTAGGTGTTGGAGCTTGATAGCAAAAATTACAAAATTCCTGGAGGGAACTCGAATTCTGCTGCCAGGAGCTACTGGTAGGAAAAACTATGCTGATGCTAGGAGGCTGGCTTGCTGATCACCTCTACATTGTTTTGAAGTTGAGTAGACTACCAAGAAGTAGAGAGATTTCTCATGAAAACTACACAATTTTCTGGGTGAGCAGTTGATCAACTATCGTGAGGCCTAGCTAGAAAAACTGCGCAATCTTCGGAGGGAGACAACAACTGGCACTTGGTGTCTATCCGGCATGTCTACGCAATTTTCTTAGCTAGGAGGGTGGGTAAGGTCTGCAGCCTCTATGCAATTTCTTAGTGGAGTGAGTCTCAGGGTGACTACCAGTTTAAACTATCTGGTTGACCAGCATGAAGGCAGATTGATTAGCTTGCGGGCAACACAACCTAAAATTATTTTCTTGGTGCTTCTACACTATTTTGGGTGATAATCAATCGAGTCGATAACGAGGTGATGGTATGGCTCTCGAAGGGGAGTCTAGCCATCAAAACATAAGCAAAAATGAATAAGTGTGTGAACGAGTGAATGATGCATATGTGATCCCACAAACACATACTCACATGACTTGGCAATGAAACGACTCAAATCATCTAGACCCACATGTTCAACATGAATGATCTGCAGTGCAAGTGACAAGAGCGACACTTGTGATTGATCATTGGTCGACTGTGATGATGCTTGAGTGACAGTGAATGTGACTCCATGTGTGAATTTGATATATGTTTTCATAGCTAACACAACATGTACACATGAAGCAAAGACCTTTAGCATGACGAGCGCGTGGTCACAAGCATGACTTCGACATCAACATGCAAAAACTTGGGTTAAATGAACAAGAAAGGTGGATGCAAAGACTCACACAATCTTAACGAGTGAACCCAAGTGTGTGTAGTCAGCAAGTGAAACTCTCAAGGGAGGCTCCGAAATTGGGAACAGGCCAAAGTTTTGGAAAGTGGTTGTAACAGCTACAACACTTGGTGACACACTACTAGAACTCCATCTTCTCTTTTTTTATTTGTTGGTAGCACATGGCCTTGGTTTTTGGGGAATATTGAATCACTGTGCGTGTTACTTCGACTTCTCCACTTACCCCATGGACATACATGGTTCACATTTTCCCAACTCAGTGAAAACACAATCAAAAGTTCATCTTGATCACAATGTTTCGAATTTGGGAAGGGTAGTCTATATCACAAGTTGAATATCTTTAGAGTATAATTTTTCATCTTTGGTGTTGCTCCACTACCAACAAGCCTGGATAGTACCCCAATGGAGTCACATAGGAATAGACACATTGCTCCACTACTAGTGAGCCTAGTCAATACCCTGGTGGAGTTGCATGCTTCGCCTCTCCGTGGAGGAAGCCTTCCTCTTCTTTCACCTTTGTATTGTTTTTCAAGAGGACCGTGCAACTTATTTAATTTTGGGGCAAAAGAGGGATCCTGAATTATTGAGAGTAGGAGAGGTTGTTCCTTTAGAGAAGCATGTAAGACCCCTGACATAGGTTTTGTTGTTTGGATTTTCCACTTCTTTTTTCCTACTAGTTGGATGTGCTTGAACACATAGAGCAGAAGGCTCAATATATGCATGGGGCTTCCTAGTGTGGACACAAGTTCACAGTTGAACCAAAAATCCCCTTGGAAATGGCTCGTATTTTCCATCAAGACTTCATCGGCTGAAGGTTATAACCAAGAATAGAGAAGACAGGCACAAAACTTGACCAAGTGCTGCAATGTCACAAGTCTGTTCAAATTTCATCCACATACTCAATTCAAAATCTACAATGTAGTAGTTGGCAGAAATTATTTATAGAAACAAAAATAGTAAGACATCAATAAAAAAAACAAACGTAAACAAAAAATAATAAGCAAAACAAACAAGATAAAGACAAAGATAGTAAGCAAAGCAAACAAGATGAAAACAACAAGCAGCAAGTAGACTATGTACATGGCACAGGGCACAACCCAACCTACTAGAAGTAATGGTTGAGATCTTGGTCATTGATAGGAAGGTTGTTAGCCCTCCCATCAAGTGATTACAGACAACGTGTGTGTGTGCCAAGCTTCGCATGGACCAGTATAAGTCTATCGGGTTCCATTACCAAAACTTGGTGGTATTCCAAAATACCTTTAAGTGATGATGACACTACTGCTTCAAATACTGCATGCAACATAGGCTCTCATGATGGCACAGGGTAGTTTTTTTTATTCTGAGAATGGTTCAAGTTTCTGAAATCAATGCATAAGTGAATTTCCCTAGATTTCTTATGTGGATAACCTAAACTAGAAACCTATTTATGATGACGAACTTTCTAAGTAATCCAAACATCCAAAATCTCATTCAATGTTTTTTTTGTAAGGAGTTCAAATGACATAGGTGTTTTACCTAGCTTTTGCTATAATGGCTTGGCTCCTCCTTTACCTGGAATCCAATGTTGGATTATTTGTGTGTCGTGTGTACTCAGGTCATCATCTTCCCATGTGGACACATCCTAGTACTATTTTCTCAAGCGATCAAAGACTCTTTGCTATTGCAATGTGTAGTTTGTAGTTAGACTAAATATCTTCGGATCATCATTGGTTTCCAGGTAGCTCTGTTCATTCATAGTGGTGCGCCAGTGGGTTCTTCTATTTCTTGGCCCTTGATAGAAGTTATGAAAATCATAGACCTTCTTGAGGGAAGCCACACCCTTCGGGATGGGGTCACCTTTCTTGCCCTCATTTGTAGCTTTCAGTGGCTACTCATGCTGACCTTCATCTGTTGTTATGTCCTTGACAACATCAACACTATTCGTAGGGTGCAGTACCACTTTGAGTGTTACCACATTGAGGTTGATGGTCCTTTGTAAGCCCAACATGAGTTATTTGTACTCAAAAGTGTTTCTTGTGCACACAAACTTCAAGCAACTTGAAATCATGCATTTTCTATTGTTTTGGGAATTTAAGATATACTTGGTCCTTGAGTCGTCATGTTTCTTTGATTCGTCAAAATGCATGGCCCACAACTTGTATGTACACAAACCATTTAACATGCTAGTACTGCTGCTACCACTATTCCTACGACTACTGCTACTGTTGGTACAATGCACTGTACAAGTTTCAGTACCATTAGTTGGGAAAGTAAGGAGTCCCAACTATGTGTCTGGTGGGGTTGGAGCTGGCCATTCAAGATAACACCCCAATGTTTTTTTCTAGGAGGCAGTTTCCAAATATGAGTTCTATGAAGGCAAATGGTTCATTCTCACTATTAAAGGGGGTAACATTGTGCTTCATATATCTCTTGGAAAATACCCGGATTTGGTTGCATTTTCCCTTGTACGGAAGCCACATGTGGGACTAGTCTATAGTGAAATATCCATCTAGCTTGCTGGACTAGTCTCTACTGAGTAGTAGACTATATGCTTCTGGTATGTCCACAACAAATATGTTGATGCATTGGTCGACTCGAGTGTCATGCAATAGTCGGATGATCACATCTCACAATTCACTAATGGTCAGTACCAATGTTTGATGAAGCTGGATGATTCGTTTTTGTCTCATTCCATTGTGCATTGATCTTCTTTGCAATGGAGAGTGGCCTGATGTTGGCGACCACGTTAGAATCAACCAAGCAGTTGTGAACATTGTAGTTAAAAATTTGAAAGGATAGTAGGAATGGAGGGCAACCTGAGCTTTCTTCTTCCATCTCGAGCATGTTGAGCACAATAGAAACTAATCCAAGAGGTGTGCTTGCTCCCTTGTTAGTAGAGATTGCGTTGTCCGTTGTTGTCTATCCCAATGCGCACAACAAGATGTCTCACTGAGTCTAGATCTTAGCTAACTTGAACAAACTAATGTGTGCCCAATTTTTCTTCATGTCATTAGCAATGTTGTATTCTAGAGGTGGTAGACATAATGAGGTGTCTGGAGTAGAATGAATGTTCATGTTGTGCAACGAAGTGTTTTGTAGCTTACTGCTCATGGATGTACTCTTCTCCCCCGTTGTCTTCCTGAACTTGTTTTGTGTTTTCTGCTTTGGGGAGACTGTTGGAAATAATACTGAGAGGGGGGGTGAATCAGTATTATCAAATTCTTTTCAATATACCTTCCAGATTTATACTTTAATTTATTCTTCAGATATTGATCATTAATTTGTATGTCTGTGCCATATAATAATGAACAAGAACAAGAAAAATCGATAAGCACACCAAAGAACACCAGATATAAGGTGGAAACCCAATGTGGGTGAAAACCACCTGCTGCAATATGTCTCTATCTTCTTTCAATTAGAAACTTCTTTTACAAGGATTTTGTACTGGTGCAGTCCTTTACCAGTATGCAGGCTGCAACCTACAGAGAGCTACAACTCTCTCTCATTTTCCACTCTCTCCTGGAAGGGAGCTACAACCCCCTTTTCTCTTTTACTTCTTTAAGGACCATGTTTCATTAATTTTCAAACTGGATCCAAGAAGATCAAATAATCATCAAGTACATGCAAATCACCCAATCTCCTTATACAATCAACCAATGAATCACCCAACTTCTCAGAATGCTGTAAACAGAAAAGTAATACCGGAAACCTAAACCCAGAACTCTGCAGCAATAGATAAGAGACAGCCAACAAATGTTTCAAGATAGGTCTGCAACTTCACCAATAGTGGCCTGCGAATACCCGCAGCTCTTCTATGTCTAAACTGTGCAGATCCACACTTGGTCGGTCTACTGCTCTGCGTATCTCTACACCACACGTTCTGCTACCCTGCGTACCTCTGCTCAGATCTGCACCTGCACTGCCTTCCTGACACCGTACCTCTGCAACTTGTTCCTCTGTTTCCCTATGTACGTCCGCACTACGGATTCTCCTGCGCTGCGTACCTCGCACTGCACCTTCTGTTGCGCTGCGTACCCTTGCACTGTGTCTTCTCCTGTGCTGCGTACCCCCACACTCACGCCGTGGATCGCCTGCGAACCTATGATTAGGGCCAAATTAATATTCCTCCAATGTGCCACAGTCAGTCAGATCCATAGATCTGATCATGTGCCCGAGAGATCACGACTTATCAATAGATTCACCTTAAATTTTCTCCTTGATTTAGATCTAGCTTCTAAAACCAATCACCCAAAATTTCAGATCTTAAGATATTCAAATTTCACAAGTGTCTAGCCAAGTGATCTCATTTCCTTTTTATAGGCAAGCCCTTATTCAAACCATGGGACAAAACCATTAAAAACCAATACAAGGGATCCAAATAGGGGTTCAAATAATTTAGATCCTATACCACGGGCCAAAACCATAGGATCATGAACGATGGGCTAAATACCAAGGGCCAAACATAAGAAACCCCATGTGAGCACGCTTCTCTGCATTGGATTGAGTGAACTAGGGGACTGCACCTTATGAACAGATAACCTGGGGGTATGTCCACACTTCTTGGATGGCGAACCTGTGGGTCTGCAACTTTTGAACGATGCACCTGTGAACCTCTTATTTTCCATCATTTTGAAAGCCTGAAACAGAGTTTTGCCACTTGAGTGAGTTGCCATCAAGTACAACACTTGTACCAGAGAGCCAAACCAGAATCATAATGCCAACAGAGACTAGTGGATCAACCTTCCTCATCAACAATCACATCTTTTCTTGTGCCTCCCCCAGTGTAAGGGGAGCCCCTTTACTCCTAATATTGTAACGATCGTTTTTTTTTGGGCCTGCTTCTTAGTGTTCATTTTTGGCATTACTTGCGAGCACTAATACATGTTCACCACATGCCCAGAACTTGATGGTTCATTAGGTGCAACCTCTTTGTCATAATCGGTGTCTTTTGGCTGCTCTGCATACTATTTTATGCATAAAGTTTATGACTACATACAGGGCTTTCAACTCGCTTCTAATCCGAACAAGAGTTCTCGTGGTGATGTTCTTCGTGGAATGAACAAAACTTGGGTTCTGTGCACTTTTTGACCAGGAACACATATTTCTTGGTAGTTTTTCGAGTGAACTAGTTGCTTCCTAATGAGATGTTTGCCTGTCTCTGCCTGGGTGGATGGTTGCTTGCAAATGTGTCTGTTTTCTGTTGTTTAAGCTTAGACACTTCCGTAGTCAAGTTCTTGATGAGGTGAGTGAGGGTTTCAATATTAGTTGCTTCCTTGTCCCTACACTTGCTTGCCATCGCTTGGGACTCCCTGCTCACATCTTTGGAGTCCTTTGCTGATTATTCATCCTTGATGACTCCAATTATGTGCAAGTATTTCTCAATAGCAATAGCCTCTTCGCAGTTTTCCAAAATTTTTGGTTTTGTAGCTCATTTGATGAACTGCGTAATCCTGGGCAGTAGTGTGGACATGTAGTAATCAACAATGATGGAGTCATGAGGTTTAGTATCCACTACAAACTAGTCCAATATGCGTGTAAACCTTTGATTGAGGTCTTTTACTTTTTCTTTTCCCTCCATCTTTAGGCTTCCCAATTCTTTGAGTAGCATGGTTGGGATCTTATCATTAGCAAACTTTTCAAAGAACATGCATTTGAATGCACCCCATTTCTTTATGGATTTCGGTGGAAGGCAGTGATACCATGTAGCTGCATGACCAATGAAGGTACACGGAAACAATTTACATGCTATGTCATCCAAGGGTCTGTAGCTGCACGTAGAATTTTTCCAAGTGATCTTCTACCTTAATGGTGTTGTTAGGGCTAAACTTGATGTTCACTCTCTCCACTCGCTTCGACATATTGTGCAAGACACCTGGGAGAGTGAATGGTTCCTAAGTCATCCATTCCAAATTTGGGTCAGCCATCTCTTCTTCTTCTTTGTCTTCCTCCTCTCTTTCAGAATGTGGTGGTTTTGCCTCTAAGTCAGTTGGTTCGTCTCCAGCTCTTCCTCCTCCGCTGCCTTCCCCTCCACCTCCTGTATCGGAGTCCGATCCTAAGATACCCAGAGTGTCTCGTTCACCTTGATGAAAGACTAGAGGTTCCTATCCGTCTTCAATAGCTTCTTCCATACCTTCAAGTGTTGCAAGGACTGCTTCTTCCACCAATGATACAACCACTCCTGTAGGAGTGGATTTTGGCTTTCTTAATGAAGATGGAAGATATTGAATGCCTTGGATTAGTCCAACTACTTTCGCGAACTAACAAGTGATGGGATAGACGAAGCAAAGTTGATGATAGGGAATCTCATGTTCAGTCCTGGGAGGTGAGGAGTAACCAACTGTAGAGTCATGCGTAGGTGAGAGGGAGTGTGATTTACTGTCTTGACCAGATGGTTGATGAATGAGTGGGAGAGGATTTTCAGCCATATAAAACTGGTTTCCCTCCTTCTAGCGCCAAAAATGTTGAAGGTGCTAGACCCTCCAACATTCAGGGGGACCACCCCAGTATGAAGTCCCAACTAGACCTCACACTATTTGGTGTGGGAGTCTCATCCAGTATGATGGCCCTGTTGCCATTATCTTAAATATTTGCCTCAACTCTTTCTTGTCAGCACAGAAGAGTTGTTTGCTTTGTCTTCGAGAAGTGAGGTTAGCGTGCCTTGTTACTGTAAGTGTTACTTGTATCAATGGTTCTCTCATTGTAGAGGAAGAGGGCAAGAGTGAGTCCCCACATCAGTTTGGAGGAGGCCCCAACTCTACTAGGAACACACAACGCAACAGGATGTGGATAAATTCCAGAGGAACATTCTGCAAAGATGTGGTACTCACAACACCCTAGGGAACATAACACCTACAACACTCAATGGATGAGTCCACACAAGTGTAACGGTTGTGACAACAAGTTCTATGTAAAAGGTCTTTCTGATGTCCGGGGAGGTAGACAGTCTAGGCGAGACAATGTTAACAACATATACAACACATTTTCATTAATAAATTATGTATTACAACAAGTGAAATGAGATCAAGTGTTCAACACAGGTTAAAATAAAATGCATTAGAAGTGTTCAAGAGTAGCCTTAGAGCAGTTACAATACATGTGTGAAAATGTGTTGGCCTACTAGTAGGCTTCTGAATTAAGAAAAATTTCAAAGACACATCATTACACCATACATCACTAATCCACGGAGCCTTTACTTACTCCTCAAAGAAAATATTATAGACTCACTTGGCTATGTGGGAGGAGCTGAGGTGATATATCCTTTGCATGTACAAATGAGGGGGTATTTATAGCCAAGGGTGAAACTGACTCTTGTGGCTATTGGACTACCCCATGATTGTTTGAATTCCATGACTTTTCAACCTTAAATGACTCTTTGTACAACAATTGGATCTCTTGGAATTCCACGTTACATTACATTGATTGATAGTATGGCCCACAATAGAGATGTGGATGACATGAATCATGACATGAATCGACATGACAATGCTAATAAATTCGTGCTGTTATTGGTGTGCATGTCTGGTTATAATGTTACTAGGTTATGTATGTCTTCTTCGTGTGTCACAACTTCACCTCTGCATGGTAAAGTGCACAAAGTTTTCGATGGTCGTTGGTTCGGTTGATGTTGCTTTTTCACATTTCTCCTTGCTTGTATGTTAGTAAGCTTGACAGGTTCGTCTGTTCGTGAAAGGTGCATGTTTGTCCATCCGTCCTTCTATCCATGCGCACATCTTGCATGTTTTCTCATTCGTCCATCCACGAACACTTCTTTTCATGATCATGTGTTTGCGAGCACATCTCTTTGCATGCATCATATATTCATCCTTTGGTGAACTTGTACTTCTACATGTGCTCCCTTTTTTCATCACATTCGTCGCCACGCCATGTTTGTTTGTGTACCTAAACCTGCAGTCACTCAGGACGAGATGACATAAAATCGAAAAACCTCCTAGACTATAATGACACATTTTCATTTTGAATGCAGGTGACTAATAGAGGTAACAAGGTTGCGAGGTGGGATGGAGGCTCCGGGCACTGTTGATGAAAACTGCACAAGAGTCACTGGGTGATGGAGATGGGAAATCTGGATCGACAATGAACGTCCACGAGTTTGGCTTAGTTGGAGGACAAAACTGCATAGTTTTTGAGGGGAGCAATTTAGGTTGCAGGAAGGTGGGGTAGGAAAAATCTGTGTAGTTTCCAGAACGAGCGGGTAGTGGGATCTTGGCCGCTCAAGCTACATAATTCATGGATGGAACTGGCAGATGGCCATCAAGACATTGGCACAAAAAACTATGAAATTCTTGGAGGGAAGTGGAAGTTTGTTGTTGGGTCACTAGCAGCGGAAACTACGTAATTCCTCAAGGGCACTATGAGTCAGCAGCTGGAGCTTGGAAGAAAAACAATGTAATTTCTTGAGGGAATTGACAGTCTACTATCGAGAGCGGCTATTGGGGAAAAATGCTCTCATGTAGGGAGGCTATCCTACTGATCACCTTTATGTAGTTTCTGAGTTGAGCAGACTACTAAGCAACAAAGAGCTTGCTCATGAAAATTGCTCAATTTTTTGAGTGAGTAGCTGATCAACTATCGGGAGGCATGGCTTGAGAAACTACACAATCTTCTGAGGGAGACAGTGAGAGGCACTAGTTGTTTGTCTGACCTATCTGTGGAATTTTCTCATCTAGCAGAGCAGGTAAGGTCTGTAGTGTTTGCGTAATTTTTTAGGGGAGTGAGTCCTAGGTTGGATTTCGGGTTAAACTTTCTAGTTGATGAACATGAAGGCGGATTGATTTTCTTGCAAACATTGCAACCTGAAATGATTTGTTTGGTGCTTCTGCACTATTCTGGGTGAAAAGTGATCGATTCGATATTGTGGTGATGGTCCATCTCTCGGAGGGGAGTCTGGTCGTCAGAACTTTAGCAAAAATGACTGTCTATGAATGAGTGAAAGATGCATATGTGATCCTAGAAAACCCACTCACATGACTCGATGACGAGCCAACTCAAATCATCCGGACATACATGTTCAACATGAGTGACCGACAGTGCAAGCGGCAAGCTCAACACTTGTGATTGATCATTGGTCAACCATGATGATCCTTGTGCGACAACGAATGTGACTCTGTGTGTGAGTGTGATAGATGTTTTCATAACAAACACAACATGTACACACAAAGTGAAGACCTTGAGCATTAAAAGAACATGGTTAGAAGGATGAATTCGACATCAACATGCAAAAACTTGGGTTAAATGAACAAGAGAGATTGATGCGAAGACTCACACGAGCTCGCGGAGTGAACCCGAGTGTGTGCAGTCATCAAGTGAAACTCTGAAGGGAGGCTCTAAAATTGGGTGCAAGCCAAAATTTTGGATGGTGGTTGTAGTCGCTATAACACCTAGCTATCAGAATGCTTGCATTGGGCCACCCAATCAATCGACAACTCAAGTTTTGGTTAATTAGGGAACTTGACTTGGAATGACACGTGTTGAGGTGGACCCCATTAGACCCTTGGGACTTTGGGCAACTTGGATCCCAAAGGAGTTGCAAAGAGAGTTAGGTTGGTGTAACCCAAGCCAATATGATGTGTGCCAAAGAGGACACCATTGGGATTATTGGCTGTCAAGCCACCAAGAATTCAAGAAAATTAAATGAAGGGCGGGGCTGGTAGAGCCCAATCTGACATGAAGTGGACTATGCAAAACCCACTTTGGTATCTCATTGTTAGCCCTCTCGTATATCTCATAGATAACATTCCGACGTGTAGACAAATGCAATCTGCCATGGTGTGGGTATTTGGCTGAGCCCACTTGATGATGGTGTGATACTTTCATGTTTGAAACACAAGGGGTCATATGGGTGTCATGTGATATTATAGTTATGGCATGACTAATCTTAATGGGGACAAACTTATAATGGGCATAACATTCAATTTGAGACATGGATTGAGTAAAAATTTACCTCATGGGAATGCTCTGGATGCATTAAACATAATGATTACATTATTTTTAACATTTCAAGACTTTGAGAACAGTTATTTTTGTAACCTCATCTTCATAATAAACAATGGATATAGGGTCAAAAAAGTAACATTTTCACACTCTATGATGGTAGGAGGTGGTGGAAGGTCCTTACTGGTTCATTTTCTGTGAGTTCCCATACATTTTTCAATACACTATTTTATGGAAATGGATTAATTTATGTTGATCCAAATATTTTAGATATTCATGATCTAAATTGTATCGATTTATCACATTTGGTAGTAGAGTTCCATTTCTTGATCCTCATGTTTGGCCTCATTGTTATTAGAGCCATTCTAATCCCAACACTAACCATATAAAATTTGGGAGTATCTTTGATCTACTGGTCATTTATGCAATGTTATTTTCTCTCGACATTAGGAAAGGAGTGTATCCCATTATCCTAGATTACAAATTAAAATGAATTATGGGCTATGATAGAATTAATTAATTAAAAAGTGACTAAAGAAAAAAGAACTATTCTAAGTAACTTTAATATAAGAAGATAAATGCCCATGGTATTTAGATGAGCCATGGTAGTTAGCAATGGTGTTATGAGTGGCCATGACTATTAAAGGAGATGAGAGCTCGCTCCTTAGGCATCCATTTGGGATTATTGTTTCGTTGTTTTTGAGTTAAGTTCTTTGAGCTTGTTTAGGTGAGAGCCCGCATTATGTAGATGGTTAGTTTCAGTGGTCAGTAATCCATGCTAGCTTATCTATTAAGAAGGGGTTTTGGTATTGAAAGATGATGCATTCAAAGGGGATGGATCAAATGATATATATTTATTGGGATTAACGTGAAGATCACGAGGAGTTCAATTAGATATCTCATAGGTGAACAAATTTATAGGAGTCATTCTTATCTATAAAAATATTTCATAGTGTTCAAAATCATATTTAATATAATAAGGCTCAATTTCTTTATTTTTTCTACTATTTCTCATGTTAACTTTGAGTGGCAACATTTATAGGTTTTCATATTGCGAACTTTATTTGTTGTGCTCAGAATTTGACATTGCAAATTGTTCAATTGATTTGGTTTAAATAAAGAGGTTTATTGTGTAGTATTTTTAAAGAAAAATTCTAGGAAATTTTGTCAATATATTTTTGGTGATATTACAATTCGCCACAATCGGGCATTTAGCCCTTTTAAGTTCATGAAGTTTGATGAAAAAAAAGAGCTACTCCACTACAAGGAAAAATTAAAGAAATATTATGTTACTTGTATATTGAAAATTTATGATTTTCTTATAAAATATGGGTTCCAAATCACGTGAAGGTGCACACAAATTGACCTGTCGTATATTTAGTGAGGAAAAATTTGTTTCCATCCATAGAATTATGTAAATATATTCATTTTGTTGATTGATTGTATCATCTAGATCACTAACCTATGAGATCAACTATATAAATTAAATAAGAAAATAAGTTGCATTATCTTCCACCTACCTATCCTATTTTGTTTATTATCATCATTGCAAGTAATCTACAATGATCATTTACTTCTTATACATGGTCCACATGGAATTTCCATGAGAAATAATTATTGGTAGGTACAAAATCACTTCAAGTAGCCATATGAAAACATGTGATGCAACGAAAAGGTGCTAAAAATAGTCTTCTAATATTAAAGTTCTGCCCACTTAAAAAAAACCATATGTGGACAAAAGTGTCATATCCCTCTTTTATGTTTACGTACAACCTCACTTTTAGAATAAGTTACTTATGACGTGGCACATTTGCATGGAAAAAGTAACTCCACAAAATATATATTCAAGCTATGATTAATTTTAACACTTTATAACTTTTTAGTAATGTTATAGAATTACTCAATTGAATAATTTTTTTTTTTAAATTAACTTTGAAAAAAACACCTTCAGTTCCATACCTCTTATACCTGAAATAAATTTTAATGAGGTGAGTCAATATTCAATGTATAAAAAGTTTAGTGAACCAAAAATAGGCTTTTGTTTCTTTCTCTTATGTTTTACTCCTCTTATACATAAAAATAAATTTTAATCAAGTGAGTCAATATTATGTATAAAAAGTTTAGTGAACGAGAAATAGACTTTTGTTTCATTCTCTTATGTTTTACTCTTTACGATGAAGTGTGTGGTTACCCTAAAACCCTTGTTTTTCCATTCATATAAAACATTAACATGATTACATATAAGAAACAGGGAAACTTTCAATAAATAAAAAAATAACAGGGATAATATAGTTAGATCTTCATGAACTTACATATAAAATAGATGTTTTATCGTTACTTTTGATTTATAAGAGTGCAAATTCCACAACAAAGAATATACATACCAAATAAGACACTTATTTTCATCATATAGTGCAAAAATGAACAATAACACAAAATTGAACATCTTAACTCCATAAGTAAATGAAATAAATAAATAAATAATATATCTAACAAAATAGTTATATTTTATGAAAAGTAAAACCTTTTCGCATAGAATAAGATGCATTTGCAACATAGACTAACAACAGGAGTATATCGTAAAATATCTTCAATACTATAGTTAGGAAAACAAAATATCCTACGCAAGAAAAGCACTTTAATGGAATACTCATATAACCAAATCAAAATGACCAAATATTCTACACAAGAAAAGCACTTTAATTGAAGACTCATATTCAAAATGATATTTTAGTATTTTAATTTGATGATTCATATAACGAAATCAAAATGGTAAACTTTTTAGAGAGAAACTTCTAACATGTACCAACATGATTATTTGCGGCAATTTATTAAGACAAAAGAAATATGTCTACATAAAAGAATTTCCCACTAGAAAAAACCAATAAACCAACAAATGACTCCCATACTTTTTAAATAAAAATCAATGATAAATTAAGTCTTTAATATAGTCATTTATATGGAATAAAATATAACATATATAATTGCTGCATTTCTAATTATATAATTAAAAATACATTTAAAAAAACACGTATAAAGGAAAATACACATTAAATCAGAATTGCATTAATTAACCATTCAATAATTTAAATAACTAACTTCACCGACTAATTTTAGTATTTATTTCCTTTTTATTAAATTTACAATATTTTCATCTTAAAAAAATAATAAAAAATTCCTTACTTTTATCATTATTTCCATACTTCAAAGTGAAGGCTTCGACAGGACCTTGACCATGAAACGAATGATAGTTCCATTTGATTCTATATTTTAGTGTTTACACTGTGCGGCTTATTTGCACGCGAGGGCGATGACAGGCAGGCAGAAATTACAACACCTTTAATACAGTGGAGAGGAACATTGAGTACAGCAGTCCAGGGATGGCGGAGAGGTGCACTATTTGTCTCAACGATTTTCAAAATGGGGAGCGGGCTCTATTTCTGTTACCATGCATGCATTATTTTCACACAAAATGCATTGCTCCCTGGATTCGAACCCATTCCACGTGCCCCATATGTAAGAGGCCCATAGGCAGAGCCTCCAACGCTACATCGCGAGGAAGGGAGATCGCAGTGACCATTCTCGATGGCCCTGGGATTGCGGTTGGCTCGACTGGGAATTCTCGACTGATCATCGATGCAGAAGCTAGAACTGCGTAAGCATGTGAGAAAACTGCGTAGGATATATATATATATATATATGCATTTCGTACCATGTCTGTAATGGAACTTTTCTTTGATACTTAAGTATAAAGTCATTTCCTTAGCGTAGTCCTAATTATGAATAGGTGCATCATTTGATGCTCTCATGAAATTTCGAGTTGTGAATGGTTGGATTTTAATTTTTTTTTGGAAGTTTTATAGATATTGTTTCCATTATGTAACATAGTTATCCAAATGTAATTGTATGTTCTTGTTCAGTTGAATACTGGAAATGTTCCTTCGCAAAATATGCATTTCAGATTTTCAATTGACTAACCATGTTTCGCCAAACATCTGAGCCATTGACAAAGAGATATCTCATTCATATTGGTCAGTGGAGAAAAAAGCGCTTATGATTAAAAAAAATACATAGTCTTGTACCCTTAAATGAATAAGCACATCTATTCCAAAAAGAGGTCATTTGTCGAAAACAATAAAGATGTTGATGTTGAGTTCCAACTAAGGTGGAAGTCATCAAGGAGCTCCTCTCTTCTGCGCTTTTGTGCTTTAGAATGGTGATCAAATTCATTAATAACAATACAGTTATTTGGTTTAGGCTTGTAGTGCGATTATATAGTGACTAACATAAATGAACTTGACTATATCATTGTTCATGAGATGAGATGTAACTATAAAAATAGTTATATACCATATTGTGAAGTAGTATTTTAGTGTGGTCAACTTATGCACTTGATCAATATTAATGCTATTTATTTATGTTAACCTCTATTTTAAGGAAATGCAGTAACATATTTATATCAAGTTTATTGGACTATCGTTTATTGTATCGATTTGCTGTAAAATTATAAAATTGGTTATTTAAGTGTCATGATTATAGAAAGGATGTTTGTAAAGTTTAATTTATATATAGATAATGTAGTGTTATCTAGGGATAATGAACAAATTGCTTTTTATTAATGAACACATTGTTTATTGTTATATAATAATTATGTTTGACAAGCCATTAGTCGTTTAGTGATTCTTACAACACATAATGAAATCTCTTCCACTATTTTATATAATCACTTGTCTTTTATACCGATGCACATTATACGAGATCCCAAAAATTGGGCATTTACATAAGTTTTTGTGGTTGATAAATTCTTAAAGCTTTTATATCAAATGCATTGATATATAATTTGTCACTACTTAATTCACAACTATTTTCCATGTAATTATAATTTATTGGTCAACGGAAAAGCTTATTCCAAATGAGATTTTGAAAGCTATACCAAATATATTGAGGTAATAAATAGGGGCAATCCAATTATAACTAAGAATAATCACATTAGTCAACATTTATTGGAAAATATGGGTTTCTTACAATGAAAAATCCATGCACATAGAGAAGCATATGAATAAAGGATACCAAATCTTTAGAAAATATTGCGTAGATAAATGATTTTATATTAATTCCTAATACTTTTTACATTTTCAAAAAGGATATGAATCCAACTACTTACCCAAATATTTTTTTAGAATATTGAATAAAGGTATGATGGTCAACTAAAATTATGTGCAGATGCTTATAATTTTAACTTTGATATTAGAAAATATGTACAAACATTAAAACAATAAGTATCATAATTATCTACTTAGAAATCTTAATAAAAGTTTTATTACATTAGGTGCTAAAAATTTAAGTTAAGAATGTCTACTTTAAAATGTAAACTATTGTGTGTCGTATCCAATGGCAACCCAATTATTATCAACATAAAACCATTGAGACATATCATTTCATGCACAATTTATGGATATACAACTAACATGATTATCACACCTTCAATTTTTAAGCATGCACTATTGTCTTATAATCATAAGCATTAAATCTATTGCTTTTAATGTCATCCATTTTTTAAGCATTAAGCATTCTAAACTCTATATACTTCATAAAGGTAATAATAACTTCTTCGAGAAATCAAGACTAAAATGTGAACATTATTGTCAACATAGTTAAATATAACATTTCAAACTCAACCTTTGTGTTAGCCAATGAGAAAATATTTATATTATACAAAACAAAAAATAGGAAAAACTCTTAATATTAAACAAACAAATAAATATTAATATGATGATTATTAATGAGTAAAGTTATGTGTACTAATTTTTGTGTTTACACTAGAAATGATAGTAAAATATTATGTTTTCTTGGGACATATATGCCATATCTATGCTCAAGCTTAAAAACTGAAATTATATTCACTACTGAGTGAAAACATAACTAACCTAGGATAAATACTAAAAAAAACAACTAGATTAGGGATACCATAAAAGAAATAGGGTATTTATCAAGATAAACGGAAGAGATTTAGTGATTGGTAAAGAGATTAAAATATTAAAATTATGATATTTATCTTTTTAATATTTTAATTGTTTTAATGCCCGCTTTGATCTACGCAACTATGCGTGGGTCCACATAAAATAAAAATAACATAACACATAATATGTTTTTCCTAGGGCTATTCATGTAAATAATATAACACATCCCCAACATTTTACAAATATTTTGTTGGAATGATTTTGAAAGTTTTTTAAATATGTTAGTGGAGATTAAATATTTTAAAGGCATTATTAAGTTTAAGGGAATAGGTCCCTGATGGGGGTGTCCAATCATCGTGACAAGTGACTGCACATTGGAGTGTGGAGTCGGATGGGCCTCCAAATGCAGAACAAACATCAGAAATGTCGTTGCGACCTGGGCTCCTCCCTTGAGTGTCAATGTGTAACAAAGGTAGGAGGGTCGTCATTTGCAACTGTTGGGCGATGAGGAGGGAGTGTTGGGTGCAGGAGAGCAGTGAGGTATTGGCGTCCTAACTTAGGTGAAGGCTTGGGGTGATGGTAAAGGACAAGTTCAATGCAAGAAGTTATGTGGGGGACTAGAACCTACAAGCACTCTAGCTGTGGGATCTTAAAGAGAACTGGAATAGTTGCCGCAACGAGAATTACGGTCATGGGGTTGGACAATGTGGGTGGTGAGCTTGCACTTCCCTTACCTCACTCTAGGTCTACTTCAGGAACAATATTTCTCCTTTGGAGAGGAAGTGTGGTGGAAAATTTGGGTCACGACTCTTTCCATAAAACTTCTTGTCTAGTTTAGAGACTAGTAGCGCACCCCCGAGCTCACCGACAGATAGTGGGGAAGGGTACGAGAATTGTGCTAGGTATATAGTGAACCTTAATGCTAGGGAGGTAAGAAATGCATTCTTGTGTTTGTTTCATATTAGGCTTTTGTGGTGGGTAGCATAGGGAAGCTAGGTCCATCCCCATGGTGGTGCAACTAGCAGAGGAGGATTTGGTTGTACGTCGAGACGGAGAGGTCTCACTTATAGAGGGTGAGCCAGTCACTGTATGGAAAACCATTCACCATAGGATGTTCCCAGTTTGGGCTCAGAGTCGACGTAGAGTTGCCACTCTCATGTTGAGTCAGCCATGACCCCAGGTCGCTCCTCAGGCCGTGTAGAGGCCCCGACCACCTTGGACTCCATTGCAACACAATTGAAAAATCTTCATCTAAGCACGGAGACTCTGAGGGAATAATGTTATGATGTCCGAAATGAAATGGTGCCCTACATCAACGACCTCCAGCTCACACAAAATGAACTCATATACTCCATAGATGGCCTTCGATGACAACTCGGATGAACAAATGGCCACCTCTATGCATTGGAGACGTGGGTGGAGCATATTTATTACCAAAGACATGAGCAGGAAACATTCTTTGAAGCCCCGCCACCATTTCCTCCCAACCCACCCCCATAATGTGTAATTTTGGAAAATTATCTTCTTGTGCTACTTTGCTACTTTTCGTTCAGAAATAACCGATGACATGGGTTGTCATGGTTTCTTCATAGGCTCAAGCTTGTCCAAAGAAGAACTCTTGTTAGCTCTCAAGACTATTATTTTGCGTAATGTGGCAGCAATGATGTACTCAGATAATCTGTTGATGTATTTTGTTTTTGAAACTATGATAATATAATGAAACTTTTTAACTGACAAAAAAAAAAAGCGAAGGGAATAGTATCTTAAATAGTTTCTCATAATATTGTTTGGTATAACTTTTATAAAGATTTTAGGAGAGAAAGACACTTAACAAGAAGACAAGAAGATTATTAAAAAAAAGTTGCATAATTTTCTTAAAAATGATATGGGAGCCATATTTACCAAGCTACTTACAGATAGAAACCAAATGAATTTTGGGGTTTCCAACATTCACTTCCATAAGTGGAATGATGTAAGTAAGGTCTCACACTTCGTTGTGTCAAAGAAATGAAGGAAAGCATGGTGTCTTGCCCAATGGAAAACAACTAAATAAATTTTGGGCTTTCTACATGCACAACAAGAAAATTAATTTTTGGTTTTACACGTTTCCTACTTCACTAAAGAGAAATTGTAGAATAAAGAGAAATTTTGTTCACCACCTGATTTTTTGAGATAATTTGGTGGCCAAACTTGAAATCCAATTACGTATGATATTGAAGTGAATTCCGGGATCTTAGATTTTCATTTACACAACTAGCACAAATAAAACCAAGTATCGTAGCTCTACATTTGAGAACATGGGAATGTCAAGAAATTTTCCATGTTTCAAAGGAAAATTCCAAAAAGAAATGATATGCATGGTGATGCAGGAAACATTAGAGCTTCCAAGTCATTAAGTCTTCGATGTGAAAAATTTTAAAACTAGGGCCTTCAGCTTTAAGAAGAATTTATATTCTTAATGTAAATAAATTGTATTTTCCAAGTTGGTAAATTTTATGAGTTTTTGGACTAGAAGATTCATAGGTTTATGAAATATATGGATAGGTGAGATTTTTCCATAAGGCAAAACAAAATTGACCTCGAAAAACATGAGATATTCTAGGGATATATTGAGTGACTTTAAAATTTAGAAAAATACGATTTAAGGAGTGATTTCATGATTTAAGAAAATCTAATTTATGGAGTGCTTTTAAGATTTTGAAGAGTTATTGCATTTCTTAGTTCTACTTATTGTAAGGCTATGGGGAATGCGAAATAATATCCAAATGAATGTGAAATCAACTTAAGAGAGAGGAATGAGTGTTTCTGTGTATTTACGTGTACTGGATTTCATGAATGAAATAAGATTTCATTCCAATTTGTATTTTTTTGTATGTAGGAATGAACAATTTAAATATCTTTGTATAATATGGAATTAATTGAGAGGAAAATGATTTGTGCATGTCTATTTTTTTTGCAAGACATATAGGCGAAATCTTTGTATAAGCAGAGTGGAGATGGATTGAAGACACAAAATTTGAGGAAGGCTTTTATGAGAAAAAAACTATGATTTTCTTGATATCAAGTGGTATCAGAGTTGGTAATCTCTTTGATATTGAGGATAGCAACCAATAGAATGTCTTTAAAGAGAAGGTGAGTAGGTGAAATTGTAGTAGCCTAACAAAATTTGAAACTGGCGAGTAGGTGTGATCTGGATGAAGGAGAGGAGGTTCTACTGCACAAAATTAGAAGAAGGATGACTTCCAGGAAATAGCAGTTGGATATAATTTCTCAGAGGGAAATTCCATAGTGAGTGTGGGTAGAATTGCCAAGAGAAGGTTCTAGAGAAGGAATTAGAAATACCAAAAGGCTAGTTTTGGAAGAAAATTGGTGAGGTATTGGTAGCTGCTACATATTTTTTTATGAGATGAAGGTTTGGTTTTAGTTCATAGGTGAAAAAGGAGAGTTCACAGGAGAAGAAGAAGGGAAATATGGTTATTGGTAGTCATATGATGTGTTTAGAGAAGGATTATAATCAAATAAGGAAGGAGGCCAAGATGATCTGAAAAAAAGAAAAAGAAATGAGTGATGAAGAAAGGGAGAAGGATATAATTGAGATAAAGGAAGAGCTCAAAAAAATAAGGAAACATATACAAGAGAAAATGAAGTAGTGGCTGGAAAGAGTGATGAAAGAAATGAGGAATGGAATTTATGTTGGAAAAGGAGTCTTATGGTCGGTTAACAAATTGCATGAATGAAGTCAAGGAAGATGGATGAGGAATATGATCAAATATTGGTTAAATATGCTTGGGGAAAGTGATAAAGAGAGAGTGTACATTCATGCAACTAAGAAAGGACCACGTCTGAGAGGGGAAGACAATGATGAGAATTCTAGGATAAGACCTTTTGAGAGTCTCACAAGTTGTGTGTATAGTTAACATATCATAGCTCATATGTTAATGGAGGATACATGCCATGATGGTTTTAACCTTAATAAATGTTGTGTAAATGTAGGAGTTGTCCTAGATGAAGGATAATGCATTGATTTTGTTCTATGTAGAGAGGAGGAAAAATCACTTAGTATTTTTATACAAGCTTCAAGGAAGACAAAGGATAGTGAAGATGAAGATTGTATGATGGGAAAATGCATTGGTGGAAGAATATCCTAAGGTTGATGAACACATGTGTGTTGATATTAATGATGAAGTTGTTATAATCGATGAAGCGGATGAAAATTTTATGGCCAAAATGGAACTTTTAGTGCTTCGAAAGGAAAATATATTTGAGGCAACAAAGGAGACTTTAGGGTCTCATATTTTTAAAAATGACAATTTCTTTATGTTTTCAATTAATGAATATATATAAGGACAATGAAATGGCTTGGAAATACTTCAATTTATGAAGTACAAAAATCATTGAAAGAAGACTTGTAGGATTGTAGAGGAGTAAGCATGGAAAATATTGCAGCTAAATTAAAGTTTTTAGAAAATTGGTTGGACAATCCAAGAGCAAGGAGTATAGTGAATTGTAATAGACAAAGAGATGATATGTAGCCGCCGCCTCCCACATTTACCCACTTTCTTCAGTTTTCTCGGGGTAAAAATGAGGGGAGGATCACTATGATACAACTCAACCTCCTATATGAGTCAACCTCTCCAAGTGTACATCCCTGAGATAAATCTCTTTTTCTTTGAAATAGAGCCCTATTTGCTCCATTTCCAAGGCATGAAAGCAACTGTAGCCCTCTAGTCACACTAATAATCCTGCCTCCATGTGACTGTGGGATTTTCTAATCAGTGCTATGTCAACAACCTTGAATTCCGAGTCAGTTTTTCAGGGCTAGGACTTGGGCCTATTCTCAGAACTCAGTGAAACTTCAATAAAATATAAATGACATAGAAACAAATCTTATAATCAAAAACTTGAACCAGGACCTTACCTGACTCCTCCCAACTAGGAATGACATTCCACTAAACACATGGTAAACATGCAACCTACAGGTCATGAATGCATATTTGAACATAAGGATCTAAAAACTTATCTGAAGTTAAACAAGAAGGGCCAATGCATTCTCACAACCAGTCCCAAGATCACAAAACCAAACCGATGTTGGATCCATCATAATTCCTTCACTATCCCTTCAGGAATTTCCCTATTTCCACCCACCTATTGAGGGCTTCCCAGATAAAACCATATCCATCCCCAACCCTTGGTATTTTCCTGAGACCCCCTCACTAGGATCTAAAACCTTCAGGAAATCCAAAGCTTAACGAAGAAAGAATCCCATTGACAAGACTCTAAATTAGACATAAATTAAGGCCCATCTGACCATCCTTCAACACATTAAACTCTCTTTTTTCATTAGTCAATGTATTTGTAAATTTAGTATGTTCATTAGGAAGGTCTATGGATAATTTCATATTTGTGACTAATATTATTTATTTTTGTGGAATATTGTTAGAATATTGGGTAGATTATGGAGACTTGGAGGAAGAGGTAATCTAGGGACTTTCTCCCTACTACAGTAAGATAAATATTAAATAATAAATCAACAAGATATTTTGGAATTATGGCATAGATTTTTGGGCTCCAATGATTGAGAAAATCTAGGAATGTGTTCCCTCCCATTTAATGCAAATTCCTAGTATTGATAATCACATCCACTAATCAAGGGATTTTTCTGGGGAAATCTTCCTCCTTTCATGGGGGGTTATTCCTAATATTTTTGTATAATACCAAGTCAAATTTCCCTCTAGGGGTAGATTTTTATTCAGATTCTTGTGGAGGGAACTCATATTTTTGCAGCTCCACTGTAATTTCTTGCAGTTATGTAATTATATTGATGGAAATACTGAAGATTGGAGCCATGTTCAACTTCTAAATATTTGTCTCCTTAATAGGAATTTGAGTTTCCTTGGTCTTGGCCATCCTAGGTGCCTGAAAGTCCTGTTGTATCATTTACTTTTCTCTTTTCACTTCTTATTCATATGCATCTCTTGTTCTTGTTTTTTTCTATTTCTCCATTTAGTATTGATGATTTCTTGTTGTAGGATTAGGTTAAATGGTTGAAGTAAGTTATTTTTTAGGATCAAAGCAATCATTTCATTATTATAAGAGCTTTTTAAGGTGATAGTAAACATTGAGCTACTTGGATTAGTTTGTTTATTCCCAAATCTAGATTTCTGGAAGTCCCTTGTAGCAAATAGCAGTAAATTTCGGCTATTTTTTAGAGCATGCTAACGAGCCTCAATCAAATTGATTCCACTTGAATTAGATCACAAAAAAATTATATTTAACAACAAAATTACCCAATTGCAGTTTCAATTGATTAGGTTAGGAATTTGATAGATTTATTATCTCAATAGTTCTCAAATTTCTAGATTTTAGACTAGTAATTTTCTTCCATTTTTAGTGTTGGTTAGCATAGGTATTTTTGAGTGATTCCACTTGTAATGGAGACCTAGTACATCCTAGTCAATAAAAAAATCTGTCCCATCAAATTTGGATCTAATTTTGTTAGTCATTCGGTGAATTATAACTCCCTGTAACAAATCTACTATTTCTTGTAGTAAACTACAAGAAACTCTATAGAGTCTTCCAACATGTGTATACTTGCCTAGATTCACTCAAGAATATTGGTTATTTTCCTTTAGGATTGAATCAAGACCCCTAGGCTCCAAATAAATTATTAGGGAAGAGTAAAGAGCGCTTAGGATTTGCCTCTTCACCCATGCAAAACATTTCAGTGATTTGGGTTAATGGACATATTTATGAAATAGATAATACAATGATGATTGCCACATCTAATGAACTATGTTAATGCATCTAAAATCTTCAAAATGTAATGGTTGACATTTAGTTCATGATATTTAATTTATGAAATTAGAATAGGTTTCTTTCTTTGTATTTTCTTTCTTGCAATAGGTTAAGGTTTTCATTGTGAGCATTTCATTTTCTGCAATTAGTTTAGTATTTGATTTCATTACATGCATTCTATTACATCATGATAGAAAAGGAAGGAAACATTGTATGCCACACATATAGTGTCGATACGTCATATTTTTTTACGAACCCCGGCTTGATAATTAAAGTCGGTAGCCTTGGGAGTTGCAACATTCTTGTTCCAATATTGAGGCTCACCACTTTTTTGGCATGGTTGTTGGGAAGGTGTAAAAGTATGCCTTGTTTTATTCCCAGTTGATTCATTTCTTTTTACTTTCAGTATATATATATATATATATATATATATATATATATATATATATATATATATATATATATTCATTAGGAATATTTAATTTCAAAAACAAAAAAGTGCATTGCATTAGTCTTTTCATTCTATCATAAAAACAAAACAAGAAACTCCAACACCAACCCACTCCCCCATTTTATTAGGTGCTGCAGTAAAAGGCACATGACCATCCACTTTTGCAGGTGGAAGAAGAAGAGATTGAAAATAATCTAGAAGAAATGGATGGAGATGATGACAATGAGGAAGATCCTCTCAGATTTCCCATTCAAGACATTGATGGTAGTGTGCACATGAAGAACATCCCTCCATCTTTTCTTCCAAAATTTGAAGCTGTAAGGTTAGAGGATCCAGAAACATTTCTCTTTGAATTTGAAATCCTCTGTAGATCTTATTGTTACTTGTTAAGCACTCAAAAATTGAGATTGTTTCTAGCAAAATTAAAGGATAGAGCTATTAAATGGTTCATGAGTTTAGGGACTAACTCGATAAGGTCATGAACTGATATGCAAAAGACATTTCAAGAAAAATATAGATTCAATTATCTTAAAGAATAAACTTTAAAATGAATCAAAAAGAACATGAGAGTATAGAAGATCCAATAAGGAGGTCCATGTATAATGTTAACAGGGAAAAACTACATCATTTACGATTTGACACACTAAAAACCCTCTTACTTAGAACAAGTAGGGATGAGTGGATTGATATCCCTGATATCATGAGTAGAGATGATATATACCAATTATCATATGAAGAAATTTGTGAATCATGAAAACACATATTAAGAGTAAGTGAAAGAGTAACTCAATCAGCATCAATATTGGTAGGTCAAGCTAAACGTGAAAATTTTCTTCATAAATTTAAAATAGAAATTCTTAGCAATCTAAGTGAACAAGTAGAAATATTAAGAATACAAAATGAGAAAAAAGAAGATTCTGATATTTGTGTTGTCCATGTAGAATCACATGATGTTAAATATTCACTCCCATTACCAAGGTTGGAGGAAGTTTACCAAGAGGACAATTGAGCAAGTCAATTGCCAATGCAACTATGTTATGTTTCTTGAAGAGGTCCATGGAAGTGTATTAAACCTGATATGATGCAAGATCCTAATTCACAATTTCAATCTTATGCACATCCATCTCAAAGTGATTGTAGCACACCCTTTCCTTGGCAACCTTGTCTATCCCAACCCCAAAACCAATCTTGGCAACAAGGTTGGAAAGGAACGCATGGAAGCCATACACAATGTCCTCAATATCTTCCTCAATATCCTCCATACCCAAATCCATGTTATCCCTACCATTCACCTCAACTATAACCACAAATCCAAAAACATCCATCTCAAATATCCTCTCCCATTCAACTACCTATACCACCATTTCAAAACCCACATAATGAAGTAGCTCAGGCCACTTATAATGTTGAGGCAAAACACTTCCAAACATCTCCTCTTGATCTAAATAGTATTCATCTTAACTCAAGAAGAATATTACAAAAAGGAGATTCTCTTGATATCGTTGAAGGACCACATTCACAAGAAGAAGATTCAAATGAGAATACGAAAGGATCATGGCCTACATTTGATAAAGATCAAACATCAAAATCAAATATTCAGAAAGCTCCCTCATGGTTACCATCAAATCCTCCACGTGTTCAAGATAACAATCGACCAAAAGAGGAATATTTGAATTTCATGGAAGAATAAGACATCGAAGATGATACAACACATCAAGTGGACCAGGGGCATCACAATTATATTAAAATATGGTTCTAGATAGTCATTAAGTTACAACAACACTCTCTTCTTCAACTGTGTTTGATATTATCAAAGTCAAGGAATTCGATCTCTCAAATTTAGGTACATGTCAAAGCATACATTTCCAGGTTACAGTTTAATTTTTTTTTCATCTTGATGTGCACATGGCTCCATTGGAAGCATTCCTACATTTGAAAATGATTTTGTTTTCTTCCAAGTCGAGTAGGATAGGAAAAGAAATAAAAAATGAAAAATAAGAAAATAAAGATAAAAATCTCAAGTGAAAACCTTCTTTGAGGCACTCGAGATTGGCTCATTGATTGAAAACCTCAATGAGTCGGTCAATGGGTTGAGAAAAATGAAAAAAAGAATAGAAAAAGGATCTTAGGTGAAAACCTCCTTTGAGGTGCCTAGGGAGACCTACTAGTTGAAAACCTCATTGAGGAAGCTAGTAGTCCTAGAAGAAAAAGAAAAATAATTAAAAAAATTTTGCTCCATGTATCTGTCTGATGAATGTAGGTTCTCTCCAATGTCTACAAGCAACAAAAACAAGTTGGCGCCAAAGAAAATAAAAAATTGGTCACACTTCTAGTCAAATGAAGTCAAACTTTGACTTTCTCCTCCTTTCCCCAGATGCTCCAGAAGGGCCAAGGCCATGCAAATCCATCACCCTTATTTATTTATACCATCCACCCATCATTCCCAAGATCTTCCCACTCATTTTCCTTGTTTTCCTAAAATACTACAGGAATGCTCTGTTTTACTACAGGAAATATAAACACACAGAGAAGGTTTTGTTTTCATCATATCTTGAAAACCATGCATCCATTTTCCAAATCGTTTCAGGTGGAGATGCATATGGATGATGGTAACATTCTCAAATGATTTCAGCAAATTATAGTGCACATTTTTTGGCAAATCGACCTACATCACCTACAACCATCTTTTAATTTTCTTAATATTTGTGCATCCATTTAAGAAATTGTTTCATCGGGAGATGCATATGGATGATGGTAACATGCCCAAGTAATTTCAACAAATTCTAGTGCACAGTTTTCAAGAAATCGACCTCCGACAACTTCATCCATTTTCTATTTTTCTCGTGATTTGTGCATCCATTGGCCAAATGTTTTTTATGAGGAGGTGCATAAGGATGATGGAAACATGCTAACAAAATTTCAAGTCAATCCATTCTACCTTTTTGAAAATATGGACAAAACAAGGATGCTACAGGGTTTCTTGTAGTACTACAGGTTTCATACTTTACTATAAGAAATAGGGTGAAACCTATGGCAAGGTATGAAAAGTGAAATAAAGTGTGGGAAATGTTCCTAATGGTGGAATAGGGTATGGGGAAGGTGAACATCACCCATGGCGAAGCCCAACACTCCAAGAAGGACATATTTGACTAAGATAGCTTACTCATGGTTACTAGAAGACATAGGTTTAGAATCATCAAGCTACGAAGACCTATGTAGAACAAAACAAAGGAAATTATCACCTCCAGAGTACAATGGATCAATCATCAATTAAGCAATAAACACATATTTCATTAAATTTGGAAGTATTCAGTGGATCTAGAATATATAACTTTAACTAGATTAAGTTTTTTCAAAATGGGGAATTAGAAATTCACTTAGTTCGCTAATTTTAATGTAGATATTCATAATTTTTTGTGAAAAAATTATCATGATAAACTTTATTAAACAATTTCATGTAAACTTGCAAAAGCAAATCTTTCACGTCTAAATCTTGGATTCCTTACATTATCTATTTTAATATTTTTATGGTTTGTATTAAAATATGAGGTTGTTATGGTTGTTTTATGAAAATAATGATGTGTATTTTACAATTATTAACCGATTTAATTATAATCCGATATAGTAAATATCATGTATGTGTTAAGTTACAATTATTACTAAGACAGTGTTGGCACAATTTAAAAGTCTATCACCTTTGCAACACTAGTAATATCGTTGAAGATTTAAAAAATCTCATAGATCATCGAGTTTACACTCATATTGGATTTAAAGAGGCACAAACAGATAGATAAACTTACACATCTCCTCATACTGGGTTGTAGGACGAGCCTCTCGACTCAATTACTAGTCATTTTAATGATTAAAATCAATCACGAATTAGAATAGTAACAAAGTAGTACAATTTGATTATTTTCAAATACAAGAGGAAAGAGAGAAAATTGACTAAACTATTTATTACAAATGTTTAGTTTTTATTCTTGTAGTGTTTAAGGATATTTTTGTGAAAAGAACATATTAACATTCATATAAAACTTAGATTCGTTACATCATTTCTATTATCATTAATATTTATATTTATGTATTAAATTTGACTCATGAATAATAGATTTTGTAAAAAAAAATCTTACCAATAAAGTTTTTTAACAATATATTAATATTGTTTTTCTTACTATTATTGACCATTTTAAATTGACACTAACTACTTTTCCTAAGTTGAGTACAAATTTATTATAATAGTAAAAAGTTGGCACCACTTCAAAATCTATAAGAGGAAATATTTTATATGTCTACTTGTGTTGTTCAATGATCAAAATATTTTTTTTTATAAATTTCAGTGCAACAAAATAGAAAATTTGATTTATATCAATTATAATAAGGAATATTAAGGAAAACTCACTTCAAACATTATTACAAGTGTCTAGCATCTATTCATTAAGTGTTTAAATGATTTATATTAAATAGAATACTAATTAGGTACCCCACTATTGTTTTAATAGACCAAGTTTAGAAGATGTTCTTATGTTTATTATTGAATTTGATTATGCATATTTGATATGGCGAGAAGGCATGTTGGTCAAATAAAGCTTTGAAACCTTAAATATTTTATGGAAACTTAAATATTTTATGGCAATGTCATGTAATTTGTATCAACACATGATTATAAAACTCCAAAAATAATATGAATGTAATATTTTATACACAACAAATATTGAAAAGTGTATTTGAATGTATATTAATAGATCCTTAAAAAAAATTACATTCATGAATCATATAAACCTAATCTTAAGATATTTGTTCTTGCAATGTTCTTTCTTTGGCATCCATGTCCACACTATGGTATTAATTAGAATAGAGCCAAGTTTTGTGTCATCAGGATTTGGTATCCAATATTGCTCTAAAAAATTTCCATTGTATTTCCCTGACATAGGCTTCCACTAGTCAACCTTTACATGAAGAGTCTCAATTTCATTATCCCTAAAGATATCTGAGATGGATTTTGCCATCCAAATCATCTCTCATGCATCCTCATTTCCTGATCTAACTAGCAACATCCTTCCTTTCTCAACATCAATCATCAGATTGAATGTTGGCTTTGGCTTGTTTCATTTGGATCCAACATATATTGGTTCATCTATCGCATTATCAAAATCTCCATCCATAATACTTGAGATTACATGGAGTGCATTACAATCAACATCAATGCTTTGCCTTCTCTTGGGCCAGAAATCCTCAAAAGATGAATCACTTCCATCTATTATTTTATGATCATTATAGATTCCATCTAATGTATCAAGAACTCTTTCCCAATACACTACTTTATTTTTCCATTCCTTTGTAACAGTTGGTGAATCCTCATTCCCAATAGTGTCTTTCCACATTTTTATGCATGATGTTATCCCTTTGTTTAGTTCTTTTAAATAGACATCATTCTGTTTGGAAGCTCGAAAAGATGTCTTCCCTATGGGAATTATAGGTCAACCTTCATCATCTCCATAACTCAACTTGTTTTGACCACTCAGTATCTCTAATTGATTCTTTGTACCTTAGTATTGAAACATCATTGAGTACAAGAAATTGCAAGTATTGGCCATTAAGGTGTCCAAATAGTGCATTTTTCCCTCCTTGGTATATCCATCAAGGAAACTTTTGAAGTCATAGACCTTGTCAGTAAGTATAGGTGGAAACACTCGATTTTCTTCAATTATGCGATATGTATCCATCATTTTAGGTTAAGAATATATATCTTTACTTTTTAGGTTGGAAGACATTCTTCTGCAGGTTCCATCTATGTATTCATGAGTGTGCCCCATAGACAAGAACCCAACCTCAATACGGATGAAGACACCAAGTGCAGTTAAAGGTGATAGAAAAATGAAAAGATAGCGATTCTTATTATCACTGGCTGCATTGTCCAACTGTAACAGTAAATGTCAAGGAAGTGGTTTAAAAACAACATTTTTACTTTTTGATCTTCCATGAGATATAAAATCATCCTTGTACACTTGACATTTTTAGTAATACAGGTGTCAAGTAATGCATTTGTAAGTGGGTTTCTTGAACTTCCACTTTCATAAAGTAGATCACCATACATATCCATTTGTGGGTCTTGAAGGTCTCTTAAGCACTTTGCAAGGGATGTAATAGTAAATTATGATCCCATATGTACAAATGGTAAAGAGAAATGACCAAAACCTCTTGTCTTATGCCCATGTGTAAGCATACCTGTCAATGACAAACCTAATTTTGTTCCTACAATAGATTTTGATTTGACACGTAGCCTTGGGATTGATGTCTTTGTTTCATCCATTTTATCATGGATAATGCTCAAATACTCCTTTGGAAACTGCTCTAACATAATTATCTGGGCATAGTAGCATTATCTTCCACACATAACAATCTTGTTATGTTTTTTCAACCTACCTCGTGCCTTTTCTTCCAACTCTTTCATATTTTCTAACTTCATTTGTGCTTTCAACAGAATACATTCACTGCATTTACTGAAGTTGGTGTTATTTGAAAATGCCACATCTCAAAACTTAGTATTCCAGATCTTGCTTATTGTTGACTGTGATATTGATGGGTAATTGAGCTTTTGAAGAGCCTCGTTGATCTCTTTTGACAAAGAATTTTATCTGTAAGTCGAAGGAAGCAATCTTAAAGGAGAATATGTTCCATCTTCTTCAACTTGACGTGTTTGGTTTGGTGAAAATTCTGAATAATCCATTACAATTTTGTGCAATATTTCTATGGTTGCCTTTCTGTGAGCTCGTGCTTTGCATGTGTTGGTGTTGCCATGAATAAATTTGATCTATCCATGTTGGAAATAATGTTGGTAGTTATAAAATGTGCTCTGAGGAATCTTATGTATCTTATACCAGGCTTTCTTAAAAATAATTATCCCATTAAATCTCATTTCCTTTACATTTCTAGAAATAGGTGGTAGGCCATGGCCATGGCTCTTTCACATGATTGTGTTTGACATGAGTGAATTTAATACAAATTCCCTAATACCATTTTTATTTATTTGTCTCATACCCCTCCTAGCACATGCAATGGCCTTCCTATCCACATGTTGAAGAAAATATTTTATATAACATACACCTGCTACCAAAAGTCGAATTGCTTTCACTTCATCTGTTTTTGTTTGACATTTTACAATTTTTATTGTAGCCATAACTCGTTTAATCCTTTTATATGGCCTTGTTACATGCATATCAGTTGAGTTTCTATCTTTTTTATTACAAAGATACCCATCCCATTTGTTTAAGGGATTTTTGTCCTCTATAACATCCCATATCACCATTTCCTTGGGTGGCTCCTTGAACTTTTCCTTGACCCTTAATATCACACCTTTGTTATCCACCAATTTATTTATTGGCCATCTAACCAAACACTATATAGACTTATCCCCAATTCTTTATCTCTCACAATTTCCATCTATCTCTTCCAAAAAAACACCAAATTCCATTTCACCCAGTGTTTCACTCCTCAACTATTTGCTCCTCGTAGACATTAACTAGCATTCCTTTGGCAATGCACATGCTCGTTCCCATGCATTAATGTGTAAGAGAAACCTTTGTACATATGAATCTAACCCTAATGTATGCTCAAATTCTATTGGATGTGGTAGAGGAGCATCATGTTTTAACACATTCTCAATTTTAACCACTATGCATCCTTTATTTACCATATTTATATGCATTTTATGCCTAAGCTTTGTATTGAATATGGAGCCCTCACCCAGCTTCAATCCATGTTGCAGAAGATCTACCTTGTCTCCAATAGAAAATGTAGAAGAAACATTTTCACCTATAAACAAATGTAAATAAGGTTTGCACCTACAAACGAATGTAAATGGAATGTGGGATCCCAAAGTGTGCCCACACTCATTTCAAGAATAGCTTAGTAGTGGGTTCTATTGTGATAGTATTCTTGTAGGCCACTAGAATGGCCATCTTAGAGAATATGTCAACGACCAAGAAAACACAACCATTTACATGCTTAGTAGAAGGAAGGTGCAACATGTAATTCATCGATATCGATTCCCAAAGATGAATACGAGTACGCGTAGGAGTATATAGGCCTTTTTTCATAATAGTCAGTTCAGAAATGGCATGGGTAGTGTAGGATCTGATGTACTTCCAACCATCCTGTTGAAGGTCCGGTAAATAAAAATACATCTACAACACTACCACTATTTTCTCTACTCTAAAATGTCTAGCGACCCGAATTTAGTTCAACTCTGATATCATTTTCATGCACTCAACTAAAGGAACACAAAGGTGTCCTAAATGGCTTAATTATGCACCCTGGAGGTGAAAATGAGAATTTTTCTTGCCTTCCAAGAGCATCTGGCATGTGTTGTATAATTCTGGACCGCTCTTGTAAAGATGTGGTGACCCCAAAGTCTCAGGTCCATAAGATTCTAGCATAGTGGCCAGTGCGATGACCGATAGTCAGTTATGGAAACCTGTAATATTATTGTTGCTATCCTTCTTGTACTTAATGTTCAAATGGAATTGTTGTAGGTATGCGGACAATTTATGATGGTGATCATTCAACAACTTTCCTTGTGTCTGTATGAACTACAGAGGCCAGTAGTCTGTGTGGCCGACCATTTTGTTCCCCATAATGTAATGTTCCCATTATAGGTAGGCCTGCATAATGGAATACATCGCTTTTTCATAGGTGGGATAATTTTTGGCTTTGTCTAAAAGTGTAGCACTATGATACGCCACTTGATTTCCCTGCTTAGTAAAAAAAACTACACCAATAGGATAGTTGGAGGCACTTGTCTAAATATCAAATGATTGTTGTAGGTATGGTAAGGTGATAGGATGTGCTACCTGTAGTATCTTGTATAACTTATTTCCCAAAGAAATAATAATATTGTGAGACCTGGACTAATACATGACATGATGCTTCCACAAGTATGATCAACCTAATAATACATCAAAAAATTCAAGAATAGTAACATCACGTAATACCTCATTTGCGAAGGGCTTGATTTTTGAGGGAAGGAGATACTGTTGGCTAACGTGGAGATCTCATTCTTGGTGAGCCCAATGTAGTTAGTACGCTGAAACACTTCACGAATTATGGTAAAATTGGGTTATTTTCGCTTCTACTGTCGAAAATGAACTACAATAGAGAACCCTTCACCCACATCTTTGAGTGGAAGAAATGATCCCCCTCCTCTAAATCTTTGAGCTCAATACTACATATCTTGGTGGTGGAAATAGTGGTACTAGGCTCTCCATCAATAATCTGCTTCCCTTTGTCATTTCCCTTGTCCGGTTTTGACTCAGAGTCAGAACATCCATCTGATTTAGAGGTCTTAAGCTTGGCCACCATTGGTTGGCTCGACACTCACTTGTGTTATGAGTGAGGCTCTTATTTAACTCACACCATTTCCCTATACCCTTCTTTTTCTTCGTGGTGTTATTATTTTCTTCTGTATTTAGTAGATTTACCTGGGTCGCCCAACCTTGGAATTGTCATTTCTTTTTACAGTTCGAGGGGCCTTTCCCTTGCTTCAGATTCATATATCCAAATTCTTTCTTCCTTTCTGTAAATTTATGCTCGATCCTGATAGCATATAGATAGGTGACACCAGGCGAGGAGATGTCCATGAAATATATCTCATCTTTGATTTACTTATCCAGAAAACCATGGTACTTGAGAACTAAGTGTTGTCCAGAATCCTTAATACCCAACTAAGTGTGGAGCCTTGAAAAATAATTGTAAAATCTTGCACGTCTTGGTGCCTTCCCTACTGCAAACATGGTCCATTTTATGTATTTATCTCCATATCTCTTGACAGGGTAATATTGTTCCTTGATGGAATCTCATAAATAATTCGAAGTGGGTGTGGCTAAAAATGGTGAGGATTCCCTCTCATCCTTATGTTCATAGTAGGTTTCCCACTAGTCCTTGACATGGGGGGAAACATTGAGAAGTACACAGGTAATCTTTCCCCGATTGGAAAATTCATCACCCAAAAAAATATCCTTCCGAGAGATTTAACCATATATCTATGATGTGTCCATCTATCTGTCCTTCAAATATGGGAATGTCAAAGTTGACTTGTACTTTAAATGGAGTGACACCTCCAAAGTAGCTGGTAGATGAATATCTGTGACCTGTAGGTAGCCACCAAAGAATATGTGTAAAGTTATTCGTCATCACATTCCTCTGTCGCTCGAGTGATTCCTCGAGAAATATTTCGAAAGGATCTACTACCCCCTCATCTTTATTTTCTTACATGATGGGAGATTGTCAGGGAATGTAGGGATAGTATTGCAAAGGTTCAACCATTTCGAGCCCTAAATTATTTTACCTTGACCTTCTTGGTGACATGCAAAGAAAAAAATATAAAGAGAAGACTTCTCTGATACCATTGATCCATACTTATACTTGAATACAACAAAATAAAGATACAAACATAAACGTTCATATGCATCAGAAATAAAACTTCATTTCATTAATATCAAAGAACTGGAATATGTTTACATATAGAATGGAAATAAAATAGCCCAGACGATGATAGCTTATCTCTGAGAAGAGATATGGTAGCTACATGCCATTGAATTGTGTTACAATGAGGCTCAAGGGCCTTTTTATTAATGGTCGGCAAGGGAAAACCCAAAACAACCAAAACCCTAACCCGATCATATGGAACACCAAGAGTTTATGGGCCTTGTTAGGGTTTGTTAGGCATTGCATTTTTAGCGGTTTTAACTCGATCATATGATCTCCATTCGGCAGATATGATACCTTGTTGGAAATATATCTCTAAGTACTATGGGATGTTCAGTAGGGGCTGACCCTTACCTGTGGATTTAGGACTGCTACAGACCTAAAAAAAATAGTTTAGGGGGTCAAAATAGCTCCACAAGTTCTAAACCTAAAAAACTACTAAAAGAAGCAGATGCTATTATAATCGAGGAAACATATGAAACTGACTGGAGGTCTAGGTGGAATAAGTGAGTGGCCACCAATATCCACCTAGATCAACCAACAATAATAATAATGGTCCTACACTATTATTATAGGGACCTAACATGCCCCTCTCCTTCAAAAAAGTGTTATCCTCAACACTTTGGTACTTTTAGATGCTTCTGTATAAAATTCTCATCCTCCCATGTGGAATTTTCAATGGTAATTTCTTCCACTTAATGAGATACTCTAAAATTAATCCATTTCATAACTATTGAGTTCCTTTTTTCATCAATTCTTAATGCTCAAATATGACTTTTGCTTCTTTGTCAAGTTCTAGCAATGTTGCTTGAACTATGAGATTTCCATCGATAACCTTGTTTAAGCATGAAACATGGAAAGATGGGTGTACTCAAGAAGATACAGGTAGCTCCAATTTGTATGCCATAGTAACATTCTTTTGCATCACCTTGTAAGGACCATAGAACTTGGGTGATAATTTATTATCCTTCCTCATTTTCTTGAGTGACATTTGTTTGTATGATTATAGTCATAAAAAACCTAGACATTTATATCAAAACTTCTTTCACCGCGATGCTGATATTCCATTGTTTCATTTGATTTCGCACCATAGTGAAGTTAGCGTTTAAGAGCTATAGAACCTGTTGCTTATGCTCAATGGGATCTTCCAAAAGTTGAACCTTAGAATTTTCTCTTAAATATGATGTGATGGATGGTGGATGATATCCATAAAGTTCATAAATAGGTTCATTTTTGTTGTAGTATGGAATCGAGTGTTATACCACCATCAAGCTAGAGGTAACAACTTGACCCATTGTGTTTTCTTATAAGATACAAATTAATGAAGATATCCTTCCAAACATTTGTTCACTCCCTCAGTTTTCCCATCATATTGAGGATGATAAGGTGAGCTAATTGAGTTCCAAGACAAGAAAATCATTTCGTCCAAAAATATCCAGTGAAAATGGTATCTATGTCACTTACAATAATTTTTTGGTTTCCATGTAGATTTTGAATGTTTTCAATAAATGCAAAAGAAATTGTAATAGATTTAAAATGATAAGATAATGTAGAAAAGCATGAAGTGTGCATACTTGCAAGTTTATCAACTACCACAATGACGACACTCTTTCCTTCAGGCTTGGGTAAACCTGTGATAGAATCCATTGAGACCTCCTCCCAACAGCAACGTGGAATAACTAAAGGTTGTAATAGACCCTGAGACTTAATTCTCTCAACTTTATTTTTTTGGAAAACCAAACATTTTGCCTCAAAATTCTAAATATCATATTTAAGGCCATCCCAAAATACATCCTTCTTAACCCTGTGGTAATTTTTTAATAATCCCAAGTGCCCTCCTAAGGGGGAGGTGTGCAATTCCAAAATAATTGGGAATTATTACAAAGATATAAGAAATCTTTGTACCGTAATGAATCATTTTTCTAGCTAAATGTATAAGATGTACTGGGATATTGCTACAAATTTTGAATGAGTGTCCACATATCTTTGTCATTCTTCCATTAATCTCTTGCTTCAGTTAACCAATGAGGTGGGATAATAGAAATGGAGCAAAGAAATGCTTCCACATCCTCATACTTTCTTGAGAGTGCATCTGCAACAACATTTGGCTTCCCTTTTTTTATAGATGATTTCAAAGTCATAACCCAACATGTTCATGACCATTTTTATCCTCTTTTGAAGTTAATCTCTTTTCCAAAAAGTATTTAAGAATATCATAATATGTTTCTATCTTGAATTATTTTCCCATTAGGTAAGGTTACCATTTCTTTAGTGCATGAAGTCTTTCCAACATCTCCTTCTCATAAATATGATTGTGCAAACACTTTCCATTGATTGGAAAACTTTCAAAAGCAATGGATCGTCCTTCATGCATTAAAACAACACTAATTCCATTTCCTAAGGCATCACATTCCACAATCAAGGCTTTTGGGAAGTCAGGGGTAGCTAGAACCGATGCTTGCTACATTGACTCTTTAATATGTTCAGAGGCCTTAGTTGATTTTGGAGTCCAAGAAAATGCATCTTTCTTTAGCAATGTTGTGAGATGGGTTTTTATTCTCCCATAATTCTTAAAAAATGTGCAATAATACATTGTCAACCCAAGAAATCCTTAAATATTATTTATGGTTGTGGTGATTTTCCATTCCTTAATGGATTTAATTATCTTATGGTCTACCGTAACACGCTCATGAGATACTATATGACCCAAATATTCCACCTCATATACTCCAAAGAAACATTTGGAGGTTTTCTCATATAATTATTTCTACTCCAATAGTTTTAGCACCTTGTTAACATGTTGAACATGATCCTTCCAAGACTTTTTGTAGATTAGTATCTCATGAAAAAATATTAACACAAATTTTCTAAGTAAGGGTTTGTAAATGGAATTCATTAAACCTTGAAATGTGGAAGGTGCATAGTGAGGACAAAAGGCATGACCAAAAATTCATAATGACCTTCACAAGCTCCGAATGTTGTTTTTAGAACATCTTTAGTCTTCATTACAATTTGATGATATCCTAAATGAAGATCCTTATTAGTGAAGTAAATTGTTCAATGTAATTCATCCAACAATTCATCAATGACAGGAATGGGAAATTTATCTTTAATAGTGAGTTTTTTTACTACATATAATCCAAACACATATGCCATGATACATCTTTCTTGTGCGCAAATAGTAATGTAGTAGAGAAAGAACTTTGAAAAGGTTGAATTATTCTGACCTCTAATATTTTTGTAACCATATGTTCAATTTCACTCTTTTATGCGTAAGGATATCTGTAAGGCATGATGTTTGGAGGAACACTTCCTCGAATCAAATGAATAACATGATCATGATCATGATCACAAATAGTTGGGAGGCCTTTCGGAGTTAGAAATACCTTGGAATGATTGTCCGGGATTTTTTGGAGATTTGGAGAAATACATTATTTCGACATTTGAACCTCTAGTGAGAATAATTATGCAATTATTCCCCATTGTTATTTCTTAATAATATTTATCATGCCATTAAAACAAATTATCTTTCTTGTTTTCCCTACAATACCCATTCATTCAACTCCCTTTCCTTACAAAAAAAAAGTTAAGCAAAGTTCTTGAAAAGTAAAACCTACCATCCCCGAAGATTGTAACCACTGGACTCCTAGTGCAACATCAACACCAACCATTGGAATGGAAAGAATTATACTATGTAATACATATTCCCCTATGGTTAGATTGATATGATGGCACTTTCTAGAGAAATTTGTAATTCCTCCACTTGCAACCATCACTTCACACTTTAGTGCTGGATATAAGAAAAAATTATATTCCTTGGTTATCTTATAATGAATAAAATTATGGCTACTACCCAAATCAATTATCACCATTACATTTTTCTTCTTGATATATCCTTCTATCTAAAGAGTTTATTGCAACAATCCATTACAAGATATTTTCAAATTCATTTCTTCTTACTCTAGGGTTATTTCCTGGTGTATATCCTCCTCTTTTGATATTTCTTGTTCCTTTTCTTCCTCCTCTTCACAATCTATGTAAAATAATTTCTTCTAAACACACTTTGACCTTTAGTGTATTTTCTATGAAAAATGTAAGAAATCCATTTTGAACACTTTTCCTCCAATTTTTGTGGTGTCAACCTTGTAGTTTATGGAAGGCTAGAAGCGACAACACTTTCATCTTTATAGTTGTGAGTGGTAGAATTCCTTGTTGCCATAATTTTTCTTTCAATGTTTCTTGCCACCCAGAAGAATTTTTCTAATGAATCATGTTCCTAAAGGAAAACCTTATGTTGGATGTTATTCTTTAAATTCCCTAAGAATACATCAATCCTATGCTCCTCTAGAATATCATTTACCTTGATATTCAATTTTTGAAGTCCTAAATGTGCTCCTCCTTTGCACCTGTTTGTTTGAGATTTATCAATTGGCTAAAGAAGGTGTTTCTCTTTACATCCTCATAATGTGTTATGGTTTTCTCCTTAAAAATTTACCAAGTGACAAGTAGTTTATGAGTAAAAGGCCATCGATCCCATATAAACTGGTTGGGTTCAAAGTATAAAGATGCAATGCATACCTTTTGTTTGTGTTGAACATCAAGGAGATCAAAATATTGCTCCATCTGTAGTATCCATGTTACCATATCCTTGCCATCAAACATCTTCTTCGATATTTAGAATGTGGTGGGTATTAAACCCGACATTGGAGTCTCTAAAATCATAATTCTTATTCCTTTTCTCCTCATCACGATTTTCATGGATTAACTTGTCACTACTCAAAATCATTTCTTGTAAAAACTCTGTCAACCCTTCGTTCAACCCTTCTATCATGAAATTAATCATTCCTTCCACATATTCTTTTAAACCATCCTTCAAACATTCCATGTCCCTTTTTATTTTTACTTCTAAACCATCCATATTAACATTCATCATTGCTTCCAATTTGTTTCTAGTTACTCTTTGCAAGAGTGAAATTTGTTGCACTTTGTCTCATAATTTTGAGCTATCATCTTGCATTGCTTCCTCTTCTTCATGTGTCATAGTGTAAATTTGAGGTTGCTTACTGGGAGTTTCGAAATTTCGTTTTCAATACATATTGGAACCACATAATAATATCTATGCTTTACTATTCCCTTTGAATCACTTCACATAGACTTTTCAAGCAAAACTTATGCAAATTTAAAAAATACACACCTTTTTCTTCTTACTTTTAGGAGCCTCATAATGAAACTATTGTATCTATAAAGTTTTACCTTGTCAAGGTATAAAATTTGGTCATGTGGTATCACTCTGAGTTTTCTTTCCAATTCGACAAGTTATACCAATATTGGAATCTTCAATACAAAGATATGCCAAATTTCCTATGATGACCTAATTATGGACTTGTTGAGTAGAGAAAATTTGTACGGGATTGCATGTGTGACTATTTTAACTTTCAACCATGAAATTGATGCAAATGAAGGTACATTCCATGCACTTTCAATGAAATTTTATGGAATTCAAATCTGATGCTTGAAGATAATTTTATGATGACTTCTCCTAGGTCACTTATTAAGACCAAATTTTGAAGCATGAGAAACCCTAACTTGTTCAAACCATATCTAATAAAATAAAGCTAACTGATATCTAAAATTTATACAAGAAATTAACTTAGATTTATGCTCAAGGTGGTCAAAATTTTAGCTTCATAAGGTTCATATAAAAAACATTATAGTGAAAATGTCAAGATCAACTATTCGAAGCAGTGAAACCATAGAATTGAAATCTCTGATACCAAATGTTATGCAACTAACCCACAGAACAGAAGAAAATATAGATCAATGACTTGAGAAATAGTCTTTTCTAAGGGGAATCCTCCTTTACATCATATAAATGAATAATAATTGGATGATTCAAATGATAAAACCTTCATGGTATATATAGGAGTCTAAGAGTTCAAAATATAATCAGAGTCTCAATAACAATAATAATGTAAGGGCACAACAATAACAATATGGGGACTTCATGGGCATAACAATAACAATACGAGGCAACATGAAAAAAACAATAAGGGGGCTACACTAGTATTATAGTGACCTAACATTGGGAAAGTCGAAGTGATTGATGTAATTCCCTTTTTATAGAATGATAATATGAGTGAATTTAGTGTTTGGGAAATGCTCCTTTTCTTACTTTTAAAAATAAATTGTTCTCGTGTGCCTACCCTCTTACATGTCATCACAAAAAAACACAATTTAGGGAAGTTTCCCCATTATTACATGCATTCATTGAATCATTAGGTTTTAATACTTGAGGGCCATGTGCCTCAACAAAAAAATAAATTGGGGTCTAGGGTAGTCACTCCTTTTTTTTGTAAAACACCAAGTAATCAAATCTTGAGTGATGTTATTCTAACGGTCACAAGGATTGAAAGATGCTTCTGAGTCTATACAAACATATATGGGTAAATTTTGGCACCTAGGGACCAAAGGAAAAAAATCATCTAAAAGGAACCATGATGGGTTGTTCCCATTATTGGGATAGGTCATTAACCTGTTGACCTCAAATTTCTACTTAATATATGTGCACAAAAGTTTAACAGGGCCACTATGATGGCGGAACATGACCCAAGCCACCATATTACTATAAGAATGGGCCCTTTGAATGGTAAGCAAGTAAGCCATGTGGAGAGGGTCGAAATCAATGGCCTCGAGGCAAAATCCTAGTGTTGACAGTGTTGGACCCACCAACGTTCAGGGGGATCACCTAGGTATGAAGTCCCAACTAGACCTCAAACTGTTTGGTGTCAGAATTCCATCTGGTGTGATGGCCTGGTTGCCATTATCTTAAATATTTGCCTCAACTCTTGCTTGTCAGCATAAAAGAGTGGCCTTCTTTGTCTTCTAGAAGTGAGGTTCACATGCGTGGTGATTGTAAGTGTTACTTGTGTCCAAGGTTCTTTCACTATAAAGGGATAGGGTGAGAGTGAGTCGCAAGTTAGTCGGGAGGAAACCCCAAATCTTGTAAGAACACACAACACAACAGGACATGCACAACTTCTGGAGGAACAGTCCACGCGGATGCAGCGGTCACAACAGAGAAGGGAAGATAACATGTACAACACTCAGTGGATGAGTCCGCACGAGTGCAACGGTTGTTAGAACAAGTTTTATGTGAAAGGTTTGTATGATGTCTGGGGAGGTAGCCACCATGGGTGAGACAGTGTTAACATCATATACAACACATCTTCATTAATAGATTATGTATTAAAACAAGTTAAATTAGTTCACGTCTTCAACACAGGTTAAAGAAACATGCATTACACGTGTTCAAGATTAGTCTCACAACACTTACAATACATGTTTGAAAAAATGCTAGCCTGTTAGCATGCTTTTGAATTAAGTGAAATTTAGAAGACACATCGTTACACCATACATCATTAACCCCGTGGGTGGGGTGTTGGAGCCACTACTTACTCCTCAAAGAAAAGATTACAGAATCTCTTTGTTATGTGGGAGGAGTTGAGGTGAAAATTCCTTTGCATGTACAAATGAGGGGGCATTTATAGCCAAGGGTGAAACTAACCCTTGTGGCTGTTCGACAACCCTCATGATTGTTTGAATTCCATGACTTTTCGACTTTCCATGACATGACTCATGATGTGACTCGACATGACGGTCGTAATACATTCGTGTTGTTGTTGGTGTGCTTGTCAAGCTACAATGCTGCTGGGTGATATGTGTCCTCATGGTGTGTCACAGCTTCACCTCCGCATGGCAAGGTGCACAGAGTCTTTGATGGTCATTGGTTCGCTTGATGTTGCTTTTTCACATTTCTCCTTGCTTTTATGTTGGTAATCTCGATAGGTTCGTTCATTCGTGAAAGGTGCATGTTTTTTCATTCGTTCATCTATTCATGAGCACATATTGCATATTTTCTCATACATCCATCCACGAATACTTCCTTTCTCAATCATGCATTTACAAGCATATTTGTGCATCCATTGGTGAACCAGTCCTTCTCCATGTGCTCCCTTTGTTCATCCTGTTCGTTGTTGTGCCATGTTTGTTTGTGTACCTATACTTGTGGCCACTCATGGTGAGACTACATCAAATCCAAAAGCCTCCTATTCTACCATGATACATGGTCATTTTAGATGCAGGTGGTTGGGAGAGGTAACAAGGATGTGAGGTGGGATGGAGGGTCTAGGCACTACTAATGAAAACTGCGCAAGAGTCACCGGGTGATAGAGATGGGAAAACTAGATTGATAGTGACTGTCCGCGAGGTATGGCTTAGCTGCAGGAAAAAACTACACAGTATTTGAGGGGAACTGAAGGCTCGGTAGGAAAAATATATGTGGTTTCCAGAATGAGCAGGTAGTGGGAGCTTGGCTGCCCAAAATCGTGCAATTCCTAGAGGGAACTGGCAGCTGGCTGTCGGGACACTAGCAGCAAAAAATGCTCAATTCCTGGAGGGAACTAGCAGTTTTCTATTGGGTCACTAACAGCAAAAGCTGCACAATTCCTGAGGGGAACTCACTGTTAGGTGTTGGAGCTTGATAGAAAAAATTTCAAAATTCCTAGAGGGAACTCGCATTCTACTGCCAGGAGCTGCTGGTAGGAAAAACTGTGCTGATGCTGGGAGGCTGGCTTGCTGATCACCTCTACATTGTTTTTAAGTTGAGTGGACTACCAAGCAGTGGAGTGATTTCTCATGAAAACTGAACAATTTTCTGGGTGAGCAGTTGACCAACTATCGGGAGGCCTAGCTAGAAAAACTGCGCAATCTTCAGAGGGAGACAACGACTGGCACTTGGTGTCTATCTGGCATGTCTACACAATTTTCTTAGCTAGGAGGGTGGGTAAGGTCTGTAGCCTCTGTGCAATTTTTGAGTGGAGTGAGTCTCAGGGTGGCTGCCAGTTTAAACTCTCTGGTTGACCAACATGAAGGCAGATTGATTAGCTTGCACGCAACACAGCCTAAAATTATTTTCTTGGTGCTTCTACACTATTTTGGGTGATAGTTGATCGAGTCGATAACGGGGTGATGGTATGGCTCTCGGAGGGGAGTCTAGCCATCAAAACTTAAGCAAAAAGGAATAAGTGTGTCATCGAGTGAATGATGCATATGTGATCTCGCAAACACATACTCACATGACTTGGCAATGAGACTACTCAAATCATCTAGACCCACATGTTCAACATGAATGATCTGTAGTGCAAGTGACAAGAGTGACAATTGTGATTGATCATTTGTCGACTGTGACATGACACTTGTGTGACAACGAATGTGACTCCATGTGTCAGTTTGATATATGTTTTCATAGCTAACACATCATGTACACATGAAGCAAAGACCTTTAGCATGACGAGAACATGGCCACAAGCATGACTTCGACATCAACATGCAAAAACTTGGGTTAAATGAACAAGAAAGGTGGATGCAAAGACTCACACAAGCTCACGGAGTGAACCCAAGTGTGTGTAGTCAACAAGTGAAACTCTCAAGGGAGGCTCCGAAATTGGGAACAGGCCAACGTTTTGGAAAGTGGTTGTAACCGCTACAACACTTGGTGAGACACTACTAGAACTCCAGCTTCTCTTTTTTTATTTGTTGGTAGCACATGGCCTTGGTCTTTTGGGGAATATTGAATTGATGTGCGTGTTACTTCGGCTTCTCCACTTACCCCATGGACATACATGGTTCACCTTTTCCCAACTCAGTCAAAACACAATCAAAAGTTCATCTTGATCACAATGTTTCAAATTTGGGAAGGGTAGTTTATATCACAAGTTGAATATCTTTAGAGTATAAGTTTTCATCTCTGGTGTTGCTCCACTACCAGCAAGCCTGGACAATACCCCAATGGAGTCACATAGGAATAGACACATTGCTCCACTACCAGTGATCCTAGTCAGTACCCTGTTGGAGTTGCATGCTTCACCTCTCTGGGGAGGAAGCCTTCCTCTTCTTTCACCTTTGTATTTTTCTCAATAGGATCGTGCAACTTATTTACTTTTGGGGTAGAAGAGGGATCCTGACTTATTGGGAGTAGGAGAGTTTGGTCCTTTAGAGAAGCATGTAAGACCTCTGACATAGGTTTTGTTGTTTGGATTTTCCACTTCTTTGTTCCTACTAGTTGGATGAGCTTGAACACGTAGAGCAGAAGGCTCAATATATGCATGGGGCTTCCCAGTGTGGACACAGGTTCATGGTTGGACCAAAAATCCCCTTGCAGATGGCTCGTATTTTCCATCAAGACTTCATCCGCCGAAGGCTATAACCAAGCACATAGAAGACAAACACAAAACTTGGCCAAGTGCTACAATGTCACAAGTCTGTTCAAATTTTATCCACATACTCAATTCAAAATCTGCAACGTGGTAGTTGGCAGCAATTATTTATAGAAACAAAAAGAGTAAGATATCAATAAAAAAAAAAACGTAAACCAAAAATAGTAAGAAAAACAAACAAGATAAAAACAAATATAGTAAGCAAAGCAAACAAGATGAAAACAACAAGCAACAAGTAGACTATGTACATGGCACATGGCACAACCCAACCTACTTGAAGTAATGGTTTAGATCTTGGTCATTGATAGGAAGGTTGTTAGCCCTCCCGTCAAGTGATCGCAAACAACATGTGTGTGTGCCAAGCTTCTCATGGACCAGTATAAGTTTATCGGGTTCGATTACCGGAACTTGGTTGTATTCCAAAAGACCTTTAAGTGATGATGACACTACTGCTTTAGATATTGCATGCAACATCGGCTCTCATGATGGCACATGGTAGTTTTTTTTTATTCCGAGAATGGTTCAATTTTCTGGAATCAATGCATAAGTGAATTTCCCTGGATTTCTTATGTGCATAACCTAAATTAGAAACCTATGTATGATGACGAACTTTCTAAGTAATCCAAACATCCAAAATCTCATTCAATGTTTTCTGTGTAAGGAGTTCAAATGACATATGTGTTTTACCTAGATTTTGCTATAATGGCTTGGATCCTCCTTTACCTGGAATCCAATGTTGGATTATTTGTGTGTCATGTGTACTCAGTTCATCATATTCCCATGTGGACACATCCTAGTACTATTTTCTCAAGCGGTCGAAGACTCTTTGCTATTGCAGTGTGTAGTTTGTACTGAGACTAAATATCTTCAGATCATGATTGGCTTCTAGGTTGCTCTGTTCATTCATAGTGGTGCACCAGTGGGTTCTTCTATTTCTTGGCCCTTGACAAAAGTTATGCAAATCATAGACCTTCTTGAGGGAAGCCACACCCTTCGGGATGGGGTCACCTTTCTTTCCCTTAGTTGTAGTTTTCAATGGCTACTCATGCTCACCTTCATCTGTTGTTATGTCCTTGACAACATCAACATTATTCGTAGGGTGCAGTACCACTTTGATTGTTGCCACATTGAGGTTGATGGTCCTTTGTAAGCCCAACATGAGTTCTTTGTACTCAACAATGTTGTTTATGCACACGAACTTCAAGAAAATTGAAGTCATGCATTTTCTATTGTTTTGGACATTTAAGATATACTTAGTCCTTGAGTCGTCATGTGTCTTTGATTCGTCAAAATGCATGGCCCACAGCCTGTATGTACACGCACCATTTGACATGCTAGTACTGCTGCTACTACTATTCCTACTACTACTGCTACTATTGGTACAATACACTGTACAAGTTTCACTACCATTAGTTGGGAAAGGAAGGAGTCCCAACTATGTGTGTGGTGGGGTTGGAGCTGGCCATGCAAGATAACACCCCAATGTCTTTTCTAGGAGGCAGTTTCCAAATATGAGTTCTATGAAGCCCAATGGTTCATTCTCACTATTAAGGGGGGTAACATTGTGCTTCATATACCTCTTGGAAAATACCCGAATTTGGTTGTATTTTCCCTTGTATGGAAGCCACATGTGGGACTAGTCTATAGTGAAATATCCATCCAGCTTGCTGGACTAGTCTCTACTGAGTAGTAGACTGTATGCTTCTGGTATGTCCACAACAAATATGTTGATCCATTGGTCGACTCGAGTGTTATGCGATAGTCAGATGATCACATCTCGCAATTCACTAATGGTCGGTACCAATGTTCGACCAAGTTAGATGATTCGTGTGTATGTATCACTGCATTGTGCATTGATCTTCTTTGCAATGGAGACTGGCTTGATGTTGGCGACCATGCTAGAATTAACCAACTAGTTGTGAACATTGTAGTTAAAAATTTGAAAGGATAGTAGGAATGGAGGGCAACCTGATTTTTCTTCTTCCATATAGAGCATGTTGAGTACAATAGAAACTAATCGAGGAGGTGTGCTTGCTCCCTTGTTGGTAGAGATTGCATTGTCTGTTGTTGTCTATCCCAATGCGCGTAGTAGGATGTCTCACTGAGTCTAGATCTTAGATAACTTGAACAAACTAATGTGCACCGAATTTTTCTTCATGTCATTAGCAATGTTGTATTATAGATGTGGTAGACACAATGAGGTGTCTAGTGTAGAATGAATGTTCATGTTGTGCAATGAACTGTTTTGTAGCTTACTGCTCATGGATATACTCTTCTCCCCCACTGTCTTCCCGGACTTGTTTTGTGTTTTCTGCTTTGGGGAGACTGGTGGATCCTCATCAACAATCTCATCTTTTCTTGTGCCTCCCCAAGTGCAAGGGGAGCCCCTTTACTCCTAAGATTGTAACGATCGTTTTTCTTTTGGTCCTGCTTCTTAGTGTTTATTTTTGGCATTACTTGCGAGCACTGATACATGTTCACCACATGCCCAGAACTTGATGGTTCATCACGTGCAACCTCTTTGTCATAATAGATGTCTTTTGGCTGCTCTGCATACTGTTTTCTGCATCAAGTCTATGACTACATACAGGCTTTCAACTTGCTTCCAATCTGAACAAGAGTTCTCATGGTGATCTTCTTCGTGGAATGAACAAAACTTGGGTTTTGTGCACTTTTCGACCGGGAAAACATATTTCTTCGTAGTTTTTCGAGTGAACTAGTTGCTTCTTGATGAGATGCTTTCCTGTCTCTGCCTGGGTGGATGGATGCTTGTAAATGTGTCTATTTTCTGTTGTTTAAGCTTAGACACTTCCGTAGTCAAGTTCTTGACGAGGCGAGTGAGGGTTTCAATATCAGTTGCTTCCTTGTCTCTACACTTGCTCGCCATCACTTGGGACTCCCTGTTCACATATTTGGAATCCTTTGTTGATTCTTCATCCTTGATGACTCCAATTATGTGCAAGTATTTCTCAATAGCAATAGCCTCTTCACAGTTTTCCAAAATTTTTGGTTTTGTAGCTCATCTGATGAACTGCGTAATTCTGGGCAGTAGTGTGGATGTGTAGTAATCAACAATCATGGAGTCATGAGGTTTAGTATCCACTGCGAACTTGTCCAATATGCGTGTAAACCTCTGATTGAGGTCTTTTACTTTTTCTTTCCCCTCCATCTTTAGGCTTCCCAATTGTTTGAGTAGAATGGTTGGGGTCTTATCATTGGAAAACTTTTCAAAGAACATGCATTTGAATGCACCCCATTTCTATATGGATTTTGGTGGAAGGCAGTGATACCATGTAGCTGCATGACCAATGAAGGTACATGGAAACAATTTACATGCTACCTCATCCAAGGGTCTGTAGTTGCAGGTAGAAGTTTTCCAAGTGATCTTCTACCTTAATGGTGTTGTTAGGGTTAAACTTGATGTTCATTCTGTTATGCTCTTAACCTGCAAAGTAATACCCAAACACAGAATATGCGAGAAAAAATACTGAGAACACTGAATATGCGAAGAAAAGATACCCAGAACACAGAATAGCAATGATTTTATTATTCAGAGAGAAATGTTCACAGGCCTCTTCGAGGGGGCAACCTCCAATAGAGCAGAGCTCGATTACAAAAACAAGACATGATACTCCTCACAGGGAGTCTCTATCCTTTATATATGACTCATACATGCAATACCACGGGCCAATACCGTGGGTTTTATTACCATCTATCTAATATTACCGCCCATTTGCAACTAACTGTGGTCCCGTCATTAATTGCGGGTTAACCACTTACAAATATTAATATGGGCTTTATTGACTCTTGACTATGACGTGATCCCATGACATAAATAAGGGGGTTAGGGTGGGACCCTAACATGCCCTCCCCCTTAAGACTAGCCTTGTCCTCAAGGCTGAAGCTGCGGAAACTGCTGAAGAATAGTGGCTTCTTCCCAAGTTACATCTTCCTGGGAGGTGTCTTTCCATTTGACGAGGACCTCCTTAATCATGCGGCCGCGCAGGTGCTTGTCTCGGGTTTCTAGAACATGTTCGGGTTGAAGCCAGATTGACCCTTCTTCGTCTAATTCAGGTAGACTGGTTTGAACGCGGCAATTGATCCCAATCACTTTCTTGAGGCACGATACATGGAAAACTGGATGGATTTTTGCCATAGGTGGCAAAGCCAACCTGGAAGCCACTTCTCCAATGTGCTGAAGTACTTGGTATGGTCCGTAGAATTTTGGAGAGAGCTTTTGACAACCCTTATCTTTGAGTGATGTTTGCTTATATGGTTGCAGCCTCAAAAAGACCTGATCCCCTTCTTGAAATTGGCGTTCTGAGCGATGTTGGTCGGCCTGTTGCTTCATGCGGTTCTGAGCTTGATGAAGATTCTCGCGAAGATGGGCAATCATGGTTGCGCGGTGTTGTAGGAGTTGATCGACTGCTTGTACTTTGGAGCATCCCTTGAGATAAGAAGTAGGGGAAGGTGGAAGTTGACCATATACTGCTTCATAGGGAGTCATTTTGGTGGTGGCATGATAGTTGGTGTTATACCACCATTCAGCCAGAGGTAGCCACTGTGCCCAAAGGTGTTGCTTTTCTGAAGTGAAACACCTAAGGTAGGTTTCTAGACATTTGTTGACAGCTTCGGTTTGACCATCTGTTTGCGGATGATATGAAGTACTGAGTTTGAGTTGAGTGCCTTGTAGTCTGAAGAGTTCCTGCCAAAAATTGCTGGTGAAGATCGGGTCACGGTCGGACACTATAGAAGTGGGCATGCCATGTAATTTGAAGATCTGATCCATGAAAGTTTGAGCAACCAAGGTTGGTGTAAACGGGTGGGGTAGGGCGCAGAAATGAGCATACTTCGACAGTCGGTCCACAACCACCATGATGACTGACTTGTTCCCTGACTTTGGAAGACCTGTAATGAAATCCATAAAAACCTCTGTCCAAATGGAGGCCGGAATGGGCAATGGTTGTAAGGTGCCTGGTGTGTTGACGGTTTCCCCTTTGTGGCATTGACAGACATCACATTCAGCTACGAAGGTAAGGACGTCCTTTTTCATGCCTGTCCAGAAGAATGATCTTCTGGTGCGAGCATACGTCTTCTGAAAGCCCGAATGTCCTGCAATGGGAGATGAGTGCAATTCTGCCAAAAGGCGACTTTTGAGGGTAGATGTTGGTGATATGACGACTCTGTCCTTGTAGCGAAGAATATCATTCTGCCACGAGTAGCCCGTGCCGGAATTAGGATCTACCTGCAATTGAGAAATGAGTTGGGAGAGCCCTGGGTGTGCAAACCATTCCCTGCGAGCTTCTTCAATCTAGTCTGGAATGGGAAGGGAAATTGCGAGCAGAGTACTTTCCTCCTCAAATTGGCGCGATAATGCATCTGCTACACTGTTGTCTTTCCCTTTCTTGTAAATGATCTCATAATCATATCCCAGCATTTTGGCTAACCATTTGTTTTGTTGTGGGGAGGATATGCATTGCTCCAGAAAATATTTAAGACTGTGATGATCTGTGCGGATTTGGAAACGTCGCCCCAATAAGTAAGGTTGCTAGGTCTCGACTGCATGTAAGATGGCCATCATTTCCTTCTCGTAGGTATATTGTCCCAGATTCCTCCCACTGAGTTGTTGGCTTGTGAAGGCCAATGGTCGCCCTTCCTGCATTAAGACCACCCCAATACCTGTACCCGAAGCATCACTTTCAATGACAAAGGATTTGGTGAAGTCAGGTAGTGCTAAGACTGGAGTGGTACACATGGCGTTTTTTAGCGTGGTAAATGCCTGTTGTGCTTCCTCGGTCCAGAAGAAGGAATTTTTCTTTAGGAGTTGAGTGAGGGGCTTCGCTATGCGGCCATAGTTGCAGAAAAATTTACGATAATAGCCTGTGAGACCCAAAAATCCTCTCAAGCTCTTCAAAGTCTTAGGTTGAGGCCATTCTTGCATTGTCTGGATCTTTCTGGGGTCCACCTTGACACCTTCACGCCCCACAATGTGGCCCAAATACTCAACTTCTTCCATGCCAAATGCACACTTAGACATCTTGACAAATAATTTATGCTTGCGGAGCAGTTGCAAGAGTAGATCTACATGCTGAAGATGTGCCGCCTAGGTGCCACTATAGATGAGAATGTCATCGAAGAAGACAAGGACAAATTTTCTGAGATATGGTTTGAGGATGTGATTCATAAGACTCTGAAAAGTAGAAGGGGCATTACAGAGACCAAATGGCATGACCAGGAACTCATAATGGCCTTCATGAGTTCTGAAAGTCGTCTTGGGAATGTCGACATCCTTCATGCGAATTTGGTGGTAGCCGGAGCGAAGATCCAACTTGGTGAAGAATTGAGCCCCATTGAGTTCGTCTAACAAATCGTCAACCATCGGAATGGGAAATTTATCTTTGACTGTCAACTTGTTGAGGGCCCTGAAGTCAGGACACATCCGCCACTCCCCATCTTTCTTGAGGACCATGACCACTGGGGATGAATAAGGACTAATGCTGGGACGAATGACACCAGCTTCCAACAATTCCTTGATGATTTTTTCTATTTCATTCTTTTGAGTGAACGGATATCTGTATGGCCACACATTTGGGGTTTGAGCCCCTTGAACCAAGGTGATGCTATGATCATGTTCCTCTCGCGAGGGTGGAAGCTCATGAGGCTTGTTAAAGACCGTCCGATCGGTATTTAAAATTTGCTGCATCTCAAGATGAATTGGCAGAGGTTTGGTGTCGACGACCTGGATGGCATTAAATTGCGCTACTACTCCATGATGGCCCTTTTTTAACAATTTTTCCATCCGATGCGAGCTGATGACAGAGGGTGCTCCCACCTGGAGGCCACGGAGGGTATGTGTGGAGTTGTTCTACTTAAAACTCATATATAACTCCTAGAAATCCATTGTGATTGGCCCAAGGGTGCGGAGCCATTCAGCACCTAGGACAATGTCGCATCCCCCCATGTGTATGGCAAACATGTGGGTTTTCAACTGATAATCCCCCATTTGAAGTTTGACATTTTCACAGCGGCCTTCACATTTCATTGTGCCTCCATCTGCAATTTGGACCTGGAAGTTAGAGACTGCCCATACATAACAATGCACTGCTTCGGCGATTTTTTGATGGATGAAATTATGGGTACTTCCACTATCAATCAAGACTATTACTGGGCGATGTTTAAGAAAACCCCTGATTTTGAGAGTTTGAGGGGAAGAGATTCCTGCCAACGCATTGAGCGAAATAACTGGGTCATCAGATACAATCTCCTTTTGGTTGTCTTCTTCGATCACCTCCGGTTCCTCAAGAGGTGGATCTTCCTCGGTGGAGCTGTAGTCAGTGGCATCTATTTGAAAAAACTTGGGCTCCTTGCATTTATGCCCAGGGGAATATTTTTTATCATAGTAGTAACATAGTCCTTGCTTCCTTCTCTCGGCCATTTCCTGAGGTGACACCTTTAGGACCTTAAGTGTCATAGTCGTGGTATGAGCTTGTGGGGGACGACCTTTAGTGGGGAAATTGGGGCGGCTGTATTGGGCTATTATGGCACGCTCCACCTTACGGGCTACCTGGCAAGCCTCCATCCATGTGGGAGGGTGGTGGAGTAGAACTTGAGCTTTGATGGCTTCTTTAAGACCACTAATAAAACATTCCGTGTAGAACTCATCTGAGAGATGCTGAGTGCGGAAGGCCAAGGCTTCAAAAGCAGTGATATATTCATCCATTGTACCCGTCTGTCGGAGCTTAGTGAGACGGCCCAAAAAGGAGTCTCCCTGTTCAAAGCGATCTCGAAGAGCTTTGGCAAATTGGGCCCAACTCGAAAAAGGTGCATTGCGACGTTGATGCCATTCCACCCATTGCCATCGTTCATTGTCCAAGTACATGGTCCCCACTCCAATCTTAGTCCAATCATATTGGAGATGATTCAATTTGAAATATTTTTCCATTTGTGCTAGCCATGCGGATGGGTTAGAACCGTCAAATTTCTGCATATCCAACTTGGGAGGTCGCTGACTGAGTGGGAGATCTCTGTTGGGTGGTGGATGGGTGTGCCAGACGTGAGGAGAGTGGCTAGACTCACCCTCATGGTGTACATGGTCATTATAGTGTTCCTCGAGAGCTGGCTCCTTGCCCTTATCGAGTGCTTGCCGTACCATGCTAGATAGTCCGTCAAGTGTATTTTTGAGCTCGTTCATATCTGTTTCAAGTTTGTCTAGTCTTTCATTGGCCATTGCTTGAGCTCTAGTTTCTACCATACACCAACTTGGTGAAAAATTGGGACCACAAATTTTTTTTTTCGAAGAAATTGAATGGTACCACCGTGCTCAGCTCGGTGTCCTGATGCTGATGGGCTAGATCACAAATAACCGCTTCGGAAGATATCAGACTTTTTTTTTTTTTTTTTGAAAACTCCTAACGGAGTTTTACTCCTTCTTGATCAATACTGCAGTCGCCAAATCCTCAAAATGTTAATGCCGCCAAAAGTCCTGCGAAAATTATAGCCAGGTACAGGAACCCTTCACAACTACTCCGATCTGGTGGATCTGAGAGATCTGAATGGTGGAACACTGCTGCTGCTGATCTGATAGAGCTGCGGGACTGATGTCTGCTGCTGCTACACTTGCTGATCTGGAATAGATGATGTGTGATCCCTCGATAGAAAGGGAACTATGGTCGTGAGGAGTGTCAGGTGCTACAGATCGCAATATACATAAGGGTCTGACAGTAGTACTCAGCCCAATGTTTCAGGGCTCTAACTAAGGAGGATCGACTGTACCCTTGGCCGTACAACCCGACTACCCTATCGTACGGGCGAGTAATCTCTTCGAGTGTTGTTCTCGGTGTACTGTAGCCACAAGATGGCCGAAGGTTTATCTATGGCGAGGCTTCAAGGTAGCTATGGGGCTTCCTATATACCCAGAGGGTACGTGGAAGACAGTTCGTGCGTGGTTCTCTCTAATGCGCTACTACTCGAAGGGGTACCCACAAGGGTTACAAGGGAGTCCAACAGACGTGACCCCCTCTTGTATTTCCTGCGTGCATGCCTCCCCAAATCCACAGGTTTATGCGCTTAACGACAGATCCCGTGGTTTAAAGACGCCAGAACACGTCTCTAGCCAAAAAAAAATTTTGCTAAAATTTGGAGATCCCACCGAGCCCTGGAAAGTGCTCTGATACCACTTGTTATGCTCTTAACCTACAAAGTAATACCCAAACACAGAATATGCGAGAAAAAATACCGAGAACACTGAATATGCGAAGAAAAGATACCCAGAACACAGAATAGCAATGATTTTATTATTCAGAGAGAAATGTTCACAGGCCTCTTCGAGGGGGCAACCTCCAATAGAGCAGAGCTCGATTACAAAAACAAGACACGATACTCCTCGCAGGGAGTCTCTATCCTTTATATATGACTCATACATGCAATACCACGGGCCAATACCGTGGGTTTTATTACCATCTATTTAATATTACCTCCCATTTGCAACTAACTGTGGTCCCGTCATTAATTGCGGGTTAACCACTTACAAATATTAATATGGGCTTTATTGACTCTTGACTATGACGTGATCCCATGACATAAATAAGGGGTTTAGGGTGGGACCCTAACACATTCTCTCCACTCGCTTTGACATATTGTGCAAGAAACCTGGGAGAGTGAATGGTTCTTGAGTCATCCATTCCAAATTTGGGTTAGCCATCTCTTCTTCTTCTTCGTCCTGCTCCTCTCTTTCATAATTTGGTGGGTTTGCCTCTAAGTCAGTTGGTTTGTCTCCAGCTCTTCGTCCTCTGCTGCCTTCCCCTCCACCTCGTGTATCGGAGTTTGATCCCAAGATCACCAGAGTGTCTCGTTCTCCTTGCTGAAAGACCATAGGTTCCTATCCGTCTTCAATAGCTTCTGCCATACCTTCAAGTGTTGCAAGGACTGCTTCTTCCACCAATGATACAACAACTCCCATAGGAGTGGATTTTGGATTTCTTAATGCAGATGGAAGATATTGAATGGCTAGGATTAGTCTGACTACTTTCGAGAACTAACAAGTGATGGGATAGACGAAGCGAATTTGATGATATGGAATCTCATGTTCAGTCCTGGGAGGTGAGGAGTAACCAACTGTAGAGTCATGCGTGGCTGAGAGGGAGTGTGATTTATTGTCTTGAACAGATGGTTGATGAATGAGTGTGAGAGGATGTTCAGCCATATACAATTGGCTGCCCTCCTTCTAGCACCAAAAATGTTTAAGGTGCTAGACCCTCCAACATTCGGGGGGATCACCACAGTATGAAGTCCCAACTAGACCTCGCACTATTTGGTGTGGGAATCCCATCCAGTATGATGGTCCTGTCACCATTATCTTAAATATTTGCCTCAACTCTTTCTTGTCAGCACAGGAGAGTTGTTTGCTTTGTCTTCGAGAAGTGAGGTTAGCGTGCATTGTTATTGTAAGTGCTACTTGTGTCCATGGTTCTCTCATTGTAGAGGAAGAGGGTGAGAGTGAGTCCCCAAGTCAGTTTCGAGGAAGCCCCAACTCCACTAGGAACACACAATGCAACAGGATGTGCATAAATTCCAGAGGAACATTATGCAATGATGCAGCAGTCACAACACCCTAGGGAACATAACACGTACAAAACTCGATGGATGAGTCCACACAAGTGTAATAGTTGTGACAACAAGTTTTATGTAAAAGGTCTTTCTGATGTCCGGGGAGGTAGACACTCTGGGCGAGACAACGTTAACAACATATACAACACATTTTCATTAATAGATTATGTATTAGAACAACTGAAATGAGATCAAGTGTTCAACACAGGTTAAAGTAAAATGCATTAGAAGTGTTCAAGATTAGCCTTAGAGAAGTTATAATACATGTGTGAAAATGTGTTTGCCTACTAGTAGGCTTCTGAATTAAGCAAAATTTCAAACACACGTCATTACACCATACATCACTAATCCACGGAGCCTTTACTTACTCCTCAAAGAAAATATTATAGACTCACTTGGCTATGTGGGAGGAGCTGAGGTGAAATATCCATTGCATGTACAAATGAGGGAGTATTTATAGCCAAGGGTGAAACTGACTCTTGTGACTATTGGACTACCCTCATGATTGTTTGAATTCCATCACTTTTCAACTTTAAATGACTCTTTGTACAACAATTGGATCTCTTGGAATTCCACGTTACATTACATTGATTGATAGTATGGCCCATGGTAGAGATGTGGCTGACATGAATCGACATGAAAATGCTAATAAATTCATGCTGCTATTGGTGTGCATGTCCAGTTATAGTGTTACTAGGTTATGTATGTCTTCTTTGTGTGTCACAACTTCACCTCTGCATGGTAAAGTGCACAACGTTTTCGATGGTCTTTGGTTCGGTTGTTGTTGCTTTTGCACATTTCTCCTTGCTTGTATGTTGGTAAGCTTGACAAGTTCGTCTGTTCGTGAAAGGTGCATGTTTGTCCATCCGTCCTTCTGTTCATGAGCACATCTTGCATGTTTTCTCATCCGTCCATCCACGAACGCTTCTTTTCATGATCATGTGTTCGCGAGCATATCTCTTTGCATGCATCATCTATTCATCCTTTGGTGAACTTGTACTTCTGCATGTGCTCCTTTTTTTCATCACATTTGTCGTTGCCATGTTTTTTTGTGTACCTAAACTTGCAGTCACTCAGGACGAGATGACATAAAATGGAAAAGCCTCCTAGACTATAATGACACATGTTCATTTTGAATGCAAATGACTAAGAGAGGTAACAAGGATGCGAGGCGGGATGGAGGTTCCGGGCACTGTTGATGAAAACTGCACAAGAGTCACTGCGTGATGGAGATGAGAAATCTGTATCGATAGTGAACGTCTGCGAGGTTTGGCTTAGTTGGAGGACAAAACTACATAGTTTTTGAGGGGAACAGTTTAGGTTGGAGGAAGGTGGGGCAGGAAAAATCTGTGTAGTTTCCAGAACGAGCGGGTAGTGGGAGCTTGGCTGCTCAAACTGTATAATTCATGGATGGAACTAGCAGATGGCCGTCAAGACATTGGCAACAAAAGCTATGCAATTCCTGGAGGGAAGTGGCAGTTTGTTGTTGGGTCACTAGCAGCAGAAACTACGTAATTCCTCAAGTGAACTGTCATTCACTAGCTGGAGCTTGGCAGAAAAAACAATGTAATTTCTCGAGGGAACTGGCAGTTTGCTATCGAGAGCAGCTAGTGAGGAAAAATGCTCTCATGTAGGGAGGCTATCCTACTGATCACCTTTGTGTAGTTTCTGAGTTGAGCAGACTACTAAGCAACAAAGAGATTGCTCATGAAAATTGCACAATTTTCTGAGTGAGTAGCCGATCAACTGTCGGGAGGCATGGCTTGAGAAACTACACAAGCTTCTGAGGGAGATAGTGAAGGGCACTAGGTTTTTGTCTGACCTGTCTATGGAATTTTATCATCTAGCAAAGTAGGTAAGGTTTGTAGTGTCTCCGTAATTTTTTAGGGGAGTGAGTCCTAGGTTGGATTTCGGGTTAAACTTTCTAGTTGACGGACATGAAGGTAGATTGATTTTCATGCAAACATTGCAACTTGAAATGATTTGCTTGGTGCTTCTTCATTGTTCTAGGCGAAAAGTGATCAATTCGATAGTGGGGTGATGGTCCATCTCTCCGAGGGGAGTCTAGTCATCAGAACCTTAGCAAAAATGACTAAGTCTATGAATGAGTGAAAGATGCATATGTGATCCTAGAAAACCCACTCACATGGCTCGACGAAGGGCCAACTCAAATCATCCGGACATACATGTTCAACATGAGTGACCGACAGTGCAAGCGACAAGCACAACACTTGTGATTGAGCATTGGTCGACCATTACGATCCTTGCGCGACATCGAATGTGACTCTGTGTGTGAGTGTGATAGATGTTTTCATAACAAACACAACATGTACACACAAAGTGAAGACCTTGAGCATTACAAGAACATGGTCAGAAGGATGAATTCAATGCCATTAGACCCTTGGGACTTTGGGCAACTTGGATCCCAAAGGAGTTGCAAAGAGAGTTAGGTTGGTGTAACGCAAGCCAATATGATGTGTGCCAAAGAGGACACCATTGGGCTTATTGGCTATCAAGCCACCAAGAATTCGAGAAAATTAAATGAAGGGCGGGGCTGGTAGAGCCCAAGCTGACATGAAGTGGACTATGCAAAACCCACTTTGGTATCTCACTGTTATCCCTCTAGTATATCTCATAGAGAACATTCCGACGTGTAGACAAATGCAATCTGCCATGGTGTGGGTATTTAGCTGAGCCCACTTGATGATGTTGTGATACTTTCATGTTTGAAACACAAGGGGTCATATGGGTGTCATGTGATATTATAGTTATAGAATGAATAATCTTAACGGGGACAAACTTATAATGGGCATAACATTCAATTTGAGACATGGATTGAGTTAAAATTTACCTCATGGGAATGCTCTGGATGCATTAAACATAATGATTACATTATTTTTAACATTTCAAGACTTTGAGAATAGTTATTTTTGTAACCCCATCTTCATAATAAACAATGGATATAGGGTAAAAAAAGTAACATTTTCACACTCTAAGATTGTACGAGGGGGTGGAAGGTCCTTACAGGTTCATTTTCTGTGAGTTCCCATACATTTTTCAATATACTATTTTATGGAAATGGATTAATTTATGTTGATCCAAATATTTTAGATATTCATGATCTAAGTTGTATCGATTTATCACATTTGGTAGTAGAGTTCCATTTCTTGATCCTCATGTTTGGCCTCATTGTTATTAGAGCCATTCTAATCCCAACAATAACCATATAAAATTTTGGAGTATCTTTGATCTACTGGTCATTCATGTAATGCTATTTTCGCTCGACATTAGGAAAGGAGAGTATCCCATTATCCTAGATTACAAATTAAAATGAATTATGGGCTATGATAGAATTAATTAATTAAAAAGTGACTAAAGAAAAAAGAACTATTCTAAGTAACTTTCGTATAAGAAGATAAATGCCCATGGTATTCAGATGAGCCATGGTAGTTAGCAATGGTGTTATGAGTGGCCATGACTATTAAAGGAGATGAGAGCTTGGTCCTTAGGCATCCATTTCGGATTATTGCTTTGTTGTTTTTGAGTTAAGTTCTTTGAGCTTGTTTAGGTGAGAGCCCGCATTATGTAGAGGGTTAGTTTCAGTGGTCAGTAATCCATGCTAGCTTATCTATTAAGAAGGGGTTTTGGTATTGAGAGATGATGAATTCAAAGGGGAGGGATCAAATGATATCTATTTATTGGGATTAACGTGAGGATCACGAGGAGTTCAATTAGATATCTCATAGGTGAACAAATTTATAAGAGTCATTGTTATCTATAAAAATATTTCATAGTGTTCAAAATCATATTTAATATAATAAGGCTCAATTTCTTTATTTTTTCTACTATTTCTCATGTTAACTTTGAGTGGCAACATTTATAGGTTTTCATATTGCGAACTTTATTTGTTGTGCTTAGAATTTGACAGTGCAAATTGTTCAATTGATTTGGTTTAAATAAAGAGGTTTATTGTGTAGTATTTTTAAAGAAAAATTCTAGGAAATTTTGTCAATATATTTTTGGTGATATTACAATTCACCACAATCGGGCATTTAGCCCTTTTAAGTTCATGAAGTTTGATGAAAAAAAAGAGCTACTCCACTACAAGGAAAAATTAAAGAAATATGATGTTTCTTGTATATTGAAAATTTATGATTTTCTTATAAAATATTCTTATAAAATATGGGTTCCAAATCACGTGAAGGTGCACACAAATTGACCTGTCGTATATTTAGTGAGGGAAAATTTGTTTCCATCCATAGAATTATGTAAATATCTTCATTTTGTTGATTGATTGTATCATTTAGATCACTAACCTATGAGATCAACTATATAAATTAGATAAGAAAATAAGTGGCATTATATTCCACCTACCTATCCTATTTTTTTTATTATCATCATTGCAAGTAATCTACAATGATCATTTACTTCTTATACATGGTCCGCATGGAATTTCCATGAGAAATAATTATTGGTAGGTACAAAATCACTTCAAGTAGCCATATGAAAACATGCGATGCAATGAAAAGGTGCTAAAAATAGTCTTCTAATATTAAAGTTTTCCCCAATTAAAAAAAACCATAAGTGGACAAAAGTGTCATATCCCTCTTTTCTGTTTACGTACAACTTCACTTTTAGAATAAGTTACTTATGAAGTGGCACATTTGCATGGAAAAAGTAACTCCACAAAATATATATTCAAGTTATGATTGATTTTTAACCCTTTATAACTTTTTAGTAATGTTATAGAATTACTCAATTGAGTAATTTTTTTTTTTTAAATTAACTTTTAAAAAAAACCTTCAGTTCCATACCTTCAATAAATTTTAATGAGGTGAGTCAATATTCAATGTATAAAAAGTTTAGTGAACGTCAAATAGGCTTTTGTTTCTTTCTCTTATGTTGTACTCCTCTTATACATAAAATAAATTTTAATCAAGTGAGTCAATATTCCATGTATAAAAAGTTTAGTGAACGAGAAATAGACTTTTTCTTCTTTCTCTTATGTTTTACTCTTTACGATGAAGTGTGTGGTTACCCTAAAACCCTTTATTTTCCATTCATATAAAACATTAACATCATTACATATAAGAAAGAGAGAAACTTTCAATAAAAAAAAATCACAAGGATAATATACTTAGATCTTCATGAACTTACATATAAAATAGATGTTTTATCGTTACTTTTGATTTATAAGAGCGCAAATTCCACAACAAAGAATATACATACCAAATAAAACATTTATTTTTCTTTTTATCGATGAAAATAACATATAGTGCAGAAATGAATAATAACACAAAATTGAACATCTTAACTCCATAAGTACCATGTCTTTAATGGAACTTTTCTTTGATACTTAAGTATAAAGTCATTTCCTTAGCGTAGTCCTAATTATGAATAGGTGCATCATTTGAAGCTCTCATGAAATTTCGAGTTGTGAATGGTTGGGTTTTAATTTTTTTTTGGGATATTTTATAGATATTGTTTCCATTATGTAACATATTTATCCAAGTGTAGTTGTATGTTCTTGTTCAGTTGAATACTGGAAATGTTCCTTCGCAAAATATGCATTTCAGATTTTCAATTAACTAACCATGTCTCGCCAAACATCTGAGCCATTGACAAAGAGATATCTCATTCATATTGGTCAGTGGAGAAAAAAGCGCTTATGATTAAAAAAAATACATAGTCTTGTACCCTTAATGAATAAGCACATCTATTCCAAAAAGAGGTCATTTGTCGAAAACAATAAAGATGTTGATGTTGAGTTCCAACTAAGGTGGAAGTCATCAAGGAGCTCCTCTCTTCTGCACTTTTGTGCTTTAGAATGGTGACCAAATTCATTAATAACAATACAGTTATTTCGTTTAGGCTTGTAGTGCGATTATATAGTGACTAACATAAATGAACTTGACTATATCATTGTTCATGAGATGAGATGTAACTATAAAAATAGTTATATACCATATTGTGAAGTAGTATTTTAGTGTGGTCAACTTATGCACTTGATCAATATTAATGCTATTTATTTATGATTAACCTATATTTTAAGGAAATGCAGTAACATATTTATATCAACTTTATTGGACTATCGTTTATTGTATTGATTTGCTGTAAAATTATAAAATTGGTTATTTAAGTGTCATGATTATAAAAAGGATGTTTGTAAAGTTCAATTTTTATATATATAGATAATGTAGTGTTATCTAGGGATAATGAATAAATTGCTTTTATTAATGAACATATTGTTTATTATTATATAAGAATTATGTTTGACAAGCCATTAGTCGTTTAGTGATTCTTACAACATCACATGATGAAATCTCTTCCACTATTTTATATAATCACTTGTCTTTTATACCGATGCACATTAAAATAACATTGTATATTAATCATAGTAATGTTAGTTATGAAAAAGCTTACTATTCTATAACTCATATTTTCAGAAGTTACCGAGATCCCAAAAATTAGGCATTTACATAAGTTTTTGTTGTTGATAAATTCTTAAAGCTTTTATATCAAATGCATTGATATATAATTTGTCACTACTTAATTCACAATTATTTTCCATGTAATTATAATTTATTGGCCAACCAAAAAGCTTATTCCAAATGAGAGTTTGAAAGCTATAAAAAATATATTGAGGTAATAAATAGGGGCAATCCAATTATAACTAAGAATAATCACATTAGTCAACATTTATTGGAAAATATGGGTTTCTTACAATAAAAAATCCATGCACATAGAGAAGCATATGAATAAAGCATACCAAATCTTTAGAAAATATTGGGTAGATAAATGATTTTATATTAATTCCTTATCCTTTTTACAGTTTCAAAAAGGATATGAATCCAACTACTTACCCGAATATTTTTTTAGAATATTGAATAAAGGTATGATGGTAAACTAAAATTATGTGCTGATGCTTATAATTTTAACTTTGATATTAAAAAATATATACAGACATTAAAACAATAAGTATCATAATTATCTACTGAGAAATCTTAATAAAAGTTTTATTACATTAGCTGCTAAAAATTTAAGTTAAGAATGTCCACTTTAAAATGTAAACTATTGTGTGTCGTATCCAATGCGAACCCAATTATTATGAGCATAAAACCAGTGAGACATATCATTTCATGCACAATTTATGGATATACAACTAACATGATTATCACACCTTCGATTTTTAAGCATGCACTATTGTCCTATAATGATAATCCCTAAATCTATCGCTTTTAATGTCATTCATTTTTTAAGTATTAAGCATTCTAAACTCTATATACTTCATAAAGGTAATAGTAACTTCTTCGGGAAATCAAGACTACTATGTGAACATTACTATCAACGTAGTTAAATATAACATTTCAAACTCAACCTTTGTGTTAGCCAATGAGTAAATATTTATATTATACAAAACAAGAAATATGAAAAACTCTTAATATTAAACAAATAAATAAATATTAGTGTGATGATTACTAATGAGTAAAGTTATGTTTAGTGTAGTAATTTTTGTGTTTACACTTGAAATGATTATTAGAAATTATAGTAAAATATTATGTTTTCTTGGGACATATATACCATATCTATCCTCAAGCTTAAAAACTGAAATTATCTTCACTACTGACTATAAACATAACTAACCTAGGATAAATACTAAAAAAAACAGCTAGATTAGGGATACCATAAAAGAAATACGGTATTTATCAAGATAAACTGAAGGGATTTATGGATTGGTAAAGAGATTAAAATATTAAAATTATGATATTTATCTTTCTAATATTTTAATTGTTTTAATGCCCACTTTGATCTACGCAACTATGCGCGGGTCCACATAAAATAAAAATAACATAACACATAATATGTTTTTCCTAGGGCTATTCATGTAAATAATATAACACATCCCCAACATTTTACAAATATTTTGCTGGAATGATTTTGAAATTTTTTCAAATATGTTAGCGGAGATTAAATATTTTAAAGGGATTTTTAAGTTTAAGGGAATAGGTCCCCGATGGGGGTGTCCAATCATCGCGACAGGTGAATGCACATTGGAGCATGGAGTCGGATGGGCCTCCACATGTAGAACGAACATCAGAAATGTCGTTGCGACCTGGGATCCTCCCTTGAGTGTTAATGTGTAACAAAGGTAGGAGGGTAGCCATTTGCAACTGTTGGGCGATGAGGAGGGAGTGTTGGGTGCAGAAGAGCAGTGAGGTATTGGCGTCCTAACTTAGGTGAAGGCTTGGGATGATGGTAAAGGACAAGTTCAATGCAAGAAGTTATGTGGGGGACTAGAACCTACAAGCACTCTAGCTGTGGGGTCTTAAAGAGAACTTGAATAGTTGCCGCAACGAGAATTACGGTCATGGGGTTGGACAATGTGGGTGGTGGGCTTGCACTTCCCTTACCTCACTCTAGGTCTACTTCAGGAATGATATTTCTCCTTTGGAGAGGAAGTGTGGTGGAAAATTTGGGTCACGACTCTTTCCATAAAACTTCTTGTCTAGTTTAGAGACTAGTAGTGCACCCCCCAACTCACCGACAGATAGTGGGGAAGGGTAGGAGAATTGTGCTAGGTATATAGTGAACCTTAATGCTAGGGAGGTAAGAAATGTATTCTTGTGTTTGTTCCATATTAGGCTTGTGTGGTGGGTAGCATAGGGAAGCTAGGTCCATCCCCATGGTCGTGCAACTAGTAGAGGAGGATTTGGTTGTATGTCGAGACAAAGAGGTCTTGCTTACAGAGGGTGAGCCAGTCACTTTATGGAAAACCATTCGCCATAGGATGTGCCCAGTTTGGGCTCGGAGTCAACGGAGAGTTGCCGCTCTCATGTTGAGTCAGCCATGACCCCAGGTTGCTCCTCGGGCCGTGTAGAGGCCCCAACCACCTTGGACTCCATTGCAACGCAATTGAACAATATTCATCTAAGCGCGGAGACTCTGAGGGAATAATGTTATGATGTCTGAAATGAAATGGTGCCCTACATCAGCTCAAACAAAATGAACTCATATACTCCATAGATGGCCTTCGATGACAACTCCGATGAACAAATGGCCACCTCTATGCATTGGAGATGCGGGTGGAGCATATTTATTACCAAAGACATGAGCAGGAAACATTCTTTGCAGCCCCGCCACCATTCGTCCCAACCCACCCCCATAATGTGTAATTTTGGAAAATTATCTTCTTGTGCTACTTTGCTACTTTTCGTTCAGAAATCTTCTTGTGCTACTTTGCTACTTTTCGTTCAGAAATAACCGATGACATGGGTTGTCATGGTTTCTTCATAGGCTCAATCTTGTCTAGAGAAGAACTCTTGTTAGCTCTCAAGACTATTATTTTGCGTAATGTGGTAGCAATGATGTACTCAGATAATCTGTTGATGTATTTTGTTTTTGAAACTATGATAATATAATGCAACTTTTTAACTGACAAAAAAAGTGAAGGGAATAGTATCTTAAATATTTTCTCATAATATTGTTTGGTATAATTTTTATAAATATTTTAGGAGAGAAAGAAACTTAACAAGACGACAAGAAGATTATTAAAAAAAAGTTGCATAATTTTCTTAAAAATGATATGGGAACCAAATTTACCAAGCTACTTACACATAGAAACCAAATGAATTTTGGGGTTTCCAACATTCACTTACATAAGTGGCATGATGTAAGTAAGGTCTCACACCTCGTTGTGTCAAAGAAATGAAGGAAAGCATGGTATCTTGGCCAATGGAAAACAACTAAATAAATTTTTGGCTTTCTACATGCACAACAAGAAAATTAATTTTTGGTTTTACAGGTTTCCTACTTCACTAAAGAGAAATTGTAGAATAAAGAGAAATTTTGTTCACCACCTGATTTTTTGAGATAATTTGGTGGCCAAACTTGAAATCCAATTACGTATGATATTGAAGTGAATTCCGGGATCTTAGATTTTCATTTACACAACTAGCACAAATAAAACCAAGTATCGTAGCTCTACATTTGAGAACATGGGAATGTCAAGAAATTTTCCATGTTTCAAAGGAAAATTCCAAAAAGAAATGATATGCATGGTGATGCAGGAAACATTAGAGCTTCCAAGTCATTAAGTCTTCGATGTGAAAAATTTTAAAACTGGGGCCTTCAGCTTTAAGAAGAATTTATATTCTTCTATGTAAATAAATTGTATTTTCCAAGTTGGTAAATTTTATGAGTTTTTGGACTAGAAGATTCATAGGTTTATGAAATATATGGATAGGTGAGATTTTTCCATAAGGCAAAACAAAATTGACCTCGAAAAACATGAGATATTCTAGGGATATATTGAGTGACTTTAAAATTTAGAAAAATACGATTTAAGGAGTGATTTCATGATTTAAGAAAATCTAATTTATGGAGTGCTTTTAAGATTTTGAAGAGTTATTGCATTTCTTAGTTCTACTTATTGTAAGGCTATGGGGAATGCGAAATAATATCCAAATGAATGTGAAATCAACTTAAGAGAGAGGAATGAGTGTTTCTGTGTATTTACGTGTACTGGATTTCATGAATGAAATAAGATTTCATTCCAATTTATATTTTTTTGTATCTATGAATGAATAATTTCAATATCTTTGTATAATATGGAATGAATTGAGAGGAAAATGATTTGTGCATGTGTATTTTTTTTGCAAAAAATATAGGAGAAAGCTTTGTATAAGCAGAGTGGAAATGGATTGAAGACACAAAATTTGTGGAAGGCTTTTATGAGAAAAAAACTAAGATTTTCTTGATATCAAGTGGTATCAGAGTTGGTAAGCTCTTTGGTAATGAGGATTGCAACCATTAGAAGGTCTTTAAAGAGAAGGTGAGTAAGTGAAATTATAACAGCCTAAAAAAATTTGAAACTGACGAGTAGGTGTGCTCTGGATGAAGGAGAGGAGGTTCTACTGCACAAAATGAGAAGAAGGACGACTTCCAAGAAGTAGAAATTGGATATAATTTCTCAGAGGGAAATTCCATAGTGAGTGTGGGTAGAATTGCAAGGAGAGGGTTCTAGAGAAGGAATTAGAAATACCAAAAGGCTAGTTTTGGAGGAAACTTGGTGAGGTATTGGTAGCTTTTACAGATTTTTTTTATGACATGAAGGCTTGGTTTTAGTTCATAGGTGAAAAAGGAGAGTTCACAGGAGAAGAAGAAGGGAAAGATGGTTATTGGTAGTCATATGATGTGTTCGGAGAAGGATTATAATCAAATAAGGAAAGAGACCAAGATGATCTGAAAAAAGAGAAAGAAATGAGTGATGAAGAAAGGGAGAAGGAGATAACTGAGATAAAGGAAGAGCTCAAAAAACTAAGGAAACATATACAAGAGAAAATGAAGTAGTGGCTGGAAAAAGTGATGAATGAAATGAATTTATGTTGCAAAAGGAGTCTAATGGTTGGTTAACAAATTGCATGAATGAAGTCAAAGAAGATGGATGAGGAATATGATCAAAGATTGGTTAAATATGCTTGGGGAAAGTGATAAAGAGAGAGTGTACATTCGTGCAACTAAGAAAGGACCATGTCTGAGAGGGGAAGACAATGATGAGAATTCTAGGATAAGACCTTTTGAGAGTATCACAAGTTGTGTGTATAGTTAACATATCATAGCTCATATGTTAATGGAGGATACATGCCATGATGGTTTTAACCTTAATAAATGTTGTGTAAATGTACGAGTTTTCCTAGATGAAGGAGAATGCATTGATTTTGTTCTATGTAGAGAGGAGGAAAAATCACTTAGTATTTTTATACAAGCTTCAAGGAAGACAAAGGATAGTGAAGATGAAGATTGTATGATGGGAAAATGCATTGATGTAAGAATATCCTAAGGATGATGAACACATGTCTGTTGATATTAATGATGAAGTTGTTATAATCAATGAAGCAGATGAAAATTTTATGGCTAGAATGGAACTTTTAGTGCTGCGAAAGGAAAATTATTTGAGGCAACAAAGGAGACTTTAGGGTCTCATATTTTTAAAAATGACAATTTCTTTATGTTTTCAATTAATGAATATATATAAGGACAATGAAATGGCTTGGAAATACTTCAATTGATGAAGTACAAAAATCATTGAAAGAAGACCTGCAGGGTTGTAGAGGAGTAAGCATGGAAAATATTGCAGCTGAATTAAAATTCTTAGAAAATTGGTTGGAAAATCCAAGGACAAGGAGTATACTGAATTGTAATAGACAAAGAGATGATATGTAACCACCTCCTTCCACATTTACCCACTTTCTTCAGTTTTCTCGAGGTAAAAATGAGGGGACGATCACTATGATACAACTCAACCTCCTATATTAGTCAACCTCTCCAAGTGTACATCCCTTAGATAAATCTCTTTTTCTTTGAAATAGAGCCCTATTTGCTCCCTTTCCAAGGCATGCAAGCAACTGTAGCCCTCTAGTCACAATAATAATCCTGCCTCCATGTGACTGTGGGATTTTCTAGTCGGTGCTATGTCAACAACCTTGAATTCCAAGTCAATGTTTCAAGGCTAGGACTTGGGCCTCTTCTCAGAACTCGATGAAACTTCCATAAAATATAAATGACATAGAAACAAATTTTATAATCAAAAACTTGAACCAAGACTTGACCTGACTCCTCCCAACTAGGAATGACATTCCACTAAACACATGGTAAACATGTAACCTACAGGTCATGAATGCATATTTGAACATAAGGATCTAAAAACTTACCTGAATTTAAACAAGAAGGGCCAATGAATTCTCACAACCGGTCCCAAGATCACAAAAGCAAACCGATGTTGGATCCCTCATAATTCCTTCACTATCCCTTCAGGAATTTTCCTGTTTCCACCCACCTATTGAGGGCTTCCCAGAGAAAACCATATCCATCCCCAACCCTTGGTATTTTCTTGAGACCCCCTCACTAGGATCTAAAACCTTCAGGAAATCCAAAGCTTAACCAAGAAAGAATCCCATTGACAAGCCTCTAAATTAGACATAGATTAAGGCGCATCTGACCATCCTTCAACACATTAGACTCTCTTTTTTCATTAGACAATGTATTTTTAAATTTGGTATGTTCATTAGGAAGGTCTATGGATAATTTCATATTTGTGACTAATATTATTTATTTTTGTGGAATATTGTCAGAATATTGGGTAGATTATGGAGACTTGGAGGAAGAGGTAATCTAGGCACTTTCTCCCTACTACAGTAAGATAAATATTAAATAATAAATCAACAAGATATTTTGGAATTATGGCATAGATTGTTGGGCTCCAATGATTGAGAAAATCTAGGAATGTGTTCCCTCCCATTTAATGCACATTCCTAGTATTGGGAATCACATCCACTAATCAAGGGATTTTTCTGGGGAAATCTTCCTCCTTTCATGGGGGGTTATTCCTAATATTTTTGTATAATACCAAGTCAAATTTCCCTCTAGGGGTAGATTTTTATTTGGCTTCTTGTGGAGGGAACTCATATTTTTGCAGCTCCACTGTCATTTCTTGCAGTTATGTAATTATATTGATGGAAATAATGAAGATTGGAGCCATGTTCAGCTTCTAAATATTTGTCTCCTTAATAGGAATTTGAGTTTCCTTGGTATTGGCCATCCTAGGTGCCTTAAAGTCCTTTTGTATCATTTACTTTCCTCTTTTCACTTTTTATTCACATGCATCTCTTGTTCTTGTTTTCTTCTATTTCTCCATTTAGTATTGATGATTTCTTGTTGTAGGATTAGGTTAAATGGTTGAAGTAAGTTATTTTTTAGGATCAAAAGAATAATTTCATTATTATAAGAGATTTTTAAGGTGATAGTAAGCATTGAGCTACCTGGATTAGCTTGTTTATTCCCAAATCTAGATTTCTGGAAGTCCCTTGTAGCACATAGCAGTAAATTTTGGCTATTTTTTAGAGCATGCTAACGAGCTTCAATCAAATTGATTCTACTTGCATTAGATCACAAAAAAATTCTATTTAACAACAAAATTACCCAATTTCAGTTTCAATTGATTAGGTTACGAATTTGATATATTTACTATCTCAATAGTTCTCGAATTTCTAGATTTTAGACTAGTAATTTTCTTCCATTTTTAGTGTGGGTTAACATAGGTATTTTTGAGTGATTCCACTTGAAATGGAGACCTAATACATCCTAGTGAATAAAAAAATTTGTCCCATCAAATTTGGATCTGATTTTGTTAGTCATTCGGTGAATTATAACTCCCTATAACAAATCTACTATTTCTTGTAGTAAACTACAAGAAACTCTATAGCAGTCTTCCAACATGTGTATACTTGCCTAGATTCACTCAAGAATATTGGTTATTTTCCTTTAGGGTTGAATCAAGACCCCTAGGCTCCAAGTAAACTATTAGGGAAGACTAAAGACCTCTTAGGACTTGCCTCTTCACCCATGCAAAACATTTCAACAATTTGGGTTAATGGACATATTTATGAAACAGATAATACAATGATGATTGCCACATCTAATGAACTATGTTAATGCATCTAAAATCTTCAAAATGTAATGGTTGACATTTAGTTCATGATATTTAATTTATGAAATTATAATAGGTTTCTTTCTTGTATTTTCTTTCTTGCTATAGGTTAAGGTTTTTATTTTGAGAATTTCATTTTCTACAATTAGTTTAGGATTTGATTTCATTAACATCATGATAGAAAAGGAAGGAAACATTGTATGCCACAAATATAGTGTTGATACCTCATAATTTTGTACGAACCCCGGCTTGATAATTAAAGTCGGTAGCCTTGGGAGTTGCAAAATTCTTGTTCCAATATTGAGGCTCATCACTTTTTTGGCGTGGTTGTCGGGGAGGTGTAAAAGTATGCCTTGTTTTATTCCCCAGTTGATTCATTTCTTTTTTACTTTCAGTAGATATATCTATATCTATATCTATATCTATATCTATATCTATATCTATATCTATATCTATATCTATATCTATATCTATAGATATATATATATATATATATATATATATAGAGATATAGATATTCATTAGGAATATTTCATTTCAAAAACAAAAAAGTGCATTTCATTAGTTTTTCATTCAATCATAAAAACAAAACAAGAAACTCCAACACCAACCCACTCCCCCATTTTATTAGGTGTTGCAGTAAGAGACACATGACCATCCACTTTTGCAGGTGGAAGAAGAAGAGATTGAAAAGAATCTAGAAGAAATGGATGGAGATGACGACAATGAGGAAGATCCTCTCAGATTTCCCATTCAAGACATTGATGTTAGTGTGCACATGAAGAACATCCCTCCATCTTTTCTTCCAATATTTGAAGGTGTAAGGTCAGAGGATCCGGAAACATTTCTCTTTGAATTTGAAATCCTTTGTAGATATTATTGTTACTTATTAAGCTCTCAAAAATTGAGATTGTTTCGAGCAACCTTAAAGGATAGAGCTATTAAATGGTTCATGAGTTTAGGGACTAACTCAGTAAGGTCATGAACTGATATGCAAAAGACATTTCAAGAAAAATATAGATTCATCTATCTTAAAGAATAAACTTTAAAATGAATCAAAAAGAACATGAGAGTATAGAGGATCTAATAAGGAGGTCCATGTATAATGTTAACAGGGAAAAACTAAATCATTTATGATTTGACACACTAGAAACCCTCTTCCTTAGAACAAGTAGGGATGAGTGGATTGATCTCCTTGATATCATGAGTAGAGATGATATATACCAATTATCATTTGAAGAAATTTGTGAAACATGAAAACACATATCAAGAGTAAGTGCAAGAGTAAGTTAATCAACATCAAGATCGGTAGGTCAAGCTAAACATGAAAATTTGCTTCATAAATTTAAAATAGAAATTCTTAGCAATTTAAGTGAAAAAGTAGAAATATTAAGAATGCAAAATGAGAAAAAACAAGATTCTGATATTTGTGTTGTCCATGTAGAATCACATGATGTTAAATATTGCCTCTCATTACCAAGGTTGGAGGAAGTTTACCAAGAGGACAATTGAGCAAGTCAATTGCCAATGCAACTATGTTATGTTGCTTGAAGAGGTCCATGGAAGTGCATTAAACCTGATATGATGCAAGATCCTAATTCATAATTTCAATCTTATGCACATCCATCTCAAAGTGATTGGAACACACCCTTTCCTTGGCAAACTTATCTATCCCAACCCCAAAACCAATCTTGGCAACAAGGTTGGAAAGGAACGCATGGAAGCCATACACAATGTCCTCAATATTTTCCTCAATATCCTCCATACCCAACTCCATGTTATCCATACCATTCACCTCAACTATAACCACAAATACAAAAACATCCATCTCAAATATCCACTCCCACTCAACTACCTGTACCACCATTTCGAAACCCACACAATGAAGTAGCTCAGGCCATTTATAATGTTGAGGCACAACACTTCCAAACATCTCCTCTTGATCTAAATAGTATTCATCTTAACTCAAGAAGAATATTACAAAACAGAGATTCTCTTGATATCGGTGAAGGACCACATCCACAAGAAGAAGATTCAAATGAGAATACGAAAGGATCATGGCCTGCATTTGATAAATATCAAACATCAAAATCAACGATTCAAAAAGCTCCCTCATGGTTACCATCAAATCCTCCATGTGTTCAAGATAACAATCGACAAAAAGAGGAATATTTGAATTTCATGGAAGAAGAAGACATCGAAGATGATCCAACTCATCAACTGGACCAGGGGCATCACAATTATATTAAAATATGGTTCTAGATAGTCATTAAGTTGCAACAACACTCTCCTCTTCAACTGTGTTTGATATTATCAAAGTCAAAGAATTCAATCTCTCAGATCTAGGTAAATGTCAAAGCATACATTTCAAGGTTACAGGTTAATTTGTTTTTCATCTTGATGTGCACATGGCTACATTGGAAGTATTCCTACACTTGAAAATGATTTTGTTTTCTTCCAAGTCGAGTAGGATAGGAAAAGAAATAAAAAATGAAAAACAAGAAAATAAAGATAAAAATCTCAAGTGAAAACCTTCTTTGAGGCACTCAAGGTTGGCTCATTGATTGAAAACCTCAATGAGTCAGTCAATGGGTTGAGAAAAATTAAAAAAAAGAGTAAAAAAAGGATCTTAGGTGAAAACCTCCTTTGAGGCGCCTAGGGAGACCTATTAGTTGAAAACCTCATTGAGGCAGCTAGTAGGCCTAGAAGAAAAAGAAAAATAATCAAAAAATATCTCCATGTATCTCGCTAATGAATGTAGGTTCTCTCCAATGTCTACAAGCAACAAAAACAAGTTGGCACCAAAGAAAATAAAATATTGGTCAAACTTCTAGTCAAAGGAAGTCAAACTTTGACTTTCTCCTCCTTTCCCCAGATGCTCGAGAAGGGCCAAGGCCATGCAAACACATCACCCTCATTTATTTATACCATCCACCCATCATTCCCAAGATTTTCCCGTTCATTTTCCTTGTTGTCCTAAAATACTACAGGAATGCTCTGTTTTACTACAGGAAATATAAATACATAGAGAAGGTTTTGTTTTCGTCATATCTTGAAAACCATGCATCCATTTTCCAAATCGTTTCAGGTGGAGATGCATATGGATGATGGTAACATTCTCAAGCGATTTCAGTAAATTCTAGTGCACATTTTTCAGCAAATCGACCTACATCACCTACAACCGTTCTTTAATTTTCTTAATACTCGTGCATCCATTTAAAAAATTGTTTGATGGGGAGATGCATATGGATGATGGTAACATGCCCAAGTAATTTCAGCAAATTCTAGTGCATAGTTTTCAAGAAATCGACCTCCATCAACTTCATCCATTTTTTATTTTTCTCAAGATTCATGCATCCATTGGCCAAATTTTTTTTATGAGGAGGTGCATAAGGACGATGGAAACATGCTAAGAAAATTTCAAGTCAATCCATTCTACCTTTTGGAAGATATGGACAAAACAAGGATGCTACAGGGTTTCTTGTAGTACTACAGGTGTCCTACTTTACTGTATGAAATAGGGTGAAAGCTATGGCAAGGTACGAAAGGTGAAATAAAGTGTGGGAAATGTGCCTAATGGTGGAATAAGGTATAGCGAAGGTGAGCATCACCCATGGCGAAGCCCAACACTCCAAGAAGGACATATTTGACTAAGATAGCTTACTCATGGTATCTAGAAGACATAGGTTTAGAATCATCAAGCTATGAAGACCTGTATATAACAAAACAAAGGAAACTATCACCTCCAGAGTACCATGGATCAATCATCAATTAAGAAATAAACACATATTTCATTAAAATTGGAAGTACTCAGTGGATCTAGAATATATAACTTTGACTAGATTAAGTTTTTTCAAAATGGGGAATTCGAAATTCACTTAGTTCGCTAATTTTAATGTAGATATTCATCATTTTTTGTGAAAAAATTATCATGATAAACTTTATTAAACAAATCCATGTAAACTTCCAAAAGAAAATCTTTCACGTCTAAATCTTGGATCCTTACATTATCTATTTTAATATTTTTATGGTTCGTATTAAAATATAAGGTTGTTAAGGTTGCTTTATGAAAATAATGATCTGTATTTTACTATTATTAACCCATTTAATTATAATCCGATATAGTAAATATCATGTATGTGTTAAGTTACAATTATTACTAAGACAATGTTGGCACAATTTAAAAGTCTATCACCTTTGCAACACTAGTAATACCATTGAAGATTTAAAAAATCTCATAGATCATCGAGTTTACACTCATATTGGATTTAAATTTCAAAATACTTGTGACGCTACCAACCTTCTTGATCTTTTAACTAAACAAAATTATGATGAGCTTGAAATGCTCCTTTTAATGCTTTTTGAGCATAACAATAAAATTCGAAGTAATTTTGGGTTATACCTTTTTGCCTTCTTATATACCATATTTGGCCTTAGTGGATGATAATCATCATTATCACCATCATCATTTCATACTATTGTAGGAAATTTGCACCATTTTAGAGTTGAGGAGAAAATATTTTTTTAGGATCAAATTAAATGTTGAATGCGAGTAGTAGCATAATTTATCTTTATTTATTATTTGTACTTTTGTGTTAAAAACTAAGTTGATTGAGGATTACATAACGAATAATCGATTAATATGCAAGATACATATTAAGTATAAAATTATTTAATGACAAATGATCATAGTAATGTGTCCAATATATACCACCATAGATTCATCTTAAGTATGAATGTAGGGATCAAATTTTTTCACGTGCAAACATTTTTAGTGTGCAAAATACAATGTGCTATTTTTTGCTGTTGAAACTATATTTTTGAATGCTAAATAGAGTATACATAAGACCAATCAAAATTTTAACAATAATATATATATATATATATATATATATATATATATATATATATATATATATATATATATATATATATATATATATATATATATATATATATATATATATATAGATAGATATATATACATATATATGAAGTTGATATTGACATAAAATAGTTAACATAGATCTTCAAATAGTTTATTTGAATCTCTAGTTGAAATATTTTTGAAAAGTATAACATTTAAACATCTAATTCACACATTTTTTTTCTTCTAATTACTTTACAACATATTAATTTTTATTTTTCTATTTATAACATAATTTTTATTTTAAAGGGGCATAAACAGACAAACAAACTTACACATCTCCTCATACTGGGTTGTAGGATGAGCCTCTTCACTCAATTACTAAACATTTTAATGATTAAAATCAATCACGAATTAGAATAGTAACAAAGTAGTACAATTTGATTATTTTCAAATACAAGAGGAAAGAGAGAAAATTGACTGAACTATTTATTACAAATGTTTAGTTTTTATTCTTGTAGTGTTTAAGGATATTGTTTTGAAAAGAACATATTAACATTCATCTACAACTTAGATTCCTTACATCATTTCTATTATCATTAATATTTATATTTATGTATTAAATTTGACTCATGAATAATAGATTTTGTAAAAAAAATCTTACCAATAAAGTTTTTTAACAATATATTAATATTGTTGTGTTATTCAATGATCAAAATAATTTTTTTATAAATTAGAGTGCAACAAAATAGAAAATTTGATTTATATCAATTATAATAATGAATATTAAGGAGAACTCACTTCAAACATTATTACAAGTCTCTAACATCTATTCATTAAGTGTTTAAATGATTTATATTAAATAGAATACTAATTAGGTACCCCACTATTGTTTTAATAGACCAGGTTTAGAAGATTTTCTTAAGTTTATTATTGAATTTGATTATGCATATTTGATATGGTGAGAAGTCATGTTGGTCAAATAAAGCTTTGAAAACTTAAATATTTTATGGAAACTTAAATATTTTATGGCAATGTCATGTAATTTGTATCAACACATGATTATAAAACTCCAAAAATAATATGAATGTAATATTTTATACACAACAAATATTGAAAAGTGTATCTGAATGTATATTAATAGATCCTTAAAAAAAAAGTTACATTCATGAATCATATAAACCTAATCTTAAGATATTTGTTCTTGCAATGTTCTTTCTTTGGCATCCATGCCCACACTATGGTATTAATTAGAATAGAGCCACGTTCTGTGTCATCAGGATATGGTATCCAATATTTCTCTAAAAAATTTCCATTGTATTTCCCTGATATGGGCTTCCACTGGTCACCCTTTACATGAAGAGTCTCAATTTCATTATCCTATAGATATGTGAGATGGATTTTTCCATCCAAATCATCTCTCATGCATCCTCATTTCCTGATCTAAATAGCAACATCCTTCCTTTCTCAACATCAATCATCAGATTGAATGTTGGGTTTGGCTTGTTTCATTTGGATCCAACATATATTGGTTCATTTATCGCATTATCAAAATTTCCATCCATATTACTTGAGATTACATGGAGTGCATTACAATCAACATCAATGCTTTGCCTTCTCTTGGGCCAGAAGTCCTCAAAAGATGAATCACTTCCATCTATTATTCTATGATCATTATAGATTCCATCTAATGTATCAAGAACTCCTTCCCAATACACTACTTTATTTTTCCATTCCTTTTTAACAGTTGGTGAATCCTCATTACCGATAGTGTCTTTCCACATTTTTATGTATGATGTTATCCCTTCATTTAGTTCTTTTAAATAGACATCATTCTGTTTGGAAGCTCGAAAATATGTCTTCCGTACGGGAATTATAGGTCAACCTTCATCATCTCCATAACTCAACTTATTCTGACCACTTAGTATCTCTAATTGATTCTTTGTACCTCAGTATTGAAACATCATTGAGTACAAGAAATTCGAAGTATTGGACATTAAGATGTTCAAATAGTGCATTTTTTCACTCCTTGTTGTATCCATTAAGGAAACTTTTGAAGTCATAGAACTTGTCAGTAAGTATAGGTGGAAAAACTCGATTTTCTTCAATTATGCGATATGTATCCATCATTTCAGGTTAAGAATATATATCTTTACTTTTTAGGTTGGAGGACATTCTTCTGCAGGTTCAATCTATGTATTCATGAGTGTGACCCACACGAAAGAACCCAACCTCAATAGGGATGAGGACACCAAGTGCAGTTAAAGGTGATAGAAACATGAAAATATCGTGATTCTTATTATCACTAGCTGCATTGTCCAACTGTAACAATAAATGTCAAGGAAGAGGTTTAAAAAAAACATTTTGACTTTTTGATCTTCCATGAGATATAAAATCATCCTTGTACACTTGACATTTTGAGTAAATACAGGTGTCAAGTAATGCATTTGTAAGTGGGTTTCTTGAACTTCCACTTTCATAAAGTAGATCACCATACATATCCATTTTTGGGTCTTCAAGGTCTCTTAAGCACTTTGCAAGGGATGTAATGGTAAATTGTGATCCCATATGTACAAATAGTAAAGAGAAATGACGAAAACCTCTTGTCTTATGCCCATGTGTAAGCATACCATGTCAATGACAAACCTAATTTTGTTCCTACACTAGATTTTGATTTGACACGTAGCCTTGGGATTGATGTCTTTGTTTCGTCCATTTTATCATGGATAATGCTCAAATACTCCTTTGGAAACCGCTCTAACATAATTATGTGGGCATAGTAGCATTATCTTCCACAGATAAAAATCTTGTTATGTTTGTTCAACCTACCTCGTGCCTTTTCTTCCAAATCCTTCGTAGATTCTGACTTCATTTGTGCTTTCAACAAAATACATTCACTGCATTTACTGAAGTTGGTGTTCTTTGAAAATGCAACATCTCGAAACTTAGTATTCTAGATCTTGCTTATTGTTGACTGTGATATTGATGGGTAATTGAGCTTTTGAAGAACCTCATTGATCTATTTTGACAAAGAATTTTATGTGTAGGTCGAAGGACGCAATCTTAAAGGAGAATATGTTCCATCTTCTTCAACTTGACGTGCTTGGTTTGGTGAAAATTCTGAATTATCCATTACAATTTTGTGCAATATTTCTATGGCTACCTTTCTGTGAGCTCATGCTTTGCATGTGTTGGTGTTTCCATGAATAGCATTGATCTATCCATGTTGGAAGTAATGTTGGTAGTTATATAGTGTGCTTTGAGGAATCTTATGTATCTTATACCGGGATTTCTTAAAAATAATATTCCCATTAAATCTCATGTCCTTTACATTTCTAGCAATAGGCGGTAGGCCATGGCCATGGCTCTTTCACATGATTGTGTTTGACACGAGTGAATTTAAGACAAATTCCCTAATACCATTTTTACTTATTTGTCTCATACCCCTCCTAGCACCTGCAATGGCCTTCCTATCCACATGTTGAAGAAAATATTTTATACAACATACACCTGCTACCAAAAGTCGAATTGCTTTCACTTCATCTATTTTTGTTTGACATTTTGCAATTTTTATTGTAGCCATAACTCGTTTAATCCTTTTATATGGCCTTGTTACATGCATATCAGTTGAGTTTCTATCTTTTTCATTACAAAGATACCCATCCCATTTTTTTAAGGGATTTGTGTCCTCTATAACATCCCATATCACCACTTCGTTGGGTGGCTCCTTGAACTTTTCCTTGACCCTTAATATCACACCTTTGTTATCCACCAATTTATTTATTGGCCATCTAACCAAACAATATATAGACTTATCCCCAATTCTTTATATCTCACAATTTCCATCTATCTCTTCCAAAAAAACAACAAATTCCATTTCACCTAGTGTTTCACCCTCAATTATGTGCTCCTCACAAACATTAACTAGCATTCCTTTCAAAATGCACATGCTTGTTCCCATGCATTAATGTGTAAGAGAAACATTTGTACATTTGAATCTAACCCTATCTTGGGGAATATTTATGGCATGATCACGATAGTGAGGCTCGAAGTCTGATTCTGGCCAAATCTCATAAGATTCCAATGCACCCCCTAATGTATGCTCAAATCCTATTGGATGTGGTAGAGGAGCATCATGTTTTAACACATTCTCAATTTTAACCACTATGCGTCCTCTATTTACCATATTTCTATGCATTTTATGCCCAAGCTTTGTATTGAATATGGAGCCCTCACCCAACTTCAATCCATGGTGCAAAAGATCTACCTTGTCTCCAATAGAAAATGTAGAAGAAACATTTGCGCCTATAAACGAATGTAAATAAGGTTTGCACCTATAAACGAATGTAAATGCAATGTGGGATCCCCAAGTGTGCCCACACTCATTTCAAGAATATCTTAGTAGTGGGTTCTATTGTGATAGTATTCTTGCAGGCCACTAGAATGGCCATCTTAGAGAATATGTCAACGAAAAAGAAAACACAACCATTTCCATGCTTAGTAGAAGGAAAGTGCAACATGTAATTCATCGATATTGATTCCCGAAGATGAATAGAAGTACGCGGAGGACTATATAGGCCTTTTTTCTTGATAGTCAGTTCAGAGATGACATGGGTAGTGCAGGATCTGATGTACTTCCAACCATCCCGTCGAAGGTTCGGTAAATAAAAATACATCTACAACACTACCACTATTTTCTCTACTCTAAAATGTCCAACAACACGATTGTAGTTCAACTCTGATATCATTTTCATGCAATCAACTAAAGGAACACAGAGGTGTTCCAAATGGCATAATTATGCACCCTGGAGGTGAAAATGAGGATTTTTCTTGCCTTCAAGGAGCATCTGGTATGTGTTGTATAATTCTGGACCGCTCTTGTAAAGATGTGGTGTCCCCAAGGTCTGATGTCCATAAGATTCTAGGATAGTGGCCAGTGCCATGACCGATAGTCAGTTAAGGAAACCTGTAATATTATTTTTGCTACCCTTCTTATACTTAATGTTCAAATGGAATTGTTGTAGGTATGCAGACAATTTATGATCGTGATCATTCAACAACTGTCCTTGTGTCTGTATGAACTGCAGAGGCCAGTAGTCTGTGTGGCCGACCATTTTGTTCACCATAATGTAATGTTTCCATTATAGGTAGGCCTGCATAATGGAATACATGTATTTTTCATAGGTGGGATAGTTTTAGGCTTTGTCTAAAAGTGTAGAACTATGATATGCCACTTGATTCCTGCTTAGTGAAAAAAACTACACCAATAGGATAGTTGGAGGCACTTGTCTAAATATCAAATGATTGTTGTAGGTATGGTAAGGTGAGTAATAATGCAGAGCAAAGGCAATGATTTGACTCAAAAAAACCTTCTATTCAGATTCATACCAAAATAAATTTGTTTTTTTTCCACCCTTCGTGACTTGACTGAAAGTCCAAGTGCTATGAGAGAACCCCAACATGACCCTGTGGTGGAAATTGGCAAGACCAAGAAAGATGCAGAGCTCTATTAGAGTGGTTGGGTCTAGCTAATCCCGAATAACTTTTATCTTGGCTGGGTCTATATGCATAGTCCTGTCATCAATGATGTACCCCATATATGAACCTGGGTCATATCAAAAGTGCATTTATCCAAATTGGCACACAATGTCTGTTGTCATAGGATTTGGAGGACCTACCAAATATGGTGGAGGTGCTCTTCCCAACTCTGGATGAGGATTAGGATGTCGTCCAAATACACTACCATGAATGAGTTGGTGAAGGGCCTCCATAAGTTACCTATCAACCTCATGAAGGTTGTGGGGGTATTCTTCAACTTTAAAGGCATGGCCAGCCATTTGAAAAGGCCCTCCTAGATTTGAAAGCAGTATTCCACACATCAGAGGGTTCAGTTGTTACCTGGTGATAATCAGAATTCAACTAAATCTTGCTTAATTATTTTGTCACCTTGAGTTGCTCCGAAAGGTCATTAATTCATGGGATCGGATACCTATTATGGAAAGTGATCTTATTTGGTGTTCCACAGTCAATACAAAGTCTACAGGTCCCATCCTTCTTCGGTACCGACACGAATAGGCTCCCATAGGTTGATTAACTTAGCCTGATGTGGCCCTTCTAGAACAACTCCAAAATCTAGCCTTTGATTTCATCATTCTCCAAAACATAGCATTGATAAATAGACCCATTGGGTAGCGACCTGACAGTGTAGGGGTACGTCTGTGGGTGAGCTAAAGATGTCTCTTTACTCCTCCACAACCTTGTCCATCTACTATTTCCATGCGAAAGAGCCCTATCATGAGGTCGTGGATTTAGCCATAATCTTTTTCTTTCCCTGAGGGTGAATCATAAGGAAGACAGATTTTGCTGTACATGAAATGATCTTACTCCATTGCTTCGCAAAGATCAAAGGGATGGTGATAGGATGTGTTACCTGTAGTATCTTGTATAACTTATTTCCCAAAGAAATAATAATATTGTGAGACCTGGACTAATACACGACATGATGTTTCCACAGGTGTGATCAACCTAATAATACATCAAAAACTTCAAGAATAGTAACATCAAGTAATACCTCATTTGCGAAGGGCTTTATTTTTTAGGGAAGGAGATACTGTTGGCTGACGTGGAGATCTCGTTCTTGGTGAGCCCAATGTGGTTAGTACACCGAAACGCTTCACGAATTATGCTAAAATGGGGTTCTTTTCGCTTCTACTATCGAAAATGAACTGCAATAGAGAACCCTTCACCCACATCTTTGAGTGGAAGAAATGATCCCCCTCCTCTAAATCTTCGAGCTCAATATTACATATCTTGGTGGTGGAAATAGTGGTACTATGCTCTGCATCAATAATCTGCTTCCCTTTTTCATTTCCCTTGTCCGGTTCTAACTCAGAGTTAGAACATCCATCTGATTCAGAAGTCTTAACCTTGGCCACCATTGGCTGGCTCGACACTCACTTTTGTTGTGACTGAGGCTCTTATGTAACTCACACCATTTCCCTATACCCTTCTTTTTCTTCGTGGTGTTATTATTTTCTTCCAAATTCAGTAGGTTTACCTAGGTCACCCAAGCTTGGAATTGTCATTTTTTTTTATGGTTCGAGGGGGCCTTTCCCTTGATTTGAATTCATAGATACAAATTATTTCTTCCTTTTTATAAATTTATGCTTGATCTTGATAGCATATAGATAGGTGACACCAAGCGAGGAGATGTCCATGAACTCCATCTCATCTTTGATTTACTTATCTAGACAACCATGGTACTTGAGAACTAAGTGTTGTCCAGAATCCTTTATACCCAACTAAGTGTGGAGGCTATGAAAAATAATTGTAAAATCTTGCACATCTTAGTCCCTTCCCTACTGCAGCATGGTCCATTTTATGTATTTATCTCCATATCTATTGACAATGTAATATTGTTCCTTGATGGAATGTCATAAATAATTCCAAGTGTGTGTGGCTAAAAATGGTGAGGATTCCCTCTCATCCTTATGTTCATAGTAGGTTTCCCACTAGTCCTTGACATGGGGGCAAACATTGAGAAGTACAAAGGTAATCTTTTCCCGATTGGAAAATTCATGACCCAAAAAAAATCCTTCCAAGAGATTTAACCATATATCTATGATGTGTTCATCTATCTGTCCTTCAAATATGGGAATGTCAAAGTTGAATTGTACTTTAAAGGGAGTGAATGCCTCCAAAGTAGCTGGTAGATGAATATCTGTGACCTGTAGGTAGCCACCAAAGAATATGTTTAAAGTTATTCGTCATCACGTTCCTCTGTCGCTCAAGTGATTCCTCGATCAATATTTTGAAAGGATCTACTACCCCCTCATCTTTATTTTTTAACATGATGGGAGATTGTCAGGGAATGTAGGGATAGTATTGCAAAGGTTCAACCAGTTCGAGCCCTAACTTCTTTTACCCTGACCTTCTTGGGGACATGCAAAGAAAAAAATAGAAAGAGAAGAATTCTCTGATACCATTGATCCATACTTATACTTGAATGAAACAAAATAAAGATACAAACATAAACTTTCATATGCATTAGAAATAAAACTTCATTTCATTAATATCAAAGAATTGAAATATGTTTACATATAGAATGGAAATAAAATAGCTCAGATGATGGTAGCTTATCTCTGAGAAGAGATATGGTAGCTACATGCCATTGAATTGTGTTATAATGAGGCTCAAGGGCCTTTTTATTATTGGTCGACAAGGGAAAACCCAAAACAACCAAAACCCTAACCCGATCATATGGAACACCAAGAGTTTATGGGCCTTGTTGGGGTTAGTTAGGCAATGCATTTTTAGGGGTTTTAACTTGATCATTTGATCTCCATTTGGCAGATATGATACATTGTTGGAAATATATCTCTAAGTACTACGAGATTTTCAGTAGGGGCTGACCCTTACTTGTGGATTTAGGACTGCTACGGACCTAAAAAAAAATCATTTAGGGGGTCAAAATAGCTCCGCAAGTTCTAAACCTGAAAAAATACTAAAAGTAGTAGATGCTATTATAATCGAGGAAACATATGAAACCGACTGGAGGTCTAGGTGGAAAAAGTGGATGGCCACCAATATCCACCTAGATCAACCAACAATAATAATAAGGGGCCTACACTATTATTATAGGGACCTAACATGCCCCTCTCCTTGAAAAAAAATGTTATCCTCAACACTTTAGTAGTTTTAGATGCTTCTGTATAAAATTCTCATCCTCCCATGTGGAATATTTAATGGTAGTTTCTTCCACTTAATGAGATACTCTAAAATTAATCGGTTTCATAACTATTGAGTTCTTGTTTTCATGAATTCTTCATGCTCAAATATGACTTTTCCTTCTTTGTCAAGTTCTAGCAATATTTCTTGAACTATGAGATTTCCATCGATAACCTTATTTAAGCATGAAACATGGAAAGATGGGTGTACTCAAGAAAATACAGGTAGCTCCAATTTGTATGCCATAGTAACATTCTTTTGCATCACGTTGTAAGGACCATAGAACCTGGGTGATAATTTATTATCCTTCCTCATTTTCTTGGGTGACATTTGTTTGTATGATTATAGTCATAAAAAACCTAGACATCTATATCAAAACTTCTTTCACCGCGATGCTGATATGCCATTGTTTCATTTGATTTCGCACCATAGTGAAGTTAGCCTTTAAGAGCTATAGAAATTGTTGTTTATGCTCAATGCGATCTTCCAAAAGTTGAACCTTAGAATTTTCTCTTAAAGATGATGTGATCGATGGTGTATGATATCCATAAAGTTCATAAATAGGTTCATTTTTGTTGTAGTATGGAATGAAGTGTTATACCACCATAAAGCTAGAGGTAACAACTTGACCCATTGTGTTTTTTTATCAAATACAATGTAATGAATATATCCTTCCAAACATTTGTTCACTCCCTCAGTTTTCCCATCAGATTGAGGATGATAAGGTGAGCTAATTGAGTTCCAAGACAAGAAAATCATTTCGTCCAAAAATTTCCAGTGAAAATGGTATCTATGTCACTTACAATAATTTTTTGGTTTCCATGTAGATTTTGAATTTTTTCAATAAATGCAAAAGAAATTGTAATAGATTTAAAATGATAAGATAATGCAGAAAACCGTGAAGTGTGAATACTTGGAAAGTCTATCAACTACCACAATGACGACACTCTTTCCTTCAGGCTTGGGTAAACCTTTGATAGAATTCATTGAGACCTCCTCCCAACAGCAACGTGGAATAACCAAAGGGTGTAATAGACCCTTAGACTTAATTCTCTCAACTTTATTTTTTTGGAAAACCAAAAATTTTGCCTCAAAATTCTAAATATCATATTTAAGGCTATCCCAAAATACATCCTTCTTAGCCCTGTGGTAATTTTTTAATAATCCCAAGTGCCCTCCTAAGGGGGAGGTGTGAAATTCAAAAATAATTGGGAATTATTACAAAGATATAAATAATCTTTGTAACCTAATGAATCATTTTTCCAACTAAATGTATAAGATGTACTCGGATCTTGCTAGACATTTTGAATAAGTGTCCACATATCTTTGTCATTCTTCCATTAATCTCTTGCTTCAGTTAACCAATGAGGTGGGATAATAGAAATGGAACAAAGAAATGCTTCCACATCCTCATACTTTCCTGAGAGTGCATCTGGAACAACATTTGGCTTCCCTTTTTTATAGATGATTTCAAAGTCATAACCCAACATGTTCATGACCATTTTTTATCCTCTTTTGAAGTTAATATCTTTCCCAAAAAGTATTTAAGAATATCATAATATGTTTTCATCTTGAATTATTTTCCCATTGGGTAAGGTCACCATTGCTTTAGTGCATGAAGTCTTTCCAACATCTCCTTCTCATAAATATGATTGTGCAAACACTTTCCATTGATTGAAAAACTTTCAAAAGCAATGGGTCTTCCTTCATGCATTAAAACAACACCAATTCCATTTCCTAAGGCATCACATTCCACAATCAAGGCTTTTGGGAAGTCAGGGGTAGCTAGAACCGATGCTTGCTACATTGCCTCTTTAATATGTTCAAAGGCCTTAGTTGATTTTGGAGTCCAAGAAAATGCATCTTTCTTTAGCAATGTTGTGAGATGGGTTTTTATTCTCCCATAATTCTTAAAAAATGTGCAATAATACATTGTCAACCCAAGAAATCCTCAAATATTATTTATGGTTGTGGTGATTTTCCATTCCTTAATGGATTTAATTATCTTATGGTCTACCGTAACACCCTCATGAGATACTATATGACCCAAATATTCCACCTCATGTACTCCAAAGAAACATTTGGAGGTTTTCTCATATAATTATTTCTGCTCCAATAGTTTTAGCACCTTGTTAACATGTTGAACATGATCCTTCCAAGACTTGTTGTAGATTAGTATCTCATGAAAAAATACTAACACAAATTTTCTAAGTAAGGGTTTGTAAATGGAATTCATTAAACCTTGAAATGTGGAAGGTGCATAGTAAGGCCAAAAGGCATGACCAAAAATTCATAATGACCTTCACAAGCTCTGAATGTTATTTTTAGAACATCTTTAGTCTTCATTACAATTTGATGATATCCTAAATGAAGATCCATATTAGTGAAGTAAATTGTTCAATGTAATTCATCCAACAATTCATCAATGACAGGAATGGGAAATTTATCTTTAATAGTGAGTTTGTTGACTCCATATAATCCAAACACATATGCCATGATACATCTTTCTTGTGTGCAAATAGTAATGTAGTAGAGAAATAACTTTGAAAATGTTGAATTATTCTCACCTCTAACATTTTTGTAACCATATGTTCAATTTCACTCTTTTATGCATAAGGATATTTGTAAGGCATGATGTTTGGAGGAACACTTCCTGGAATCAAATGAATAACATGATCATGATCATGATCACAAATAGTTGGAAGGCCTTTGGGAGTGATAAATACCTTGGAATGATTGTCCAGAATTTTTTGGAGATTTGGAGAAATACATTATTTCGACATTTGAACCTCTAGTGAGAATAATTATGCAATTATTCCCCATTGTTCTTTCTTAATAATATTTATCATGCCATTAAAAGAAATTATCTTTCTTGTTTTCCCTACGATACCCATTCATTCAACTCCCTTTCCTTACAAAAAAAAAATTCAAGCAAAGTTCTTGAAAAGTAAAACCTACCATCCCCGAAGATTGTAACCACTGGACTCCTAGTGCAACATCAACACCAACCATTGGAATGGAAAGAATGTGACTATGTAATACATATTCCCCTATGGTTACATTGATATTATGGAACTTTCTAGAGAAATTTGTAATTCCTCCACTTGCAACCATCACTTCACACTTTAGTGCTGGATATAAGAAAAAATTATATTCCTTGGTTATCTTACAATGAATAAAATTATGGCTACTACCCAAATCAATTATCACCATTACATTTTTCTTCTTGATATATCCTTCTATCTAAAGAGTTTGTTGCAACAATGCATTACAAGATATGTTCAAATTCATTTCTTCTTACTCTAGGGTTAGTTCTTGGTGTATATCCTCCTCTTTTGATATTTCTTGTTCCTTTTCTTCCTCCTCTTCACAATCTATGTAAAATAATTTCTTCTCAACACACTTATGACCTTTAGTGTATTTTCTATCACAAATGTAATAAATCCATTTTGAACTTTTTTCCTCCAATTTTTGTGGTGTCAACCTTGTAGTTTATGGAAGGCTAGAAGCAAAACACTTTCATCTTTATAGTTGTGAGTGGTAGAATTCCTTGTTGCCATAATTTTTCTTTCAATGTTTCTTGCCACCCTGAATGATTTCTCTAATCAATCATGTTCCTAAAGGAAAACCTTATGTTGGATGTTATTCTTTAAATTCCCTATGAATACATCAATCCTATGCTCCTCTAGAATATCAGTTACCTTGATATTCAATTTTTGAAGTCCTAAATGTGCTCCTCCATTGCACCTGTTTGTTTGAGATTTATCAATTGGCTAAAGAAGGTGTTTCTCTTTACATCCTCATAATGTGTTATGGTTTTCTCCTTAAAAATTGACCAAGTGACAAGTAGTTTATGAGTAAAAGGCCATCGATCCCATATAAACTGATTGGGTTCAAAGTATAAAGATGCAATGCATACCTTTTGTTTGTGTTGAACATCATGGAGATCAAAATATTGCTCCATCTGTAGTATCCATGTTACCAGATCCTTGCCATCAAACATCTTCTTCGATATTTGGACTGTGGTGGGTATTAAACGCAACATTGGAGTCTTTAAAATCATAATTCTTATTCCTTTTCTCCTCATCATGATTTTCATGGATTAACTTGTCACTACTCAAAATCATTTCTTGCAAAAACTTTGTCAACCCTTCGTTCAACCCTTCTATCATGAAATTAATCATTCCTTCCACATCTTCTTTTAAACCATCCTTCAAACCTTCCATGTCCCTTTTTGTTTTTACTTCTAAACCATCCATATTAACATTCATCATTGCTTCCAATTTTTTTCTAGTTACTCTTTGCAAGAGCGTAATTTGTTGCACTTGGTCTCATAATTTTGATCTATCATGTTGCATTTCTTCCTCTTCTTCACGTGTCATAGTGTAAATTTGAGGTTTCTTACTGGAAGTTTCGAAATTTATTTTTCAATAGATATTGGAACCACATAATAATATCTATGCTTTACTATTCCCTTTGAATTACTTCACACGGACTTTTCAAGAAAAACTTATGCAAATTTAAAAAATACACACCTTTTTCTTCTTACTTTTAGGAGCCTCATAATGAAACTATTTTATCTATAAAGTTTTACCCTGCCAAGGTCTAAAATTTGGTCATGTGGTATCACTCAGAGTTTTCTTTCCAATTCGACAAGTCATATCAATATTGGAATCTTCAATACAAAGATATGCCAAATTTCCTATGTTGACCTAATTATGGACTTGTTGAGTAGAGAAAATTTGTAGGGGATTGCATGTGTGATTGTTTTAACTTTCAACCCTGAAATTGAGGTAAATGAAGGTACATTCTGTGCACTTTCAATGACATTTTATGGAATTCAAATTTGATTATTGAAGATAATTTTATGATGATTTTTCCTAGGTCACTTATTTAAGACCGAATTTTGAAGCATGAGAAACCCTAACCTGTTCAAACGATATCTAATAAAATAAAGCTAACTGATATCTAAAATTTCTGCAAGAAATTAGCTTAGGTTTATGCTCAAGGTGGTCGAAATTTTAGCTTCATAAGGTTCATATAAAAAACATTATAGTGAAAATGTCAAGATCAACTATTCGAAGCAGTGAAACCATAGAATTGAAATCTCTGATACCAAATGTTATGCAACTAACTCACAAAACCGAAGAAAATATAGATCAGTGACTTGAGAAATAGCCTTTTCTAAGGGGAATCCTCCTTTACATCATTTAAGTGAATAATTATTGGATGATTCAAATGACAAAACCTTCATGGTATATATAGGAGTCTAAGAGTTCAAAATATAATTAGAGTCTCAATAACAATAATAACATAAGGGCACAACAATAACAATATGGGGATTGCATGGGCATAACAATAACAATATGAGGCAACACTAAAAAAAAATAAAGGGGCTACACTAGTATTATAGTGACCTAACATTGGAAAAGTCAGAGTGATTGATGTAATTCCCTTTTCATAGAATGATAATATGAGTGAATTTAGTGCTTGGGAAATGCTCCTTTTCTTAATTTTAAAACTAAATGGTGTGCGTACCCTCTTACATGTCATCTAAAAAAAACACAATTTATGGAAGCTTCGCCATTATTACATGCATTCATCGAATCATTAGGTTTTAATACTTGACGGCCATGTGCCTCAACAAAAAAATAAATTGGGGTCTGGGGTAGTCACCCTTTTTTTGTAAAACCCCAAGTAATCAAATCTTGAGTGATGTTATTCTAATGGTCACAAGGACCGAAAGATGCTTCTGACTCAATACAAACATATATGTGTAAATTTTGGCACCTAGGGACCAAAGGAAAAAACTTGTCTAAACAGAACCATGATGGGTTGTTCCCATTATTGGGATAGGTCATTAACCTGTTGACCCCAAATTGCTACTTAATATATGTGCACAAAAGGTTAACTGGGCCACTATGATGGTGGAACATGACCCAAGCCACCATATTACTATAACAATGGGCCCTTTCAATGGTAAGCAAGTAAGCCATGTGGAGAGGGTCGAACTCAATGGCCTCGAGGCAAAATCCTAGTGTTGACGGTGTTGGACCCACCAACATTCAGGGGGATCACCTAGGTATGAAGTCCCAACTAGACGTCAAACCGTTTGGTGTCAGAATCCCATCTGGTGTGATGGCCTAGTTGCCATTATCTTAAATATTTACCTCAACTCCTGCTTGTCAGCATAAAAGAGTGGCATTCTTTGTCTTCTAGAAGTGAGGTTCACATGCGTGGTGATTGTAAGTGTTACTTGTGTCAAAGGTTCTTTCACTATAGAGGGATAGGGTGAGAGTGAGTCGCAAGTCAGTCGGGAGGAAACCCCAAATCTTGTAAGAACACACAACACAACAGGACATGCACAACTTCTGGAGGAACAGTCCACGCGGATGCAATAGTCACAACACACAAGGGAAGATAACATGTACAACACTCAGTGGATGAGTCCGCACGAGTGCAACGGTTGTTACAACAAGTTTTATGTGAAAGGTTTGTATGATGTCTGGGGAGGTAGCCACCATGGGCGAGACAATGTTAACATCATATACAACACATTTTCATTAATAGATTATGTATTAAAACAAGTGAAATTATTTCACGTGTTCAACACAAGTTAAAGCAACATGCATTACACGTGTTCAAGATTAGTCTCACAACAGTTACAATACATGTCTGAAAACATGTTGGCCTATTAGCATGCTTTTGAATTAAGTGAAATTTAGAAGACACATCGTTACACCATACATCACTAACCCCATGGGTGGTGTGTTGGAGCCACTACTTACTCCTCAAAGAAAAGATTACAGACTCTCTTTGGTATGTGGGACGAGTTGGGGTGAAAATTCCTTTTCATGTACAAATGAGGGGGTATTTATAGCCAAGGGTGAAACTGACCCTTGTGGCTGTTCGACTACGTTCATGATTAATTGACTTCCATGACTTTTCGACTTTAGATGAATCTTTGTACAACAAGTGGCTCTCTTGGACTTCCATGTTACATTACATTGTTTGACACTATGGGCCATAGTAGAGATGTGGATGACATGACTCATGATGTGACTCGTCATGACGATGCTAATACATTCATGTTGTTGTTGGTGTGCATGTCAAGCTACAGGGCTGCTGGGTGATGGATGTCCTCATGGTATGTCACAGCTTCACCTCCACATGGAAAAGTGCACGGAGTCTTTGATGGTCGTTGCTTTGCTTGATGTTGCTTTTTCACATTTCTCCTTGCTTTTATGTTGGTAATCTCGATAGGTTCATTCGTTCGTGAAAGGTGCATGTTTGTTCATTCGTCCGTCTATTCATGAGCACATCTTGCATATTTTCTCATACGTCCATCCACGAACACTTACTTTCTCAATCATTCATTTACATGCATATTTGTGCATCCATTGGTGAACGAGTCCTTCTCCATGTGTGTTATAGACATTTTTGTGCCTTACAGCATTGAGCATGAAATGTCCATAATCTAAGGGATCCAAAGTCCCTAAACATGTTGTTCCTACCCCTAGAGGAACAAGGCTAACAAACCACAACAATTCACAGAAGTTCTCCACCAGAAACTGCTCAAAAACAAGTCAATTGAGGATCATTTCAGTGGCTCCACTAGCTGTTTGCGCTGAATGTCAAAGCCAACACTGGCTACCTGCATTGAATCTCAAAGGGAACACTGGCTACCTGCGCTGAACGAGAATGGACATGTGGCAAGCTCATTTCTCAAGGTGTCAAAACCCAGGAAGCTTCCAAAATTACACTTGCCTCAGGGAATTCGACTGGTGATGAGTAAGAGGTTCCAAATCTCCAAGTGGAAGCAAGAACCTCCAAGTGGAATCAAGAACTGACAAAGGGAGAGGACACTAGTCAGATCTCAAGCTGACTCATCCTCTCTCCAAACATCTATATATGGATCTCTCCTCCATGAGATCCGGAGGCTGGAATTTTGTTATTGCAAAGAATTGTTGTTGGTTTGAGATTGGAATCATTGGGTGCTTAATGCTTTGAAGGGGGTGAAGGTAGGAATTCCATTTGTTGGGAAGGAGATGCTGGATTGGAGCCCTTTGGGTTGTATCTCTTCCTGAACCTTGTTATTCATCAATAAAGCTATCTTGGTTTCTCCTATATACTGATGTATTTTTGATGTTTGATTGCATTGGTGTATTTGGTTCATTTCTAATCCTAAACTAGTTATGAATGTGAATATCTGTCTTTTTGTAGTGTTCTTCTCTTGTCGCAAGTAGCTGTTCTCTTGTGATCTTGCAGGAATCTATTGAAGCTGGGCTAGCGAGAAGGCAAGTAGCTTTTCTCTTGTGATCTCGTATGAACCCGTTGAAGCTAGGCGAGCAAGAAGGCAAGTAGCTGTGAACACCCAAAGAGAAGAGAGACCGGATCGAGGGACAAACAGAAGACATCGGTAAGAATATTTATCTCTCTTCTTTCACATTTCATAAAGGAAGAAACCAGAATAGCTATCCTTGTTTGTTGCTAAGGCACTGTCACACCTTAGGTGGATAGGATCGTCCTGCATAGGCATTTTTCCCCACAACAATGTGCTGCATTTGTTCATCTCGTTCGTTGTTGTACCATGTTTGTTTGTGTACCTATACTTTTGGCCACTGATGATGAGATGACATCAAGTCCAAAAACCTCCTATTCTACCATGATACATGTTCATTTCAGATGCAGGTGATCGGGAGAGGTAACAAGGATGTGAGGTGGGATGGATGGTCTAGGCACTACTGATGAAAACTGCACAAGAGTCATCGGGTGAGAGAGATGGGAAAACTAGATTGATAGTGACTGTCTGCGAGGTCTAGCTTAGCTAGAGGAAAAAACTGCACAGTTTTTGAAGGGAACAACCTAGGTTACATGAAGGCTAGGTAGGCAAAATATATGCAATTTCTAGAATGAGCGAGTAATGGGAGCTTGGTTGCCGAAAATTATGCAATTCCTAGAGGGAACTGGCAGCTGGCTGTCAGGACACTAGCAGCAAAACCTGCTCAATTCCTGTAGGGAACTAGCAGTTTTCTATTGGGTCACTAACAAAAAAAACTGTACAATTCCTGAGTGAAACTCACTTTTAGGTGCTGGAGCTTGAAAGAAAAAATTACAAAATTCCTGGAGGGAACTCGCATTCTGCTGCCAGGAGCTGTTGCCAGGAAAAAATATGTTGATGGTAGGAGGCTGGCTTGCTGATCACCTCTATATTCTTTTGAAGTTGAGTGGACTACCAAGCAGTAGAGAGATTTCTCATGAAAACTGCACAATTTTCTGCGTGAGTAGTTGATCAACTATCGAGAGGCCTAGCTAGAAAAACTGCGCAATCTTCGGAGGGAGACAACAACTAGCACTTGGTGTCTATCCGACATGTCTACACAATTTTCTTAGATAAGAGGGTGGGTAAGGTCTGCAGCCTCTGTGAAATTTTTGAGTAGAGTGTGTCTCAGGGTGGCTGCCAGTTTAAACTCTCTGGCTGACCAGCATGAAGGCAGATTGATTAGCTTGCAGGCAACACAAACTAAAATTATTTTCTTGGTTCTTCTACATTGTTTTGGGTGATAGTCAATCGAGTCGATAACGTGGTGATGGTATGGCTCTCAGAGGGGAGTCTAGCCATCAAAACTTAAGCAAAAATGAATAAGTGTGTGAATGAGTGAACGATGCATATGTGATCCCAAAAACACATACTCACATGACTTGGCAGTGAGACGACTCAAATCATCTAAACCCACATGTTCAACATGAATGATCTGCAGTGCAAGTGACAAGAGCGACACTTGTGATTGATCATTGGTTGACTGTGATGACGATTGTGTGACAGCAAATGTGACTCCATGTGTGAGTTTGATATATGTTTTCATGGCTAACACAGCATGTACACATGAAGCAAAGACCTTTAGCATGACGAGAACATTGTCACAAGCATGACTTCGACATCAACATGCAAAAACTTGGGTTAAATGAACAAGAAAGGTGGATGAAAAGACTGACACAAGCTCACAGAGTGAACCCAAGTGTGTGTAGTCAGCAAGTCAAACTCTCAAGGGAGGCTCCGAAATTGGGAACATGCCAAATTTTTGGAAAGTGGTTGTAACCGCTACAGCACTTGGTAACACACTACTAGAACTCCAGCTTCTCTTTTTTTATTTGTTGGTAGCACATGGCCTTGGTCTTTTGGGGAATATTGAATCGTTGTGCGTGTTACTTTGGCTTCTCCACTTACCCCATGGACATACATGGTTCACGTTTTCCCAACTCAGTCAAAACACAATCAAAAGTTCATCTTGATCACAATGTTTCGAATTTGGGAAGGGTAGTTTATATCACAAGTTGAATATCTTTAGAGTATAAGTTTTCATCTCTGGTGTTGCTCCACTACCAACAAGCTTGGACACTACCCCAATGGAGTCACACAGGAACAAACACATTTCTCCATTACCAGTGATCCTAGTCAGTACCCTGTTGGAGTTGCATGCTTCACCTCTCTGCGGAGGAAGCCTTCCTCTTCTTTCACCTTTGTATTTTTTTCAAGAGGACCATGCAATTTATTTACTTTTGGGGCAGAGGAGGGATCCTCACTTATTGAGAGTGGGAGAGGTTGTTCCTTTAGAGAAGTATGTAGGACCTCTCACATAGGTTTTGTTGTTTGGATTTTCCACTTCTTTGTTCCTACTAGTTGGATGAGCTTGAACACGTAGAGCAGAAGGCTCAATATATGCATGGGGCTTCCCACTATGGACACAGGTTCACGGTTGGACAAAAAATCCCCTTGCAGATGGCTCGTATTTTCCATCAAGGCTTCATCATCCGAAGGCTATAACCAAGCACAGAGAAGACAAACACAAAACTTGACCAAGTGCTACAATGTCACAAGTCTGTTCAAATTTCATCCACATACTCAATTCAAAATATACAACGTAGTAGTTGGCAACAATTATTTATAGAAAAAAAAATAGTAAGATATCAATAAGAAAAACAAACATAATAAAAAAATGGTAAGCAAAACAAACAAGATAAAAACAAAGATAGTAAGCAAAGCGAACAAGATGAAAACAACAAGCAACAAGTAGACTATGTACATGGCACAGGGCACAACCCAACCTACTGGAAGTAATGGTTGAGATCTTGGTCATTGATAGGAAGGTTGTTAGCCCTCCTGTCAAGTGATTGTAGACAACGTGTGTGTGTGCCAAGCTTCTCATGGACCAGTATAAGTTTATCAGGTTGCATTACCGGAACTTGGTGGTATTCCAAAAGACCTTTAACTGATGATGACACTACTGCTTCAGATATTGCATGCAACATAGGCTCTCACGATGGCACAGGGTAGTTGTTTTTATTCTGAGAATGGTTCAAGTTTCTGAAATCAATGCATAAGTGAATTTCCCTGGATTTCTTATGTGCATAACCTAAATTAGAAACCTATGTATGATGATGAACTTTCTAAGTAATCCAAACATCCAAAATCTCATTCAATGTTTTTTGTGTAAGGAGTTTAAATGACATATGTGTTTTACCTAGATTTTGCTATAATGGCTTGGCTCCTCCTTTACCTGGAATCCAATGTTGGATTATTTGTGTGTGATGTGTACTCAGGTCATCATCTTCCCATGTGGACACATCCTAGTACTTTTTTCTCAAGCGGTCAAAGACTCTTTGCTGTTGCAGTATGTAGTTTGTACTGAGACTAAATATCTTCGGATCATGATTGGTTTCCAGGTTGCTCTATTCATTCATAGTGGTGCACCAGTGGGTTCTTCTATTTTTTGGCCCTTGACAGAAGTTGTGCAAATCATAGACCTTCTTGAGGGAAGCCACACCCTTCGGGATGGGGTCACCTTTCTTGCCCTCAATTGCAGTTTTCAATGGCTACTCATGCTCACCTTCATCTATTGTTATGTCCTTGAAAACATCAACACTATTCTTAGGGTGCAGTACCACTTTGATTGTTACCATGTTGAGGTTGATGGTCCCTTGTAAGCCCAACATGAGTTCTTTGTACTCAACAATGTTGTTTTTGCACACGAACTTCAAGCAACTTGAAATCATACATTTTCTATTGTTTTGGCCATTTATGATATACTTGGTCCTTGAATCATCATGTGTCTTTGATTCGTCAAAATGCATGGCCCACAACTTGTATGTACACGAACTGTTTAACATGCTCGTATTGCTGCTACTACTATTCCTACTACTACTGCTATTGTTGGTACAATACACTGTACAAGTTTCAGTACCATTAGTTGGGAAAGGAAGGAGTCCCAACTATGTGTCTGGTGGGGTTGGAGCTGGCCATGCAAGATAACACCCTAATGTTTTTTTCCAGGAGGCAGTTTCCAAATATGAGTTCTATGAAGGCCAATGGTTCATTCTCAATATTAAGAGGGGTAACATTGTGCTTCATATACCTCTTGGAAAATACCTGGATTTGGTTGCATTTTCACTTGTACGGAAGCCACATGTGGGACTAGTCTATAGTGAAATATCCATCCAGCTTACTGGACTAGTCTCTACTAAGTAGTAGACTGTATGCTTCTGGTATGTCCACAACAAATATGTTGATGCATTGGTCGACTCGAGTGTCATGCGATAGTCAGATGATCACATCCCACAATTCACTAATGGTCGGTACCAATGTTTGATCAAGCTAGATGATTAACGTGGATGTATCACTCCATTGTGCATTGATCTTCTTCGCAATGGAGAGTGGCTTGAAGTTTGCGACCATGCCAGAATCAACCAAGTAGTTGTGAACATTGTAGTTAAAAATTTGAAAGGATAGTAGGAATGGAGGGAAACCTGAGTTTGCTTCTTCCATATCGAGCATGTTGAGGAAAATAGAAACTAATCCAGGGGGTGTGCTTGCTCTCTTGTTAGTAGAGATTGCGCTGTCTGTTGTTTTCTATCCCAATGCACGTAGCAGGATGTCTCACTGAGTCTAGATCTTAGCTAACTTAAACAAACTAATGTGCGCCGATTTTTTTTCATGTCATTAGCAATATTGTATTCTAGAGGTGGTAGACACAATGAGGTGTCTGGGGTAGAATGAATGTTCATGTTGTGCAATGAACTATTTTGTAGCTTACTGCTCATGGATGTACTCTTCTCCCCCACTGTCTTCCCGGACTTGTTTTGTGTTTTCTGCTTTGGGGAGACTGGTGGATCCTCATCAATAGTCTCATCTTTTCTCGTTCCTCCCCAAGTGTAAGGGGAGCCCCTTTACTCCTAATATTGTAACGATCATTTTTCTTTTGGGCCTGCTTCTTAGTGTTCATTTTTGGCATTACTTGCGAGCACTTATACATGTTCACCACATGCCCAGAACTTGATGGTTCATCAGGTGCAACCTGTTTGTCATAATCGATGTCTTTTGGCTGCTCTGCATACTGTTTTCTGCATCAAGTCTATGACTACATACAGGGCTTTCAACTCACTTCCAATCCGAACAAGAGTTCTCGTGGTGATGTTCTTCGTGGAATGAACAAAACTTGGGTTCTGTGAACTTTTCGACCGGGAAAACATATTTCTTGGCAGCTTTTCGAGTGAACTAGTTGCTTCCTAATGAGATGCTTGCCTGTCTCTGCCTAGGTGAATGGCTACTTTCAAATTTGTATATTTTCTATTTTTTAAGCTTAGACACTTCCGTAGTCAAGTTCTTGACGAGGCGAGTGAGGGTTTCAATATCAGTTCCTTCCTTATCTCTACACTTGCTCACCATCACTTGGGACTCCCTGCTCACATCTTTGGAGTCCTTTGTTGATTCTTCATCCTTGATGACTCCAATTATGTGCAAGTATTTCTCAATAGCAATAACCTCTTCGCAGTTTTCCAAAATTTTTGGTTTTGCAACTCATCTGATGAACTGTGTAATGTTGGGTAGTAGTGTGGACATGTAGTAATCAACAATGATGGAGTCATGAGGTTTAGTACCCACTGCGAACTTGTCCAATATGCGTGTAAACCTCTGATTGAGGTCTTTTACATTTTCTTTTCCCTCTGTCTTTAGGCTTCCCAATTCCTTGAGTAGCATGGTTGGGGTCTTATCATTGGAAAACTTTTCAAAGAACATGCATTTGAATGCACCCCATTTCTATATGGATTTCGGTGGAAGGCAGTGATACCATGTAGTTGCACGAGCAATGAAGGTACATGGAAACAATTTACATGCTACCTCATCCAAGGGTCTGTAGCTGCAGGTAGAAATTTTCCAAGTGATCTTCTACCTTAATGGTGTTGTTAGGGTTAAACTTGATGTTCATTCTCTCCACTCGCCTTGACATATTGTGAAAGACACCTAGGAGAGTGAATGGTTCCTGAGTCATCCATTCCAAATTTGGGTCAGCCATCTCTTCTTCTTCTTTGTCCTCCTCCTCTCTTTCAGAATTTGGTGGTTTTGCCTCTAAGTCAGTTGATTCGTCTCCATCTCTTCCTCCTCTGCTGCCTTCCCCTCCACCTCCTGTATCAGTGTCTGATCCCAAGATCACCAGAGTGTCTCGTTCACCGTGCTGAAATACTAGAGGTTCCTATCTATCTTCAATAGCTTCTGCCATACCTTCAAGTGCTGCAAGGACTGCTTCTTCCACTAATGATACAACAACTCCCTGGGAGTGGATTTTGGCTTTCTTAATGTAGATGGAAGATATTGAATGCCTGGGATTAGTCTGACTACACTCGCGAACTAATGAGTGATGGGATAGACGAAGCGAAGTTGATGATATGGAATCTCATGTTTAGTCCTGGGAGGTGAGGAGTAACCAACTGTAGAGTCATGTGTAGGTGAGAGGGAGTGCGATTTACGGTCTTGACCAGATGGTTGTTGAATGAGTGTGAGAGGATGTTCAGCCATATACAACTGGTTGCCCTCCTTCTAGCGCCAAAAATGTTGAAGGTGCTAGACCCTCCAACATTCATGGGGATCACCCCAGTATGAAGTCCCAGCTAGACCTCACACTATTTTGTGTAGGATTCCCATCCAGTATGATGGCCCTGTTGCCGTTATCTTAAATATTTGCCTCAACTCTTTCTTGTCAGCACAGGAGAGTTGTTTACTTTGTCTTCGAGAAGTGAGGTTAGCGTGCCTTGTTACTGTAAGTGTTACTTGTGTCAATAGTTCTCTCATTGTAGAGGAAGAGGGTGAGAGTGAGTCCCCAAGTCAGTTTGGAGGAAGCCCCAACTCTACTAGGAACACACAACGCAACAGGATGTGCATAAATTCCAGAGGAACATTCCGCAAAGATGCGGCAGTCACAACACCCTACGGAACATAACGCGTACAACACTCAATGGATGAGTCCACAAAAGTGTAACAGTTGTGACAACAAGTTTTATGTAAAAGGTCTTTCTGATGTCCGGGGAGGTAGACACTCTGGGCGAGACAATGTTAACAACATATACAACACATTTTCATTAATAGATTATGTATTACAAGTGAAATGAGATCAAGTGTTCAACACAGGTTAAATTAAAATGCATTAGAAGTGTTCAAAATTAGCCTTAGAGAAGTTACAATACACGTGTGAAAATGTGTTGGCCTACTAGTAGGCTTCTGAATTAAGTGAAATTTCAAAGACACGTCATTACACCATACATCACTAATCCATGGAGCCTTTACTTACTCCTCAAATAAAATATTATCGATTCACTTGGCTATGTGGGAGGAGCTGAGGTGAAATATCCTTTGCATGTACAAATGAGGGGGTATTTATAGCCAAGGTTGAAACTGACTCTTGTGGCTATTGGACTACCCTCATAATTTTTTGAATTCCATGACTTTTCAACTTTAAATGACTCTTTGTACAACAATTGGATCTCTTGGAATTCCACGTTACATTACATTGATTGATAGTTTGGCCCACAATAGAGATGTGGATGACATGAATCATGACATGAATCGACATGACAGTGCTAATAAGTTCGTGCTGTTATTGGTGTGCCTGTCCAGTTATAGTGTTACTAGGTTATGTATGTCTTCTTCGTGTGTCACAACTTCACCCCTGCATGGTAAAGTGCACAGAGTTTTCGATGGTCGTTGGTTCGGTTGATGTTGCTTTTTCACGTTTCTCCTTGCTTGTATGTTGGTAAGCTTGACAGGTTCGTCTGTTCGTGAAAGGTGCATGTTTTTCCATCCGTCCTTCTATCCATGAGCACATCTTGCATGTTTTCTCATTCGTCCATCCACAAACACTTCTTTTCATGATCATGTGTTCGTGATCATATCTCTTTGCATGCATCATCTATTCATCCTTTGGTGAAATTGTACTTCTACATGTGCTCCTTCTTTTCATCACATTCGTCGTCACACCATGTTTGTTTGTGTACCTAAACCTGCAGTCACTCAGGACGAGATGACATAAAATCGAAAAACCTCCTAGACTATAATGACACATGTTCATTTTGAATGCAGGTGACTAAGAGAGGTAACGAGGTTGCGAGGCGGGATGGAGGCTCCGGGCACTGTTGATGGGAACTGCACAAGAGTCACTGGGTGATGGAGATGGGAAATCTGGATCGACAGTGAACGTCCGCGAGTTTGGCGTAGTTGGAGGACAAAATTGCATAGTTTTTGAGGGGAACAGTTTAGGTTGCAGGAAGGTGGGGCAGGAAAAATCTGTGTAGTTTCCAGATCGAGCGGGTAGTGGGAGCTTGGCTGCTCAAACTACATAATTCATGGATGGAACTGGCAGATGGCCTTACATTGGCAGAAAAAACTATGAAAGTCCTGGAGGGAAGTGGAAGTTTGTTGTTGGGTCACTAGCAGCAGAAACTACGTAATTCCTCGAGGGAACTATCAGTCAGTAGTTGGAGCTTGGAAGAAAAAAAATGTAATTTCTCGAGGGAATTGACAGTCTACTACCGAGAGTGGCTAGTGGTGAAAAATGCTCTGATGTAGGGAGGCTATCCTACTGATCACCTTTGTGTATTTTCTGAGTTGAGTAGACTACTAAGCAACAAAGAGATTGCTCATGAAAATTGCACAATTTTTTGAGTGAGTAGTCGATCGGCTGTCGGGAGGCATGGCTTGAGAAATTAAACAAGCTTCTGAGGGAGACAGTGAGAGGCACTAGTTGTTTGTCTGACCTATCTGTGGAATTTTCTCATCTAGTGGAGCAGGTAAGGTCTGTAGTGTCTGCGTAATTTTTTAGGGGAGTGAGTCCTATGTTGGATTTCAGGTTAAACTTTCTAGTTGACGAACATGAAGGTGGATTGATTTTCTTGTAAACATTGCAACTTTAAATGATTTTCTTGGTGCTTCTGCACTGTTCTGGGTGAAAAGTGATCGATTCGATATTGTGGTGATGGTCCATCTCTCGGAGGGGATTCTAGTCGTCAGAACTTTAGAAAAAATGACTAAGTCTATGAATGAGTGAAAGATGCATATGTGATCCTAGAAAACCCACTCACATGACTCGACGACGAGCCAACTCAAATCATCCGGACATACATGTTCAACATGAGTGACCGACAGTGCAAGCGGCAAGCACAACACTTGTGATTGATCATATGTCGACCATGATGATCCTTGCGCGACAACGAATGTGACTCTATGTGTGAGTGTGATAGATGTTTTCATAACAAACACAACATGTACACACAAAGTGAAGACCTTGAGCATTACAAGAACATGGTCAGAAGGATGAATTTGACTTCAACATGCAAAAACTTGGGTTAAATGAACAAGAGAGATTGATGCGAAGACTCACATGAGCTCGTGGACTGAACCCGAGTGTGTGTGGTCATCAAGTGAAACTCTGAAGGGAGGCTCTAAAATTGGGTGCAGGCCAAAATTTTGGATGGTGGTTGTAGCCACTACAACACCTAGCTATCAGAATGCTTGCATTGGGGCACCCAATCAATCGACAACTCAAGTTGTGGTTAAGTAGGGAACTTGACTTGGAATGACACGTGTTGAGGTGGACCCCATTAGACCCTTGGGACTTTGGGCAACTTGGATCCCAAAGGAGTTGCAAAGAGAGTTAGGTTGGTGTAACCCAAGCCAATATGATGTGTGCCAAAGAGGACACCATTGGGCTTATTGGCTGTCAAGCCACCAAGAATTCAAGAAAATTAAATGAAGGGCGGGGCTGGTAGAGCCCAATCTAACATGAAGTGGACTATGCAAAACCCACTTTGGTATCTCACTATTAGCCCTCACGTATATCTCATAGATAACATTCCGACGTGTAGACAAATGCAATCTACCATGGTGTGGGTATTTGGCTGAGCCGACTTGATGATGGTGTGCTACTTTCATGTTTGAAACACAAGGGGTCATATGGGTGTGATATTATAGTTATGGCATGACTAATCTTAATGGGGACAAACTTATAATGGGCATAACATTCAATTTGAGACATGGATTGAGTTAAAATTTACCTCATGGGATGCTCTGGATGCATTAAACATAATGATTACATTATTTTTAACATTTCAAGACTTTGAGAACAATTATTTTTGTAACCCCATCTTCATAATAAACAATGGATATAGGGTCAAAAAAGTAACATTTTCACAGGTTCATTTTCTGTGAGTTCCAATACATTTTTCAATATACTATTTTATGGAAATGGATTAATTTATGTTGATCCAAATATTTTAGATATTCATGATCTAAATTGTATCGATTTATCACATTTGGTAGTAGAGTTCCATTTCTTGATCCTCATGTTTGGCCTCATTGTTATTAGAGCCATTCTAATCCCAACACTAACCATATAAAATTTGGGAGTATCTTTAATCTACTGGTCATTTATGCAATGTTATTTTCTCTCGACATTAGGAAAGGAGTGTATCCCATTATCCTAGATTACAAATTAAAATGAATTATGGGCTATGATAGAATTAATTAATTAAAAAGTGACTAAAGAGAAAAGAACTATTCTAGGTAACTTTAATATAAGAAGATAAATGCCCATGGTATTTAGATGAGCCATGGTAGTTAGCAATGGGTGTTATGAGTGGCCATGACTATTAAAGGAGATGAGAGCTTGCTCCTTAGGCATCCATTTGGGATTATTGTTTCATTGTTTTTGAGTTAAGTTCTTTGAGCTTGTTTAGGTGAGAGCCCGCATTATGTAGAGGGTTAGTTTCAGTGGTCAGTAATCCATGCTAGCTTATCTATTAAGAAGGGTTTTCGGTATTGAGAGATGATGCATTCAAAGGGGATGGATAAAATGATATCTATTTATGGGGATTAACGTGAAGATCACGAGGAGTTCAATTAGATATCTCATAGGTGAACAAATTTATAGGAGTCATTGTTATCTATAAAAATATTTCGTAGTGTTCAAAATCATATTTAATATAATAAGGCTCAATTTCTTTATTTTTTCTACTATTTCTCATGTTAACTTTGAGTGGCAACATTTATAGGTTTTCATATTGCGAACTTTATTTGTTGTGCTCAGAATTTGACATTGCAAATTGTTCAATTGATTTGGTTTAAATAAAGAGGTTTATTGTGTAGTATTTTTAAAGAAAAATTCTAGGAAATTTTGTCAATATATTTTTTGTGATATTACAATTCACCACAATCGGGCATTTAGCGCTTTTAAGTTCATGAAGTTTGATGAAAAAAAAGAGCTAATCCACTACAAGGAAAAATTAAAGAAATATTATGTTACTTGTACATTGAAAATTTATGATTTTCTTATAAAATATGGGTTCCAAATCACGTGAAGGTGCACACAAATTGACCTATGGTATATTTAGTGAGGAAAAATTTGTTTCCATCCATAGAATTATGTAAATGTCTTCATTTTGTTGATTGATTGTATCATCTAGATCACTAACCTATGAGATCAACTATATAAATTAGATAAGAAAATAAGTGGGATTATATTCCACCTACCTATCCTATTTTTTTATTATCATCATTGCAAGTAATCTACAATGATCATTTACTTCTTATACATGGTCCACATGGAATTTCATGAGAAATAATTATTGGTAGGTACAAAATCACTTCAAGTAGCCATATGAAAACATGCGATGCAACGAAAAGGTGCTAAAAATAGTCTTCTAATATTAAAGTTTTGCCCACTTAAAAAAAACCATAAGTGGACAAAAGTGTCATATCCCTCTTTTATGTTTACGTACAACCTCACTTTTAGAATAAGTTACTTATGGAGTGGCACATTTGCATGGAAAAAGTAACTCCACAAGATATATATTCAAGCTATGATTGATTTTTAACACTTTATAACTTTTTAGTAATGTTATAGAATTACTCAATTGATTAATTTTTTTTTTAATTGACTTTAAAAAAACACCTTCAGTTCCATACCTCTTATACCTAAAATAAATTTTAACTAGGTGAGTCAATATTCAATGTATTAAAAGTTTAGTGAACCAAAAATAGGCTTTTGTTTCTTTCTCTTATGTTTTACTCCTCTTATACATAAAAATAAATTTTAATCAAGTGAGTCAATATTCCATGTATAAAAAGTTTAGTGAATGAGAAATAGACTTTTGTTTCTTTCTCTTATGTTTTACTCTTTAGGATGAAGTGTGTGGTTACCCTAAAACCCTTGTTTTTCTATTCATATAAAACATTAACATGATTACATATAAGAAACAAGGAAAATTTCAATAAAAAAAAATCACAAGGAGAATATAGTTAGATCTTCATGAACTTAAATATAAAATAGATGTTTTATCGTTACTTTTGATTTATAAGAGTGCAAATTCCACAACAAAGAATATACATACCAAATAAAACACTCACTTATTTTTCTTCTTATCGATGAAAATAACATATAATGCAAAAACGAATAATAACACAAAATTGAACATCTTAACTCCATAAGTAAATGAAATAAATAAATAAATAATATATCTAACAAAATAGTTATATTTTATGAAAAGTAAAACCTTTTCGCATAGAATAAGATGCATTTGCAACATAGACTAACAACAGGAGTATACCATAAAATCTCTTCAATACTATATTTAGGAAAACAAAATATCCTACGCAAGAAAAGCACTTTAATTGAATACTCATATAACCAAATCAAAATGACCAAATATTCTACACAAGAAAAGCACTTTAATTGAAGACTCATATTCAAAATGATATTTTAGTATTTTAATTTGATGATTCATATAACGAAATCAAAATGAAATGGTAATAATAGTGTTTTAACATGGTTTAAACTTTTTACAGAGAAACTTCCATATACCAACATGATTATTTGCGGCAATTTATTAAGACAAAAGAAATATATTTACATAAAAGAATTTCCCACTAGGAAAAACCAATAAACCAACAAATGACTCCCATACTTTTTAAATAAAAATCAATGATAAATTAAGTCTTTAATATAGTCATTTATATGGAATAAAATATAACATATATAATTGCTACATTTCTAATTATATAATTAAAAATACATTTAAAAAAACACGTGTAAAGGAAAATACACATTAAATCAAATTTGCATTAATTAACCATTCAATAATTTAAATAACTAACTTCACCGACTAATTTTAGTATTTATTTCCTTTTTATTAAATTTACAATATTTTCATCTTAAAAAATAACAAAAAATTCCTTACTTTTATCATTATTTCCATACTTCAAAGTGAAGGCTTCAACAGGACCTTGACCATGAAACGAATGATAATTCCATTTGATTCTATATTTTATTTTGCTGTAATAAAAATCATTATATATCTTACTTTTTGTTCACCTTATTTCGAATAATTGTTCACCCAAAACGACACTCCTGAACCATTGCGCAGCTATATTTAATTTGGTGAACGTAAACTTTCTCAGGTTGGCCGACTTAACATGTATATTTCGTTGAAAGGCATATGGAATATGCTATTAATGAGTATCTAAGCGTTCCAATAGATTGTGTGTCCGCTAAATTATCACTGATCTAAACATTCGGCCGCTATTGTTCTACGATATTTGAAATCTGCCGCGTTAGCCATTTGTATCAGAGATGGCCAGGCTATGGAAAGCATGCGCTGTGCTGTTCGTAACTGGGATTTCAATTCCACTATATATAATTCTGCTACAGTTCATGAGTGACAGGAATATGTATGGTGAAGCTCTATTTCTGGCGTGGCTCGTTTTGATTTTCTTTTTAGTGTTTACACTGTGCGGCTTATTTGCACGCGAGGGCGATGAAGAATTATATTTCCTGGCGAGACAGGCAGGCAGAAATTACAACACCTTTAATACAGTGGAGAGGAACATTGAGTACAGCAGTCCAGGGATGGCGGAGAGGTGCACTATTTGTCTCAACGATTTTCAAAATGGAGAGCGGGTTCTATTTCTGTTGCCATGTTTGCATTATTATCATAGAAAATGCATTACTCCCTGGATTCGAACCCATTCCACGTGCCCCATATGTAAGAGGCCCATAGGCAGAGCCTCCAACGCTACATCGCGAGGAAGGGAGATCGCAGTGACCATTGTCGATGGCCCTGGGATTGCGGTTGGCTCGACTGGGAATTCTCGACTGGGAATGCTAGAACTGCGTAAGCATGTGAGAAAACCGCGTAGGATATATATATATATAAATTTGCATTTCGTACCATGTCTTTAATGGAACTTTTCTTTGATACTTAAGTATAAAGTCATTTCCTTAGCGTAGTCCTAATTATGAATAGGTGCATCATTTGAAGCTCTCATGAAATTTCGAGTTGTGAATGGTTGGGTTTTAATTTTTTTTTGGGATATTTTATAGATATTGTTTCCATTATGTAACATAGTTATCCAAGTGTAGTTGTATGTTCTTGTTCAGTTGAATACTGGAAATGTTCCTTCGCAAAATATGCATTTCAGATTTTCAATTAACTAACCATGTCTCGCCAAACATCTGAGCCATTGACAAAGAGATATCTCATTCATATTGGTCAGTGGAGAAAAAAGCGCTTATGATTAAAAAAAATACATAGTCTTGTACCCTTAATGAATAAGCACATCTATTCCAAAAAGAGGTCATTTGTCGAAAACAATAAAGATGTTGATGTTGAGTTCCAACTAAGGTGGAAGTCATCAAGGATCTCCTCTCTTCTGCGCTTTTGTGCTTTAGAATGGTGACCAAATTCATTAATAACAATACAGTTATTTGGTTTAGGCTTGTAGTGCGATTATATAGTGACTAACATAAATGAACTTGACTATATCATTGTTCATGAGATGAGATGTAACTATAAAAATAGTTATATACCATATTGTGAAGTAGTATTTTAGTGTGGTCAACTTATGCACTTGATCAATATTAATGCTATTTATTTATGATTAACCTATATTTTAAGGAAATGCAGTAACATATTTATATCAACTTTATTGGACTATTGTTTATTGTATTGATTTGCTGTAAAATTATAAAATTGGTTATTTAAGTGTCATGATTATAAAAAGGATGTTTGTAAAGTTTAATTTTTATATATATAGATAATGTAGTGTTATCTAGGGATAATGAACAAATTGCTTTTATTAATGAACACATTGTTTATTATTATATAAGAATTATGTTTGACAAGCCATTAGTCGTTTAGTGATTCTTACAACATCACATGATGAAATCTCTTCCACTATTTTATATAATCACTTGTCTTTTATACCGATGCACATTAAAAGAAAATTGTATATTAATCATAGTAATGTTAGTTATGAAAAAGCTTACTATTCTATAACTCATATTTTCTGAAGTTACCGAGATCCCAAAAATTGGGCATTTACATAAGTTTTTGTTGTTGATAAATTCTTAAAGCTTTTATATCAAATGCATTGATATATAATTTGTCACTACTTAATTCACAATTATTCTCCATGTAATTATAATTTATTGGCTAGCAGAAAAGCTTATTCCAAATGAGATTTTGAAAGCTATACAAAATATATTGAGGTAATAAATAGGGGCAATCCAATTATAACTAAGAATAATCACATTAGTCAACATTTATTGGAAAATATGGGTTTCTTACTATGAAAAATCCATACACATAGAGAAGCATATGAATAAAGCATACCAAATCTTTAGAAAATATTGGGTAGATAAATGATTTTATATTAATTTCTTATCCTTTTTACATTTTCAAAAAGGATATGAATCCAACTACTTACCCGAATATTTTTTTAGAATATTGAATAAAGGTATGATGGTAAACTAAAATTATGTGCAGATGCTTATAATTTTAACTTTGATATTAAAAAATATATACAGACATTAAAACAATAAGTATCATAATTATCTACTGAGAAATCTTAATAAAAGTTTTATTACATTAGCTGCTAAAAATTTAAGTTAAGAATGTCCACTTTAAAATGTAAACTATTGTGTGTCGTATCCAATGCGAACCCAATTATTATGAGCATAAAACCAGTGAGACATATCATTTCATGCACAATTTATGGATATACAACTAACATGATTATCACACCTTCGATTTTTAAGCATGCACTATTGTCCTATAATGATAATCCCTAAATCTATCGCTTTTAATGTCATTCATTTTTTAAGTATTAAGCATTCTAAACTCTATATACTTCATAAAGGTAATAGTAACTTCTTCGGGAAATCAAGACTACTATGTGAACATTACTATCAACGTAGTTAAATATAACATTTCAAACTCAACCTTTGTGTTAGCCAATGAGTAAATATTTATATTATACAAAACAAGAAATATGAAAAACTCTTAATATTAAACAAATAAATAAATATTAGTGTGATGATTACTAATGAGTAAAGTTATGTTTAGTGTAGTAATTTTTGTGTTTACACTTGAAATGATTATTAGAAATTATAGTAAAATATTATGTTTTCTTGAGACATATATACCATATCTATCCTCAAGCTTAAAAACTGAAATTATCTTCACTACTGACTATAAACATAACTAACCTAGGATAAATACTAAAAAAAACAGCTAGATTAGGGATACCATAAAAGAAATACGGTATTTATCAAGATAAACTGAAGGGATTTATGGATTGGTAAAGAGATTAAAATATTAAAATTATGATATTTATCTTTCTAATATTTTAATTGTTTTAATGCCCACTTTGATCTACGCAACTATGCGCGGGTCCACATAAAATAAAAATAACATAACACATAATATGTTTTTCTTAGGGCTATTCATGTAAATAATATAACACATCCCCAACATTTTACAAATATTTTGCTGGAATGATTTTGAAATTTTTTCAAATATGTTAGCGGAGATTAAATATTTAAAGGGATTTTTAAGTTTAAGGGAATAGGTCCCCGATGGGGGTGTCCAATCATCGCGACAGGTGAATGCACATTGGAGCATGGAGTCGGATGGGCCTCCACATGCAGAACGAACATCAGAAATGTCGTTGCGACCTGGGATCCTCCCTTGAGTGTTAATGTGTAACAAAGGTAGGAGGGTAGCCATTTGCAACTGTTGGGCGATGAGGAGGGAGTGTTGGGTGCAGAAGAGCAGTGAGGTATTGGCGTCCTAACTTAGGTGAAGGCTTGGGATGATGGTAAAGGACAAGTTCAATGCAAGAAGTTATGTGGGGGACTAGAACCTACAAGCACTCTAGCTGTGGGGTCTTAAAGAGAACTGGAATAGTTGCCGCAACGAGAATTACGGTCCTGGGGTTGGACAATGTGGGTGGTGGGCTTGCACTTCCCTTACCTCACTCTAGGTCTACTTCAGGAATGATATTTCTCCTTTGGAGAGGAAGTGTGGTGGAAAATTTGGGTCACGACTCTTTCCATAAAACTTCTTGTCTAGTTTAGAGACTAGTAGTGCACCCCCCAACTCACCGACAGATAGTGGGGAAGGGTAGGAGAATTGTGCTAGGTATATAGTGAACCTTAATGCTAGGGAGGTAAGAAATGTATTCTTGTGTTTGTTCCATATCAGGCTTGTGTGGTGGGTAGCATAGGGAAGCTAGGTCCATCCCCATGGTGGTGCAACTAGCAGAGGAGGATTTGGTTGTATGTCGAGACAAAGAGGTCTTGCTTACAGAGGGTGAGCCAGTCACTGTATGGAAAACCATTCGCCATAGGATGTGCCCAGTTTGGGCTCGGAGTCGACGGAGAGTTGCCGCTCTCATGTTGAGTCAGCCATGACCCCAGGTTGCTCCTCGGGCCGTGTAGAGGCCCCGACCACCTTGGACTCCATTGCAACACAATTGAACAATATTCATCTAAGCACGGAGACTCTGAGGGAATAATGTTATGATGTCCGAAATGAAATGGTGCCCTACATCAGCTCACACAAAATGAACTCATATACTCCATAAATGGCCTTCGATGACAACTCCGATGAACAAATGGCCACCTCTATGCATTGGAGATGTGGGTGGAGCATATTTATTACCAAAGACATGAGCAGGAAACATTCTTTGCAGCCCCGCCACCATTCCTCCCAACCCACCCCCATAATGTGTAATTTTGGAAAATTATCTTCTTGTGCTACTTTGCTACTTTTCGTTCAGAAATAACCGATGACATGGGTTGTCATGGTTTCTTCATAGGCTCAATCTTGTCTAGAGAAGAACTCTTGTTAGCTCTCAAGACTATTATTTTGCGTAATGTGGTAGCAATGATGTACTCAGATAATCTGTTGATGTATTTTGTTTTTGAAACTATGATAATATAATGCAACTTTTTAACTGACAAAAAAAGTGAAGGGAATAGTATCTTAAATATTTTCTCATAATATTGTTTGGTATAATTTTTATAAATATTTTAGGAGAGAAAGAAACTTAACAAGACGACAAGAAGATTATTAAAAAAAAGTTGCATAATTTTCTTAAAAATGATATGGGAACCAAATTTACCAAGCTACTTACACATAGAAACCAAATGAATTTTGGGGTTTCCAACATTCACTTCCATAAGTGGCATGATGTAAGTAAGGTCTCACACCTCGTTGTGTCAAAGAAATGAAGGAAAGCATGGTATCTTGCCCAATGGAAAACAACTAAATAAATTTTGGGCTTTCTACATGCACAACAAGAAAATTAATTTTCGGTTTTACAGGTTTCCTACTTCACTAAAGAGAAATTGTAGAATAAAGAGAAATTTTGTTCACCACCTGATTTTTTGAGATAATTTGGTGGCCAAACTTGAAATCCAATTACGTATGATATTGAAGTGAATTCCGGGATTTTAGATTTTCATTTACACAACTAGCACAAATAAAACCAAGTATCGTAGCTCTACATTTGAGAACATGGGAATGTCAAGAAATTTTCCATGTTTCAAAGGAAAATTCCAAAAAGAAATGATATGCATGGTGATGCAGGAAACATTAGAGCTTCCAAGTCATTAAGTCTTCGATGTGAAAAATTTTAAAACTGGGGCCTTCAGCTTTAAGAAGAATTTATATTCTTCTATGTAAATAAATTGTATTTTCCAAGTTGGTAAATTTTATGAGTTTTTGGACTAGAAGATTCATAGGTTTATGAAATATATGGATAGGTGAGATTTTTCCATAAGGCAAAACAAAATTGACCTCGAAAAACATGAGATATTCTAGGGATATATTGAGTGACTTTAAAATTTAGAAAAATACGATTTAAGGAGTGATTTCATGATTTAAGAAAATCTAATTTATGGAGTGCTTTTAAGATTTTGAAGAGTTATTGCATTTCTTAGTTCTACTTATTGTAAGGTTATGGGGAATGCGAAATAATATCCAAATGAATGTGAAATCAACTTAAAAGAGAGGAATGAGTGTTTCTGTGTATTTACGTGTACTAGATTTCATGAATGAAATAAGATTTCATTCCAATTTATATTTTTTTGTATCTATGAATGAACAATTTCAATATCTTTGTATAATATGGAATGAATTGAGAGGAAAATGATTTGTGCATGTGTATTTTTTTTGCAAGACATATAGGAGAAAGCTTTGTATAAGCAGAGTGGAAATGGATTGAAGACACAAAATTTGTGGAAGGCTTTTATGAGAAAAAAACTAAGATTTTCTTGATATCAAGTGGTATCAGAGTTGGTAAGCTCTTTGGTAATGAGGATTGCAACCAGTAGAAGGTCTTTAAAGAGAAGGTGAGTAAGTGAAATTATAACAGCCTAAAAAAATTTGAAACTGACGAGTAGGTGTGCTCTGGATGAAGGAGAGGAGGTTCTACTGCACAAAATGAGAAGAAGGACGACTTCCAAGAAGTAGCAATTGGATATAATTTCTCAGAGGGAAATTCCATAGTGAGTGTGGGTAGAATTGCCAGGAGAAGGTTCTAGAGAAGGAATTAGAAATACCAAAAGGCTAGTTTTGGAGGAAACTTGGTGAGGTATTGGTAGCTTTTACAGATTCTTTTTATGACATGAAGGCTTGGTTTTAGTTCATAGGTGAAAAAGGAGAGTTCACAGGAGAAGAAGAAGGGAAAGATGGTTATTGGTAGTCATATGATGTGTTCGGAGAAGGATTATAATCAAATAAGGAAGGAGACCAAGATGATCTGAAAAAAGAGAAAGAAATGAGTGATGAAGAAAGGGAGAAGGAGATAACTGAGATAAAGGAAGAGCTCAAAAAACTAAGGAAACATATACAAGAGAAAATGAAGTAGTGGCTGGAAAAAGTGATGAAAGAAATGAGGAAATGAATTTATGTTGCAAAAGGAGTCTAATGGTCGGTTAACAAATTGCATGAATGAAGTCAAAGAAGATGGATGAGGAATATGATCAAAGATTGGTTAAATATGCTTGGGGAAAGTGATAAAGAGAGAGTGTACATTCGTGCAACTAAGAAAGGACCATGTCTGAGAGGGGAAGACAATGATGAGAATTCTAGGATAAGACCTTTTGAGAGTCTCACAAGTTGTGTGTATAGTTAACATATCATAGCTCATATGTTAATGGAGGATACATGCCATGATGGTTTTAACCTTAATAAATGTTGTGTAAATGTACGAGTTGTCCTAGATGAAGGAGAATGCATTGATTTTGTTCTATGTAGAGAGGAGGAAAAATCACTTAGTATTTTCATACAAGCTTCAAGGAAGACAAAGGATAGTGAAGATGAAGATTGTATGATGGGAAAATGCATTGATGTAAGAATATCCTAAGGCTGATGAACACATGTGTGTTGATATTAATGATGAAGTTGTTATAATTGATGAAGCAGATGAAAATTTTATGGCCAGAATGGAACTTTTAGTGCTGCGAAAGGAAAATTATTTGAGGCAACAAAGGAGACTTTAGGGTCTCATATTTTTAAAAATGACAATTTATTTATGTTTTCAATTAATGAATATATATAAGGACAATGAAATGGCTTGGAAATACTTCAATTGATGAAGTACAAAAATCATTGAAAGAAGACCTGCAGGATTGTAGAGGAGTAAGCATGGAAAATATTGCAGCTGAATTAAAATTTTTAGAAAATTGGTTGGACAATCCAAGGACAAGGAGTATACTGAATTGTAATAGACAAAGAGATGATATGTAACCACCTCCTTCCACATTTACCCACTTTCTTCAGTTTTCTCGGGGTAAAAATGAGGGGACGATCACTATGATACAACTCAACCTCCTATATTAGTCAACCTCTCCAAGTGTACATCCCTTAGATAAATCTCTTTTTCTTTGAAATAGAGCCCTATTTGCTCCCTTTCCAAGGCATGCAAGCAACTGTAGCCCTCTAGTCACAATAATAATCCTGCCTCCATGTGACTGTGGGATTTTCTAATCGGTGCTATGTCAACAACCTTGAATTCCAAGTCAGTGTTTCAGGGCTAGGACTTGGGCCTCTTCTCAGAACTCGATGAAACTTCCATAAAATATAAATGACATAGAAACAAATTTTATAATCAAAAACTTGAACCAGGACCTGACCTGACTCCTCCCAACTAGGAATGACATTCCACTAAACACATGGTAAACATGTAACCTACAGGTCATGAATGCATATTTGAACATAAGGATCTAAAAACTTACCTGAATTTAAACAAGAAGGGCCAATGCATTCTCACAACCGGTCCCAAGATCACAAAACCAAACCGATGTTGGATCCCTCATAATTCCTTCACTATCCCTTCAGGAATTTTCCTGTTTCCACCCACCTATTGAGGGCTTCCCGGAGAAAACCATATCCATCCCCAACCGTTGGTATTTTCTTGAGACCCCCTCACTAGGATCTAAAACCTTCAGGAAATCCAAAGCTTAACCAAGAAAGAATCCCATTGACAAGCCTCTAAATTAGACATAAATTAAGGCCCATCTGACCATCCTTCAACACATTAAACTCTCTTTTTTCATTAGACAATGTATTTTTAAATTTGGTATGTTCATTAGGAAGGTCTATGGATAATTTCATATTTGTGACTAATATTATTTATTTTTGTGGAATATTGTCAGAATATTGGGTAGATTATGGAGACTTGGAGGAAGAGGTAATCTAGGCACTTTCTCCCTACTACAGTAAGATAAATATTAAATAATAAATCAACAAGATATTTTGGAATTATGGCATAGATTGTTGGGCTCCAATGATTGAGAAAATCTAGGAATGTGTTCCCTCCCATTTAATGCACATTCCTAGTATTGGGAATCACATCCACTAATCAAGGGATTTTTCTGGGGAAATCTTCCTCCTTTCATGGGGGGTTATTCCTAATATTTTTGTATAATACCAAGTCAAATTTCCCTCTATTGGTAGATTTTTATTCGGCTTCTTGTGGAGGGAACTCATATTTTTGCAACTCCACTGTCATTTCTTGCAGTTATGTAATTATATTGATGGAAATAATGAAGATTGGTGCAACGTTCAGCTTCTAAATATTTGTCTCCTTAATAGGAATTTGAGTTTCCTTGGTCTTGGCCATCCTAGGTGCCTGAAAGTCCTTTTGTATCATTTACTTTTCTTCTTTTCACTTCTTATTCACATGCATCTCTTGTTCTTGTTTTTTTCTATTTATCCATTTAGTATTGATGATTTCTTGTTGTAGGATTCGGTTAAATGGTTGAAGTAAGTTATTTTTTAGGATCAAAAGAATCATTTCATTATTATAAGAGATTTTTAAGGTGATAGTAAGCATTGAGCTACCTGGATTAGCTTGTTTATTCCCAAATATAGATTTCTGGAAGTCCCTTGTAGCAAATAGCAGTAAATTTTGGCTATTTTTTAGAGCATGCTAACGAGATTCAATCAAATTGATTCCACTTGAATTAGATCACAAAAAAATTCTATTTAACAACAAAATTACCCAATTGCAATTTCAATTGATTAGGTTAGGAATTTGATAGATTTACTATCTCAATAGTTCTCGAATTTCTAGATTTTAGACTAGTAATTTTCTTCCATTTTTAGTGTGGGTTAACATAGGTATTTTTGAGTGATTCCACTTGAAATGGAGACCTAATACATCCTAGTCAATAAAAAAATTTGTCCCATCACATTTGGATCTGATTTTGTTAGTGATTCGGTGAATTATAACTCCCTATAACAAATCTACTATTTCTTGTAGTAAACTACAAGAAACTCTATAGCAGTCTTCCAACATGTGTATACTTGCCTAGATTCACTCAAGAATATTGGTTATTTTCCTTTAGGGTTGAATCAAGACCCCTAGGCTCCAAATAAATTATTAGGGAAGACTAAAGACTGCTTAGGACTTGCCTCTTCACCCATGCAAAACATTTCAGCGATTTGGGTTAATGGACATATTTATGAAACAGATAATACAATGACGATTGCCACATCTAATGAACTATGTTAATGCATCTAAACTCTTCAAAATGTAATGGTTGACATTTAGTTCATGATATTTAATTTATGAAATTAGAATATGTTTCTTTCTTTGTATTTTCTTTCTTGCAATAGGTTAAGGTTTTCATTTTGAGAATTTCATTTTCTACAATTAGTTTAGGATTTGATTTCATTACATGCATTCTATTACATCACGATAGAAAAGGAAGGAAACATTGTATGCCACACATATAGTGTTGATACCTCATAATTTTGTACGAACCTCGGCTTGATAATTAAAGTCAGTAGCCTTGGGAGTTGCAAAATTCTTGTTCCAATATTGAGGCTCATCACTTTTTTGGCATGGTTGTCGGGGAGGTGTAAAAGTATGCCTTGTTTTATTCCCCAGTTGATTCATTTCTCTTTTACTTTCAGTAAATATCTATATCTATATCTATATCTATATATATGTATATATGTATATATATAGATATAGATATTCATTAGGAATATTTCATTTCAAAAACAAAAAAGTGCATTTCATTAGTTTTTCATTCAATCATAAAAACAAAACAAGAAACTCCAACACCAACCCACTTTGCCATTTTATTAGGTGTTGCAGTAAGGGACACATGACCATCCACTTTTGTAGGTGGAAGAAGAAGAGATTGAAAAGAATCTAGAAGAAATGGATGGAGATGACGACAATGAGGAAGATCCTCTCAGATTTCCCATTCAAGACATTGATGGTAGTGTGCACATGAAGAACATCCCTCCATCTTTTCTTCCAAAATTTGAAGGTGTAAGGTCAGAGGATCCAGAGACATTTCTCTTTGAATTTTGAAATCCTCTGTAGATCTTATTGTTACTTATTAAGCACTCAAAAATTGAGATTGTTTCTAGCAACCTTAAAGGATAGAGCTATTAAATGGTTCATGAGTTTAGGGACTAACTCAATAAGGTCATGAACTGATATGCAAAATATATTTCAAGAAAAATATAGATTCAATTATCTTAAAGAATAAACTTTAAAATGAATCAAAAAGAACATGAGAGTATAGAGGATCTAATAAGGAGGTCCATGTATAATGTTAACAGGGAAAAACTACATCGTTTATGATTTGACACACTAGAAACCCTCTTACTTAGAACAAGTAGGGATGAGTGGATTGATCTCCTTGATATCATGAGTAGGGATGATATATACCAATTATCATTTGAAGAAATTTGTGAAACATGAAAACACATATCAAGAGTAAGTGCAAGAGTAAGTTAATCAACATCAAGATCGGTAGGTCAAGCTAAGCATGAAAATTTGCTTCGTAAATTTAAAATAGAAATTCTTAGCAATTTAAGTGAACAAGTAGAAATATTAAGAATACAAAATGAGAAAAAAGAAGATTTTGATATTTGTGTTGTCCATGTAGAATCACATGATGTTAAATATTGCCTCTCACTACCAAGGTTGGAAGAAGTTTACCAAGAGGACAATTGAGCAAGTCAATTGCCAATGCAACTATGTTATGTTGCTTGAAGAGGTCCATGGAAGTGTATTAAACCTAATATGATGCAAGATCCTAATTCACAATTTCAATCTTATGCACATCCATCTCAAAGTGATTGGAACACACCCTTTCCTTGGCAACCTTGTCTATCCCAACCCCAAAACCAATCTTGGCAACAACGTTGGAAAGGAACGCATGGAAGCCATACACAAAGTCCTCAATATTTTTCTCAATATCCTCCATACCCAAATCCATGTTATCCCTACCATTCACCTCAACGATAACCACAAATACAAAAACATCCATCTCAAATATCCACTCCCACTCAACTACCTGTACCACCATTTCGAAACCAACACAATGAAGTAGCTCAGGCCACTTATAATGTTGAGGCACAACGCTTCCAAACATCTCCTCCTGATCTAAATAGTATTCATCTTAACTCAAGAAGAATATTACAAAAAAGAGATTCTCTTGATATCGTTGAAGGACCACATCCACAAGAAGAAGATTGAAATGAGAATATGAAAGGATCATGGCCTGCATTTGATAAAGATCAAACATCAAAACCAAAGATTCAGAAAGCTCCCTCATGGTTACCATCAAATCCTCCATGTGTTCAAGATAACAATCGACAAAAAGAGGAATATTTGAATTTCATGGAAGAAGAAGACATCGAAGATGATCCAACTCATCAAGTGGACTAGGGGCATCACAATTATCTTAAAATATGGTTCTAGATAGTCATTAAGTTGCAACAACACTCTCTTCTTCAACTGTGTTTGATATTATCAAAGTCAAAGAATTCAATCTCTCAAATCTAGGTACATGTCAAAGCATACATTTCAAGGTTATAGATTAATTTGTTTTTCATCTTGATGTGCACATGGCTCCATTGGAAGTATTCCTACACTTGAAAATGATTTTGTTTTCTTCCAAGTCGAGTAGGATAGGAAAAGAAATAAAAAATGAAAAATAAGAAAATAAAGATAAAAATCTGAAGTGAAAACCTTCTTTGAGGCACTCGAGATTGGCTCATTTATTGAAAACCTCAATGAGTCGGTCAATGGGTTGAGAAAAATGAAAAAAAGAGTAAAAAAAGGATCTTAGGTGAAAACCTCCTTTGAGGTGCTTAGGGAGACCTACTAGTTGAAAACCTCATTGAGGCAGCTAGTAGGCCTAGAAGAAAAAGAAAAATAATTAAAAAATCTCTCCATGTATCTCTCTGATGAATGTAGGTTCTCTCCAACATCTACAAGCAACAAAAACAAGTTGGCACCAAAGAAAATAAAATATTGGTCAAACTTCTAGTCAAAGGAAGTCACACTTTGACTTTCTCCTCCCTTCCCCAGATGCTCCAGAAGGGCCAAGGCCATGCAAATCCATCACCCTCATTTATTTATACCATCCACCCATCATTCCCAGGATTTTCCCATTCATTTTCCTGTTGTCCTAAAATACTATAGGAATGCTCTGTTTTACTACGGGAAATATAAATACATAGAGAAGGTTTTGTTTTCGTCATATCTTGGAAACCATGCATCCATTTTCCAAATCGTTTCAGGTGGAGATGCATATGGATGATGGTAACATTCTCAAGCGATTTCAGTAAATTCTAGTGCACATTTTTCAGCAAATCGACCTCCATCACCTACAACCATTTTTTAATTTTCTTAATATTCGTGCATCCATTTAAAAAATTGTTTGATGGGGAGATGCACATGGATGATGGTAACATGCCCAAGTAATTTCAGCAAATTCTAGTGCATAGTTTTCAAGAAATCGACCTCCATCAACTTCATCCATTTTTTATTTTTCTCGAGATTCGTGCATCCATTGGCCAAATTTTTTTTATGAGGAGGTGCATAAGGGTGATGGAAACATGCTAACAAAATTTCAAGTCAATCCATTCTACCTTTTGGAAGATATGGACAAAACAAGGATGCTACAGGGTTTCTTGTAGTACTACAGGTGTCCTACTTTACTGTATGGAATAGGGTGAAACCTATGGCAAGGTACGAAAGGTGAAATAAAGTGTGGGAAATGTGCCTAATGGTGGAATAATGTATAGGGAAGGTGAACATCACCCATGGCGAAGCCCAACACTCCAAGAAGGACATATTTGACTAAGATAGCTTACTCATGGTAACTAGAAGACATAGGTTTAGAATCATCAAGCTATGAAGACCTGTATAGAACAAAACAAAGGAAATTATCACCTCCAGAGGACCATGGATCAATCAGCAATTAAGAAATAAAGACATATTTCATTAAATTTGGAAGTATTCAGTGGATCTAGAATATATAACTTTGACTAGATTAAGTTTTTTCAAAATGGGGAATTAGAAATTCACTTAGTTCGCTAATTTTAATGTAGATATTCATCATTTTTTGTGAAAAAGTTATCATGATAAACTTTATTAAACAAATTCATGTAAACTCGCAAAAGCAAATCTTTCACGTCTAAATCTTGGATTCCTTACATTATCTATCTTAATATTTTTATGGTTTGTATTAAAATATAAAGTTGTTAAGGTTGTTTTATGAAAATAATGATCTGTATTTTACTATTATTAACCCATTTAATTATAATCCGATATAGTAAATATCATGTATGTGTTAAGTTACAATTATTACTAAGACAATGTTGGCACAATTTAAAAGTTTATCACCTTGGCAACACTAGTAATATCATTGAAGATTTAAAAAATCTCATAGATCATCGAGTTTACACTCATATTGGATTTAAATTTCAAAATACTTGTGACGCTACCAACCTTCTTGATCTTTTAACTAAACAAAATTATGATGAGCTTTAAACGCTTCTTTTAATGCTTTTTGAGCATAACAATAATATTCAAAATAATTTTACCCGGATGCGGGTGATAGTACGGGTGGCAGGGAGGAGCCACATGCCAGCCATGTGGTGCCCCGAGTTCAATCTTAAATGTTATTGCGTCTCTCGCCGCCGAGGATTAAAAGCTCAGGTGTGGGTGAAGGGAATTCAATGCAGCGTCCGGTTAATTGGTGCGACTTCAATTTGCAGTTATAGAGAACAGGTCTCGAGGGAATGTTGAGGATATTAAGGTGCGTGATGGTATGGAGTAGGTTCATGCTCAGCGTTGTGGTTACGAGGTTCAGGCTCCTGCTTGTTGTTTTGTTCTACGGGCCACAACTCTTGTTGTTAAGGCCAGTTCTCAAGGTGGTGAGGGTTGTCTCCAGCCCGGAAACTCTGCTGGTTGTCGCATCTGCTATGTTAAGTGTTGTCCCAGGTCTGCTGGGAGCGGCTCTAATTCAGTTGGGGGCTGTCTCAAGCTCGGAAGGTCTTCAATTGCTATACTGCTTCAAGCCACCGGTACTCCTGCAAAAATGGTTAGACCCCGGCAAAGACTGCTCAGTCGACGAGGTTCTGCTCGGGGAGGGTCTTCTCGTCCTCCAGCTACAGAGCCCCATCTCCACTGTTGTCGCTGTAATTGACACAGAAGGGCAGAGGCCAATCCCCTCCAGGCGAGCCAGTTCATGGATGCGAGCAGTCCAAGATCTGAACCGGACCCTCTTCCTGCATTTGGCTCCGCCATCTTCACTTTTGGCAGCTCGAAGAATAAACCCCGCATTAATGCTCACATTTCGGTCTTATTCATCGAGGAAACTCAGGATGATGAAGGTGGTTTGCGCAGTAAGGAGGAGCTCCCAGATGAAAGCATGGAAGGCGACGAGGAGAGAGCAGCGGGGGCTCCCGTGCAAGCTCCCAATCACCCTCAGGCTCAGCAGGCGTCGACCTCCAAGGAGAACACTGCTGAAGACTGGGACTCCTTCCCCTCTGCAGAAGAACGCGATAAGTATGGATGGTGCACAATTGTCGAGGAGAAGCCGGAGGACTAACCTCCACTGGTTCAACCTATCGTCTTCCACAATTGTGCAGGTCCTGTTCCGGTTTTATGTCTATGTCTATATCTCTCTGGTTTATGTTTTTGTCTATGTCGGCTATGGCTATGTCTCTCTAGTTTACGTTTATGTCTATGTCTGCTTTGGCTATGTCTATAACTCTTTTGATGCCCCTGCGAGGGATGTACTTCTCTGCTCCGGTGCCCCTGCGCGGGATGTTTTTTGTATGGTATGGATTCACTGTCATATTATGATGTCCTGTGAAGATAGTTTTGTCTAGTCGCGCTGCCCCTGCGAGGGCGGGTCTAGTGCTGAGAAATCATGCTCCAAAGAGCCACAGTCGGCCTTGGGCAATCTAAATATATGCCTGTAATGTTTTTTCTGTACATAATAGAATAGAATAGATTTACCGAGAAAAAAAAATATTCAAAATAATTTTGGGTTATACCTTTTTGCCTTCTTATATACCATATTTGGCCTTAGTGGATGATAATCATCATTATCACCATCATCATTTGATACTATTGTAGGAAATTTGCAACATTTTAGAGTTGATGAGAAAATATTTTTTTGGGATCAAATTAAATGTTGAATGCGAGTAGTAGCATCATTTATCTTTATTTATTATTTGTACTTTTGTGTTAAAAACTAAGTTGATTGAGGATTACATAATGAATAATAGATTAATATGCAAGATACATATTAAGTATAAAATTATTTAATGACAAATTATCATAGTAATGTGTCCAATATATACCACCATAGATCCATCTTAAGTATGAATGTAGGGATCAAATTTTTTCACGTGCAAACATTTTTAGAGTGCAAAATACAATGTGTTATTTTTTGTTGTTGAAACTGTATTTTTGAATGCTAAATAGAGTATACATAAGACCAATAAATTTTTTAACAATAATTATATATATATATATATATATATATATATATATATATATATATATATATATATATATATGAAGTTGATATTGACATAAAATAGTTAACATAGATCTTCAAATAGTTTATTTGAATCTCTAGTTGAAATATTTTTGAAAAGTATAACATTTAAACATCTAATTCACACATCTTTTTTCTTCTAATTACTTTACAGCATATTAATTTTTATTTTTCTATTTATAAAATAATTTTTATTTTAAGGGGGCACAAACACACAAACAAACTTACACATCTCCTCATACTGGTTTGTAGGATGAGTCTCTTCACTCAATTACTAATCATTTTAATGATTAAAATCAATCACTAATTAGAATAGTAACAAAGTAGTACAATTTGATTATTTTCAAATACAAGAGGAAAGAGAGAAAATTGACTAAACTAGTTATTACAAATGTTTAGTTTTTATTCTTGTAGTCTTTAAGGATATTGTTTTGAAAAGAACATATTAACATTCATCTACAACTTAGATTCCTTACATCATTTCTATTATCATTAATATTTATATTTATGTATTAAATTTGACTCATGAATAATAGATTTTGTAAAAAAAATCTTACCTATAAAGTTTTTAACAATATATTAATATTGTTGTGTTGTTCAATGATCAAAATATTTTTTTTATAAATTAGAGTGCAACAAAATAGAAAATTTGATTTATATCAATTATAATAATGAATATTAAGGAGAACTCACTTCAAACATTATTACAAGTGTCTATCATCTATTCATTAAGTGTTTAAATGATTTATATTAAATAGAATACTAATTAGGTACCCCACTATTGTTTTAATAGACCAAGTTTAGAAGATGTTTTTAAGTTTATTATTGAATTTGTTTATGCATATTTGATATGGTGAGAAGTCATGTTGGTCAAATAAAGCTTTGAAAACTTTAATATTTTATGGCAATGTCATCTAATTTGTATCAACACATGATTATAAAACTTCAAAAATAATATGAATGTAATATTTTATAAACAACAAATATTGAAAAGTGTATCTGAATGTATATTAATAGATCCTTAAAAAAAAAATTACATTCACGAATCATATAAACCTAATCTTAAGATATTTGTTCTTGCAATGTTCTTTCTTTGGCATCCATGCCCACACTATGGTATTAATTAGAATAGAGCCAAGTTTTGTGTCATTGGGATATGGTATCCAATATTGCTCTAAAAAATTTCCATTCTATTTCCCTGACATAGGCTTCCACTAGTCAGCCTTTACATGAAGAGTATCAATTTCATTATCCTATAGATATCTGAGATGGATTTTTCCATCCAAATCATCTCTCATGCATCCTCATTTCCTGATCTAACTAGCAACATCCTTCATTTCTCAACATCAATCATCAGATTGAATGTTGGCTTTGGCTTGTTTCATTTCAATCCAACATATACTGGTTCATCTATCACATTATCAAAATCTCCATCCGTAATACTTGAGATTACATGGAGTGCATTACAATCAACATCAATGCTTTGCCTTCTCTTGGGCCAGATGTCCTCAAAAGATGAATCACTTCCATCTATTATTCTATGATCATTATAGATTCCATCTAATGTATCAAGAACTCTTTCCCAATACACTACTTTATTTTTCCCTTCCTTTGTAACAGTTGGTGAATCCTCGTTACCGATAGTGTCTTTCCACATTTGTATGTATGATGTTATCCCTTCATTTAGTTCTTTTAAATAGACATCATTCTGTTTGGAAGCTCGAAAAGATGTCTTCCCTATGGGAATTATAGGTCAACCTTCATCATCTCCATAACTCAACTTGTTCTGACCACTTAGTATCTCTAATTGATTCTTTGTACCTCAGTATTGAAACATCATTGAGTACAAGAAATTGGAAGTATTGGACATTAAGATGTTCAAATAGTGCATTTTTTCCCTCCTTGCTGTATCCATTAAGGAAACTTTTGAAGTCATAGACCTTGTCAGTAAGTATAGGTGGAAACACTCGATTTTCTTCAATTATGCGATATGTATCCATCATTTCAAGTTAAGAATATATATCTTTACTTTTTAGGTTGGAAGACATTCTTCTGTAGGTTCCATCTATGTATTCATGAGTGTGCCCCATAGGAAAGAACCCAACCTCAATAGGGATGAAGACACCAAGTGCAGTTAAAGGTGATAGAAACATGAAAAGATCGCGATTCTTATTATCACTTGCTGCATTGTCCAACTGTAACAATAAATGTCGAGGAAGAGGTTTAAAAACAACATTTTTACTTTTTGATCTTCCATGAGATATAAAATCATCCTTGTACACTTGAAATTTTGAGTAAATACAGGTGTTAGGTAATGCATTTGTAAGTGGGTTTCTTGAACTTCCACTTTCATAAAGTAGATCACCATACATATCCGATCACCATACATATCCATTTGTGGGTCTTCAAGGTCTCTTAAGCACTTTGCAAGGGATGTAATGGTAAATTGTGATCCCTTATGTACAAATAGTAAAGAGAAATGACCAAAACCTCTTGTCTTATGCCCATGTGTAAGCATACCTGTCAATGACAAACATAATTTTGTTCCTACAATAGATTTTGATTTGACACGTAGCCTTGGGATTGATGTCTTTGTTTCGTCCATTTTATCATGGATAATGCTCAAATACTCCTTTGGAAACCACTCTAACATAATTATGTGGGCATAGTAGCATTATCTTCCACACATAAAAATCTTGCTATGTTTGTTCAACCTACCTCGTGCCTTTTCTTCCAAATCTTTCGTAGATTCTGACTTCATTTGTGCTTTCAACAAAATACATTCATTGCATTTACTAAAGTTTGTGTTTTTTGAAAATGCAACATCTCGAAACTTAGTATTCCAGATCTTGCTTATTTTTGGCTGTGATATTGATGGGTAATTGAGCTTTTGAAGAGCCTCATTGATCTCTTTCGACTAAGAATTTTATGTGTAAGTCGAAGGATGCAATCTTAAAGGAGAATATGTTCCATCTTCTTCAACTTGACGTGTTTGGTTTGGTGAAAATTTTGAATTATCCATTACAATTTTGTGCAATATTTCTATGGCTGCCTTTCTGTGAGCTCATGCTTTGCATGTGTTGGTGTTGCCATGAATAGCATTGATCTATCCATGTTGGAACTAATGTTGGTAGTTATATAGTGTGATTTGAGGAATCTTATGTATCTAATACCAGGCTTTCTTAAAAATAATATTCCCATTAAATCTCATGTCCTTTACATTTCTAGCAATAGGTGGTAGGCCATGGCCATGGCTATTTCACATGATTGTGTTTGACACGAGTGAATTTAAGACAAATTCCCTAATACCATTTTTATTTATTTGTCTCATACCACTCCTAGCACCTGCAATGGCCTTCCTATCCACATGTTGAAGAAAATATTTTATACAACATACACCTGCTACCAAAAGTCGAATTGCTTTCACTTCATCTATTTTTGTTTGACATTTTGGAATTTTTATTGTAGCCATAACTCGTTTAATCCTTTTATATGGCCTTATTACATGCATATCAGTTGATTTTATATCTTTTTCATCACAAAGATACCCATCCCATTTGTTTAAGGTATTTGTTTCCTCTATAACATCCCATATCACCATTTCCTTCGGTGGCTCCTTGAACTTTTCCTTGACCCTTAATATCACACCTTTGTTATCCACCAATTTATTTATTGGACATCTAACCAAATAGTATATAGACTTATCCCCAATTCTTTATATCTCACAATTTCCATCTATCTCTTCCAAAAAAACACCAAATTCCATTTCACCTAGTGTTTCACCCTCAATTATGTGCTCCTCACAGACATTAACTAGCATTCCTTTGGCAATGCACATGCCTGTTCCCATGCATTAATGTGTAAGAGAAACCTTTGTACATATGAATCTAACCCTATCTTGGGGAATATTTATGACATGATCACGATAGTGAGGCTCGAAATCTGATTCTGGCCAAATCTCATAAGATTCCAATGCACCCCCTAATTATGCTCAAATCCTATTGGATGTGGTAGAGGAGCATCATGTTTTAACACATTCTCAATTTTAACCACTATGCATCCTTTATTTACCATATTTCTATGCATTTTATGCCCAAGCTTTGTATTGAATATGGAGCCCTCACCCAACTTCAGTCCATGGTGCAAAAGACCTACCTTGTCTCCAATAGAAAATGTAGAAGAAACATTTGCTCCTATAAACGAATGTAAATAAGTTTTGCACCTATAAACGAATGTAAATGCAATGTGGGATCCCAAAGTGTGCCCACACTCATTTCAAGAATAGCTTAGTAGTGGGTTCTATTGTGATAGTATTCTTGAGGCCACTAGAATGGCCATCTTCGAGAATATGTCAACGACAAAGAAAACACAACCATTTCCATGATTAGTAGAAGGAAGGTGCAACATGTAATTCACCGATATTGATTCCCAAAGATGAATACGAGTACGCGGAGGAGTATATAGGCCCTTTTTCTTGATAGTCAGTTCAGAAATGGGATGGGTAGTGCATGATCTGATGTACTTCCAACCATCCTGTCGAAGGCTCGGTAAATAAAAATACATCTACAACGCTACCACTATTTTCTCTACTCTGAAATGTCCAACAACACGAATGTAGTTCAACTCTGATATCATTTTCATGCACTCAACTAAAGGAACACAGAGGTGTCCCAAATGGCATAATTATGCACCCTAGAGGTGAAAATGAGGATTTTTCTTGCCTTCCAGGAGCATCTGGTATGTGTTGTATAATTCTGGATTACTCTTGTAAAGATGTGGTGACCCCAAAGTTTCATGTCCATAAGATTCTAGCATAGTGGCCAGTGCCATGACCGATAGTCAGTTAAGGAAACCTATAATATTATTGTTGCTACCCTTCTTGTACTTAATGTTCAAATGGAATTGTTGTAGGTATGCAGACAATTTATGATGGCGATCATTCAACAACTTTCCTTGTGTCTGTATGAACTGCAGAGGCCAGTAGTCTGTGTGGCCGACCATTTTGTTCCCCATAATGTAATGTTTCCATTATAGGTACGCCTGCATAATGGAATACATCTCTTTTTCATAGGTGGGATAGTTTTAGGCTTTGTCTAAAAGTGTAGCACTATGATATGCCACTTGATTTCCCTGCTTAGTGAAAAAAAATACACCAATAGGATAGTTGGAGGCACTTGTCTAAATATCAAATGATTGTTGTAGGTATGGTAAGGTGAGTAATAATGCAGAGAAAAGGCGATGATTTCACTCAAAAAAATATTCTATTCAGATTCATACCAAAATAAATTTGTTTTTTTTCCACCCTTGGTGACTTGACTCAAAGTCCAAGTGCTATGGGAGAACCCCAACACAACCCTATGGTGGAAATTGGCAAGACCAAGAAAGATGCAGAGCTCTATTAGAGTGGTTGGGTGTAGCCAATCCCAGATAACTTTTATCTTGGCTGGGTCTACATGCATAGTCCTCTCATCAATGATGTACCCCATATATGAACCTGGGTCATATCAAAAGTGCATTTATCCAAATTGGCACACAATGTCTGTTGTCATAGGATTTGGAGGACTTGTCAAATATGGTGGAGGTGCTCTTCCCAACTGTGGATGAGGATTAGGATGTCGTCCAAATACACTAACATGAATGAGTTGGTGAAGGGCTTCCATAAGTTACCAATCAACCTCATGAAGGTTGTGGGGGTATTCTTCAACTTGAAAGGCATGGTCAGCCATTTGAAAACGCCCTCCTAGATTTGAAAGTAGTATTCCACACATCAGAGGGTTCAATTGTTACCTGGTGATAATCAGAATTCAAATAAATCTTGCTGAATTATTTTGTCACCTTGAGTTGCTCCAAAAGGTCATTAATTCATGGGATTGGATACCTATTATGGAAAGTGATCTTATTTAGTGTTCCATAGTCAATACAAAGTCTACAGGTCCCATCCTTCTTCAGTACCGATAAGAATAGGCTCCCATAGGTTGATTAACTTAGCCTGATGTGGCCTTTCTAGAACAACTCCAAAATCTAGCCTTTGATTTCATCATTCTCCAAAACATATCATTGATAAATAGACCCATTGCATAGCGGCCTGCCATTGTAGGGGTACGTCTGTGGGTGAGCTAAAGATGTCTCTTTACTCCTCCACAACCTTGTCCATCTACTATTTCCATGTGAAAGAGCCCTATCATGAGGTCGTGGATTTAGCCATAATCTTTTTCTTTCCCTGAGGATGAATCATAAGGAAGACATATTTCCTAGTATATGAAATGATATTACTCCATTGCTTTGCAAAGATCAAAGGGATGGTGATAGGATGTGCTACCTGTAGTATCTTGTATAGCTTATTTCCCAAAGAAATAATAATACTGGGAGACCTGGACTAATACACGACATGATGCTTCCACAGGTATGATCAACCTAATAATACATCAAACACTTCAAGAATAGTAACATCACGTAATACCTCATTTGCGAAGGGCTTGATTTTTGAGGGAAGGAGACACTGTTGGCTGATGTGGAGATCTCGTTCTTGGTGAGCCCAATGTGGTTAGTACGTTGAAACGCTTCACGAATTATGCTAAAATGGGGTTCTTTTTGAATTCATAGATACAAATTCTTTCTTCCTTTTTGTAAATTTATGCTTGATCTTGATAGCATATAGATAGGTGACACCAACCGAGGAGATGTCCATGAACTCCATCTCATCTTTGATTTACTTATCTAGATAGCCATGGTACTTGAGAACTAAGTGTTGTCCAGAATCGTTAATACCCAACTAAGTGTGGAGGCTATGAAAAATAATTGTAAAATCTTGCACATCTTAGTCCCTTGCCTACTGCAACATGGTCCATTTTATGTATTTATCTCAATATCTATTGACAAGGTAATATTGTTCCTTGATGGAATCTCATAAATAATTCCAAGTGGGTGTGGCTAAAAATGGTGAGGATTCCCTCTCATCCTTATGTTCATAGTAGGTTTCCCACTAGTCCTTGACATGGGGGAAACATTGAGAAGTACAGAGGTAATCTTTTCCTGATTGGAAAATTCATGACCCAAAAAAATATCCTTCCAAGAGATTTAACCATATATCTATGATGTGTTCATCTATCTGTCCTTCAAATAAGGGAATGTCAAAGTTGACTTGTACTTTAAAGGGAGTGAATGCCTCCAAAGTAGCTGGTAGATGAATATCTGTGACCTGTAGGTAGCCACCAAAGAATATGTGTAAAGTTATTCGTCACCACGTTCCTCTGTCGCTCGAGTGATTCCTCAAGCAATATTTTGAAAGGATCTACTACCCCCTCATCTTTATTTTCTTACATGATGGGAGATTGTCAGGGAATGTAGGGATAGTATTGCAAAGGTTCAACCAGTTCGAGCCCTAACATATTTTACCCTGACCTTCTTGGGGACATGCAAAGAAAAAAATAGAAAGAGAAGACTTCTCTGATACCATTGATCCATACTTATACTTGAATGCAACAAAATAAAGATACAAACATAAATGTTCATATGCATTAGAAATAAAACTTCATTTCATTAATATCAAAGAACTGAAATATGTTTACATATAGAATGGAAATAAAATAGCTTAGATGATGGTAGCTTATCTCTGAGAAGAGATATGGTGGCTACATGCCATTGAATTGTGTTATAATGAGGCTCAAGGGCCTTTTTATTATTGGTCAACAAGGAAAAACCCAAAACAACCAAAACCCTAACCTGATCATATGGAACACCAAGAGTTTATGGGCATTGTTGGGGTTAGTTAGGCAATGAATTTTTAGGGGTTTTAACTTGATCACTTGATCTCCATTCGGCAGATATGATACCTTGTTGGAAATATATCTATAAGTACTACGGGATTTTCAGTAGGGCCCGACCCTTACTTGTGGATTTAGGACTGCTATGGACCTAAAAAAAAAATCGTTTAGGGGATCAAAATAGCTCCGCAAGTTCTAAACCTGAAAAAATACTAAAAGTAGTAGATGCTATTATAATCGAGGAAACATATGAAAACGACTGGAGGTCTAGGTGGAATAAGTGGGTGGCCACCAATATCCACCTAGATCAACCAAAAATAATAATAAGGGGCCTACACTACTATTATAGGGACCTAACATGCCCCTCTCCTTCAAAAAAGTGTTATCCTCAACACTTTAGTAGTTTTAGATGCTTCTGTATAAAATTCTCATCCTCCCATGTCGAATCTTCAATGGTAATTTCTTCCACTTAATGAGATACTCTAAAATTAATCGATTTCATAACTATTGAGTTCTTGTTTTCATGAATTCTTCATGCTCAAATATGACTTTTCCTTCTTTGTCAAGTTCTAGCAATATTTCTTGAACTATGAGATTTCCATCGATAACCTTGTTTAAGCATGAAACATGGAAAGATGGGTGTACTCAAGAAGATACAGGTAGCTCCAATTTGTATGCCATAGTAACATTATTTTGCATCACCTTGTAAGGACCATAGAACCTGGGTGGTAATTTATTATCCTTCCTCATTTTCTTGGGTGACATTTGTTTGTATGATTATAGTCATAAAAAACCTGGACATCTATATCAAAACTTCTTTCACCGTGATGTTGATATGCCATTGTTTCATTTGATTTCACACCATAGTGAAGTTAGCCTTTAAGAGCTATAGAAGTTGTTGTTTATTCTCAATGCGATCTTCCAAAAGTTGAACCTTAGAATTTTCTCTTAAAGATGATGTGATCGATGGTGTATGATATCCATAAAGTTCATAAATAGTGTTAAACACACATGGACAGCAAGAGAGATATGAAAGATAAAGCATGCAATACAATTTTATTAACAAATGGTTTACATTTATAGTACATGTAGTGACCGTTGGGTTTCACATCCCAAGGTCTCTTGGACTCCTTTTGTCCATTCGGCTTCCACACTAACCCATTTAGGATTAGGTGTCCAACATTCCGCCCCTTAATCCAAAGGGTTATGTATGAGTCCAAGAAGAGAGCTGTAATACAAAATGTGCAAAAAATGCATGGCAGCAATAGGCTGAATGTGCTCTCTGAAATGTTGGTATAAAGGGTGGTGGTTTAAGGATGACCACCAACACTGGAACGCTTAGTGCAGTTCCCGAAACTCTTCCAAAACTGACAAGAAACTGAAGTATTCTGATAGAGGAAGTGATCCTATTGTTTTAAAGAGGGAAACCTTCAACCATAAACGGGAGGTCTCACCCCGCATAAAAGGTAAAACTTCAACCGGAAAAGGGAAGTCTCAACCTGTGATGGTTTAAGGATGACCAACAACTCTGGAATGCTTAATGCAATTCCTTGAACTCTTCCAAAACTGGCAAGAAGCTGGTGTCTTCTACTAGAGGAAATGTTCTTAATTGTGTTCCTAGAATTCTTCCAAAACTGGCAAGAAGCCGAAGTCTTCTGCTAGAGGAAGTGTCCCAGATTACCAACTGAAGGCATGTTCACGGGCATCTTTGTCGCTGGCTACAACTCTGAAACTGGTGTGGCAGGTTGTGGCTCAGGGTCACTTGATGTGGCTTTGAAGCTTGTAGATGACCATCATTTCCCCCCCTGTCAGATACAAGGTGAGATGATGGAGAAAACTCAACTGCAAGACTGTTCAATACTCTGGAACAAGTTCTAACATGTGTTTGGAATATATTCTTGGCTGTTGATGCCCATTGCCAAGAAGCGATCCATCCAAGATGAATCTTTGTTCTTGTAGGATGTTTATTTCTGAAGCATCTGTGTGAGGAATGACTGGTTTTATGACAGTGCTTACATGGATGAAGATTGAAACAGTGATCTTTCAAATGGCCAACTCGGTCACAGTGTTGGCATTTTACGATTTATTATTGTTGTTGCTGCTGTGGAAGAGGGGCAGAATCTGGAACAGCTGGATATGAACTCTCATGAGGAGCAGCTAAACTATTATGAATGAATCCAACACTCTGAAACTGAATGGGCTTGGTGTAGTCTGGAATATGAAAGGACAAGTCCTTGTCATATCCAAGACCAGTTCTGTCCTTGTTGTGGACAAGCTGTTCCCAAGGTCTAATGATGGGCTTGGGAAGTGCAGACTGAGTTTTTGCATCTGCATGTACAATTGTTGCTTTATTGGGTACTGGATCTGAATGAACTTGAACAATATTGACTTGTTGTTTATGGGAGTCTGCTTCATTGTTCTGAACAGAAACAGGTTCAGAATGACTCCTTCGTTTTAATTCTTCTTGCTGTAGCTGTGTTTCAAGATGCAAAAACTCAATATTTTCGCGTGCATTTTGTAGACATGTCTGAATTTATGAGAGAGAGCCTTTGTTGATTTGGAATGTTTCATGATTAGAGGAATATATCAGAGTTTTTAAGAACTCTAATATTTCAGTAATTCGAGGCATATTCTTCATTGTCAAAATTACACCCCTTTAAAAGACTGATTACAACTATGACCCAATGAGTAAAAGTAACACCCACTCACAGTACAAAGACACAGAAAAATCCTTTGTAAATGTGCAGCAAATGAATCAAGGAACATAAACTATAATGAGTTTTAAATATAGTTCCACAACTGGGGCAGCAGCAACTGCAAACTTGCTTGGATCCTTCAAATACTCCTTCCCTTTTGAATCATAAATGATGGCTAACAAAACTTGAACAATTATAACACTGTCATAGACAGGACTTGAATGCTCATATTCCTTGACTTGGGTACGAATCAGTATTCTCTGATCTTGCCACTTTTCTCAAGCTCGAATAGTTCGTAGCCCTCACAGTTTTTCAGGCTGGTGATGCGCTTATCCAAACTGGACATTATGACTGATATTGATCCTTCTGTTTATGCAAGCTACCATTGGGTCTCATCTCAGTATCATAAGTCGAGACAAGAATTTGCTGAGTTTTATAAAAGTGCTCTTCTGTTTCTGGCTTATACTACTGTAGAGTCTCTTTCGGAACCGTTCAAGCTGGATTTAGCATTTGACTTGTCTCTTGCTGCATTACTTGGAGATAACATATACAACTTTGGAGAACTGTTGGCACATCCAATTGTGAAGAGTCTTCTGGGTACGAGTGTAGAGTGGCTATATTATATTTTACAAGCTTTTAATGTTGGTGACTTAGCTCGGTATCAAGAACTATGTCATGTTCATAGGGATGCTCTCAATGCACAACCGACGCTTGTAGAGAATGAGAAAAAATTTCTGGAAAAGATTAATATCCTATGCTTGATGGAGATCATATTTAGCCGTCCTTTAGAAGATAGAACAATCCCACTCAGTATCATTGTAGACCGAACCAAATTATCAATTGAAGATGTTGAGTATCTCCTCATGAAAAGCCTTTCTGTTCATTTAATTGAAGGGATTATTGACCAAGTTGATGCGACTGTGCATGTATCTTGGGTATAGCCTAGAGTGTTGGGAATACCTCTGAAACTAACTAGGTTAATTACGAGAATGATCATGAAATGATTTATGGTTAATCAAAATTTTATATTTGATATTTTGAAAACGTTTCGTTCCTCACGACAGACTCATAAAAGGCCAATCGATATCAAGATGATCAATGGCATTCTAAACAGACTCACTAAACGGGCACATTAACACAGGGTATATCTTCAAAATTAGTTGCGTCGCTTCTATGAAAGCCGTGGATGTAACTATTATAACTTGTTCTAGTAGCAAAGAGCTGAGAGGATTGGTCCAGCGGTGTGCGATTGACAAGTTCACATTCTACTTCTCCGTCGGGCAGCACGATGTCGTCCCAGACATTGCCAACCAAATTATTTCCAGAAAAGGAATTTTTAGCTGGCAAGATGCCCGCCAACGACTTCCCATTGAAGAAAATTGGATGGGCATTAGCAGTGAATATGCAGAAGCTAATATGAAACAGGTAACATAGGAAAAAAACAGCTAAACCTCAAACCACTTTCATTACTCATGGCACGGTATAGAGGTTTGTACCCTATCTCATTGGGTTACCTGGACGAGCCGAGGCTTCTTTTTTCTGGGGGAGGAGCTCTTGATATCCGTTCCAGGTCAAATACATCATCAAAAGATCGGATTTCTTTCACCAGGCCGTGCGAGGTCGTCCTTTTCCAGAACAAATCTTTCTAGAATCGCATTAATGGAAGGCGTTCTGGACATGGATAAGTGCTTTATCACCTCCCTGGATAACTCTTATGCTTGCTCATCCAACGCGGCTGCAGGAAAAATGGTGCAGGATGAGGGAAAACAGTCTGATACTCCCAATGTTGCAGCTTTTCAAAATGCGGATGACTCTTGCATCTGTGCGATTTGTCTTGATACTATACAACCAGAAGAGAATGGCCAGTGTGAGCTTCTTATTCTCATTCTCGACGAAAGAATTGATTCATTGGATCGTGCACCAGCCAGGCTGCAGAGGCGGATATCAAGGCTTCTTTGGTGAGCGAGGATTGTATCAGTCAAGATATACATTTGAGATTCTAGCATATGATTTTAACTCTCATTGAGTTGTTTTCATTGTTGTCTTTGTTATACCTCTGGTATTAAATTTGACTCTTGCTTAGAGGATCAATATCAGTCAAGATGTACGCATGTTTCACAACACGTAGGTTTCACAACTCAAGATGTACGCATGGAGACCGCACACAAGAAATTCAACGAAGGCTTGGCTTGCACCTTCAACGGTAATACGCACCCTTTCAGCTTCCCTGAACAACTAGAACAAGGCGGAATGGTCGCTGGGAATGGGTAAGCCTTGGCAGATTAGAGCCAACAATTTTGGAATAAGGACAGACCAGTGTCAGACCAACGTTACGAATAGATACGTTATGGCCAGAGGCAGTGCTGGTGTGCCAGAGAGCATTATGTCAGGACATATGCGTTATGGCAGAGGCAGCGCATTATGTCAGGGAAACTGTTACTATCAGCAGAACTTTTATTCCATGCTCTGATTTTTATTTGCTGCCACATCGTTTTCAACATAAACTCCTCGAATAGGAGTTAGGAATGACTGGCCACCGTAAGCAAGCTTGCTCAGCGCATATTGAAAGGAAACAAAATCATTCAACTATTATGGGACAGCATTAATATGATATGGACAGATTTGCAGTGCTGGCAGAGGCAGGTTATTTTAGGTCTGAGGGGAATTAGGCAAAGTCAGAAGTCAGGTAACGTAGAACTGACATATATATAGAGACCACAAAACAAGTGGCTCAAATTGGAGTAGGACCAGCAATCGCCCGCTCTAATACCATGTTAAACACACATGGACAACAAGAGAGATATGAAAGATAAAACATGCAATACAATTTTATTAACAAATGGTTTACATTTATATTACATGTATTGACCATTGGGTTTCACATCCCAAGGTCTCTTGGACTCCTTTTGTCCATTCGGCTTCCACACTAACCCATTTAGGATTAGGTGTCCAACAAATAGGTTCATTTTTGTTGTAGTATGGAATGAAGTGTTATACCACCATAAAGCTAGAGGTAACAACTTGACCCATTGTGTTTTTTTATCAGATACAAAGTAATGAATATATCCTTCCAAACATTTGTTCACTCCCTCAGTTTTCCCATCAGATTGAGGATGATAAGGTGAGCTAATTGAGTTCCAAGACAAGAAAATCATTTCGTCCAAAAATTTCCAGTGAAAATGGTATTTATGTCACTTAAAATAATTTTTTGGTTTCCATGTAGATTTTGAATTTTTTCAATAAATGCAAAAGAAATTGTAATAGATTTAAAATGATAAGATAATGCAGAAAACCGTGAAGTGTGAATACTTGAAAAGTATATCAACTACCACAATGACGACACTCTTTCCTTCAAGCTTGGGTAAACCTGTGATAGAATCCATTGAGACCTCCTCCCAACAGAAACATGGAATAACTAAAGGTGGTAACAGACCCTGAGACTTAATTCTCTCAACTTTATTTTTTTGGAAAAAAATACATTTTGCCTCAAAATTCTAAATATCATATTTAAGGCCATCCCAAAATACATCCTTCTTAGCCCTACGGTAATTTTTTAATAATCCCAAGTGCCCTCCTAAGGGGGAGGTGTGCAATTCCAAAAGAATTGGGAATTATTACAAAGATATAAGTAATCTTTGTACCCTAATGAATCATTTTTCCAACTAAATGTATAAGATGTACTGGGATATTGCTACAAATTTTGAATAAGTGTCCACATATCTTTGTCATTCTTCCATTAATCTCTTGCTTCAGTTAACCAATGAGGTGGGATAATAGAAATGGAACAAAGAAATGCTTCCACATCCTCATACTTTCTTGAGAGTGCATCTGCAACAACATTTGGCTACCCCTTTTTTATAGATGATTTCAAAGTCATAACCCAACATGTTCATGACCATTTTTTATCCTCTTTTGAAGTTAATATCTTTTCCAAAAAGTATTTAAGAATATCATAATATGTTTTTATCTTGAATTATTTTCCCATTAGGTAAGGTCACCATTGCTTTAGTGCATGAAGTCTTTCCAACATCTCCTTCTCATAAATATGATTGTGCAAACACTTTCCATTGATTGGAAAACTTTCAAAAGCAATGGGTCTTCCTTCATGCATTAAAACAACACCAATTCCATTTCCTAAGGCATCACATTCCACAATCAAGGCTTTTGGGAAGTCAGGGGTAGCTAGAATCGATGCTTGCTACATTGCCTCTTTAATATGTTCAAAGGCCTTAGTTGATTTTGGAGTCCAAGAAAATGCATCTTTCTTTAGAAATGTTGTGAGATGGGTTTTATTCTCCCATAATTCTTAAAAAATGTGCAATAATACATTGTCAACCCAAGAAATCCTCAAATGTTATTTATGGTTGTGGTGATTTTCCATTCCTTAATGGATTTAATTATCTTATGGTCTACCGTAACACCCTCATGAGATACTATATGACCCAAATATTCCACCTCATGTACTCCAAAGAAACATTTGGAGGTTTTCTCATATAATTATTTCTGCTCCAATAGTTTGAGCACCTTGTTAACATGTTGAACATGATCCTTCCAAGACTTGTTGTAGATTAGTATCTTATGAAAAATACTAACACAAATTTTCTAAGTAAGGGTTTGTAAATGGAATTCATTAAACCTTGAAATGTGGAAGGTGCATAGTAAGGCCAAAAGGCATGACCAAAAATTCATAATGACCTTCACAAGCTCTAAATGCTATTTTTATAACATCGTTAGTCTTCATTACAATTTGATGATATCCTAAATGAAGATCCATATTAGTGAAGTAAATTTTTCAATGTAATTCATCCAACAATTCATCAATGACAGGAATGGGAAATTTATCTTTAAAAGTGAGTTTGTTGACTCCATATAATCCAAACACATATGCCATGATACATATTTCTTGTGCGCAAATAGTAATGTAGTAGAGAAATAACTTTGAAAATGTTGAATTATTCTCACCTCTAACATTTTTGTAACCATATGTTCAATTTCACTCTTTTATGCATAAGGATATTTGTAAGGCATGATGTTTGGAGGAACACTTCCTGGAATCAAATTAATAACATGATCATGATCATGATCGCAAATAGTTGGAAGGCCTTTGGGAGTGATAAATACCTTGGAATGATTGTCCTGGATTTTTTGGAGATTTGGAGAAATACATTATTTCGACATTTGAACCTCTAGTGAGAATAATTATGCAATTATTCCCCATTGTTCTTTCTTAATAATATTTATCATGCCATTAAAACAAATTATCTTTCTTGTTTTCCCTACGATACCGATTCATTCAACTCCCTTTCCTTACAAAAAAAAAAAATTCAAACAAACTTCTTGAAAAGTAAAACCTACCATCCCCGAAGATTGTAACCACTGGACTCCTAGTGCAACATCAACACCAACCATTGGAATGGAAAGAATTTGACTATGTAATACATATTCCCCTATGGTTAGATTGATATTATGGCACTTTCTAGAGAAATTTGTAATTCCTCCACTTGAAACCATCACTTCAAACTTTAGTGCTGGATATAAGAAAAAATTATATTCCTTGGTTATCTTACAATGAAAAAAATTATGGCTACTACCCAAATATATTATCACCATTACGTTTTTCTTCTTGATATATCCTTCTATCTAAAGAGTTGGTTGCAACAATGCATTACAAGATATGTTCAAATTCATTTCTTCTTACTCTAGGGTTAGTTCTTGGTGTATATCCTCCTCTTTTGATATTTCTTGTTCCTTTTCTTCCTCCTTTTCACAATCTATGTAAAATAATTTCTTCTCAAAACACTTATGACCTTTAGTGTATTTTCTATCACAAATGTAATAAATACATTTTGAACTGTTTTCCTCCAATTTCTGTGGTGTCAACCTTGTAGTTTATGGAAGGCTAGAAGCGCAACACTTTCATCTTTACAGTTGTGAGTGGTAGAATTCCTTGTTGCCATAATTTTTCTTTCAATGTTTCTTGCCACCCTGAATGCTTTCTCTAATCACTCATGTTTCTAAAGGCAAACCTTATGTTGGATGTTATTCTTTAAATTCCCTATGAATACATCAATCCTATGCTCCTCTAGAATATCAGTTACCTTGATATTCAATTTTTGAAGTCCTAAATGTGCTCCTCCATTGCACCTGTCTGTTTGAGATTTATCAATTGGCTAAAGAAGGTGTTTCTCTTTACATCCTCATAATGTGTTATGGTTTTTTCCTTAAAAACTGACCAAGTGACAAGTAGTTTATGACTAAAAGGCTATCGATCCCATATAAACTGATTGGGTTCAAAGTATAAAGATGCAATTCATACCTTTTGTTTGTGTTGAACATCATGGAGATCAAAATATTGCTCCATTTGTATTATCCATGTTACCATATCCTTGCCATCAAACATCTTCTTTGATATTTGGAATGTGGTGGGTATTAAACCCAACATTGGAGTCTCTAAAATCATAATTCTTATTCCTTTTCTCCTCATCATGATTTTCATGGATTAACTTGTCACTACTCAAAATCATTTCTTGTAAAAACTTTGTCAACCCTTCGTTCAACCCTTCTATCATGAAATTAATCATTCCTTCCACATCTTCTTTTAAAGCATCCTTCAAAACTTCCATGTCCCTTTTTGTTTTTACTTCTAAACCATCCATATTAACATTCATCATTGCTTCCAATTTGTTTCTAGTTACTCTTTGCAAGAGGAAATTTGTTGCACCTGGTCTCATAATTTTGATCTATCATGTTGCATTTCTTCCTCTTCTTCACGTGTCATAGTGTAAATTTGAGGTTGCTCACTGGGAGTTTCGAAATTTCTTTTTCAATACATATTGGAACTACATAATAATATCTATGCTTTACTATTCCATTTGAATTACTTCACACGAACTTTTCAAGCAAAACTTATGCAAATTTAAAAAATACACAACTTTTTCTTCTTACTTTTAGGAGCCTCATAATGAAACTATTGTATCTATAAAGTTTTACCCTGCCAAGGTCTAAAATTTGGTCATATGGTATCACTTTGAGTTTTCTTTCCAATTCGACAAGTCATATCAATATTGGAATCTTCAATACAAAGATTTGCAAATTTCCTATGTTGACCTAATTATGGACTTTTTGAGTAGAGAAAATTTGTACGGGATTGCATGTGTGACTGTTTTAACTTTCAACCCTGAAATTGACGCAAATGAAGGTACATTCCGTGCACTTTCAATGACATCTTATGGAATTCAAATCTGATTCTTGAAGATAATTTTATGATGATTTTTCGTAGGTCACTTATTTAAGACCAAATTTTTAAGCATGAGAAACCCTAACCTGTTCAAACGATATCTAATAAAATAAAGCTAACTGATATCTGAAATTTCTACAAGAAATTAACTTAGGTTTATGCTCAAGGTGGTCGAAATTTTAGCTTCATAAGGTTCATATAAAAAACATTATAGTGAAAATGTCAATATCAACTATTCGAAGCAGTGAAACCATAGAATTGAAATCTCTGATACCAAATGTTATGCAACTAACTCACAAAATAGAAGAAAATATAGATCAGTGACTTGAGAAATAGCCGTTTCTAAGGGGAATCCTCCTTTACATCATATAAATGAATAATTATTGGATGATTCAAATGACAAAGCCTTCATGGTATATATAGGAGTCTAAGAGTTCAAAATATAATTAGAGTCTCAATAAAAATAATAACGTAAGGGCACAACAATAACAATATGGGACTACATGGGCATAACAATAACAATATGAGGCAACACTAAAAAAAAGAATAAAGGGGCTACACTAGTATTATAGTGACCTAACATTGGAAAAGTCGGAGTGATTGATGTAGTTCCCTTTTCATAGAATGATAATATGAGTGAATTTAGTGTTTGGGAAATGCTCCTTTTCTTACTTTTAAAACTAAATTGTTCTGGTGTGCCTACCCTCTTACATGTCATCACAAAAAAACACAATTTAGTGAAGTTTCCCCATTATTACATGCATTCATCGAATCATTAGGTTTTAATACTTGAAGGCCATGTGCCTCAACAAAAAAATAAATTCGGGTCTGGGGTAGTCACCCCTTTTTTTGTAAAACCCCAAGTAATCGAATCTTGAGTGATGTTATTCTAATGGTCACAAGGACCGAAAGATGCTTCTGACTGAATACAAACATATATGGGTAAATTTTGGCACCTAGGGACCAAAGGAAAAAACTCGTCTAAACAGAACCATGATGGGTTGTTCCCATTATTGGGATAGGTCATTAACCTGTTGACCCCAAATTGCTACTTAATATATGTGCAAAAAAGGTTAACTAGGCCACTATGATGGTGGAACATGACCCAAGCCACCATATTACTATAACAATGGGCCCTTTTAATGGTAAGGAAGTAAGCCATGTGGAGAGGGTCGAACTCAATGACCTCGAGGCAAAATCCTAGTGTTGACGGTGTTGGACCCACCAACATTTAGGGGGATCACCTAGGTATGAAGTCCCAACTAGACCTCAAACCTTTTGGTGTCAGAATCCCATCTGGTGTGATGGCCTGGTTGCCATTATCTTAAATATTTACCTCAACTCTTGCTTGTCAGCATAAAAGAGTGGCCTTCTTTGTCTTCTAGAAGTGAGGTTCACATCCGTGGTGATTGTAAGTGTTACTTGTGTAAAAGGTTCTTTCACTATAGAGGGATAGGGTGAGAGTGAGTCGCAAGTTAGTCGGAAGGAAACCCAAAATCTTGTAAGAACACACAACACAACAGGACATGCACAACTTTTGGAGGAACAGTCCACGCAGATGCAGCAGTCACAACACACAAGGGATGATAACATGTACAACACTCAGTGGACGAGTCCACACGAGTGCAACGATTGTTACAACAAGTTTTATGTTAAAGGTTTGTATGATGTCTGGGGAGGTAGCCACCATGGGCGAGACAATTTTAACATCATATACAACACATTTTCATTAATAGATTATGTATTAAAACAAGTGAAATTAGTTCACGTGTTCAACACAGGTTAAAGCAACATGCATTACACGTGTTCAAGATTAGTCTCACAACAGTTACAATACATGTCTGAAAACACGTTGGCCTATTAGCATGCTTTTGAATTAAGTGGAATTTCGAAGACACATCGTTACACCATACATCACTAACCCCGTGGGTGGTGTGTTGGAGCCACTACTTACTCCTCAAAGAAAAGATTACAGACTTTCTTTGGTATGTCGGAGGAGTTGAGGTGAAAATTCATTTTCATGTACAAATGAGGGGGTATTTATAGCCAAGGGTGAAACTGACCCTTGTGGCTGTTCGACTACCCTCATGATTAATTGACATCCATGACTTTTCGATTTTTTTGAATCTTTGTACAACAAGTGGCTCTCTTGGACTTCCACGTTACATTACATTGATTGACACTATGGGCCATAGTAGAGAAGTGGATGACATGACTCATGATGTGACTCAACATGACGGTGCTAATACATTCATGTTGTTGTTGGTGTGCATGTCAAGCTACAGTGCTGCTGGGTGATGGATGTCCTCATGGTGTGTCACAGCTTCACCTCTGCATGGAAAAGTGCACAGAGTCTTTGATGGTCGTTGCTTTTCTTTATGTTTCTTTTTCACATTTCTCCTTGCTTTTATGTTGGTAATCTCGATAGGTTCATTCGTTCGTGAAAGGTGCATGTTTGTTCATTCTCCGTCTATTCATGAGCACATCTTGCATATTTTCTCATATGTCCATCCACGAACACTTCCTTTCTCAATCATACATTTACAAGCATATTTGTGCATCCATTGGTGAACGAGTCCTTCTACATGTGCTCCCTTTGTTCATATCATTCGTTGTTGTGCCATGTTGGTTTGTGTACCTATACTTGTGGCCACTCATGATGAGATGACATCAAATACAAAAACCTCCTATTCTACCATGATACATGTTCATTTCAGATGCAGGTGGTTGGGAGAGGTAACAAGGATGTGAGGTGGGATGGAGGGTCAAGGCACTACTGATGAAAACTGCACAAGAGTCACCGGGTGAGAGAGATGGGAAAACTGGATTGATAGTGACTGTCCACGAGGTCTGGCTTAGCTAGAGGAAAAAACTGCACAGTTTTTGAAGGGAACAACCTAGGTTACATGAAGGCTAGGTATGTAAAATATATGCAATTTCTAGAATCAGAGCGTAGTGGGAGCTTCGCTGCCAAAAATTGTGCAATTCCTAGACGGAGCTAACAGCTGGCTTTCAGGACACTAGCAGCAAAACCTGCTCAATTCCTGGAGGGAACTAGCAGTTTTCTATTGGGTCACTAACAACAAAAACTGCACAATTCCTTGGTGGAACTCACTGTTAGGTGTTGGAGCTTGATAGCAAAAATTACAAAACTCCTGGAGGGAACTCGCATTCTGCTGCCAGGAGCTGCTGGTAGGAAAAAATATGTTGATGCTAGGAGGCTGGCTTGCTGATCACCTCTACATTGTTTTGAAGTTGAGTGGAGTACCAAGCAGTCGAGAGATTTCTCATGAAAATTGCACAATTTTCTGGGTGAGTAGTTGATCAACTATCGGGGGGCCTAGCTAGAAAAACTACGCAATATTCAAAGGGAGACAACAACTGGCACTTGGTGTCTATCCAGCATGTCTACACAATTCTCTTAGCTAGGAGGGTGGGTAAGGTCTGCAACCTCTGTGTAATTTTTGAGTGGAGTGAGTCTCAGGGTGGCTGCCAGTTTAAACTTTCTGGTTGACCAGCATGAAGGTAGATTGATTAGCTTGCACGCAACACAACCTAAAATTATTTTCTTGGTTCTTCTACACTGTTCTGGGTGATAGTCGATTGAGTCGATAATGGGGTGATGGTATGGCTCTCGGAGGGGAGTCTAGCCATCAAAACCTAAGCACCAATGAATAAGTGTGTGAATGAGTGAACGATGCATATGTGATCCCGCAAACACATACTCACATGACTTGGCAATGAGACGTCTCAAATCATCTAAACCCACATGTTCAACATGAATGATCTGCAGTGCAAGTGACAAGAGTGACACTTGTGATTGATCATTGGTTGACTGTGATGACGCTTGTGTGACAGCGAATGTGACTCCATGTGTGAGTTTGATATATGTTTTCATAGCTAACACAACATGTACACATGAAGCAAAGACGTTTAGCATGACGACAACATGGTCACAAGCATGACTTCGACATCAACATGCAAAAACTTGGGTTAAATGAACAAGAAACGTGGATGAAAATACTGACACAAGCTCACAGAGTGAACCCAAGTGTGTGTAGTCAGTAAGTGAAACTCTCAAGGGAGGCTCCGAAATTGGGAACAGGCCAAAGTTTTGGAAAGTGGTTGTAACCACTACAACACTTAGTGAGACATGACTAGAACTCCAGCTTCTCTTTTGTTGTTTGTTCGTAGCACATGGCCTTGGTCTTTTGGGGAAAATTGAATCGCTATGCGTGTTACTTTGGCTTCTCCACTTACCCCATGGACATACATGGTTCACCTTTTCCCAACTCAGTCAAAACACAATGAAAAGTTCATCTTGATCACAATGTTTCGAATTTGGGAAGGGTAGTTTATATCACAAGTTGAATATCTTTAGAGTATAAGTTTTCATCTATGGTGTTGCTCCACTACCAGCGAGCCTAGACAGTACCCCAATGGAGTCACACAGGAACAGACACATTGCTCCACTACCAGTGATCGTAGTCAGTACCCTGTTGGAGTTGCATGCTTCACCTCTCTGCGGAGGAAGCCTTCCTCTTCTTTCACCTTTGTATTGTTTTTCAAGAGGACAGTGCAATTTATTTACTTTTGGGGCAAAAGAGGGATCCTGACTTATTGAGAGTAGGAGAGGTTTTTCCTTTAGAGAAGCATGTAAGACCTCTGACATAGGTTTTGTTGTTTGGATTTTCCACTTCTTTGTTCCTACTAGTTGGATGAGCTTGAACACGTAGAGCGGAAGGCTCAATATATGCATGGGGCTTCCCAGTGTGGACACAGGTTCACGGTTGGACCAAAAATCCCCTTGCAGATGGCTAGTATTTTCCATCAATACTTCATCATCCGAAGGCTATAACCAAGCACAGAGAAGGCAAACACAAAACTTGACCAAGTGCTACAATGTCACAAGTCTGTTCAAATTTCATCCACATACTCAATTCAAAATCTACAACGTAGTAGTTGGCAGCAATTATTTATAGAAACAAAAATAGTAAGATATCAATTAAAAAAACAAAAATAATCAAAAAATAGTAAGCAAAACAAACAAGATAAAAACAAAGATAGTAAGAAAAGCGAACAAGATGAAAAAAACAAGCAGCAAGTAGACTATGTACATGGCACAGGGCACAGCCCAACCTACTGGAAGTAATGGTTGAGATCTTGGTCATTGATAGGAAGGTTGTTAGCCCTCTCGTCAAGTGATTGCAGACAACGTGTGTGTTTGCCAAGCTTCTCATGGACCAGTATAAGTCTATCGGGTTCCATTACTGGAACTTTGTGGTATTCCAAAAGACCTTTAACTGATGATGACACTACTGTTTCAGATATTGCATGCAAAATAGGCTCTCATGATGGCACAGGGTAGTTGTTTTTATTCTGAGAATGGTTCAAGTTTCTGAAATCAATGCATAAGTGAATTTCCCTGGATTTCTTATGTGCATAACCTAAATTAGAAACCTATGTATGATGACGAACTTTCTAAGTAATCCAAACATCCAAAATCTCATTCAATGTTTTCTGTGTAAGGAGTTCAAATGACATATGTGTTTGTGTGTGATGTGTACTCAGGTCATCATCTTCCCATGTGGACACATCCTAGTACTATTTTCTCAAGCGGTCAAAGACTCTTTACTGTTGCGGTGTGTAGTTTGTACTGAGACTAAATATCTTCGGATCATGATTGGTTTCCAGGTTGCTCTGTTCATTCATAGTGGTGCACCAGCGGGTTCTTCTATTTCTTGGCCCTTGACAGAAGTTGTGAAAATCATAGACCTTCTTGAGGGAAGCCACACCCTTCGGGATGGGGTCACCTTTCTTGCCCTCAGTTGTAGTTTTCAGTGGCTACTCATGCTCACGTTCATCTGTTGTTATGTCCTTGACAACATCAACACTATTCGTAGGGTGCAATACCACTTTGATTGTTACCACATTGAGGTTGATGGTCCTTTGTAAGCCCAACATGAGTTCTTTGTACTCAACAATGTTGTTTGTGCACACGAACTTCAAGCAACTTGAAATCTTACATTTTCTATTGTTTTTGGCATTTAAGATATACTTGGTCCTTGAGTCGTCATGTGTCTTTGATTTGTCAAAATGCATGGCCCACAACTTGTATGTACACGAACCATTTGACATGCTCGTACTGCTGCTACTACTATTCCTACTACTACTGCTACTGTTGGTACAATACACTGTACAAGTTTCAGTACCATTAGTTGGGAACGGAAGGAGTCCCAATTATGTGTCTGGTGGGGTTGGAGCTGGCCGTGCAAGATAACACCCTAATGTTTTTTTCTAGGAGGCAGTTTCCAAATATGAGTTCTATGAATGCCAATGGTTCATTCTCACTATTAAGGGGGGTAACATTGTGCTTCATATATCTCTTGGAAAATAACCAGATTTGGTTGCATTTTCCCTTGTACGGAAGCCACATGTGGGACTAGTCTGTAGTGAAATATCCATCCAGCTTGCTGGACTAGTCTCTACTAAGTAGTAGACTGTATGCTTCTGGTATGTCCACAACAAATATGTTGATGCATTGGTCGACTCTAGTGTCATGCGATAATCAGATGATCACATCTTGCAATTCACTAATGGTCGGTACCAATGTTTGATCAAGCTAGATGATTCGTGTGGATGTATCACTCCATTGTGCATTGATCTTCTTCGCAATGGAGAGTGGCCTGATGTTGGCGACCACGCCAGAATCAACCAAGTAGTTGTGAACATTGTAGTTAAAAATTTGAAAGGATAGTAGGAATGGAGGGCAACCTGAGTTTGCTTCTTCCATATCGAGCATGTTGAGCACAATAGAAACTAATCCAGGAAGTGTACTTGCTCTCTTGTTAGTAGAGATTGTGTTTCTGTTGTTTTCTATCCCAATGTGCGTAGCAGGATGTCTCACTGAGTCTAGATCTTAGCTAACTTGAACAAACTAATGTGTGTCAATTTTTCTTCATGTCATTAGAAATGTTGTATTCTAAAGGTTGTAGACACAATGAGGTGTTTGGGGTAGAATGAATGTTCACGTTGTGCAACGAACTGTTTTGTAGCTTACTGCTCATGGATGTACTCTTCTCCCCCGCTGTCTTCCCGAACTTGTTTTGTGTTTTCTGCTTTGGGGAGACTTGTGGATCCTCATCAACAGTCTCATCTTTTCTTGTGCCTCCCCAAGTATAAGGGGAGCCCCTTTACTCCTAAGATTGCAACGATCATTTTTATTTTGGGCCTGCTTCTTACTGTTCATTTTTGGCATTACTTGCGAGCACTGATACATGTTCACCACATGCCCAGAACTTGATGGTTCATCAGGTGCAACCTCTTTGTCATAATCGATGTCTTTTGGCTGCTCTGCATACTATTTTCTGCATCAAGTCTATGACTACATACAGGGCTTTCAACTCGCTTGCAATCTGAACAAGAGTTCTCGTGGTGATGTTCTTCGTGGAATGAACAAAACTTGGGTTCTGTGCACTTTTTGACCAGGAAAACATATTTCTTGGTAGTTTTTCGAGTGAACTAGTTGCTTCCTAATGAGATGCTTGCCTGTCTCTGCCTGGGTGGATGGCTGCTTGCAAATGTGTATATTTTCTGTTGTTTAAGCTTAGACACTTCCGTAGTCAAGTTCTTGACGAGGCGAGTGAGGGTTTCAATATCAGTTTCTTCCTTGTCTCTACACTTGCTCGCCATCACTTGGGACTCCCTGCTCACATCTTTGGAGTCCTTTGTTGATTCTTCATCCTTGATGACTCCAATTATGTGCAAGTATTTCTCAATAGCAATAACCTCTTCGCAGTTTTCCAAAATTTTTGGTTTTTCAGCTCATCTGATGAACTGCGTAATGCTGGGTAGTAGTGTGGACGTGTAGTAATCAACAATGATGGAGTCATGAGGTTTAGTACCCACTGCGAACTTGTCCAATATGCGTGTAAACCTCTGATTGAGGTCTTTTACTTTTTATTTTCCCTCCATCTTTAGGCTTCCCAATTCTTTGAGTAGCATGGTTGGGGTCTTATCATTGGCAAACTTTTCAAAGAACATGCATTTGAATGCACCCCATTTCTATATGGATTTCGGTGGAAGGCAGTGATACCATGTAGCTACACGACCAATGAAGGTACATGGAAACAATTTACATGCTACCTCATCCAAGGGTCTGTAGCTGCAGGTAGAAGTTTTCCAAGTGATATTCTACCTTAATGGTGTTGTTAGGGTTAAACTTGATGTTCATTCTCTCCACTCGCTTTGACATATTGTGAAAGACACCTAGGAGAGTGAATGGTTCCTGAGTCATCCATTCCAAATTTGGGTCAACCATCTCTTCTTCTTCTTCATCCTCCTCTCTTTCAGAATTTGGTGGTTTTGCCTCTAAGTCAGTTGGTTCGTCTGCAGCTCTTCCTCCTATGCTGCTTTCCCCTCCACCTCCTGTATCAGAGTCTGATCCCAAGATCACCAGAGTGTCTCATTCACCTTGTTGAAAGACCAGAGGTTCCTATCCGTCTTCAATAGCTTCTTCCATACCTTCAAGTGTTGCAAGGACTGCTTCTTCCACTAATGATACAACAACTCCCTAGGAGTGGATTTTGGCTTTCTTAATGTAGATGGAAGATATTGAATGGCTGGGATTAGTCTGACTACATTCGCGAACTAATGAGTGATGGGATAGACGAAGCGAAGTTGATGATATGGAATCTCATGTTTAGTCCTAGGAGGTGAGGAGTAACCAACTGTAGAGTCATGCATAGGTGAGAGGGAGTGTGATTTACTGTCTTGACCAGATGGTTGATGAATGAGTGTGAGAGGATGTTCAGCCTTAGAGAAGTTACAATACATGTGTGAAAATTTGTTGGCCTACTAGTAGGCTTCTGAATTAAGCGAAATTTCAAAGACACGTCATTACACCATACATCACTAATCCACGGAGCCTTTACTTACTCCTCAAAGAAAATATTATAGACTCGCTTGGCCATGTGGGAGGAGCTGAGGTGAAATATCCTTTGCATGTACAAATGAGAGGGTATTTATAGCCAAGGGTGAAACTGACTCTTGTGGCTATTGGACTACCCTCATGATTGTCTGAATTCCATGACTTTTCAACTTTAAATGACTCTTTGTACAACAGTTGGATCTCTTGGAATTCCACGTTACATTACATTGATTGATAGTATGGCCCACAATAGAGATGTGGATGACATGAATCGACATGACAGTACTAATAAATTCGTGCTGCTATTGGTGTGCATGTTGAGTTATAGTGTTACTAGGTTATGTATGTCTTCATCATGTGTCACAACTTCACCTCTTCATGGTAAAGTGCACAGAGCTTTCGATGGTCGTTGCTTCAATTGATTTTGCTTTTGCACGTTTCTCCTTGCTTGTATGTTGGTAAGCTTGACAGGTTCGTCTATTCGCGAAAGGTGCATGTTTTTCCATCTGTCCTTCTGTCCATGAGCACATCTTGCATGTTTTCTCATCTGTCCATCCACGAACACTTCTTTTCATGATCATGTGTTCGCGAGCATATCTCTTTTCATGCATCATCTATTCATCCTTTGGTGAACTTGTACTTCTGCATGTGCTCCTTTTTTTCATCACATTCGTCGTCATGCCATGTTTGTTTGTGTACCTAAACCTGCAGTCACTCAGGAAGAGATGACATAACATTGAAAAACCTCCTAGACTATAATGACACATGTTCATTTTGAATGCAGTTGACTAAGAGAGGTAACAAGGTTGCAAGGCGGGATGGAGGCTCCGGGCACTGTTGATGAAAACTGCACAAGAGTCACTGGGTGATGGAGATGGGAAATTTGGATCAACAGTGAACGTCCGTGAGGTTTGGCTGAGTTGGAGGACAAAACTGCATAGTTTTTTAGGGGAACAGTTTGTGTTGCAGGAAGGTGGGGGAGGAAAAAACTGTGCAGTTTCCAGAATGAGTGGGTAGCGGAAGCTTGGCTGCTCAAACTGCATAATTCATGGATGGAACTGGCAGATGGCCATCAAGACATTGGCAGCAAAAACTACGCAATTCCTGGAGGGAAGTGGTAGTTTTTTGTTGGGTTACTTGCAGCAGAAACTACGTAATTCCTCAAGGGAACTGTCAGTCAGCAGTTGGAGCTTGGCAGCAAAAACAATGTAATTTCTCGAGGGAACTGGCAGTCTGGTATCGAGAGCAGCTAGTGGGGAAAAATGCTCTCATTTAGGGAGGCTATCCTACTGATCACCTTTGTGTAGTTTCTGAGTTGAGCAGAATACTAAGCAACAAAGAGCTTGCTCATGAAAATTGTACAATTTTCTGAGTGAGTAGTCGATCGACTATCGGGAGGCATGGCTTGAGAAGCTACACAAGTTTCTGAGGGAGACAGTGAGAGGCACTAGTTGTTTGTCTGACGTGTCTGTGGAATTTTCTCATCTAGCGAATCAGGTAAGGTCTATAGTGTCTACGTAATTTTTTAGGGGAGTGAGTCCTAGGTTGGATTTCGGGTTAAACTTTCTAGTTGACGAACATGAAGGCAAATTGATTTTCTTGAAAACATTACAACTTGAAATGGTTTGATTGGTGCTTCTACACTGTTCTGGGTGAAAGTTGATTGCTTCAATAGTGGGGTGATGGTCCATCTCTTGGAGGGGAGTCTGGTCGTCATAACTTCAGTTAAAATGACTAAGTCTATGAATCAGTGAAAGATACATATGTGATCCTACAAAAGCCCACTCACATGACTCGACGGCGGGCCAACTCAAATCATCCAGACATACATGCTGAACATGAGTGATCGACAGTGCAAGCGACAAGCACAACACTTATGATTGATCATTGGTCGACCATGATGATCCTTGCGCGACAGCAAATGTGACTCTGTGTGTGAGTGTGATAGATGTTTTCATAACAAACACAACATGTACACAAAAGGTGAAGACCTTGAGCATTACAATAACATGGTCACAAGGATGAATTCGACATCAACATGCAAAAACTTGGGTTAAATGAAAAAGAAAGGATGATGCGAAGACTCACACGAGCTCGCGGAGCGAACCTGAGTGTGTGCGGTCATCAAGTGAAACTCTGAAGGGAGGCTCTAAAATTGGGTGCAAGCCAAAATTTTGGATGGTGGTTGTAGCTGCTAAAACACCTAGCTATCATAATGCTTGCATTGGGCCACCCAATCAGTCAACAACTCAGGTTGTGGTTAATTAGGGAACTTGACATGGAATGGCACGTGTTGAGGTGGACCCCATTAGACCCTTGGGACTTTGGGCAACTTGGATCCCAAACGAGTTGCAAAGAGAGTTAGGTTGGTGTAACCCTAGCCAATATGATGTGTGCCAAAGAGGACAACATTGGGCTTATTGGCTGTCAAGCCATCAAGAATTCAACAAAATTAAATGAAGGGCGGGGCTGGTAGAGCCCAATCTGACATGAAGTGGACTATGCAAAACCCACTTTGGTATCTCACTATTAGCGCTCTCGTATATCTCATAGAGAACATTCCGACGTGTAGACAAATGCAATATGCCATGGTGTGGGTATTCGGATGAGCCCACTTGATGATGGTGTGATACTTTCATGTTTGAAACACAAGGGATCATGTGGGTGTCATGTGATATTATAGTTATGGCATGACTAATCATAATGGGGACAAACTTATAATGGGCATAACATTCAATTTGAGAGAGTTAAAATTTACCTCATGGGAATGCTCTGGATGCATTAAACATAATGATTACATTATTTTTAACATTTCAAGACTTTGAGAAGAATTATTTTTGTAACCCCATCTTCATAATAAACAATGGATATAGGGTCAAAATTGTAACATTTTCACACTCTAAGATGGTACAAGGGGGTGGAAGGTCCTTACAGGTTCATTTTCTGTGAGTTCCCATACACTTTTCAATATACTATTTTATGGAAATGGATTAATTTATGTTGATCCAAATATTTTAGATATTCATGATCTAAATTGTATCGATTTATCACATTTGGTAGTAGAGTTCCATTTCTTGATCCTCGTGTTTGGCCTCATTGTTATTAGATCCATTCTAATCCCAACACTAACCATATAAAATTTTGGAGTATCTTTGATCTACTGGTCATTTATGCAATGCTATTTTCTCTCGACATTAGGAAAGGAGAGTATCCCATTATCCTAGATTACAAATTAAAATGAATTATGGGCTATGATAGAATTAATTAATTAAAACGTGACTAAAGAAAAAAGAACTATTCTAAGTAACTTTAATATAAGAAGATAAATGCCCATGGTATTCAGATGAGCCATGGTAGTTAGCAATGGTGTTATGAGTGGCCATGACTATTAAAGGAGATGAGAGCTTTCTCCTTAGGCATCCCTTTGGGATTATTGTTTTGTTATTTTTGAGTTAAGTTCTTTGAGCTTGTTTAGGTGGGAGCCTGCATTATGTAGAGGGTTACTTTCAGTGGTCAGTAATCCATGCTAGCTTATCTATTAAGAAGGGGTTTCGGTATTGAGAGATGATGCATTCAAAGGGGAGGGATCAAATGATATCTATTTATTGGGATTAACGTGAAGATCACGAGGAGTTCAATTAGATATCTCATAGGTGAACAAATTTGTAGGAGTCATTGTTATCTATAAAAATATTTCATAGTGTTCAAAATCATATTTAATATAATAAGGCTCAATTTCTTTATTTTTTCTACTATTTCTCATGTTAACTTTGAGTGGCAACATTTATAGGTTTTCATATTGCAAACTTTATTTGTTGTGCTCAGAATTTGACAGTGCAAATTGTTCAATTGATTTGGTTTAAATAAAGAGGTTTATTGTGTAGTATTTTTAAAGAAAAATTCTAGGAAATTTTGTCAATATATTTTTGGTGATATTACAATTCGCCACAATCGGGCATTTAGCCCTTTTAATTTCATGAAGTTTGATGAAAAAAAAGAGCTACTCCACTACAAGGAAGAATTAAAGAAATATTATGTTACTTGTATATTGAAAATTTATGATTTTCCTATAAAAGATAGGTTCCAAATCACGTGAAGGTGCACACAAATTGACCTGTCGTATATTTAGTGAGGAAAAATTTGTTTCCATCCATAGAATTATGTAAATATCTTCATTTTGTTGATCTAGATCACTAACCTATGAGATTAACTATATAAATTAGATAAGAAAATAAGTGGCATTATATTCCAGCCACCTATCCTATTTTTTTTATTATCATCATTGCAAGTAATCTACAATGATCATTTACTTCTTATACATGGTCCACATGGAATTTCCATGAGAAATAATTATTGGTAGATACAAAATCACTTCAAGTAGCCATATGAAAACATGCGATGCAACGAAAAGGTGCTAAAAATAGTCTTCTAATATTAAAGTTCTGCCCACTTAAAAAAAAACATAAGTGGACAAAAGTGTCATATCCCTCTTTTATGTTTACGTACAACTTCACTTTTAGAATAAGATACTTATGAAGTGGCACATTTGCATGGAAAAAGTAACTCCACAAAATATATATTCAAGCTATGATTGATTTATAACACTTTATAACTTTTTAGTAATGTTATAGAATTACTCAATTGAATAATTTTTTTTTTAAATTAACTTAAAATAAAACACCTTCAGTTCCATATTTCTTATACCTAAAATAAATTTTAACGAGGTGAGTTAATAATAGAGTTCAGGCTTTTGTGATCCATATCAAGATTGTGAGAGATTTTTCAACGAAAATCACATGGAGGTGAGTCAATATTCAATGTATAAAAAGTTTAGTGAACGAAAAATAGACTTTTGTTTCTTTCTCTTATGTTTTACTCCTCTTATACATAAAAATAAATTTTAATCAAGTGAGTCAATATTCCATGTATAAAAAGTTTAGTGAACGAGAAATAGACTTTTGTTTCTTTCTCTTATATTTTACTCTTTACGATGAAGTGTGTGGTTACCCTAAAACCCTTGTTTTTCCATTCATATAAAACATTAACATGATTACATATAAGAAACAGGGAAACTTTCAATAAATAAAAAAGTCACAGGGATAATATAGTTAGATCTTCATGAACTTAGATATAAAATAGATGTTTTATCGTTACTTTTGATTTATAAGAGTACAAATTCCACAACAAAAAATATACATACCAAATAAAACACTTATTTTTCTTCTAATCGATGAAAATGACATATAATGCAAAAACCAATAATAACACAAAATCGAACATCTTAACTCCATAAGTAAATGAAATAAATAAATAAATATATATCTAACAAATAGTTATATTTTATGAAAAGTAAAACCTTTTTGCATAGAATAAGATGCATTTGCAACATAGACTAACAACAGAAGTATATCGTAAAATATCTTCAATACTATATTTAGGAAAACAAAATATCCTACGCAAAAAAAGCACTTTAATTGAATACTCGTATAACCAAATCAAAATGACCAAATATTCTACACAGGAAAAGCACTTTAATTGAAGACTCATATTCAAAATGATATTTTAGTATTTTAATTTGATAATTCATATAACGAAATCAAAATGGTAATATTAGTGTTTTAACATGGTCTAAACTTTTTAGAGAGAAGCTTCTAACATGTACCAACATGATTATTTGCGGCAATTTATTAAGACAAAATAAATATATTTACATAAAAGAATTTCCCACTAGAAAAAACCAATAAACCAACAAATGACTCCCATACTTTTTAAATAAAAATCAATGATAAATTAAGTCTTTAATATAGTCATTTATATTGAATAAAATATAACATATATAATTGCTGCATTTCTAATTATATAATTAAAAATACATTTAAAAAAACACGTATAAAGGAAAATACACATTAAATCAAATTTGCATTAATTAACCATTCAATAATTTAAATAACGAACTTCACTGACTAATTTTAGTATTCATTTCCTTTTTATTAAATTTACAATATTTTCATCTTAAAAAATAATAAAAAATTCCTTACTTTTATCATTATTTCCATACTTCAAAGTGAAGGCTTCAACAGGACCTTGACCATGAAACGAATGATAGTTCCATTTGATTCTATATTTTATTTTGCTGTAATAAAAATCATTATATATCTTACTTTTTGTTCACCTTATTTCGAATAATAGTTCACCCAAAACGACACTCCTGAACCATTGCGCAGCTATATTTAATTTCGTGAACGTAAACTTTCTCACGTTGGCCGACTTAACATGTATATTTCGTTGAAAGGCATATGGAATATGCTATTAATGAGTATCTAAGCGTTCCAATAGATTGTGTGTCCGCTAAATTATCACTGATCTAAACATTCGGCCGCTATTGTTCTACGATATTTGAAATCTGCCGCGTTAGCCATTTGTATCAGAGATGGCCATGCTATGGAAAGCATGCGCTGTGCTGTTCGTAACTGGGATTTCAATTCCACTATATATAATTCTTCTACAATTCATGAGTGACAGGAATATGTATGGTGAAGCTCTATTTCTGGCGTGGCTCGTTTTGATTTTCTTTTTAGTGTTTACACTGTGCGGCTTATTTGCACGCGAGGGCGATGAAGAATTATATTTCCTGGCGAGACAGGCAGGCAGAAATTACAACACCTTTAATACAGTGGAGAGGAACATTGAGTACAGCAGTCCAGGGATGGCGGAGAGGTGCACTATTTGTCTCAACGATTTTCAAAATGGGGAGCGGGCTCTATTTCTGTTACCATGCATGCATTATTTTCACACAAAATGCATTGCTCCCTGGATTCGAACCCATTCCACGTGCCCCATATGTAAGAGGCCCATAGGCAGAGCCTCCAACGCTACATCGCGAGGAAGGGAGATCGCAGTGACCATTCTCGATGGCCCTGGGATTGCGGTTGGCTCGACTGGGAATTCTCGACTGATCATCGATGCAGAAGCTAGAACTGCGTAGGATATATATATATATATATATATATATATATATATATATATAAATTTGCATTTCGTGCCATGTCTTTAATGGAACTTTTCTTTGATACTTAAGTATAAAGTCATTTCCTTAGCGTAGTCCTAATTATGAATAGGTGCATCATTTGAAGCTCTCATGAAATTTCGAGTTGTGAATGGTTGGATTTTAATTTTTTTTTGGGATATTTTATAGATATGGTTTCCAATATGTAACATAGTTATCGAAATGTAGTTGTATGTTCTTGTTCAGTTGAATACTGGAAATGTTCCTTCGCAAAATATGCATTTCAGATTTTCAATTAACTAACCATGTCTCGCCAAGCATCTGAGCACATCTGAGCCATTGACAAAGAGATATCTCATTCATATTGGTCAGTGGAGAAAAAAGCCCTTATGACATAGCATCAATCATCACTTCCGGGGCTTGCACCCGGTAACCAGGACTTCCCAGGAGGTCACCCATCCCAGAACTCCTCTGGCTCAAGCGCGCTTAACTGTGGAGCGCTTATTGGGTTTAGGCTTGTAGTGCGATTATATAGTGAAAATCTTCTTCCAAATGAGATTTTGAAAACTATAGAAAATATATTGAGGTAATCAATAGGGGCAATCCAACTATAACTAAGAATAATCACATTAGTCAACATTTATTGGAAAATATGGGTTTCTTACAATGAAAAATCCATGCTCATAGAGAAGCATATGAATAAAGCATACCAAATCTTTAGAAAATATTGGGTAGATAAATGATTTTATATTAATTCCTTATCCTTTTTACATTTTCAAAAAGGATATGAATCCAACTACCTACCCAAATATTTTTTTTAGAATATTGAATAAAGGTATGATGGTCAACTAAAATTATGTGCAAATGCTTATAATTTTAACTTTGATATTAAAAAATATATACAAGCACTAAAACAATAAGTATCATGATTATCTACTTAGAAATCTTAATAAAAGTTTTATTATATTAGCTGCTAAAAATTTAAGTTAAGAATGTCCTCTTTAAAATGTAAACTATTGTGTGTCGTGTCCAATGCCAACCCAATTATTATCAGCATAAAACTAGTGAGACATATCATTTCATGCACAATTTATGGATATACAACTAACATGATTATCACACCTTCGATTTTTAAGCATGCACTATTGTCGTATAGTGATAATCCTTAAATCTATTGCTTTTAATGTCATCCATTTTTTAAGTATTAAGCATTCTAAACTCTATATACTTCATAAAGGTAATAATAACTTCTTCGGGAAATCAAGACTACTATGTGAACATTACTATCAACGTAGTTAAATATAACATTTCAAACTCAACCTTTGTGCTAGCGAATGAGAAAATATTTATATTATACAAAACAAGAAATATGAAAAACTCTTAATATTAAAGAGATAAATAAATATTAATGTGATGATTATTAATGAGTAAAGTTATGTTTAGTGTAGTAATTTTTGTGTTTACACTTGAAACATATATACCATATCTATGCTCAAGCTTAAAAACTGAAATTATATTCACTACTGACTGAAAACATAACTAACCTAGGATAAATACTAAAAAAAACAGCTATATTAGGGATACCATAAAAGAAATAGGGTATTTATCAAGATAAACGGAAGGGATTTAGGGATTGGTAAAGAGATTAAAATATTAGAATTATGATATTTATCTTTTTAATATTTTAATTGTTTTAATGACCGCTTTGATCTACGCAACTATGCGTGGGTCCACATAAAATAAAAATAAAATAACACATAATATGTTTTTCCGAGGGCTATTCATGAAAATAATATAACATATCCCCAACATTTTACAAATATTTTGCTGGAATGATTTTGAAAGTTTTTCAAATTTGTTAGCGGAGATTAAATATTTTAAAGGGATTTTTAAGTTTAAGGGAATAGATCCCCAATGGGGGTGTCCAATCATCGCGACAGGTGACTGCACATTGGAGTGTAGAGTCGGATGGCCCTCCACATGCAAAACGAACAGAAATGTCGTTGCGACCTGGGCTCCTCCCTTGAGTGTTAATGTGTAACAATGATGTACTGAGATATTTTGTTTTTGAAACTATGATAATATAATGCAACTTTTTAACTGACCAAAAAAAAGCAAAGGGAATAATATCTTAAATAGTTTCTCATAATATTGTTTGGTATAATTTTTATAAAGGTTTTAGGAGAGAAAGACACTTAACAAGACGACAAGAAGATTATTAAAAAAAAATTGCATAATTTTCTTAAAAATCATATGGGAACCATATTTACTAAGCTACTTATACATAGAAACCAAATAAATTTTGGGGTTTCCAACATTCACTTCCATAAGTGGCATGATGTAAGTAAGGTCTCACACTTCGTTGTGTCAAAGAAATGGAAGAAAGCATGGTAGCTTGCCGAATGGAAAACAACTAAATAAATTTTGGGCTTTCTACATGCACAACAAGAAAATTAATTTTTGGTTTTACACGTTTCCTACTTCACTAAAGAGAAATTGTAGAATAAAGAGAAATTTTGTTCACCACTTGATTTTTTGAGATAATTTGTTGGCCAAACTTGAAATCCAATTATGTATGATATTGAAGTGAATTCCAAGATTTTAGATTTTCATTTACACAACTACCACAAATAAAACCAAGTATCGTAGCTCAACATTTCAGAACATGAGAATGCCAAGAAATTTTCCATGTTTGAAAGGAAAATTCCAAAAAGAAATGATATGCACGGTGATGCAGGAACATTAGAGCTTCCAAGTCATTAAGTCTTCGATGTGAAAAATTTTAAAACTGGGGCCTTCAGCTTTAAGAAGAATTTATATTCTTCTATGTAAATAAATTGTATTTTCCAAGTTGGTAAATTTTATGAGTTTTTGAACTAGAAGATCCATAGGTTTATAAAATATATGGATACGTGAGATTTTTCCATAAGGAAAAACAAAATCGGCCGCAAAAAACATGAGATATTCTAGGGATATATTAAGTGACTTTAAAATTTAGAAAAATACCATTTTAGGAGTGATTTCAGGATTTAAGAAAATCTAATTTATGGAGTAATTTTAAGATTTCGAAGAGTTATTGCATTTCGTAGTTCTACTTATTGTAAGGCTATGGGGAATGAGAAATAATAGCCAAATGAATGTGAAATCAACTTAAGAGAGAAATTCTTAGCAATCTAAGTGAACAAGTAGAAATATTAAGAATGCAAAAATGAGAAAAAAGAATATTTTGATATTTGTGTTGTCCATGTAGAATCACATGATGTTAAATATTGCCTCTCATTACCAACGTTGGAGGAAGTTTACCAAGAGGACAATTGAGCAAGTCAATTGCCAATGCAACTATGTTATGTTTCTTGAAGAGGTCCATGGAAGTGTATTAAACCTGATATGATGCAAGATCCTAATTCACAATTTCAATCTTATGCACATCCATCTCAAAGTGATTGGAACACACCCTTTCCTTGGCAACCTTGTCTATCCCGACCCCAAAACCAATCTTGGCAATAAGCTTGGAAAGGAATACATGGAAGCCATGCACAATGTCCTCAATATTTTCCTCAATATCCTCCATACCCAAATCCATGTTATCCCTACCATTCACCTCAACTATAACCACAAATCCAAAAACATCCATCTCAAATATCCACTCCCACTCAACTACCTATACCACCATTTTGAAACCCACACAATGAAGTAGCTCAGACCACTTATAATGTTGAGGTAAAACACTTCTAAACATCTCCTCTTGATCTAAATAGTATTCATCTTAACTCAGGAAGAATATTACAAAAAGGAGATTCTCTTGATATCGTTGAAGGACCACATCCACAAGAAGAAGATTCAAATGAGAATACGAAAGGATCATGGCCTACATTTGATAAAGATCAAACATCAAAATCAAAGATTCAGAAAGCTCCCTCATGGTTACCATCAAATCCTCCACGTTTTCAAGATAACAATCGACAAAAAGAGGAATATTTGAATTTCATGGAAGAAGAAGACATCGAAGATGATCCAACTCATCAAGTGGACCAGGGGCATCAAAATTATATTAAAATATGGTTCTAGATAGTCATTAAGTTACAACAACACTCTCTTCTTCAACTATGTTTGATATTATCAAAGTCAAAGAATTCGATCTCTCAAATTTAGGTACATGTCAAAGCATACATTTCAAGGTTACAGATTAATTTTTTTTTCATCTTGATGTGCACATGGCTCCATTGGAAGCATTCCTACACTTGAAAATGATTTTGTTTTCTTCCAGGTCGAGTAGGACAGGAAAAGAAATAAAAAATGAAAAATACGAAAATAAAGATAAAAATTTCAAGTGAAAACCTTCTTTGAGGCACTCGAGATTGGCTCATTGATTGAAAACCTCAATGAGTCAGTCAATGGGTTGAGAAAAATGAAAAAAAGAGTAAAAAAAGGATCTTAGGTGAAAACCTCCTTTGAGGTGCCTAGGGAGACCTACTAGTTGAAAACCTCATTGAGGTAGCTAGTATGCCTAGAAGAAAAAGAAAATTAATTAAAAAATCTTTGCTCCATGTATCTCTCTGATGAATGTAGGTTCTCTCCACTGTCTACAAGCGACAAAAACAAGTTGGCACCAAAGAAAATAAAAAATTGGTCAAACTTCTAGTCAAAGGAAGTCAAACTTTGACTTTCTCCTCCTTTCCCCAGATGCTCCAGAAGGGCCAAGGCCATGCAAATCCATCACCCTCATTTATTTATACCATCTACCCATCATTCCCAAGATTTTACCATTCATTTTCCTTGTTGTCCTAAAATACTACAGGAATGCTCTGTTTTACTACAGGAAATATAAATACACAGAGAAGGTTCCATTTTCCAAATCGTTTCAGGTGGAGATGCATATGGATTATGGTAACATTCTCAAACGATTTCAGCAAATTCTAGTGCACATTTTTTGGCAAATCGACCTCCATAATCTACAACCATCTTTTAATTTTCTTAATATTTGTGCATCCATTTAAAAAATTGTTTCATGGGGAGATGCATATGGATGATGGTAAGATGCCCAAGCAATTTCAGCAAATTCTAGTGCACAATTTTCAAGAAATTGACCTCCATAAACTTCATCCATTTTCCATTTTTCTCGTGATTCGTGCATCCATTGGCCAAATGTTTTTTATGGGGAGGTGCATAAGGATGATGGAAACATGCTAACAAAATTTCAAGTCAATCCATTCTACCTTTTGGAAAATATGGACAAAACAAGGATGCTACAGGGTTTCTTGTAGTACTACAGGTGTCATACTTTACTATAGGAAATAGGGTGAAACCTATGGCAAGGTACGAAAAATGAAATAAAGTGTGGGAAATGTTCCTAATGGTGGAATAGGGTATAGGGAAGGTGAACATCACCCATGGCGAAGCCCAACACTCCAAGGAGGACATATTTGACTAAGATAACTTACTCATGGTAACTAGAAGACATAGGTTTAGAATCATCAAGCTAGGAAGACCTGTGTAGAACAAAACAAAGCAAATTATCACCTCCAGAGGACCATGGATCAATCATCAATTAAGGAATAAACACATATTTCATTAAATTTGGAAGTATTCAGTGGATCTAGAATATATAACTTTAACTAGATTAAGTTTTTTCAAAATGGGGAATTAGAAATTCACTTGGTTCACTAATTTTAATGTAGATATTCATCATTTTTTGTGAAAAAATTATCATGATAAACTTTATTAAACAATTTCATGTGAACTTGCAAAATCAAATCTTTCACGTCTAAATCTTGGATTCCTTACATTATCTATTTTAATATTTTTATGGTTTGTATTAAAATATGAGGTTGTTAAGGTTGTTTTATGAAAATAATGATGTGTATTTTACTATTATTAACCCATTTAATTATAATCTAATATAGTAAATATCATGTATGTGTTAAGTTACAATTATTACTAAGACAATGTTGGCACAATTTAAAAGTCTATCACCTTTGCAACACTAGTAATATCGTTGAAGATTTAAAAAATCTCATAGATCATTGAGTTTACAGTCATATTGGATTCAAAGGGGCACAAATAGATAGATAAACTTACACATCTCCTCATACTCGGTTGTAGGATGAGCCTCTCGACTCAATTACTAGTCATTTTAATGATTAAAATCAATCACGAATTAGAATAGTAACAAAGTAGTACAATTTGATTATTTTCAAATACAAGAGGAAAGAGAGAAAATTGACTAAACTATTTATTACAAATGTTTAGTTTTTATTGTTGCTGTCTTTAAGGATATTTTTGTGAAAAGAACATATTAGCATTCATCTAAAACTTAGATTCCTTACATCATTTCTATTAACATTAATATTTATATTTATGTATTAAATTTGACTCATGAATAATAGATTTTGTAAAAAAAAATCTTACCAATAAAGTTTTTTAACAATATATTAATATTGTTTTTCTTACTATTATTGACCATTTTAAATTGACACTAACTACTTTTCCTTAGTTGAGTAAAAATTTATTATAATAGTAAAAAGTTGGCACCACTTCAAAATCTATAAGAGGAAATATTTATATGTCTAATTGTGTTGTTCAATGATCAAAATATTTTTTTATAAATTAGAGTGCAACAAAATATAAAATTTGATTTATATCAATTATAATAAGGAATATTAAGGAAAACTCACTTCAAACATTATTACAAGTGTCTAGCATCTATTCATTAAGTGTTTAAATGATTTATATTAAATAGAATACTAATTAGGTACCCCACTACTGTTTTAATAGACCAAGTTTAGAAGATGTTTTTAAGTTTATTATTGAATTTGATTATGCATATTTGATATGGCGAGAAGGCATGTTGGTCAAATAAAGCTTTGAAACCTTAAATATTTTATGGAAACTTAAATATTTTATGGCAATGTCATGTAATTTGTATCAACACATGATTATAAAACTCCAAAAATAATATGAATGTAATATTTTATACACAACAAATATTGAAAAGTGTATTTGAATGTATATTAATAGATCCTTAAAAAAAATTATATTCATGAATCATATAAACCTAATCTTAAGATATTTGTTCTTGCAATATTCTTTCTTTGGCATCCATGCCCACACTATGGTATTAATTAGAATAGAACCAAGTTTTGTGTCATCAAGATTTCATATCCAATATTGCTCTAAAAAATTTCCGTTGTATTTCCCTGACATAGGCTTCCAGTAGTCAACCTTTACATGAAGAGTCTCAATTTCATTATCCCTACAGATATTTGAGATGGATTTTGCCATCCAAATCATCTCTCATGCATCCTCATTTCCTGATCTAACTAGCAACATCCTTCCTTTCTCAACATCAATCATCAGATTGAATGTTGGCTTTGGCTTGTTTCATCTGGATCCAACATATATTGGTTCATCTATCGAATTATCAAAATCTCCATCCATAATACTTGAGATTACATGGAGTGCATTACAATCAACATCAATGCTTTGCCTTCTCTTGGGCTAGAAATCCTCAAAAGATGAATCACTTCCATCTATTATTTTATGATCATTATAGATTCCATCTAATGTATCAAGAACTCTTTCCCAATACACTACTTTATTTTTCCATTCGTTTGTAACAGTTGGTGAATCCTCATTCCTGATAGTGTCTTTCCAAATTTTTATGTATGATGTTATCCCTTTGTTTAGTTCTTTTAAATAGACATCATTCTGTTTGGAAGCTCGAAAAGATGTCTTCCCTATGGGAATTATAGGTCAACCTTCATCATCTCCATAACTCAACTTGTTATGACCACTCAGTATCTCTAATTGATTCTTTGTACCTTAGTATTGGAACATCATTGAGTACAAGAAATTGGAAGTATTGGACATTAAGATGTCCAAATAGTGCATTTTTTCCCTCCTTGGTGTATCCATTAAGGAAACTTTTGAAGTCATAGACCTTGTCAGTAAGTATAGGTGGAAACACTCGATTTTCTTCAATTATGCGATATGTATCCATCATTTCAGGTTAAGAATATATATCTTTACTTTTTAGGTTGGAAGATATTCTTCTGCAGGTTCCATCTATGTATTCATGAGTGTGCCCCACAGATGAGAACCCAACCTCAATAGGGATGAAGACACCAAGTGAAGTTAAAGGTGATAGAAACATGAAAAGATAGCGATTCTTATTATCACTTGCTGCATTGTCCAACTGTAACAATAAATGTCGAGGAAGTGGTTTAAAAACAACATTTTTACTTTTTGATCTTCCATGAGATATAAAATCATCCTTGTACACTTGACATTTTTAGTAAATACAGGTGTCAAGTAATGCAATTGTAAGTGGGTTTCTTGAACTTCCACTTTCATAAAGTAGATAACCATACATATCCATTTGTGGGTATTGAAGGTCTCTTAAGCACTTTGCAAGGGATGTAATAGTAAATTATGATCCCATATGTACAAATGGTAAAGAGAAATGACCAAAACCTCTTGTCTTATGCCCATGTGTAAGCATACCTATCAATGACAAACCTAATTTTGTTCCTAGAATAGATTTTGATTTGACACGTAGCCTTGGGATTGATGTCTTTGTTTCGTCCATTTTATCATGGATAATGCTCAAATAATCCTTTGGAAACTGCTCTAACATAATTATCTGGGCATAGTAGAATTATCTTCCACACATAACAATCTTGTTATGTTTTTTCAACCTACCTCGTGCCTTTTCGTCCAACTCTTTCGTAGTTTCTGACTTCATTTGTGCTTTCAACAAAATATATTAACTGTATTTACTGAAGTTGGTGTTATTTGAAAATGCCACATCTCGAAACTTAGTATTCCAGATCTTGCTTATTGTTGACTATGATATTGATGGGTAATTGAGCTTTTGAAGAGCCTCATTGATCTCTTTTGACAAAGAATTTTATGTGTAAGTTGAAGGAAGCAATCTTAAAGGAGAATATGTTCCATCTTCTTCAACTTGACGTGTTTGGTTTGGTGAAAATTCTGAATTATCCATTACAATTTTGTGCAATATTTCTATGGCTACCTTTCTGTGAGCTCGTGCTTTGCATGTTTTGGTGTTGCCATGAATAGCTTTGATCTATCCATGTTGGAAATAATGTTGGTAGTTATAAAATGTTCTTTGAGGAATCTTATGTATCTTATACCAGGCTTTCTTAAAAATAATATTCCCATTAAATCTCATGTCCTTTACATTTCTAGAAATAGGTGGTAGGCCATGGCCATGGCTCTTTCACATGATTGTGTTTGACATGAGTGAATTTAAGACAAATTCCCTAATACCATTTTTATTTATTTGTCTCATACCCCTCCTAGCACCTGCAATGGCCTTCCTATCCACATGTTGAAGAAAATATTTTATACAACATACACCTGCTACCAAAAGTCGAATTGCTTTCACTTCATCTATTTTTGTTTGACATTTTGCAATTTTTATTGTAGCCATAACTCGTTTAATCCTTTTATATGGCCTTGTTACATGCATATCAGTTGAGTTTCTATCTTTTTCATTACAAAGATACCCATCCCATTTGTTTAAGGGATTTTTGTCCTCTATAACATCCCATATCACCATTTCCTTGGGTGGCTCCTTGAACTTTTCCTTGACCCTTAATATCACACCTTTGTTATCCACCAATTTATTTATTGGCCATCTAACCAAAATATATATAGACTTATCCCCCATTCTTTATATCTCACAATTTCCATCTATCTCTTACAAAAATCACCAAATTCCATTTCACCTAGTGTTTCACTCCTCAACTATGTGCTCCTCGCAGACATTAACTAGCATTCCTTTGGCAATGCACATGCTCGTTCCCATGCATTAATGTGTAAGAGAAACCTTTGTACATATGAATCTAACCCTATCTTGGGGAATATTTATGGCATGATCACGATAGTGACGCTCGAAATCTGATTCTGGCCAAATCTCATATGATTCCAATGCACCCCTTAATGTATGCTCAAATCCTATTGGATGTGGTTGAGGAGCATCATGTTTTAAGACATTCTCAATTTTAACCACTATGAATCCTTTATTTACCATATTTATATGCATTTTATGCCCAAGCTTTGTATTGAATATGGAGCCCTCACCCAACTTCAATCCATGTTGCAGAAGATCTACCTTGTCTCCAATAGAAAATGTAGAAGAAACATTTTCAGCTATAAACGAATGTAAATAAGGTTTGCACCTATAAACGAATGTAAATGGAATGTGGGATCCCAAAGTGTGCCCACACTCATTTCAAGAATAGCTTAGTAGTGGGTTCTATTGTGATAGTATTCTTGCAGGCCACTAGAATGGCCATCTTAGAGAATATGTCAATGACCAAGAAAACACAAGCATTTCCATGCTTAGTAGAAGGAAGGTGCAACATGTAATTCATCAATATCGATTCCCAAAGATGAATATGAGTATGCAGAGGAGTATATAGGCCTTTTTTCTTGATAGTCAGTTCAGAAATGGCATGGGTAGTGTAGGATCTGATGTACTTCCAACCATCCTGTCGAAGGTTCGGTAAACAAAAATACATCTACAACACTACCACTATTTTCTCTACTCTGAAATGTCTAGCAACCAAAATGTAGTTCAACTCTGATATCATTTTCATGCACTCAACTAAAGGAACACAAAGGTGTCCCAAATGGCATAATTATGCACCCTGGAGGTGAAAATGAGGATTTTTCTTACCTTCCAAGAGCATCTGGTATGTGTTGTATAATTCTGGACTGCTCTTGTAAAGATGTGGTGACCCCAAAGTCCCATGTCCATAATATTCTAGCATAGTGGCCAGTGCTATGACCGATAGTCAGTTAAGGAAACATGTAATATTATTGTTGCTATCCTTCTTGTACTTAATGTTCAAATGGAATTGTTGTAGGTATGCGGACAATTTATGATGGTGATCATTCAACAACTTTCCTTGTGTCTGTATGAACTGCAGAGGCTAGTAGTCTGTGTGGCCGACCATTTTGTTCCCCATAATGTAATGTTTCCATTATAGGTAGGCCTGCATAATGGAATACATCTCTTTTTCATAGGTGGGATACTTTTTGGCTTTGTCTAAAAGTGTAGCACTATGATATGCCACTTGATTTCCCTGCTTAGTAAAAAAAACTACACCAATAGGATAGTTGGAGGCACTTGTCTAAATATCAAATGATTGTTGTAGGTATGGTAAGGTGAGTAATAATGCAGAGCAAAGGCAATGATTTGACTCAAAAAACCTTCTATTCAGATTCATACCAAAATAAATTTGTTTTTTCGCCACCCTTGGTGACTTGACTCAAAGTCCAAGTGATATGAGAGAACCCCAACATGACCCTGTGGTGGAAATTGGCAAGAACAAGAAATATGCGGAGCTCTATTAGAGTGGTTGGGTCTAGCCAATCCTGGATAACTTTTATCTTGGCTGGGTCTACATGCATATTCCTCTCATCAATGATGTACCCCATATATGAACCTGGGTCATATCAAAAGTGCATTTATCCAAATTGGCACACAATGTGTGTTGTCATAGGATTTGGAGGACCTGTCAAATATGGTGGAGGTGCTCTTCCCAACTGTGGATGAGGATTAGGATGTCGTCCAAATACACTACCATGAATGAGTTGGTGAAGGGCTTCCATAAGTTACCAATCAACCTCATGAAGGTTGTGGGGGAATTCTTCAACTTGAAAGGCATGGCCAGCCATTTGAAAAGACCCTCATAGATTTGAAGGCAGTATTCAAACATCAGAGGGTTCAATTGTTACCTGGTGATAATCAGAATTCAAATAAATCTTGCTGAAATATTTTGTCACCTTGAGTTGCTCCAAAACGTCATTAATTCATGGGATTGGATACCTATTATGGAAATTGATCATATTCAGTGTTCCATAGTCAATACAAAGTCTACAGGTCCCATCCTTCTTCGGTACCAACACGAATAGGCTCCCATATGTTGATTAACTTAGCCTGATTTGGCCTTTCTAGAACAACTCCAAAATCTAGCCTTTGATTTCATTATTCTCCAAAACATAGCATTGATAAATAGACCCATTGGGTAGTGACCTGACAATGTAGGGGTGTGTCTGTGGGTGAGCTAAAGATGTCTCTTTACCCCTCCACAACCTTTTCCTTCTACTATTTCCATGCGAAAGAGCCCTATCATGAGGTCGTGGATTTAGCCATAATGTTTTTCTTTCCCTGAGGGTGAATCATAAGGAAGACAGATTTCCTAGTACATGAAATGATCTTACTTCATTGCTTCACAAATATCAAAGGGATGGTGATAGGATGTGCTAACTGTAGTATCTTGTATAACTTATTTCCCAAAGAAATAATAATATTGTGAGACCTGGACTAATACATGACATGATGCTTCCACAAGTATGATCAACCTAATAATACATCAAAAACTTCAAGAATAGTAACATCACGTAATACCTCATTTGCGAAGGGCTTGATTTTTGAGGGAAGGAGATACTGTTGGCTGACGTGGAGATCTCATTCTTGGTGAGCCCAATGTAGTTAGTACGCCGAAACAATTCACGAATTATGGTAAAATTGGGTTCTTTTTGCTTCTACTGTCGACAATGAACTGCAATAGAGAACCCTTCACCCACATCTTTGAGTGGAAGAAATGATCCCCCTTCTCTAAATCTTTGAGCTCAATATTACATATCTTAGTGGTGGAAATAGTGGAACTAGGCTCTGCATCAATAATCTGCTTCCCTTCGTCATTTCCCTTGTCCGGTTCTAACTCAGAGTCAGAACATCCATCTGATTTAGAAGTCTTAAGCTTGGCCACCATTAGTTGGCTCGACACTCACTTGTGTTGTGAGTGAGGCTCTTATGTAACTCACACCATTTCCCTATACCCTTATTTTTCTTCGTGGTGTTATTATTTTCTTCCGAATTCAGTATATTTACCTGGGTCTCCCAACCTTGGCATTTTCATTTTCTTTTACGGTTCAAGGGGGCCTTTCCCTAGCTTCGGATTCATAGATCCAAATTCTTTCTTCCTTTTTGTAAATTTATGATCGATCCTAATAGCATATAGATACGTGACGCCAAGCGAGGAGATTTCCATGAACTCCATCTCATCTTTGATTTACTTATCCGGACAACCATGGTACTTGAGAACTAAGTGTTGTCCAGAATCCTTAATACCCAACTAAATGTGGATCCTTGAAAAATAATTGTAAAATCTTGCACGTCTTAGTCCCTTCCCTACTGTAGCATGGTCAATTTTATGTATTTATCTCCATATCTCTTGACAGGGTAATATTGTTCCTTGATGGAATATCATAAATAATTCCAAGTGGGTGCGGCTAAAAATGGTGAGGATTCCCTCTCATCCTTATGTTCATAGTAGGTTTCCCACTAGTCCTTGACATGGGAGGAAACATTGAGAAGTACAAAGGTAATCTTTTCCTGATTGGAAAATTCATCACTAAAAAAATATCCTTCCAAGAGATTTAACCATATATCTATGATGTCTCCATCTATCTGTCCTTCAAATATGGGAATGTCAAAGTTGAATTATACTTTAAAGGGAGTGACGCCTCCAAAGGAGCTAGTAGATGAATATCTGTGACCTGTACGTAGCCACCAAAGAATATGTGTAAAGTTATTCGTCATCACGTTCCTTTGTCGCTCGAGTGATTCCTCGAGAAATATTTTGAAAGGATCTACTACCCCCTCATATTTATTTTCTTACATGATGGGAGATTGTCAGGGAATGTAGGGATAGTATTGCAAAGGTTCAACCAGTTCGAGCCCTAACTTCTTTTACCTTGACCTTCTCGGTGACATGCAAAGAAAAAAATATAAAGAGAAGACTTCTCTGATACCATTGATCCATACTTATACTTAAATGCAACAAAATAAAGATACAAACATAAACGTTCATATGCATCAGTAATAAAACTTCATTTCATTAATATCAAAGAACTGGAATATGTTTACATATAGAATGGAAATAAAATAGCTTAGACGATGGTAGCTTATCTCTGAGAAGAGATATGGTAGCTACATGCCATTGAATTCTGTTACAATGAGGCTCAAGGGCCTTTTTATTATTGGTCGACAAGGGAAAACCCAAAACAACCAAAACCCTAACCCGATCATATGGAACACCAAGAGTTTATGGGCCTTGTTGGGGTTAGTTAGGCAATGCATTTTTAGGGGTTTTAACTTGATCATATGATCTCCATTCGGTAGATATGATACCTTGTTGGAAATATATCTCTAAGTACTATGGGATTTTCAGTAGGGGCCGACCCTTACCTGTGGATTTAGCACTGCTGCAAGCCTAAAAAAAAATCGTTTAGGGGGTCAAAATAGCTCCGCAAGTTCTAAACCTAAAAAACTACTAAAAATAGTAGATGCTATTATAATCGAGGAAACATATGAAATAAGTGGTTAGCCACCAATATCCACCTAGATCAACCAACAATAATAATAATGGTCCTACACTATCATTATAGGGACCTAACATGCCCCTCTCCTTCAAAAAAGTGTTATCCTCAACACTTTGGTAGTTTTAGATGCTTCTATATAAAATTCTCATCCTCCCATGTGGAATCTTCAATGGTAATTTCTTCCACTTAATGAGATACTCTAAAATTAATCCATTTCATAACTATTGAGTTATTGTTCTCATGAATTCTTAATGCTCAAATATGACTTTTGCTTCTTTGTCAAGTTCTAGCAATATTGCTTGAACTATGAGATTTCCATCGATAACCTTGTTTAAGCATGAAACATGGAAAGATGGGTGTACTTGAGAAGATACAGGTGGCTCCAATATGTATGCCATAGTAACATTCTTTTGCATCACCTTGTAAGGACCATAGAACCTAGGTGATAATTTATTATCCTTCCTCAATTTCTTGAGTGACATTTGTTTATATGATTATAGTCATTAAAAACCTAGACATCTATATCAAAAATTCTTTCACCGCGATGCTGATATTCCATTGTTTCATTTGATTTCGTACCATAGTGAAGTTAGCCTTTAAGAGCTATAGAACCTATTGTTTATGCTCAATGGGATCTTCCAAAAGTTGAACCTTAGAATTTTCTCTTAAATATGATGTGATGGATGGTGGATGATATCCATAAAGTTCATAAATAGGTTCATTTTTGTTGTAGTATGGAATGAAGTGTTATACCACCATGAAGCTAGAGGTAACAACTTGACCCATTGTGTTTTTTTATAAGATACAAAGTAATGAAGATATCCTTCAAAACATTTGTTCACTCCCTCAATTTTCCCATCAGATTGAGGATGATAAGGTGAGCTAATTGAGTTCCAAGACAAGAAAATCATTTCGTCCAAAAATTTCCAGTGAAAATGGTATCTATGTCACTTACAATCGTTTTTTGGTTTCCATGTAGATTTTGAATTTTTTCAATAAATGCAAAAGAAATTGTAATAGATTTAAAATAATAAGATAATGCAGAAAAGCATGAAGTGTGTATACTTGGCAAGTCTATCAACTACCACAATGACGACACTCTTTCCTTCAGGCTTGGGTAAACCTGTGATAGAATCCATTGAGACCTCCTCCCAACAGCAACGTGGAATAACTAAAGGTTGTAATAGACCCTGAGACTTAATTCTCTCAACTTTATTTTTTTGGAAAACCAAACATTTTGCCTCAAAATTCTAAATATCATATTTAAGGCCATCCCAAAATACATCCTTCTTAACCCTGTGGTAATTTTTTAATAATCCCAAGTGCCCTCCTAAGGGGGAGGTGTGCAATTCCAAAATAATTGGGAATTATTACAAAGATATAAGAAATCTTTGTACCGTAATGAATCATTTTTCCAGCTAAATGTATAAGATGTATTGGGATCTTGCTACAAATTTTGAATGAGTGTCCACATATCTTTTTCATTCTTCCATTAATCTCTTGCTTCAGTTAACCAATGAGGTGGGATAATAGAAATGAAGCAAAGAAATGCTTCCACATCCTCATACTTTCTTGAGAGTGCATCTGCAACAACATTTGGCTTCCCTTTTTTTATAGATGATTTCAAAGTCATAAACCAACATGTTCATGACCATTTTTTATCCTCTTTTGAAGTTAATCTCTTTTCCAAAAAGTATTTAAGAATATCATAATATGTTTCTATCTTGAATTATTTTCCCATTAGGTAAGGTCACCGTTGCTTTAGTGCATGAAGTCTTTCGAACATCTCCTTTTCATAAATATGATTGTGCAAACACTTTCCATTGATTGGAAAACTTTCAAAAGAAATGGGTCTTCCTTCATGCATTAAAACAACACCAATTCCATTTCCTAAGGCATCACATTCCACAATCAAGGCTTTTGGGAAGTCACGGGTAGCTAGAACCGATGCTTGCTATATTGCCTCTTTAATATGTTCAAAGGCCTTAGTTGATTTTGGAGTCCAAGAAAATGCATCTTTCTTTAGCAATGTTGTGAGATGGGTTTTTATTCTCCCATAATTCTTAAAAAAATGTGCAATAATACATTGTCAACCCAAGAAATCCTCAAATATTATTTATGGTTGTGGTGATTTTCCATTCCTTAATGGATTTAATTATCTTATGGTCTACCATAACACCCTCATGAGATACTATATGAACCAAATATTCCACCTCATGTACTCCAAAGAAACATTTGGAGGTTTTCTCATATAATTATTTCTGCTCCAATAGTTTTAGCACCTTGTTAACATGTTGAACATGATCCTTCCAAGACTTGTTGTAGATTAGTATCTCATGAAAAAATACTAACACAAATTTTATAAGTAAGGGTTTGTAAATGGAATTCATTAAACCTTGAAATGTGGAAGGTGCATAGTAAGGCCCAAAGGCATGACCAAAAATTCATAATGACCTTCACAAGCTCTGAATGTTGTTTTTAGAACATTTTTAGTCTTCATTACAATTTGATGATATCCTAAATGAAGATCCATATTAGTGAAGTAAATTGTTCAATGTAATTCATCCAACAATTCATCAATGACAGGAATGGGAAATTTATCTTTAATAGTGAGTTTGTTGACTACATATAATCCAAACACATATGCCATGATACATATTTCTTGTGTGAAAATAGTAACGTAGTAGAGAATGAACTTTGAAAAGGTTGAATTATTATGACCTCTAATATTTTTGTAACCAGATGTTCAATTTCACCCTTTTATGCATAAGGATATCTGTAAGGCATGATGTTTGGAGGAACACTTCCTGGAATCAAATGAATAACATGATCATGATCATGATCACAAATAGTTGGGAGGCCTTTGGGAGTGATAAATACCTTGGAATGATTGTCTGGGATTTTTTGGAGATTTGGAGAAATACATTATTTCAACATTTGAACCTCTAGTGAGAATAATTATGCAATTATTCCCCATTATTCTTTCTTAATAATATTTATCATGCCATTAAAACAAATTATCTTTCTTGTTTTCCCTATGATACCCATTCATTCAACTCCCTTTCCTTACAAAAAAAAAAAATTAAGCAAAGTTCTTGAAAAGTAAAACCTACCATCCCCGAAGATTGTAACCACTGGACTCCTAGTGCAACATCAACACCAACCATTGGAATGGAAAGAATTAGAGTATGTAATACATATTCCCCTATGGTTATATTAATATTATGGCACTTTCTAGAGAAATTTGTAATTCCTCCACTTGCAACCATCACTTCACACTTTAGTGCTGGATATAAGAAAAAATTATATTCCTTGGTTATCTTACAATGAATAAAATTATGGCTACTACCCAAATCAATTATCACCATTAACTTTTTCTTCTTGATATATCCTTCTATCTAAAGAGTTTATTGCAACAATGCATTACAAGATATGTTCAAATTCATTTCTTCTTACTCTAGGGTTAGTTCTTGGTGTATATCCTCCTCTTTTGATATTTCTTGTTCCTTTTCTTCCTCCTCTTCACAATCTATGTAAAATAATTTCTTCTCAACACACTTATGACCTTTAGTGTATTTTCTATGAAAAATGTAAGAAATCCATTTTGAACATTTTTCCTCCAATTTTTGTGGTGTCAACCTTGTAGTTTATGGAAGGCTAGAAGCAACAACACTTTCATCTTTATAGTTGTGAGTGGTAGAATTCCTTGTTGCCATAATTTTTCTTTCAGTGTTTCTTGCCACCCTGAATGATTTCTCTAATGAATCATGTTCCTAAAGGAAAACCTTATCTTGGATGTTATTCTTTAAATTCCCTATGAATACATCAATCCTATGCTCCTCTAGAATATCATTTACCTTGATATTCAATTTTTGAAGTCCTAAATGTGCTCCTCCATTGCACTTGTTTGTTTGAGATTTATCAATTGGCTAAAGAAGATGTTTCTCTTTACATCCTCATAATGTGTTATGGTTTTCTCCTTAAAAATTGACCAAGTGACAAGTAGTTTATGAGTAAAAGGCCATCGACCCCATATAAACTGGTTGGGTTCAAAGTATAAAGACGCAATGCATACCTTTTGTTTGTGTTGAACATCATGGAGATCAAAATATTGCTCCATCTGTAGTATCCATGTTACCAGATCCTTGCCATCAAACATCTTCTTCGATATTTAGAATGTGGTGGGTATTAAACCCAACATTGGAGTCTCTAAAATCATAATTCTTATTCCTTTTCTCCTCATCACGATTTTCATGGATTAACTTGTCACTACTCAAAATCATTTCTTGTAAAAACTTTTTCAACCATTCGTTCAACCCTTCTATCATGAAATTAATCATTCCTTCCACATATTCTTTTAAACCATCATTCAAACATTCCATGTCCCTTTTTATTTTTACTTCTAAACCATGCATATTAACATTCATCATTGCTTCCAATTTGTTTCTAGTTACTCTTTGCAAGAGCGAAATTTGTTGCACTTGGTCTCATAATTTTGATCTATCATGTTGCATTGCTTCCTCTTCTTCATGTGTCATAGTGTAAATTTGAGGTTGCTTACTGGGAGTTTCGAAATTTCGTTTTCAATAGATATTGGAACCACATAATAATATCTATGCTTTACTATTCCCTTTGATTTACTTCACACAGACTTTTCAAGCAAAACTTATGCAAATTTAAAAAATATACACCATTTTCTTCTTACTTTCAAGAGCCTCATAATGAAACTATTGTATCTATAAAGTTTTACCCTATCAAGGTATAAAATTTGGTCATGTGGTATCACTCTGAGTTTTCTTTCCAATCGACAAGTCATACCAATATTGGAATCTTCAATACAAAGATATGCCAAATTTCCTATGATGACCTAATTATGGACTTGTTGAGTAGAGAAAATTTGTATGGGATTGCATGTGTGACTATTTTAACTTTCAACTGTGAAATTGATGCAAATGAAGGTACATTCCATGCACTTTCAATGACATTTTATGGAATTCAAGTCTGATGCTTGAAGGTAATTTTAGGATGACTTTTCCTAGGTCACTTATTTAAGACCAAATTTTGAAGCATGAGAAACCCTAACTTGTTCAAACCATATCTAATAAAATAAAGCTAACTGATATCTGAAATTTATACAAGAAATTAACTTAGATTTATGCTTAAGGTGGTCGAAATTTTAGCTTCATAAGGTTCATATAAAAAACATTATAGTGAAAATGTCAAGATCAACTATTCGAAGTAGTGAAACCATAGAATTGAAATCTCTAATACCAAATGTTACGCAACTAACTCACAGAACAGAAGAAAATATAGATCAATGACTTGAGAAATAGCCTTTTCTAAGGGGAATCCTCATTTACATCATATAAATGAATAATTATTGGATGATTCAAATGATAAAACCTTCATGGTATATATAGGAGTCTAAGAGTTCAAAATATAATCAGAGTCTCAATAACAGTAATAACGTAAGGGCACAATAATAACAATATGGGGACTTCATGGGCATAACAATAACAATACGAGGCAAAACGAAAAAAACAATAAGGGGGCTACACTAGTATTATAGTGACCTAACATTGGAAAAGTCGGAGTGATTGATGTAATTCCCTTTTCATAGAATTATAATATGAGTGAATTTAGTGTTTGGGAAATGCTCCTTTTCTTACTTTTAAAACTAAATTGTTCTGGTGTGCCTACCCTCTTACATTTCATCACAAGAAACCACAATTTAGGGAAGTTTCCCCATTATTACATGCATTCAGCGAATCATTGGGTTTTAATACTTGAGGGACATGTGCCTCAACAAAAAAAGAAATTGGGGTCTGGGGTAGTCACCCCTTTTTTTTTGTAAAACACCAAGTAATCGAATCTTGAGTGACGTTATTCTAATGGTCACAAGGACTGAAAGATGCTTTTGACTCAATACAAACATATATGGGTAAATTTTGGCACCTAGGGACCAAAGGAAAAAACTCATCTAAACAGAACCATGATGGGTTGTTCCCATTATTGGGATAGGTCATTAACCTGTTGACCCCAAATTGCTACTTAATATATGTGCACAAAAGGTTAACAGGGCCACTATGATGGTGGAACATGACCCAAGCCACCATATTACTATAACAATGGGCGCTTTGAATGGTAAGCAAGTAAGCCATGTGGAGAGGGTCGAACTCAATGGCCTCGAGGCAAAATCATAGTGTTGACGGTGTTGGACCCACCAACATTCAGGGGGATCACCTAGGTATGAAGTCCCAACTAGACCTCAAACCGTTTGGTGTCAGAATCCCATCTGGTCTGATGGCCTGGTTTCCATTATCTTAAATATTTGCCTCAACTCTTTCTTGTCAGCATAAAAGAGTGGCCTTCTTTGTCTTCTAGAAGTGAGGTTCACGTGCGTGGTGATTTTAGGTGTTACTTGTGTCCAAGGTTCTTTCACTATAAAGGGATAGGGTGAGAGTGAGTCGCAAGTTAGTCCGGAGGAAACCCCAAATCTTGTAAGAACACACAACACAACAGGACATGCACAACTTCTGGAGGAACAGTCCACGCGGATGCAGCGGTCACATCACACAAGGGAAGATAATATGTACAACACTCGGTGGATGAGTCCGCACGAGTGCAACGGTTGTTACAACAAGTTTTATGTGAAAGGTTTGTATGATGTCTTGGGAGGTAGCCACCATGGGTGAGACAGTGTTAACATCATATACAACACATTTTCATTAATAGATTATGTATTAAAACAAGTAAAATTAGTGCACGTCTTCAACACAGGTTAAAGAAACATGCATTACACGTGTTCAATATTAGTCTCACAACAGTTACAATACATGTCTGAAAACATGCTAGCCTGTTAGCATGCTTTTGAATTAAGTGAAATTTAGAAGACACATCGTTACACCATACATCACTAACCCCGTGGGTGAGGTGTTGGAGCCACTACTTACTCCTCAAAGAAAAGATTACAGACTCTCTTTGGTATGTGGGAGGAGTTGAGGTGAAAATTCCTTTGCATGTACAAATGAGGGGGTATTTATAGCCAAGGGTGAAGCTGACCCTTGTGGCTATTCGACTACCCTCATGAATGTTTGAATTCCATGACTTTTCAACTTTAGATAAATATTTGTACAACAAGTGGATCTCTTGAACTTCCACGTTACATTACATTGATTGACACTATGGGCCATATTAGAGATGTGGATGACATGACTCATGATGTTACTCGACATGATGGTGGTAATACATTCGTGTTGTTGTTGGTATGCATGTCAAGCTATAATGGCTGGGTGATGGATGTTCTCATGGTGTGTCACAGCTTCACCTCCGCATGGCAAGGTGAACAGAGTCTTTGATGGTCGTTGGTTCGCTTGATGTTGCTTTTTCACATTTCTCCTTGCTTTTATGTTGGTAATCTCGATAGGTTCATTCGTTCGTGAAAGCTGCGTGTTTGTTCATTCGTCCGTCTGTTCATGAGCACATCTTGCATATTTTCTCATACGTCCATCCACGAACACTTCCTTTCTCAATCATGCATTTACAAGCATATTTGTGCATCCATTGGTGAACCAGTCCTTCTCCATGTGCTCCCTTTGTTCATCCCGTTCGTTGTTTTGCCATGTTTGTTTGTGTACCTATACTTGTGGCCTCTCATGGTGAGACGACATCAAATCCAAAAACCTCCTATTCTACCATGATACATGGTCATTTTAGATGCAAGTGGTCGGGAGAGGTAACAAGGATGTGAGGTGGGATGGAGGGTCTAGGCACTACTAATGAAAATTGCACAAGAGTCACCGGGTGATAGAGATGGGAAAACTAGATTGATAGTGACTGTCCGCGAGGTCTGGCTTAGCTGGAGGAAAAAACTACACAGTTTTTGAGGGGAACAATCTAGGTTACATGAAGGCTGGGTAGGAAAAATATATGCAGTTTCCAGAATGAGTAGGTAGTGGGAGCTTGGCTGCCCAAAATTGTGCAAGTCCTAGAGGGAATTGGCAGCTGGCTGTCGGGACACTAGCAGCAAAAAATGCTCAATTCCTGGAGGGAACTAGCAGTTTTCTATTGGGTCACTAACAGCAAAAGCTGCACAATTCCTGAGGGGAACTCACTGTTAGGTGTTGGATCTTGATAGAAAAAATTTCAAAATTCCTGGAGGGAACTCGCATTCTGCTGCCAGGAGCTGCTGGTAGGAAAAACTGTGCTGATGCTGGGAGGCTAGCTTGCTGATCACCTCTACATTGTTTTCAAGTTGAGTGGACTACCAAGCAATAGAGAGATTTCTCATGAAAACTGAACAATTTTCTAGTTGAGCAGTTGATCAACTATCGGGAGGCCTAACTAGAAAAACTGCGCAATCTTCAGAGGGAGACAACGACTGGCACTTGATGTCTATCCGGCATGTCTACACAATTTTCTTAGCTAGGAGGTGGGTAAGGTCTGTAGCCTCTGTGCAATTTTTGAGTGGAGTGAGACTCAAGGTGGCTGCCAGTTTAAACTCTCTGGCTGACCAGCATGAAGGCAGATTGATTAGCTTGCAGGCAACACAACCTAAAATTATTTTCTTGGTGCTTCTACACTGTTTTGGGTGATAGTTGATCGAGTCGATAATGGGGTGATGGTATGGCTCTCAGAGGGGAGTCTAGCCATCAAAACTTAAGCAAAAAGGAATAAGTGTGTGAACAAGTGAACGATGCATATGTGATCCCATAAACACATACTCACATGACTTGGCAATGAGACGACTCAAATCATCTAGACCCACATGTTCAACATGAATGATCTGCAGTGCAAGTGACAAGAGCGACAATTGTGATTGATCATTGGTCGACTGTGATGATGCTTGTGTGACAGCGAATGTGACTCCATGTGTGTTTTTGATATATGTTTTCATAGCTAACACAACATGTACACATGAAGCAAAGACCTTTAGCATGACGAGAACATGGTCACAAGCATGACTTCGACATCAACATGCAAAAACTTGGGTTAAATGAACAAGAAAGGTGGATGCAAAGACTCACACAAGCTCACAGAGTGAACCCAAGTGTGTGTAGTCAGCAAGTGAAACTCTCAGGGGAGGCTCCGAAATTGGGAACAGGCCAAAGTTTTGGAAAGTGGTTGTAACCGCTACAACACTTGGTGACACACTACTAGAACTCCAGCTTCTCTTTTTTTATTTGTTGGTAGCACATGGCCTTGGTCTTTTGGGGAATATTGAATCTTTGTGCGTGTTACATCGGCTTCTCCACTTACCCCATGGACATACATGGTTCACCTTTTCCCAAATCAGTCAAAACACAATCAAAAGTTCATCTTGATCACAATGTTTCGAATTTGGGAAGGGTAGTTCATATCACAAGTTGAATATCTTTAGATTATAAGTTTTCATCTTTGGTGTTGCTCCACTACCAGCAAGCCTGGAAAATACCCCAATGGAGTCACACAAGAATAGACACATTGCTCCACTACTAGTGATCCTAGTCAGTACCCTGTTGGAGTTGCATGCTTCACCTCTCTGCGGAGGAAGCCTTCCTCTTCTTTCACCTTTGTATTTTTTTCAAGAGGACCCTGCAACTTATTTACTTTTGGGGTAGAAGAGGGATCCTGACTTATTGGGAGTAGGAGAGGTTGTTCCTTTAGAGAAGCATGTAAGACCTCTAACATAGGTTTTGTTGTTTGGATTTTCCACTTCTTTGTTCCTACTAGTTAGATGAGCTTGAACACGTAGAGTAGAAGGCTCAATATATGCATGGGGCTTCCCAGTGTGGACACAGGTTCACGGTTGGACCAAAAATCCCCTTGTAGATGGCTCGTATTTTCCATCAATACTTCATCGGCTGAAGGCTATAACCAAGCACAGAGAAGACAAACACAAAACTTGACCAAGTGCTACAATGTCACAAGTCTGTTCAAATTTCATCCACATACTCAATTCAAAATCTGCAACGTAGTAGTTGGCAGCAATTATTTATAGAAACAAAAATAGTAAGATATCAATAAGAAAAACAAACTTAAACAAAAGATAGTAAGAAAAACAAACAAGATAAAAACAAAGATAGTAAGCAAAGCAAACAAGATGAAAACAACAAGCAGCAAGTAGACTATCTACATGGCACAGGGCACAACCCAACCTACTGGAAGTAATGGTTGAGATCTTGGTCATTGATAGGAAGGTTGTTAGCCCTCCCGTCAAGTGATTGCAGACAACGTGTGTGTGTGCCAAGCTTCGCATGGACCAGTATAAGTCTATCGGGTTCCATTACCAGAACTTGGTGGTATTCTAGAAGACCTTTAAGTGATGATGACACTACTGCTTCATATATTGCATGCAACATAGGCTCTCATGATGGAACATGGTAGTTGTTTTTATTCTAAGAATGGTTCAAGTTTCTGAAATCAATGCATAAGTGAATTTCCCTAGATTTCTTATGTGCATAACCTAAATTAGAAACCTAAGTATGATGACGAACTTTCTAAGTAATCCAAACATCCAAAATCTCATTCAATGTTTTCTGTGTAAGGAGTTCAAATGACATATGTGTTTTACCTAGCTTTTGCTATAATGTCTTGGATCCTCCTTTACCTGGAATCTAATGTTGTATTATTTGTGTGTCATGTGTACTTAGGTCATCATCTTCCCATGTGGACACATCCTAGTACTGTTTTCTCAAGCGGTCAAAGACTCTTTACTGTTGCAGTGTGTAGTTTGTATTGAGACTAAATATCTTTAGATCATGATTGGTTTCCAGGTTGCTCTGTTCATTCATAGTGGTGCACCAGTGGGTTCTTCTATTTCTTGGCCCTTGACAGAAGTTATGCAAATCATAGACCTTCTTGAGGGAAGCAACACCCTTCGGGATGGGGTCACCTTTCTTGCCCTTAGTTGTAGTTTTCAATGGCTACTCATGCTAACCTTCATCTATTGTTATGTCCTTGACAACATCAACACTATTTGTAGGGTGCAGTACCACTTTGATTGTTACCACGTTGAGGTTGATGGTCCTTTGTAAGCCCAACATGAGTTCTTTGTACTCAACAATTTTGTTTGTGCACACGAACTTCAAGCAACTTGAAATCATGCATTTTCTATTGTTTTGGGCATTTAAGATATACTTGGTCCTTGAGTCGTCATGTGTCTTTGATTCGTCAAAATGCATGGCCCACAGCTTGTATGTACATGCACCGTTTGACATGCTAGTACTGCTGCTACTACTATTCCTACTACTACTGCTACTATTGGTACAATACACTGTACAAGTTTCAGTACCATTAGTTGGGAAAGGAAGGAGTCCCAACTATGTGTCTGGTGGGGTTGGAGCTGGCCATACAAGATAACACCCCAATGTTTTTTCTAGGAGGCAGTTTCCAAATATGAGTTCTATGAAGGCCAATGGTTCATTCTCACTATTAAGGGGGGTAACATTGTGCTTCATATACCTCTTGGAAAATACCCGGATTTGGTTGCATTTTCCCTTGTACGGAAGCCACATGTGGGACTAGTCTATAGTGAAATATCCATCCAGCTTGTTGGACTAGTCTCTACTGAGTAGTAGACTGTATGCTTCTGGTATGTCCACAACAAATATGTTGATGCATTGGTCGACTCGAGTGTCATGCGATAGTTAGATGATCACATCTCGCAATTCACTAATGTTCGGTACCAATGTTCGATCAAGTTGGATGATTCGTGTGGATGTATCACTCCATTGTGCATTGATCTTCTTCGCAATGGAGAGTGGCCTGATGTTGGCGACCACGCCAGAATCAACCAAGTAGTTGTGAACATTGTAGTTAAAAATCTGAAAGGATAGTAGGAATGGAGGGCAACCTGAGTTTGCTTCTTCCATATCGAGCATGTTGAGCACAATAGAAACTAATCGAGGAGGTGTGCTTGCTCCCTTGTTAGTAGAGATTGCGCTGTCTGTTGTTGTCTATCCCAATGCGCGCAACAGGATGTCTCACTGAGTCTAGATCTTAGATAACTTGAACAAACTAATGTGCGCCCAATTTTTCTTCATGTCATTAGCAATGTTGTATTCTAGAGGTGGTAGACACAATGAGGTGTCTGGTGTAGAATGAATGTTCATGTTGTGCAATGAACTATTTTGTAGCTTACTGCTCATGGATATACTCTTCTCCCCCACTGTCCTCCCGAACTTTTTTGTGTTTTCTGGTTTGGGGAGACTCGTGGATCCTCATCAACAGTCTCATCTTTTCTTATGCCTCCCCAAGTGTGAGGGAAGCCCCTTTACTCCTAATATTGTAACGATCGTTTTTCTTTTGGGCCTGCTTCTTAGTGCTCATTTTTGGCATTACTTGCAAGCACTAATACATGTTCACCACATGCCCAGAACTTGATGGTTCATCAGGTGCAACCTCTTTGTCATAATCGATGTCTTTTGGCTGCTCTCCATACTATTTTCTGCATCACGTCTATGACTACATAGAGGCTTTCAACTCGCTTCCAATCTGAACAAGAGTTCTCGTGGTGATGTTCTTCGTGGAATGAACAAAACTTGGGTTTTGTACACTTTTCAACCAGGAAAACATATTTCTTGGCAGTTTTTTCAGTGAACTAGTTGCGTCCTAATGAGATGCTTGCCTGTCCCTGCCTGGGTGGATGGCTGCTTGTAAATGTGTCTATTTTATATTGTTTAAGCTTAGACACTTCCGTAGTCAAGTTCTTGATGAGGCGAGTGAGGGTTTCAATATCAGTTGCTTCCTTGTCTCTACACTTGCTCGCCATCACTTGGGACTCCCTACTCACATATTTGGAGTCCTTTGCTCATTCTTCATCCTTGATGACTCCAATTATGTACAAGTATTTCTCAATAGCAATAGCCTCTTCGCAGTTTTCCAAAATTTTTGGTTTTGTAGCTCATCTGATGAACTGCGTAATGTTGGGCAGTAGTGTGGATGTGTAGTAATCAACAATCATGGAGTCATGAGGTTCAGTATCCAATGCGAACTTGTCCAATATGCGTGTAAACCTCTGATTGAGGTCTTTTACTTTTTCTTTTCCCTCCATCTTTAGGCTTCCTAATTCTTTGAGTAGAATGGTTGGGGTCTTATCATTGGCAAACTTTTCAAAGAACATGCATTTGAATGCACCCCATTTCTATATGGATTTTGGTGGAAGGTAGTGATACCATGTAGCTGCATGACCAATGAAGGTACATGGAAACAATTTACATGCTACCTCATCCAAGGGTCTGTGGCTGCAGGTAGAAGTTTTCCAAGTGATCTTCTACCTTAATGGTGTTGTTATGGTTAAACTTGATGTTTATTCTCTCCACTCGCTTCGACATATTGTGAAAGACACCTGGGAGAGTGAATGGTTCCTGAGTCATCCATTCCAAATTTGGGTCAGCCATCTCTTCTTCTTCTTCGTCCTACTCCTCTCTTTCAGAATTTGGTGGGTTTTCCTCTAAGTCAGTTGGTTCGTCTCCAGCTCTTCATCCTCTGCTGCCTTCCCCTCCACCTCCTATATCGGAGTCTGATCCCAAGATCACCAGAGTGTCTCATTCACCTTGCTGAAAGACCAGAGGTTCCTATGCGTCTTCAATAGCTTCTGCCATACCTTCAAATGCTGCAAGGACTGCTTCTTCCACCAATGATACAACAACTCTCGTAGGAGGGGTTTCGGTATTGAGAGATGATGCATTCAAAGGGGAGGGATCAAATGATATCTATTTATTGGGATTAACGTGAAGATCACGAGGAGTTCAATTAGATATCTCATAGGTGAACAAATTTGTAGGAGTCATTGTTATCTATAAAAATATTTCATAGTGTTCAAAATCATATTTAATATAATAAGGCTCAATTTCTTTATTTTTTCTACTATTTCTCATGTTAACTTTGAGTGGCAACATTTATAGGTTTTCATATTGCAAACTTTATTTGTTGTGCTCAGAATTTGACAGTGCAAATTGTTCAATTGATTTGGTTTAAATAAAGAGGTTTATTGTGTAGTATTTTTAAAGAAAAATTCTAGGAAATTTTGTCAATATATTTTTGGTGATATTACAATTCGCCACAATCGGGCATTTAGCCCTTTTAATTTCATGAAGTTTGATGAAAAAAAAGAGCTACTCCACTACAAGGAAGAATTAAAGAAATATTATGTTACTTGTATATTGAAAATTTATGATTTTCCTATAAAAGATAGGTTCCAAATCACGTGAAGGTGCACACAAATTGACCTGTCGTATATTTAGTGAGGAAAAATTTGTTTCCATCCATAGAATTATGTAAATATCTTCATTTTGTTGATCTAGATCACTAACCTATGAGATTAACTATATAAATTAGATAAGAAAATAAGTGGCATTATATTCCAGCCACCTATCCTATTTTTTTTATTATCATCATTGCAAGTAATCTACAATGATCATTTACTTCTTATACATGGTCCACATGGAATTTCCATGAGAAATAATTATTGGTAGATACAAAATCACTTCAAGTAGCCATATGAAAACATGCGATGCAACGAAAAGGTGCTAAAAATAGTCTTCTAATATTAAAGTTCTGCCCACTTAAAAAAAAACATAAGTGGACAAAAGTGTCATATCCCTCTTTTATGTTTACGTACAACTTCACTTTTAGAATAAGATACTTATGAAGTGGCACATTTGCATGGAAAAAGTAACTCCACAAAATATATATTCAAGCTATGATTGATTTATAACACTTTATAACTTTTTAGTAATGTTATAGAATTACTCAATTGAATAATTTTTTTTTTAAATTAACTTAAAATAAAACACCTTCAGTTCCATATTTCTTATACCTAAAATAAATTTTAACGAGGTGAGTTAATAATAGAGTTCAGGCTTTTGTGATCCATATCAAGATTGTGAGAGATTTTTCAACGAAAATCACATGGAGGTGAGTCAATATTCAATGTATAAAAAGTTTAGTGAACGAAAAATAGACTTTTGTTTCTTTCTCTTATGTTTTACTCCTCTTATACATAAAAATAAATTTTAATCAAGTGAGTCAATATTCCATGTATAAAAAGTTTAGTGAACGAGAAATAGACTTTTGTTTCTTTCTCTTATATTTTACTCTTTACGATGAAGTGTGTGGTTACCCTAAAACCCTTGTTTTTCCATTCATATAAAACATTAACATGATTACATATAAGAAACAGGGAAACTTTCAATAAATAAAAAAGTCACAGGGATAATATAGTTAGATCTTCATGAACTTAGATATAAAATAGATGTTTTATCGTTACTTTTGATTTATAAGAGTACAAATTCCACAACAAAAAATATACATACCAAATAAAACACTTATTTTTCTTCTAATCGATGAAAATGACATATAATGCAAAAACCAATAATAACACAAAATCGAACATCTTAACTCCATAAGTAAATGAAATAAATAAATAAATATATATCTAACAAATAGTTATATTTTATGAAAAGTAAAACCTTTTTGCATAGAATAAGATGCATTTGCAACATAGACTAACAACAGAAGTATATCGTAAAATATCTTCAATACTATATTTAGGAAAACAAAATATCCTACGCAAAAAAAGCACTTTAATTGAATACTCGTATAACCAAATCAAAATGACCAAATATTCTACACAGGAAAAGCACTTTAATTGAAGACTCATATTCAAAATGATATTTTAGTATTTTAATTTGATAATTCATATAACGAAATCAAAATGGTAATATTAGTGTTTTAACATGGTCTAAACTTTTTAGAGAGAAGCTTCTAACATGTACCAACATGATTATTTGCGGCAATTTATTAAGACAAAATAAATATATTTACATAAAAGAATTTCCCACTAGAAAAAACCAATAAACCAACAAATGACTCCCATACTTTTTAAATAAAAATCAATGATAAATTAAGTCTTTAATATAGTCATTTATATTGAATAAAATATAACATATATAATTGCTGCATTTCTAATTATATAATTAAAAATACATTTAAAAAAACACGTATAAAGGAAAATACACATTAAATCAAATTTGCATTAATTAACCATTCAATAATTTAAATAACGAACTTCACTGACTAATTTTAGTATTCATTTCCTTTTTATTAAATTTACAATATTTTCATCTTAAAAAATAATAAAAAATTCCTTACTTTTATCATTATTTCCATACTTCAAAGTGAAGGCTTCAACAGGACCTTGACCATGAAACGAATGATAGTTCCATTTGATTCTATATTTTATTTTGCTGTAATAAAAATCATTATATATCTTACTTTTTGTTCACCTTATTTCGAATAATAGTTCACCCAAAACGACACTCCTGAACCATTGCGCAGCTATATTTAATTTCGTGAACGTAAACTTTCTCACGTTGGCCGACTTAACATGTATATTTCGTTGAAAGGCATATGGAATATGCTATTAATGAGTATCTAAGCGTTCCAATAGATTGTGTGTCCGCTAAATTATCACTGATCTAAACATTCGGCCGCTATTGTTCTACGATATTTGAAATCTGCCGCGTTAGCCATTTGTATCAGAGATGGCCATGCTATGGAAAGCATGCGCTGTGCTGTTCGTAACTGGGATTTCAATTCCACTATATATAATTCTTCTACAATTCATGAGTGACAGGAATATGTATGGTGAAGCTCTATTTCTGGCGTGGCTCGTTTTGATTTTCTTTTTAGTGTTTACACTGTGCGGCTTATTTGCACGCGAGGGCGATGAAGAATTATATTTCCTGGCGAGACAGGCAGGCAGAAATTACAACACCTTTAATACAGTGGAGAGGAACATTGAGTACAGCAGTCCAGGGATGGCGGAGAGGTGCACTATTTGTCTCAACGATTTTCAAAATGGGGAGCGGGCTCTATTTCTGTTACCATGCATGCATTATTTTCACACAAAATGCATTGCTCCCTGGATTCGAACCCATTCCACGTGCCCCATATGTAAGAGGCCCATAGGCAGAGCCTCCAACGCTACATCGCGAGGAAGGGAGATCGCAGTGACCATTCTCGATGGCCCTGGGATTGCGGTTGGCTCGACTGGGAATTCTCGACTGATCATCGATGCAGAAGCTAGAACTGCGTAGGATATATATATATATATATATATATATATATATATATATATATAAATTTGCATTTCGTGCCATGTCTTTAATGGAACTTTTCTTTGATACTTAAGTATAAAGTCATTTCCTTAGCGTAGTCCTAATTATGAATAGGTGCATCATTTGAAGCTCTCATGAAATTTCGAGTTGTGAATGGTTGGATTTTAATTTTTTTTTGGGATATTTTATAGATATGGTTTCCAATATGTAACATAGTTATCGAAATGTAGTTGTATGTTCTTGTTCAGTTGAATACTGGAAATGTTCCTTCGCAAAATATGCATTTCAGATTTTCAATTAACTAACCATGTCTCGCCAAGCATCTGAGCACATCTGAGCCATTGACAAAGAGATATCTCATTCATATTGGTCAGTGGAGAAAAAAGCCCTTATGACATAGCATCAATCATCACTTCCGGGGCTTGCACCCGTAACCAGGACTTCCCAGGAGGTCACCCATCCCAGAACTCCTCTGGCTCAAGCGCGCTTAACTGTGGAGCGCTTATTGGGTTTAGGCTTGTAGTGCGATTATATAGTGAAAATCTTCTTCCAAATGAGATTTTGAAAACTATAGAAAATATATTGAGGTAATCAATAGGGGCAATCCAACTATAACTAAGAATAATCACATTAGTCAACATTTATTGGAAAATATGGGTTTCTTACAATGAAAAATCCATGCTCATAGAGAAGCATATGAATAAAGCATACCAAATCTTTAGAAAATATTGGGTAGATAAATGATTTTATATTAATTCCTTATCCTTTTTACATTTTCAAAAAGGATATGAATCCAACTACCTACCCAAATATTTTTTTTAGAATATTGAATAAAGGTATGATGGTCAACTAAAATTATGTGCAAATGCTTATAATTTTAACTTTGATATTAAAAAATATATACAAGCACTAAAACAATAAGTATCATGATTATCTACTTAGAAATCTTAATAAAAGTTTTATTATATTAGCTGCTAAAAATTTAAGTTAAGAATGTCCTCTTTAAAATGTAAACTATTGTGTGTCGTGTCCAATGCCAACCCAATTATTATCAGCATAAAACTAGTGAGACATATCATTTCATGCACAATTTATGGATATACAACTAACATGATTATCACACCTTCGATTTTTAAGCATGCACTATTGTCGTATAGTGATAATCCTTAAATCTATTGCTTTTAATGTCATCCATTTTTTAAGTATTAAGCATTCTAAACTCTATATACTTCATAAAGGTAATAATAACTTCTTCGGGAAATCAAGACTACTATGTGAACATTACTATCAACGTAGTTAAATATAACATTTCAAACTCAACCTTTGTGCTAGCGAATGAGAAAATATTTATATTATACAAAACAAGAAATATGAAAAACTCTTAATATTAAAGAGATAAATAAATATTAATGTGATGATTATTAATGAGTAAAGTTATGTTTAGTGTAGTAATTTTTGTGTTTACACTTGAAACATATATACCATATCTATGCTCAAGCTTAAAAACTGAAATTATATTCACTACTGACTGAAAACATAACTAACCTAGGATAAATACTAAAAAAAACAGCTATATTAGGGATACCATAAAAGAAATAGGGTATTTATCAAGATAAACGGAAGGGATTTAGGGATTGGTAAAGAGATTAAAATATTAGAATTATGATATTTATCTTTTTAATATTTTAATTGTTTTAATGACCGCTTTGATCTACGCAACTATGCGTGGGTCCACATAAAATAAAAATAAAATAACACATAATATGTTTTTCCGAGGGCTATTCATGAAAATAATATAACATATCCCCAACATTTTACAAATATTTTGCTGGAATGATTTTGAAAGTTTTTCAAATTTGTTAGCGGAGATTAAATATTTTAAAGGGATTTTAAGTTTAAGGGAATAGATCCCCAATGGGGGTGTCCAATCATCGCGACAGGTGACTGCACATTGGAGTGTAGAGTCGGATGGCCCTCCACATGCAAAACGAACAGAAATGTCGTTGCGACCTGGGCTCCTCCCTTGAGTGTTAATGTGTAACAATGATGTACTGAGATATTTTGTTTTTGAAACTATGATAATATAATGCAACTTTTTAACTGACCAAAAAAAAGCAAAGGGAATAATATCTTAAATAGTTTCTCATAATATTGTTTGGTATAATTTTTATAAAGGTTTTAGGAGAGAAAGACACTTAACAAGACGACAAGAAGATTATTAAAAACAAATTGCATAATTTTCTTAAAAATCATATGGGAACCATATTTACTAAGCTACTTATACATAGAAACCAAATAAATTTTGGGGTTTCCAACATTCACTTCCATAAGTGGCATGATGTAAGTAAGGTCTCACACTTCGTTGTGTCAAAGAAATGGAAGAAAGCATGGTAGCTTGCCGAATGGAAAACAACTAAATAAATTTTGGGCTTTCTACATGCACAACAAGAAAATTAATTTTTGGTTTTACACGTTTCCTACTTCACTAAAGAGAAATTGTAGAATAAAGAGAAATTTTGTTCACCACTTGATTTTTTGAGATAATTTGTTGGCCAAACTTGAAATCCAATTATGTATGATATTGAAGTGAATTCCAAGATTTTAGATTTTCATTTACACAACTACCACAAATAAAACCAAGTATCGTAGCTCAACATTTCAGAACATGAGAATGCCAAGAAATTTTCCATGTTTGAAAGGAAAATTCCAAAAAGAAATGATATGCACGGTGATGCAGGAACATTAGAGCTTCCAAGTCATTAAGTCTTCGATGTGAAAAATTTTAAAACTGGGGCCTTCAGCTTTAAGAAGAATTTATATTCTTCTATGTAAATAAATTGTATTTTCCAAGTTGGTAAATTTTATGAGTTTTTGAACTAGAAGATCCATAGGTTTATAAAATATATGGATACGTGAGATTTTTCCATAAGGAAAAACAAAATCGGCCGCAAAAAACATGAGATATTCTAGGGATATATTAAGTGACTTTAAAATTTAGAAAAATACCATTTTAGGAGTGATTTCAGGATTTAAGAAAATCTAATTTATGGAGTAATTTTAAGATTTCGAAGAGTTATTGCATTTCGTAGTTCTACTTATTGTAAGGCTATGGGGAATGAGAAATAATAGCCAAATGAATGTGAAATCAACTTAAGAGAGAAATTCTTAGCAATCTAAGTGAACAAGTAGAAATATTAAGAATGCAAAAATGAGAAAAAAGAATATTTTGATATTTGTGTTGTCCATGTAGAATCACATGATGTTAAATATTGCCTCTCATTACCAACGTTGGAGGAAGTTTACCAAGAGGACAATTGAGCAAGTCAATTGCCAATGCAACTATGTTATGTTTCTTGAAGAGGTCCATGGAAGTGTATTAAACCTGATATGATGCAAGATCCTAATTCACAATTTCAATCTTATGCACATCCATCTCAAAGTGATTGGAACACACCCTTTCCTTGGCAACCTTGTCTATCCCGACCCCAAAACCAATCTTGGCAATAAGCTTGGAAAGGAATACATGGAAGCCATGCACAATGTCCTCAATATTTTCCTCAATATCCTCCATACCCAAATCCATGTTATCCCTACCATTCACCTCAACTATAACCACAAATCCAAAAACATCCATCTCAAATATCCACTCCCACTCAACTACCTATACCACCATTTTGAAACCCACACAATGAAGTAGCTCAGACCACTTATAATGTTGAGGTAAAACACTTCTAAACATCTCCTCTTGATCTAAATAGTATTCATCTTAACTCAGGAAGAATATTACAAAAAGGAGATTCTCTTGATATCGTTGAAGGACCACATCCACAAGAAGAAGATTCAAATGAGAATACGAAAGGATCATGGCCTACATTTGATAAAGATCAAACATCAAAATCAAAGATTCAGAAAGCTCCCTCATGGTTACCATCAAATCCTCCACGTTTTCAAGATAACAATCGACAAAAAGAGGAATATTTGAATTTCATGGAAGAAGAAGACATCGAAGATGATCCAACTCATCAAGTGGACCAGGGGCATCAAAATTATATTAAAATATGGTTCTAGATAGTCATTAAGTTACAACAACACTCTCTTCTTCAACTATGTTTGATATTATCAAAGTCAAAGAATTCGATCTCTCAAATTTAGGTACATGTCAAAGCATACATTTCAAGGTTACAGATTAATTTTTTTTTCATCTTGATGTGCACATGGCTCCATTGGAAGCATTCCTACACTTGAAAATGATTTTGTTTTCTTCCAGGTCGAGTAGGACAGGAAAAGAAATAAAAAATGAAAAATACGAAAATAAAGATAAAAATTTCAAGTGAAAACCTTCTTTGAGGCACTCGAGATTGGCTCATTGATTGAAAACCTCAATGAGTCAGTCAATGGGTTGAGAAAAATGAAAAAAAGAGTAAAAAAAGGATCTTAGGTGAAAACCTCCTTTGAGGTGCCTAGGGAGACCTACTAGTTGAAAACCTCATTGAGGTAGCTAGTATGCCTAGAAGAAAAAGAAAATTAATTAAAAAATCTTTGCTCCATGTATCTCTCTGATGAATGTAGGTTCTCTCCACTGTCTACAAGCGACAAAAACAAGTTGGCACCAAAGAAAATAAAAAATTGGTCAAACTTCTAGTCAAAGGAAGTCAAACTTTGACTTTCTCCTCCTTTCCCCAGATGCTCCAGAAGGGCCAAGGCCATGCAAATCCATCACCCTCATTTATTTATACCATCTACCCATCATTCCCAAGATTTTACCATTCATTTTCCTTGTTGTCCTAAAATACTACAGGAATGCTCTGTTTTACTACAGGAAATATAAATACACAGAGAAGGTTCCATTTTCCAAATCGTTTCAGGTGGAGATGCATATGGATTATGGTAACATTCTCAAACGATTTCAGCAAATTCTAGTGCACATTTTTTGGCAAATCGACCTCCATAATCTACAACCATCTTTTAATTTTCTTAATATTTGTGCATCCATTTAAAAATTGTTTCATGGGGAGATGCATATGGATGATGGTAAGATGCCCAAGCAATTTCAGCAAATTCTAGTGCACAATTTTCAAGAAATTGACCTCCATAAACTTCATCCATTTTCCATTTTTCTCGTGATTCGTGCATCCATTGGCCAAATGTTTTTTATGGGGAGGTGCATAAGGATGATGGAAACATGCTAACAAAATTTCAAGTCAATCCATTCTACCTTTTGGAAAATATGGACAAAACAAGGATGCTACAGGGTTTCTTGTAGTACTACAGGTGTCATACTTTACTATAGGAAATAGGGTGAAACCTATGGCAAGGTACGAAAAATGAAATAAAGTGTGGGAAATGTTCCTAATGGTGGAATAGGGTATAGGGAAGGTGAACATCACCCATGGCGAAGCCCAACACTCCAAGGAGGACATATTTGACTAAGATAACTTACTCATGGTAACTAGAAGACATAGGTTTAGAATCATCAAGCTAGGAAGACCTGTGTAGAACAAAACAAAGCAAATTATCACCTCCAGAGGACCATGGATCAATCATCAATTAAGGAATAAACACATATTTCATTAAATTTGGAAGTATTCAGTGGATCTAGAATATATAACTTTAACTAGATTAAGTTTTTTCAAAATGGGGAATTAGAAATTCACTTGGTTCACTAATTTTAATGTAGATATTCATCATTTTTTGTGAAAAAATTATCATGATAAACTTTATTAAACAATTTCATGTGAACTTGCAAAATCAAATCTTTCACGTCTAAATCTTGGATTCCTTACATTATCTATTTTAATATTTTTATGGTTTGTATTAAAATATGAGGTTGTTAAGGTTGTTTTATGAAAATAATGATGTGTATTTTACTATTATTAACCCATTTAATTATAATCTAATATAGTAAATATCATGTATGTGTTAAGTTACAATTATTACTAAGACAATGTTGGCACAATTTAAAAGTCTATCACCTTTGCAACACTAGTAATATCGTTGAAGATTTAAAAAATCTCATAGATCATTGAGTTTACAGTCATATTGGATTCAAAGGGGCACAAATAGATAGATAAACTTACACATCTCCTCATACTCGGTTGTAGGATGAGCCTCTCGACTCAATTACTAGTCATTTTAATGATTAAAATCAATCACGAATTAGAATAGTAACAAAGTAGTACAATTTGATTATTTTCAAATACAAGAGGAAAGAGAGAAAATTGACTAAACTATTTATTACAAATGTTTAGTTTTTATTGTTGCTGTCTTTAAGGATATTTTTGTGAAAAGAACATATTAGCATTCATCTAAAACTTAGATTCCTTACATCATTTCTATTAACATTAATATTTATATTTATGTATTAAATTTGACTCATGAATAATAGATTTTGTAAAAAAAAATCTTACCAATAAAGTTTTTTAACAATATATTAATATTGTTTTTCTTACTATTATTGACCATTTTAAATTGACACTAACTACTTTTCCTTAGTTGAGTAAAAATTTATTATAATAGTAAAAAGTTGGCACCACTTCAAAATCTATAAGAGGAATATATTTATATGTCTAATTGTGTTGTTCAATGATCAAAATATTTTTTTATAAATTAGAGTGCAACAAAATATAAAATTTGATTTATATCAATTATAATAAGGAATATTAAGGAAAACTCACTTCAAACATTATTACAAGTGTCTAGCATCTATTCATTAAGTGTTTAAATGATTTATATTAAATAGAATACTAATTAGGTACCCCACTACTGTTTTAATAGACCAAGTTTAGAAGATGTTTTTAAGTTTATTATTGAATTTGATTATGCATATTTGATATGGCGAGAAGGCATGTTGGTCAAATAAAGCTTTGAAACCTTAAATATTTTATGGAAACTTAAATATTTTATGGCAATGTCATGTAATTTGTATCAACACATGATTATAAAACTCCAAAAATAATATGAATGTAATATTTTATACACAACAAATATTGAAAAGTGTATTTGAATGTATATTAATAGATCCTTAAAAAAAATTATATTCATGAATCATATAAACCTAATCTTAAGATATTTGTTCTTGCAATATTCTTTCTTTGGCATCCATGCCCACACTATGGTATTAATTAGAATAGAATAGAACCAAGTTTTGTGTCATCAAGATTTCATATCCAATATTGCTCTAAAAAATTTCCGTTGTATTTCCCTGACATAGGCTTCCAGTAGTCAACCTTTACATGAAGAGTCTCAATTTCATTATCCCTACAGATATTTGAGATGGATTTTGCCATCCAAATCATCTCTCATGCATCCTCATTTCCTGATCTAACTAGCAACATCCTTCCTTTCTCAACATCAATCATCAGATTGAATGTTGGCTTTGGCTTGTTTCATCTGGATCCAACATATATTGGTTCATCTATCGAATTATCAAAATCTCCATCCATAATACTTGAGATTACATGGAGTGCATTACAATCAACATCAATGCTTTGCCTTCTCTTGGGCTAGAAATCCTCAAAAGATGAATCACTTCCATCTATTATTTTATGATCATTATAGATTCCATCTAATGTATCAAGAACTCTTTCCCAATACACTACTTTATTTTTCCATTCGTTTGTAACAGTTGGTGAATCCTCATTCCTGATAGTGTCTTTCCAAATTTTTATGTATGATGTTATCCCTTTGTTTAGTTCTTTTAAATAGACATCATTCTGTTTGGAAGCTCGAAAAGATGTCTTCCCTATGGGAATTATAGGTCAACCTTCATCATCTCCATAACTCAACTTGTTATGACCACTCAGTATCTCTAATTGATTCTTTGTACCTTAGTATTGGAACATCATTGAGTACAAGAAATTGGAAGTATTGGACATTAAGATGTCCAAATAGTGCATTTTTTCCCTCCTTGGTGTATCCATTAAGGAAACTTTTGAAGTCATAGACCTTGTCAGTAAGTATAGGTGGAAACACTCGATTTTCTTCAATTATGCGATATGTATCCATCATTTCAGGTTAAGAATATATATCTTTACTTTTTAGGTTGGAAGATATTCTTCTGCAGGTTCCATCTATGTATTCATGAGTGTGCCCCACAGATGAGAACCCAACCTCAATAGGGATGAAGACACCAAGTGAAGTTAAAGGTGATAGAAACATGAAAAGATAGCGATTCTTATTATCACTTGCTGCATTGTCCAACTGTAACAATAAATGTCGAGGAAGTGGTTTAAAAACAACATTTTTACTTTTTGATCTTCCATGAGATATAAAATCATCCTTGTACACTTGACATTTTTAGTAAATACAGGTGTCAAGTAATGCAATTGTAAGTGGGTTTCTTGAACTTCCACTTTCATAAAGTAGATAACCATACATATCCATTTGTGGGTATTGAAGGTCTCTTAAGCACTTTGCAAGGGATGTAATAGTAAATTATGATCCCATATGTACAAATGGTAAAGAGAAATGACCAAAACCTCTTGTCTTATGCCCATGTGTAAGCATACCTATCAATGACAAACCTAATTTTGTTCCTAGAATAGATTTTGATTTGACACGTAGCCTTGGGATTGATGTCTTTGTTTCGTCCATTTTATCATGGATAATGCTCAAATAATCCTTTGGAAACTGCTCTAACATAATTATCTGGGCATAGTAGAATTATCTTCCACACATAACAATCTTGTTATGTTTTTTCAACCTACCTCGTGCCTTTTCGTCCAACTCTTTCGTAGTTTCTGACTTCATTTGTGCTTTCAACAAAATATATTAACTGTATTTACTGAAGTTGGTGTTATTTGAAAATGCCACATCTCGAAACTTAGTATTCCAGATCTTGCTTATTGTTGACTATGATATTGATGGGTAATTGAGCTTTTGAAGAGCCTCATTGATCTCTTTTGACAAAGAATTTTATGTGTAAGTTGAAGGAAGCAATCTTAAAGGAGAATATGTTCCATCTTCTTCAACTTGACGTGTTTGGTTTGGTGAAAATTCTGAATTATCCATTACAATTTTGTGCAATATTTCTATGGCTACCTTTCTGTGAGCTCGTGCTTTGCATGTTTTGGTGTTGCCATGAATAGCTTTGATCTATCCATGTTGGAAATAATGTTGGTAGTTATAAAATGTTCTTTGAGGAATCTTATGTATCTTATACCAGGCTTTCTTAAAAATAATATTCCCATTAAATCTCATGTCCTTTACATTTCTAGAAATAGGTGGTAGGCCATGGCCATGGCTCTTTCACATGATTGTGTTTGACATGAGTGAATTTAAGACAAATTCCCTAATACCATTTTTATTTATTTGTCTCATACCCCTCCTAGCACCTGCAATGGCCTTCCTATCCACATGTTGAAGAAAATATTTTATACAACATACACCTGCTACCAAAAGTCGAATTGCTTTCACTTCATCTATTTTTGTTTGACATTTTGCAATTTTTATTGTAGCCATAACTCGTTTAATCCTTTTATATGGCCTTGTTACATGCATATCAGTTGAGTTTCTATCTTTTTCATTACAAAGATACCCATCCCATTTGTTTAAGGGATTTTTGTCCTCTATAACATCCCATATCACCATTTCCTTGGGTGGCTCCTTGAACTTTTCCTTGACCCTTAATATCACACCTTTGTTATCCACCAATTTATTTATTGGCCATCTAACCAAAATATATATAGACTTATCCCCCATTCTTTATATCTCACAATTTCCATCTATCTCTTACAAAAATCACCAAATTCCATTTCACCTAGTGTTTCACTCCTCAACTATGTGCTCCTCGCAGACATTAACTAGCATTCCTTTGGCAATGCACATGCTCGTTCCCATGCATTAATGTGTAAGAGAAACCTTTGTACATATGAATCTAACCCTATCTTGGGGAATATTTATGGCATGATCACGATAGTGACGCTCGAAATCTGATTCTGGCCAAATCTCATATGATTCCAATGCACCCTTAATGTATGCTCAAATCCTATTGGATGTGGTTGAGGAGCATCATGTTTTAAGACATTCTCAATTTTAACCACTATGAATCCTTTATTTACCATATTTATATGCATTTTATGCCCAAGCTTTGTATTGAATATGGAGCCCTCACCCAACTTCAATCCATGTTGCAGAAGATCTACCTTGTCTCCAATAGAAAATGTAGAAGAAACATTTTCAGCTATAAACGAATGTAAATAAGGTTTGCACCTATAAACGAATGTAAATGGAATGTGGGATCCAAAGTGTGCCCACACTCATTTCAAGAATAGCTTAGTAGTGGGTTCTATTGTGATAGTATTCTTGCAGGCCACTAGAATGGCCATCTTAGAGAATATGTCAATGACCAAGAAAACACAAGCATTTCCATGCTTAGTAGAAGGAAGGTGCAACATGTAATTCATCAATATCGATTCCCAAAGATGAATATGAGTATGCAGAGGAGTATATAGGCCTTTTTTCTTGATAGTCAGTTCAGAAATGGCATGGGTAGTGTAGGATCTGATGTACTTCCAACCATCCTGTCGAAGGTTCGGTAAACAAAAATACATCTACAACACTACCACTATTTTCTCTACTCTGAAATGTCTAGCAACCAAAATGTAGTTCAACTCTGATATCATTTTCATGCACTCAACTAAAGGAACACAAAGGTGTCCCAAATGGCATAATTATGCACCCTGGAGGTGAAAATGAGGATTTTTCTTACCTTCCAAGAGCATCTGGTATGTGTTGTATAATTCTGGACTGCTCTTGTAAAGATGTGGTGACCCCAAAGTCCCATGTCCATAATATTCTAGCATAGTGGCCAGTGCTATGACCGATAGTCAGTTAAGGAAACATGTAATATTATTGTTGCTATCCTTCTTGTACTTAATGTTCAAATGGAATTGTTGTAGGTATGCGGACAATTTATGATGGTGATCATTCAACAACTTTCCTTGTGTCTGTATGAACTGCAGAGGCTAGTAGTCTGTGTGGCCGACCATTTTGTTCCCCATAATGTAATGTTTCCATTATAGGTAGGCCTGCATAATGGAATACATCTCTTTTTCATAGGTGGGATACTTTTTGGCTTTGTCTAAAAGTGTAGCACTATGATATGCCACTTGATTTCCCTGCTTAGTAAAAAAAACTACACCAATAGGATAGTTGGAGGCACTTGTCTAAATATCAAATGATTGTTGTAGGTATGGTAAGGTGAGTAATAATGCAGAGCAAAGGCAATGATTTGACTCAAAAAACCTTCTATTCAGATTCATACCAAATAAATTTGTTTTTTCGCCACCCTTGGTGACTTGACTCAAAGTCCAAGTGATATGAGAGAACCCCAACATGACCCTGTGGTGGAAATTGGCAAGAACAAGAAATATGCGGAGCTCTATTAGAGTGGTTGGGTCTAGCCAATCCTGGATAACTTTTATCTTGGCTGGGTCTACATGCATATTCCTCTCATCAATGATGTACCCCATATATGAACCTGGGTCATATCAAAAGTGCATTTATCCAAATTGGCACACAATGTGTGTTGTCATAGGATTTGGAGGACCTGTCAAATATGGTGGAGGTGCTCTTCCCAACTGTGGATGAGGATTAGGATGTCGTCCAAATACACTACCATGAATGAGTTGGTGAAGGGCTTCCATAAGTTACCAATCAACCTCATGAAGGTTGTGGGGGAATTCTTCAACTTGAAAGGCATGGCCAGCCATTTGAAAAGACCCTCATAGATTTGAAGGCAGTATTCAAACATCAGAGGGTTCAATTGTTACCTGGTGATAATCAGAATTCAAATAAATCTTGCTGAAATATTTTGTCACCTTGAGTTGCTCCAAAACGTCATTAATTCATGGGATTGGATACCTATTATGGAAATTGATCATATTCAGTGTTCCATAGTCAATACAAAGTCTACAGGTCCCATCCTTCTTCGGTACCAACACGAATAGGCTCCCATATGTTGATTAACTTAGCCTGATTTGGCCTTTCTAGAACAACTCCAAAATCTAGCCTTTGATTTCATTATTCTCCAAAACATAGCATTGATAAATAGACCCATTGGGTAGTGACCTGACAATGTAGGGGTGTGTGTGGGTGAGCTAAAGATGTCTCTTTACCCCTCCACAACCTTTTCCTTCTACTATTTCCATGCGAAAGAGCCCTATCATGAGGTCGTGGATTTAGCCATAATGTTTTTCTTTCCCTGAGGGTGAATCATAAGGAAGACAGATTTCCTAGTACATGAAAATCTTACTTCATTGCTTCACAAATATCAAAGGGATGGTGATAGGATGTGCTAACTGTAGTATCTTGTATAACTTATTTCCCAAAGAAATAATAATATTGTGAGACCTGGACTAATACACGACATGATGCTTCCACAAGTATGATCAACCTAATAATACATCAAAAACTTCAAGAATAGTAACATCATGTAATACCTCATTTGCTAAGGGCTTGATTTTTGAGGGAAGGAGATACTGTTGGCTGACGTGGAGATCTCATTCTTGGTGAGCCAATGTAGTTAGTACGCCGAAACAATTCACGAATTATGGTAAAATTGGGTTCTTTTCGCTTCTACTGTCAACAATGAACTGCAATAGAGAACCCTTCACCCACATCTTTGAGTGGAAGAAATGATCTCCCTCCTCTAAATCTTTGAGCTCAATATTAGATATCTTGGTGGTGGAAATAGTGGTACTAGGCTCTGCATCAATAATCTGCTTCCCTTTGTCATTTCCCTTGTCTGGTTCTGACTCACAGTCAGAACATCCATCTGATTTAGAAGTCTTAAGCTTGGCCACCATTGGTTGGCTCGACACTCACTTGTGTTGTGAGTGAGGCTCTTATGTAACTCACACCATTTCCCTATACCCTTATTTTTCTTCGTGGTGTTATTATTTTCTTCCGAATTCAGTATATTTACCTGGGTCTCCCAACCTTGGCATTTTCATTTTCTTTTACGGTTCAAGGGGGCCTTTCCCTAGCTTCGGATTCATAGATCCAAATTCTTTCTTCCTTTTTGTAAATTTATGATCGATCCTAATAGCATATAGATACGTGACGCCAAGCGAGGAGATTTCCATGAACTCCATCTCATCTTTGATTTACTTATCCGGACAACCATGGTACTTGAGAACTAAGTGTTGTCCAGAATCCTTAATACCCAACTAAATGTGGATCCTTGAAAAATAATTGTAAAATCTTGCACGTCTTAGTCCCTTCCCTACTGTAGCATGGTCAATTTTATGTATTTATCTCCATATCTCTTGACAGGGTAATATTGTTCCTTGATGGAATATCATAAATAATTCCAAGTGGGTGCGGCTAAAAATGGTGAGGATTCCCTCTCATCCTTATGTTCATAGTAGGTTTCCCACTAGTCCTTGACATGGGAGGAAACATTGAGAAGTACAAAGGTAATCTTTTCCTGATTGGAAAATTCATCACTAAAAAAATATCCTTCCAAGAGATTTAACCATATATCTATGATGTCTCCATCTATCTGTCCTTCAAATATGGGAATGTCAAAGTTGAATTATACTTTAAAGGAGTGACGCCTCCAAAGGAGCTAGTAGATGAATATCTGTGACCTGTACGTAGCCACCAAAGAATATGTGTAAAGTTATTCGTCATCACGTTCCTTTGTCGCTCGAGTGATTCCTCGAGAAATATTTTGAAAGGATCTACTACCCCCTCATATTTATTTTCTTACATGATGGGAGATTGTCAGGGAATGTAGGGATAGTATTGCAAAGGTTCAACCAGTTCGAGCCCTAACTTCTTTTACCTTGACCTTCTCGGTGACATGCAAAGAAAAAAATATAAAGAGAAGACTTCTCTGATACCATTGATCCATACTTATACTTAAATGCAACAAAATAAAGATACAAACATAAACGTTCATATGCATCAGTAATAAAACTTCATTTCATTAATATCAAAGAACTGGAATATGTTTACATATAGAATGGAAATAAAATAGCTTAGACGATGGTAGCTTATCTCTGAGAAGAGATATGGTAGCTACATGCCATTGAATTCTGTTACAATGAGGCTCAAGGGCCTTTTTATTATTGGTCGACAAGGGAAAACCCAAAACAACCAAAACCCTAACCCGATCATATGGAACACCAAGAGTTTATGGGCCTTGTTGGGGTTAGTTAGGCAATGCATTTTTAGGGGTTTTAACTTGATCATATGATCTCATTCGGTAGATATGATACCTTGTTGGAAATATATCTCTAAGTACTATGGGATTTTCAGTAGGGGCCGACCCTTACCTGTGGATTTAGCACTGCTGCAAGCCTAAAAAAAAATCGTTTAGGGGGTCAAAATAGCTCCGCAAGTTCTAAACCTAAAAAACTACTAAAAATAGTAGATGCTATTATAATCGAGGAAACATATGAAATAAGTGGTTAGCCACCAATATCCACCTAGATCAACCAACAATAATAATAATGGTCCTACACTATCATTATAGGGACCTAACATGCCCCTCTCCTTCAAAAAAGTGTTATCCTCAACACTTTGGTAGTTTTAGATGCTTCTATATAAAATTCTCATCCTCCCATGTGGAATCTTCAATGGTAATTTCTTCCACTTAATGAGATACTCTAAAATTAATCCATTTCATAACTATTGAGTTATTGTTCTCATGAATTCTTAATGCTCAAATATGACTTTTGCTTCTTTGTCAAGTTCTAGCAATATTGCTTGAACTATGAGATTTCCATCGATAACCTTGTTTAAGCATGAAACATGGAAAGATGGGTGTACTTGAGAAGATACAGGTGGCTCCAATATGTATGCCATAGTAACATTCTTTTGCATCACCTTGTAAGGACCATAGAACCTAGGTGATAATTTATTATCCTTCCTCAATTTCTTGAGTGACATTTGTTTATATGATTATAGTCATTAAAAACCTAGACATCTATATCAAAAATTCTTTCACCGCGATGCTGATATTCCATTGTTTCATTTGATTTCGTACCATAGTGAAGTTAGCCTTTAAGAGCTATAGAACCTATTGTTTATGCTCAATGGGATCTTCCAAAAGTTGAACCTTAGAATTTTCTCTTAAATATGATGTGATGGATGGTGGATGATATCCATAAAGTTCATAAATAGGTTCATTTTTGTTGTAGTATGGAATGAAGTGTTATACCACCATGAAGCTAGAGGTAACAACTTGACCCATTGTGTTTTTTTATAAGATACAAAGTAATGAAGATATCCTTCAAAACATTTGTTCACTCCCTCAATTTTCCCATCAGATTGAGGATGATAAGGTGAGCTAATTGAGTTCCAAGACAAGAAAATCATTTCGTCCAAAAATTTCCAGTGAAAATGGTATCTATGTCACTTACAATCGTTTTTTGGTTTCCATGTAGATTTTGAATTTTTTCAATAAATGCAAAAGAAATTGTAATAGATTTAAAATAATAAGATAATGCAGAAAAGCATGAAGTGTGTATACTTGGCAAGTCTATCAACTACCACAATGACGACACTCTTTCCTTCAGGCTTGGGTAAACCTGTGATAGAATCCATTGAGACCTCCTCCCAACAGCAACGTGGAATAACTAAAGGTTGTAATAGACCCTGAGACTTAATTCTCTCAACTTTATTTTTTTGGAAAACCAAACATTTTGCCTCAAAATTCTAAATATCATATTTAAGGCCATCCCAAAATACATCCTTCTTAACCCTGTGGTAATTTTTTAATAATCCCAAGTGCCCTCCTAAGGGGGAGGTGTGCAATTCCAAAATAATTGGGAATTATTACAAAGATATAAGAAATCTTTGTACCGTAATGAATCATTTTCCAGCTAAATGTATAAGATGTATTGGGATCTTGCTACAAATTTTGAATGAGTGTCCACATATCTTTTTCATTCTTCCATTAATCTCTTGCTTCAGTTAACCAATGAGGTGGGATAATAGAAATGAAGCAAAGAAATGCTTCCACATCCTCATACTTTCTTGAGAGTGCATCTGCAACAACATTTGGCTTCCCTTTTTTTATAGATGATTTCAAAGTCATAAACCAACATGTTCATGACCATTTTTTATCCTCTTTTGAAGTTAATCTCTTTTCCAAAAAGTATTTAAGAAATATCATAATATGTTTCTATCTTGAATTATTTTCCCATTAGGTAAGGTCACCGTTGCTTTAGTGCATGAAGTCTTTCGAACATCTCCTTTTCATAAATATGATTGTGCAAACACTTTCCATTGATTGGAAAACTTTCAAAAGAAATGGGTCTTCCTTCATGCATTAAAACAACACCAATTCCATTCCTAAGGCATCACATTCCACAATCAAGGCTTTTGGGAAGTCACGGGTAGCTAGAACCGATGCTTGCTATATTGCCTCTTTAATATGTTCAAAGGCCTTAGTTGATTTTGGAGTCCAAGAAAATGCATCTTTCTTTAGCAATGTTGTGAGATGGGTTTTTATTCTCCCATAATTCTTAAAAAAATGTGCAATAATACATTGTCAACCAAGAAATCCTCAAATATTATTTATGGTTGTGGTGATTTTCCATTCCTTAATGGATTTAATTATCTTATGGTCTACCATAACACCCTCATGAGATACTATATGAACCAAATATTCCACTCATGTACTCCAAAGAAACATTTGGAGGTTTTCTCATATAATTATTTCTGCTCCAATAGTTTTAGCACCTTGTTAACATGTTGAACATGATCCTTCCAAGACTTGTTGTAGATTAGTATCTCATGAAAAAATACTAACACAAATTTTATAAGTAAGGGTTTGTAAATGGAATTCATTAAACCTTGAAATGTGGAAGGTGCATAGTAAGGCCCAAAGGCATGACCAAAAATTCATAATGACCTTCACAAGCTCTGAATGTTGTTTTTAGAACATTTTTAGTCTTCATTACAATTTGATGATATCCTAAATGAAGATCCATATTAGTGAAGTAAATTGTTCAATGTAATTCATCCAACAATTCATCAATGACGAAGGAATGGGAAATTTATCTTTAATAGTGAGTTTGTTGACTACATATAATCCAAACACATTTGCCATGATACATATTTCTTGTGTGTGAAAATAGTAACGTAGTAGAGAATGAACTTTGAAAAGGTTGAATTATTATGACCTCTAATATTTTTGTAACCAGATGTTCAATTTCACCCTTTTATGCATAAGGATATCTGTAAGGCATGATGTTTGGAGGAACACTTCCTGGAATCAAATGAATAACATGATCATGATCATGATCACAAATAGTTGGGAGGCCTTTGGGAGTGATAAATACCTTGGAATGATTGTCTGGGATTTTTTGGAGATTTGAGAGAAATACATTATTTCAACATTTGAACCTCTAGTGAGAATAATTATGCAATTATTCCCCATTATTCTTTCTTAATAATATTTATCATGCCATTAAAACAAATTATCTTTCTTGTTTTCCTATGATACCCATTCATTCAACTCCCTTTCCTTACAAAAAAAAAAAATTAAGCAAAGTTTTGAAAAGTAAAACCTACCATCCCCAGTTACAATACATGTCTGAAAACATGCTAGCCTGTTAGCATCTTTGAATTAAGTGAAATTTAGAAGACACATCGTTACACCATACATCACTAACCCCGTGGGTGGGGTGTTGGAGCCACTACTTACTCCTCAAAGAAAAGATTACAGACTCTCTTTGGTATGTGGGAGAGTTGAGGTGAAAATTCCTTTGCATGTACACAATGAGGGGGTATTTATAGCCAAGGGTGAAGCTGACCCTTGTGCTATTCGACTACCCTCATGAATGTTTGAATTCCATGACTTTTCGACTTTAGATGAATATTTGTACAACAAGTGGATCTCTTGAACTTCCACGTTACATTACATTGATTGACACTATGGGCCATATTAGAGATGTGGATGACATGACTCATGATGTTACTCGACATGACGGGGTAATACATTCGTGTTGTTGTTGGTGTGCATGTCAAGCTACAATGGCTGGGTGATGGATGTCCTCATGGTGTGTCACAGCTCTCACCTCCGCATGGCAAGTTGACAGAGTCTTTGATGGTCATTGGTTCGCTTGATGTTGCTTTTTTCACATTTCTCCTTGCTTTTATGTTGGTAATCTCGATAGTTCGTTCGTTCCTGAAAGGTGCATGTTTGTTCATTCGTCCATCTGTTCATGAGCACATCTTGCATATTTTCTCATACGTCCATCCACGAACACTTCCTTTCTCAATCATGCATTTACAAGCATATTTGTGCATCCATTGGTGAACCAGTCCTTCTCCATGTGCTCCCTTTGTTCATCCCGTTCGTTGTTGTGCCATGTTTGTTTGTGTACCTATACTTGTGGCCACTCATGATGAGACGACATCAAATCCAAAAACCTCCTATTCTACCATGATACATGGTCATTTTAGATGCAGGTGGTCGGGAGAGGTAACAAGGATGTGAGGTGGGATGGAGGGTCTAGGCACTACTGATGAAAATTGCGCAAGAGTCACCGGGTGATAGAGATGGGAAAACTAGATTGATAGTGACTGTCCGCGAGGTCTGGCTTAGCTGGAGGAAAAAACTACACAGTTTTTGAGGGGAACAATCTAGGTTACATGAAGGCTGGGTAGGAAAAATATATGCAGTTTCCAGAATGAGTAGGTAGTGGGAGCTTGGCTGCCCAAATTGTGCAAGTCCTAGAGGGAACTGGCAGCTGGCTCTCGGGACACTAGCAGCAAAAAATGCTCAATTCCTGGAGGGAACTAGCAGTTTTCTATTGGGTCACTAACAGCAAAAGCTGCACAATTCCTGAGGGGAACTCACTGTTAGGTGTTGGAGCTTGATAGAAAAAATTTCAAAATTCCTGGAGGGAACTCGCATTCTGCTGCCAGGAGCTGCTGGTAGGAAAAAACTGTGCTGATGCTGGGAGGCTGGCTTGCTGATCACCTCTACATTGTTTCAAGTTGAGTGGACTACCAAGCAATAGAGAGATTTCTCATGAAAACTGCACAATTTTCTGGGTGAGGAGTTGATCAACTATCGGGAGGCCTAGCTAGAAAAACTGCGCAATCTTCGGAGGGAGACAACGACTGGCACTTGGTGTCTATCCGGCATGTCTACACAATTTTCTTAGCTAGGAGGGTGGGTAAGGTCTACAGCCTCTGTGCAATTTTTGAGTGGAGTGAGTCTCAGGGTGGCTGCCAGTTTAAACTCTCTGGTTGACCAGCATGAAGGCAGATTGATTAGCTTGCAGGCAACACAACCTAAAATTATTTTCTTGGTGCTTCTACACTGTTTTGGGTGATAGTCGATCGAGTCGATAATGGGTGATGGTATGGCTCTCGGAGGGGAGTCTAGCCATCAAAACTTAAGCAAAAAGGAATAAGTGTGTGAACGAGTGAACGATGCATATGTGATCCATAAACACATACTCACATGACTTGGCAATGAGACGACTCAAATCATCTAGACCCACATGTTCAACATGAATGATCTGCAGTGCAAGTGACAAGAGCGACACTTGTGATTGATCATTGGTCGACTGTGATGATGCTTGTGTGACAGCGAATGTGACTCCATGTGTGAGTTTGATATATGTTTTCATAGCTAACACAACATGTACACATGAAGCAAAGACCTTTAGCATGACGAGAACATGGTCACAAGCATGACTTCGACATCAACATCCAAAAACTTGGGTTAAATGAACAAGAAAGGTGGATGCAAAGACTCACACAAGCTCACAGAGTGAACCCAATGTGTGTAGTCAGCAAGTGAAACTCTCAGGGGAGGCTCCGAAATTGGGAACAGGCCAAAGTTTTGGAAAGTGGTTGTAACCGCTACAACACTTGGTGACACACTACTAGAACTCCAGCTTCTCTTTTTTTATTTGTTGGTAGCACATGGCCTTGGTCTTTGGGGAATATTGAATCTTTGTGCGTGTTACATCGGCTTCTCCACTTACCCCATGGACATACATGGTTCACCTTTTCCCAATCAGTCAAAACACAATCAAAAGTTCATCTTGATCACAATGTTTCGAATTTGGGAAGGGTAGTTTATATCACAAGTTGAATATCTTTAGAGTATAAGTTTTCATCTTTGGTGTTGCTCCACTACCAGCAAGCCTGGAAATACCCCAATGGAGTCACACAAGAATAGACACATTGCTCCACTACCAGTGATCCTAGTCAGTACCCTGTTGGAGTTGCATGCTTCACCTCTCTGCGGAGGAAGCCTTCCTCTTCTTTCACCTTTGTATTTTTTTCAAGAGGACCGTGCAACTTATTTACTTTTGGGTAGAAGAGGGATCCTGACTTATTGGAGTAGGAGAGGTTGTTCCTTTAGAGAAGCATGTAAGACCTCTAACATAGGTTTTGTTGTTTGGATTTTCCACTTCTTTGTTCCTACTAGTTGGATGAGCTTGAACACGTAGAGCAGAAGGCTCAATATATGCATGGGGCTTCCCAATGTGGACACAGGTTCATGGTTGGACCAAAAATCCCCTTGTAGATGGCTCGTATTTTCCATCAATACTTCATCGCTGAAGGCTATAACCAAGCACAGAGAAGACAAACACAAAACTTGACCAAGTGCTACAATGTCACAAGTCTGTTCAAATTTCATCCACATACTCAATTCAAAATCTGCAACGTAGTAGTTGGCAGCAATTATTTATAGAAACAAAAATAGTAAGATATCAATAAAGAAAACAAACATAAACAAAAAATAGTAATCAAAACAAACAAGATAAAAACAAAGATAGTAAGCAAAGCAAGCAAGATGAAAACAACAAGCAGCAAGTAGACTATGTACATGGCACAGGGCACAACCCAACCTACTAGAAGTAATGGTTGAGATCTTGGTCATTGATAGGAAGGTTGTTAGCCCTCCCGTCAAGTGATTGCAGACAACGTGTGTGTGTGCCAAGCTTCTCATGGACCAGTATAAGTCTATCGGGTTCCATTACCGGAACTTGGTGGTATTCCAAAAGACCTTTAAGTGATGATGACACTACTGCTTCAAATATTGCATGCAACATAGGCTCTCATGATGGCACAGGGTAGTTGTTTTTATTCTGAGAATGGTTCAAGTTTCTGAAATCAATGCATAAGTGAATTTCCCTGGATTTCTTATGTGCATAACCTAAATTAGAAACCTATGTATGATGACGAACTTTCTAAGTAATCCAAACATCCAAAATCTCATTCAATGTTTTCTGTGTAAGGAGTTCAAATGACATATGTGTTTTACCTAGATTTTGCTATAATGGCTTGGCTCCTCCTTTACCTGGAATCCAATGTTGGATTATTTGTGTGTCATGTGTACTCAGGTCATCATCTTCCCATGTGGACACATCCTAGTATTGTTTTCTCAAGCGGTCAAAGACTCTTTGCTGTTGCAGTGTGTAGTTTGTACTGAGACTAAATATCTTCGAATCATGATTGGTTTCCAGGTTTCTCTATTCATTCATAGTGGTGCACCAGTGGGTTCTTCTATTTCTTGCCCCTTGACAGAAGTTATGCAAATCATAGACCTTCTTGAGCGAAGCCACACCCTTCGGGATGGGGTCACCTTTCTTGCCCTCAGTTGTAGTTTTCAATGGCTACTCATGCTCACCTTCATCTGTTGTTATGTCCTTGACAACATCAACACTATTCGTAGGGTGCAGTACCACTTTGATTGTTACCACGTTGAGGTTGATGGTCCTTTGTAAGCCCAACATGAGTTCTTTGTACTCAACAATGTTGTTTGTGCACACGAACTTCAAGCAACTTGAAATCATGCATTTTCTATTGTTTTGGGCATTTAAGATATACTTGTCCTTGAGTCGTCATGTGTCTTTGATTCGTCAAAATGCATGGCCCACAGCTTGTATGTACACAAACCGTTTGACATGCTAGTACTGCTGCTACTACTATTCCTACTACTACTGCTACTGTTGGTACAATACACTGTACAAGTTTCAGTACCATTAGTTGGGAAAGGAAGGAGTCCCAACTATGTGTCTGGTGGGGTTGGAGCTGGCCATGCAAGATAACACCCCAATGTTTTTTTCTAGGAGGCAGTTTCCAAATATGAGTTCTATGAAGGCCAATGGTTCATTCTCACTATTAAGGGGGGTAACATTGTGCTTCATATACCTCTTGGAAAATACCCGGATTTGGTTGCATTTTCCCTTGTACGGAAGCCACATGTGGGACTAGTCTATAGTGAAATATCCATCCAGCATGCTGGACTAGTCTCCACTCAGTAGTAGACTGTATGCTTCTAGTATGTCCACAACAAATATGTTGATGCATTGGTCGACTCGAGTGTCATGTGATAGTCAGATGATCACATATCGCAATTCACTAATGGTTGGTACCAATGTTTGATCAAGCTGGATGATTCGCATGGATGTATCACTCCATTGTGCATTGATCTTCTTTGCAATGGAGAGTGGCCTGATCTTGGCGACCATGCCAGAATCAACCAAGTAGTTGTGAACATTGTAGTTAAAATTTTGAAAGGATAGTGGGAATGGAGGGCAACCTGAGTTTGCTTCTTCCATATCGAGCATGTTGAGCACAATAGAAACTAATCCAGGAGGTGTGCTTGCTCTCTTGTTAGTAGAGATTGCGTTGTCTGTTGTTGTCTATCCCAATGCGCGTAGCAGGATGTCTCACTGAGTCTAGATCTTAGCTAACTTGAACAAACTAATGTGCGCCCAATTTTTCTTCATGTCATTAGCAATGTTGTATTCTAGAGGTGGTAGACACAATGAGGTGTCTGGGGTAGAATGAATGTTCATGTTGTGCAATGAATTGTTTCGTAGCTTACTGCTCATGGATGTACTCTTCTCCCCCACTGTCCTCCCGAACTTTTTTGTGTTTTCTGCTTTGGGGAGACTGGTGGATCCTCATCAACAGTCTCATCTTTTCTTGTGCCTCCCTAAGTGTAAGGGGAGCCCCTTTACTCCTAAGATTGTAACGATTGTTTTTCTTTTGGGCCTGCTTCTTAGTGTTCATTTTTGGCATTACTTGCGAGCACTGATACATGTTCACCACATGCCCAAAACTTGATGGTTCGTCAGGTGAAACCTCTTTGTCATAATCGATGTCTTTTGGTTACTCTGCCTACTATTTTCTGCATCAAGTCTATGACTACATACAGGCTTTCAACTCGCTTCCAATTTGAACAAGAGTTCTCGGGGTGATGTTCTTCTTATAACGAATAAAACTTGGGATCTGTGCACTTTTCGACCAGGAAAACATATTTCTTGGCAGTTTTTTCGAGTGAACTAGTTGCTTCCTGATGAGTTGCTTGCCTGTCTCTGCCTGGGTGGATGGCTGCTTGTAAATGTGTCTATTTTCTGTTGTTTGAGCTTAGACACTTCCGTAGTCAAGTTCTTGACGAGGCGAGTGAGGGTTTCAATATCAGTTGCTTCCTTGTCTCTACACTTGCTCGCCATCACTTGGGACTCCCTACTCACATATTTGGAGTCCTTTGCTGATTCTTCATCCTTGATGACTCCAATTATGTGCAAGTATTTCTCAATAGCAATAGCCTCTTCGCAGTTTTCCAAAACTTTTGGTTTTGTAGCTCATCTAATGAACTGCGTAATGCTGGGCAGTAGTGTGGATGTGTAGTAATCAACAATGATGGAGTCATGAGGTTTAGTATCCACTGCGAACTTGTCCAATATGCGTGTAAACCTCTGATTGAGGTCTTTTACTTTTTCTTTTCCCTCCATCTTTAGGCTTCCCAATTCTTTGAGTAGCATGGTTGGGGTCTTATCATTGGCAAACTTTTCAAAGAACATGCATTTGAATGCATCCCATTTCTATATGGATTTCGGTGGAAGGCAGTGATACCATGTAGCTGCATGACCAATGAAGGTACATGGAAACAATTTACATGCTACCTCATCCAAGGGTCTGTAGCTGCAGGTAGAAGTTTTCCAAGTGATCTTCTACCTTAATGGTGTTGTTAGGGTTAAACTTGATGTTCATTCTCTCCACTCGCTTCGACATATTGTGCAAGACACCTGGGAGAGTGAATGGTTCCTGAGTCATCCATTCCAAATTTGGGTCAGCCATCTCTTCTTCTTCTTCGTCCTCCTCCTCTCTTTCAGAATTTGGTGGGTTTGCCTCTAAGTCAGTTGGTTCGTCTCCAGCTCTTCCTCCTCTGCTGCCTTCCCCTCCACCTCCTATATCGGAGTCTGATCCCAAGATCACCAGAGTGTCTCGTTCACCTTGCTGAAAGACCAGAGGTTCCTATCCGTCTTCAATAGCTTCTGCCATACCTTCAAGTGTTGCAAGGACTGCTTCTTCCACCAATGATACAACAACTCCCGTAGGAGTGGATTTTGGCTTTCTTAATGTAGATGGAAGATATTGAATGCCTGGGATTAGTCTGACTACTTTCGAGAACTAACGAGTGATGGGATAGACGAAGCGAATTTGATGATATGGAATCTCATGTTCAGTCCTGGGAGGTGAGGAGTAACCAACTGTAGAGTCATGCGTAGGTGAGAGGGAGTGCGATTTACTGTCTTGACCAGATGGTTGATGAATGAGTGTGAGAGGATGTTCAGCCATATACAACTGGCTGCCCTCCTTCTAGCGCCAAAAATGTTGAAGGTGCTGGACCCTCCAACATTCAGGGGGATCACCACAGTATGAAGTCCCAACTAGACCTCAGACTATTTGGTGTGGGAATCCCATCCAGTATGATGGCCCTGTTGCCATTATCTTAAATATTTGCCTCAACTCTTTCTTGTCAGCACAGGAGAGTTGTTTGCTTTGTCTTCGAGAAGTGAGGTTAGCGTGCCTTGTTACTGTAAGTGTTACTTGTGTCAATGGTTCTCTCATTGTAGAGGAAGAGGGTGAGAGTGAGTCCCCAAGTCAGTTTGGAGGAAGCCCCAACTCTACTAGGAACACACAGTTGAACAGGATGTGCATAATTCCATAGGAACATTCCGCAATGATGCGGAAGTCACAACACCCTAGGGAACATAACACGTACAACACTCAATGGATGAGTCCACACAAGTGTAATAGTTGTGACAACAAGTTTTATGTAAAAGGTCTTTCTGATGTCCGGGGAGGTAGACACTCTGGGCGAGACAATGTTAACAACATATACAACACATTTTCATTAATAGATTATGTATTACAACAAGTGAAATGAGATCAAGTGTTCAACACAGGTTAAAGTAAAATGCATTAGAAGTGTTCAAGATTAGCCTAGAGAAGTTACAATACATGTGTGAAAATGTGTTGGCCTACTAGTAGGCTTCTGAATTAAGCAAAATTTCAAAGACACGTCATTACACCATACATCACTAATCCACGGAGCCTTTACTTACTCCTCAAAGAAAATATTATAGACTCACTTGGCTATGTGGGAGGAGCTGAGGTGAAATATCCTTTGCATGTACAAATGAGGGGGTATTTATAGCCAAGGGTGAAACTGACTCTTGTGGCTATTGGACTACCCTCATGATTGTTTGAATTCCATGACTTTTCAACTTTAAATGACTCTTTGTACAACAATTGGATCTCTTGGAATTCCACGTTACATTACATTGATTGATAGTATGGCCCACAGTAGAGATGTGGATGACATGAATCATGACATGAATCGACATGACAATGCTAATAAATTCATGCTGCTATTGGTGTGCATGTCCAGTTATAGTGTTACTAGGTTATGTATGTCTTCTTCGTGTGTCACAACTTCACCTCTGCATGGTAAAGTGCACAGAGTTTTCGATGGTCGTTGGTTCGGTTGATGTTGCTTTTGCACGTTTCTCCTTGCTTGTATGTTGGTAAGCTTGACAGGTTCGTCTGTTCGTGAAAGGTGCATGTTTGTCCATCCGTCCTTCTGTTCATGAGCACATCTTACATGTTTTCTCATCCGTCCATCCACGAACACTTCTTTTCATGATCATGTGTTTGCGAGCATATCTCTTTGCATGCATCATCTATTCATCCTTTGGTGAACTTGTACTTCTGCATGTGCTCCTTTTTTTCATCACATTTGTCGTTGCCATGTTTGTTTGTGTACCTAAACCTGTAGTCACTTAGGACGAGATGACATAAAATCGAAAAACCTCCTAGACTATAATGACACATGTTCATTTTGAATGCAGGTGTCTAAGAGAGGTAAGAAAGTTGCGAGGCGGGATGGAGACTCTGGGCACTGTTGATGAAAACTGTACAAGAGTCACTGGGTGATGGAGATGGGAAATATGTATCGACAGTGAACGTCCGCGAGGTTTGGCTCAGTTGGAGGACAAAACTGCATAGTTTTTGAGGGGAACAGTTTAGGTTGCAGGAAGGTGGGGCAGGAAAAATCTGTGTAGTTTCCAAAACGAGCGGGTAGTGGGAGCTTGGCTGCTCAAACTGCATAATTCATAGATGGAACTGGCAGATGGCCATCAAGACATTGGCAGCAAAAACTACACAATTCCTGGAGGGAAGTGGCAGTTTGTTGTTGGTCACTAGCAGCAGAAACTACGTAATTCCTCAAGGGAACTGTCAGTCAGCAGCTGAAGCTTGGCAGAAAAACAATGTAATTTCTCGAGGGAACTAGCAGTCTGCTACCAAGAGCGGCTAGTGGGGAAAAATGCTCTCATGTAGGGAGGCTATCCTACTAATCACCTTTGTGTAGTTTCTGAGTTGAGCAGACTACTAAGCAACAAAGAGCTTGCTCATGAAAATTGCACAATTTTCTGAGTGAGTAGCCGATCGATTATCGGGAGGCATGGCTTGAGAAACTACACAAGCTTCTGAGGGAGACAGTGAGGGGCACTAGTTGTTTGTCTGACATGTCTGTGGAATTTTCTCATCTAGTAGAGCAGGTAAGGTCTGTAGTGTCTCCGTAATTTTTTAGGGGAGTGAGTCCTAGGTTGGATTTCGGTTAAACTTTCTAGTTGACGAACATGAAGGCAGATTGATTTTCTTGCAAACATTGCAACTTGAAATGATTTGCTTGGTGCTTCTGCACTGTTCTGGGTGAAAAGTGATCAATTCGATAGTGGGGTGATGGTCCATCTCTCAGAGGGCAGTCTGGTCATCAGAACTTTAGCAAAAATGACTAAGTCTATGAATGAGTGAAAGATGCATATGTGATCCTAGAAAACCCACTCACATGACTCGACGACGGGCCAACTCAAATCATCGGGACATACATGTTCAACATGAGTGACCGACAGTGCAAGCGACAAGCACAACACTTGCGATTGATCATTGGTCGACCATGACGATCCTTGCGTGGCATCGAATGTGACTCTGTGTGTGAGTGTGATAGATGTTTTCATAACAAACACAACATGTACACACAAAGTGAAGACCTTGAGCATTACAAGAACATGGTCACAGGGATGAATTTAACATCAACATGCAAAAACTTGGGTTAAATGAACAAGAAAGGTTGATGCAAAGACTCACACGAGCTTGCGGAGTGAACCCGAGTGTGTCCGGTCTCAAGTGAAACTATGAAGGGAGGCTCTAAAATTGGGTGCAGGCCAAAATTTTGGATGGTGGTTGTAGCCGCTACAACACCTAGCTATCAGAATGCTTGCATTGGGCCACCCAATCAATCGACAACTCAAGTTGTGGTTAATTAGGGAACTTGACTTGGAATGACACATGTTGAGGTCGACCCCATTAGACCCTTGGGACTTTGCGCAACTTGGATCCCAAAGGAGTTGCAAAGAGAGTTTGGTTGGTGTAACCCAAGCCAATATGATGTGTGCCAAAGAGGACACCATTGGGCTTATTGGTTGTCAAGCCACCATGAATTCAAGAAAATTAAATGAAGGGCGGGGCTGGTAGAGCCCAATCTGACATGAAGTGGACTATGCAAAACCCACCTTGGTATCTCACTGTTAGCCCTCTCGTATATCTCATAGAGAACATTCCGACGTGTAGACAAATGCAATCTGCCATGGTGTGGGTATTTGGCTGAGCCCACTTGATGATGGTGTGATACTTTCATCTTTGAAACACAAGGGGTCATATGGGTGTCATGTGATATTATAGTTATAGAATTACTAATCTTAATGGGGACAAACTTATAATGGGCATAACATTCAGTTTGAGACATGGATTGAGTTAAAATTTACCTCTTGGGAATGCTCTGGATGCATTAAACATAATGATTACATTATTTTTAACATATAAAGACTTTGAGAATAGTTATTTTTGTAACCCCATCTTCATAATAAACAATGGATATAGGGTAAAAAAAGTAACATTTTCACACTTAAGATGGTACGAGGGGGTGGAAGGTCCTTACAGGTTCATTTTCTGTGAGTTCCCATACATTTTTCAATATACTATTTTATGGAAATGGATTAATTTATGTTGATCCAAATATTTTAGATATTCATGATCTAAATTGTATCGATTTATCACATTTGGTAGTAGAGTTCCATTTCTTGATCCTCATGTTTGGCCTCATTGTTATTAGAGCCATTCTAATCCCAACACTAACCATATAAAATTTTGGAGTATCTTTGATCTACTGGTCATTTATGCAATGTTATTTTCTCTCGACATTAGGAAAGGAGAGTATCCCATTATCCTAGATTACAAATTAAAATGAATTATGGGCTATGATAGAATTAATTAATTAAAAAGTGACTAAAGAAAAAAGAACTATTCTAAGTAACTTTCATATAAGAAGATAAATGCCCATGGTATTCAGATGAGCCATGGTAGTTAGCAATGGTGTTATGAGTGGCCATGACTATTAAAGGAGATGAGAGCTTGGTCCTTAGGCATCCATTTTGGATTATTGTTTTGTTGTTTTTGAGTTAAGTTCTTTGAGCTTGTTTAGGTGAGAGCCCGCATTATGTAGAGGGTTAGTTTCAGTGGTCAGTAATCCATGCTAGCTTATCTATTAAGAAGGGGTTTCGGTATTGAGAGATGATGCATTCAAAGGGGAGGGATCAAATGATATCTATTTATTGGGATTAACGTGAAGATCACGAGGAGTTCAATTAGATATCTCATAGGTGAGCAAATTTATAAGAGTCATTGTTATCTATAAAAATATTTCATAGTGTTCAAAATCATATTTAATATAATAAGGCTCAATTTATTTATTTTTTCTACTATTTCTCATGTTAACTTTGAGTGGCAACATTTATAGGTTCCAAACTTTATTTTTTGTGCTCAGAATTTGACAGTGCAAATTGTTCAATTGATTTGGTTTAAATAAAGAGGTTTATTGTGTAGTATTTTTAAAGAAAAATTCTAGGAAATTTTGTCAATATATTTTTGGTGATATTACAATTCGCCACAATCGGGCATTTAGCCCTTTTAAGTTCATGAAGTTTGACAAAAAAAAAGATCTACTCCACTACAAGGAAAAATTAAAGAAATATTATGTTACTTGTATATTGAAAATTTATGATTTTCTTATAAAATATTCTTATAGAATATGGGTTCCAAATCACGTGAAGGTGCACACAAATTGACCTATCGTATATTCAGTGAGGAAAATTTGTTTCCATCTATAGAATTATGTCAATATCTTCATTTTGTTGATTGATTGTATCATCTAGATCACAAACCTATGAGATCAACTATATAAATTAGATAAGAAAATAAGTGGCATTATATTCCACCTACCTATCCTATTTTTTTTATTATCATCATTGCAAGTAATCTACAATGATCATTTACTTCTTATACATGGACCACATGGAATTTCCTTGAGAAATAATTATTAGTAGGTACAAAATCACTTCAAGTAGCCATATGAAAACATGCGATGCAACGAAAAGGTGCTAAAAATAGTCTTCTAATATTAAAGTTCTGCCCACTTAAAAAAAACCATAAGTGGACAAAAGTGTCATATCCCTCTTTTCTATTTACGTACAACCTCACTTTTAGAATAAGTTACTTATGAAGTGGCACATTTGCATGGAAAAAGTAACTCCACAAAATATATATTCAAGTTATGATTGATTTTTAACACTTTATAACTTTTTAGTAATGTTATAGAATTACTCAATTGAATAATTTTTTTTTTTAAATTAACTTTAAAAAAAACACCTTCACCTTCAGTTCCATACCTCTTATACCTAAAATAAATTTTAATGAGGTGAGTCAATATTCAATGTATAAAAAGTTTAGTGAACGTCAAATAAGCTTTTGTTTCTTTCTCTTGTGTTGTACTCCTCTTATACATAAAATAAATTTTAATCGAGTCAATATTCCATGTATAAAAAGCTTAGTGAACGAGAAATAGACTTTTGTTTCTTTCTCTTATGTTTTACTCTTTAAGATGAAATGTGTGGTTACCCTAAAACCCTTGTTTTTCCATTCATATAAAACATTAACATGATTACATATAGGAAATAGGGAAACTTTCAATAAAAAAAATCACAGGGATAATATAGTTAGATCTTCATGAACTTACATATAAAATAGATGTTTTATCGTTACTTTTGATTTATAAGAGTGCAAATTCCACGACAAAGAATATACATACCAAATATAGTATTATTTCTTCTTATCGATGAAAATAACATATAGTACAGAAACGAATAATAACACAAAATTGAACATCTTAACTCCATAAATAAATGAAATAAATAAATAAATAATATATCTAACAAAATAATTATATTTTAGAAAAGTAAAACCTTTTCGCAAGATGCATTTGCAATATAGACTAACAACAGGAGTATATCGTAAAATATCTTCAATACTATATTTAGGAAAACAAAATATCCTACGCAAGAAAAGCACTTTAATTGAATACTCATATAACCAAATCAAAATGACCAAATATTCTACACAAGAAAAGCACTTTAATTGAAGACTCATATTCAAAATGATAATTTAGTATTTTAATTTGATGATTCATATAACGAAATCAAAATGGTAATATTATTGTTTTAACATGGTTTAAACTTTTTAGAGAGAAACTTCTAACATGTACCAACATGATTATTTGCGGCAATTTATTAAGACAAAAGAAATATATTTACATAAAAGAATTTCCCACTAGAAAAAACCAATAAACCAATAAATGACTCCCATACTTTTTAAATAAAAATCAATGATAAATTAAGTCTTTAATATAGTCATTTATATGGAATAAAATATAACATATATAATTGCTGCATTTCTAATTATATAATTAAAAATACATTTAAAAAAACGAGTGTAAAGGAAAATACACATTAAATCAAATTTGCATTAATTAACCATTCAATAATTTAAATAACTAACTTCACCGACTAATTTTAGTATTTATTTCCTTTTTATTAAATTTACAATATTTTCATCTTAAAAAATAATAAAAAATTCCTTACTTTTATCATTATTTCCGTACTTCAAAGTGAAGGCTTCGACAGGACCTTGACCATGAAACGAATGATAATTCCATTTGATTCTCTATTTTATTTTGCTGTAATAAAAATCATTATATATCTTACTTTTTGTTCATCCAAAACGACACTCTTGAACCATTGCGCAACCATATCTAAGCGTTCCAATAGATTGTGTGTCCACTAAATTATCACTGATCTAAACATTCGGCCGATATTTGAAATCTGCCGCGTTAGCCATTTGTACCAGAGTAACTGGGATTTCAATTCTACTATATATAATTCTGCTACAATTTATGAGTGACAGGAATATGTATGGTGAAGCTCTATTTCTGGCGTGGCTCGTTTTGATTTTCTTTTTAGTGTTTACACTGTGCGGCTTATTTGCACGCGAGGGCGATGAAGAATTATATTTCCTGGCGAGACAGGCAGGCAGAAATTACAACACCTTTAATACAGTGGAGAGGTGCACTATTTGTCTCGACGATTTTGAAAATGGGGAGCGGACTCCATTTCTGTTACCATGCATGCATTATTTTCACACAAAATGCATTGCTGCCCGTTCCACGTGCCCCATGTGTAAGAGGCCCATAGACAGAGCCTCCAACGCTACATCGCGAGGAAGGGAGATCGCAGTGACCATTGTCGATGGCCCTGGGATTGCGGTTGGCTCGACTGATCATCGATGCAGAAGCTAGAAGTGCGTAAGCATGTGAGAAAACTGCGTAATATAAATTTGCAGTTCATTTCCTTAGCGTAGTCCTAATTATGAATAGGTGCATCATTTGAAGCTCTCATGAAATTTTGAGTTGTGAATGGTTGGATTTTTTTATTTTTTTTTTTGATATTTTATAGATATTGTTTCCATTGTGTAACATAGTTATCCAAATGTAGTTGTATGGTCTTGTTCAGTTGAATACTGGAAATATTCCTTTGCAAAATATGCATTTCAGATTTTCAATTAACTAACCATGTCTCGCCAAACATCTGAGACATTGACAAAGAGATATCTCATTCATATTGGTCAGTGGAGAAAAAAGCGCTTATGATTAAAAAATACATAGTCTTGTACCCTTAAATGAATAAGAACATCTATTCCAAAAAGAGGTCATTTGTCGAAAACAATAAAGATGTTGATGTTGAGTTCCAACTAAGGTGGAAACCATCAAGGATCTCCTCTCTTCTGCGCCTTGGTACTTTAGAATGGTGACCAAATTCATTAATAACAATATAGTTATTTGGTTTAGGATTGTAGTGCGATTATATAGTGACTAACATAAATGAACTTGACTATATCATTGTTCATGAGATGAGATGCAACTATAAAAATAGTTATATACCATATTGTGTATTATTTTAGTGTGGGTCAACTTATGCACTTGATCAATATTTATTTATGATTAACCTATATTTTAAGGAAATGCAATAACATACTTTATTGGACTATTGTTTATTGTATTGATTTGCTGTAAAATTATAAAATTGGTTATTTAAGTGTGAGGATTATAAAAAGGATTTTTGTAAAGTTTAATTTTTATATATATAAATAATGTAGTGTTCTCTAGGGATAATGAACAAATTGCTTTTATTAATGAACACATCTTTATTATTATATAAGAATTATGTTTGACAAGCCAGTTAGTCATTTAGTGATTCTTACAGCATCACATGATGAAATCTCTTCCACTATTTTATATAATCACTTGTTTTTTATACAGATGCACATTAAAATAAAATGGTATATTAATCATAGTAATGTTAGTTATGAAAAAGCTTACTATTCTATAACATCTCATATTTTCTGAAGTTACGGAGATCCCAAACATTGGGCATTTACATAAGTTTTTGTTGTTGATAAATTCTTAAAGCTTTTATATCAAATGCATGGATATAAAAGCTTTTATATCAAATTTGTCACTACTTAATTCACAATTATTCTCCATGTAACTATAATTTATTGGCTAGGGGAAAAGCTTATTCGAAATGAGATTTTGAAAGCTATACAAAATATATTTATTAGCTTTCAAAATATATTGAGGTAATAAATAGGGGCAATATTATAACTAAGAATAATCACATTAGTCAACATTTATTGGAAAATATGGGTTTCTTACCATAAAAAAATCCATACACATAGACAAGCATATGAATAAAGCATACCAAATATTTAGAAAATATTGTGTAGATAAATGATTTTATATTAATTTCTTATTCTTTTAACATTTTCAAAAATTATATGAATCCAACTACTTACCCAAATATTTTATAGAATATTGAATAAAGGTATGATGGTCAACTAAAATCATGTGCAGATTCTTATAGTTTTAACTTTGATATTAAAACATCTATACAAACATTAAAAGAATAGGTATCGTAATTATCTACTTAGAAATCTTAATAAAAGTTTTATTACATTAGCTGCTAAGAATTTAAGTTAAGAATGTCCACTTTAAAATGTAGACTATTGTGTGCCGTATCCAATGCCTAACCCAATTATTATCAGCATAAAACCATTGATACATATCATTTCATGCACAATTTATGGATATACAACTAACATGATTATCACACCTTCGATTTTTAAGAATGCACTATTGTCATATAATGATAAGCATTAAATCTATTGATTTTAATGTCATCCATTTTTTAAGCATTAAGCATTCTAAACTCTATATACTTCATAAAGGTAATAATAACTTCTTCGAGAAATCAAGACTACAATGTGAACATTATTGTCAACGTAGTTAAATATAACAGGTCAAACTCAACCTTTGTGTTAGCCAATGAGAAAATATTTATATTATACAAAACAAAAAATATGAAAAACTCTTAATATTAAACAAAAAAATAAATATTAATATGATGATTATTAATGAGTAAAGTAATGTTTAGTGTAATAATTTGTGTGTTTACACATGAAATGATTATTAGAAATGATAGTAAAATATTATGTTTTTTTTGGACATATATACCATATCTATGCTTAAGCTTAAAAACTCAAATTATATTCACTACTGGCTGAAAACATAACTAACCTAGGATAAATACTAAAAAAAACAGCTAGATTGGGGATACCATAAAAGAAACAGGGTATTTATCAAGATAAACGGAAGGGATTTAGGGATTGGTAAAGAGATTAAAATATTAAAATTATGATATTTCTCTTTTTAATATTTTAATTGTTTTAATGCCCGCTTTGATCTACCCAACTATGTGCAGGTCCACATAACGTAAAAATAACATAACACATAATATGTTTTGCCTAGGGCTATTCATGTAAATAATATAACACATACCCAACATTTTACAAATATTTTGTTGGAATGATTTTGAAATTTTTCAAATATATTAGCAGAGAATAAATATTTTAAAGAGATTTTTAAGTTTAAGGGAATAGGTCCCCGACGAGGGTGTCCAATCATCACATTGGACTGTGGAGTCAGATGAGCCTCCACACGTAGAACGAAAGTCATAAATGTCGTTGCGACCTGGGCTCCTCCCTTGAGTGTTAATGTGCAACAAAGGTAGGAGGGTGGCCATTTGCAACTATTGGGCGATGAGGAGGGAGTGCTGGGTGCAGGAGAGTAGTGAGGTATTGACGTCCTAACTTAGGCGAAGGCTTGGGGTGATGGTGAAGGACGAGTTCAATGCAAGAAGTTATGTGGGAGACTAGAACCTGCAAGAACTCTAGCTGTGGGATCTTAAAGAGAACTGGAATAGTTGATGCAACGAGAATTACGGTCATGGGGTTGGACAATGTGGGTGGTGCGCTTGCACTTCCCTTACCTCACTCTATCTCTACTTTAGGAATGATATTTCTCCTTTGGAGAGGAAGTGTGGTGGAAAATTTGGGTCACGACGCTTTCCCTAAAACTGCTTGTCTGGTTTAGAGACTAGTAGCGCACCCCCCAGCTCGCCGACAGACAGTGGGGAAGGGTACGAGAATTGTGCTAGGTATATAGTGAACCCTAATGCTAGGGAGGTAAGAAATGTATTCTTGTGTTTGGTCCATATTATGCTTGTGTGGTGGGTAGCATAGGGAAGCTAGGTCCATCCACATGGTGGTGCAACTAGCAGAGTAGGATTTGGTTGTATGTCAAGACAGAGAGGTCTCACTTACAGAGGGTGAGCCAGTCACTGGATGGAAAACCATTCGCCATAGGATGTGCCCAGTTTGGGCTTGGAGTCGACGGAGAGTTTCCACTCTCATGTTGAGTCAACCATGACCCCAGGTCGCTCCTCGGGCCGTGTAGAGGCCTCGACCACCTTGGACTCCATTGCAACACAATTGAACAATCTTCATCTAAGCATGGAGACTCTGAGGGAATAATGTTATGATGTCTGAAATGAACTAGTGCCCTACATCAATGACCTCCAGCTCACACAAAATGAACTCATATACTCCATAGATGGCCTTTGATGACAACTCTGATGAACAAATGACCACCTCTATGCATTGTAGATGCGGGTGGAGCATATTTATTACCAAAGACATGATCGGGAAACATTCTTTGTAGCCCCTCCACCATTTCCCCCCAACCCACCCCCATAATGTGTAATTCTAGAAAATTATCTTCTTGTGCTACTTTGCTACTTTTCGTTCAGAAGTAACCGATGACATAGGTTGTCATCGATTCTTCGTAACTCAATCTTGTCTAGACAAGAACTCTTGTTAGCTCTCAAGCCTATTATTTTTCCTAATGTGGCAGCAATGATGTACTCAGATAATCTGTTCATATATTTTGTTTTTGAAACTATGATAATATAATGCAACTTTTTAAGTGACAAAAAAAAAAAGTGAAGGGAATAGTACCTTAATTCGTTTCTCATAATATTGTTTGGTATAATTTTTATAAATGTTTTAGGAGAGAAAGACAATTAACAAGATGAAAAGAAGATTATAAAAAAAAAGTTGCATAATTTTCTTAAAAGTGATATGGGAACCATATTTACCAAGCTACTTACACATAGAAACCAATTGAATTTTGGGGTTTCCAACATTCACTTCCATAAGTGGCATGATGTAGGTAATGTCTCACACTTCGTTGTGTCAAAGAAATGGAGGAAATCATGGTGGCTTGCCCAATGGAAAACAACTAAATAAATTTTTTGCTTTCTACATGCACAGCAAAAAAATTAATTTTTGGTTTTACACGTTTCCTACTTCACTAAAGAGAAATTGTAGAATAAAGAGAAATTTTGTTCACCACTTGATTTTTTGAGATAATTTGTTGGCCAAACTTGAAATCCAATTACGCATGATATTGAAGTGAATTCCAAGATTTTAGATTTTCATTTACACAACTACCACAAATAAAACCAAGTATCGTAGCTCAACATTTCAGAACATGAGAATGTCAAGAAATTTTCCATGTTTGAAAGGAAAATTCCAAAAAGAAATGATATGCACGGTGATGCAGGAACATTAGAGCTTCCATGTCATTAAGTCTTCGATGTGAAAAATTTTAAAACTGGGGCCTTCAGCTTTAAGAAGAATTTATATTCTTCTATGTAAATAAATTGTATTTTCCAAGTTGGTAAATTTTATGAGTTTTTGAACTAGAAGATCCATAGGTTTATAAAATATATGGATACGTGAGATTTTTCCATAAGGAAAAACAAAATCGGCCGCAAAAAACATGAGATATTCTAGGGATATATTAAGTGACTTTAAAATTTAGAAAAATACCATTTTAGGAGTGATTTCAGGATTTAAGAAAATCTAATTTATGGAGTAATTTTAAGATTTCGAAGAGTTATTGCATTTCGTAGTTCTACTTATTGTAAGGCTATGGGGAATGAGAAATAATAGCCAAATGAATGTGAAATCAACTTAAGAGAGAGGAATGAGTGTTTCTGAGTATTTACGTGTAGTATATTGTATGAATGAAATATACTTTAATTCCAATTTGTATTTTTTTGTATTTATGAATGAACAATTTCAATATCTTTGTATAATATGAAATTAATTGAGAGGACAATGATTTGTGCATGTGTATTTTTTTTGCAAGACATATAGGAGAAAGCTTTGTATAAGTAGAGTGGAAATGGATTGAAGAAACAAAATTTGTGGAAGGCTTTTATGAGAAAAAAACTAAGGTTTCCTTGATATCAGGTGGTATCAGAGTTGGTAAGCTCTTTGGTATTGAGGATTACAAACAATAGAAGGTCTTTAAAGAGAAGGTGAGTACGTGAAATTGTAGTAGCCTAACAAATTTTGAAATTGACGAGCAAGTGTGCTCTCAATGAAGGAGAGGAGGTCCTACTGCATAGAATTAGAAGAAGGATGACTTCCAAGAAGTAGCAGTTGGATATAATTTCTGAGAGGGAAATTCCATAGTGAGTGTGGGTAGAAATGCCAAGAGAAGGTTCTAGAGAAGGAATTAAAAATACCAAAAGGCTAATTTTCGAGGAAACTTGGTGAGGTATTTGTAGCCATTACAGATTCTTTTATGAGATGAAGGCTTGATTTTAGTTCATAGGTGAAAAAGGAGAGTTCAAAGGAGAAGAAGAAGGGAAAGATGGTTATTGGTAGTCCTATGATGTGTTCAGAGAAAGATTATAATCAAATAAGGAAGGAGGCCAAGAAGATCTGAAGAAAGAAAAAGAAATGAACGATGAAGAAAGGGAGAAGGAGGTAACTGAAATAAACAAAGAGCTAAAAAAAATAAGGAAACATATACAAGAGAAAATGAAGTAGTGGCTGGAAAAAGGGATGAAAGAAATGAGGAATGGAATTTATGTTGGAAAAAGAGTCTAATGGTCGATTAACAAATTGCATGAATGAACTCAAAGAAGATGGATAAGGAATATGATCAAAGATTGGTTAAATATTCTTGGGGAAAGTGATAAAGAGAGAGTGTACATTCGTGCAACTAAGAAAGGACCTTGTTTGAGAGGGGAAGACAATGATGGGAATTCTAGGATAAGACCTTTTGAGAGTCTCACAAGTTGTGTGTATAGCTAACATATCATAGCTCATATGTTAATGGAGGATACATGCCATGATGGTTTTAACCTTAATAAATGTTGTGTAATTGTAGGAGTTGTCTTAGATGAAGGAGAATGCATTGATATTGTTCTATGTAGAGAGGAGGAAAAATCACTTAGTATTTTTATATAGGCTTCAAGGAAGGGAAGACTGTATGATGGGAAAATTCATTAATGGAAGAATAGCCTAAGGTTGATGAACACATGTGTGTTGATATTAATGATGAAGTTGTTATAATCGATGAAGCGGATGAAAATTTTATGGCCAGCTTGGAACTTTTAGTGCTGCGAAAGGAAACTATATTTGAGGCAACAAAGGAGACTTTATGGTCTCATATTTTTAAAATTTACAATTTCTTTATGTTTTCAATTAATGAATATATACAAGGACAATGAAATCGCTTGGAAATGCTTCAATTGATGAAGTACAAAAGTCGTTGAAAGAAGACTTGCAGGATTATAGAGGAGTAAGCATGGAAAATATTGCAGCTAAATTAAAGTTTTTAGAAAATAGGTTGGACAATCCAAGGACAAGGAGTATACTGGATTGTAATAGACAAAGAGATGATATGTAACCACCTCCTCCAACAATTACCCACTTTATTCAGTTTTCTCGGGGTAAAAATGAGGGGAGGATCAATATGATACAACTCAACCTCCTATATGAGTCAACCTCTCCAAGTGTACATCCCTGAGATAAATCTTTTTTTATTTGAAATAGAGCCCTATCTTCTCCCTTTCCAAGGCATGCAAGAAACTGTAGCCCTCTAGTCACACTAATAATCCAGCCTCCATGTGATTGTGGGATTTTCTAATCAGTGCTATGTCAACAACCTTGAATTCTGAGTCAATTTTTCAGGGATAGGACTTGGGCCTCTTCTCAGAACTCGGTGAAACTTCCATAAAATATAAATGACATAGAAACAAATCTTATAATCAAAAACTTGAACCAGGACTTGACCTGACTCCTCCCAACTAGGAATGACATTCCACTAAACACATGGTAAACATGCAACCTATAGGTCATGAATGCATATTTGAACATAAAGATCTAAAACCTTATCTGAAGTTAAACAAGAAGGGCCAATGCATTCTCACAATAGCTGTCATATCACCAACTAGGTCATATATTCATTAACTAGACATTCATTGAATTAACTGTGATAAGAACCATACCTAGATATGTCAATTAACCATGCTTGTAACCAACATATAACTAGATAAATAACAATTAGATAGCAACCATTTAAGACAATTAATAACAAGTACATTTAATTATCAAAACAAGAGGAGCTTAACTCTTATTGACCATATGCATAAGAAAACCAAGTCAAGGACTTCCACATACCACACATCCATATATTTAGTCAAACTAAAGTTTTCTTTCAGTCAATCACCCCCATGCCATTTTTCAAGGAAAAATGTGGGATCTCATGGGACAAAACCAGCCATAAAAAACCAAGGGAATTTAGAGGTTAACCACCTCCACCCTCACGATATTTTGATCTCAACTAAACCGGTCCCAAGTTCACAAAACCAAACCGAGGTTGAATCCCTCATAATTCCTTCACTATCCCTTCAGGAATATTCCTATCTCCACCCACCTATTGAGGGCTTCCCAGAGAAAACCATATCCATCTCCTACCCTTTGTATTTTCCTAAGACCCCCTCACCACGATCTAAAACCTTCAGGAAATCCAGAGCTTAACCAAGAAAGAATCTCATTGACGAGCCTCTAAATTAGACTTAAATTAAGGCCCATCTAACCAGACTTCAACACAATAAACCTCTCTTTTTTCATTATATAATGTATTTTTAACTTTAGTATGCTCATTAGGAAGGTCTATGGATAATTTCATATTTGCGACTAATATTATTTATTTTTGTGGAATATTGTGAGAATATTGGGTAGATTATGGAGATTTGGAGGAGGAGGTAATCTAGAGACTTTCTCCCTACTACAGTAAGATAAATATTAAATAATAAATCAACAAGATATTTTGGAATTATGGCACGGATTGTTGGGCTCCAATGATTGAGAAAATCTAGGAATGGGTTCCCTCCCATTTAATGTAGATTCCTAGTATTGGGAATCACATCCACTAATCAAGGGAATTTTGTGCGGAAATCTTCCTCCTTTCATGGGGGGTTATTCCTAATATTTTTGTATAATACCAAGTCAAATTTCCCTCTGGGGGTAGATTTTTATTCGGCTTCTTGTGGAGGGAACTCATATTTTTGCAGCTCCACTGTCATTTCTTGCAGTTATGTAATTGTATTGATGGAAATAATGAAGATTGGTGCCATGTTCAGCTTCTAAATATTTGTCTCCTTAATAGGAATTTGAGTTTCCTTGGTCTTGGCCATCCTAGGTGCTTGAAAGTCTTTTTGTATCATTTACTTTTCTTCTTTTCACTTCTTATTCACATGCATCTCTTTTTCTTGTTTTTTCTATTTCTCCATTTGTATTGATGATTTCTTGTTGTAGGATTAGGTTAAATGGTTGAAGTAAGTTATTTTTTAGGATCAAAATAATCATTTCATTATTAGAAGAGATTTTTAAGGTGATAGTAAGCATTGAGCTACCTGGATTAGTTTGTTTATTCCCAAATCTAGATTTTTGGAAGTCCCTTGTAGCAAATAGCAGTAAATTTTGGCTATTTTTTAGAGCAGCTAACGAGCTTCAATCAAATTGATTCCACTTGCATTAGATCACAAAAAAATTCCACTTAAAAAAAAATTACCCAATTTTAGTTTCACTTGATTAGGTTGGGAATTTGATAGATTTACTATATCAATAGTTCTCGAATTTCTAGATTTTAGACTAGTAATTTTCTTCCATTTTTAGTGTGGGTTAACATAGGTATTTTTGAGTGATTTCACTTGTAATGGAGACCTAATACATCCTAGTCAATAAAAAAAATTTTCCCATCAAATTTGGATCCGATTTTGTTAGTCATTCGGTGAATTATAACTCCCTATAACAAATCTACTATTTCTTGTAGTAAACTACAAGAAACTCTGTAGCAGTCTTCCAACATGCATATACTTGCCTAGATTCACTCAAGAATATTGGTTATTTTCCCTTAGGGTTGAATGAAGACCCCTAGGCTCCAAATAAATTGTTAGGTAAGACTAAAGACCGCTTAGGACTTGCCTCTTTACCCATGCAAAAAATTTCAGCGATTTGGGTTAATGGACATATTTATGAAACAGATAATACAATGATGATTTCCACATCCAATGAACTATGTTAATGGATCTAAACTCTTCAAAATGTAATGGTTGACATTTAGTTCATGATATTTAATTTCTGAAATTAGAATATGTTTCTTTCCTTGTATTTCTTTCTTGCAATAGGTTAAGGTTTTCATTTTGTGCATTTCATTTTCTGCAATTAGTTTAGGATTTGATTTCATTACATCATGATAGAGAAGGAAGGAAACATTGTATGCCACACATATAGTGTCGATACCTCATAATTTTGTACAAACCCCAGATTGATAATTAAAGTCAGTAGCCTTGGGAGTTGCAACATTCTTGTTCCAATATTGAGGCTCATCACTTTTTTGGCGTGGTTGTGAGGGAGGTGTAAAAGTATGCCTTGTTTTATTCCCCAGTTGATTCATTTCTTTTTACTTTCAATATATATATATATATATATATATATATATATATATATATATATATATATATATATATATATATATATATATATATATATATATATATATATATATATATATATATCTATATATATATATACACATATATATACAGATATATATATATATATATATAGATATATAGATATAGATATATTTATTAGGAATATTTCATTTCAAAAACAAAAAAGTTCATTTCATTAGTTTTTTAATTCAATCATAAAAACAAAACAACAAAGTCCAACACCAACCCACTCCCCCATTTTATTAGGTGTTGCAGTAAGAGACACATCACCATCCACTTTTGCAAGTGGAAAAAGAAGAGATTGAAAAGAATCTAGAAGAAATGGATGGAGATGATAACAATGAGGAAGATCCTCTCGGATTTCCCATTCAAGATATTGATGGTAGTGTGCACATGAAGAACATCCCTCCATCTTTTCTTCCAAAATTTGAAGGTGTAAGTTCAGAGGATCTAGAAACATTTCTCTTTGAATTTGAAATCCTCTGTAGATCTTATTGTTACTTATTAAGCACTCAAAAATTGAGATTGCTTCTAGCAACATCAAAGGATAGAGCTATTAAATGGTTCAAGAGTTTAGGGACTAACTCAATAAGGTCATGAACTGATATGCAAAAGACATTTCAAGAAAAATATAGATTCAATTATCTTAAAGAATAAACTTTAAAATGAATCAAAAAGAACATGAGAGGATAGAGGATCTAATAAGGAGGTCCATGTATAATGTTAAGAGGGAAAAACTACATCATTTAGGATTTGACACACTAAAAACCCTTTTACTTAGAACAAGTAGGGATGAGTGGAATGATCTCCTTGATCTCATGAGTAGAGATGATATATACCAATTATCATTTGAAGAAATTTGTGAAACATGAAAACACATATCAAGAGAAAGTGCAAGAGTAAGTCAATCAGCATCAAGATCAGTAGGTCAAGCTAAACATGAAAAATTGCTACATAAATTTAAAATAGAAATTCTTATCAATCTAAGTGAACAAGTAGAAATATTAAGAATACAAAATGAGGAAAAAGAAGATTTTGATATTTGTGTTATCCATGTATAATCACATGATGTTAAATATTTCCTCTCATTACCAAGGTTGAAGGAAGTTTACCAAGAGGACAATTGAGCAAGTCAATTTTCAATGCAACTATGTTATGTTGCTTGAAGAGGTCCATGTAAGTGTATTAAGCCTGATATGATGCAAGATCCTAATTCACAATTTCAATCTTATGCACATCCATCTCAAAGTGATTGGAACACACCCTTTCCTTGGCAACCTTTTCTATCCCAACCCCAAAACCAATCTTGGCAACAAGGTTGGAAAGGAATGCATGGAAGCCATACACAATATCCTCAATATTTTCCTCAATATCCTCCTTACCCAACTCCATGTTATCCCTACCATTCACCTCAACAATAACCACAAATCCAAAAACATCCATCTCAAATATCCACTGTAACTCAACTACCTGTACCACCATTTCAAAACCCACAAAATGAAGTAGCTCAGGCCACTTATAATGTTGAGGTACAACACTTCCAAACATCTCCTCTTGATGTAAATAGTATTCATCTTAACTCGGGAAGAATATTACGAAAAAGAGATTCTCTTGATATCGTTGAAGGACCACATCCACAAGAAGAAGATTCAAATGAGAATATGAAAGGATCATGGCCTGCATTTGATAAAGATAAAACATCAAAACCAAAGATTCAGAAAGCTCCCTCATGGTTAGCATCAAATCCTCCATGTGTTCAAGATAACAATCAGCAAAAAGAGGAATATTTGAATTTCATGGAAGAAGAAGACATCAAAGATGATACAACTCATCAAGTGGACTAGGGGCATCACAATTATATTAAAATATGGTCCTAGATAGTCATTAAGTTGCAACAACACTCTTTTCTTCAACTGTGTTTGATATTATCAAAGTCAAAGAATTCGATCTCTCAAATTTAGGTACATGTCAAAGCATACATTTCAAGGTTACACATTAATTTGTTTTTCATCTTGATGTGCACATGGCTCCCTTGGAAGTATTCCTGCACTTGAAAATGACTTTGTTTTCTTCCAAATCGAGTAGGATAGGAAAATAAATAAAAAATGAAAAATAAGAAAATAAATATAAAAATCTCAAGTGAAAACCTTCTTTGAGGCACTTGAGATTGGCTCATTGATTGAAAACCTCAATGAGTCGGTCAATGGGTTGAGAAAAATGAAAAGAAGTGGAAAAAAGGATCTTAGGTGAAAACCTCCTTTGAGGTGCCTAGGGAGACCTACTAGTTGAAAACCTCATTGAGGCAGCTAGTAGGCGTAGAAGAAAAAGAAAAATAATTAAAAAAATCTTTGCTCCATGTATCTCTCTGATGAATGTAGGTTCTCTCCAATGCCTACAAGCAACAAAAACAAGTTGGTACCAAAGAAAATAACAAATTGGTCAAACTTCTAATCAAAGGAAGTCAAACTTTGACTTTCTCCTCCTTTTCCGAGATGCTCCAGAAGGGCCAAGGCCATGCAAATCCATCAACCTCATTTATTTATACCATCCACCCATCATTCCCAATATTTTCCCATTCATTTTCCTTGTTGTCCTAAAATACTACAAGAATACTCTGTTTTACTACAAAAAATATAGATACACAGAGAAGCTTTTGTTTTCGTCATATCTTGAAAACCATGCATCCATTTTCGAAATCATTTTAGGTTGAGATGCATATGGATGATGGTAACATTCTCAAGCGATTTCAGCAATTTCCAGTGCACATTTTTCGGCAAATCTACCTCCATCACCTACAACCATTTTTTAATTTTCTTAATATTCGTGCATCCATTTAAAAAATTGTTTCATGGGGAGATGCATATCGATGATGGTAACATGCCCAAGTAATTTCAGCAAATTCTAGTGCACGGTTTCCATGAAATTGACCTCCATTAACTTCATCCATTTTTTATTTTTCTCGAGATTCGTTTATCCATTGGCCAATTTTTTTTTATGACGAGGTGCATAAGGATGATGGAAACATGCTAATAAAATTTCAAGTCAATCCATTCTACCTTTTGGAAGATATGGACAAAACAAGGATGCTACAGGGTTTCTTGTAGTACTACAAGAGTCCTACTTTACTATAAGAAATAGGGTGAAAGCTATGGCAAGGTACGAGAGGTGAAATAAAGTGTGGGAAATGTGCCCAATGGTGGAATAAGGTATAGGGAAGGTGAACATCACCCATGGCGAAGCCCAACACTCGAAGAAGGACATATTTGACTAAGATAGCTTACTCATGGTAACTAGAAGACATAGGTTTAGAATCATCAAGCTATGAGGACCTGTGTAGAAGAAAACAAAGGGAATTATCACCTCCAGAGGACCATGGATCAATCATCAATTCAGCAATAAACACATATTTCATTAAATTTGGAAGTATTCAGTGGATCTAGAATATATAACTTTAACTAGATTAAGTTTTTTCAAAATGGGGAATTAGAAATTCACTTAGTTCACTAATTTTAATGTAGATATTCATCATTTTTTGTGAAAAAATTATGATGATAAACTTTATTAAACAAATTCATGTAAACTTGCAAAAGCAAATCTTTCACGTCTAAATCTTGGATTTCTTACATTATCTATTTTAATACTTTTATGCTCTGTATTAAAATATAAGGTTGTTAAGGTTGTTTTATGAAAATAATGATGTGTATTTTACTATTATTAACCCATTTAATTATAATCCTATATAGTAAATATCATGTATGTGTTAAGCTACAATTATTACTAAGACAATGTTGGCACGATTTAAAACTCTATCACCTTTGCAACACAAGTAATTTCATTGAAGATTTAAAAAATCTCATAAATCATCGAGTTTACACTCATATTGGATTCAAATTTCAAAATACTTGTGACGCTACCAACCTTCTTGATCTTTTAACTAAACAAAATTATGATGAGCTTGAAACACTTATTTTAATGCCTTTTGAGCATAACAATAAAATTCGAAATAATTTTGGGTAAAACCTTTTTGCCTTCTTATATACCATATTTGGTCTTAGTGGATGATAATCATCATTATCACCATCATTATTTCATTATATTGTAGGAAATTTGCACCATTTTAGAGTTCAACAGGAAATATTTTTTTAGGATCAAATTAAATGTTGAATGCGAGTAGTAGCATAATTTATGTTTATTTATTATTTGTACTTTTGTGTTAGAAACTAAGTTTATTGAGGCTTACATAATGAATAATAGATTAATATGCAAGATACATATTAAGTATAAAATTATTTAATGACAAATGACCATAGTAATGTGTCCAATATATACCACCATAGATCCATATTAAGTATGAATGTAGGGATCAAATTTCTTCACGTGCAAACATTTTTAGAGTGCAAAATACAATGTGTTATTTTTTGCTGTTGAAACTGTATTTTTGAATGCTAAATAGAGTATACATAAGACCAATGAAAATTTTAACAATAAAAACCTTTATATATATATATATATATATATATATATATATATATATATATATATATATATATATAATATATATATATACATATATATGAAGTTGATATTGACATAAAATAGTTAACATAGATCTTCAAATAGTTTATTTGAATCTCTAGTTGAAATATTTTTAAAAAGTATAACATTTAAAACATTTAATTCACACATTTTTTTTCTTCTAATTACTTTAAAACATATTCATTTTTCTATTTAGAAGATAATTTTTATTTTAAAGGGGCACAAACAGACAGACAAACTTACACATCTCCTCATACTGGGTTGTAGGATGAGCCTCTCAACTCAATTACTAATCATTTCAATGATTAAAATCAATCAGGAATTAGAATAGTAACAAAGTAGTACAATTTGATTATTTTCAAATACAAGAGGAAAGTGAGAAAATTGACTAAACTATTTATTACAAATGTTTAGTTTTTATTCCTATAGTGTTTAAGGATATTGTTTTGAAAAGAACATATTAACATTCCTCTAAAACTTAGATTCCTTACATCATTTCTATTATCATTCATATTTATATTTATGTATTAAATTTGACTCATGAATAATAGATTTTGTAAAAAAAATCTTACCTCTAAAGTTTTTTAACAATATATTAATATTGTTTTTCTTACTATTATTGACCATTTTAAATTGACACTAACTACTTTTCCTAAGTTGAGCACAAATTTATTATAATAGTACAATGTTGGCACCACTTCAAAATCTATAAGAGGAAATATTTTATATGTCTAGTTGTGTTGTTCAATGATCAATTTTTTTATTTTATAAATTAGACTGCAACAAAATAGAAAATTTGATTTATATCAATTATAATAACGAATATTAAGGAAAACTGACTTCAAACATTATTACAAGTGTCTAGCATCTCTTCACTAAGTGTTTAAATGATTTATATTAAATATAATACTAATTAGGTACCCAACTATTGTTTTAATAGACCAAGTTTAGAAGATGTTTTTAAGTTTATTATTGAATTTGTTTATGCATATTTGATATGGTGAGGAGTCATGTTGGTCAAATAAAGCTTTGAAAACTTGAATATTTTATGGAAACTTAAATATTTTATGGAAATGTCATGTAATTTGTATCAACACATGATTATAAAACTCCAAAAATAATATGAAGGTAATATTTTATACACAACAAATATTGAAAATTGTATCTGAATATATATTAATAGATCCTTAAAAAAAATTACATTCATGAATCATATAAATCTAATCTTAAGATATTTTTCTTGCAATGTTCTTTCATTGGCATCATGCCCAAACTATGGTATTAATTAGAGTAGAGCCAAGTTCTGCGTCATCAGGATTTGGTATCCAATATTGCTCTAAAAAAATTCCATTGTATTTCCCTGACATAGGCTTCCACTAGTCAACCTTTACATGAAGATTCTAAATTTCATTATCCCTAAATATATCTGAGATGGATTTTGCCATCCAAATCATCTATCATGCATCCTCATTTCCTGATCTAACTAGCAACATCCTTGCTTTCTCAACATCAATCATCGGATTGAATGTTGGCTTTGGCTTGTTTCATTTGGATCCAACATATATTGGTTCATCTATCACATTATCCAAATCTCCATCCATAATACTTGAGATTACATGGAGTGATTACAATCAACATCAATGCTTTCCTTCTATTGGGTCAGAAATCCTCAGAAGATGAATCACTTCCATCTATTATTCTATGATCATTATAGATTCCGTCTAATTTATCAAGAACTCATTCCAAATACACTACTTTATTTTTCCATTCCTTTGTAACAGTTGGTGAATCCTCATTCCCGATAGTGTCTTTCCACACTTTTATGTATGATGTTATCCCTTTGTTTAGTTCTTTTAAATAGACATCATTCTGTTTGGAAGCTCAAAAAGATGTCTTCCCTATGGGAATTATAGGTCAACCTTCATCATCTCCATAACTCAACTTGTTCTAACCACTTAGTATTGGACATTAAGATGTCCAAATAGTGCATTTTTTCCCTCCTTGGTGTATCCATTAAGGAAAATTTTGAAGTCATAGACCTTGTTAATAAGTATAGGTGGAAACACTTGATTTTCTTCAGTTATGCGATATGTATCCATCATTTCAGGTTAAGAATATATATCTTTAATTTTTAGGTTGGAAGACATTCTTCTGTAGCTTCCATCTATGTATTCATGAGTGTGACCCACAAGCAAGAACCCAACCTCAATAGTGATGAAGACACCAAGTGCAGTTAAAAGTGATAGAAACATGAAAAATAGTGATTCTTATTATCAGTTGTTGCAATGTCCAACTGTAACAATAAATGTCGAGGAAGTGGTTTAAAAACAACATTTTGACTTTTTGATCTTCCATGAGATATAAAATCATCCTTGTACACTTGACATTTTGAGTAAATACAGGTGTCAAGTAATGCATTTGTAAGTGGGTTTCTTGAACTTCCACTTTCATAAAGTAGATCAGCATACATATCCATTTGTGGGTCTTCAAGGTCCCGTAAGCACATTGCAAGGGATGTAAGAGTAAATTGTGATCCCATACATACAAATGGTAAAGAGAGATGACTAAAACCTCTTGTCTTATGCCCATGTGTAAGCATACCTATCAATGACAAACCTAATTTTGTTCCTACAATAGATTTTGATTTGACACATAGCCTTGGGATTGAAGTCTTTGTTTCGTCCATTTTATCATGAATAATGCTCAAATACTCCTTTGGAAACTACTGTAACATAATTATGTGGGCATAGTAGCATTATCTTCCACACATAACAATCTTGTTATGTTTGTTCAACCTACCTTGTGCCTTTTCTTCCAACTCTTCTGTAGTTTCTCACTTCATTTATGCTTTCAACAAAATACATTCACTGCATTTACTGAAGTTTGTGTTCTTCGAAAATGCCATATCTTGAAACTTAGTATTCCAGATCTTGCTTATTGTTGACTGTGATATTGATGGGTAATTGAGCTTTTGTAAAGCCTCATTGATCTCTTTTGACAAAGAATTTTATGTGTAAGTCGAAGGAAGCAATCTTAAAGGAGAATATGTTCTATCTTGTTCAACTTGATGTGTTTGGTTTGGTGAAAATTCTGAATTATCCATTACAATTTTGTGCAATATTTCTATTGTTTCCTTTCTCTGAGCTCATGCTTTGCATGTGTTGGTGTTGCCATGAATAGCTTTGATCTATCCATGTTGGAAATAATGTTGGTATTTATAAAATGTGCTTTGAGGAATCTTATGTATCTTATACCAGGCTTTCTTAGAAATAATACTCCCATTAAATTTCATGTCCTTTACATTTCTAGCAATAGGTGGTAGGCCATGGCCATGGCTCTTTCACATGAGTCAATTTAATACAAATTCCCTAATACAATTTTTATTATGTGTCTCATACCCCTCCTAGCACCTGCAATGGCCTTCCTATCCACATGTTGAAGAAAACATTTTATACAACATACACCTGCTACCAAAAGTTGAATTTCTTTCACTTCATCTATTTTTGTTTGACATTTGGCAGTTTTTATTATACCCATAACTCGTTTAATTCTTTTATATGGCCTTGTTACATGCATATCAGTTGAGTTTCTATCTTTTTCATTACAAAGATACCCATCCCATTTATTTAAGGGATTTCTGTCCTCTATAACATCCCATATCACCATTTCCTTGGGTGGCTCCTTGAACTTTTCCTTGACCCTTAATATCACACCTTTGTTATCCACCAATTTATTTATTGGCCATCTAACCAAACAATATATAGACTTATCCCCAATTCTTTATATCTCACAATTTCCATCTATCTCTTCCAAAAACAAACCAAATTCCATTTCACCTAGTGTTTCACCCTCAACAATGTGCTCCTCGCAGACATTAACTAGCATTCCTTTGGCAATGCACATGCTTGTTCCCATGCATTAATGTGTAAGAGAAACCTTTGCACATATGAATCTAACCCTATCTTGGGGAATATTTATGGTATGATCATGATAGTGAGGCTCGAAATCTGATTCTGGCCAAATCTCATAAGATTGCAATGCACCCCCTAATGTATGCTCAAATCATATTTGATGTGGTAGAGGAGCATCATGTTTTAACACCTTCTCAATTTTAACCACTATGCATCCCTTATTTACCATATTTCTATGCACTTTATGCCCAAGCTTTGTATTGAATATGGAGCCCTCACCCAACTTCAATCCATGTTATAGAAGATCTACCTTGTCTCCAATAGAAAATGTAGAAGAAACATTTGCACCTATAAACGAATGTAAATAAAGTTAGTATTTACTCAATAAAAAATTTACTATAATATCAATAATATTTAACAGTTGCCTCAATATTTTGATTTAACTATGTTGTGTCTCAAATCTATGATCTTCCATGGATTTATGTCCCCTTCATTAACATCCTCATCAATCAAATGTGGTTGCGTGATACCAATTATCAAAATTGTAACATAACCTGCATTAAACCTTTCTCCGACATAATAAGTTCTAGACTTTGCAAATTCGACCCTTCCTAGCCCAATGACTTGATCACTAATAAGGAGATCAACATAGTCCCCTTTTTCCAAAATTATATTTTCCATTGTAGCTTGTATCAATTCTGTAACAAAAATTAAATCGTAACATGTAATTAAAATGTTGAACCATGTAAGGTGTGACTTTATATTTTCGTAAAAACACAACTTACAAAAGAGTAATATAGATGCAATAATTTAAATAGTATGGCAGTCATATTGTATGTAATGAAGCATTGTTTCCCACCATCTAGTGCCTACTACCAAAAATTACTTTACATACAAATTACACAAAAAAATATATATATGAACACCGGGCAATTAGAGATGTAGATAGTATCATAGAATGAAAAATATAACCTCATATCAAACCACCACGTTCCTATTTAACTTTATAAATGACACGTGTAGTCTTGATGCATGTGTATGAATAATGATCATAAGAAATTTGTAGAAGTTGAAGAACCAAAACATGGTGCTTCAGAAAATATAAGAAATTCCAAGATCGATGCTACATAAAATGTCTAAAATCCCGATGAGAAGGAGAAATTATATTTATATTTCACTTAGTGAAGATGTTTGATGTTTGAACTTGATAATTGAAAGCCAAACTAGCGATTTTCTTCCAAATAAAAGTTTTGTTATTGTAAATACTAGATAATTCTCATTTTTATTCTAAAAGCAAAGAAATTGCATTGGAAGAAAAATATAGTATACCTCAATAATACATTTATTCATAAACTTCAAAATTATGCAAAGCTCACATTATTCTCCATGGATCAAATAATCATGATTGGATTATTGTGTTTGTGCCAAGAGGATTGATATACCGTTATCTTTCCTTCCAACTCAAGCACAAATGTAGTGCCAAAAATAACATATATTTATATATGATTATTTTGCACTATCATTGATCTTCATAAATTGTTCCAAATTCAATAAAAAGGCGCACCAAAAGCTATAACTCTAACCATCGTGATTATTTAAACAATGTCACTCCTAGAGCATTGGTTGCATAAGTGTAATGGTGTCTAGAAGAAAATTAGTAATCACTAGGTATCCTTCTTGCATAATCACAAATGCACTGCCAAGAACAATATCAGAGCACTAACCTCGGTGAGGGTTAAATCTTGATAGTTTTCCTTTTGGCACAAGAACAAAGATCTAGTGCATTCTATAATTCCTTCTAACACAAATACAAGCAAATTTCCAACAATATTTTGCATTGTGAAAAAAATTAACGCATGTAAGATTTAATTCTATCACAAGCACAAACACATTTGCAATTGCAAGATGATGGAAATTTAACACATTTTAACCTTCCTTCTATCATAAAGACAAACATATTTCTAATAACAACATTGCATTATGAAGGAAATATAATGTGCTAGCTTTCCTTCTATCACAAGTAGAACCCCATTTCGAACAATAACATTGCACCTAAAATGAAAGATAACAATCAATATCATTCCTTCTACTACAAACATAAGCATATTGCTAGAAGCAACATTACATGGTCAAATAAATCTAGCACATGCTAGATTTCCTTCTAGCACAAACATAAGCACATTGCCAATAACAATATTATAAGGTGAACGAAATCCACCACATGCTAAATTTCCTTATGATGTAAATAGAAGCATATTACTCACAAAAACATTGTAAAGTAAAAGAAATCTTACACATTCTAGAGTTTCATCTAGCACAAACACAATCACATTGTCAAAAACAACATAGAAGGGTAGAAGATATCTAGCATACACTTGATTTACTTCTAGCATAACACAAGTACTTTGCCAACAATAACATTGTAGGGCAAATTAAATCCAACGCGTGATAGAATTCCTTCTAGCACAAACACAGGTACATTTCCAGCAATATTGCATTGAAAAATAATTCCAATGCAAGTTATATTTCATTCTAGCAAAAATACAAGCACATACCTACAACAATATTGCACCGCAAAAGAAATATATTGCATACTAGATTTTATTCTAGTACAAACACAAGTAAGTTTCTAACACCAATAGTGCATTGCAAAATAAATTTAGTGCATGTTAGAATTCCTTCCACCATACACAAACATATTGCCAACATCAATATTGTAAGGTAAAAGAAATTTATCTAATGCTATATTTTCTTCTATCACAAACATAAGCATATTGCAAATAACAACATATCAAGGTGAATTAGATCTAACATGCTATTTGTACCTATATCTCAAACACAAACATGTCACTAATAACAACATTGCAAGGTGAATGAAATCTAACACATGCTAGATTTCCTTCTCTCGCAAACACAAGCACATAACAATATTGTAGGAAACATACTGCATATTAGATTTACTTCTTGTTAAAACAAGCATATTTCCAAAAACACCATTGCAATACAAAAGAAATCTGGTGTGTGATAGATTTCCTTCTAGCACAAACAAAAACACATAACATTGTAGGGATAAAGAATCTAGCGCATGCTAAATTTTGTTATAGCAAGAACAAAAACATATTACCAACAACATTCTAGGGCAAAAGAAATCTAACACATACTAGATTTCCTTTTAGCACAATCACAAACACATTTCCAATAACATCATTGTAAGGTGAGGGAAATGTGACGCATACTAGATTTCCTTCTAGCACAAACAATTGAATTGCAAACAACAACATTGCAATGCGAAAGAAATCTAGTGAACACTAGATTTCCTTATAACACATATACAACCACATTGTCAATAAACTTATAGAAGGGTGAAAGGAATCTAATGTATGCTAGATTTCCTTCTAGCACAAACACATTATAACATTTCTAGATAAAAGAAATCAAGCACATGGTAATATTTAGTTCTAGCACAATCAAAAACATATTGCCAACAACCACATTGTAGTGAAAAAAAATCTAATGCATGCTAGATTTCTTCGAGCCAAAATAGAAGCATGTTGTCAATAACAACATTGCAAGGTGAAGAAAATATCACACGTGTTAGATTTACGCATAGCACAAACACAACCAAACAACAACATTTTTTCCAAACAAGTAGTTCAAAAAGATGTGAGTAAAAAGGCCTTATAACTCCCTTTATCATACATTGCCACTCAACATATGGAATTTTCAAAGTACTCATAAAACCTTCAATAGATGGAAGTTGATTAGGAGATAGTATCTTAGGCTTCCTGTGGCCAAAATGAATAAACTTTATCAGTAGAGATCTGCAAGATCCCACTCACAACTTGAGCAACAAATAAGTCCACATGTGAAGTTAAAGGATCCTTTCTAAGTCTTTGAAATTCTACCATTAATTCCACATAGGAATCGTGAACAAAAGCCATAAATTCCTTGTTCGAAGAGGCAATAAGTTGATTGTGTGTGTCATGTTTATTTCCTAAAGCAAAACTTACAAAGGCTTATTTTTCGAATAGATATCACCCCGCATTGTGGCATATAAGAAAACATATAATGATCGTCACTAGCATGCTGACTGAGAAATTCAATGGAAGGGGGAATAAGATGCAATTATCTAAACAAACCCTCGTATTTTTTCCATTCTAGGACACATTTGTAGCAACACCAGTAATTTGAGCCAAGTTGTAAGACATATACCTCATATCCAATGCCACACTTGTCTGTCTGGAGACAAGGGTAATGGCAACAAGCCATTTGTCAGTAATTTCACTCCCATCTTCAACTATGCATACATCTATAGTATGCAATTTTGTCGCAAGACTTGAGCTACTAAATAGATTTGATATTTGAAATTTTCTCCAATTTTTTTTCAGGAAATAAACTCCTTAGAATGGAAACTATGGCACCCACAAAGACAGCATATTTCTGGCATGGAAATGATAATCTTGTTTCCCGAGTTGACAATAACACCTATTCAACTGACATAAAAACCAACAATACAACAAAACCACGATCTTCAAATTTGTTAAATAATCATTTGATTCTTTGATCACCACTTTCAATAGTGTCTTTTGTAGAGTTTGACTTCAAACGCATACAAATAATTGTAGAATCATATGAGCCCCAAGAAAGAGTTTTGCTAACAAAAAGTGGAAGAAATTGATCTTGCAACCTCCCAAGCAAATTTTTACCTCATAAAAGATACATTTTTCCACTTGGTGATCTTGAAGGTATAAAATGACTAGGGTTCAAAGACGTATTAAGGACCAAACCCAAAAGATCAAATAAATAAAGAAATCCACTAGAAACTATCAATGGAAGGTCACATAGCAGGTAACAACTCAGTAAGCCTGAGCCATAGCTAAGGGTTTGACCTCGAAGTTTCCATGGAGGATTAACATGGAGAATGCATATTTCCTCCATACTTAGCATAGTCTTTTCAAAAGTAATTATGAGATCAAGCCCCTTGAATTCACCTAGATTAGGTTGAAGTAAAGATTTCATGGGTGATCACACTTATCATATATAATGTGTAATTTCTTTGCTTGGCATTGGTCTGCTATCTCTGACAGGTCAAAAAATATAAGGTCGTCATTCCCATATCTCTGAAACAATATATTTATTCTAGTATGATCCATACAAGGCAAATCTTTTGACATTTCTTGATCTATAAATGACATATATCATAGTGACTTTGCACCATGTCACTCAGCCAAATCATTGCTTATAAATCAACAAAGTGTAATGGTGATTCTATGTTGTGAAGACGCATATGAAAAGTGGTGTAATGATGATAATACCAATGCAACTACTACTAGGATACCAACTTACCTTTCCCTTTATCCTACAAAACACTCCCAGTTGTGAAATCCTTTTTTTGCCAAGTGTTTGCTTGTAAAAGGGGAAAGTAATGAATAATTTAAATTGGCAGAATAACTTTCTTTGGGGAAAACAGGATGGAAAAAATGAAGCCTCATCTCCTTACCAAGAAAGTAAGGCTAACTAGGCTTTCTTGATATCCATGATCGAGGAACTATATTAGTGGTAAAATTTGTTGTTTTCACTATCATTGGTGATAAACCTTGAAAGACACATGTGCTATCATCTTTAAAATGTTAACAGTTACACATCCATGGCATCTCTGGTTCTTCCAACTTCTATGACATAATCAGTGTAGTTGAAGCCTTGGACATTTATGGATCCAATGCTCTTAGAAGAATGTGCCAAGGTTAGAGGTTGGTGTCCAAGCACTTACTCACCTTTATCACAATCTAACCAACCGGTTTTCCTATTCCATATTACTCTCCAGATCTACTTACATGCCAAAAACAAAAGAAGGCATTGTAAAAACAATCTCTCTCTATTTCTAAAGGAAAACAATCTCTGTGAAATGACCAAAGATAATTTTTTGTTATTTTTGTAACAATTTCCTTGAGAACATTGTTTGAGAACTCATAATCCATTACAGGATTTGAAATGACACAGGGAACTGATTCTCAAGCATTTCTTGTTTGTTAGAATGAAATATGTCTTATAAAAGGTAAGTCTGTCAACCCAAAATTTCCTTGCACAACTCGAGGGTTAATATAGCTAGACTCCATCATGTTGGTTTGTTAAAATTGGCAAATAGGGCCAAATTCCACTTTGGACAGCTCCTATGGGAAATTTTATTGCAACATTAAATTCCTCTCTTCGATAAGACCAAAATCGATCTAAATATCGCCAAATTTAGATAATGTTAAGATTAGGTACGTTCTATGCTAGAGTAATTTATTTAAATTTTCAAAGTTAGCAATCACATCAACATTACGATAAACTGCAGATAGAACAGAAATATAAAACGTAGAAGACAAGCCAATACAAGAGGACACAAGATATGGCGCGAGCCAAGGACAAACCCCACAATGTGTGGGGAAACCCTTTGATCAAATCTTCTTTTATCTTCAAAGTTCAGTAGAGAAAGAGAGAGAGAGTACATTTACAACAGAAGTCAACACTTTGACTTGTCTAGATGTGAGCATAGATCATCTCCTATAAAAATGAGAACAATTGAAGACATTCTGCTTCAACTGATCCTCCAAGGTGGCTCCTTCACCTATCATCATCCTACATCAGGTTCTCAAGTTGTACCACAGTATACTGCATCATGCTGCATCATGCATCATCATGCTGCTCTTGATCTCATGCATCACTGTGCAGCCCATACATCATGCTGCCCATGATCTACATTATGTTGCCCATACATCATGATCTCTTTCATCATCATGTTTTCCTTGCCACTTCTTCGAAACATGTTGAGCTAGATCTGAATGCAGTGATGATACGTATGCCAAGGATATTCTCATTGAATTTCTAATAGCAAGACTGTAACAAGCCTGCCATACGACTGCCACCGAAAGCAAAACAGCTCATTCTCATATCACGATTGCCATGTTGAGAATGGATAGGCTTTAGATCCTTAATTCATCCAAGGAGACTGAACTCACTACGGCTCCATGACCTTGATTGTAACTCCATTTGACTATGACTTTGCCTGACTGCAGCTCTCTTTGGCTTCATGCCTTTATAGTGATTCCTCTTCATCACTGCGGTTGTGTATAAAGAGTTTCCATTGCTGTGTGTAACGACAACCTATAGTCTGTCCACGCTGCGTGTATAGATTCTATAACTGCATATATATGTCTCCATTGACAATGGATTAGGGAATGTTTCCATTGTTGTGCTTTTGGTTTCCATTGCAGCGTATAAGGTCTTCCAATGTATAATAGTGTCTCCATATCTACGTATGACCTACGAATGAGTCTTCATAACAGCGTGTTTACTGCGTTGGATCCATCTTCATGACTGCGTTGGTTCATGATTGCGATTCAATGTTTCAAAGGCCGCATATTCCATGGCTGCGTATAGACTGTGTCACTAGGAACGTATCGAGTCTTCATGCTGTGTTTAGATGTCTTTATTACAGCGTATGATTGACTCCCATTACAGCGTATGTAGATCATCTTCCTGCTGCTTACTGCAGCTAGGTTATCATGACTGTGGCTTTGTTACCATGGCCCAATTCATAGATGACTGCAACTAATACATCTCCATTTGTCTGCATATATGGTGTCTTCATTTACAGTGGATAATGTGTCTCCACTTACAGCGGATGGGAACCTTCATGACCTGCGTATAAACTGCTTCCTAGACAGCGTAATATCCTCATTGTTTGCCACTGTATATGTGTCTCTATTAATAGTGTAATAGTCTCCATCATGAACAATGAAATAATAACTTCCTTACTGCGGCTAAGTGTGTTGAATTAGGGCATCATCAAACTAGGCCAGCATATTCCTTTTGTGACTCTCCTTTTCCAAAAACCCATGACATGGAGAGGAGATCACATCAAGAATAAGTGTGTAAATGAAATCAAATCCTCATCTATTTATACCACAACGAGGATGATGAATAGACACGTCAGTTGGGCTTCTAGAGCCTACATAAGGGCTGGTCGGCTTGATAATAATTACATAAACAAAATAAATTCATATCTCCATAAATACTTATCAGAATCGGATGATCTTTGGATCAATCCTACACCTCTCGACGAGAGGGATCCAATAAAAATATCAGCTACCATAAATAGGCCGACCCACATGGAGTTTGGCCCTGGTTGCCAATTTAACACTCCCTCTCAACTAGGGAGAACTCCATCCATTGATCCATAAGTCCGATGGTAGTATCTCTGCCATCAGTGCCCTGCACTGTTCTGCCCAACTCTGCTCAGCTCTGTTGGCTCTCCTCTACTTTGCTCTTCTCTGCTGGCTTTGTTCTACTCTACTCAGCTCTGCTGGCTCTGCTCTGCTCAGCACTACTAGCTCTGCTACCTCAGCTCAGCGCTGCTGGCTCTGTTAGCTCTACTCAGCTCCGCTGGCTCTGCTCTGCTCAACGCTGCTGGCTCTGCTAGCACTGCTCTACTCAGCTTTTCTTAGTACTGCGGGCTCTGCTAGCTCTACTCTGCTCAACTCTGCTCAGTGCTGGTGAACTATGAAGAAGAAGAATTGATTGAGAATGTCTCATACCATTCTCCACTGACCTGAAGTCAGACTCGGAGTGCGTACCATTGGTCCCAGACCAGTCTCAACCGACCCAAAGTCAGCGCCATACTAGGTACCACTCCTAATACTGGTCCCAGACCAGTATTGCAGTCTCAGAGAGTGTACCACTGATCCTAGACCAGTCTCAGCGGACCCGAAGTTAGCGTCATAGAATGTACCACTCTCACTAGTCCTAGACTAGTATTGCACTAACACGAAGTTAGTCTCGGAGTATGTACCACTGGTCCCAGACCAGTCTCAGCTGACCCAAAGTCAGCGTCATAGTGTGTACAACTCCTACCACTGATCCTAGACCAGTACCGCAGGCTCAGAGAGTGTACTACTGGTCCTAGACCAGTCTCAACCGACCCAAAGTCAGCGTCATAGTATGTATGACTCTCACTGGTCCCAGACCAGTCCTGCACTGACACAAAGTCAGTCTCGGAGTATGTACCACTGGTACCAGACCAGTCTCAGCAGACCCGAACTCAGCGTCATAGTATGTACAACTCCTACCACTGGTCCCAGACCAGTATCATTGATCCCAGATCAATAGAGGACATCCTAGCATAGGGAGTATGGTAGATACAATTATGCATCCATCGGTACTACTATGGTCCCTAACTTCATTTCCCTGCTCATTGATCGGATGAGAGGTACTTCCCATGAGTCCCAGACTGCATGGGTAGGATGCCTCGACAGGAGAACTTAATCAGTCATGTCCTCACAGGGGAACACACCAATCCTGCTACAATCACCATGGAGAACACATCAATCCAGGCTGCCATGGAGAACACATCAATCCAGGCCTCATAGGAGAACACATCAATCCTGCTACAATCGCCATGGAGAACACATCAATCCACGCCTCACAGGAGAACTAATCATCCTGCTACACAAGAGAGAAAATCATATTGTCCCACAAGAGAGCGAATCATCTTGTTCCAGTGTGCACCACCAGGGGAGGGTGAGTCACCCTGTGGTCATATGTTGCTCCATTAGAATTGCAAGCCCCCCAAAGCTCCTAGAGCTCAATGTATGCAACATGTATGACCCTTTTACAAAGGTCTCTTGACGACTCCAAGTCGTTCGGGAAAATAAAAAATTTGGTCTTTCCTCAGGGCTCTGTCCTGTACATTATCTCAATGCGATGGAGCCTCATTGATCATCGACTTACCATATCCCAGATAAGGCAGTATTTGATGTCTATCTGCTGGAGCAATTGTCAAATACGGGATTCCTCAATAATCGAATCCCATCTCTGGTTGTCATAGAAAATCACAGTGGTATTCATCATATGTACAAACAGCTCACTGAAGAGCTTCAGCAACGAGACTGCCTCACAGAAGGCCATACTATTAGAAATGTATTCTGCCTCGGTGGTGCTCAGAGTCATCGAATTCTGCTTCCTGCTCATCCAGGATATCGAGGCAGATTCCAAAGAGAAACAACACCGAGAAGTGCTCTAGTGATCCTCCATATTGCCTGCCCACTCATCATTCGAATAATCATGTGGTTTCATATTTACGGTAGTGTATCTCAATTCATGAGAGATTGTGCCTTGAAGATATATTAGAAGATTCTTGGCACCAATCTAGTGAGGCTCAACCAAATATGAGCTCACCATGCTAACTGCAACACAGATGTCCGGACAGAGGTTCTCCAAGAACATCAACGCGAATGAGTTTATGAAACTCAGAGGCATTTCCCAAATCTGGTCCGACATCATTACCATATAACTTCTAAAAGTTAAGATCCTCGAGGCAGCCACAAGTTTGTAGCTTATCTTCCCATATTCAGAATCCAACTCCCTCTGTCTCCTATAAATGAGAGGGTCTGCACCTGTCAGACATAGGTGTCGGTACGAGAGGTTTATCATCCACAACCTTCGAGTAATGGTTTGGATAGGTTTCACTCCTAGTGAATCTCAGCTACATTAGATAACTATCAATCCTCTCATACTATGCCCGAGGTGTTTTGCTTCAAGCCATAAAGGGCTTTCTTCCACCTGTACACATGAGATTCCTTGATCAGGATTCTCAAACTCCTTGGGTTGTTCCAAACCTGTGAACCTGCTGCATGAGGGGAATGGTCCCCTTATAATATTTTCCTTCGGTACATGTACCTTCATGCTTCTTTTTGAATTCAGGCATCCTAGTCACCATTTGACTCACAAACCTCCAGTGCTGAGTCAATGGACATGGTCCCCAGTGGACTTCCTGCAACTTGATACAACCCTGAACTCAAAAAATCTTTAAAAGATCTAGTTTCAAACACGTACCTTTCCATTGATAAGTGCCACCCTGTAACCTTTAACATCCATTTCCGAGATGGAAATCAAGTTCGATCAGGTACATAAAAGATATTTTGGGGTTCCTTGCTTTCATGGAAGAGTCGACCATTTCCTTGATGACCTGCATATCTAGTCATTCTTTTGATCATTGAAGATGTCCCAGGAATGATTGTTATCTTCATCAAGAGATGTGTCTCTGCCATTCGGACACTCCTTCGCATAACGGCTGAACTTATTTCAACAAGGCATCCACCTTTCCTTCCACCCTTAGGTCCAAACTTCCCAATGAAGTGATCTTAAGATGGACCATTAGAATCTTCCAGTGCACCATTCTAATAACATTCTATGCTTTGAATTCACCCTAGGTGAATTATGAGGAACCCATTGATCCTTCTGTCTTGTCCCAACTGTCTTTGGTGATTGCTCTTTCACTCTGGCTTGGGCATTGACTTGACCTCACCTCTGATACCATGTTAAGATTAGGTATGTTCTATGCTAGAGCAATCTATTTAAATTTTTACAGTTAGCAATCACATCAGCATTAAGACAAGCCAAGACAAGAGGACACAAGATATGGCACGAGCAAGTGACAAACCCCACAATGTGTGGGGAAACAATTTGATCAAATCTACTTTTATCTTCAAAGTTCAGCAGAGAAAGAGAGAGAGAGTACATTTACAACAGAAGTCAACACTTTGACTTGTCTAGATCTCAGCATAGATCATCTCCTATAACAATGAGATCAGTTGAAGACATTCTGCTTCAACTGATCCTCCAAGGTGACTCCTTCACCTATCGTCATCCTACATCAGGTTCTCAAGCTGCACCATAGAATACTACATCATGTTGCATCATGCATCATCATGCTGCTCTTGATCTCATGCATCACTGTGCAGCCCATACATCATGTTGCCCATGATCTACATTATGTTTCCCATACATCATGATCTCATTCATCATCATGTTTTCCTTCCCACTTCTTCGAAACATGTTGAGCTAGAACTGATTGCAGCGATGATACGTATGCCAAGGATCTTCTCATTGAATTTCTAATAGCAAGACTGTAACAAGTCTGCTATACAACTGCCTCCAAAATCAGAGTAGCTCCTTCTCATATCAAGACTGTCATGCCGAGAATGGATAGGATTTAGATCCTTAATTCATCCGAGGAGACTGAACTCACTACGGCTCCATGACCTTGATTGTAACTCCATTTGACTATGACTTTGCCTGACTATGGCTCTCTATGGCTTCATGCCTTTACAGTGATTCCTCTTCATCACTGCGGCTGTGTATAAAGAGTTTCCATTGCTGTGTGTAATGACAACGTATAGTCTGTCCACGCTGTGTGTATAGATTCTATCTCTGCATATATATGTCTCCATTGACAATGAATTAGGGAATGTTTCCATTGTTGTACGTTTGGTTTCCATTGTAGCGTATAAGGTCTTCCAATGTATAATAGTGTCTCCATATCTACGTATGACCTGTGAATGAGTATTCATAACAGCGTGTTTACTATGTTGGATCCATCTTCATGACTGCGTTGGTTCATGATTGCTATTCAATGTTTCCAAGGCTGCATATTCCATGGCTGTGTATAGACTGTGTCACTAGGAACGTATCGAGTCTTCATGATGTGTTTAGATGTCTTTATTACAGCGTATGTAGATCATCTTCCTGCTACTTACTGCAACTAGGTTATCATGATTGTTCCTTTGTTACCTTGGCCCAATTCATAGATGACTGCAACTAATACATCTCCATTTGTCTGTGTATATGGTGTCTTTATTTACGGTGGATAAGGTGTCTCCACTTACAGCGGATGGGAACCTTCATGACCTGCGTATAAACTGCTTCCTAGACAACGTAATATCCTCATTTTTTGCCACTATATATGTGTCTCTACTAACAGTGTAATAGTCTCCATCATGAATAGCGAAATAATAACTTCCTTACTGCGGCTAAGTGTGTTGGATTAGGGCATCATCAGACTAGGCCAGCATATTCCTTTTGTGACTCTCCTTTTCCAAAAACCCAAGACGTGGAGAGGAGATCACATCAAGAATAAGTGTGTAAATGATATCAAATCCTCATCTATTTATACCACAACGAGGATGATGAATAGACATGTCGGTTGGGCTTCTAGAGCCTACATAAGGGCTGGTTGGCTTGATAATAATTACATAAACAAAATAAATTCATATCTCCATAAATACTTATCGGAATCGGATGATCTTTGGATCAATCCTACACCTCTGGATGAGAGGGATCCAATAAAAATATTAGTTGCCATAAATAGGCCAACCCACATGGAGTTTGGCCCTACTTCCCAATTTAACAGATAAGAAAAATGGGTTTTCGAATTTATGTTCTCAAGTAAATTTATAAGGTCGGCCTCATCCTTATGTTGACGCGTCAAGCCTAATGGTCATGTCCCATGAGTCCCAATTGAGTTGTATATATAGAGGTGTCCTCTCACAACATTTCGACACATCCAAGTGCATCATCCACGCCTATGAAAAAGGTGGACATCTAAGGCAAGGATGTAGGTGTCAAGAGTCAAGTTTATGAAGACGTTTATCTCTATTTAGGGTGCAGTTTCCTTGGGAGAGAGTCGCAGGTCTAAGGCACAATGGGTGGAGGCTATAGGATTGTCTGGGAAGTTTAACTCTTGATTATGAGAGTGAGTTTCTTGTTGGATAGGGCCGCAGTCAGAGTTATGCTCATTGGCTATTTTTCTGTGCCATTTTGTGTGTTCGATCTCTATTACAAGCCACAGAAAGAGGGTTGCTACAACAACTTATTGGTAAGTAGTTTGGAGGGTGTAAAATCCTTCTCTTTAAGCCACGTATGCCCAGGCTAGAGCATAGCTAGGTCAAGCACTCTTCCATGTGTTTTGTACTGCTTTGTAATCTCTCATAGGTACAAACTATAGCAAGGAGGAAGATGCATCTGAGAGGGAGTTTTGAATGATGTTTGGGCTTATCATAGTTGGATTTTTCTCTCCTACAGCAGGTCACAGCACTAGCTGTGTGTTACAAGTAGGCCACAGGCCTTGACAGCCTTGGACAGGAGGCCTCAGGCCTTGGATCTCTTGGATGGGAGACTGTGACTCTTATCTTTTGTTTGAATAATAGTCCAAACCATCAACAAATTGGAACAGAGGTGTTTGGAGGAAGGCCACAGTCAGGTAGGGTTCTAGGAGAAAATAAACAAGGTTGTAACAGTTTTCCATCAAACCTTCTCAATACTTGGCATAATATTAGTTCATCATTATAGAAGTGTTTCAACCCTTTAAGATCCTCAACCCACATTGTTTCTATGACTCACATTTTATGATTTGCACTCTATAAACTCTGGCCCACTTGGTGTTCATAAGAATCACTACAGATCTCTCGAGTCGCATGAAAATGACTCATTATATCTACAAAACACCTTGATATGTAAAATAGTATGCTCAAACTACATATTGGACATGATAGGATGGATAAGATATGACACATGGAAATTGATAATCTGCAAATCCCATGATAGTTACTACAATTCTCGTCTATAACATATTTGTATTGTTATAACCTCATAATACAACATAAGTCATATTTCATTAACTTTGTACTAATCAAGCTTGCACCTGTGATTATTATTTGAAGCAGTCTGAACTATAATCTAGCCAGAGATAGCTTGCTCCTGTAAGACAACCTTATCTCAGTGCCATGAAATCAGTATCTATGATATATCTCCTTAGATATGGGTTATAAACTGACAAGAACCTTGCATAGAAGTAACATTGACAAGGTTAAGTCTTTAGCAAAGTAAACCTTGTAGCTGATGGTATGTGATATAAATATAAATGGCACAATCCCGAGGATGAAGATAAATGACAGAAGCACCATATGGGGTTCAAGTTGATCACACCCTTGTATTGTGTCAATCTTTGAAGATTTAATTTTATTACTTGAAATACCTCTATGGCACAAATCTGAAGAATAAAATTTGAGGTAGTATGTCCTCAACTTTTCATCTTGTGAAGATCACCCTTGGAACACTATGATGATTACCTTATTCAATTGATAATCCATAATTGATTGGTGGCTTACTACAATTGAATATTGCTATATCCCTTCTGGAGATTGAAATATCAAGTCATTTTCTCTAAAGAAATTGCTTGAAGGGTCACTTCAAATTACTTCTCTAGATATTCTATTGACAATACTTTCAGATAGTTACATTTGTTGAGAGTAGGTGTTGTATGCATTTTGAAAAGGCTGAGAATTGTGAAAGTCTTGACATTGAGATCACTATACATGAGTCAGTACTACTTCATACACAATTGTGAAATAATGATTGCAGGGTAGTACAATGCACATCAAGATTGAGAGTCGATGTTCTTGGTGGTGCCTAAGGTTTGTCTTTGAGTTAGATTTGTTAAAGTTCTGTATAGCTGATTTACAGTATTGATAACTCATATGACAAGATGCATGTGGAAGAAGATTAAGGATGGAAGACTTGCTGATCAAAAGTTTGAAGGCTTGCTTAATAGCTTAAGCAAAGCTACCAAGGTTTTCAGAGTATTTGCCATATTTCTACAACTGTATAGAATATTAAAGCAGTTTCTTTGATATCCTGGGAAGTCAGAATATGTTATTGTTAGTATGATTATGTATGATAGTCATGGTACATCTTCATGATGTATGCGCTTCAGTTTTCCAGAAGTATAATACGTTCATCTGGCATATTCAACCTTGAATAAAATCTATTGTTGAGATTCATAATCTGGTGAGCAGTCAATATATCATAGGGTCTATATTTGATGACAGGTGTATCTAGGTCTTTATAGTGATTAGGGATTGCTACAGAGTCAGTTTCAATAGATTCCCAAAAATTGTTATTTTTTACAGGTTGCTTCTAACTAGAAACAAGAGTTCTAGGGCTCACATGTTAGAGATGCTTAAGGAGATTGATCCTCAAAGTGATTTTTTTTTATAGGACCAAAAATGTGACTATGAATTAACTCGTGATTTGTGTTGCTCTTAATTTAGATATTTCAAAGCTATAAATATTCTGCTTTCCAAAAACACATGCTTTAGCTCTGACGGCAGGTCAAAATTGAAGCAAATTAGCATCATGTTATCACTAGAATTGGATCACATAGATCATTCAATAAGACAAAAATACTATGAAATGAGACACTGACAATTTTATTACAAAGACAGAGCAAAATAAAATGGATTTGGAAGCACATGAACACATAATAGAGCTTTTAACACTAAACATTACAATTCCTATGACTCTTTATTTGCCTAATAACCTTTCACTTCCTATAATATCTCTCTCGCCACATATGTAGCCAAGTTTTTCCTCTTATTGACTTGCCATTTTAGTATTTTACAGACCCTCAAATTACACCACACACAATTGTTTCATGTACACTAATTTCAAAATTTGACCATTACTTTAATGACCTAACATTTTAACAATAGAACCAAGGCAAGCCTTTTAGGACCTTTCCTATCATAGCTCACATCAAATCACAAGATCCCAAAATGGCTTCAATCAACCTCTGACAGATGTGTCACCTATACTAAAGTGATACAGGAAACAGGATTGTCATAATGTATGACACAAATTCACGTCATTAAAGATGGTGTGACCCACCATATGTCTTATACATTAGATAGGAAATTGTTTGCCGGGGAAAATAAAGTGGAAAGATGAATAAGGCGTAGGATGATTTTTGCGAGATTTAACCAATTTTGGGAACAAAAGGGTAATCACAAAAAATATGCACAACTATGGTATCATTAAAATAACCTATGTAATCATTAATGTTTGTGCATAGCTATCAATGAAATAGTGATACTCATTAATCCTTAGTGACGAACAAAGAGCATCAAGACAAAGTGTGCTAAAATAGTCTGTAGTTGTAGCTAATACATGTAAAAATTACCTTAATGGCTTTCTTGGAAGTTGTCTAAATCAAATCCTGTTGGAACTATCCTGCTACAGGAATACAAATACACACAAGAACCATTAGACTATATTTTCAAAAGGTTGTTCACCAAAACCCTAGTTGATTATTAGAGCATGATAGAATTTATTTCTTGTCATATCTTCACTTTAATATATAAACTCCTGTGTATGCAAGTTCAGCCTTTTAGGATCTGAAGCACCAATGAATGTGCCTCTACGTATCATTGATCACATAAAATAATTTGAAAACAGTTGAATTAATACATGAATACACATTGAGAAACAAAATCTGCATGGCATGTTGGCAGAATATTGAATATAACAACAATTGTTATGCATAACATCAATAACTTAAATTATTGGTTCTCAATGATTGCTCTTATGATGGATTCATTGTAAACCTATACAAAATGTTTGGATTGACAAAGTACTAGGTAGCATTATAGAATTCACACGGGAATCTATCTAATCCCAAGCATTACCATCATCATTGATCATGTTTGAGAGGGTAGCAGCTAGCTTACCCAAGGTCAAAGACTAGTCACACAAATACTCTTTGTGCTTAGTCTTTACAATTGAAAATTCTTTTGTAGGGAGAATTAAGAAGTAAAATGTTTTTCAATTTCATCTTTTAAGCCTACCCTTGGTTGATTTCATAGTGGATATTATCTTCAAGCCTTCTTTTGAATATAGATCCCCTAACAATCATTGCACTATGATATTCTGTAGATGATTAGATCATATACAATCATACAAATAGACATTGTTTTCCATTGAGAAGAATCTATATACCCCTCTCAAGGTCATGCAAGGCAAGGACATGGATTGAAAATAATATATATACTCTTCTCAAAAGAATATATATACATTATGCATGAGGTTAATTCTATACTATCTTGAGGAAAAATGAAAGGCTTGGGTTAGATCCGGTAGACCAAAGGGAATATCTTCTATTGCTAGTCTAATTGAGGGCTTTCTCGAGTGTTAGGGCCCTGGGTTTCGATGATATGAAAACACCTTTCAAGACCTTGTGGTAGACGTACAAGAAGAAGAAGCTCCCACCTCTCTTGAAGATAATAACAGTATCACTGAAAAAGACCTTCCAAATTCACAAGATTAGTTCTTGATGGATAGGCTACATGTGACCAATGCGGCCACAAATTAAACCCCATCCTCATCAAATAACAGCTATGTGTTGATGTATCTGTCCTAGATTCTATGAATGATTTGCATGAAAACAAGGAGCATGATAAAAAATTTCACCAGTCATGATTTCCTACATGACAAAGTGATAAACAGAGGAAATGAAGAATTTTTTAATATTTCCACCAATGATACAACCCATATGCAGTTCTACACAGGTAGAAACCATGTTTCTACCCCAAAAGATCAACCATATGAAAAGGATTATGAAGATCATGCTTCCCTTGCTGGTAATTTAAATCCTGAAAAGACTTTTGACGTCACAAAAATATAGTTCAATCACACTAATCTTATTTTCAAAGACACTAAAATTAAGGGATTTGTAGATTTTCATGGTAATATACTTGGCACCTCAACATTTTATTGTGAGTTTGAGGAGTAATGTAACCCCCATGTTACACTTTGATGTTAATCATGATCGTGTAAGAAATAAATGGAAGTAATCATGATTTCCTACAGTTTGAGGTCAATAAACTAAAAAGGTTTTTCAAAGCCAGCAAAGTAATAATGTGACCATTATGATTATTTGAGTGAAGAAACAATTAATATTATAGTTCAATCCTCAAAGATCCTATATCCTGGAATCCAAAAGTCCTACTGTTTTTGATGCCTACAATCGGAATTTATTCCTCAAGCCTGAAGGGGTAGGGAAGTCTCTTCCTTTTACTATCAATACTCATGTGGAAGAAAATGTTATTGACATATGTGATGGATATTCCTCGGTAGACGAACAAAGGGTATGTTATAAACACACAATTATTGAAGCTTTCAGTCATACAGATCCATTTCCACATCTATATGGCTCTATTGTTGACAATAACAAAGCTGGATAGCCTAGAAGATTGATGAAGCCTGTAATGAAACCCTCGATGACATATACAACTACAATGCCGAGAATGAAAATGATGTTAAGAAAATAATTGATGAAGAATACAGACTTGACCAAATAAAAATTTCTCTCTGGACCACATCAAATGCAAAGATGTTCTCTTCTTCGTGAACATGTGGACAATCATTCATGAACTAGATTTTTAAAAGGAAATGTAGACAACGAACCTCCGACAAATCCACATGAAGTCAATGCTAAGGGACAATTTTGGGGCCTGGAAAAGGTGCACTCTGAAATGATCGACGATATAGGTCAAAATGACCTTGAAACTAGCAAGAGGATGTTTTCTCAACCTAGTCATAAACAAAATGTAGCTGCTCTAACCACTCAGCATATGGGGTTTAGGGTTTGATGGTGATACAAGCACTGTTATGAAGTGTTGCGTTTGTGTATCAATTTCTGGGCATTATATTTCATAAACAGACTCTAAGATGTTACTTATAGTGGAGCACTATAAAACAATCAGGTTCCATCTTTCTAATTCCCTTCATGGTGTGTTCGATTTTGAATGAGAAATGACCATTTGTGGGTATTATTGGTCTTCTGGATCAAATGTGAATGACCTTAAAGGCTCTAATTTTTCAATGGCAATAGGATGAAGTTAAATCGACAAAAATGGACCTTAAACAAAAGTTTTGTACCATTACTTGGGTCAAACTTATTGGTCCATTCATTATTGCAATTACACAATATTAGAAACATCCAAACACCTCAAGTCTCTAAACAAAGAATCTGGTGTAAGCTCATTGAATCCAAACAACAACAATACTAGAGGCGGGCATCAGAAATACCATGTAACATCCAACGAGAAAATATGTTTTATACATGAAATCAAATGCAGTCAGAGTATTTTCTAATGTTAGAACCCTGGAAAATTATGGAAGATGTACTCATTCATTTTGATTAAAGATCAAAATATTGATTATAATATAGTGCAAGGCAATTCAAAAAATCTCTTAATTGGAGACAGAATACACTTTCTATTAATATGTGTCCAAATGTAAACAACTACATTCATACATGAAAGAAGGAATTCTCTGAATTATTCAGTACTTCCGAACAACTATAACCCATTCCAAAAATTAAAAAATGCCATTTCATCTAAGGATACTAAAAAGAAAATGGAAGAAATAAGTGAGTGAACTGACAAGCAAAAAATAAAACAGGTTGCTAATAAGATATTCTCAAAGGGAATTTATGCAAGTTCATTCATATTCTCAAAGTAGACAATGACATGAAAACTCTCTAGTTTGTAACTGAGGAATACTAGAGAACAATGAAGATGCCAAAGAAATATATTTTTAACTTGCAAGTTATCTAGTTTAAAGTGCATGATGCTAATCAATACCAAATATAGAAGTGCAGGCTGTGGTAATCATGTCAAGGTTCCTGCAGCAAGAACAGTAATCAAACCAATCGTATATCCTGAAAATGCATGCCAAAAATACTTGCAGCCCCTCATAACAGGCAATTTTGTATCATTTACAAGATCCCTATTCTTTCGCTAATCAAAACAAAGCACTAAAGCGAGGAGCCTCCCTATAATTTCTTGCATTGTGATTCAATATAAAGTTTAAAGAATGAGTAAGTGGATGTGAATAAGGTGCTCACTATTTATGAGTCCTCACTTTTAACAAACCATGACATCCATAGAAATACTGTTCATTAGAACATCTGTGTAAAAAATAAACTAAATAAAACGTTCAAACAAAATGGTATCTTCCCACTAAAAATGCACCAACTACAACAACAATCTGTTGATGGTTTAAACAAATTAAAGAATAGTTTAAATAGTTAATACTAACAGAGTTAATGACAGGTTAAGAGAAAAGACATCATTCTGGCATAACAATGAAGTAAAGTAACTCTCTATATTGGAGATCTTATACACAAAATTTGGTGTACCTGAACAGGTATTGAATATCTTATAAATAAAGTTTGGTGTACCAAAACAGGCCCAAAATGTATCTCATGTATGTAGTTAATCTCTTCCAAGAACCCTATGTCCATTGATCAAGTCACTGTAATACTAAAATAGTAAGTAGTTATATCATGGCCAAATATGACATGCTAGGTTCCTGAACAAATATTGTCTGATAAACAAAGTTGGAATACAATATTATACTGGAATATACTTGATGAAACAACTAATATTTGAAACCGCCTAACTATTATATCTTTATAAATTATTCCGAACAAAAATATAGACAAGAACACAAACAAATAATTGTTTTGAAAATGGCAGAAAATGAAGAGGAAAAGAAACCCTAGCAGAGCTCTGATGGTCAGTGATAATGGAGTTAATTTGGCACTATTTCCAGGCACCTGATGGCCAGGGTGAACCCCCATAGCTCGCCAGACTCCGTCCAACCCTACCTCCTTCCCGCGGGCTCTCTAGCATTTTTTGTTCCTATGGTCCTCCCACCTTCCTCGCAGTCCATAACCACCATCGATCATTTCCCTGTCGGTTGCAATGGTCCTGGATTAGGTGGACTATACAGAGGACCCAAACCCCCATGAGGTCATTTGGTCTCGCCATCACGCCGTGTCAGGTTCTAGTCCCTTTGCCACATATCTACAACCTCTGTCAGTGCCTAGCTCTGCATTGGACTGACCTGGGCCATCTGTGCCCCATGCTCTACCCTTTGTCAACATCAAAGACATCTCCTACTTGGACTACCCACCACTTTCCCTGACTACCTTGAATCTCCTCAGTACCTGCCTACAACCATTGCCCACTTTCAACGTGCCACTGCCTCATCTACCCCACATCTCTTCCCCACCCTACAACCCTTCCTCCTCTGGCATCCCCCCCTTCCTGGGACTACTACCTACCCTATCCCTGCACTATCCAGTAGCACCGTTAACCCTAGTGGCCCATCTCCCAGCACCCCTATCAATTCTAGATGCTTCAGCTCCCCAGTCCCAGACCCTAAATCGACCCCATCCACCCCACAAACGGTTAACCAGGGCATACGGGGATATCTTTGGGACTATTTTACGTCTTGTAAAACTAGCAAGTTAAAGAAAGGAAGGTGCCTAAAAGCCGCCAATATGGACATCAACCTATCCATGGGTGAAGAACTCTCGATGGGGGAAGTTGCTGAAATAGCCAAGAAGGTCTTTGTGGGCCGAGTTCAAGGGCAGAACTATACTGTGGAGAGACTTAATCTCTGGACCTGAGATATTTAGGGTTATTTACTCAAAGAATTACCCACCATTCAGGTGATTATGCAAGGATGGTTTTCCCTTTGCTTCCACAGGGAAGAGTACATGGACTCGATACTCTCTAGATTCTGGCATATCGAATTAGCCCCTATTCTGTTGAAAAGATGGGATCCCTTATTTGATCCTGAGAGGGAAAAGATGGGAGCTGGGCCAATTTGGGTTCAATTACTAGGCCTTTTGATGCCATACTAGACTCCAGTTGTTTTTAAGTGCATAAGCAACGCACTAGGCACCTATTTGAAACATGATCAGTGCTATGAAACATCAGGGAATATGACTATGGCTCACATCCTGGTTCATTTGGACACCAGAGAAGGCCTAGAGGAAAAGATTAGCCTACATTGGAGGCATTTCTCTCGCTGACGAAATATTGGTTATGAAGGCGTTCCATTCAGGTGTAGACGATGCCAAAAGGCTGGACATCTTTTCAAAGAATGCCCACTGCTCATTCCTACTACTCTAGCTGCTACAAAGGGAACCAAATATTGCCGGATGGAAAACCAAATTGTGGATGAGTAGTCCATAGGTCTGGATAGTCCAAACGATGTGGTTGGGGTCACTGCTCAGCCATCCAATGCTTCATAGATGTCGGCAATCTCCCCTCCTATGACTAGATCCCAGTCTACTGCGGAGGCTACTCCTACAACGGGTACATTTTCTTCTCCCTTATCCTTTGCACTGAATTTTAATCAATATTTTTTTCTCTGGCATCATCTACATCTTCACCTTGTTCAGTTATCTCTCCCATTACCTTTGCACTTGATCACCCATTACCTATCTTTTCCACCACCGCCCCCGCCCCCCCGAGTTGTCCTTGGACAGGCACTCCAACACAATCCTATTTCCCCATCTGCTTCAGGTTCACATTCCTACAACGTCTGTTCCTACCACCAGGCAATCCATTACTCGCTTGGATTGGGTATCACACCCTCTAATGTTGAGCATAAACCCACCCGGGGGAGACATTCCAAGATGTCCAAAGCCATTAAGATTGCTAGGGATGATGTAGCTCAGGGCAGACAGAACACCATTGAAAGGGTATTTAGAGCACCAAACACCCTTGACAATGTTTCCCCATGAAGAGGCTCTCCTTCAACTATAGGGGATTAGCTAGTCCCTCTAAAATATCATCCCTTAGGAGACTCTTGAGTTGTGAGCCTTGTGACATTATTTTTCTTCAAGAAACCCTAGGTAGCTTTGAGCTAATTGTTATGACCCTTCTAACTATCATGCCAGGGTGGCACTTTCAAGCTTTGGATGTTTTTGAGATATCCGGGGGTCTAGCTCTCGGGATAAACCCTCAAACCATCAAGGTTACATCGGCTTGGGGAGATCAGGGTTTCCTGGGTATCGATATATTTTCAGCTGAATTGGGCAGAAATCTTTGTATTATGAACATTTATGCACCCAATCATAGTATATTGGATTTATGGCAGCATCACCTTGAGAATCCCTTGATGGACCAATCCAGTATTCTAGGGGGAGATCTTAATTTCTCCATCGGACATGAAGAATTCTGGGGACACCACTTGTATTTGGATCCACTCTCGGATCAGCTCGGCATCCTGTTGGAGCAAAATGGTCTTATTAATGTCCCTATGAACAAGAAGCTTCCAACCTGACACAACAGAAGGACTGGAGATGCAGCTCTAGGGTGGAGACTAGATAGATATCTCATTCATGAAGATCTACTTACTTCCTTCACAAATTATAGACAGTGGGTGGGCACTAGAGTAATATCAGATCATTCCCCTATTTATCTAGCAGTGGCACACTCCTTCAAAAAACCTATCACTCTTTTTATGTTTAATTTGACCTAGTTAAAGGACCCTGAATATCTCAGGTTGGTTTTGGAATTTTGGAAGGCCCATCCCTTACCAAATGTCTAAAGGAAGGCTGAGGGTTTCTATAGTAACCTCATCAAACTCAAGCGATTATCCATAGATTGGGCCAGAGCTAAAAAGGCCAAGGAGGAACATACCCTTGGTGACATTGAAAATTAGCTGGCCACTCTAATGGATGAAAAAGGAATAGGGCACACCTCTATAACTACAAAACTACACCTTGTGGACTTGGAAACCCAAAGATCAAAGATTCTGCTGGATCAGGAAGAAACTTGGAGACTCAGAAGCAAGGAAATTTGGTTACAAGAGGTGAATGGAAATACAAAATTCTTCCACAAATTTGAAAATGGAAGGAAATCCAACAATACTATCTATAAAATGCCTACGGAACAGGGTCTAATTGCTAAAACTTAGAATCAGCTGGCACGACTGGGTAACACTCACTTCAAGTAGTTGTTCAAAACCCCACCAGGCACACATCTAGATAATATCATTCGCATTGCAGGGCATTTTCCTAGATTTGTGGAGCCTGACTTGGTGGAGGATCTCATAAAACCTGTTACTATGGGGGAACTGGAGGGCACCCTAAAGTAGTTTAACAAAAGAAAAGGTCTGGGGCCAAATGGTTGGTCTGTGGAATTCTATCTTATATTCTTTGACATTATTGGACTAGATCTACTCGATGCGATTGAAGAATGTTGTTCATCAGACAAAATGTATGAACCTATAAATTCCACCTATATAGCCCTCATTCCCAAGATGGACTCCTCGCCATCCTTCAATGACTTTAGGCCTATATCCCTATGTAACTACCTATACAAAGTTATTGTAAAGATCATTGCTAACCACATCAAGCTGATTCTATCGGGCAACATCTCCTCGAACTAGTTTTCCTTCCTACACAATTGACAAATCCTTGAGGCCATCGGCATAGCATAAGAGGCCTTACACTCCATCAAACAAAAGAAGCTTAAACGGGTGATGCTCAAGATTGACCTCTCAAAGGCCTTTGACAGGGTTAACTGGATATTCTTAAGGATGATCCTTACCCACCTGGGCTTTCCACTAGCTTTTATCAGATGGATAATGTGCTACATTACATCTATATCCTTTAGAACTATTATCACTCCATGAAACTCTCCTAGGTTGCAGCATAGAGATGCCCAGTAACATATAATCTTCAATATTGTTCTTTGAACTATGGGAATAAATAATGGTTTGGATCAAGCCAGATAACCACTTTGACTCTGTTATTACTCAAGACATGCATGAACACCCTCAGCCTACAAGGCTTTAGACCACCAATCCTCAATAGTTTGTAGATTAGGTGAATGAATGGAGAATACTAATCATACCAGCAGATGCATACACAAACATATGATGGCTAGCTACAGAAAGTAAAGAAACTTGCAGATCATCAACACAAAGATAAGATGACAATTATCTGGCATTAGACACAAAAGAAACCTGAATAGCCTGTTCAAGTGCAAGCTTAGAAGAGAAGAGAAATTGGGATATTGAACATATGACAGCAAAAGAAGCTTATATTACTGATGAATGAAGATGAGAAGCTTGATTAGCAGAGTCTTTATAGTCTCCAGAAGTTGAACACTAATTACATCTTACTTTCAGCTATTTATAGCTCTTTACAATGCTCACGAGCTTTTTAGAGCTTCTGGTGTCTTAATCTATTCCTATTGCCTTTAACTTCCTGATTACGTACAAGGACACAATTCTCCTCCATCATGAAAACGACAATTAATTCTGGTAAAACGATGCCGTGTTAGGTGGCTGTCTTGATTGTGCCAGTGAGGCTCCATGACTATTTAATTCTATTTTCTCGCATCGTGTTGTGTCCTTCCTCTTTCGGCCATACTTTCACTTAATTCAGTTCAGCGGTCTGCCTATCATGATATTAACAGTGTCAACCAGCTTCCTCCTTGGGTAACTGATAGGAAGTAGAGTATGAGGTGCATGGGTGGTTGGACGTGCCAATTAGGAAGAACGGAGTAATGGTAGGATGGCGGAGGACAAGCGGGTAGCTATTGGATGAATTAAATCGAACAGATAGATTAATCGGAGGATGGCGGAGGAAAAGCAGGAGTGATCATGAATGAGGGCCATCGGATCAGAAGAAGTGGATAGAGGAGATCGATTGCATGAGCCTTGCGGCCTTTGGCGAGAGCAGAGAAGGTTTGAGCCACTGGATCTCGGGTGGACAGATCAGACGGCTATCGGGCGGAAGAGGTGCTCAGACGATAGCGCTCAGGGGTGGTTTGGTTTGGGTGGTTATGGTTCTTATCCGGTGCTTATCAGGCAGTAAGTGGTAGGGGGTGGAGTCTGCTTGATGCCACTCATTGCATGCCATGTAGTAGAGGAGGAGAGAGAGAACCAAATTTATCGGGCTGTTACTCCTCTTGCTAGTTGCCTGTGCGATAAGAGCAACAGCCGTTAGATCTAGTGGGAGTGATCTAATGGTGGAGATCGATCGAGCATGTTTCAACGATCGGGTGAAACGTGGGCCATCAGATCAGTGAGAGAGATCAACAGTGGAAGAACATGACGGTATGGGATGTCCTTGAGAAATGTGCAGAGGGTGCGTAAGGGCAGAAAGGTAAGGTTTTTCAAGGGCTTTTGGGTTAATTTATTTAAGGCTAACGCGGAAGAGGGTTTTGTTAAGGAGTGAGGGTCAGGTTAGGATATGAGTGGAATAACATGTAAGTGCGAGTGTGGAGTGATGGCCTATGTGGGGCCCTTTTTAGGACAGCAAAGCAAACCATGCTTTTCCTTTAGTCTTCAAACTAGCAGCGCTAGACCTCAGAGCTAACAGGAACCTTAATCAATGGATCAATCTCCCATTCCTTTCAGGCATAGTGATGAATCACGCAGGGGTGTCCTTTCTCCCCATTGCTTTTTCTTATTGTGATGGAAGGCTTAAGCAGGCTGATTGCATCGGAAAAAAGAGCTGGGAGGCTCAAGGGTCTCAAGATCATGGAGCAATGCACTCTAACACATTTTCTCTTTGTGGATGACATGATCATCTTCTTGCATGGAGGAATTTAGGAAAACAACACTGTCTCTGAAGTGTTGAATGTTTTTTGTTCCGCAATAGCGATGGAAATAAATGGGGCCAAATCCACTATATCTCTCCTAGCTTGTACTCAATAGGAGACCTATCATGCAGTCCAAAACATCCCCTTCCAAAACCTGACAATGGAGGATGGATTGCAGTACATGCATTTTAGGATAAAAGGAGATCGATACAAAATTGCAGATTGGACCTGGTTGATTGCCAAGGTGGAAAGAAGATTAAATATTTGGAGCCTTCATCCACTATCCAGAGCAGGTAGACTGGTGCTCATTAAATTGGTTCTGGAAGCACCACCAGTCTTCTGGAAGTCTCTGGCCTAGATCACCCAAGTATATTACAAAGGATTCAATGAGTTTCCTACCACTTCTTATGGAAGGGTCACAAGGAGGGAAAACCCTATGTGTGGGTCAAATGGAGTAGAATTGCAACTCCCAAAAAATGGGGAGGTTGGGGCATCAAGAACCTCTCTGCCTTTGCTCAAGCACTTGTAGCCAAATTAGGATGGCTTCTCCTGAAGCACAAGAGCCTTTTGTCAAAGGTGGTTACCTATAAATACATATGGTCGCGCACAGTCATGGACTAGTTAATATTACCTACTAGGAACAGGAAAGGAATATCAGTGATTTGGAGGGTTGTTATAAATACCTTTCCCATCATAAGAAGGGATCTTACTTGGTGAATCGGCAACGACATGTCTGTCCACATTGGGACTGATCCATGGATTGGTTGCGGCAACTCACACCATCTCCCTCTTGGCTTGATCTCCTTCCTAAGTCATATTGGAGTCGCAAACATCACGCAGATCAGGGACCTATACAACACCACTACATATACAAGTGGAGGCCCTAGATATACTAGATGAGTGGCATATGGAGTGGAGGAGATATTCGGTGGCTTTAATTGAATCCCATGTGAGACTAAGAGATGAGGATGACAAACTGCTTTGGGGTTTTGCATAGAAGGGGATCTATACTCCAAAGGATGGATATCTTATTATCCATGCTAGCCATAAACCTGATTCTTTGGATAACTGGTGGAGCAACATATGGAAGCTAAAATGCCCGGCGGGTACTTGTCTTTGGATGTGGAACATCATTATGGACAAAACCCCGACCGTAACTAATCTGAAAAAATGATCTTTCAGGGACCTACATGGTGTGTATTATGTCGTGAGGAGGAGGATTCAAATCGCCATCTCTTTCACACCTTACACTAATGAAATTTTGCTCCATGGTGCAGCCACTCGAGGCACATTTTTTGAAGCACTACCCCAAAATGCTTTCCTAGATAGGTTTAGATGTGAATCCATGCCTATCCAGGAGGAATATGGACATTGCACTTGACCTAGGAATCTGTTTCTCACAAATTACCCACATGAAAACATTCTGAAATATACTTTTGTATCAAGCTTAAGAGCCCGTCTAAAGCCTTGAGGCAGGCTCACTTATCTATTGCATGTGGGATAACCAATTTTACACAATAAACTTTATTTTGTTAAAATTTCAAATTAATACCACTAATTTTTGTTACCCTAAAGTTCCCATTCAACCTTAAATTTTTCTTTAAACCTGGTTGGCTCTTATAACTCCAAACTGATTTTTCTTAAATCCATGAAGTCTATAAACATGTGGCATGAATATTTCAACAGTGTGTGAGAATTTGTCAGTAGCACCCTAGAAATAACAAAGATGGAGATTCTGCCTCTGGCCCGAGGGAAACTTCTAAAGACAATGTTAATGGATTATCACCTTTTATTCAGAATGGGAAAGGCATACATTAGCCTCAGACTTCTCACAGTCTCTGTTTTATTCTTCTAATAAGTCTCACATGAAGCAACAAAATTTTTTCACCTCTTATTAGAGTCCATTCTAAAAGAAATTACTCTTGTTGTTATATGTCTTAAAGAAGCCAGTGTGACCAGCAACATGTGAGAAATGGAATTCTGCTAAGACCTTTGCTTCGATTTGGAACAGGGTATATAGGGTATGTCAATAAGTGTAACTCATGTAGGAACTTCTTACACATGTTAGGTGTGAATGTATGAGAAGTGGTTCAAGACTACTTTTGGTGACCACCTAGTAAAACTGTGAAATAATACCATCTTGTAATTTCACTTAGTAAATAAAATTGAAAGATCAATTTCACTAGATCTCCTAACTCTTAAAAATCTAAAGGAAATATTCTAGACATTTTCAGAATATTAGTGATTTGCATGTGATCTAATCTTAGCTATACACATAATTGTTGAGAAAAGGTGGTTGCTTGGATTAAAGAGATTAGTTGCTAAGATAAGGGAGATTAATTTTCTCAATTAGAGTCTGAGAGCATAAATAGAACAAGATGAGAGAAGTTGTATGCAAAAATTTTTGGATATCAAAAAGACAAGAGATTAGAGAAAGATCAGTTGAGCAAATTCAAAGCACAGGAGAGGAGGCAAGGTCAGATCGGAATCCATATTGAACAGTGTTCTATAGAAATTCAGTAAAGTGTGGGTTTGAGTATCCAACAAAGTGATAGAGTAGATCTGGGTGTCCAGGAAGCTAAAAACCTCAGTTTTGATGTGTCCTTGTAAGTTTCGATCATTAATGATAAGCTGATTTGAAGGACAGAATTATGTGTGTACTTGAAAATCTATTCTGAGTCCACTATGTAGGTTTTCCAGTTATAAGTGTGACTATTGCATGTTCAGAATTTTATTTTGTTATTAAAGTAATTAAGGATCTAAGTTATTTGAGAAAGAAACAAAGGACCCTTGTCCTCTTGAATTAGAAAAAATTTACATGGTATAAAAGGATCATCTCTAATTGAGATCCTCAAGGGTTTACAACAATAGATCAACTACCAGGAATCAAAGACCAATAGTTAGAGGGTTTCATTATTGTTTCTTGAAGGACTAACCACTCTTGTGGGTATATTTTTGTTGTTTTATTTTCCTATCTGAAAATTTTGTAAAATAGATCTCAGAGATGGCAGCATCAAGTCTAAAATTTCAGGACAAATTAGATGGTGCCTCTAGATAGGTGTCATCAAAAGCCAAGGTAACATTTTTTTGAAAGAAAACAATCTCTAAAATATTGTCAAGGATGGCATAATTCAGTCTATAGATCTGCATGAATTGGCATCACATAAAAATAAGGAAGTGAAGGCCCAAATTACTTCAAGAAAGGGTCCAAACCCTGCCTCAGGAAAAAATGAGCAACTCTGCCTCAGAAAGGTCAAAATGCATATACGATTGAAGATGTTTTCATGTACAATTGTTGCAAATGCCGGTGTGGAAGGTGCAATGGTTGTTGGGAAATTACTGAGCAATATAATCTTGACCTTGGCTACGATGTTGTTATAGAAATTTTTGTGCCCTACAACCCCAAGTGTGAAATGTACATAAACAAAGGGTTCCTAAGTCCCTAAAAGTGTTGTTCTAACACCTAAAGGAACAAGGTCAACAGATTACAGCTTCTCCCAGAAGTTCTCCATGAGAAACTACTCCAAATTGGTCAAAACAAGATCATTGCAGCTGCTCCACTGGCTAAGTGCATTGCATCTCACCTAGATACACTGTGAGGGTGCGTTGCATTTCAAAAGTCCCTTTTGTGGGGTGCGATGGGCGAGAAATGACAAATGGCAGTGTCATTCCGCGAGGTGGAGAGGCAATGGAAGCTTCCAGAATCTTCTCCTGTGACACTTGCCTCACTGAATTCGACCAAGGATGAGTAAGAGGCCCTCAGTCTCCAAGTGGAAGCAAGAACTATCAGAGAGAAGACACTAATGAAATCACAAGCTGACTCATCCCCCTTACAGATATCTATATATGGATCCCTCATCCCAGAGATCCAGAGGCTGGAATTTTGCATATTGTAAGGAATTGCTGTTGGTTTTTTGAGACAAACATCAGATTGTTGGGTGATCTATGCTTTGTTTGAGGTGAAGAGGGGCTTCTTTGCTGGGAGGTTGATGCTGGGTCAGAACAACTGGTTGTAACTCCTCCTGGATCTTTTCTTGTTTATCAATAAAAGCTATTTGAGTTTTCCTCCATGCTTTTGTGTCATTGATGCTTGCTACATTTGTATGGTCAATTTACATCTGATCCTAGATTGTTTATGATTATAGATCCATGTCTTTGTATAGTGCTATGCTTCTGTGATCTTACAGGTACTTTGTGAAGCTGGGCGTGCAAGGGAGCAGGTAGCTGAGGACTATCAAAGAAGAGAGGGATTGAATCAAAGGATTAGCGCAAGACAGAGGTTGGTCTTTCTGTTCCTCTCTATCTATAATTCATAAAGGAAAAACAAAAGTAGCTTTTCTCTATTTGTTTCTAAGGCAGCTGTCACACCTTAGTGGGATAGAGAAGTTCTATATAGACACTTTTCCCTGTAACAGATGTTGACTAAGGTGAATACATTGATAAAGTGAAGGCAGGGATTATTGATCCCTTGAAATTGATCAGAGCTATTTTGGTTGATGCTACAAGTGTTTCTTCATTGTTAACCACAACAAAGTGCATCATTTTTGTGGTCCTAAAGGATAAGAAGGAAGTACCAGGTATGAGAGATGGTATGGGTGGCATGGACTACTAAAGAGCATATCTAGACAGGTGTGCCTTCTTCATGGTGTCCTATTCCAAAAGTAGGGTTCAAGTTCAGGTTGTCTGGTGTCCTAGTTTTGAAGGTTACACTTTGGGTCAATTAGTTTGACCCCTGTTATTGTCTCATGCATTACATATCCCATTACTGGGAGCAATTGCTTGTGTATTCAATCTAACTTAAAGGAAAATTTGTCAATTGAAGTGCCCTGCAGTTCTACCGCCTATGTTTTATGCAGGGAAAAAGTGTAATCCTTATCAAGGAGAGACTAGAGAAATGTTTTCCATTTTCACCTATTGGAGATGATAATTTATTCAAAGAGCTAATTTTTAAGAAGAAGAAAAAAATACCTATTTTAAGCAAAAACCATGGAAGATCGGGCCTCACAGAAGGAATGGTTGTAACTGCATAGCTTGTAAACATGTCTTATGGTGTGGAAGGGTTATTGCTAGAAGCACCTCACCTATTAATGGTCCACGATATTCCCTGAAGATAGCAGAGTTAATTATCTATCTATAAATGTGAACACTAGCTAATGCTCCTTGAACGGTTTATCTATTCACTGAAAAGTGTCCCAAAATGCTTCAACACCAAATTGTTCCAGAAGAGCTTGAAATTTGAAAATTTCCCACCAAATTGTTTGAAAAGTGCCCAATCAATTTTGATTTATGTAATAATTACATAATTTTAATGTGTTAATTAGGATCTATTGATTTAATATTTATTAATTATTTTATTTTGTTTAATTTAATGTGTTAATCAAAATTTATTGATTCAATATATATTAATTATATATATTTAAAAAAAATATCTTAATAATATAAATATATTTTTAGTAAAATATATAATTTAAAAAATTGAGATGTATTTTCAAAATTGTTAGATTTTTTGAGGGAATGAAAGCACTAGTCTAGCTTTAAGTGATTTTATGGGAGTCTCTTAGAGGGAATCATTTATGCTAATATTTATCATTGGATTCAACATAAGTTGGAAGATGAATCAAGTGGTTTGAGAATAGAAATGCACCAATCTAGACATGTTTTAAACCCTTAAACATCGACCATAATTGAGGCAATGTTGAGAGGATTATGAGCTGAGTTGAACTTAGAAAGAGCATTTTCAAGGCTTGAGGTGTAAGTTGGAACAACCATTATAAGTAGAATCTAGTGAGCTTATCATGAGCTCATTATAAATATATATGAATTTATTAAATGAGAGCTACCATCTTGGCACATGTTTCTATTTTGAAGAGTTTGTTAGATTGGTTGAAGGAATGTCCCACCTCGAGAGTTTGTGGAAATCAAAATTGGTACGTTGCACTCTGAGGTCAAAAAATCTATTTGGAGAACACTCCCTTATTCTCAACCTCCTAATTATTTGAAGGTGACCTTAGAGAGCAGATGAGCTTGTTGATGTAGGCTATATAATGAGGGTTTGAAATTATGAATGATAAATAGTTTGAAAAATCAATGCAAAATATCTCCATTACCTAATGATAGATTTGAATATCAACTTAGAAAAATATATGTTGAAACATATTGCAAGTAGTTTGCACATGTAGTTTTGTTGCCATTTCTAACCATTATAGAATTACAGTGCCAAAGAGAGGGTCTCAGCAGACAAAGGTGGAAAATACTTATCTAGCACATAAACAACATAATCATGGGCTTTGATATATCCAAATATGTGTCAACCCTTGTTGGAAATATTGGGGGGTGAATTGATACTTCTTACAATTGTTATATTATGTTAGTTAAAAGGTTAAGCTAGAACATAAGAAGTAGAACAAAAATAATAATTTTATTAAATATAGTGAGAAATTTGATTCTCATTTATAAATATGGGCTCCAACTTGTAATATAAGTTCTTTAATTCTTCGAGGTGCCAACCTCGAATGAGGACAAAAAGCCTCTTAGGCCAATCTAGGCACCAACCTGGTCAATATGAGGACATCAATCTTCTTAGGTTGAAGCCTTTAACTATACTTACAAAAAAAAAAAAAAAACATTATCAAAATACTTCAAAATCATTTCTTCAAGATGTCTACCATATAAACGTCTTGTAAAAGAAGGGAAGATTTTACACTCATGATGCTCATGTCTATTGAACATAGGCTATTTAACGATGATATATGGTTTATGTAATTTGACAAAGACTTTATACAAATAGTGACATCCGCCAACCCATGTTTGGACAATGTCATCGAACCATCATTAGATAATGTGTTCACTACCTCGATTGTCATCTTCTATTCAAAGAATGTAGATGAATCGTGTAAGGTACAAAGTGTTTCAAGGACACTTGAAGCCTCTAAGTCATGTGATCAACCATGATGACTAATGCTCCTCTGCCTTCACTAGGTCGGATCAAATACCCACTATATAAGAGTTCACCATACACATCTTTGAGATTGTGATACCATATGCATACAATCAACACATAGACATACATATGTTTATTATTTATTGATCTACGCACATGTTTACACTATTCATAATCTATTTCATTTTTACTATTCAATTGCTTCCTCTCATTGTGAGAGCCTCGATGCTTTTTCTTAGCACATTGTGTGATCTTGAATTCTTTTAGGCAAGGGATTATAGTTAACTTCAGGGGATAGTGAACTCCTTGATGGTAGTCTTTTAAGAAGGCTTTAACATTTCTCAATAAGACTCATGAGACATGCAACATATTAAGGGTTACCTCCAATTTAGAAATGACCCCTTCTTTGGCATCAATGGCAAACCTCTCAAAAATCCACATATTCAAGAATCTCCTTGAATATCATAATCTAGAGCCTCTTTTTCTCCCTTGTGTCATGCACGGAAGAGTGCTCCTGATCTTCAACTTCAATCGAGTTTACTAGACACTATCAAACAAGCTCCTCCAACCTCATAGTAGGGCTGTCCCTCCCCAAGCAACAACCTCCTTTTTCTAGTTCCTTGCCTAACTCTTATTGTGTTTTTGTGCTTTAGTGTCCTTCCATGAATCACTTCCTCCCCCTTGGATTTTAGGGACAACCTAATTTTTCTCCCAAGGCTCTCCTTTTCTCTTTCCTCCTTGATGTTCTCCTTCATTCCCTCCCTCCCCTCTATTCCCCTTTCTCTCCCTATTACTTTTGTTTCCCTGCTACCCTCCTCCTCTTTAGCCTCCCCCCTTGTTACAATTTATGATGCTCTACTCGCCTTTTTGTTTCCCCCTTCTTTGAGTTGTCGAACATCCCCTTTTTAGACTCTGGTAAAGGGTTGGGGCCTCATAGCAATGATCATCTAAATGTCCCCAAGGGAGGGGGAAATCATTTTTTTCAATGGAACATAACTAGCATTGCACCAAATGTTGCAAAGGAAATGTTGTAAGGCATAAATTGAATTAGTCAGTTGACATTAGTATAAATGGTTCCATATATTAAAATCCATAGGTCTAATAGATCTTGTCTAGTGCTAATGAGATCATCATAAAACACACTTTACAACTTTGAATAGGGCTAAAACATGTCACATACAAGAGTCTTCAAGCTGCAATGAAACCCAAACAATAAACATTGTTTCAAAGAATCAAGCATAATGTAGATACTAGACTAAAAATTGAGCACAGGTCTAACGGATCTTGAGCTATGGTCAAAGGACTGCCCTTGTCCTCAGAATCATTACCAACAATGGAGATTATGGTAGCTAAGTAACGGTTTTAAAGGTTGTACTCTTTGAGGATAAAATGGTTCTAATGGTCATTCATTGAGAAATGAAAACAAATTTATCACATAAAAGGACAGTTATTAAAACACAACCCATGAATCACTTGCCCCTTGGATCTTAGGGACAACCTAATTTTTCTCGCAAGACTCTCCTTTGCTATTTCCTCTTGGATGTTCTCCTTCATCCCTTCCCTCCCATATATTCCCCCTTCTCCCCCTATTACTTTTGTTTCCTTCCTACCCTCCTCCTCTTTAGCCTCCCCCCTTGTTACAGTCTATGATGCTCTGCTCTCCTTTTTGTTTCCCCCTTTTTCGACTCATCAAGCATTCCTTTTTTAGACTCTGGTAGAAGGTTGGGGCTTCATAGAGATTATCATCTAAATGTCCCCAAGAGAAGGGGAAAATCCTTTTTGTCAATGGAACATAAATATGCAAACTTTGAAATTTGCTGCACATATATATATATATATATATATATATATATATATATATATATATATATATATATATATATATATATATATATATATATATATATATATATATATCTATATATATATATATATATATATATATATATATATATATATATCCTTCTTCCCCTTAGAGATTCAAGGGTCAAATCTCTTTCAAACTGAAAATCTTATCCTTGAATTGCAAGGGATTAGACAACCCTATAAAAAACTTAGCTATAAATAGTTTAATCAAGTTCACTACCCTCATACTGTCATTATACAAGAATCAATGGAAAATGGGGAAAAGGGTATCCAATTACTATCGAATTCTCTCCCTCATTGGGAGTTTTTATCTAATGATGTTATTGGCCATTTAGGGGGCCTTGTCACAAGATGAAATGTTGTCATTAGCCTAAAAAATGATTAGTCTATTCAACTCAAGAATCTTTGTTGATATTTAATCTAAGGTCCTGGACATGACTTTATGTTGATTAAACCTTTACAAGCTTTACTTGAATAGATAATATTTCTAGCTCTCTTTTGTAAAGCTTCCCTCCATTCACTTGGGCCACACTACTATCGAGGGAGATTAAAATTTCTCTTTGAGGGGTTTTGAAGTTTGGGATCCATAAGCTTAACAAGACACTCTTTTGAAGTTCTTTATAGACCTTTTTGACAACATTCTCCTATGTGATATCCTCCCTACAAATATTATGCCATCCTAGCCTAATTATAGATGAATAAATGCTCACATTGCAAAGAAACTATATCATTTTCTTCTATTTGAAGATCTCTTGGACACAAATCTCTAAAATTTTCAATTCATGTAGAATTTAATATCTCTAAACATGTGCAATAGAAAATGGTAGAGCTCTTATATTGTCCCTCTGACTTGAAGATTAAATTCCAATGACTAAAGATACTTCTCAACATATTAACCACTCAATCTTGCATGGTTAATATCCACTATTAGAGTTGCAAGTGCAAGTTCTTCACCAACCTCCCAATTGACACTTTCATCCATTTCAATTATATGTGCATGTAGTCCAAAGATGCTCTTTGAAATTTTAGGAGAAATAAATATAGGAGAGAAGTTACAATATAAAATTAAACAATACCAAAGTTCAAATAAAACACTACTACTTAGACTATCCAAAATGAGAATTTCTAAAGAAGAAACTAGAATCTCATCTTATTTTTTATATCATTGGTAAATGAACATGGGTTGATTATTCAATATCTCTTGTAATTTAAACAAACTAATGTATGAGGTGAATAATAATAGGTAATAATTCCCATAAATGGTCATGATTACAATGGCACATATTGATATCTTTTATTTCATAAATAGTTTCATCATATCTAATAGACATTAGGTAGCACTTTTGATGGATTTTACTCATTGTTAACTAGATTTTTATTTCTTTGTGAATGAAGTTGAAAAGTGGAAATACAAAATATTTAATAAATGAGAGTAAAGATTATTTGAAGGGTGTTACCAAGCCTATGGCTTGAGGTTTTATATGAGAAAACTATATATTTCTAGAAGAATAAAGGTTGCAAGATAACAAGTGTAGCAATAGGCATCAACAAATAACATGAAAATTTTTGAACACTTTTTCATGCTAGATATTCCAAAATCTATAGTAGCAGTCAATATGAATTAGTCACTAAAGGAAAATATTAAACATTTTCCATTCAACATATCTAGGAAAATTATTTTCTTTTTAGTGGTTGTATTGAAGTGGCTTGGAAACTTATACATGGACCATGAACATTATTTTACACCTCGTTTGGCCCTCATGAACCAGTTTTCATCCTTGAACAATGTTTAAGGCCCTAAAAATCATCCTTTAAATGGTCTTCACGAGCATCACTAAGCCAACTATTCACCTTAAAAGCACTTGGTGGTGGTTTTGTACATTTTCATCGTCTATATTATTACTGAGCCTTAAAAACCACTTATAAACCCTAATATGGAAATGGTTTTTCTCCTTAGATAATGTGAAATGTCCAATGCCCCACAAAAAACATCCAACTAAACAAATTATTCTGCTTAAATAAGAAAATTTGTAAAATATTCCAAATTATTTGAAAATCCATTTGATTAAAAAAGAAAAATCTATGGTCATAGATGACATGATCGGATAGTAAACATCCTATCCTACCCTTAGATTCAAAGCCTCTTGGTAGTTTTCCTCCATTGCACGTATCCATCGACCTCGCAAGCCCGTATTTGAACAATATTGGTTTGCAATCGGATAAGCATGGCCCAGAATCGATCCCTGAGCGACTAGATATCTTCGTGCGTGGCTTCCAACAATTCATTTGTGTTTCTTCACTATCAAAACGAGTTCAAAAAGGGTAATTTTCTACAAAAGGGTGCTAAAATTGCAAAGCGCCATTATTTTTCATGTTGTTGTCATGAATCGTGTAAGCTTTTTCCTGATGCAGTTATTTTGAGTTCTTGATTGGAAAAATTGGCTATATTTTCGATTTCTGGAAATATTTCATTAAATAATCCATTGTATTGTTTGAACCAAATCTGTCAAAAGAGGCCATGCTCAAAATACTGTTTTAAGCGGAAGAATCAGAGATAAAAAAATATCATTAGGATATATTCAAGAGTTCTTTCTAGTTTAGTTATTATGAGCTTTCGATGGAAATGTTTGATTCTATTTGGGCTTACACGAAAGATTTCATAAATTAAGGCTCTCTATAAACGAACTAGACAAGGTTGTGCTCAATTTTGTTTAAAAAAAACCGCAGAGTTTGGGAAGAAGTGCATTGATTTAAGGATCATGATTTTGTAATTTGATTGAATGATTTATGTCTCAGTTCTCCACATTTCAAAGTTTTTTGAGAATGGACATTGATTATTCTAGTATTTTATCGTCTCATGTTCAAATAACATAGAAGAAGAGTAGAAAACTAGGGCTTTTAGAGGCTAAGCATACATAATGGCGCAAACTTTACAGGTTTTTGTGAGAATTTTATCACTAAAAAATAGGATAGAACATTAGGGCTTTCACTAAGCTAAGAGATCTAATGCCACATTCTTTACAGATTTACTTCAACATTCTGAGACTGAAAATTTGTATTGTTCAGCTGGTTCGTAGATATCTTTTGGCGGATTCTATTTGTATGGAACAAAGAATTTGAGACCTCAACATGAAATAATATGTTCTGACAGATTTTCCCTTTCAATGCATCTTTGTGCAATGGAATACAATCTCTAATGCTCTTTAGTGTTTGGAGAAGCCAAAACCAATGGAGTAGGAAGCAAGGGCTATTGGAATGGTCAGTAATGGAGGGAAACACTATCCTGCACAAGATAGCAACGTAGAAGAATAGGCTGTCCAAGCATGTTGTTAGAGATTTCAAACATAAGCTCTTTGTTTTCTTTAGCATCGACTGAAGTTGAGAAATTTTGCCACATTCTGGGATCACCTGTGTCTGTTATATAAGGAGGTCTTGTAACATGCTTTGAACTTCCAGTTTCTCTCTTTGAAAGTTTGTATGGAAAACCAGTGCTGGATAAAAGGTTTACTCATATGAAGGATGTAGAAAATGAGACTCCTTTAGTGATTCCAAGAAAAATGTCTGGTGAAGAATTGATGCAAAATGATACCTGCAACAGAGCCAACAAAGTTTCAAAATTAGAGCAAACCGCCCCAATTAAAAATTGCAAACAACGTGGAATCATATCTTTCAAACAACATTGTTAGAATTACCCCAAAAGTTCAGGTATGTTGCCACTGTGCTACCTTTCTATAAACTAAAATTATATATCTTATTGCTGTAATATCAACGATATAGTCTTGGTTCAAACATTTGAAATATAGACTTGATTTTTCATCTAGTTGATTATGAGACTCTATACTCAAGATGATGAGAAAAAAAATCCAACAATATTTAACTAGTCAAGCATAAGTTCCTGAAAGTTAAATAGTAACCGCCTCTATCTTGTTTCCCACTGTGCAGGCAGGCATATTGCTGATTTTAGCAAGCCTTACAATTTTCCTCTCTACCTTCGTAAGGAAGAAAATTTCTGAACTCTTCCATGACACACATGAAAGTCATATGTAGTTTCGGCAATGGTATTGACAAATTGTAAGAAATTATTGTATAACAACCTTCTTATAGTCCTTGCTTCTCAATTCCAAGCAGATGTCCAACCATCCAAAATACATAGTTCCTTCTTCCTTAGTCTTTTAGCTATTGCAGTATGATTGATGGAGCAAATATTTAACTGTGTCTTTAACATTAGCACTAAGAGGATACACACTAAAGCCTACCATATTCATTCTAGCACCCCATTTTCATGCGGCTTCATACCTCTCAATACTTTCTTCCCCGTCACAAGAAATTATTTTCACTATGTCTCGGGCAAGGCATTATTTTTCAATATTCATACAATCTATGATATTCCTTTTAAGTGTAGCATCTAGAGACTCAAACACTGATGAGTAACAGTTTAATGCTTCCATGAACCAGAACAAGAAAGGTGTAGTATTAGTGTTAAACTTTTGTTCTACTACTATGATGAAGAAAGGTGTAGTATTAGTGTTAATCTCTTGTTCTTTATGGTTGAGAGACTTTGCCATCCTAAGAAGTCAGTCACGTGGGTTCTTTGTAGACACAATTTCATCGGACATGTGATGTAGTTGGAATGAAAGGTTGCGTGCTAAAACCTCATATAGATTTATGTCAAGCATCCTTCATTCTCTAGTTTGAACTCGAGCATACTTGTCACCATCTGTCTCACATCGGGTAGAGCCTTATAATGAAGACGCGTAAACCTCTGTGCCATATTTCAGATTGTAGAGATGTGTCACAAGACATGGCTCCCAATTGACTTCCTCCAACTTGATATGAAGTGTCAACCTGGAACCCAAGAGTAAAAGCATCTTTAAAATTCATTTTCCAAACGTGTACCTTTCCATCGATGAATGCCACCTTGTATCCTTTGTCTTCCATTGTCGAAATGGACACAAGGTTCTTCTTGAGATTAGGTACATATAGAACTTCTTGTAAATGAATCATGTTACCTTGATTCAATTGAAGGGTAACATTTCCTACTCCCTTCATGGGATAGGTGGCATTGTCTCCAAGAATAATTTCCAAGTTTGTCTCCTTCTCTATCAGATTAGAGAGAGCTTCCTTGTATCTAGTGAAGTGCCTTGAGGCACCACTATCAATTAGCCAATTCCCCAAAGAGTCCAGAGGACAGGTAGTGGATAGGGCCGATATAAGATAGTATTCCTTTTCCTTATTGTTAACAACATTTGATTCTTCATACCTGGAGTTCCTTGCTTTCTTGGAGGGTTGACTATTTCCTTGATGTTTTGCATTTCTTTTGCCATTGAACCTGCCATTCCTTTGATTGTTGTTGTTGAAGTTTCCCCTGGAATGGTTGTGATCATCATCATGTGATGTGTCCCTTCTATTTCGACACTCCCTTTCATAGTGGCCAAACTTATTACAAACAAAGCACCTGCCCTTCCTTCCACCATTAGATCTATGCTTTACATTGAAATGACCTTTGGACCGTACATTATTTCTCCTTTTGGCATTAGAAGAGAAAGCAGTGGGGTTGCCTCTATTGGAAGGAATTTCTTGCTACACAATTCTTGTTTCTTATTGAATGCATCTCGACATTAATTCTTCAAACCCTGGAATTTGATCATTATTGAGAATAGTGGTTCTAATTATATACCACTTGGGTGGGAGTCCTCCAAGGATTGTGATAGTAAGTTCCCTGCCAGGAATGACCTCTCCATTCAACAGAAGATCATTCTTGATCTCAGTGATCCTTAAGAAGTATGATTGAATATCCTCATCATTGAGCTTCTTAATATCCTTCAACTTATTCTTAATAAATAAATTTTGATTTGCATCACTAACCTTGAACATGTTGACCAACCTGTCATAGATCTCCTTGGGGGTGTTCAAATCAGATCTGTAGGCAACCAAATGCTTATCAATGGAATCTCTGATAATCTTCTTCGCTTTGACTTCAGCCTTACTGTAATTGTTCTTCACAGCAAACGATGCATTTGAAGAAGGCTTAGGAATTTTCCCCTTCACATAATCCAACACTTCCTTGTTCTTCCAATGTCAAATCAAGAGACATCTTCCATCCATGATAGTCAGACTTTTCATGGAGCTTGTCTTTAGTCGGGAAGTGGGATGAGGAACCCATTGAGACTTTGGTCCTTGTCCAATTGTCTTTGGTGATTGCTCTTTCACTTTTCCTTGGGCTTTACCTTCACCTCAGCTCTGGTATCATGTTAAGTTTTGGTATGTGCTATGCTTAAGAGAAATTTACTACAATTTCTTTATTAGCCCAATATCAATATCTAGTTTAGCAATCATATCACCATGATAGTGAATTGTAGATAGAACATAAACATAACGAGTAGAAGACAAGCCAAGACAAGAGGACACGAGATGTGGCACCAACCAACGAAAAATGCTAATGTGGGGAAACTCTTGATATATTCTTCTTATACCTTCAATAGTTCAGCAGAGAGAGATAGTACAAATTTATAAATTTGATATTTTATGACAGCTGCAGAAAGGTCGTAACCAGAAAATTCAACGCTAGTTAAACAATGTAGAATTCTTCCTCTAAGTAGTTCAGTCAAAACCAGTCAACTTCGGCCTCCAACAACAAACCCAAACATTCCAAATCAATCTAAAAAAATCAATCAAATTTTGGTCAATTAAAGTCAAATTACAGCCAGCAACTAGGGCAGTCAACGTAGGTCAAACCAGAGGTCAGATCACCTCGGTTTTTGTGCCCAAATTTGTGGCCTGCCAAGGAGGAGATGCCTCACCAAAAGAGCAGTCAAAGGGAGGTCAACATTGTTCAACACAGCCCAAAAAACAACCTTGTAAGATGTCAATGCAGTCAAACAAAAAGTGTCCTTCCTTTGAACGTGTGAGAGATCATTGCCTAGATTAGGGTACCTAGTCAAGTGAGGAGAGAGAGATGTGATGAGATGAGATGATGAAATAATTCCTTGAGGTCTCCTCATTTTATATGCAATGTGGAGGATGAAATGGGGGTAAAAGTGCTTGTTTTTTTTGCTGGCCGACCTCAGCAACTTGTCAATAATACAAATAAATTCATATCTTCATTTTTACATGTCGAAATCGAATGATATTTAAATCAATCCTACACCTCTCAGAGAGAGGTATCCAGGAAAAATATCAGCTATCATAAATAAGGTGACTCATATGGAGTTTGGCCCTAGTTGCCAATTTTAACACTCACCAATGATTTCTAACGCCATCTGAAAAAATTATCTCATTCTAGAGGAGAAACCTATGATCACAATTGTAGTGACCTACATCAACATGATTTATTATAGTTAAAAAGATAGACATTATGTATATTAAGAAAAAATATGCATTTAAAACAAGGAAACATACAGGTATCACAATCTAAAAATGTGAAAGTATGTGAAAATGTATAGCAAGATACATTTAAGACGACAATGGAATTAGAGGGATCATAAATAGTTTTCATTTTTTTATCTTCCTCCAGATGATCTAGTGAATATTCTACTAACTCATCAATGGTTTCTAATGCCATCTGAAAAAATTATCTCCTTCTAGAGGAGAAACCTATTCTCACAATGGTAGTGACCTACACCGACATGATTTATTATGGTTAAAAACATTGATATAGTGTCTATTAAGAAAAAATATGCATTGAACATAAGGAAACATATGTGTATCACAATATGAAAATGTTAAAGCATGTGAAAAAGTATAAAAAGATATGTTTAAGTAGAAATATACTAAATCTCAACGTCATAAGCAAAATTGACAAGAGAAAAGGAGGAAATGAGCTCAGGTATTTACATGGCCAAGGAGTCCTATTAGATTTTTTCATACAACCTGATTGAAAATTCAGTTGTACTTAACTAGATGTTATACAACTATTTATGAATTTTTATCAAAATCTATTGCCTTATATTTCAGTGTCGTACTTGATATCAATGCTTTTTTAGATCATTTTATCTTACCAGCAATTTGTTTTGGGTAACAATGTTTGTTTTTGTTTCACAGGCACGGGGATCTTTGCATCCCATTTGAAAGGTTCGGACCAGTAAAATATGTTTATATTCCCAAAAATTATCATACGAGGTATGGCCATATTGTTTATTTTAGATATTGTTAATTATGCTTGTTTATAACTTTTGAGGTTTTAGCTTTATGAAATATTGACACAATGTTCATATTATGCATTAATTGGAAATTTATATGAACATCTAATGGTATTCGGTATCAGTTTTGATTTTATGTGAGACCATGTTTTTCCATAATTATATTTAGTTTTTTAGTCTATTATCATGGTTTTACTTGTCTTTGTAATAAAAATCATGTGTGGTTGATAAAGTAATAATGCTATTGAGTGGTGTAATTACTTTATCTAAAGGGGCCATCACTAGGAGATATTTCTTGGCAAGGTGTAATAACCTTGGTTGCATTTCCATACTTATTTTAAGCATTAAAATTTAAGTAAATTAATTGGGCCGAGTTGGGGTACACAGATTCCAGAGATGAGGTGGAAGGGGAAAACTGCTTGGAATGTGGACTTGTGTGGCATATTCTAGTAGGTAGACACAAAATAGACTAAGAATGACAAAACAAAAACTAACAAAAAAAAAACAGAGAGACAAGGGGCAACTCACATGATTTCACAGTCTAAAGAGAGCTTAGCCAGGCAGGCAAAAATGAGGGAGGAAACAAAATGAGGAAGGCAAGTAAATGCTTCCATGTTTATCATCTCAGGGCTATCTAGGAGATGAGGGTTTGTTAAAATTGGCAACTAGGGCCAAACCCCATGTGGGTCACCTTATTTATGGTAGCTGATATTTTTCTTGGATTCCTCTCTCTGAGAGGTGTAGGACTTGATCTAAAGATCATCCAATTCTGTTAAAATTGGCAACTAGGCCAAACTCCATATAGCTCATCTTATTAATGATAGATGATATTTTTATTCGATTCCTCTTGTCAAGAGGTGTAGGATTGATCTAAAGATCATCCAATTCTGACATGTATTCATGGAGATATGAATTTATTTTTGTTATCGATCAATTCATCAAGGTCAACCAACAACCAAATTGCCCCCACTTGTGCTCAACGTTTTAGTATAAAAAGTGGTATCTTGTTAGCCATTTGGACACACACTCTTCTCATGATCTCTTCCTTTCCACTTGTCTTTGGGTTTTGGTGGGAGGAGAGATCCTAAGAGACTACACATCCCTAAGAAGAAGATGCCCTAGCTCTACACTGTCATGGGGAAGGCATGCCCTAGATCTAGATGCAGCCAAGGGAGAGAAGGCTCTAAGTTTTCCTAATATGGTAGAAGCATAACATGGAGGAAAACTCTTATGGTGGATCTACACAAGGTTCTACGTTGTCCTAAATGGGACCTTTCTACACAACAATAAGAAGCTTAAGTACGTGTTGTGCTCTACAACAACCCCCCATTTCATATCATTCTATTCACAAAATTATCATATGAAATGGGTCCCTTTAGAGTTTGATTGGTATCAATATTGTATTATTTAAAAATGTCCAAAAAAGAAAATGAAAACATTATAAAACCCTTTTTGAAAATCCCATTTTCATCAAATAAATCAACCTTTATCATTATGATAAAGCGATCGCAAGATCGCATATCGCAATGACATAAGGCACATAAGTAAGTGGCACATTGGTTTCCACCGATGCGATATCGCTATTGGCTATCGGCAATACTCTATGCACATTTTAAAGCGCCCCCATGCCATTGGCCCCGAAGGGATGCGATATCGGCGATCGGCGATCGGCGATATACTATACATGTCTCATATAATGCCAATACTCCCGATGCGATGCGATATAGCTATCAGCGTTCGGGGTTTTCAAAAGGTGTCAATATAAAAGGTTTAAGCTTTCCCCGATAGCCGATTGTGATAAAGCGCATATTTCAAAAAGCCGTTAAAATAAAGGGATATCACGATTAATTCATATTAAAAGCTTGATCCGTCCAACAATGATTCACCTGCGCTCAACCACCACAACATCTACAACACGCTTAAATGAATCATTCGGCCGATTAATGATATAATGGGCATTTAAGGATTGGCAGGTTTTAAACGGCCATTTAATGTAATTGTAAGTCCTAAAATCCTCCCATGGATTGTATCTGCGCCCATTTTAAAAGTTAATCCCTTATCACGCATCGGTCAATATATATCATCACATTGAAGTTTTCATTGCCAATTCTCTGTGTTACGTTTATTTTTGCATCTGTGCAGAATACATCCAAAGGAGAAACCTCAAGCAAAATGGGGAAGAAATCCAAGAGGACCACAGGCGCTTCCGCTGCGCCAGCCGCAGGACAAGCTGTCGCTGATCCCTCAAACAAAAATAAAGGATTGATTTCGAATACCACATGTTCTGGTCTCGGCAGAACTACTTGGCAAAGCACCTACAACTTGATTGAGGTTGAAGAACCCAAAGTGACAACAGTAGAAGCTACTGCAGATTCTACTCGGAAATCTGATGCCACTCTAAAGGACTTAGCTAACTCCTTCCTTCATCGGATAGCAGCTATGGAACAAGTTCTCCCATACACAGATGTAGTGCGTTGGGCAATTGAGGAAATCCCAATCCTGGATAGAACCTTCAGCACCAGAGACGGGAGAATTTTTGGGTCGTTCAAAGCTGATGATCTAAGGCAAATGTATCATTTTCCTGAGCCAGAGAAGACATACAATAAGGCATTCCTGGAAAAATTCCGAAACGAGAATGAAGTTGAATCTGAACCCATCCGGGATTGGAGACAAAATCCAGCTAAGCACAAACATGAATCTTCCGGTAAGTACTCGGTTGATTCCTTGGCTTCTCCTTATTCCTACGTTGGAATAATGATGGGTAGATTGTGGGGATTGCATGACTCTTCTAATTTCACTATAGAAATGGTTCCTTTAATGGAAGCTGCATGCAACAGTATAATAATGGATTGGGCCACTATTCTCTAAGATAAACTAGCCAAAGTTGTTCTTGAGTTTAGGAATAAGACTCGCATCTCTGAAAGGATAATCCCCCCATTTTGTTACAGTGCCTATATTCTAGATACCTTGTGTTTTAATTCTGAATTTCTTGTGCTCGGTTGGAGGTGGACGCCACAAGAATCCATGCCTATTCACATTTACCACCATAAATTATGGAAATCCTCCTACAAGCACCATCTGTACCAAGTCTGTAATGGCTTTATGTTGCCTATTTATTATTCTATTTTTGATAAACCCATTCCGAAGATTTCCTACCAAGATGGGATTGATTTAACAGCAGTAGGGAGATGGTTTGGAGAGGAGAAGTTCACTTGTATAAGAGTGTTCGGTAGCCAAGCCGAACCTCATGTTCTCCCTTTATACATACCAGATAAACTATTGGCAAGGGAAATCTCTTACCAGATTATTGCTGAGAGTGTTACACAAACTCTCAAGAAAAATAAGAAGCAGGGCTGGCCCTCTTTTCCTTTGAGATGCGGTGTCTATACTCTGCATGATCTCAAACATGCAGAAAAGAAAGCTATGATGATTAAATCATTAACTCTGGAGACTCTCCCAAATAGGCAATTTGATCCAAACAAAGTTGCCTACAATGCACTAGAGCAAGCCAAATTGTCAAAATTTGATCATAAAGAAGATTTGTTTGACAAATTGTTCTCTTCAGCTGAGTCAATAATGCAGGTTAAATCATTGGCCAAAATGAAATATCATGATGAAGGGTTGCCTGAATTTAACACACTTAGAGAACAGAGGTTGCAAACTCTGCCTCTAGATCTACTAGCGACAACCCCAGTGACATCGTCAAGCGAGCCTGATCGGCAACAGTCAAAGGAACCTCCAGTTACAACAAAAGAACAAGAGAAGCCACAGGAGGAAAATCAGAAGAAAGAACAGGAGGAAAAGCAGAAGAGAGAGTAGGAAAAAGTGCAGGAGGAGACCCAAACTGAAAAGGAAAAACGGACTACCATTGATGTCAATGTGGATACTCATATCGACCCTAAATTGCTCCAGGAATGGAAGCAATTTGATTCCATTATCAGTGGTTTGGAATGTTCAAAGGAAACAGACGCTTCAAAGGCAACAGACACACAGGAAATCACTTCACCACAGGTTCTAAGTGGAACCAGCGGCCCACCCATTTCTAAAGAGGTAGAGATAATACCAAAGGACCCCTCCGACCAAATCATTTTGCAGGTAAAAGATATTCCTCCCCTGGATGTCTTCTACAGCCCAAGGCATAAAGCTGTAGTTAAACGACAAAGGAAAAGAAGAAGGACTAATCAACCTTCCCTTTTCCCAGAGCAAACTGTCACAGGCAATGTAGTTTGGAAGGAGGAATTTGACCCCTCCGATGACCTGACAAAACTGTCACAATATGCTAGAGCTTATTCGGCAGCGACAATAGATAAGGCATCGGAGGTAAGCCTTTTACTGAAAACAAAGGATCAGGAGATTTTCTCATTACAGGCACAGCTAACTGAAGCAAAGCAGAAAGCAGAGCAGGCAGAGCAGCAATTGTTGACGCAACAACAATTAAACACTCAACTAACTCAAAAATTACAGGCAGAAAAATAAAGGATTGACCAAAGCGCAATCCAGAAGCAGAAAGAATTATTAGAGGCATTGGAACAATTGAAGGCAGCAAATGAGCAAATGGTGAAAATAAAAGATGAGCAAATTGCTCAATTATCATCACAACTCGAGAAAACAAAGGGCATTCCACAAGTGGCTGAATTCATAGCAGAAGCATTACAAATAAATACTGCATTAATATCCCAAATTAAGCTTCTGTGTCAACAAATCGCCCAGGCAGAGCCACTATGTGAATTAACGGCATCCATAAGTAAGCAAGTAGACAAGGCCAGGACTGAATTGGATCAAGCTGAAGAAACGATAGCTGCATTTCTCGACTGGCAAGATTCTGACCAAGGACAAGCGGCGAATTTACCCAGGATCTTAGAGTCACACAAAGATATACTCTTCACAGAATGGCAGTCCCAGTTAATGAAAGCAGAGAGGGTGGTTTCCAGATGTAAATCAACTTCTACCAATTTAGTTGAATTAGTCAATAACACTCTCTACTTATCAAACATGATTTCCCAATGCACACCAGGAAATTTGACAACGATGAAAACATTGGAGCAATCATGTTATCCAGATTTAGAAGAAAAGGGGAGATTAATCGCTGGGATTAACAGTTTAACCTGGGACACCTATTGGTTCTTCTTGGTAAAGCCGCACACACATAAAGCCGCCCTCAAGTGCCTTACGGATGCAATCGGGTATATTATCCGCGATATTCAGGATACCACCTATTCCGCCCAGCTCAGCTCACGCCTCAACAGACCACCTGAAGTGGAGCCAATGCTTGCCATAAGTCAGCTCAGATTTAAAGGCAAGCAGCCTACATGATGATTCATGTCACCGACTGCCAGATTGCTGAAGAAAATAGGATCAAAATTTATTGATACCAATTAAGTAGGATTTCTGTTTTATAGATAGGTAGATTAATTAAGTATTTATAGACCCTTTGATTATTTTGGAAATGGTCGTAAAGTTTTGTACCTGACTTAAAGACTGAAGTTGCACTATTGTGCTTCAGTCATATTCTTTTATGAAACTGGACCAGTTGTTCTAAATTTGACAAGGAAGCTTTTTATGCAATTGTGCACTATTGTCTTTGTTTGAAAGTCTTTCTGCATTCAAGGAAGAATCACAAATAGCGATTGATATTGGGAGTGTCAAGAAACTCATATGGTATTTCTATCTATATCTGAATTCATTCCTTTCATATGAATTGTTATTTGATTATCTTTGCTATTATCGATTATATACATGTGTTTTAACAGCAGTTCTGTATTCCTTCCACTATTGGATGTTTATGGTGTGCTTCCCTTTTAATCATATATGTGACGATGATATAAATGACAAGTGTAGTAATATTGCTTTAATCACTTTTCTTAACTATTTAAGTAAAGTAATCCTTGAATGCATTAATGTCTATGTTTGTTAGATAGAGTCATCTATATGCCAGTCCATAGACACGGATCATCGTCAAGCGCTACACTTCAAAGCTCAATAGTTCCCGGGATAAGTTATAGTTCTTTTATTTTTGTTGATAGATTTAGTTATTCGCCTATCATTAGATTAGTTAATCAATTATCCATTCATCCCATTTATCCATTGCTGGGAAACTGTTCCCATTATCCCCAGTCGGAGCCACCATTCCAAACGGAAAAGGAGTTGTACTAAGGTCCGGACTGGGTGGTTATCCCCCAACGTTGTTGCAGCGATTTTCAAGGCATCAACATTTTTGGCACTAGAAGGAGGGCCCAAATGTGAATGGCACACAAACCAAAATCTACAAGACATTCTAAGAGTAATTCTCCCTCCGTATCCCCTCAAACTTCCCATTTGCATGGTGGTTCTCCAGTATCCAAACAAGAAGAAGAGGAATCAACTACCACTGCTCAAACCCATCATACTCCAGAACAATTAAGTCTTGAATCACCTGAAGTCCAGTCTCTTATCCACAAACTTCAGAGCTTCTCGATTTCACCACAGAAATCTGAGGTATCACAAAGTAGTGCGACTTCGCAATTCAATTTACCTCACCCTCTCACCAGACTTCAGAGCGAAAAGCTCGGTATTGAACCCACTGAGTTCCCTTTACCCAAAAGGAAAAAGGCGAAGAAATATACTAAAGGATCTGACAGTGAAGAGCTTTCATCCACATCCTCCATTTCATCTTCCTCTCTGCAAAGTCAACCATCCACTCCCCCATTACATATTGTTGCTCATCAGGGTTTAGGAGCTTCAACATCCCAACCTGCTCACTCCTCAACATTATTTCCTTCCCAGACATCTGGAATTCCAACAGTAGTATCAACCACTACTTCTATTACAATGGCAGATCCATGGACCAGGCCTGGTGCAGTCAATATGCCTGCACCATTGCATCCATTACCAGATGCTCCTGAAAAATGGCTACCCAAGTTTAATCCAGATGATGGGACCCAAGCTGAGAAACACATTAATAATTTCATGTTGGCAGTCAACTTGAAAGGAGTAACAGAACAAGATGTGGCTGTTAGACTTTTCCCTTACACCTTGCAAGGATCAGCAGGATCCTGGTATTTTTCTTTACCCTCTGGTTCCATTACCAGTTGGAACACTTGCCAAGAGCAATTTCTTACCAAATATGGAGATGATAGGTCTTTGGCTACCTTAATAAACGATCTCTCCAATCTTAGGATAGAGCATAGGGAACCAATTAAGGAATTTAATGCTCAATTGAATAAACTCCTGAACAAAATCCCGACGGCCTCCAAACCAAGTGAACAAATTCGAAGCGAATGGTATATAACTGCCCTACCTGCCAATATAGCCATTTTTGTAGATAGGGCTGGGAAACCTACCTTAGCCGAAAACATGAAAGAAGCACTTGCTGTGGAGAAACGCATTAATGCTCTAGAAAAGAAAGCTGCTCTGGAAGACAGAAAAGCGAAAAAAGTCTCGTTTAAAGATGACTCAAGAAAGAAAACCCCAAAAGACCCATATGACATGGAGGGTTTGCAAAAAGTCCTAAAAACTTTATCAAATGAAATGGTTGAAATAAAGAAACAGGTAGCCGAAACCTCAACCAAAAGACCCTTTAGGACTTATAAGAAAAATGAATCAAAGCCACCGAATGTCATATCTAATGCAGATTCAGAGCAAGAAGAAGAGGAAGAGGAAACAATCTCACCAACTGATGATGAAGAAGAGGTAGTGGAATGTCATGGAATGTGGGATTTTATACTCCCCAACTCCGATACCGATAATGAAGAAGAAGCATTCCCAGTTACTACTAGGAGTAAAAGTACTTCCGAACCTGTTCAGGCAACGTTAAAGAAAAGGAGTGCAGGTGCTGCTACAACCAAAGAAAAAATACCCACAAAGAAATCACCTGCAGCAGTTCCCCAAAACCAGCCTTCAACTTCTAATAGTCCTTCAACATCTAAAACATTAGTGGTATCCGATTCAATGGAGTATAATATTGTTGATGACATGAAGAAAACTAAAGCAAACATTACTATGTTTGAACTTAGTAAATTAAAACATCAGCAGAAATTGCTTCTCAAAGAATTGAATGTTGTTCCTTCTACATCTCTTCCCAGTGCTAAAGCTGCTAATGACTCTGGCCAACCTCCTCCCGGTATGGTTGAAGCTACCGATTCAGTTATGATTGGAGATAGATCAAATTCTCATACTCCACCTTTCCTTCTAACCTATGAGATCTATAACAGAAACCTGCACAACTATTTGATTGACTCAGGGGCATCTTCTAACATAATGCCAGCTTCAGTTTGTTCCAAACGGAACATTGAACCCCAGAAGTCTGCTATTCATATTGTACAGTTGGACAAGACCAAAGTACAGGTTGTGGGAGAGATTAATTTCGTAACTAACAGGTTATCTGCTGATCCTAGAGTAGTACAAAGGATTGATATCCTGGTAGCCGATATACCTGAATTTTATGGTTTAACCTTGAGTAGGGATTGGTCTGAAAAACTAAATGGGTATATTTCTACTGATTGGTCACATATGTGGCTTCCCTATAAGGGTAAGCCAAATCAAATAAGGATTGATCGAGAAAAACATATGACCCATACAGTTACTGAATTTGAGCAAGAAAACCAACCTGTAGCATTTAATAATAACATTTTGGGGAATTATTCATCTGAGTCATTCTTTGGTAACTTTACTGCCCAGTCATCCCCTTTCTCAGTCAACCATTTTACATCACAGATTGAGAATTTTTCACAAACCGATAGGTCTAGATGTTTCAATGATACTGAGAAAACTGTAAATACAATTGTTAATACTTCTTTATTTTGGTCATTATATTTCGACGGGTCCAAATCTAGTGAGGGCTCAGGAGCAGGATGTATTTTGGTTAGCCCACTAGGAGAAAAAAAAAGCTGTCTTGTAGGCTAGAATTTGAATGCACTAACAATACAGCCGAATATGAAGCCTTAGTCCAAGGACTGTATAAAGCGATCGGCCTTAAAGTGAAATATTTAAAAGTATTCGGTGAATCTGAAATTATTATCAAACAGGTGAGAAATACAATTCATTGTCTTTCAAATCATCTTAAACATTATCAATCGCTAGTACAAGAACTCACCTCACACTTTTCGGCATTCAATATTTCCTCCATCCCTAGGTCTCAAAATTCGGCAGCAGACCTGCTAGCCAATGTATCTTCTAAACTCCTACCTTCTGAAGGCTACAGCCCAGATAGATTTTCAGTAGAATTGCTTTTTAGGCCTTCAATTCCTGACAATGTCACTAATTGGAGAGTATTCAACCATGATGAGGATATTTTACAATTCTTAACTTTTGAAAAGTCCTATGATAATCAAATTATTGAGGAAAATGAGCATGACTTTCAAATGAGAGAAACACCTCAAGAAAATTCAATTCCTAAGCCTGTGGTAAAATTGGAGGATCTTTATGATATTAAAGACAGGTTTTAACCTATGACTAATGCAAAGCTCCAAAGCTCTACCCTAAGGTTTGAGTTGATAAATCTTGGTACTGAGCAAGCTCCTCAAAATACTAATTTAGGATTAGGACTTTCCTTGGAAGAGAAAGAGGTATTCATTAAACTGTTAAGAAAAAATAAATAGGTTTTTGCTTGGAAATATGATGATTTGAAGACATATGATACATCCATTATCCAACATACCATTCCAATGCTTCCCGATCAGAAACCAATTCAACAGAAGTTAAGAAAAATACATCCAAGTTTAGAGAGTCAAATAAAGACTGAGCTTAACAAACTCTTGAAAGCCAAGATTATTTTTCCAGTCCGACACTCAAACTGGGTCTCCAATATGGTGCCAGTCAGAAAGAAAAATGGCGACATTCGGATTTGTATTGATTTCAGAAATTTGAACAAAGCAAGCTTAAAAGACAATTTCCCATTACCTACCATGGAGCAAATACTCCAGTCTGTAGCAGGCTCTGAATTAATGTCTTTTCTAGACGGTTTCTCAGGATATAACCAAGTTTTGGTCCATCCTGATGACCAGCTTAAAACCACATTCAGAACCAAATGGGGAACATATGCATATCAGAAAATGCCCTTCGGACTTATTAATGCAGGAGAAACATTCCAAAGAGAGATGGATACAACTTTTAGAGGGATGATTAATAGAACAGTAGTCGTCTATCTAGACAATATTACTGTATTCTCTAAAGAGAGGTCCAATCATTTGCATGACCTAATTCAAATCTTTCAACGTTGCAAAAGATATGGTATTTCTCTTAACCCTAAAAAATCTTTCTTTGCTCTTGACCAAGGAAAGCTCTTAGGCTTTATTGTGTCTAAAGATGGCATTTATATTGATCCTGATCGGATCAAAGAAATCTCTGAAATCCCTTTCCCGCATAATAAGAAATCCATGCAGTCATTTTTAGGCCAAATCAATTTTGTTAAAAGATTTGTTCCATATTTTTCTCAAATTATTTTGCCACTTCAAACTATGATCAAGAAAAATTCAGTCTTTGAGTGGGGATCAGCAGAAAAAGAAGCGTTTGATTTAATCAAACAATCAATAATCGATGCCCCAGCCTTGAATACTCCCAATTTTTCTAATCATTTTACATTATACACTATCGCCTCCACCTCGTCTTATGCAGCAGTACTCACGCAGCTCAATGATCACAATTTGGAAGCACCCATTTCATTTTTTAGTTCAAATATTCAAGGTGCTGAATTGAATTACTCCGAAGTAGAAAAACAAGCCTTTGCTGTATTTAAAGTAGTCAAACATTATAGAGCCTTCCTTTTGAAAACCCACACAAAAGTTATAGTTCCTTTCCCTATAGTTAGGCAACTATTAATCCAAAGGGAACTGGGTGAAAAAAGGGCAAACTAGGTCACAACACTTCAAGAATATGACTTAGAAATTAAGCCAGCAAAGATTGTTAGGGGTCAAGGTTTTTGCAGATTATTGGCAGGAGCATCCAACATTCCAGAATCAAGTAATACAGATCAAACTGAAGAAATCAACCAGATAAGTGTTACTGATTCTGAGTCTCAATATGCAGATTTAATCTTTTATTTAAAAAATGGTTATGCACCTCCTAACCTCTCTTACAAAAACAAAAGGGCCATTAGGTTAAAAGAAAAAAAATTTACAATTATTGATGATGTGTTTTTTAAGCAAAATTATGATTCCATCTTATTAAGATGCCTTGAGAAACCTGAAGCACAAAAGGTTTTGCAGGAGTTACATGATGGACCAGCAGGAGGCCATTTTGGAGTTGACACAATAGCTCACAAAATTATTCATGCTGGATACTATTGGCCCACTCTGTTTAGAGATGCCCACTAGTATGTAAGGAAATGCCTCAATTGTCAAACTTCTAGTGGAAGACAGTGTAAACTAGCTTTCCCTCTGCAACCAGTCAACATTGAACAACCATTTGAGCAATGGGGATTGGACATCATTGGGGAAATTACTCCACCGTCTTCCAAATAGCATAAGTATATCCTTACTGCTACCGATTATTTTACTAAGTGGGTTGAGGCAATTCCTTTAAAGACAACAAATTCTGGAGCAATCATTGAATTCATAGATCAATTCATCATTACCAGGTTTGGTGTCCCAAATGCTCTTGTTTTTGATAATGCATCTTATTTCTCAGGCAATGCTATGTTTGATTTTGCTATTAAAAGAGGATTTAAATTGAAATATTCTGCTAATTACTATCCCTAGGGTAACTGTTTAGCAGAGTCTACTAATAAAAATCTAATCAAAATCATTAAGCAAACTATCGAACAGAATCATAAAAACTGGCACAAATCCTTAATGTTTGCATTATGGGCTGATAGGATAACATAGAAAGCTTCTATAGGATCTTCTCCGTTCAACCTTTTGTATGGAAAAGAAGCAGTACTACCCACAAATCTTATTCTTCCTTCTCTAGCCCTAGTTCAGTTCATCAAGGAAAGTCCTTCCTCTTCTATTCAGTTTAGACATGATCAAATTCTAAAATTAGAAGAGGAAAGAGAAAAAGCCAGGGTTATTCATGCCAAACATTAGCAAGTCATCAAGGCAGCTTTTGATTCAGTCTCATCCGTTTCAAAACAATTTCAACTCGGTGATTTAGTTCTGAAATGGGACAAAGCCCATGAAGAGAAGGGAAAACACACCAAGTTCCAGAAGATGTGGCTTGGACCATTTCAGATCTATGAGAAGATAGGCCATTCGACCTTCATATTGCAAGATTTTTTAGGTTTGAGAGATTCTCTCCCTGTTAATGGCCTTATCTTGAAAAAATTCTTTAACTGAGGAGGTAACCCCTTCTCCTTTTCGTTTGATAGAGTTTTGTAGTTTGTAGGATTTTTAGAAAATAATGTTGTAAGGTATCTTCCATTGACCTTTGCTGTGTTTGAAAACTTGATCCACAGAAGTAGTATGATATTTGCTTTTAAAATAATAGAAGTCTTAACCAAAAGGGATAATTTCTAGGAAACTAGGTATCATTGTATTCTGAAGCCACACTTCAAGTTTTGTGAACCCCTCTCAAAGTTTACAAGTATTATAAATCATTTTTTGTTTTCAAATTGGTCACAAAAGGGTATCAATATCAAGATAGAAGCTAATCCAACTTCAGCATCTTCAACTCTTACCCTGTCATCCATCTACTCTTAAAAGAGAAAATTGTCCATCCCATTCACCAAAGTTTATGATTACTCAGAGTGTAATTCTAAAATTTTGATATAAAAGATAAGAGGTCTTATTACAAGCCTGCTTACCATGATCATAGGAAAATAGTTTAACCGACATTACCAATACTACATACCATAACAGGGTAATGCCTTAAGAATTATAAGACAAGGGGTCTCATCACGAGCCAGCTTGTTCGGTTAGATTATTACCAGTGAATGGCATTGTCAATAGCTGGCTACCAAACCAGGACAATGGATTTTTATCTTATCAATAATAGAAAAAGAAAGAAATACAAAATATGAAAACATATTTTGAATTCATGTTGTTAATCACACTCTTAAATTGGATGGGACAATGGACAATAACATGGTTAAAAGGTATCCCTGTCGAAACCATGAACGTTTGCTGGCAGCAGAGGCTCTACCTATGACAGACGAGTTCACTATAAAAGCTGATTTGGAAAGGTTTTCTGTTTTATCATTATTAACCAATAAAGGCCTATTTAAAACTCAGAATGTATCTATTGTCTTTAAAAAGAGAGGAAATTAACAAAATAGTTTCATTTTACTCGGAATGCATTTATACCTAGTTATATTAGAATTTTCCCCTTTTATTAGAACTCTATTTTGGAAAAGTTTAAGTATTTCTATAATTTTCAGAGATAATTGTTTCTTCCAGCGAATCGCCAATTGTTGTGCTCTACAACAACCCCCCATTTCATATCATTCTATTCACAAAATTATCATATGAAATGGGTCCCTTTAGAGTTTGATTGGTATCAATATTGTATTATTTAAAAAGGTCCAAAAAACCAAATGAAAACATTATAAAACCCTTTTTGAAAATCCCATTTTCATCAAATAAATCAATCTTTATCATTGCGATAAAGCGATCGCAAGATCGCATATCGCAATGACATAAGGCACATAAGTAAGTGGCACATTGGTTTTCGCCGATGCGATATCGCTATCGGCTATCGGCAATACTCTATGCACATTTTAAAACGCCCCCATGCCATTGGCCCCGATGCGATGTGATATCGGCGATCGGCGATCGACGATATAATATACATGTCTCATATAATGCCAATGATCTCGATGCAATGCGATATCGCTATCGGCGATCAGGGTTTTCAAAAGGTGTCTATATAAAAGGTTTAAGCTTTCCCCGATAGACGATTGTGATAAAGCGCAGATTTCAAAAAGCCGTTAAAATAAAGGGATATCACGATTAATTCATATTAAAAGCTTGATCCGTCCAACAATGATTCACCTGCGCTCAACCGCCAAAACATCCACAGCATGCTTAAATGAATCATTCGGCCGATTAATGATATAATGGTCATTTAAGGATTGACAGGTTTTAAACGGCCATTTAATGTAATTTTAAGTCCTAAAATCCTCCCATGGATTGTATCCGCGCCCATTTTAAAAGTTAATCCCTTATCACGCATCGGTCAATATATCTCATCACATTGAAGTTTTCATTGCCAATTCTCTGTGTTACGTTTATTTTCGCATCTGTGCAGAATACATCCAAAGGAGAAAGCTCAAGCAAAATGGGGAAGAAATCCAAGAAGACCACAGGCGCTTCCGCTGCGCCAGCCGCAGGACAAGCTGTCGCTGATCCCTCAAACAAAAAGAAAGGATTGATTTCGAATACCACATGTTCTGGTCTCGGCAGAACTACTTGGAAAAGCACCTACAACTTGATTAAGGTTGAAGAACAAAAAGTGACAACAGTAGAAGCTACTGTAGATTCTACTCGGAAATCTGATGCCACTCTAAAGGACTTAGCTGACTCCTTCCTTCATTGGATAGCAGCTAGGGAACAAATTCTCCCATACACAGATGTAGTGCGGTGGGCAATTGAGGAAATCCCAATCCTGGATAGAACCTTCAGCACCAGAGACGGGAGAATTTTCGGGTCGTTCAAAGCTGATGATCTAAGGCAAATGTATCATTTTCCTGAGCCAGAGAATACATACAATAAGGCGTTCCTGGAAAAATTCTGAAACGAGAACGAAGTTGAATCCGAACCCATCCGGGATTGGAGACAAAATCCACCTAAGCACAAATATGAATCTTCCGGTAAGTACTCGGTTGATTCCTTGGCTTCTCCTTATTGCTATGCTGGAATAATGATGGGTAGATTGTGGGGATTGCATGACTCTTCTAATTTCACTATAGAAATGGTTCCTTTAATGGAAGCAGCATGCAACAGTATAATAATGGATTGGGCCACTATTCTCTCAGATAAACTAGCCAAAGCTATTCTTGAGTTTAGGAATAAGACTCGGATCTCTGAAAGGATAATCCCCCCATTTTATTACAGTGCCTATATTCTAGATACCTTGTGTTTTAATTCTGAATTTCCTGTGCTCGTCTGGAGGTGGACACCACAAGAATCCATGCCTATTCACATTTACCACCAGAAATTATGGAAATCCTCCTACAAGCACCATCTGTACCAAGTCTGCAATGGCTTTATGTTGCCTATTTATTATTCTATTTTTGATAAACCCATTCCCAAGATTTCCTACCAAGCTGGGATTGATTTAACAGTAGTAGGGAGATGGTTTGGAGAGGAGAAGTTCACTTATATAAGAGTGTTTGGTAGCCAAGCCGAACCTCATGTTCTCCCTTTATACATACCAGATAAACTGTTGGCAAGGGAAATCTCTTACCAGATTATTGTTGAGAGTGTTACACAGACTCTCAAGAAAAATAAGAAGCAGGGCTGGCCCTCTTTTCCTTTGAGATGCGGTGTCTATACTCTGCATGATCTCAAACATGCAGTAAAGGAAGCTACGAATATTAAATCATTAACTCTGACGACTCTCCCAAATAGGCAATTTGATCCAAACAAAGTTGCCTACAATGCACTAGAGCAGGCCAAATTGTAAAAATTTGATCGTAAAGAAGATTTGTTTGACGACCTGTTCTCTTCAGCTGAGTCAATAATATAGGTTAAATCATTAGCCAAAATGAAATATCATGATGAAGGGTTGACTGAATTTAACAAACTTAGAGAACAGAGGTTGCAAACTCTGCCTCTAGATCTACTAGCGACAACCCCAGCGACATCGTCAAGCGAGCCTGATCGGCAACAGTCAAAGGAACCTCCAGTTACAACAAAAGAACAAGAGAAGCCACAGGAGGAAAATCAGAAGAAAGAACAGGAGGAAAAGCAGAAGAGAGAGCAGGAAAAAGTGCGGGAGGAGACCCAAACTGAAAAGGAAAAACAGACCACCATTGATGTCAATGTGGATACTCATATCGACCCTAAATTGCTCCAGGAATGGAAGCAATTTGATTCCATTATCAGTGGTTTGGAATGTTCAAAGGACACAGACACTTCAAAGGCAACAGACACATAGGAAATCACTTCACCACAGGTTCTAAGTGGAACCAGCGGCCCACCCATTTCTAAAGAGGTAGAGATAATACCAAAGGACCCCTCCGACCAAATCATTTTGCAGGTAGAAGATATTCCTCCCCTGGATGTCTTCTATAGCCCAAGGCATAAAGCTGTAGTTAAACGACAAAGGAAAAGAAGAAGGACTGATCAACCTTCCCTTTTCCCAGAGCAAACTGTCACAGGCAATGTAGTTTGGAAGGAGGAATTTGACCCCTCTGATGACCTGACAAAACTGTCACAATATGCTGGAGCTTATTCGGCAGTGGCAATAGATAAGGCATTGGAGGTAAGCCTTTTACTGAAAACAAAGGATCAGGAGATTTTCTCATTACAGGCACAACTAACTGAAGCAAAGTAGAAAGCGGAGCAGGCAGAGCAGCAATTGTTGACGCAACAACAATTAAACAGTCAACTAACTCAACAATTGCAGGCAGAAAAACAAAGGATTGACCAAAGTGCAATCCAGAAGCAGAAAGAATTATCAGAGGCATTGGCACAATTGAAGGCAGCAAATGAGCAAATGGCTCAATTATCATCACAGCTCGAGAAAACAAAGGGCATTCCACAAGTGGTTGAATTTAGAGCAGAAGCATTACAAATAAATACTGCATTAATATCCCAAATTAAGCTTCTGTGTAAACAAATCGCCCAGGTAGAGCCACTATGTGAATTAACGGCATCCATAAGTAAGCAAGTAGACAAGGCCAGGACTGAATTGGATCAAGCTGAAGAAACGATAGCTGCATTTCTCGACTGGCAAGATTCTGACCAAGGAAAAGCGGCGAATTTACCCAGGATCTTAGAGTCACACAAAGATATACTCTTCACAGAATGGTAGTCCCAGTTAATGAAAGCAGAGGCGGTTTCCAGAGGTAAATCAACTTCTAGCAATTTAGTTGAATTAGTCAATAACACTCTCTACTTATCAAACATGATTTCCCAATGCACACCAGGAAAGTTGACAACGATGAAAACATTGGAGCAATCATATTATCCAGATTTAGAAGAAAAGGGGAGATTAATCGCTGGGATTAACAGTTTAACCTGGGACACCTATTGGTTCTTCTTGGTAAAGCCGCACACACAGAGAGACGCCCTCAAGTGCCTTACGGATGCAATCAGGTATATTATCCCCGATATTCAGGATGCCACCTATGCCGCCCAGCTCAGCTCACGCCTCAATAGACCACCTGAAGTGGAGCCAATGCTTGCGATAAGTCAGCTCAGATTTAAAGGCAAGCAGCCTACATGATGATTCATGTCACCGACTGCCAGATTGCTGAAGAAAATAGGATCAAAATTTATTGATACCAATTAAGTAGGATTTCTGTTTTATAGATAGGTAGATTAATTAAGTATTTATAGACCCTTTGATTGTTTTGGAAAGGGTCGTAAAGTTTTGTACCTGACTTAAAGAATGAAGTTGCACTATTGTGCTTCAGTCATATTCTTTTATGAAACTGGACCAGTTGTTCTAAATTTGACAAGGAAGCTTTTTATGCAATTGTGCACTATTGTCTTTGTTTGAAAGTCTTTCTGCGTTGAAGGAAGAATCAAAAATAGCGATTGATATTGGGAGTGTCAAGCAACTCATATGGTATTTCTATCTATGTCTGAATTCAATCCTTTCATATGAATTGTTATTTGATTATCTTTGCTATTATCGATTATATACATGTGTTTTAACATCAGTTCTGTATTCCTTCCACTATTGGATGTTTATGGTGTGCTTCCCTTTTAATCATATATGTGTCGATGATATAAATGACAAGTGTAGTAATATTGCTTTAATCGCTTTGCTTAACTATTTAAGTAAAGTAATCCTTGAATGCATTAATGTCTATGTCTGTTAGATGGAGTCATTTATATGCCTGTCCATAGACACAGATCATCAAGCGCTACACTTCAAAGCTCAATAGTTCCCGGGATAAGTTATAGTTCTTGTATTTTTGTTGATAGATTTAGTTATTTTCCTATCATTAGATTAGTTAATCAATTATCCATTCATCCCATTTATCCATTGCTGGGAAACTAGTCCCATTATCCCCAGTCGGAGCCACCATACCAAACGGAAAAGGAGCTGTACTAAGGTCCGGACCAGGCGGTTATCCCCCAATGTTGTTGCAGCGATTTTCGAGGCATCAACAGTACGCTACCATAAATGATGTCATACCCTAATCATAGAGATACTAAGATGCTACCTAAATTCCCTATGGAGATGACATTAAGGCCTAATGCAATAATGAAGGAGGAAAACCCTAACACAGCTAAAGAGAAGTCTATGCACTGGTCTATAAGAGACCTCATAGTAGTTTCACAGTCTGAATGCACTCTAAATGTTGGTCGTATTCTGCAGCTAAAGAAGGGATACATGCTGCCCTAACCAAGGATATATAATCCACCGCAAGAAGAGGATTCCTATAAGCTGGAAAGAGGAGAGCCATATGATGCCTAATCTAAACATTATTTTGTATAGGGATAGCGTCCAGCTTGAAGGATATGACATGAAGTAGAGTACTGAAAGATGTGTGTTCAGCAAGATTGGACAACATATGATTAGGACTGTGTTGACATAAATGCAAGTGCACAAATTGTTGTATTTTGGAGACTTTGATTTAGATGGATAGAGAAAGGGGTAAAGGCAATAAACAATGAAATTAATCACGCATTGAAGACCAGTTGAAGGGATCTTCAATTATATCCTAGCTACTCTGCTACGCTGCAAGCCATAGCAAATAGATAAGGCTAGTGAGTGTAAATGGTGCAGCATAGTGCACAATGATGGGTGCAATAATGATGGAGTGGCGCAACATAGTGCACAGTGATGGAATGGTGCAAAATAGTGCACATTGATGGGTACAACAGTGATGGAGTAGTGCAACATAGTGTACAGTGATGGAATGGTGCAACATAGTGCACATTGATGGGTACAACAGTGATGGAGTGGTGTAGCATAGTGCACAGTGATGGAATGGTGCATCATAGTGCACAGTGATGGAATGGTGCAACATAGTGCATAGTGCTGGGTACAACAATGATGGAGTGGTGCAACATAGTGCATAGTGATGGGTACAATAATGATGGAGTGGTGTTGCATAGCGCACAGTGATCGGTACAACCATGATTCCGTGCAGCTCAGTCAAAAGAGCAACTTAGTGAATGGGTACAACACAGTGACGGGTGTAGCATGATGATGGGGTGCATCATAGTGAGGTGCAACACGGTGATGGAGTCACCTTGGATGATCAGTTGAAGCAGTATGCCTTCACCTAAGTCCATATCAACTACCTCATGTGACATCTTCTTTGAGAAGATATCTACTCTTATTTTGATAAGTCAAAATGTTGACTTCTGATATATATGTACTATCTCTCTCTCTGATGAACTATTGAAGAACATCTAAGAAGAATTGGTCAAGGGTTTCCCAACATTGGGGTTTGTACCTAGCTGGCGCCACATCTTGTGTCCTCTTGTCTTGGCTTATCTTCTGCAATTTATGTTTATGTTCTACATGCATTTTACTATCATGCTACATGTGATTGCTAATCTGGAATTGATATTGAACTAATATGGAAAATTGAAGTAAATTTTCTGTCAGCATAGAACATACCTAAAATTAACAGATTCTGACATGTATTTATGGAGATATGAATTTATTTGTATTATTGACAATTTGTTAAGGCCGACCAGCAAGAAAATTACCCCCAGCTCAACCTCAACGTTGCATTTAAATAGAGGATACCTCAAGTCATTTCAGGCACACATGATCTCATGATCTCTCTCCATTTGTTTGGGTTTATCTTCTATCAAGGAGGACGTAGCGGAGGTAGTCACCGAAGAGAGTCCTAACCTTAGTCATGAAGGAGATCTAGTCATAGTTGAAGAGAAGCCCTAGCTATATATCTAAGGAGCCCTAATGCGTATCTAGAGGAGGAGCCCTAAGCCACATCAAAAGGAGCCCTAGCCACAGCAAGAGAAGGAGCCCTAGCCGCGACTAAAGGAGAGACCCGAGTTGCAACCAAGGGAGCCCTAACACAGTAAGAAGAAGCCTGAAATAAGCATGAGAATTTCAGGTTACAATGCAGTGATAGAGGTTGTTCCTAGGAATGGGTTAAGGACTGTTTGGAAGGTGGGGGAACCGCAACAATAAGGTGAGGCAGTACGTTGAAGAGATCTGTCTTATAGGCTCAGAACAGATCAATGTAGGGCTAGATACATATGCAGATTGGGTGCTAGAAAGTCTTGACAGAAAGGCAAGTTCCTGTAGGCTAGATATTACTCCATTGATGGTGTTTGTAAGCTGTTTGAAGGAGGACTGTAGGCCTAACTTGCCGCTTGGCTAGGTCGCAAGCCATAGCTAGCAACAAAGGTTGCTCTAAGGGTTTCATTGAGGGTAATCAAACCAAACTTGGACAATGTGGCAGTGGTGGAGTCTCACCTTGGTACACCACTGATGAGCCTCATCATTGGGTAACGATGTGGGCCTTAATACATGTCCAAGCTTATTAAAATCAACTCTTCTCATAATTCCTTACATTTTTTAATTATATTTTTCTTAATGAGAAGGCTGGTTTGAGAAACCATAGTGGTTTATCGCCAGCTCAACAATGACAAAGAGTGGACACATCGCATCTACTTGTGTATACAACACTGTCACCTCCAATTTTGTACAAACCCTGGGTTGATAAAGTAAATTTGGTAGCCCCAGGAGTTGCAACATTGTTGCCGCAATACTGTTGTTCATCAACCGCAACCTAAGAAGATGTGCATTATTGACTTTGTTGTGAATGAGGGCTGAAGGTTGATGCCCTAACTCTTGAAGCAATGACAACAAGTGCAACAAGAAGACAACAACGTTCTAGGAGATCTATTGTGTCAAGGTTTGAGCATGTTTGGCTCAATTTAATGAGCATCCTGTTGGTGCCATATGAATGATTTTCAAAGAAAGATTCTGTCCTATTTGACCAGCATTGACTTCTCTGGTCAAGGCTTTACTATTGTTGTCATAAAATATTAGATTTGTATATTAGTGGTTCGTCCTTCTGTTGTTGAGACACAATCATATGGTGAGTCGTCCAGCCTTCCCCTAGTGATTTGTTGTGTATAGGGTGAGTGGTTCAACCTTCCCCTGTGATACCCCATGGCAACATGTAGGCAGGATGAGTGGTTCATCCTTCTCCTGTTGAGACATCCTACCCATGCAGTCTGGGACTGATGGGAAGTACCTCTCATCTGGCCAATGAGTAGGGAAATGAGGATAGGGACCACAGTACGATTGATGGATGCATTGTGTACTACCATACTTCCTATGCTAGGATGACCTATATTTATCTTTGATCAATTGGAACTGACTTCGGGTCAGTAATAGTGGTAAGAGACACTCTCTTTACATGGGACTAACTTTGGGTTAGTAGAGAATGGAATGATACATTATAAATCAATGCTTCTTCTTCATAGTTCAACAGAGCAGAGAAGAGCAGAGCAATGCAGAGGAGTGCATTGATGGCAAATATAGTACCGATTGAGAGATGGATTAGCAAATGGAGTTCTCCCTAGTTGAGAGGGAGTGTTAAAATTGGAAACTAGGGCCAAACTCCATGTGTGTCACCTTATTTATGGAAGCTGATATTTTTTCTTGGATTTGTCTCTTCGAGAGGTGTATGATTATCTAATGATCATCCAATTCCGACATGTATTTATGGAGATATGAATTTATTTGTATTATTGACAATTTGTCAAGGTCAACGAGCAAGAAAATTACCCCCAGCTCAACCTCAATCTTGCATTTAAATAGAGGAGACCTCGAGTCATCTGAGACACACATCATCTCATGATCTCTCTCCACTTGTTTGGGTTTGTCTTTTATGAAGGAGAACGTAGTGGAAAGAGTCATTTAAGAGAGCCCTAACCTCAATCATGAAGGAGATCTAGCCGCAGTTGAAAAGAAGCCCTAGCCACAAATCCAAGGAGCCCTAATATGAAGCTAGAGGAGGAGCCTTAGCTGCAGCAAGAGAAGGAGCCCTAGCCGCAACAAAAGGAGAGACCCTAGTCACAGCAAGAAGAAGCCTGAAAGAAGCATGAGAATTTCAGGTTACAACGCAGTGATATAGGCTATTCCTAGGCATGGTTTTAGGATTGTTTGCAAGGTAGGGGAGCTACAGGAATAAGGCAAGGTAGTATGTTGAAGAGATCTTTCCTATAGGTTTAGAAAAGATCAGCGTAGGGCTAGATACATATGTGGATTAGGTGCTAGAATGTGTTGACAGCAAGTTGAGTTCTTGTAGGCTAGATACTACTGCATTGATGGTGTTTGTAAGTTGTTTGATGTAGAACCGTAGGCCTAACTTGCTGTTGCGCTAGGTCGTAGGCCATAGCCAACAACAAATCTTATTCTAAGGGTTGCATTAAGGGTAATCAAACCATACTTGGACCGTGTGGCAGTGGTGGAGTTTCACCTTGATACACTGCAGCCTAAGAAGGCCTGGATTATTGATTGTGTGGAGAATGAGGGCTAAAGGTTGATTACCTAACTCTTCAAGTGACAGCAAGTGCATCACGAAGACAACAACATTCTGGGAGATGTATTGGGTTAAGGTTTGACCATTTCGGCTCAGTTTAATGAGAACCTTATTGGTGCCATATGAATGATCTTCAAAGGAAGATTCTATCCTGTTTGACCAACATTGACTTCTTTGGTCAAGGCTATACTACTGTTGTCATAAAATATCAGATTTGTATATTACTACTATCTCTCTCTGTGCTGAACTATTGAAGAATATAAGAAAAATTGATCAAGGGTTTCCCCACATTGGGGTTTGTCCCTAGCTAGTCCCACATCTTGTGTCCTCTCATATTGGCTTGTATTCTAATGTTTGTGTTTTTGTTCTATCTTCATTTTACTATCATGTTGATGTGATTGCTAAACTGGATATTGATATTGGGCTAACAAGGAAATTGAAGTAAATTGCTCTTAAGCATAGAACATACCAAACATTTAACATTTGACCTGCGGGGTTTACTCTCTACCTGGTTCACTATCCCCTTCCATGCTATTAGGTTTATTAGCATTCAGAACATGAATGCTCCTAACTTGTAGATTTGTAGAAAATCCATCTAAATACCAAGCCACTCATAGGCACCAACATTGTGGAGATTAGATCTAGTATACATATCAGTCAATTCAGTAGGGAGAATTCTTTCTGTAGCTTTTGGAAGTATATTTATTTTTGTAGTTTTCTGAAGTATACATATCTAATTATATCGCATATACATATCAGTCAACTCAAGAATTCTCAAAGGTTTGAAGTGCATAAATAATTATCCCTGCTATCAAAGGCACTCCTGTAAGCATACATGTATCAAAAGTTGAAACACAGACAAATGTCGGTGTAACAGAGAAAGGAAATGTTGTGATAATTGATGCGTAAACATATTTTTATAGCCAACTATATTAGGTCTGCATCAAAATTTCTAGATTCCAAAGAAATCTTGTCTCCCAAGCCTGCAATTTTAAGATCCTCCTAATTTTTAATGTCTCTAATGTGGCCTTTGTACTTTTGTCTTTTTATTCCATGATTCTATTTTGAAATCTTTGTTGCAATTTTGTAACTAGTAAATTTGGCAACATAACTACCAAAGAGGTTGCCAACCCTAAAAATGTTGTCAAGCCCAAGTTCTGATGTAGACTAATGAATGTCATAACAACTTGAAGAGGTAAAATCCAAATACCATGCATATGCCAACAAAAAGTTCCAACATTTTCAACATTTGTACTCTTGTAGTTGATAATTTGTCCACATGTATGATTTTGTCTTAACTGATTGGAGAGCAACAATCCCTTCTTGTATATAATAGTTGTTAATGTTGCTTTAGTCCGTGAAGCTAACTGGTGTTGTTTGTAATGCCCTTGTCACTGTGACAAGGATCCTAATACCTTTGCTACAAAAAATGCACAAACTAGCACATAGCCTTTACTTTCAAATTGTTTCTTTCCATCCAGAAAAAGTACATAGTCACTTATAAAATATGGACCTGCATATGATGCAGAAGTTTCCAGTATTGGTAAGGATGCAATCAAAAATACTTTCTTCTAGAGAGATAGCCATAAGGCTTTTGCTAATGACTCATTATGACCTTATACCGAGCTTTATCGCCAATTTACTCCTTTATGGATAGTAACTAAACTCTGAAAATGGACCTCATTTGTCAAAAGTGATCCTAAATGTGAATATGTTTTCTACTATGCCTGAAATTGTCAACTCTTTTTGTGCCTTTGCCTAAGAAAGGTTGAATTTTTATTTTGTATGAGCACAATGACGACTCAGAACTTTGTCTTGTGTGTCAATGTCTAATCTATGGAAAAAAGATAAATATAGATTTTCATCACTCTTGAATAGACTGTAAAAATTTATTGGCATTGCATGATGCTGAAAATAGTTAGGTGGATTAGTTCAGAGCTTAAGAAGATATTGAGTTTAATGGCACAAATGACACCATGAAAGAATCTTTGGAACAAGTGGTGGAGTAGATTGTGCCTGAGCAAAGGGTTGCAACAATGTATATGAATTTGGAAAAAATCCTCATGTAATGGTGAGTAAGCACATCAAATCAAGTTTCACTAATGGCATGATATGATAGAGATACTTAATGATAAAGACCTACCAGAAATTGGGGCTACACTAGGTAATGACATTTTGGAATCCAGTTCTGTCAACTAGCCCCTACAATTCAGTGGTACTTCCAATCCAGTGGGATACATGTGTTACTACAAAGTCATTAGGAGATATAGGAGGTTCCTATTTAACTATGGGTTTATAATTTTATGCAAACCTTAGATCCATTTCCAAAGAAGTGATATCTTGAGGTAAAAATGTTGTGGCAGACAACTAGCTAGGTTGAATTATGAGAAAGGTTATATAACACTTTATATAACTCTACAAGGAGAAGGCACAACTTACAAGTTTGATAGGGTTCATTTGGTGTTTCAAATAAATGGACCACCCACAAAGTCCAATAATAGGATCCCCAAAAGAGTACCCCTTAAGGAACTTTTCCATCTATGGTATAAAGAAACTGATTCCCTTTTCAAATTGTTGATAATGTGGTTGGTGTTATTTCTTTGGAAATGAAAAGTATTGATCTCCTTGTTGTTTTGTGAGTTGTTGAGAGTGTATGGGAAGATGGTGAAAATAGTGGGGAATAAGATAAATCTGCATTCTACTTAAAGGATTATTTTTCAGCAAGGAATGTGTTGTAGTGTAATTAAATCTGTATGTTGTTCCAAAGATTTGTGAATCAAATAGATCTGCAATCTACTTAATGTTTATTTCCTTCCAAACTTAGTGAATATCCAGTGTTGGGTTGTGAAAGTGTGCTTGATATCTAACTTGGATGGATCCTAGCTGGTGTAGAGTATCCAGTGTTGGGTTGTGAAAGTGTGCTTGATATCTAACTTGGAAAGATCCTAGTTGGTGTAGAGTCCCCCTGAGGGTCCACTCAAGCTCATTACTATGTTATTGCTAATTCAATATTTTATTTTTGAAGCAGCACTAACAGTTCTAGTTCCAGTAGTATATCTAGTAGTATACCTAAGAGCATATATATATGCATACCTAGCAGCAAAATAAGCAGAGTAAGTATATGAACCTTGAACCAAGCTAGCATCATGATTAGCCTCTGTTAAGGAAATATATCCACGTGTTGTGGGAGTCTCACCATACCAAACGCATCTTAGAGACCCTTGTGATGACCAGGCTAGCCCTGTAACTTCACTACCTTCTAACGTGTTTAGAGGTTGTTGTTACCACAAGATATTGGTTTCATTCATTGTTCACATGTAGCAAACTCTCACTGCCATATTTTGTTGAGAAATATCAGGAGCCCTGAAGGAGGAGGGTAAGGTCAAGCGTTGCCTCCATGTACTCGAATATGGAAAATAAATGCAGCCTTGTAGCCATTTTCCTAGTTCGGGTTAAAATTGTAGTCAACCCACATTACTTTCACTGGAAAGTATTTAAATGCAGAGCTAATGTAACAAAAATTAATAGAAAATATAGTGACAAGCCCATTCATCTTGACATGATAGTATATCCAAGCCTGCTTTGGATGACACTTAGACATATAACTCTTGGGAGTGTAGAAGCTTTTATAAGGTCTCAAAAATGGATATGAGATCTAATAAATTAAGTATCGTGATGTAATTGGAGGGTGGAGGGGGTCAGCCCTATCTAGACCTGGTTATAGCCAAGAAGACCATTAAAAGGTTCCTCACAATGCTATAGAATCTGGATTGGGGGATATTGGACTGCAAGGAGGACCACTATGTAGTCCAATCTTAGGTTGGGAGGAGAGTTGCAGTCTCTGGCTCAGTTGCCTAGAGATATGTGTCTATCACTCTAGCTGACCTTATGTTATAATTCCTAAAATTGTTACTGTGTCCAATGACTGCATGAGACACATCTTCTTAAGGTGCAAGGATGATCATGTCTTGGTGAAACTTAGATTTGTAAAAAAAAGGTATACAAATGTGTGATATAGCATATATGAATACATATATGAGTGTTTTTGTATTGATGTGTATGTTGGTGACAATATATCTCTGAGTGTGTACTTTTCTCCATGTTACTGTTCTGAATTCTCAAAACTCTGCTTCATATTAGCAAGAAGTATGACCTTTGTTCTTATGGTATTGATAAATTGGTGTAATATTACTCATGGAAAGCTTGATAACATATAACCCATACTAGATGGTTTTAAGTTATAAGATAGTTGAGGTTACAAAGACATACTTTTGTGACAAATGTTTTGCGTCACTACTATGAAATGATTGGTTATTTTCCTGTGAGGTCTAGAACTCATGATTCTATGGAGAATCATGTTCTACATATTAGTAACTACTTACAGGGCTTGTTAGGTCCCATATATGTATATATATAAGCTGGAGAATGTCAATAAACCTTAGCAGTTTCTTAGTATTGGTAAAGATGATGTGAGTTCTTGTCCAACTCCTGTTGACCTAGGCACCATATTATGTTCGATGCTTTCTATTTATTTTGTATTGTGACAAGACTTGACATGCTATTGGATGTGATATAAACATATATTTTTTGAAATCGCATACATTGTTCACAAATCTCTCTTAATAGACATTACATAGGATGAATTGTATTTGATCAGTCTCTCTGTATAGTTTGCTTAAAAGTTGTCTAATTGGAATCCTTGAACTCCTGAAGTCAAGATGGCGAATCCTGGGCATTAATCAAACTGTCCATGATATGTGCTATACACGAGTACTGTTTTGGCAGGTTTATTTAGAGTCAATCTAAATCTATGTGTTTTATATGTGGTTATCCAAATTGCTAGGACCGGGCAACCCCTTTTGTACATTGGGTGCCATCATATGTGTAATAAAATGATGGACATTGATGCTTTAGTTTCTTGAAAACTGTTATTAGAGGATCACACCTATTTCCTGTGGTAGGGTGCCTCTTTACATTCCCAAGGCAAGTAGCATGCAACCCATCTCTTTTGGAAGTGGTGCCTCTCACTATTTATGTAATCATTATTTATCTCACTTGTTCTTTCACGAATAATGCCATTTTATTGTTATTTCATAAATATATGTGTTATTTGGGGTTTATTATGTTGTTCTATCAATGCGTGCTCCATTTTTTATAATTTGTGGGGGGGTTTCTTGTTTTGACACCTTCAATAAATAAGTGAACTTTTTATAGGGACCACCTCCAGTTTTGGGTGTTGCTTACAATTTTTGATAGAAGATACTGGTGACAATCTTTGGTTAAACGTTCTTCAGAGTTGGCATAAGAACAATGGAGGTGCAATCAATACAAGTTAGTGTTACTACCTAGTGCTAAAACTATTAGGGGATGCCAAGATAAAATTAAAGTAAACCTAGTCCATAGCAAATTAGACCTCTGGGAAGATTATGGGTCCAATTTTCATTTAAGTTGCTGCAAAATTCATAGAGATTCAGCCAATTCAAATTCCCTCTATCGGGAGAGACTAAAGGCAACAGGGCTTGGCAAATTGAGAATACCTCCACTAGCAGATCCAAATAAGGGGATACTTGTTACATTTAGGAAGGGGAAAGTTAGATTGTTATAGGTTGAAATTATAAAGAAGTGAGAGCAGAAATATTAGATATAGAAAGTACATTGTTGTTATATATGTGCAAGGTCTACATAAGAATTCCATAACTTTTGATGGGAATATGTATGTGTGAAAAGTATAGGAAAATTTGGATAATCATTGTAAATGTATGGGATTGGGAAGCTGGGTTTTGGGAAAGCCCTATTTTTGCTAAGATGTGCTTCACATGAACCCTGATATTTCTAGTTGCTTTAAGAGCCGCTCTCTAGACCAGTGTGGTAGAGATGTTTTAGTGTCTTGTCTTATCTTGTCCTCAAATCATTTTGACTCAGTCAAACTACATAAAAAAACTGGGGTGGGGGTGAGGGTTGTGTTACGCAATAGAGGGACATCGGGGTCAAATGTGATTCACATGTTTACACCATTACCTTTTATATGAAAACAATTTTCCCTTGTGCATGTGTAAAGCCCTTAGTAGACATCATTATACTTATTGCAGCCCCAGTCCCCACTATCTCCTCATGCAATTGATCCTAAACTTGTAACATTCTTTTAAATATGATATTCACCATTAGTATGAACATTCTCACAGGGTTTTGAGGTTGTTTCTATGGACATATCATATATCTAAAGATGCGATTGAATGCAAAAAGTAAGAAGTTGAGAATATGCAGAAGATTTGCAAGAAACCCTTCTCGAAGAGTTGAAACAAATCACACATTTTCCACTTGCAAACCATCACCTTGTATCTTCAAAAATTTACTCTCCAAACCTACAGTAACACCCTACAGGACTATGTTTTTTTCAGAAGTTGATTTATACAACTTGCAAACTGACCCCTAAGGTCACAATGTCCTGTACTGTAAGTTCCTTTGTAATTCAAATCTTTGAACTTGATCTTAGAGATTTAAACCTCCCCCTTTGAAGTTTATGGTCACCATCAATTTCCAAGTTATGGTATTTATCTTGGGCTTAGTGTACCACTGGTTGGATCAATGATGCTATCATTTCTTTCTAACTTGGAACGATTCTACCTCTCCTCATATGATAGAATCTGGATTGGGTATTCGCACTTACTTTTGATGCAACATTTCTTGTTGATTAGGCTTTGCATTTAACTAGGGTGATGTGAATAACTACCCAAGTTTAAACTGAAAATACACCCATGTGTAGTATGATGTCATTTTTCCCATGTAACAAAGTTTGAAAGTACCCCACCCTCCGATCCTGTAAGCAAGGTTAAGATGTTCTGTTTATCTGTTTTTGACTAAGTGGAGTGTTCAATACAAATATTGATGTTTCCTTTTTTTTATATATTTTGTTTTGAGAAAGTATGAGTAACAATATGAATAATTGTGAAAACTTACATTGTGACTTTGTTGGAACATCCAAAAATATTTCAAAAAATTGAAGTAAGAGCATGAATAACTATGAAAACATATACTCAAGGAATTATAAATTCATTCGAATATCCAAAGATAATAATTTATGTATCCAAAATTGAGTTGTTATAAATTGATATGTATACCTCATGCCTGTAATAGATTATGTATGTATGCAAATTTATAAAGCATAGGTTCATTCATATATCAAATTTTCTGATGCACTTTGAGTTGTAGTAGACTATGGGAAACCACCTCTTCTAGCACCAAAAACTGTGAAGCCTGATCATAGTACTCTTTCCATGCTTTATTGTGTGGTAAATGGGTTGTCATGAGATATATCCTCTCCTAGGTGCTTGCTTCCATAAACCCATGAATCATGATAGTGGATGGAGGAAACACTTTTTTTTTGCAAAGCATGTGGAATTCCAAAGGGATTAATGGGTGGAGGTGTGTCTCCAGGATCTCCCAGATGGCTTGAGACTAGTTTGATTTAACTACAACGAAGCATATGTGAAGAGATAAGGATGACACACTATGAGTTAATCCCTGATGTTTGAAGTTAGACATTTGGACAAATTGGATTACCTCTTTATTGATTTAGCTCGATGAAATAGAGACATCTATTTCTATTGCTGCATTATGAGACTCAGAAAATTGCCTAAATTAGGTGTGTGTTTCTTGAGAAGAGAGAGACATTTGTTGCTGCATTATGAGACTGAAGAAATCGCCTAAATGGAGTGTTACCTGAGAAGTGGATGAGGTGGAAGATATGACTAGGTTGCCTAATAAGACGAGGCAACTTCAATTTTTAAAATCCATAAGAAAATTCAATTCATAAATATATTTTCTCTCATGGAAGATATGGGATATTTATAACTTTAGCATATAAATCTAATGGCTTTGGAATAATTGCTGAGAAACAAATAAAAAAGGGTGAGTTCTAAATTTTCAAATCTAGAATTGAGATTGCTATGGTGTTGCATTCCATTTGTATTTGTTCAATCTCCAAATAAAATTGGGAAGTGATAATTAATGAGAAACAATCATGTTATTATCAACAAAGTAAAATTAGTTGTTGGGAGTAGGCTGCTTGAGCAATATTTTAGACTTGTAGCTAAATAAATCACAAGGTTTATCATTATGAACATTAATGTAGGAAAGATGGTCCTTTTTGGTTGTGTAGAAAAATAGATTTATAATTCAAAACCATAGAAATGTTATCATGTATATCAAGAATATTATGTTTAGATTTAATAACAAGGTTCCAAGTCATTATGACAAAAAAATACCAATTATTCAAGACAAACTCAATTAATTATCAATTTAATAATAATAAAATAATTTCCATTTTTTCCTTATTACTTTATAAAAGGGATATTGTGTCCTTATTGTATTTTATTTCTTTGGAATTTTTGGCTGGAAACATTTATTTTTGGGTGAAATCTTGCTTTTCGTTTTTGAATTCAGCTCTTAAAAAACCGCCACTATTATAGAAAATTCACAAATCAAATTTTTGATTCCAATGAATTGAGAACAAATAGTGTAGGAAAATTTGACCAAACAAATATATCCAAAAACTATCGAAAACATACACTACGACCTATAAAAATGCACATCGGACTATAAACGCACTTGGCCTCTTCACATGCAATTATTTTTTCATTTGGTTCTTTGTTTGCTTACCTAAAATTCCTACAATGTGAGTCTTCTACAGTTTGTTGTTTGTGTCTTAACATATCATTTTCTTATGTTCTTTTCACTGATAGCATCCATCCATTAACCAACCAACAATATATGTGTTTGGTGACTTGAAAAAATTTGACATGCGACATTGCCATGAAAACGTCCTTGTAGTTGGAGAGAGGATAGAAAATTTTTCAGTGCATTACCTATGCTTCTGGGTATTTTGCCTATTCTATATGTTGTGATCCTTGTTAGGTAGGTTTAATTTTTAATTTTTGGAGGTTGTGGTGCTACTTGCAAGTAATTTTTTTTATTTTTTATTTTGTAATCTTGGTAGCACTCTTTGATTTTCATGTCCATTATACACCCCATTATGGGGGAAGGGTATCCAAGATTTGAACCCAAGACTTCCAGTTCGATGAGACTTCATTTCCATGGCCACTGCCACTTGAGCTACCCCATGTGGACCCTTGCAAGTAATTTATTATCTTTTTGGAAATTTAGAATTCAATTATATTATTAAAGTTATTATAATTTTAAATATTTTATTTAAAAAAAATTAGTTTTTGTTTTAATAAATAATTTTAGCAAGCTTGGCAGATCCTTTCTATTCCATTTTAAAAAATAGGTAGGAAATACATAAACATCATCCATTATAAGATGGCCTCAACTTGCTCATTGGGAAACTATGTATGTTGGCCATCTGACAACATTATATGCCATCCAAAATCTGAAAAGCCTGAGAATGTTAAGCAAGGCCATATAAACTTTAGTGTCTATGCATCTCCTATTTACTCTATGTCTATAACAGAAAGATAAAAAATGCATACTATTGATTTATACATAGAAAAATTAAGAGTCAAAACTATGCTAAGAAGAATGGTAATCATCAAAAGATTCAATTGGCGTCAAGTCTTTGGCACTAGAGCCCGATAGTTCAGTTTGTGGAAGGTAGGGAATATGATTCTCAATACAACTTAAACGAGCATTTTGTTGTTGAATTTGGCATTGAATGAGTTGGAATTCCTTGTCGATTTCCTGTATTTTTGTTGCTAACTATGAAATTCCTTCAAAGCTGGATATTAAAGCTTTTGCCAAGAGATTTTTCATCATCCAGAAAAGGTAAAGGGTCTACGGAATTAGGTGTATCAGACTTTGGTATGGCCTAGGTTAGGTTAGGGATGAGATCCTGCCATTCATTTAGCTCTAATTCATTATATGTTTCCTGCTTCAATTCATTCTCCCAACCCAAAATAATCTAACGAGCATGTGGGTGTGCATTATTTTGCTAAGACAGAGTTTCTTCCAAGTTTAAATCATTGTTATTTCTGCGACCTTAATTTCGTGTAGTTCAAGGTTGAGCTTGAGTTATTCCAGGACCACAACCCTGGCCCTGGCTACGACCTTGACCACGCCTTGCATTTCTCCCTCGGGAGAAAAGGGTGAGGAGAAAAAACATTAGGGAAACTATTGGACTTGAGGGCTGCACTTGGAGGGAAAGTAAATATGATAGATGGACTAACAACCCAATAGACTACAAACTCAAAGAGTTACATACCAAACCAACCACGGGATACTAAATGAAAATTCCTTATATGGAAATATACCTGAATGTCTTTGTGTTAAGCAGAGAAAGCTCCTTGAGAATTAAACAAACTCTATTATCAGTGAAACCCTGCCAAAGGCTGTCGAAATAAAGCGTAGGGGTGTTTTGGGAAGGAAACATGAAAAAAATAGGTAAAAGGATGAGGCTAGGAGGGATTGGTCCTTCAACTTGCTTGGTTGTTATTGGGAAATATGCAAAGATTTTTCCCCTTCGTGCTTTGATAATGCCATGCCCTTTAGTGCAAATAGAAAAACAGAAAGAACATTCCCAAACACCTCCTAAAATTCCAATAGAATACATTAGGATCAACACTATATTCAATGACATCATCCATTTTCTTTAGTTCTTTCACTATGAGTGAATGCAAAGAGATGATTGTATGCTCGAATGAAGGATTGTGCAAAGCTGATTCAATGCGATTTGCAATCTCTCTTTGATTTGATGAATTCGGTGACACATCGCGTAAGCCAACCTCAATTGGATACAACTACCAAATTGTTTGATCCTCTTCACTCGTGCCCAACATAACAGTTTGAAAGTATCATAATCTAAGAATGTGAAGGTATGTAAAGTCTACTATAAGGGGGCCTATCTAAAAATGTCAAAGTATGTAAAGTCTACTATAAGGGGGCCTATCTAAATGTGAAAGTATCTAAAGTCTACTATAAGGGGGCCTTCTAATGCTCCCACAAGTTGCCACGAGGGGGGCTCTTATCGCCCCCAAAAGTTAGTACGAGGGGGGTGCCCAATGTCCCCAAACTTTGCAACAAGGTGGTTTTAAACCACCCTCATAAGTTGCTACAAGGGGGGTTGTAAGCCACTCTTGTACGTTACTATGAGGGGGATTTTAAATTGCCCACATAGGTCAATTTTCAAGGGGGTTTCAAATCACCCCCAAAAGTGACTTTTTTTAAGCGATTTACAAGCAACCTTAAAAGATGACTTTTGAGGGCTATTTCAATCACCCCTAAAAGTCACTTTTGTGAATCGTTCATATCTTTTAAAAAACCTTTTTGTTTTTCCTCAAAAACACAGCCCACATGAAGGGCCCTCATGCCTAATCGACCCAACTTTTGGGGCATGTCCCTGACGAAGCCAAGGATAATTGAACCAACGCTTCATAACAGAGGGCCAATGACTTGGCAGATAGGCTTCAACCAACCATTTGGGCTACCCATTAATGATATCTCTTCAAAAACCTTCCCTAAAAGGCCTTACATTTAGAGGTGATGCTTTGAAGGGAGTGGGGTTCTAAAAAATTCCACCCAAAAGTCACTTTTCAAGTTTGGAACCCCCCTTTAAAAGTGACACATTTGGGGGCAGTTCATATCTCTTAAAAAACTGCCCTTAAAACGCTTGAATTTTAGGGGTGATGCTTTTAGGGGCAGGGGGAGGAGGTTTGATGGAGGTTTTAAGAAATTGCAACTTATGTTAATATTGCATCTAATTCCCACTTTTGGAGGCACATTACAACCGCCCCCAAAAGTATTTTTTTTAGTAGTGGTAGTTATAATTTTTGTCTCCAGAAGTCATTTTTTTTTAATGATTAACTATGCTTTGCTTCTTTCTAGGATATCCTCTCAAGAACATGTTTCAACCAATTCTCAAGTTCATTCTTCAAATTACTCTTATATTTATTTTTGAGATTTATACTTCTCTAATCTTTTGTAAGAAAAGGTATTTCTTTCTATACAGGGTAGGTGATTCCTTGAGTTAGAGGAAAGGAATATCCTTCCCTCACTAGTAAAGGGATTTCCGTATAGAAAAGGAAAATGATTTCCTTTCTTGACAGAGATACCAGACTTTCCTTATCAACATCAATTACATTACCAACAGATGCATCATCAACATTACAAATAGCTGGTGAAGTCTCTTTAATCATTGCCCCTCGAGTAATCTTCTTATTATTCCAAGGAAATCCTCGGCATCTCCCCTTCGCATTAGTATTATGAGATATAACCTTAATTGCTTTTGGTTTTTTCAAGCAATCAATCATGGGTGCTTCCTTACATATATTAGACACATATGATAACACTGCACATTGTATAAGTGGTTCAACAACAACATTGGATCCATAAATATTTGACTCCATTCCTACATGCTTTCCTTTTGGTTTACTTTGGGCTGGTGGAAGAGGTCGAAGGGGATTGTTCAATGTGTACTTTGCAACCCTTGCTCCGTGTAACGTGAACATTGGATGTCTGAGTTCCAGTCATTGATCTTTTGTCAAGTTGTGAACAACACGACTTTACACCTTTGAATTTGTGTAAACCTAGTAGCAAAATTTAGAGATCTAGTCGCGGAAGTTTACCAGTTATTGCAGCCCATCAAAAGCTCAACTAGAATTCTCAAATGTTAAAGTGCATAGTGAATTAAAGTGTGTGCTTCTCAAACTTTTTTATAATCCAAAATAGTGGTTTAGTCATATGCTTTATTACTAAGAGACAGTTAGTTTGAAAAAATAAATGGATATTTTTTTGATAGAATGGTCACATCTTTGGCTACCATATAATCACAATACTAATCAATTTTAAATAACAAGCAAGAGGCATATGAAGCACACTATCATTGATTTTAATGATTCAAATGTGTTCATTGTGCTCTTTAATTCTACACTTTTTAACTACTATTTTGACTCTCTCTTTTGGCAATTTACTGTTGAATGTTCACCTTTTGTAGATGTGTGTAATCAATCTAATATATTTCACTCAAATTAGCTTCTTGTAAATAATCTATATATTATGCAAGAACATATACAAAATTATTTTCAAAATTAGTAAATTTAGACATAAATTAGAATGTATGGTTTTTATTTTTTAATGGCTCTAAGTCGAGTTCATGTGAAAGGTCTAGATGCACTCTTAGAGATCTTAAAGGATACAAATATTTGATGTATTTTTGCTTGGATTTCCCATGCACAAATAATGTCACTAAGTATGAGGCTTTGATACAAGGTCCTAAAAAAGTGATAGATTTGGAAGTTAAATAGCTCCAACTGATAGGGATTTACAAATAGTTATCAAACATTTAGGAAACTCAATTCACTGTATTTTAATCACCTTAAGAATTATATAGATGAGGCATGGATTTTTATTTCTAATTTTGATACATTCAATATTACTTATGTACATTGAAGTCAAAATGCAAATGCAAATTTACTTTCAAACACAACTCCTATATTTATACCACTGGGAAAATTTTCTATGGGCATATTTTCTAATAAACAATTTTTTAGGCCTTCTATACCAAACAATATTACAAAGTAGATATTTTTTGATGATGATGCCCCTATTTTAGAATTCCTCACATAGGGAGATACTTTTATGGGATCACCATTGATGAAAATTGACATTGTGATCAAATTAATACATTGTCTCTAGATGCAAAACTAAAGAGTGAGAACTTATTTCCTAAATATGTGGTTTGAATGGAGAAGTATCATGACTCGGAAGATAAGTTCAATGGGAAACAAACTAAAAATCAAATACCTACACAATGCAATATCATGTAATGAATATCTGTAACAAGTAATACCCACAAAATATTAATCTAGGTATTAGATACATGCCTATTGAGAGGGCTACATTTTTTCATTTCCTCAAGGAATATACAGATTTTTTTTCTCCTAGAATTACACTGATTCAAAGATCCATGACACTAAAATCATTCAGGATGTGATATAATTCAATAATTATATGATCCTATTCAGCAAACATTCATAGATAGGTATTCAACAATATAATAACAAATGAAAATGAAACTCAATAAGTTTTTGGAGGAAAAAATAATACTTGTCATTCATCATGTGCTAGAATTATTTTAGCATGCAATGTTGTTATGCTCTTGTATTTGTGCTAGAAGGAAATCTAGTACACGTTAGATTTATTGTACCTTGCAATGTTGTTATTGCTAAGATAATTATATTTTCTATAGAAGGAAATCTATTGTGTGTTAAATTTATTTTACCTTGGAATGTTGTTGTTGGCAATATAATTGTGGTTGTACTAAAAGTAAATCTAACATGCGTTGAATTTATTTAATCCCACAATTTTGTTATGTGCTTGTGGTTGTGCTAGAAGAAAATATAGCACATTCTAGATTTGTTTTTCCCTGCAGTGTTGTTGGAACCATGCTCATGTTTATGTTAGAAGTAAGTCTAACAAGCACTAGATATGTTTGAAGCTATAATGTTGTTATGTTAATATTTTTGCTAAAGGAAATCTAACACTTGTTAGATTTGTTTCATCTTACAATGTTGTTATTAGGAATACACTTGAGTTTATTATAGAATGAAATCTAGCATGTGTTAGATTCCCTTTCCTTGATAATGTTGTTGTTGGAAATATGCTTGTATTTTTGCTAAAAGTAAATATAACACATGTTAGATTTTGTTCACCTTAAATTGTTTTTATGTGCTTGTTTTTGAGCTAGAAGGAAATTTAGCACGCACTATATTTCTTTCAAAATGCAATGTTGTGGTTTGAAATTTGGTTGTTTGTGCTAGAAGGAAACATGATATAATTCTTTGACCTCGCAATGTTATTGGAATTTTACATGTGATTGTGTTAGAAGGAAATTTAGGACATGCTAGATTTCTTTATTGCAATGTTGTTATTGACACAATACTTCATTTTGTGCTAGAACTAAATTTAGTGTGTGTTATATTTCTTTAACCCTACAATGTTGTTATGTTCCTGTGTTAGTGCTCGAAGAAAATCTAGCACAGGAGATTTGTTTCATCTTGTAATGTGCTTGTGTGTGTGAGAAAGAAATGTAGCATGTAATAGATTTTCTTGCCCTGTAATGTTGTTGTCAAAATGGTTGTGTTTGTGTTAGAAGTAAATCTATCATGTGCTATAATTCATTCACGTTACAATGTTTTTGTCTCCTTGTGTTTATACAAGAAGGAAAACTAAAACACATTAGATTTTTTTCACCTTGAAATGTTGTTATTGGTAATGTGCTTATCTTTGTGCTAGAAGGAAATCTTGTGTGCACTAGCCTTATTTTACAATGAAATGTTATTGTTGGAAATATGGTTGCTTGTGCTAGAACGAATTTATCATGTGTTTTTCTTCCTTTAGCTTGCAATCTACTTGTTTTTGTGATAGAATTAATCCAACATGCACTAGACTTCTTTAGTCCTACAATGTTGTTATGTGCTTGTGTTTGTGATAGAAGCAAATATAGCATGTGTTAGATTTCTTTCAAATTGAAATGTGCTTGTGTTTTTGTTGGAAGAAAATTTAGCATAGGATAGATTTTTTATACTCTACAATGTTGTTGTTAGCAACATGCTTGTATTTGTTGTAGACATAAATCTAACACATGCTAGATTTCTCACTCTACAATGTTGTTATGTGCTTGTGTTTGCGCTAAAAGGAAATATAACACATGTTACTTTTTTTTTTTACCTTGCAATGTTGTTATTGCTAACATGTTTTTGTTTGGGCTAAAATGAAATCTAGCTTGTGCTAGAGATGTTTTGTCCTTTAATTTTGTCATTGGAAATATTTATATGTTTGCTTTAGAAGTAAATATATTTTAATTTTTTCTCACCCTACAATGTTGTTATGTGATTTTGTTGGCATTAGAAGGAAATATACTATGCATTATATTTCTTTCACCTTGTAATGTTTTTATTCGCAAGGTGCTTGTGTTTTTGATTGGAGGAAATCTAACATGTGTTCGATTTGTCTTGTCTAGTAATGTTTTTGTTGGCAATATGTTTGTGAATTTTCACTAGAAGGAAATCTAGTACGTGTTATATTTTTATCACAATGCAATATTATTTTTGACAATATAGTTATTTGTGCTAGAAGGAAATCAAATGTTGTCTTGCATATTTTTATTTTGCAATGTTCTTTTGTCTATGCTAGAAGGAAATTTAGCTTGCACTAGATCTCTTTTTTCTTGTAGTGTTGTTGTTGACAATATGCTTGTGTTTGTGATAGAAGTAAATCTAGCACATATTAGATTTATGAGACCTTGCAATGTTGTTACGTTATTGTGTTTATGATGGAATGAAATATAGCACGCATTAGATTTCTTTCATCTTACAATGTTATTATTCGCAATGTGTTTTTGTTTTTGTTGGAAGAAAATCTTGTGGGTACTAGATTCTTTTTGCCTTACAATTATGTTATTGGTAATATGTCTGTGTTTGTGCTACAAGTAAATCCAACATGTATTAGGTTTATTTAGCCATATAATAATGTTATTTACTTAGGTTTGTGCTAGAAGGAAACATAATGTGTGTTAGATTTTCCTTTACCCTACTGTAATGATGTTGTTCACAACATATTTGTGTTTGTGCTAGAAGAAAATCTAGCACATGTTAGATTTCTTTCACCTACCAATGCTGATATGAGTTTTTTTTTTTGTCCTCCAAAAGGAAGTGTGCAATGCTTAAATTTATGTCCCTTTCCAATGTTTTTATTGGCAATGTGCTTGTGTTTGTACTAGAAATAAATCTAGCATGTCCTACATTTAATTTTCTTTGCAATATTGTCATTGGAAACATGTTTGTATTTTTGCTAAAAGTAATTCTAGCACATGCTAGATTTATTTCACCCTACAATGTTGTTATGTTTTTGCTTTTATGCTAAAATGAAATTTAACTTACAATATATTGATTTCACCTTGCAATGTTTTTATTGGAAACGTGCTTGTGTTTTTCATAGAGGATAATATAGAATGTTTCTTTTCACAATGCAATGTTGTCGTTGGAAACATGCTTATGTTTGTACCATATCCCATTCTTAGGCCACATATTCCATATGAAGGGCCTTCTAATCATTTGTGGGTTTAACATTCTCTATATTGTAACAAGAGTTTATGTAGGCATGGACTAAAACCTCGTTGTCTCGAAAAGGCAATGTCAAATTACATTAGCATGGAGATGTCTCAAGAAAGCTTATTATTGCAATGTCTTTATTGACAATGTTTTTGTGTTTGTGATAGCAGGAAATTTAGCATGCATTACATTTACTTTACAATGCATTGTTGTTGTTGGCATCTTCTTTTATGCGATAGAAGGGAGTCTAGCATGTGCTACATTTCCATTGCCTTGCAATATTTTTAATGACAATTTGCTTGTGTTTGTGCTAGAAGGAAAACTAGCTTGTGCTAGATTTCTTTTGGTTTGCAATGTTTTTCTTGGAAATATGCATGTGTTTGTGCTCAAAATAATTCTACCATGTGCTATATTTATTTCACTAGACAATGTTCTAATTGGCAATATCCATGTGTTTGTGATAAAAGGAAATCTAGGATACAAATATTTCTTTTTATTTGCAATATTCTTGTTGGCAATATGCTTGTGTTTCTTCTAGAAATAATTCTATCACATTCTTTATTTCTCTCACCTTGCAATGTTGTTATGTGTTTTCCTTTGTGCTAGACGAAGATCTAGAAGAAAATGTAATAATCGCCATAGTTAATGTTCTTTCATTGTGTTTTGATTTTATGGTTTCTAAAGCAAGCTAAGAATATGCATGACTATAAAAGATAAATTTTCTGTAAATATGATGTTCTTGTAGTCTCTACAGTTTTATTTATTTATTCACAATGTAATGTTTTTTGGAAATGTGTTTATGCTCGTGCTAGAAGGAAAGCTAGTAGGTGATAACTTGCCTATAGTGACAATTAAAAAAACATAATAAATTATTTGGGGGTTCCCTTTTTCTAATCAACACCATGATTAGCTATTATTGTGAGTTCTACACTTGTTATTGTTCTTGTTCATTTTTGTTACACATATAATGATGCGATTAGTTATAGTATTTATAAATTCATACTTTCTTCAATAATTCGAAATTATGTTAATAATTTTTTTCTTATTTATTTATTTATTATTATCAGAAACCATAGACTATGAAGCTAATGAGAATTCAAAGGAAGCATCCATGGAAAAAGGATGTTCAAGACACATGACACCAAAATATTTAAATGGTATGAAAATTTTATAATTAGTTTATACTTTGTTACAACGGTTAGACATTATGCTAATAAATGGTTGCTGATTAGCTTATATTTATTATTTTATCAAGACGATGATGAAATGTTGTGCACCTTCTTCGAGTCTCCAATTAGAATTTTTTCTCATAAAAAAATTCTCTTATATCTTGATCAACCTATTTGGGATAAATGGTACAATATTTTTAACTCTTACCAACTATGAACATTAAAGTGTTCTCCAAGTCAACCTGATTTTGAGAACTACAAGAGAGATAGTTTACACAATTTGACAACATGTAGTCTTCGGCCCGTCAGGGATTAACCATGGAAGAAATTTCTTTAGTAACAGATAAGCTATTGGATGAAACCATTTGGTTTTTTATTCCACTTAATCATCCAACAAATGCCACAAAATTAAAAGATTATTGTTCTAAATTGAAAACCAACAGAACATTATTGGAGGCAATGGTTACATATTGTCAAAGTCATGATGAGAAATTGAATGAGAATACTTTTACCACGTTCAACATTCTTGCGAATTATGAGATTAACGATATTATATTTTCCAACTTTTGCAACATGGTGGAGGGGTCTACTTATGTAAAAAGAATGCATAATACAAAGATAGAGTCCCTTTCTTAGCAAGCATGTCGAGTCCATGACAGAATGATAAATGGATCAACAATTGTTCAACGGTTTGACAACAATTTTGAATTTGGTTGTCATTTTGGGGGCTTTGATATTTTGTCAACACTTTTGCACTCTTTTCCAATGTCAGTTGCAAGCAGTTTTACATACTAACATTATTGTTATAGATACACTTTCTTTGAAAAAAGAATCATTCCACAAGGGATATAATATTGATTTTTTTAGATTTTTTATGGAAAAAATGAGTTGAATGACTTTACTATAGTTCTCTTAGTAGAAGTTTGGTTTTGTAATGATGTACGCAAGTTTTTGGAAATTTCCATAAAGAACTTCAAGGTTAACCTTAAATGACTAGTGGCATTTAGGAATATAAGTCTCAAAATAGGTATAGTTATGATATAGTTTTTCTATACATTTCTATACTTAAGAATTAAAAATTTTGGAAGCTTCAAAATACTCTCACACATTTGAAGACACATTTGATGAAAATGGGAGAGATTATGATTTTTTAATGGATTTATTGGAAAAACACCAACAATGTAGTGATGTAAAAGTGGTTATTACTCTTTATGCGGGGACAAATTTAATCAAGGCTTGTTGTACATATGGAAGAATAATTGCATGTGTTGTGAAAACATAGTCACAAAGGATAACCATGTTGAATAATTACAAATATTTTCAACTATCAAATCCAAGATCTATTAACTTCTTAGAAAATTCAGTTACTCAAGTTTCTTTGTTGTTTCTCTTATAATACTTTGGATAATATTTTGTTTATATTTTTAATTGTCAAAGTGTTTACTAAAATGACTAAGGATGGAGATTCTAAAACAAAGCATGATGAATGTGGGAAGCAAAAAAATAATAAATATAGTGCTTATGATGTTGAAAAAAGTTTAGAAATGGAAACAGGAGGAGAAGAAGTTATCATACCAGGTACATAATTTTTTTGGTTGTTGCTCTTATTACATTTTGAATTTATTTAATTTCCATATTCATAAAATTTTTGGATGTCTATTATAGAGAATTATTAGAAGAATGAAATTAATCAAGACAATGACCATGGAATGATGGGGATAGAAATGGGTATCAATCATTGCAACTCTTTTTTTTTAATCTAAATTATTATTTTAATTATCGTGAATCATAGCATTTAATTTGTTGATTATAGTTGGAAATAAAGAGAATGAATATAGTGACTAAGGGAATGTCCCACAAAACTACAATCAAGACCAAAATATTATATGGCCAAATAAAGATGATTCGTTTCTCGTATAGTTGTTTAATGAATATTGTTCATTGTCACAATTTATAACGTTTTATTATGTTTATTATAGAGACAAGCAAGGAGAACAAAGACATTGATCAAATGAATGTGAAACAAAGCTTTAATCAAGGACAAAATAGAATATCAGGTACTTATAATTTATCCACTTGTTTTCCTTATTATTTAATGATTTTATTCATTTTCACAATTCAAAATATTTTATATGTTCAATTTAGAGAAGAATAAAGGTAACAAAGATGATGATAAGGTGCAAAGTTACAAATATGAATATAATATCATACCAAATACTTATAACTTGTCTTCTTACTTATTTTATTATTCTTTGAACTCGAATGCTTGTAACTACCATAATGTTGTACATTTTTACTATAGGAACTAATAGAAAGGACCAAAATTAACAATCAAAAATAATGTTAAAGGTGTGTGTGGGCGTGTTTCTTTTTAAAGGATTCATTACTAATGTTTTTCTTGGTATTGGTATTTGATTGAATGTTTAATAAGAAGTACTATTGGCAGTTGATTGAATGTTTAATATGTTTACTCCAAGTTCTATCAAGATGATAAAAGAACTTATTATTTCATCTATAAATAGTGAAAAACCCACTGAAATAAGTGTATTGTTTCAACAATTTTTTTAATAATTTTTGTAACATGAATAAAATGGTTTTACTAGATTATTTGTCATTGTGTTGCAGCCAAAATAACTAAAAATAAATTAGTTATTTTTGAACTAAAGGAAATTTTTTTATCATAGCATCGATGATGAAGCAACAAACAAAGGGCAAATTTAGAAAATGGGAACTGTTGTTGATTACACAATAGAGAAAAAATTATTTTGGATTCATCCACGTGCAAAAACATTTTTTGAAATGTGTTTCAAAAATGAATATCTTGACATTGCAATTTGGACAATAGCTTTGAAAGAAAGCACAACAAGGGTTTTAAAACTGTTGGTTTTAGAAACATTCAAGATAAACTTGTGTTTATGTGGATTTCTTAAGATTGTAAACCACAAAAGGGACATAAGGTCATTGAAAATCCAAGCAAATTTATACAAACTAAATCAATGAAAAAAGTGTGGGAAATGCATACCCAATATGATGCAACCAATACTATTATAGTAGATTGTTCACTTGAGAGCTTGAAAGATAATCCCAAAGAAAATGTGATTCTTGCCCCTCCATTCATTGGAACAAATCAAGAGGATAATTGGTTGATCGATGAGCTATGGAGAATGTTGCATAAACTCAAGAATGCTACATATGTGAGTGCTACTTTTAAATATGTTCAATTACATTTAGAAGTACCTTAATATGACTGATGTCTATTTCATGTTATTATATGTATGACATCACGAATTATTAGTTTTATTTCACAACACTAATATAATAGTTGTTGTCCCGGATGCGGGTGCTAATAGTTTTAATGCCGCGTGTTAATGGAGTTAAGAGGCATGTGGCTTGTCACATGGGCCTCTGTCAGCCCGGACAAGCCACGCCACTCCACGACGAAGGCTCCTTAAATTCGCTGGAAGGCGAAGCAATGAGCGAGTCTGCAATGGTTTATGCGGAGGGGAATGTCGTTAGTCTGTCTAGTCGCTTGCAGGGGAATGCTGTGGGAATGTACAGTCGTTTGCAGGCGCCATTCAATGCGCTGCAACATCCGAGGAGTATGGGAGCTATTAAGGTTGCTACCCAAACCACTCTGCCGCATCTCAAGCCGTTTGAGTGGGTGATCGCTTGGTGTAAGGTTTCTCAAGGAATTGCTGGTGTGGGAGGCGATTGTCAAATGTCAAGGGAGAGGCTCAGGATGAGCAGTCACAGAGGAGGGTCACGAGGTCGTTCTGCCTCTCAGAGGCCTGAGATATCACCATCCTCTTCAGTAGAGATTACCTCTGAGCAAAACAGGCCTCCGGGCAGCAATGTTAGAGGAAGCTGGGGCATTCCGGAGTGTGGTCACACGGAACACCCGGCCATTCGTTACAGAATCCCCTGTGCATTTGCAAACAACACTCTGATAGTTTCGGTCACCGTGGATCATTGCAGCAGTATTCGGGGGCGCTTGGAAACTGTGAATGTTCCGAGGGTTGATATGGAGACTCCCACTGTCGACTTCAGGCGTCCAGTTCAGAAGGATGAGGCCGGCCCCAGTGAACCTGTTCAGAGGAGCTCGTGCCAGGATAAGGAAGATTCGGAAAAGCTCAAGGGTCCTGCAAAAGATGAGCCTCACACCACGGATGAAGATTAACTCAGAAGACGCCAAGTCTGGGCAGCAAGGAATGAATTTCTCTGACCATCTCATTTTGCTGTTTTTGTATATTTGTCATGGGGTTTATGCTCGCAGTGTCGGTCCAAATCACCATAGTCTCAGTCCACGCGTCAGTCAACATGTTCACCGTGTCGTTTTCTATATACATCGTGTCAAATTATGTTCACCGTGTCAAGTAATGCATCCATCGTGTCGATTTATGTATACACCGTGTCAAGTCATGAATGCATCGTGTCGAATACTGTATTCACCGTGTCGAATCTCTCTGCAAGGTTAGCAATGACTGATATCTTCTTTGAATAAACAGGGCTTCGGCCCAGATGTAATTTTTGTTGTAATTTTGACTTTTTGTAATATAATTAGCTCAGTTTTATCGAGAAAAAAAAAAATATAATAGTTGTTGATTTGGTTTGTCATTATTAAAAGCAAAATACTTTTATTTTCCTTATTTTTGGTGAGATATTGTGTTGATAATAATTATTGATTTGAATGGCCATCCAATGTTTTCATATCAAAAATTCCCATGCTATAGAATTTTTTACAATGGATTACATTAATAGACAACTGGTATATTTGTTTGAATTAGATCATTACAATAATCTGTTTCAATTTTGGTTTAAGTTATCATTATACCTCTTAGAAATTAGTAATGTGAAGGATGGGCCATTGTATTTTTTATAACATTTTTTAATCCATATAAGTTGAAAAACTATATTAGGTTGTACGTAGCACCAACAATAAACATACAATCTGTACTAAAAGAAGCACCAAAAGAAACTAAAGTATAGACTTTAGAAATTAACATATAAATAATTAGGTTGAAAATTTAAAAATTGTATTATATTGTATGTGGAAATTAATATATAATTTATTTGTTTACTTTCACTAGACAATTGTAATTATATTTTTCAATTGCAATTAAAGAAATCATTATAAGTATTAAAATCAATGATTTAAATGGTGGGCCAATGCATTCCTAGAATATTTTTATTCCATACAAATTAAATAAATGTATTACGTTGTATGTATAAAGTAAACATATCATTAGTTTGTTCATTTTAATGGGGCCATTGTATTTGTATTTTGTCATTACTATTAACTCATTATAAAATTACCTTTGCATACAATTGGAAATAATTCATAATAAATATTAACATCATTTTTAAATTGGTAGGTTTTTATGTCCTTAATCAATGAAGTGTTGAAGTGGAGATGTGTTAATATTATACATGTGGTTACAGTGTAGATGCAGATGAGCATTACTACAAGTCAAAAGATGGTGATATTTGAAATGGAAGGAGTATTCTTCCAATCATATGCCAAAGATGAACTAAATTTCATATTCAAAGAGAACCAGATTGGCAGTTTGATGATGGGTCCTATTTTTTTATGGCCTTTTCAGTCAAGTATGAAAATGTTGCTTAAAAAATTATGATGTCGAAATATGGACATTAAATTTCATTGACAAGTACATCCGAAAAGTACTAGAAAAATCAAATATTGATATAGAGGACTTTAAATTTGCACAGGAAAGGAGTCATTGTCATTTGCAAACAAAATTGGAGGCAGGGAGAACAAGACAAATTTATGAGAAAATGTTGACTGATGTGTGGTCCCAATATGGAGATAATTATGAAGAATCAAATGTATTGCTAATAGATACAACAAAGCATACTTCTCAATTCATTGGATATCGATCAAACCACATGTTGATAAAATCCTATACAGGAAAAGAGCAAGATACTTGGCTTATTCAAGTCTAATTCCCCTTTCTTAAGACACTTCATCTTATCAATAAAAAACATTAGTACATTCGAATGTTCAATAGAACATGTACTTCATTGTATTGGATGGAGATAATTTCCTTTATAAATTTGTTGAAAAGTACATTCCAAATTTTTGATACATTTTGGACATAGTTTTTGTTGAATCAATTTGTATGATTTTATACGTTTTGAAATATATGGGAATTGCCAATTATATTAATATGTATATTTCTTATTATTTATAATTTCTTTTGCAATGACTTTGTTGTATCGTTTTTTTTTCTAAGATGTGTGCGTGTGTTCTTAAATGAATTGTTTGTCATTTAAATTATCTTGCATGAACCATCGAGGTATTTTATTTTTAATGATGGATGTTTAGTTAATTGCATCAATAATCATATATAAATATGAAATATAAGTTTTGAAATAGAAATCCTTGCAAACAAAGGTGTAATTATTGCTAAAGAAAGTATGATAATTTACTTGATAAATGTTATGTGCACTATTCACTATTCACAATGCATTATTCACTATTAAGGCCAATGGGAAATGTGTCATAGGTGAATGATTTGCAGTTTTTGAAGCATAAGATAAGTGATTTCTTAATCCATAATTTTCATAAATTTATATGCCTAAATTAATTAATGGTTGTAACTGCAATCGTATCATATTGAAAATCAATAAGGCACAAAGTCAGTTATTCATTGTTTACATATAAAACACACTAATATGAGTGCATAAATGTGATTTGTCACTTTTGAAATAAAAATCTATTGTAAATAATTTTGCATTTCTTAAAAAAAAAACATATAATTAATGATAATGATTGCTAAGTGGACTATCAAGGTTTGATTAGACACTATCATGGATGAATTATGCCTCTGAACTGTAAGGCATCTAATTTCATTACTTAAAGTTAATTTTTTGTAAATTTGTATTTTAAATAAACTGAAATCATATGATTTGAGCTAGAATTATATTATTGACTTGTACTTAGTTATGTCCATTAATATGATTGTATAAATGTGATATTTAATATTGGTATACTATGATGCATTTCTTCAAAAAATAAGTCTTATAATTTGTTGATAATAAGTATTAAGTGGACACTTTAGGCTAATGGGTGATGGCTCATAGGTGAATACTACTCGTTAAATTGTAGGGCCTTCAGTTTTTAATCCATAACATTTTTTATATATTCTTAAATCGACTATTTGTATATGCAATCATTTCATCTCACATAATTTAATAAGGAATCAATTTATTGACTTGTATTTCATTATCACTTAATTCACTAAGAGTGTATTAATGTCATATTGTATTGCTTTGAAACAAAACTCTATGTAAAGAAAAATTATCTTCTTAATGAAACATGGAATAATTAATTAACAATGTGTTAAGTAGATGACCTATCCTCATTAAAGAGATGGGTCAAAAATAGTTGTATTTAAATTGTTTGCACCATAAGACATTGATTTTCTCATTCATTTTAACATTTCATCATTTTCAATTCTTAAATAGTTTATTTGTGATTTAAATAATTTCATATAAAGAAATATGACTTGAATAATTCTATTTGATTATATGCATTGATAGAATTTTATAAATGTGATGCATTTTTGAAATGTAGCTCTTAATGTAAGTATATATATATATATATATATATATATATATATATATATATATATATATATATATATATATATATATATATATATATATATATATATATATATATATATATATCTATATATATATATATATATATATATATATATCTATATATATATATATATTACAAAACAAATTATAAGTAATTGATAATGAGTTCTAAGTGGCCTATACAAATCCATTTATCGACTTTTATTTTCCTATCACGAGGTTTAATATAGGTGTATAAATGTGACATTTTCTTTAAATAAAACTCCATGTAAAATTAAATGTTTTTCATAACAACACATGGAATAATTATTTGGTAATGAATTTTAAGTATATCATTCAAGTTCATTCAGTATACGAGTTATAATAAATGAATTTAAACTTTCTGCAACATACGACATTTGATTTTCCCGCCCCTATTAACATTTGGTAAAATTCAATTCTTAAATAAATTATTTGTAATTGAAATAATCTCATAGAAGCCAATAAGACAAGTATGTATTAAATTCTATTTAGTATGTATGTATGCATAAATGTAATTTATTTTTGAAATCAAGTTCCTAATGTAAGTAAAAATATATTTTTTAGAAAAGTAATAATTTAAAATCAATTGTTGATTAGTTCTTACTCGTTTATTTTATTTTGAATCAAGAACTATTTCTAACTATGCATTCTTAAATCAATTATTTCTATATGAAATCATGCCATATAAGTCAATAAGTCAAGAAATCATTAATTGATTTTTATTTAACTATCATGTGGTTTAATATGAATGTATTAAATGTAACATTGCTATTTCTAGAATAAAAATCCATGTAAACAAAATGCATTTTCAAATAAAACATGGATTAATGAATTTACAACAATCATTAAGTAGACCATTTAAGCTCATTCGAGAGATGGACCACAAATGGATGTGTTTAAAATTTTTTCACCTTATGACATGATTTTCCCATCAAGATTAACATTTTCTAAATTTCAATTCTAAAATAAATTATTTGTACTTAAAATAATCTCATAGAATCCAACAAGACTTAGAATCTATTAATTCAATTCCATTTAATTATATGAATTGATATAAGTTTATAAATGCAATTTATTTTTGAAAAAAAGATGTTAATGTAAGTAAAGATATATCTTTTACAAAACTAATTAGAATTAATTGATAATGAGCTTTAAGTGGTTTATTCAGACTACACAAAATATCAAGTGTCATAGATGAATGCCTTTTAATACATATTTAATACACAAAATCAATATCTTAATGATAATTTATCTCTATTAGATTAAGTATTTAATAATTAAAGAACACGAGGACTTATATAAATTTCAACTAAAATCCATGAGTTATGTTTCACAATTATTTCTTCCTCATTAAAAATTCTTATCATTTCTCCTCTTAGGGAAAGTAATGATTGATCATGGTTTTCCATACAATTGGTTGGTGCTATTACATCGAGACTATTATTGGTTTTGACAATGTTGATAAGGAGAGATAAATATCCACACTACCATCAATTATACTAATCATTGAAAACCCTTGCCTCCACTACTTACAAGAATACCGGTAATTTTTGTTTACTTCAGTTTGTGATATTCTCCATCACAATGGAATGACTCGAATACCCATTTAAGAACTCTCATTTGATGTACTTGGATTTGAGTGGAGACAGATCAATGGTGCCTAACCTTCTTGAAATACCTAGATCAACAATGCATAATTTTTATAATGGATGCGTGGATGCTATGAAGACAAATGATCACCCGCTTAATAGTGCTTCATAAAGGCACAAAGGGACTATAGGAGATTGAGCACAAAAACATTTTACTAAGTTTTTAGTAGACTAGTTTCAATGCAATGCAAGGGACGCACATCATTTCCATTTACACTAAGATCCTTGCATCAACATCATTCAATCAAAAAATCCTCCATAGGTTGTGGGAAAGGGGTTTAGAGTCGCCAGACACAATATTCAAACGTCTAGGAATCTAGTTCATTATCCATAACTATAATATCTTTATTGGATGTTAGACATACTAATATGATTTAGCTTGAATCAATTGCTTCTAAGAGTTTTATTTCACATTCCTATTGTGTGTTCATACTATTGTACATAACAACTAATGTTTGACCTATTCATGATCTCTACTTGGTTTGAAATTACTAAATTATTTTTATGTTGAATTAAGTTAATATGGCGATTTACAAAAGAATGAATGTTGTTGAAGACCTTGTAATAGAATAATTCCAAATTTAATGAAATATGTGTTAATAGCATGCATGTCTCTCCAACAACTATTAGGTAGGTATAGGTATGCAATATTCCTAACCTCCTCTTGAGCATATTATAGTTAGAAATTTGTGGTCAACTCACGAGAGATAAGTTTTTATAAGCTAAGAATGGGTTTGTAGTCTCAATCACCTTTAACTAGTTAATTTCATCTCACTCCTTCACTCATGCAACGTGGAAAAGCCAAGTTAGGAAGGCTAATGGTTTTGAGGAATGGGGACAACAATTAAAAGAATATATTTCTACAAAGGCCAAGTCACCACAACACTCCAAGCCTTCCATATAATTCATATGCACTATCTATCCATCATTCATCCATGCGATTTCATAAGAAAAAAAATAATATTTTTGAGGAACAAACACTACACTATGTCCCACCATGAAAATTTCTTGAGAAAAACACAAACAGCACATCCTCTCCATTTTCACAAACCTACACTACTCTCTCTTAGCCCTACCATCATCCTCCAAACCCTCTACATCCGTTCAAATCACTTCCATATAGTTAGAAGACCCTGAAAGAGGAGGAATGAATTCTATAGGAAGGACAAATGCTGCTACAAGAAGGATGAAAGGAGAAAATTGTGCTAAAAACAAAAATGGAAATGCCTAAAGAGACCTAATCAAAATAGATAAATCAAAGGCTATTAGGAAGTCATCTAGGCCACAAAATAGAAGAAGAAGGCAACAAAAGTAAATAAGGCAAACACCATCAAAATAGAACTCAAACTGTGGTGGTGAAAAGAGGCTTTTCAAGAGGTCTCTAATCTCCTTCTAGCTTTTGTCCAAGGCCTAAAAGATGTTATAGAAATGGGAGAAAGTCATGGAAGTCAATTTGATGGCCTACCCTAGGCTTAGACTAAAATTTATGCTCAAAATAGGTTTAAATAGGGTTTCTTGTAGTACTACAGGGATCGCTACATGGTTTCTTGTAGTTAGTATAAGAACTACTATATGATGTCCTAGTTCTCATGTAAAGGTGTTTTGAATGTTTTAGAGGTGTCCAGATGGTGGAAGAAGGCAAAAAAAGGGTGGAAAAGGATGTGGAAGACGTTTCGAAACTGAAAAAATATTCAAGGACCCATCTTGAATAAGGGGAAGAAGGCAGGGTAATGGTTTCAAAAAACACTGTGATTTTTTTATGCACAAACAGTTTTGGAAAAATGAGTGAAAATGGAATGAAGTTTTCATGGGAGAGGATATGAAAGAAATGGATCTACAAGCCAATATAGTTCACTTGCAAAGAGGAAAGTTGTCCTTTTTTGCTTGAAATACTGTTAGACAATCATATGAACAACTATATTTTTTTTCTTATCCTTGCAGAACTTACACCCAAGATTGTTAAGAGAAAGGAGTAAGGAATTTACAAGAGAGAGGCAACCAGATCCATCAGTGAGGCACAGTGAGGTCTTTAAGTTTTTTTTTCTAAGTTAAGACTACTGCTATATTAAGAAAGAAAAAATATTTACAGATGTGTACATCCTGCGAGGAGGCCGAAGCCAGTCCTCCATCTGAAAAGCTTTAACCAAGCCATGAGACACAGTCCATTATAGTTCCTGGACATAAAGCAGCCTAGACTCAAACTGACAAAAAAATCATAGTTGCTGGCAGTACCAAGCCAGCTTACATCAGTGACCTTTTGACAAAAAAAACAAAAATCTGAAGCCTGAGACTTGCAGCGACGCCTGCACCGAGTCTCAGGACTGAGTTGGACATAAACATAGACTCTAAAACACAACAAGTTTTGCAACAACATGACAAAAGAAAAAGCAGAGCAGAGCACCCGAGAGCTAGATTGGATGGTCTGAAGAAGCCTCCTGCTTGCCTTTGTCTGTGCTTGGTGAGTCGAGCCAAATCACCAGCCCGTCCTCGTTCAGATGTTGTTCTCCCTTATTTGCCGGGGCACAAGCGTTGAAGACGTCCACTTCCATGTTTGATTTGGGCAGTGGCAAGACCTCTTGCACAGAGGCAGCATATCCAGAAATACCCTGTAGCGGAGCACAGGAGCTAAAGACATCCATCTCCATATTGGAATTGGGCTGTCGCAAGATCTCTTGCATCGAGACGTCAAATCCAGAAGATTCCTGTGGAGCAGGCTGGACCGGGGCTGAGTGAATTGGGGCAACCACATGTCGACGAGTGCGATGCACCAATCCTTCCATATCCCCCAGGAGGATATCACTTTCATGGACCAATTCAACAGTTGGGGAACTTGAATTTGACAGGTCGGGCTCTTCTTTAGATATGAATACTGTAAAGGTAACAACCACCTCTGGTCTCACAAGGCGGCTTGGAAAACGGAATCTAAATGTCTGGTAGGTGCCCTGTGGGAGCAGGCATTCCTGTTCAGAACTGGGCAACGATGGTGGCTCCGCAGCGATGGGCTCTACCGGGTAAAGGTCTTCCAAGACCACGCGGGTGCCAGACCTCCCTCCCCGCATAGGAACCCCACGACTGTGTGGCATTGCTTGAAGACTTAACGCTCCCAAACACGCAGTAATCCCTTGGATGCCTGCAAATTGAAAGCCCTCTCTCCGAGCACTGAAGGCGACTATGGAACCGTTCTGTGCCATAACTGGTCTGTCAAAGTCGTTATAATGCATTACCTTCTGTCTCAACACGGGGGAAAGGCCTTGGCCTCCTCTCCCCTTTCGCATCATAGCCTGAGCAGCCATGCTCGGCATCAATGCCACTCCCCTCTTCCCTTGCCGCAGACCAAGAACATTAACTTGCTGCATTAATTCATTGCGTTTTGTACCGGCCTCCATGTACATTCGTCGGCGGTCCTCCCAGCCTCCATGTGTCATGGCGCATGCCATCCTTAATAGCTAGTAGAGACACCCGCATCCGGGTGCGAAGTGGGAATCTGAGCGATTTCCTGAGAGATCATTGCCCTCAGTGTGCCTAAATGATCTTTGGATGGAATGTTGTCTACAGCGCCTTCAAAGTGGTGCTCTTTTGCCTCCACTCCGACAGTGAGGTCTTTAAGTTGCTCAGAGGATGAGCAACATTTTTGGTAGAGGGGTATGATGGGCCTCTAAATTAGACATAAATTAAGGCTGATATGACCATCCTTCAACACATTAAACCTCTCTTTTTCCATTAGATAATGCATTTTTAAATTTAATATGTTCATTAGGAAGGTTTGTGTATAATTTCATATTTGTGCCTAATATTATTTATTTTTCTAGAATATTTTGAGAATATTGGGTAAACTATGGAGATTTGGAGGAGGAGATAATCTAGGGACATGCTCCTTACTACAAGAGGATCAATATTAAATCAAAAATAAAAAATATATTCTAGAATTATGGCACAAATTGTGGAGCTCCAATGATTGAGAGAATCTAGGAATGTGTTCCCTACCATTCAATGCAGATTCCTAGTATTGGGAACAATATCCACTAATTAAGGGCTTTTGTTGGGAAAAGCTTCCTACTTTCATGGGGGGTGATTCATAATCATTTCTTATAAGTACAAAGTCGAATTTTCCTCTAGGGGTATATTTTTATTAGTGTTCTTGTGGAGAGAACTCATATTTCTGCAGCTCCACTGTCATTTCTTGTAGGAATGTAGTTGTATTTAAGGAAATTATAAAGAATGGTGTCATGTTCAGCTTCTAAATCTTTTGCTCCTTCATAGGACTCTTATTTTCCTTGGGCTTGGCCATCCCAGGAGCCTCAAAGCCCTTTTGTATCATTTACTTTTCCTCTTTTCACTTCTTATTCACATGAATCTCTTGTTCTTGTTTTTTTCTATTTCTGCAATTAGTATTGATGAATTCTTATTTTAGGATTAGGTTAAATCATTGAAGTAAGTTATTTTGCAGGATCAAAATCATAATTTCATCATTGGAAAAACTTTTGAAGGTCATATTAATAATTGAGCTACTTGGATTTGTTTTCTTATTCCCAAATCTAGATTTCTAGAAGTGCCTTTAAGCAAATAACAATAAAAATTTTCTATTTTTCAGAGCAGTCTAACGAGATTCAATCAAGTTTATCCCACTTTCATTAGATCACAAAATAAATCTAGCTAATAAAAAAAATTACCCCATTTCATTTCCACTTAATTAGGTTAGACATTTGGACTAGCTCACTAGTTCTAAAATTTCTAGATTTTAGACTAGTAATTTTCTACCATTTTTAGCATGGGTTAACATAGGCATTTTTTAGTGATTCAACTTGGAAAGGAGAAATAAGAAATATTAGTCAATAAAAAGAAATTTCCCAGCCAATTTGGATTTCATTTGGTTGGTCATTCGGTGATGTATAACTCTCTAAGCAAATCTATTGTCTCTTGTAGTAAACTATAGGAAATCCTGTAGTAGCCCTCCAACATGTATATACCTTGTCAGATTCACTCAAGAATTTGTTGGAATTATGATACAGGTGTTTCCCTTGATGGAAACTCACTCAGATAAAATATCATAGTGCAGGATGTCAACAATAAAGAATTACATATCAGACTCCAAAGAATGAAGAAAGAGAGGTATACACAGGTTCACCTTGTCAAAGCTGTGTATACACGCAGGTTTACTTAACAAAAGGAGTGTATACGTACACACGCATTTTCATAGAATTAAAAGCACGTATATCTTAGGAAACCAAAATTTTTTGGTCCAAGGTATTTCTTGGTCCAAGGCATTTGATTGGTCCGAGGTATTTGGTCCAAGGTATTGGTCCTAAGTAGTTTTGGTCCATGGTATTGAGAAAGGCCTAACACTATATAAGGAGGAGAAGATCATTAGGCCAATGGAGGTGTAAGGATTTGAATATATTATGAAGTGTTCGATCATATAGGTTAATGAGCTTCTGATGGTTTTCTTGATCTAATCTAAGGATGCACCAATATGGCTGATGAAGGTTGAGGGACGAGATCATAAAGGCTTAAGAGTATTATTAATACGTGGTTTGATCTTGAATATTCTAGATTTGAATAGTTATGTATGTTTTATTCTGTAAATGTGATGATTTGGGTATGACAGAAGTCTAGAATAATTGTGATATTTTAAGTTAGAATTTACAAACTTGTACGCAGGTTTGCTTTAGTAAAAGAGTGTATACACACTGGTTCAGCATATCAATTGAATTTGCAGATTTGTACATGGGTTTCCTTTGGAAAAAGTGCATATACACACTAGTTCAACACATTGAATTAGTGTATACCTTATGAATTATGATGTTTAAAAGTTTTAGTTGTTTCTATTTATTGCTGCAGAGTACTGGGTTCTTCTTTGTGTTCTGGTGACCGTATTCTGGTGATAGTGTGTTGAATGATCAGATTAATTGATTATGATTTGATTTAGTGATGATGGGTTGTCAAGTGATTGATTGATTAAGTTGTGGTTGATTCCAAAAGTGATCATTCAGTTTTAGTGATTGGTTGATGCATAAGTATTTGATGGTTGTATTGCAGTTATGATTTTCTGAGTTTCAATGTTATTGATGGGTCCAATATGAAAGTTGGATGAGACGAGGCCTTCATGTGTATTGTTGTGTACCAGGAGCATCTAGTCTGAAAATTTATGAAGTGTGGTCCTTGGTGGAAGAGTGGAGTTTTTTGTAGGCTGGCACCTACATACAAGTAAACATATTGGCTAGTACAAGAGCTAGGGGATTGTAGCTCCCTTCCAATAGTAGCTAGAGAATGAGAGAATGTTGTACCCTTCTGCAGGTGGGTGCCTACGTACTGGTATGAGTCTGCACCAATACAGGATTGTAAACAGATTTCTTATTATTAAAAAGAAGACAAAGACGATAACAGCAGGTGGTTTTTACCCACATTGGGTTTGCACCTTATATCTTGGTGTTCATATGTGTTGCTAATGTGTGATGCTTTATTATGCTTTTGCTGCACTATCTAATAAATCTCTGATATACTAGTTTAAGATAAATACATGATAAATTGTTTAAATCAAAAGTTCTCTACATATATGCTAGTTGTTTTAGGTACAGTCACGTGTACACGCTAGTTCACTTCACTGAAGTAGAGTATACAAATCTGTTTGGGAAATAAAAAATTTAGATCTAACAATATTGATTCACCCCCCTCTCAGTATTATTTCCAACGAAATCTTGGTTAGTGTACCCTAGTGTTGAATAAGGACCCCTAAGCTCTAAATAAATTATTAGGGAAGACTAAAGATCGGTTAGGATTTGCCTCTTTACCCATGCAAAACGTTTCAATGATTTGGGTTAATGGATAGATTTATGAAATAGATAATACAATGATTATTTCCACATCCAATGAACTATTGTAATGGATATAAACTCTTAGAAATGTAATGGTTGAAATTTAGTTCATGATATTTAATTTATGCAATAAGATTTCCATTTCGAGCATTTCATTTTCTACAATTACTTTACGATTTGATTTCATTACATGCAATCCATTATATCATGGAAGTAAAGGAAGGACACATTGTATGCTGCACATATGGTGTTGATACCTCTTAAGTTTGTATGAACCCCGGATTGATAATTAAAGTCGATAGCTTTGCGATTTGTGGCATTCTTGTTGCAATATGAGACTCATCACCCATCAAACCATGGCTATCCATAAATGGCAAGGCAAGGCTAAAACGACTGTTAAAATCCAAAAAATACATGCCACCAACAACAAAGAAACAAAAATGTACACATGAACATGTCATGCATGCCAAAACTAGCTACAAAACCGTACATGCAATATGTTACCTACAAGTATTCCTGCTGAAGCTTCCCAATCCAACCTTTCCTTGCTTCATTCTTTCTTTCCTTTACTCTCCTTGTCCATCCTTTGCTTGCCTTATCCTTTCTCTCCTTTCTTGATTTTCCTTCTCCTCTTGGTGATCTTCTCCTTATGTCAGACTAACTCCAAAACATAACTGACAAAAAAGATACCAATTGATGCTCTAATGTATTTTTATTATTGATGCCTCTAATTACTTCATTTCTCCATTATTTTCCTTCAATTTCCTCCTCACATGCAACCTGTGACCTTTCACCTCCCTTTTCTCCAAATTCCTTTTATTTTCATAAAGAAAGTGCAAATTAATGCCTTTTTGTCTTTTCAAAGCTTTTGTCATTTGCTTTTCCAATTTACCCTTAGTCATAAACATAGTAAGTGATGCCCACTAGGATATTTTTCCCAATATCTAGCTTAGAATAAATGTCCCTTGACTTTGGTCTTATTTTTCCTTTATTAACTTTTATTACGTGATTTGTTTTCGTTGCAATATGCACTGATTTTCCAACTGGAATTCTTCTTCTAGTTCCACATGCGATAGAGACTAATCAATAACATGATCAACATCCTTTACATATATTTTAAATAATGAAAAAAGAAAAATTCATGGACTTTCACTATCAGAGGCAGTGCAAGTCTATAGGTCGTTCGTCGATTCCTCTTAAGGATTTTTAAAGGCCGACAATACTATGGTGCCAACTTGGTACATGATCTAACCCTCAAAAATCTCTTCTCACGCTTGATGCACAAATACACATGCTTCCCAACCTGAAACTCCTTAGCTGTCTTGTGTTGGTCTGCCTAACTCTTCTGCCTATCATGTGTTTCCTTTAAATTCTTCTTTATAGCTTGAATTTATTGTTCCATGTCTTCCAACTTGTCTATTTCAATAAGTACCCTATTCACTTGATCACTCCAGCTAATGGGGTTATTAAAAGTCCACCCATATAGTGCCTCAAATGGACTCATCCTCAATGATTGCCGGTAACCACTTTTGTAAGCAAACTCAACCAATGGAAGGTACTCCTCCCATCTCCTTTGCTGATGCATTACATACATCCTCAACATATCCTCCAGAATCCTGTTGACCCTCTCTGTATGTCCATATTTCTACGGATGATAAGTTGTACTGAAAACAAATTCTATACCTAGACCTGTAAAAAACTACTTCCAAAAACTTGAAGTGAAATTAGCATCCCTATTTGACACAATATTCTTTGGAACACCATGAAATCTCATGTCCTCCCGGTTCAATACTTATGCCATCTCACTAAATGAATAAGTAGTCTTCGTTGAAATGAAGTGAGCTACCTTCCTTAACTTTTTTACCAAAACCATGATAAAATCATGCTCCCTCGATGTCCTCAAAAGACCCATAATGAAGTCCATGGAAATGACCTCCCATGTCCATCAAAATAAGCTAAAGTAATCTACATGGATGTTTACATTTTTCATTCACTCGTTGACATTCCAATCATATAGCTATGAACTCTGCCACTTCCTTCTTCAGATTCAGCCAGTAGTAGAACTTCTTCACTGTTGTCAATGTATTTTGGTATCTTGGGTGTCCTATATAAGGCTTCACATGAAACTCCCTCAACATAATCTTCTTGTGCCCATTATCATACGACACATAAATTTTGTCCCTGAATCTCACAAAACCATTTTTTATGATGATATAGTCAACATCCTGATCACCTGCACTCTGCCACTGTAACATGTGCCAAAGATCCTTGTACTTGTCAATCTTCTATCTTTCCTATAAGATATGATCCTGTAAATATATCCCATATGAGCTCACTATTGCAACATGTTTCATGTACACTCTCTTGCTCAGAGCATTTGCAACCTTGTTCTCCTTACCCTTGATGTATATAATCTCAATGTCAAACTCACCGAGGGTGTCCAACCATCTAAATTTCCTAGCATTCATATTCGGTTGGTCAAATATGTACCTCAATCCACTATGGTCACTCATCAATACAAAACTCATGCCAAGAAGATAATGTATCCACATGTTCAATTGATGGATAATAGCTTCCAACTCAATATCATGATTTAGATAGTTCTGCTTGCGCTCATTCATTTCCTAGACTTATAGCATACCAGATGTCCCCCCTGCATCAAGACTCCACCATGTCCCCTCCTGCAGGCATCTGTACACACCAAAAACTATTTATCTAGATCTGCAATATTAAGAACTGAGCATTCGTCAACCACTTCTTCAACTACTCAAAACTTTCTGCCAACTCCTTTGTCCATTCAAATTTCTTCCCTTTCCTTTGCAAATATTTAATGGGATAGGAAATCTAAGAGAAGTTCCTGATGAACCTCCTATAGTAACCTACTAATCTTGTGAATGATCTAACTTCATCCACATTATTAGGAGCTACCCAATCCATGATTGCCCTTATATTTTCTAGATCTACTACTATTCCTTCCTTGGAAGCAACATGTCCCAAGTAATGCATCTTTTCCTAAAATAAATTGCACTTGCTAAGCTTGTCATAAAACTGATACTCCCTTAGCAATCTCTACACTGCTGCTAAATGCTCGACATGCTCTTCCTCATTCTTATAATATATCAATATTTCATCAATGAATATAACAACAAACTTGTCCAAATAAGGACACAACACATTATTCATTAAGCACATAAAAGTGGCTAGAGCATTAGTCAAGTTGAAAGGAATGACAATAAAATCATAATTCTCACACTCGGTTTTGAAAGCAGTCTTATAGATATCTCGTTCTTTCATGTGTACTTGATGATATCACGATCTCAAATCAATCTTCAAGAACACTGCTTATCGCTTCAAGTGATCAAACAAGTCATCGATCCTCGATAATGGGTACATCCTATTGATCATCATCTCGTTTAGCAACCTGTAGTCAATGCACAACCTAAGAGTACCATCCTTCTTCTTCTAGAACAATATGGGTGCACTCCAAGGCGATACGTTTGGCCTAACGGATCCCTCATCAAGAATTTCCTTCACTTGCAACTTCAACTCCACCAACTCTAGTAACAATGCAAACTTTGAAAAGTTATCCCGTAAACCATAAAAGAATTGGGAAAAAAAAACAAAATTTAAAAAAACTATAAAATTAAGTAAGAAAAAGAGAAATTTTTATAATACACATTAACATAAAACTAAAAAAAAAAAATAAAAATTAAAAACAAACTAGTTTGAAAACAATAAATAGAAAATTAACAAAAAAAAATATTAAAAAATGCTAAAAATAAGATTGAAAGCATTTAAAAAAAAATGAAATAAAAAAATATATATATTTTTTCAAATAAAAAAGAAACAACGAAAAAACATATATATATTATATATTTGATTTAAAAAATAAATAAAAACATTTCAAATATTTCTAAAACTATATGTTTTTGTTAAAAATTAATATATATATATATATATATATATATATATATATATATATAGATATTATATATTTCATTTAAAAAATAAATAAAAACATTTCAAATTTTTTTAAAACTATATGTTTTTGTTAAAACCTAATATAGTTTTAGAAAAATTTGAAATGTTTTTATTTATTTTTGAAATCAAATATATAATATATCTATATATATATATGTTTTTGGTAAACTTTATATATATATATATATATATATATATATATATATATATATATATATATATATATATATATATATATATATATATATATATATATATATTTTTCTAAAAAAAATAAACATTTAAAATTTTGAATTAAAATATATTTCTAAAAAAATAAACTTTTAATTCTTTTTTAAATATATTTTTTATTTAAAGAAAAAACAAAAATTGTGCACCGCCCAGCTACACATTGGGCGCGGCCCTGGGCGGTGGAGGCTGCAGGAAGCTCTGCCACCTAGGGTCATGGAGGTTGAAGTAAACTTTGCCACCCAGGGCCGTGCCCCCACAGGTCGTAGGGCGACGGCAAGTCGATTCCCCAAATCAGCCTGTCGCTGCCCCATCGCTTGTGGGGTGCGACCCTGTGTGATAGAACTACCTATAGCCAATGCTACCCAGGGCCGCATCCCAACGAGTGGCCGGGTAGTGGCAGGGCGATTCTCGGAATCGTCCTGTCAGGGCAGCGGGGCAATCCATAATTTTTTTTTTTAAATAAAATATATATTTGAAAAAAGTATATTTTTAAAAATGTTTTTAATGTTAATTTTAGTAGTTTTAAAACCTTTTTTTGGTTTTATTTTTGAAATTTTCTATTATTTTTTAATTTTGGTTGTTTTTAAATTTTTTTTTACATTTTTTTTGTAAATGTGTTTTTCTTATTATTTATTTCTTTATATTTAAAAAAAAATAGATTGTTAAATATTATCTTTTATAGGTTAATTATTTTTTTTTACGTTTTTATGATTGATTTTTTTTGTTAATTTTTTTATTATGTTTTGTTTTTAATATATATATATATATATATATATATATGTTATTTTTTTTAACTTTTTGTTTTGTTTTTTTTTCATTGTTTTAATTTTTGTTTTAATTTTTTATTTTATGTTTTGATTATTCTTTTGAATTTTTAATGTTTTTTGGAGTCATGATAAAATATTTTATGTCTTTATTTCAAAATATCGAAAATTTACTCTAGCAAAAAAAAAACTGTTATTCCAGCATCAACACTCTTCGCTTTGAAGGTGTTTTTTGCACAATTTTTGCACAAAAAATTGGTTTTCAAAATGTCATTTTCAAAACATCTTGAAAATTTACCCTAGAAAAAAAAGCGTTATTCTAGCATCAACACTTTCTATTTTGATGGTGTTTTTTGAATAATTTTTGCACAAAAAAATAGTTTTCACTGACATTTCTAAAACATGTTGAAAGTTTACCGTAGAAAAAAAAAGTGTTATTCAAACGTCAACGCTTTTTCTTTTTTGCACTGTTTTTCATGTTTTTTGGGGTTTCTTGCCTAACTCCCTTTTTGAGTTTATAGTTCCAGTTTCAAAGTTTACATTGTTTAGTGTGCTCATCTTCTAAGGTACCTTTGACGTTGGTGTTGCCCTTGGTACCAACTCAATAGAAAATTTCACTTCCCTATGGGGAGGAAACTCTAGAATCTCTCTTAGAAGCACATCCTGAAACTGATGTAATATAGGGCACCTCTTGAATTTTCCTACATCCTCAACACCCTTACCATTGTCATTAGAGATATGGACCAGGGAATATTTTAAGAACCACCCTAAATTTATATGTATAATAAATGGGTTAATCCCTATGATACATAGGAGAAATGGGAGGCAATTTTATAAATAATATAATATGTATATATAATTTTTTTGGCGAATCTCTCACCAGATTATATTATCTTGTACAGTGATGGAGAATCTTCACTGAGTTATAAAATCTTGTAAGATCTTGGCAAATCATTTACTGAATAATAAAACATTGTGAAGTCTTGGCGAATGTTTTGTTAAAGTATGAAACCATATATGATAATAAGAAAGCATAGTCATTAAACTGTAATATACTAACATATATGTTTGGAAAAAAGAAACATAATTTTCTCTTCCTACAAACAATGTTCCAAGTTTCAATGGTCGTGTTTGTCAAGGTTCTTACAATACACTCTTTCATATCCTTCTATTAGTTTTGATAATATTCCACAACAAAGTTCTTGTAGGTATTGATATTGACAACGAGTTCTGTCAAGGTAGGAGAGATTAATCTTCTCTCTACAACTTTTGTCAAGCTACCACTTTTTTCAAGTTATCAATTTTTTTCTTATTCCATAGACTCCAACTACGAAATGAAAAAAAAAAGCACATCAAGTTTGTTTACCCCAACACGCCAACAAGTAGCAAGCCCAGAACTATATTATATAAGAAAGTAATAGGTATCCCAAAGGCTTGAAGGCGATCTAATTGAAAGAAGTGACCATCGTGAGAATCCTTCCAATCAATATATGAATATATAAATGTAGATTTATTATTATTTTAATTGGAAATCTTCAATTAAATAATAAAATTTAATTACGTCTCTCCCAATCTAAATTGCTTATTAGCATAATTCACTACCCTCATAAGTCTCGCATTTTTTAACAGTGTTGTATCATTTAGATTAGTTTCCTTTTTGGTGAACTATCTACACCTTTTAGGAAAATATGGTGATAGCAAAGAAGATGAAAGGTTGTAGAAACCAGCTTATTTTTCAAACAACTAATCCAACATCAATACCTAAAATTTTTCATGAAGATATCATATTGAGAGTGTTTGAAAAATGGTGAGGAATCTTCTGCGAGGGTGATGTGGAAAGAATGATAAGGTTTCATTGTTTTGAATTTTTTTGTTAAATCAGAAAAAGTTAAAAACCAAAATTAATGGAGATATTGGTATTTTTTACTAAATTTTGTGAAGTGACTAAATGTAGCTTTAACCATTCACCTTAAGATTTCTTTACAATATAATATCCTAAGTCTATTTAATATCTTCATTATCATAAAAACCAACCTATATCCATCTTAACTCCACATCTACCACTTTTAGAGGGATGAAACCTATTTATCCCTCTCAGCACTTGGTAGACCCAGAATTAAGATGGATCTAAGATAGTAGAATTTCCCCTTTAAATAGTGCATGCTCACATGAATACCATGGTATTACCATGGGTCAATACCATGGGTTATCATAAACCTGGAGCTTAAAAATTACTATTAGTAATTTATAAAACTTAATAAAATTAATAATTGATTTTTATTTTATTTTTTATTTTAACCAAGTTAAAATGTTTAACATACATTAAATTACTACATCCATTTTTACTCTTGATCCACCAAGCCCCGAGAGAGATCAAATATTTTTTTACTCTATGCTAGTTTGCATATCACGATATTTGATCCCTCTAGGGGCTTAGTAGATCCAGAGTAAAGATGGACCTATGTTGCTTTAATTCCCCCATTTAAATAGGCTACATTCCACGTGAATACCATGGGTCAATACCATGTGCCATTTTTATTTTTATTAATACTAATATTAGGGTTAATAATGCCCTTTTGCATGGTATTAATAATAATCTAGCCCATGGTATTTGGCCCATAGTATTTTTCCCATAGGTTTCACCTAAATATAATGCATTTTTTGAGTGTTCGTAAATATAAGGTGACTTATGGAGTAAATATAAAAAAATCTTTTATTTGTTTACCATACCTCTCATTTATTTATATTTTAATTAATTTACCATACCTCTTTTACAAATATGGTATTTGGCCCGTAGGATTCACTTAAATAAAACCTCTTTTTTGAACATTCATAAAGAGAAAGAGGGTTATGGACTGAATATAAAAAGAGGTTTATTTATTTACCATACGTCTAGTTTATTTATAATTTTATTTATTTACAATACCTTTTGAGTAAGTATAAAAAGATCTTTTATTTATTTACCATACCTCCACTTTATTTATATTTTTATTTGTTTACACCCTTGCATGTATATAAGGTGACTTATGGAGTAAATATAAAAACTGTTTTATTTATTTACCATACCTCTCATTTATTTATATTTTTATTAATTTACCATACCTCTTTTATAAATGTGGTATTTGGCCCATAGGATTCACTTAAATAAAACCTATTCTTGAAAATTAGGGTGAATGGAAGGTTGTAACTCCTAAGTTCAAGGGCTAAATTTACCTTTTTTACCCTCTCCCTTAAAATAAGGTGGACTATTTGAGGCGATTTGTAAAAATGTACTATGATACAAAACATTCTCCCACTAAAAATTTAAAACCCCTTAATTTCGCCAAGGGGCGAACATTCGCCCCTAAAATTTTCTATGATATGGACTACAAATGCCACACATCCTTTCCTGCAACTGTGCATATCTTGCGTAGCTATGAGCATCCTACCTGATGAATTTTCTATGATATGGACTACAAATGCCACACATCCTTTCCTGCAATTGTGCATATCTTGCATAGCTATGAGCATCCTACCTGATGTGGGCTTCTCCGTTCCCTACAAGATTCTCTTTTCCCCATTATCATCTAGTAACTCAATAACCTTCTCATAAAAACTACTTTCGTACTCTGAAATTATAACCAATCCATACCCAAAATCATACTATATGATCCCAATGGTAGTGCATTCATATGTGTTGTTGTATGCATACCATTCAGCTCAAATGCATAAGCTCTTACCCAATGATGAATTATATTCTTAGTACTTTTAGCCAACTACACCAACCAAGACTCTACATGCACATCTTTTCTCAAGCCACACTTATCCACTAGGTGAAGATTAACATAAATATAATTAGATCTTGGATCAATCAAAATAGAAACAACTCGCCCATAGAGCTTACTTTCCATCTCATTAATGGATTCCTCGTGATATTCCTTCTTGTTGTCCACAACTGCATAAATTCAAGGAATGTTATGTCCAACATCCCCAACTTTATGCGCATCCTGAGAGTTATATATCTGAGGCCTACCACCCTGGTACAATGGAAAATCCTTCTTGCGATGATATTTTCCACATATCGAACACTGTAATTGTCCCCTACCATCACCTTTGTTCTACTGCTCTCTAGGATGTGACCCATATCCCTTCTCAACTACATTGAACTTCTTGTAAGGAAACACATTTTCTTTCTCACCTACATCTTTAGGTCTTCCCTACTTCAGTGGCCACTTCCCTTTAACTTTCTCATTTCCCTTCAAGTCACACATAGGCTCAAATTTGTAATTTTACTGCTCCTAACAATGCTTTGGCTTCCTAATGGCTCTCTTCAATGATCTAGGCTCATCAAACTCACTCCAATAAATATATGTTGCTGGAAACCCACTAATGAATCTATGGATCTTAGACTTCTCATATTTGAGATAAGGTACATACCTCAATAGATCTAGGAACCTACTAGTGTACTCGTCATCTTTCATAGAACCCATCTGCAAATAATAAAATTCCTTAGCTATGTCATCATAATACCTCTTAGACTAGTACTTCTTCTTGAAGAGTCTCTCAAAGTAATCCCAAATCAACCCTTCTTCATAAATTCCATTGACATTCTTCATATATTCCCACCAGATATCTTCTTTTCCTTTGAGACTAAAGGTGGATATCTTGGATTTCATGTTTGAATAGCTATGCAATATGAAGAATGTCTTCATCCAAAGAAATCATGCCTTTGCATCTTCTAATTTCTTCATCTCTCCATCGAATGTAGGTAGCTTGAATTTCTCAAAATCCTCATGTAAGTACTCAACCATCCTATAAGGATGACGATGGTGAGAACTATGATGATGTATCTTGGATGAGGAACTAGAATGATAGCCATACATATGAGTCCTCCTATCAGGTGTATCTATGATCTTCCATCTCTAAATGTATCCCCTCTATCCAACCTATATCTAAACTGAGACTTACTACCATAGGCTCCATTTGTTTTCTATTCCCACCCTTTACTAATGTTTAACTATCCATCTCTTTGTATTTCTGACAAGATCTAAAGAATCCTTGCATTGATCTCTACCTACTTTTCCTAAGCCCTTGCAAGTCATTCTTGAGCCTCAACCAACCTGTCATTATCCACTTTGTAGCTTCTCATATCTACCCTCAAACACCTCAATGTATCTGCTATACTAGGAGAATCCTCTCCTACTTACTTCCTAATTGATCTATAGGGAGAGTCATGGGAACTGTCGTATGCCATTTTGATCGTCATCTTTGATTCACTTCTTCCTACAAGTAGGCCATGTCATATAACCAAATAGATAACAAAATAAAAAACATATCTTATTGATGTCCAGGGGAGGCTTATCGCATCTGCAAGATCATTCCACTTTAGCATGATACATATATAATTATAACCCTATAAATATAACAACATCATGCATGACCATACGAACTGTACACCATGACCCCATGCATCACAACATCAGAATTTACCAAAAGATATTATAACCCACTTTGGTACCACCCTATGGTATCATATAACACCCAAATAGAACAAAACTCGCTTTGATACCGCCATGTGGTATTAGATAACACCCAAATAGAACTCATCGGTTTGCCTAGGTAAAGATGAACTAAGGGTCACTATGATATAACTCAACCTCCTATATGACCTTAAGGAAATGGAGTCGAAAACTTAATACCTTACTTTCCTTATGTGCTATAGGACCTCCAGGACAAACCTAACCCATCGAGGTGTCCAACCCCTGAGATAACACTCTTTTTCACTGGCATAGAGTCCCAATCACTCCCTTGAAAAGGCATGTAAGTTATTATAGTCCTCCAGACGCACTGATAAGCCTACCTCCATATGACTATGGAATTTTCCAGTTAGTTCTATGCCAGTGAGTCTGAATTATGAGCCACGTTTTCAAGGCCTGGAGTCAGGCCTCTGCCTAGAACTTAGTGAAACTTCTATAAAGGATAAATGACATAGAAACAAATATTATAAGACAAAACTTGAACCAAGACTTGACCTGAATCTTCCCAACCAAGACTTACGTTTTTTCAAACACATTGTAAACATGCAACCTACAGGTCATGAATTCATATTTGAACATAAGGATCTGAAAAGATATATGAAGTTAAATAAGAAGGGTGAATTCCTTCTCACAATAGTTATGATAACACAAATTAGGTCATACATTCATTAAAGAGACATCCATTAAATAAAACGTGATAAGATCCATAATTAGATCTGTCAACTAACCATGCTTATAACCAACATATAACCAAATACATAAAAATGATAGAAAAACCATTTAGGCCAGATAATGTTAAGTATATTTACTCATTAAAACAAGAGGAACTCATCTCTTATTAACCATATGAAAAATCCAACCAAGTCAAGGATTTCCACGTACCACTTGACCATAGATTGAGTTGAACCAAATATTTCTTTCAGCCAATAACCCTAGTTCCATATTCCAATAACCAATGTGGGATCTCATGGGGTAAAACCATCCATAAAAAACAAAGGTAATCTATAGGTTAAACCGTCTCCACCCTCACGATATCATGATCTCAGCTAAACCGGTCCCAAAATATCAAAACCAAATCGAGCTTGGACACCTTTGAATTCCTCAACTATCCCCTAAGGAATTTTCCTATCTCCACCCACATGTTGAGGGCATCCTAAAGAAAACCATCTCCACCCCCAACCCTTGGGATTTTCCTGAGACCACTTTACCCAGATCCAAAATCTTATGGAAATCCAAATTTCAACCGAGAAATAATCCCATCACACCATGGCTATCAAGAAATGCCAAGGCAAGGATGAAACCAGTGTCAAAACCTACCAAAATCTATGCCACTGACAACAAAGAAACCAAAATACTCACAAGCATATGTCATGTAGGAAAAAACAAGCTAGGAAGCCATACATGCAATCTATTACCTACAAGTATTCTTGTTGAAGTTTTCCAGTGCAACCTTTGCCTGTTCGGTCCTTACTTTCCTTTACTCTCCCTTTGCTTCATTTGCTCTCCTTGTCCTTCCTTTGCTTTCTTGCTTCTCCTTCTCCTCTTGGTGCTCTTCTCCTTATCTAAGACTTACTCCAAAAATGTACTCACAAAAATGTCCAAACTCATGCTCTTGATGTCATTTTATTGTTGATAACTCCAATTTCTTCATTTTCCCATTATTTTTCTTTAATTTCCTCGCATGCAACCTTTGAACTTTCACCTCCCTTTTCTCTAAATTCCTTTTATTTTCATAAATAAAATGTCAACTAATGCCTCTTTGCCTTTTGAAATCCTTTTCCATTGCATTTGCCAATTTCCCATTAGACATAAAGACAAGAAGTGATTCCCACTTGGATATTTTTCCCAACATCTAGCTTGGAATAAGTGTCCCTTGACCTTGGTCTTATTTTTCCTTTATTAACATTCATTACATGAACTTATAACCGGGGTACGTTACATGATTAGAATGAGTTTCCCATGGAAAAAATGCAACAAGAAGGGGAAAACAATGATGATGAGTGCCAACAAGGATTACATAGAGTGGTGGAAGAAACTCTAGGAAATTGGTATCCTAACGATTTAGTAGAGGATAACAACAATTTTTAGCGAGGAACTAGTGACTTGTGCCAGCAATAGGACAGATCGGATCAGGAAATAGAGGAAATGTTTAAGTTGATGTTGATGCAAGACTCAACATAAGAGTTAAATAGGGAAGAAAGGAATGAAGGATAACATCCTATAGATGGTGGAGTAAGTATATATCAATAAGGAAGGAGGAAAATTACAGTATAAAATATGGAAGACTAGAAGAATGAAGAAGATGACAACAAAGTAGCAACTACATGACAAAGACAAGGATTAATTGAAAAAATAAGTATGGGATCTACGAAGACGTGCTTCATCAGCAGATGGTCAACATACCATGATTCTCTTTCCCCTTAGGAGTTTTATGTAGGAGCATTAAACCTTCCAGGTCATTTATTCTTTGATGTGAAAAAAAATTAAAATGGGGTCTTCATTTTTGGGAAGAATTTATATTCTTCTATTTAAAGCTATGGATAGGTGATATTTTTTTCCTAAGGAAAAAAAGAATCTACCTTGAAAAGCATGAGAGATTCTAGGGATAGATTGAGTGACTTTAGAATTTAGAAAAATATGATTTATGAAGTGATTTTATGATTTAGGAAATGTTTCTTTGTGGATTTATTTATCAGTGGTTTATGGAGTTGTTCTATGATTTATAAAAGTTATTTCTTAATTCTACTTATTGTAAGCCTATGAGTAGTGAAAACTAATGGCCAAATGAATGTGAAATTAGGAAAAGAAAGACGAATGAGTGTTTCTAACAATTTTCATGTACAATTTTTATGAAAGAAATATAATGTCATGCCAATTTGTAATTTTTTGTATGAATGAATGAAGATTTCTAGCATCGTTGTATAATAGGAAAGCGGATGAGAGGAAAATGTTTTATGCATGTGCATTTACTTTACATGATATATAAGAGAAAGCTCTATATAAGTACAGTGGAAATGAATTCAATACATGGAATTTGAGGAAGGTTCCTACGAGAGAAAAAACTAATGTTTTCTTGTTATCACATGGAGTAAGTGAATTGACAATAGGAGGAAGGAAAAATAGTAGTAAGTGGGAATGCTGAAAAAGGGAGTTCTCAATAGGAAGGCAATGATATTATTAAATAAAGAGAAGTTTTAGACAAAACATAAATTCTTTGAGATTACAAAGGAGATAGAATTGGAAACTCACCCATCAAAAACAATCAAATATATTTTGGGGCTTCAAACATCCATTTCCATGGATGGAACAAAGTATAAATAAGCACCGTACATCAACTCAATGAAAAATTGGGAGACAAACCGCGAAAGGTATACCTTCCAAGCCATTTACACATAACAACTAGATGAATTTGGGGTTTTATTAGAACAAAAACCAAAATTGTTTTAGTGTTTCCACTCATCATACCTTATCACAGAAAGAAGTTTTGTTTTCGATGAAGTTTTAAAATTTGTAAAATTTGGTAATATATTCAACTATCTTTCTTTTCCATGAAGTTTTCAAATTGTCACTAATTCTTATAATATTTTACATCCTTGATTACAACATGATAAGATGGAAATTTTAGTATTTTAACTTTACTTGAATGATTGATCTCAAATATTGATAAATAAAAGGTTACTAGAAAGACTTCAAACACGTAGTATATCATTGGAATAATAATTAACTCCTTTCATTATTCTGGAACCTACAACAATAAAATATTTCTCACTACCAACAAATATTTATTGGGTAATGTAATCATTAAGAAAAAAATGGCTTAATCGTTAGCCAGATTAGAAGATGTTACATATCGAGTAAACCACTCATCTAAATAAGAAGTAGATATGGCATTGCAGGAGAATTCAAAAGCAAAAAGCACACATCCACTAGAATTGTTAGAAGATGAAGACTCACTATTGATGTTGCACAACTTCATTCTAGCTTCTAAGTCCTCCATATATTTAAAATAGTTATTTTTATAAATGAAAATATTTCCCACAAATATTTCAATGCCTGTATTTTTTTATACTTTTTTATTTTGGTTAGTTCTCAAGATTATTAGCAGAGGTTCACTAGTAGGGTCTTGGGGCATTATTTTTCTTGTTGTTGTGAGCATACTTCCTATTTACATGTTTGAATTTAGGTTTCTATTGTTAAATTAAAGCTTCATTTGATGTACATGTGGTGTTAATCATTCGAAGATGTAAAACATTCACTTTCTCTCTTATCAAAGAGTCACAAAATGATTCAACATTGTGATCATGATATCAAGCCCCGAGAACTTCTCCATTGATATAAAACATATATACAAACATAAAATATCTAGTAAAAGGCTTAGAAAGAATAACATATATACATCAATCATCATTCATATCTATTTGTCAATCTTTAAGTAAATGTCTATGTGTTTTGAACATAGAAAAAAATTATTTAATATAAGGGAAATCATTGAGACTTAGTGACATTATCTTATTTTCAAGCTACTTGATACAAATCACATTTAATTCTCCAAATAATTTATCAATCCTTTATTAGCCTTCATTTAGTTCTTTAATTTCATGAATATAAAACCTTAAAAATGCAGAAAAAACTATTTTGACTAATGACATTGTTCATCATTCTTATTATCCCATTTGACTTTATTTTTAGGATTTGTGGAGAATTTTTATTTTCCTAATGTAATCCAATATAATCCTTTACTTGAGTACATATTCCACATGAAATTTTTGTGAAAGGTAGTTAGTATTTTTAAACATAAAATCTCTTGGAGTATCCATATGAATATATCAAAGCAATATGGATTCAAAGGATAAAATTAATTGTATAAATTGAAAATAATTAAAAAATAGGATGTATAAAATAAATGTTACTAAGGAATGGACTTTTCATGTGAAAGCTATGTCCCCTAGAAAAAGGCATAGATACAAAAAAAGTGTCACGGAATAGGTAGAAGTTATCCCACATGGTGATGGATTGTTAAGGAGGTTGTGTAGCTAAAATAATATTTCTTTCCTTCTCTAGTTTTACTTATAAGCTTATAACATCCATTTTTCTAATCCCCAATTTTTGTGATGTCATGAAATGATGATAATGTTGGACAACCAACATAGGTATATTGGCAAGACTCTTTGAAGTAAATTTTTGATTTAATTATAAACTACGTAAGGTAAATAAGAAGGAAAATCCTATATGGATATTGATATCTTGAAGGATATCTTACTTAAGAAGCCACAAGGAAGATTGGGAAGTTTCCTATCTTCCCTAAATTTAAAGTTTTAACCCCTAATGTTATTGTTTAACTACCAATTTCCTAAGAAATTTTGGGGCGGGGGGCTAAGTATTGGAGTCACGAAAGCATGGGATATGTACCCCAAAAGAAATCCCTAATTGGATTTTTTTCTCAAGAAGGGGGCCTTAGACCTCACATGCATGAACCTACACTTGTGGAGAGAAAATATGTGAGCTTTTAAGTAATTCATTCTAAGAAGATTTTGGAGGATTGTAGAAAATTGAGATAGAGACAAAAAGGAGACTATAACTGGGTGTGAACCCAAAAACCTTGTGAAATTTTGAACCTAAGATGTTTGGCTTGTTGGACATTGGATAAAAAAATTCTCCTTATGTGTTTCATGACATGTGCTTAACTGCCTCTCATGGATCTATTAACCCTCGCGATCTATCCATTTACTAACACCTGCAGGTTTGGATGTAACAATAATCATGATTCTAATAAGTGGTATGAAAGCCAAAGGTCTTGAGTTCAAATCACACATGTTGGAATCTCGATTTCTGTTACACCAAAACCCAAAGGTGTTAGTAAATGGACACATCGCCACATTTAATGGGTCCACGAGAGGTGATTAAGCACATGTCATGAAACACACAAGGAGCACTGGTTTATCCAATTTCCAACATGGATTTGTGAATATGAAAAATTGTGATTGAATTTGGACCAAAAATTCCAAGTTTGAAGTGTGTTAGCTAAGAAAACCTAAGAGAGATCTCTCCACCTAAGTCACATAGACAAAGAATAATTATACTAGTTTTGTTGTTCTTTTTCACATGAAATACTAGATAGAGGGAAAATTATTGAAGGAACCATAAAACATGGTGAAGGGTTGACCCTTTATCATGTGCCATCCCTAAGTGTAAATATTTTTTGTGTATTTAATCCATATTGAGTACTTTTGAAGTCACATCTCTCTTTCCTATCTAACGAACAAGAATAGACTTGATCCTTTATCCCTTGAATTTACCGTTTGGTGTAATGCCCCCAATGAAGCATCTTTCAACATTAGATTTGGCTTAAGGGTGGCCAACTATAAAAAATGTGTATTGTAGTTGTGACTACAATTTAGTGGAGAGTAGAAATCCCCTCAATATCAAGGAATTTTAGGAGGAACATATAAGTATATTTTTTCCTTGTATATGAACTTTAACTGTTGCCCAATAATGCATACTTAATTATTATACTAGACTTGTTTCCTATGTGTGCATTGGTAGGTGGAAAGCTATTATATGGTCAAAATGCGTGGACATGATCAATGCACTAAAGAATTAGAATGGTATTCTTAACTACTGAAATGAAATACTTTATGAATATGAAATGTTTTATCAAATCTGATCCTTACATTTGTGTGTAAATTGTGGATTTCATAGGTTCTATGTCCACAAATAGAGAGGTTTCCCTTGGTTAAAGAAAATGAATTTATTTACTACTTCTTGAATTCTAATATGTTAAATGATAATTTGTATGTTTGGTAGATCATAAGGCTCCACATATCGTTGGATGATAGCCCATAGATGGCCCCTCTCTATGATATAGGTGCTAGAGATAAGGTTGGTGAAATGCAATGGGTTTTTTTGTTGAAGGCTATTGAAGATGATTGTGTTAATGGAGAAAAACCTAAGAAAAGTCTCTAACCTTCCTTAGAAATTTGGAACTTTGAAGGCCCATGCCTAGCCCCTGGTCACATGACCAATACAAGAGATATGATTAAGATAAAAATAGAATGGGGGATTATCACAATTTTCGCTCTCGATAGAATGAAAAGAACTACTATATATTCAAAAACCCCAATATACTATGTTCTTGAGGAGAAAAGAATTAGGTGATGGCCTTACTCATGTTTAGTAGGCCCATGAGCTATTACCTCAAAATAATGAAATATCAGAGTATCAGGCCCCTATAATGAAATGTCATGACGACATCACAAAGTGGTGTTATGGAAATGCCATGTGTATGACATGTGTCACCCATATTTGGAATTTTTAGAGAGGCAAATTGTTTGAATATAAGTGACATGTGGCACACATCAGTAGTGCCACATGGTAGGGGACATTTCAACAAGCACCATATGTCATTTTGCGATTAGATGTCAATGATTGACAAAGAATGTTGAGTTGTGGCATTACCATATTGAGAGTTTAGAAGGGAAGCATCTTGAAAATTGATGATATATTGATTAATTCATATACACATTAGCCATGTCCCATGTCAGACACATTGGTTTTTTCGTGTGGTGGGATATGATTTCATGTTAGGGTGTTGAGGTGGCAAGAAAAGTTTGCCACCAACGCATGGACATATTAGTGTTTTGACAATTTTCAGTATAAGGAAATTTCTTAAATCCCAAACTCCTCTGTGAGTACATCAACATATCAATAGGCATGATGAATTTTTCCATATTAGTATATCAAATATATGAAGAGATTGTAATAATTAAGGAATGGATTACACAAATGTTATGGAACTTTCTAATATAATAGGATATGAAATGACATGTGGGTTGGGGCATGGACCAATGCATGGAAATGCACGGAAAAGGGTTTCTATGTGTCAACTACATGAATATATAGAGGATGATGCATCCTTTTAATGGGTAAATCTTCAAAGGGCCATAACTTTCTTCCTATAGCTCATAATTAATTACAATTTTTATTGTTTTAATATTCTCGATAAGCAGAAGATGATGGTGGTGTCAAAATTATAGTTTTAAGTGATGTTTTGAAGAAGTATTTGTATAACCCCATCTTCATAATATACCTTCAATATTAGGTCCATATTGTTCTGCATGACCTTACTAGGGTATTAGGGGTATGGGTTTTTTACAACATGTTATCAAATCCAAGGTTCAGCACTCAGACTCAATGCTCTCTAGGAGAAGTATAATTGTCCAAAAAGAGATAGGAGCCTAATATTCAACTTTTTGACTACAAAGTCTTCGAATAGATAGAGTTCAATTGAATTTTTGTTTTGATTACCATATTGAATTGAAAAGTTGTGAATTTATCTAACATATGTCTAAATGTGTTAATTTTGTTTTCGAAACCAACCTAATCTAATTCTAGCATACCTAAGTAAACTTAGTATGATTAAATTATATATATGATTATATTACACTGAAAATTGTGTGCGTTTTATTTCAACACATAAAAGGAAACAATTCTAGAGAAATGATGGAATTAATCATCCAATATAGTTTGGGAAAAACTTATCACAACAGAGAAGCACAATTACATGAGAGGAGGGAAATAATGATGCCTCCTAACTAGATAGAGATGTTGAGGGTTGAAATAAGGATTTGTAAGGATGATAATTAGAAGATTATTAGATACTAAAAGAAGATGGAAGATGTAATTTTTTTAATATTTAAAGTTTAATTAATCCTGCAATGTCAAAAACAACATAAAATAGATTTGAGTGACTAGTATAAGTCCAAAAGAGTTCACAAATCCCTCGAATTGAAAATTATGGACCAACAACTATTATGTATTAAGGAAGTAGTGAAAAAGAGAGGTACATTAGTATAAGAAAGGATATATCCAATGAACATATCATAATGGAAACATGTGAAGATGAGGATGAAAATGTAAACATCCTAAAGAATTCATAAAAGAAAAACATCCTACCTTTGATGGAGAAGTTGAGACGAATGAAGAAGTTAAAGCATGGATTTTTGGTCCAAATAAATATTTTAGAGTCCATAGTTGATATGAAAATATGAATGGATAAGTAACCATATTCAACCAAAGAGGAATGCTTAACATATGTTGGGAAGACCTCAAGAATTTCAAGGGCATGGAAGGAAATAAGTTGACTTGAAATAAGTTTGAGACATACTTTATCTAGAAATATCTTTTTGAAAGCTATTATAATTGTAAGATCAAGAAATGTCATAAGCATAATATAAGACAACTTACCATCAAAGCATATAGTATTAGACTCATAGATCCATTGAGGTATGCAACTTACATAAAAGATGAAAAGATAAAGATCTAATTTTTTCTTAGGGGATTTCCATAGTCCCATCAAGGCCACATAGAAATGTAAGATGGTGGGCAACTAGTTATTAGATTTTCCCAAGCATGGAATATGTAACCCAAAACAAATCCCTAGTTGAATTTAGGTCTCAAGAAAGGGGCCTTAGACCCCTCATCTGTGAACCTATTCTTGTGGATAGAAAAGATCTGATATTTTCAATAATTCATTCTAAGAATATTTTGGAGGATTATAGTAAATGGAGATAGAGACAAAAAGGACACTAGAACTTCATGTGAACCCAAAACCCTTCTAAAGTCATGAACCTAAGAAATTTTTCCCTGCTAAAATGAAAGATTGTGATTGAATTTTGACCACAGAGCTCAAGTTTGAATTGTGTTAACTAAGGAAACCTAACAAAGAGCCCTCCACCTAAGTGACATAGACCAAGAAGAGCTATACTACTTTTTTTGTTTTTATGTACATGAAATATTGGAAAGAGGGAGAATTATCGAAGGAACCACATTAATTTGTGAAGGAATGACCCTTTATCATGTGCCAACTCTAAGTGTCCACCTTTTGTTGTGTATTCAATCCATATTGAGTATTTTTAAGGTGGTGTCCATCTTTTGAAGCGATGGGATATGATTACATGTTAGGGTGACAAGGTGGAAAGAAAACATGGCCACTAGCATATGGGCTTATTGTTGTTTCTTGATAATTTCTAGTTTAAGAAAATCGCTAAAAACTAGTAAATCAACATATCAGTAGGCTAGAGGACTTGTTCCATATCAACATATTTTGGATACAAAGCTATTGGAATCTTACAGGAATGGATTGCATGAATGTTGTGGAAGTTTCCAATATAATAGGACTTGACATGACATGTGGGTTGGGGCATGGACCAGTGCACGAAAATTGATGGCCAAGGGCTTCTATGTGTCAACCACATGGCTATATAGATGATGATGTGGAATTTGAAGGGGTAAATCTTCAAAGGGTTGTAACTATCTTCCTATAGTTTGGAATCAATTATAATTTATATTGTTGGAATATTTGCAACAAGCAAAAGATGATGGCGGTGTCAAAATTATGGTTTGAAGTGATGTGAGGAAGAATAATTTTGAAAACCGCATTATCATAATATACCTTCAATATTAGGTCCACATTATGTTTCATGACCTTAGTAGGGTATTTGGGTCTCGATGTGTTACAAAGTGGTATCAGATTCAAGGTTCAACACTTGTACTCAATGGTCTCCAAGATAAGTATAATTCTCAAAAAAGAGTTTGGAGCTTAAAGTCCTACTTTTTTTATTGAAAGGGCTTGGAATAGAGAGAGTTAAATTCATTTTTTTTATGTCCCTATTGAATTTAAAACTTTATAATTTATCCAACTTATGTATAAATGTGTTAATTTCTTTTTGAAACTAGCCTAATATAGTTCTAGTATACCGAAGGAAACTTATTATGAATAACTTTTATTTATTCCTATATTAGACTCGTAGTTGTGTGTGTTGTTTCAAGACATAAAAGGATACAATTCTAGAAAAGATATAGAAAGGAATGTAAAAGATAATGGTCCGATATAGCTTAGAAAAGACTTCGAATAATAGAGAAGAGAAATTAGCTAAGAGGATGGACATAATGGCACCTCCTAACTAGAGACCGACTTTGAGATTTGAACTAAGGAGTTGCAAGGCCAATAATGAGAAAACTATTAGAGCCTAAGAGAATATGAAATACATAATTGTTCTAATAGTAAAAGGCTTATTAGACTTGAAATGTCAAAAACAACATAAACAAGATGTCAGTGACTAGCCTAGGCCCAAAAGTGTTCATAGACCCCTGAAATTCAAAAGTGTGGACCAACAACTAGTAAGTATTAAGAAAGTTGAGCCTAAGATGTTGGAGGATTCCATGTGGCAGGGATAATATTGTTAGATCTAAGAATTTTGTGATCCATAATGTTGATATTAGTCTTTTGGATTAATCATATCGTTAGGATTTAGTCGACGTTTTGAACCAGCTAGTGTGGTTTATCCTCAGGACAAGGTGAGAAATGAGTAGATCTGAGGGAATAAATAGAAAAGATGCATCACTGCTCAGAGTTAGCCATTGGAAAGTAGTTGTTAGGTAATTTGTTAAATTGTTTAATAATTTAGCTGTTATGTAATAAATAAATATTATGTTTCAATATTATAAATTGATAATATTAAATTTAGCTCGAAAATAGATGTTGTGTGATAAAAAAATATTATATCTCGATATTATAAATGGAATAACAATTTTAATATTATATTAAATATTGTAATAATATTGTTAGTTAGGGTTTGACCCATAATATTAGAAACTAGCACCATGAAGAAATCATAAGTTAAATCATCTATAACTAATTGATGAAATAATGTAATTTATTAATAATTTAATATCATTAGTTCATGTAATAATATTAAATATTATGAATGATGGTGTTATTATTCTTATTATAATTATAGAGATTCATAATATTAAAATTATTAGTTTATAACTATTATTATAATATTTTAAATCAATATATTAATTTCTATAATAATAAAATATAATAATTTTAATTTATTATTTTAATATCTATAAGGATAAAAAGACTATAATTTGGATTTGGTAATTTATTAAATAATGTATTGACGGTATTCATATTAAAATTATTAATTTGGAATTATTATTATAATATTTTGTATTCACTTATAATTCAATGTATTAATAAAGTATAATATTTGTAATCTATTATTTTAATATCTATAAAGATAAAAAGACTATAATCGGAATATGGTATTCTTATTATTTTAAATTCAATATATAAATTTTTTGATATTTATAAAAATAAAAACTATATATGGAAGGAGGAAAACTAATCACATTACAAAAAAGAAGAAGAAGAAATTCACCACCAAACAAAGAAAAATAATACTGGATCATGGGGGATAAAGCCTAAAGCTGAGAAGGGAGACCCAGCAAGAACAGAAAGGGTAGAGGAGAGGGAAGGGAAGAAGGGTCAAGAGCACAGAGCTAGAATCTAGCTTTTACTTAATTTCCAGGCATCATCCCTATTGAGGTTTTTGGCATGCCTCTCTATTTCAATTACTTCTCTGAGTTTCCTATGGTGGAAATGGTCAACCCTAGCGATGACTTTTGATTCTTCAATGTAGACATGGTGTTTTGATTTCACGGAATGCTGAGCAAGGGATTATGTGTGAGAGTGATTGTGTCTAATGTCAGCTGCATGCTCACTGATTCTATATTTAATAGACCTACATGTCTCTCCAATGTAGGGGATACCACAGGAGCAGGGAATAAGGTAAACCCCTTTCGTGTCTTTAGGGTCAATAGGGTCTTTAATGGATCTAAGGGAATTTTTAATGGTTTGGAGAGGTTTGAAAGAAGAAGAGCCATTCATATTTTTAAGGATATGGGCAATCGTATCCGTGGTCCCTTAGATATATGAGAGATGAACCTTGACTATATGATCAGCATGGGCGGGTTTTACTCTAGGCACTTTGCTGGCTTTGTGAAAGGCCTTGAGGCACTCGGTCTTGTTGTACCCATTATTTTGGAAAACCTCTAGAAGATGAGATTTCTTGCGATCAAGGTGGATATCATTAGAGATTCTTAGAGTACGGGTAGCAAGAGTGTTGAGAACCCCAAATTTCTGAGCAGGGAAGTGATGTGAACTGGCATGGAAATATTGTTCTGTGTGGGTCTGCTTCCAAAAAATTTAGTGATAGACGAAGCCATCATCCCTCCTAGAAATGAGAATTTCGAGGAAGGGAAGGCGGCCATTCTCCTCAATTTCCATCATGAACTTCATGGACTCCGATGGAGAATTGAGGTGGTTAAGAAACAGATCAAGTTTCTCAGAAATAGATTTGTTGCTGAGTTTCGGCATTGTATCCCTATACACCAAAATCCCCATCCAAGAGGCCATTCATATCATTAATCGCATCACTGATGAAAACAATGCCAAGCTTCTCGGCCTCTGCCTCACTTCAACTTTCCCCAATTTCCACAGTGAGTTCTATGAGAAAACTTGAGGTGTTGCAATCAGTTCCCCTCTTTCCCCTATCATAGCAAAACTATTTATGAAAGATTTTGAGATGAAGGCCTTATCCTCTGCTCAATTTCACCCTAAAAAATGGAAGAAATTTGTTGATGACAGTTGTGTCTTTTGGCCTCACGGTCATGAGAAACTTGATCTGTTTCTTAACCATCTTAATTCTCAGTCAGAGTCCATCAAGTTCACGATGGAAATTGAAGAGAATGTTGCCTTCCCTTTCTCGACATTCTACTTTCTAGGAGGGATGATGGTTCTGTTTGTCACTAAGTTTTTCGGAAGAAGACCCACATGGAACACTATCTTCATGCCAGTTCTCATCACTTCCCTACTAAGAAATTTATGGTTCTTAGCACTCTTGCTACTTGTGCTCTAAGAATCTCTGATGATATCCACCTTGACTAGGAGAAATCTCATCTTCTTGAAGTTTTTCAAAATAATGGGTACAACAAGACTCAGTCCTTCAAGTCCTTTCACAAAGCCAACAAAGTCCTTGGAGTAAAATCCGCCCATGTTGAATCTATCAGTAAGGCTCATCTCCCATATATCCAAGTGACCACGGATAGGATTTCTTGCATCCTTAAAATGATGAACATCTCTTCCTCTTTCAAACCTCTCCAAACCATTAAAAATTCCATTATATCCGTTAAATACCCTATTGACCCTAAAGACGCAAAAGGGGTCTACCTTATTCCCTGCTCCTGTGGTATCCCCTACATTGGAGAGACAGGTAGGTCTATTAAACAAATAATTGGTGAGCATGTAGCTGACATTAGGCACAATTGCTCTCACACGTCAGCCCTTGATGAGCATTCTATGAAATCAAAACACCATGTCTGCATTGAAGAATCCAAAGTCATCGCTAGGGTTGACCATTTCCACCACCAGACACTCAGAGAAGCAATTGAAACAGAGAGGCATGCCAAAAACCTCAATAGGGATGATGGCTGGAAATTAACTAAAAGTTGGATTCCAACTCTCTCCTCTTACCCTTCTTCCCTTCACTCTCCTCTCCCCTTTCCATTCTTGCTGGGTCTCCCTTCTCGCCTTCAAGTTTTATCCCCCTTCATCCAATATTATTTTTCTTTCTTTGGTGGTGGAGTTTTTTTTTTCATTCTTTTTGTAATGCGATTAGTGTTCCTCCTTCCATATATAGTTTTTATTTTTGTAAATATCAAAATAATTAATATATTGAATTTAAAATAATAAGAATACCATTTTCCAATTATAGACTTTTTATCTGTATAGATATTAAAATAATAGATTGTAATTATTATATTTTATTAATATATTGAACTATAGTTGAATACAAAATATTATAATAATAATTCTAAATTAATAATTTTAATATGAATACCGTCAATATATTATTTATTAGATTACCAGATTCCAATTATAGACTTTTTATCCTTATAGATATTAAAATAATAAATTAAAATTATTATATTTTATTATTGCAGAAATTAATATATTGATTTAAAATATTATAATAATAGCTCTAAACTAATAATTTTAATATTATGAATCTCTATAATTATAATAATAATAAGAATACCATCAACACATTATTGAAGATTTAATATTTTTACAGGCATTAAGAATATTAAATTATTGATAAATTACATTATTTCATCAATTAGTTATAGATGCTTTAACTTATGATTTCTTCATAACAACTAGTTTCTAATATTATGGGTCAAACCCTAACTAAGAATATTATTACAATATTTAATATAATATTAAAATTATTATTCCATTTATAATATCAAGATATAATATTTGTTTATCACATAATAATTGTTTTCGAGCTAAATTTAATATTATCAATTTATAATATCAAAACATAATATTTATTTATTGCATAACAACAAGGTTATTAAACAACTTAACAAATTCCCTAATGACTAATTTCCAACAGCTAACTCTGAGCAATGATGCATCCTTTCTATTTATTCCCTCAGATCTACTAAAATCTCACCTTGTCCTGAGGATGAACCACATTAGCTAGTTCAAAACGTCGACCAAATCCTAATGATGTGATTAATCTGAAAGACTGATACCAAAATGGATACTATTTTTATGATTAGTTGAAGCATAAGCTGAATTTTGGACAAAAATAAAATGAAGGAAAATCCTAGTTTTAGAGAGAAGTGGTCAAGAACATCACATTATTTAGTTTTTTTACTTAGAAAAGTAAAAATGAAGGTGATTGATTCTAGTAAATTGTTTTATTTTGAGATGAAAGGATTTCTTACCAAAGAAATTTTAAATATGTTTCCATTATTGTTCTATGATCTGCTAATCAGGATGGACTGGCTAGTAGCACAGAAGGAAAAATTCAATTGTTATGATAAAGCATTGGAATGCAAGGATGATAAGGGAAAATAAGGGCTACTAAAAGGAGTGTAGAAGTCTATCTTCAAGAGTCCAATTTCAGCTCTTAAAATAAAGAAATGTAGCCAAAAGGGATGCCCCTTGTTCATTATTCAAGTGACTATTTCGATAGAGGATAGTTAGTAAACAATTGAAGATCATACCATAGTATAGGAATATTCTGATGTATTTCCTAAAGAGATGCTAAAACTACTAGCTATGAAGGACAAGAATTTCTTAACTGAGCTCACTCCAGGAGAAATGCCTCCATCCATGAGGCCCTGTAGAATCAACACACCTGAGTTCGTAGGGATAATAATAAAACTAAAAAAAACCTGTTACAAATGGTAAATTAGACCCAATATGTTTCCCTAGAGAGATCCAACATGCGAATAAAAATTAGGGAAACTTGAGGATCTGCATTGATCAAACAATTGAATAAAAAAGAAAATATTAAAATCAAGTTTTCATTACCTAGGATCGACAAATCATTTAATCAACTAATGGGAACCATATTGTTTTAAAATATAGATTTGAGGTTCTGGGTATCATCAAGTACAGGTCAAGAATAAGGATATCCATAAAACAATATTCAAGACCAGATATAGCCATTGGGAATTCATAGTGGTCTCATTTGGGTTGCAAATGCATGAACCACATCTACGTGTGTCATGAAAAATATTCTCAACAAATACTTGGATAAATTTGTGTTGGTATGACATATTGGTGCATTAAATGCCTAAATAGGACCATGAAGAACACCTTAAGGCCATATTACGTGCTACAATATCAATAACTATATGTTAAGCTAAAAAAATGTGATTTCTTCCAAACTTAAGTGCACTACTTGGTCATGTCATCTGCAAAGAAGGAATGGTAGTTGATATTGAAAATATCAAGGCCATGCTAGATTAGCATACTCCTTGGAATGCAATGGAAGTTAAATATTTTATGGGGTTCGTAAGATATTATAGATACTCATTCAAGCATTCTCAAATATTGGGCACCAAATTATAACATTGCAAAATAAGTATGAGAGATTTCATTCAACATCAGAGTGCATAGCAATCTCTGAAGAGTCAAAGCACGTTTTGCCACATGCCTCTATTATAAGATTTAGAACCCACTTATCTATTCACACAAAATACCACCCTTAGACCAATGGATAGAGATAAATGTTAAACATAGTTTGCAAGATATCATTAAGATGTATGTTATGCACTAGCCTAAGAGGTTGGAATATTTTTTTCCTCCGCTAAAACATGCATACAATAATAGCTATGAATAATCATTACATATAAGCCCTTTTCAAGCTCTATATGGAACAAAGTGCAAAACAACAATAATATTCGATGACTCAACCAATAAATTCACACTTAGGACACAACTGTTAAAGGAATTGAAACAAGGATTAATTAGCATAAGGATGAAATTGAAGGTAGCACAAGACCAAAAAAAGAGTTATATAGACCATAATAGAATGAATAAGAAATTTGAAGTAAGAGAGAAAACATATCTCTGAATCAAGACAAATAAAGTTTCTCAAGACTGGGATTATGCTCCAAGTTAGCACCAATATATTGCGAAGCCTTTTAAATCTTGGAGAGTGTGTGACGAATAGCATACAAATTTCCCTTACCTCCCATAGTGAGGGCACGTGATGTGTTTCATATATGCTTGCTCAATATCAATATCTATACACACACACACACACACATCATGATAATAATATTATTTAATGGGATTTTATATAGCTGGAAATAGAACGATAAATATATCCATAACATTAATGCATAGTCGATAGGAAGGATACCATGCTCTAGAATAAAGTCATTTAACAATTCAAGGTACAATGGAAACAATTTGAACAACACAGAGCCACTAAAAAATGGAGGATGCCATGAAAAAAAGTATAGCTATTTTTGGTTCTTTATATAAAAATTCAGTCTTATGAATATTAGAATATTAAGGATGGTGTTACCTTAAGGGGAAGGGAATTGTAACATCCATTTTTCGAATCCAGAATATTTTTAGTGTACTTAAAGGATGATAGTGCTAGAGACCCATCATGAATATATTAATGAGACAAATTGATACAAATATTTTGATTTATTATAAAATACTAATGTAGAAGAAGAAGGACAAGCCTTTACATATCCTAAGTTTTGGAAGGGTTTATTTTTGAAGAAGCCATAATGGGGATTAGGAAAATTCATATCATCCTTGAATCTAATGTTCTCACACCTAATGTTCTTGTTGAACTACGAATTACCCAAGTAATCATGAGAAAACAAGGGAGGAGGTACTTGAATAATCAAAGCATGGGATACATAAATCATTCCTAAGTTCCCATATACTCCATAACCCTAGAAGGGTACCCTAGACCTCTCTTTTATGAAGCAATATTCCTGGAGGAAAATGTTTTAGATTTTGAGTTAGTCATTGTAAGTGTATATTACAGGATTGTATGAATTTCAGATAAAGATAGAAAGAGACTTGGACTACGTGTGTGAATTGAGAACCCTTGTGAACTTGTCAAGCTTAGAAATATGTCCTTGTGAACAAATAAAAATGTGATTGGATGATGGACTATAGATTCAATGCTTGAAGTTAGTTAGTGGAGGAACCTAGACGAAACCATCTTCCTGAGTCTAGTAGACTGATAAGAACTCTTCTTATTTGATTGTGTTTGTGCATGTGAATCACTTAAAAGGGGGAGGATCATCAATGTAATTGTAGGAAGCCATGAAGGGGTGAAGGGGTATCCCTCTATGTTGTGCTAACACTTAGGAACAATATTTTTCTATATTTCAACACAAACTTAGTTCTTGATAAGTGACATCCATATTTCCTAGCCAATTAAGGAGATTGGCCTTCATCCTATATCCCCTAAATTTAGCTTTTGATGTTATACCTTGAGTGGATCATCCTTTAGATAACATATCTAGATTAGGGGTGGCTAGCTACAAGAAATTTGCAATCTAGTTATCCTTGTGGTTGCATGGAGAGTGTTAATCCCTTCTTCTATTTCCAACAATTCTAGGAGGAACAAATAACTATTTATCATGCGTGTACATGAACTATAACTGTTGTTCAATACTTCACGTTTAAGTATGATGTTAGATTTATTGTGTATGGGTGCATTGATAGATTTAGAGATGTTGCATAGCTATAATGAATATTCATGATGAATGTTCTAAGAAATTAATACGGTTTTCTTGACTATTCAATGGATATATTTTTTAATATGAAATGTTGTGGGAAATGTGAACTTTTTACTTGTGTGCAATTAGGGCATTCTTATTTTGTACGTCCACAAACAAACAGGTTCATCTTAGCTAAGATAACTACATTCAATTACGACTTCTTAAATGATGATATGCTAAATTACTATGAAACATGATGTTGTGTTAATTCTATAGGTTAGGGGGAATATAAGGCTCTGCATCTCCTTAGAATTAGGCTCGTAGGTGGGTCACAATTTGAGGTATTAGTGCTATAGATAGGGAGGGTTTAACCTAACTAGTTAAAAATAGTGGGTCATTTTGTTGAAGGTGGTTGAGTACCATTATTATAATGGAGGAGAAACTAGGTAGACTCCTAAAGGTTTGGCTATTTTAGGTAGGCCAAAGGTACATATATGAGTGGCATGTAGCACAAAATGGTAGTACCCCATGGTATGGGACACTTCAACTTATGTCACATGACAGGTGCTTATTGGTTATAGGTAACTCACATGGTATGTAGAGCTTTCATATTGTAATATTAGTATAATTAGGTCTCAAAAAGGTTGCATATTGAAAAATGTTGATATTTTGATATCCAAATATACATGTGAGTTATGCCATGTCCCAAACATCTTATCCTTCAACACATGAAATTTTGTAATTGAATGTCAAAGTAATGAGGTGTAAAAACAAGTTTCCCATCGACCTATTGGATTATAAGTGTTTTGTGGTGAGTTTTACCTATATGAAAACTAGTAATAGCTTAGGCTCCCATGCTAGTATATATATATATATATATATATATATATATATATATATATGAAACAAAGTACTTGTGTCATATTGGTGATATCAACATATGGGGTATATTATGATATCATAAGATTGGAGGAATGGAATGTGTGTAAGTTATGCACATTGTTGATATTGTAGGATTACACATGACATGTGGGTTAAGGACATGGATTGATGTAGGTTGATGTGTGGCTAAGGGTCACCATGGGTCATCCAAATGGTTGTAAAAATGATGATGTGACCTTTTAAGAGGTAAATATTGAAAGGAGAATTACTATGTTTTCGTAGCTATGAATGAGATAAAATTTTTATAATTGGAATTCATTCAGTGAGTAGACAACAATCATGCTGTGAGATTATAGTTAGAGGTGATGGGAGAAATAAAAATTTTAGTAACCCTATCATCGTAATAAACCTTGAATATAATGTCTAGATTATGCCCAAAAACACTAATAGGATATTAGTGTTTTGGAAAAAACTTAACTTGAGAAAATATAAGTTAAATTTACTTTGTAGTGATATTTTATAGCTAAAATAAAATACATTTTTCAATAAAGTTATGAAGTTACTCAAGTGCATAAACTTTTTGGAAATGTGACTTAGAAAAGAGGACTCGAGTTTGAGACCCTTATAAAGAATGTAACTTTGAACCAAGTGACATAACATGCACTATATATAAAGTTCAATAAAGAAGAAGGGGGAGGTGGCAGGTTTCTTGCGCTTCTTTTTAAACCTTCACATTGAAGTGAATTCTTATCCCAAAAACATTTTTCGTACTTGGAGAAAAAACTTCAACATGGCTACATACTAAAACAAAACAAATTTCAAAAAAAAAAAAAAAACAAATCTTAGAAATAATGGGGTTAGATCCTGGTTAGATAAATATTAAATGAAAAATTTCTCTTTATTTTTCATTGGTCAAGATCATACGAAATGAAAAGCATAAAATAAAGGGCATAGAAAGCAAAGAAAACTCTTTTTTCTTTGTTTCTAATTCGTCAAAGTCACATAGAGAATACAGCAAAAGACATAGATAGACTAGAAATAAAAAAATTGAACATATTATATAAGTCAAAATAATTTATAATTAACATATTGACCAAAACGGTTATATTTTGGAATACTGAAACATTTTCAAATGAAATAGAAAGCATTTCTAATTGAACACAATGTTTTATATGACATGGAATAGCCTACTGAACCCAAAAGCATGCATAAGTGTGAAAACTTAAAAACATCGGAAATAAATGTTCAAGATATTCATGATGAACAAGAGAATCTCTTAAAATGAGCTCTTGTATCATGTTATTGAAACAAGGTATTCTAAAAGACAATAACACCTTATGTAAAGATGCATAACCAAATTGAACATGAAGGCCAACCAACATAGCTAATTGAGATAATTTATTAGAAAAGAAATTGTGTAGATAAAAGTGTTTCTCAAAATCAATGGAAAACAAATGACCTCCATTCTCTTTATATAGAAATCATAAATCATTTTGATGTTAAATGGGATATCAGTAGTCAATAAAACTTTTTTGGAATCACTTTATGTCTAAAATATCATCGAATTACATAATTACAAATACATACTAAATAAATACACTTTTACATAATGATACATCAAACCAAATTAACTTTAATTAAGCATTAAATATATAAGTATTATAACACATTAACTTTAAGGTTGCTTAGTTTATTAGTATCTTTACAATATTTTTATGTAATTTATATGTAAAGAATTGTTAGTAAAAGAACAAAAAATTAAACTGAAAAATAAAATTAAAACTCATACATTAGACACCAGATTTATGTGGAAAATTCAATTTATGAAAAAACCATGGGAAAAGATATAAATATCTTTTTTATTACAATAAAAAAAATTTACATTTCACCCACATTTTTTTCATCCCTTTATAAATAGTTTTCATTACAATACCATCTCTCAGTACCATAAGACAATAGCATGGTTGATCAATACCATGGGTGTAGAAAGAATTGAATTTGATTTGGTCTCACAACTACCAATATCCCAATTGAGACCAAAAGGAATCTTAAATGAATATTTTTTACATTGTTTCTCTCTCCTTGTTACTAATCCTTTCCAAAGTTTCTTTACATCATGTTTGCAATACTCCACTTAAGGTTTCTCTACAACTGTAGCATCCCATCATCTAACACTTGATGAATCAAATGATATCAGACATTAATGTGCTTTGTCTTAGAATGATATGCTTGGTTTTTCCCTAAATGAATGGTAGTGCAACTATCACCATGCAACACGTATTTGTGTTTTTTATTCCTATCTCTCCTAAGAATCCTTGCACCCAAAACAATTCTTTGCAATATTTTGTCGCAACTATGTATTTGAGGTCTAATGCGTAGAGGGATACTACTTTTTGCAATCTAGACATACAAGATACTGCTACACCTACAAATGTATAAATAACTAGTGATGGACATTATAGTATCCACATCTCTGGCCATATTTTCATTTGTATAACCTTAGAAAACAACATTTTTATTACCAAAACATAAGAAAAAATTATTAGTACCCTTGAGATATCTCAAAATCCAGTCTATCACTCTTTCCATTGAATTTGTAACATATGAGCTAGTGCATACCATGGCATACATCAAACTACCAACTATTGAATAATTAGTAATTTTACTCATTTCCTCCTTTTTCTTGTCATCATAAGGTAACAAATCAACAATAAGGTTGAAGTGTGATGTTAGCGGTGTACTGACTAGTTTGGCATCATCCATATTGAACCTGTCTAACACCTTACCAACATATGTTTCTTGTGAAAACCACAATGTTTTGTTCTTTTTGTCATGTATAATCCACATTCCCAATATTGGTTGTATTGGAATTAAATATTTCATTTCAAATTGAATGCCCAAATAGTTCTTCAACCTATTAATCATGTTCTTATCATGTCAAATAATTAGCATATCATCTGCATACAATAGTACTACAATATATCTTTCTTTTTCATACCCCTTGATGTAGACATAATTCTAGTATTTTTAAGCCATGCTTCAACACCAAATGAATCAAATTCTATTTACCATTGGCAAGGTGTCTATTTCATCCCATAAAGGTTGTTCTTCAACCTACTGACAAGTTTTCCTTTTCCTTTCTACCTGAATCCTTTCGATATTTCCATATAAATTTCCTCCTTTAATTCTCCATGAATAAAATTTGTGTTCACATCTAATTCTTCACATTATAAGGGTAAAGGAGTAGCAATACCAAGGATAACACTTATGGATGATGTCTTAACAACATGTGAATATTTTTTTGTAAAGCCAATGCCTTCTTTTTGGGAAACTCCCTTCGCCACCAACCTTCCCTTTCATATTTTCTTATTCTCTTCACCCTCATGTCTAATCCTATGTACCAATTTGTCTTGTAGGGAATTTTGTCCATTTAGAAGCTTCACTAACTCCTAAGTTTTATTTTCCAATTGAGAGTCCATTTCTTCCTCCATTTATTTCTTACAATTTATGCTAATTTCCACTTCACGTGCTTCTTGAAATCAATGAGGTTCACCTTCAGTTGTTAGAAAATATAATTTCAAGTTTTATGCCTTTATGTAGGCTTATGAGGTCTAGTATATTCGTGAAGCAACTATGGTGGTGTGTTTTCTTGTTGAATCTCTTGTAATGGATGTGGAAATTTTTCTTCTTATTTTTGTCCATTGTTTTTCACTTACTATCCATTAGAATCTAGAATTTGATACCCAGATTGTTGCAATAAAGGGATATTTTCTTGCTATTCTCTAAGTCTGTCAACAAACTTTTTTTCATCCATATCACCTGCAAGCCTTTTTATATCTCAAATTCATTAAATATACATCCCTACTTCTAACAATTTTGTGATTAACCTAATATAATAGACAATAACCAAATTGACCATATGAATATCCCTAAAATTATATTTCCTTAATTAATCATCTAGGTTGGTTCTATTCTCTTGGTGAACATGCATGAATGTTTCACATGTAAAAACATTTAGGTGAGAATAGTTTACCTTTTTGCTTGTCCAAACTTCTTTAGAAATACTATTGTTTAGGAGTGTAGAGAGAGAGAGAGTGATGAGATAACAATTTGTCCTTACCAATTCTTCTTAAAAATGCTTTTCCAATCCAGAATTTGAGAACATACTCTAGAACTTATCCATAATAGTTTGATATGGCCCTTATACAATACCATTATGTTGGAGAGCACGAAGGAGAGTTTCCACATGTCAAATGCCAAAACTATAGCAATAATTTTTTAATTCATTAGAGCTATACTCTCAACCATTATGTTTCCTAAAACACTTGAGAAATTTATTAGTGTCCATTTCCATAACAACATGAAATTTGTGAAATATTTCAAACACCTCACCTTTAATTTTAATAGGGTAGGCCCAAACCTTCCTACATGCATTGTTTGTGAATGTGACAAAATATGAGGCTCCTCCTAAAGACTAAACATTCACAGGCCCAAGAAATTCATAGTGTATTCATTCTAATAAATTTACTTTTCTTTCATTACAACCTCTCATAAAAGAAACTCTTTGTTTCCTACCATAACTTCAATTCTCACAAATATCAAATTGATGGGATTCAAACATGGAAGTATGATTTTACTAGCAAGAATTTTTAGGCCCTTTTTAGTCATGTCACCCAAGTCCCAATGTCATAACTCTACTGAGTTTCCTTCTTTGGCCACAATAATTTCATTTGATATCTTTGTTGTTTCATTCACTATATACAAGATTCTTGTCTTAAATCATTTAGTCAACACCAATGACCATTTACTAATTTTCTAGTCACATTTCCTAAAGGATTTCGAGCATCCTGCATCATCCAATCATCCAATAGTTTTCAAACTCAAACACATGCCCTCGACATGCCTAACTCATTTAAGCAAGATACGTTGTCTATCCTTTGTCTAGATTCAAACATCTCCCACTCCAACAAATTACAAAAATGATTATTTCCTAAATGTACCTTACCATTCTCAATCAATTCATATGTAATAAAATTATTTTTGCATGGGGTTACATGGTGAGATTCCCCATAGTCATGTATTGAATCAATACTGTAACTGGAAGCATATAAGTATGATTTTCTACTAAAACATTAAATAAGACAACACATTCAGAAGCTACAACAATAGTCTCACCTTCATTTGTGCTACTTGATTTTTTATTTGGGCTGATTGATATTTTGTCCTTTTGTTCCTTCTACTCCTTATTCCAATACTAACAATCATTTTTCTTATGTCTTGCTTTTCCAAAATGAAAAAAAGTATTCTTATTCTTGATTTCGATTTTCCTCTTGATTTTGAGGACCCCTATCTACTATGTTTAATTTTCCTTCCATGATCAACTAAGGAGAGAGCTTCTCCTCCCTAGTTTTCCACAACTTACTTTCATTGTAGCTCCTCATTCATTAAACTTCTATTAACATTATCAACCTCAAATTCCCAATAGGTTCTAAAGTGTTCATAGTTATTATCAAATTATTTGAGTTATCTAGCATGAAACACATAACTAGGATGGATTATATTTCATCATCAAAACTATTTTGACAAGTTGACTCGTAATTATCTTAAATTCATTAAAGTACTCTACAACTAAATCACCCTCCTTCATCTTCAAGTTATATAGCTCCTTCATGAAGAAGACTGTATTTGAATCGATATTCTTCTCATTCAAATCATGCAACTCATTTCATAGTCCTTTTGTTGTCATCTCACCTGCTACATTGAAGGGGACACTCATTTCCAGGGAGTACAAAATTTTAGCAATGAAGGTCATGTCCAACAACATCTAAGATTCATATATCATTGTTGAGAGTATAGTTATCACTCCTTCAATTTGAAATATTGATCTTTCAGAATCAGAAATTAGATTATCCTTCATTTTTATTTCCATACGAAAACGTTTGTCTCATTCAACTTCTCCATATCACTTTTTTTATTTCTCTTTGTAATGCCTAGGTTACACCAACTACAAATCTCATACTGGTAGTTAATAAAACAAATTATAAAAATAAATTTTAACTTATAAACACGACACAGAATTTATGTGGAGAACTCCATTGGATTTGTACCTTTTCTATTAAAATAACAATAAAATATTACATTTTAATTTCTTCCTTTTCACCTCTGTAGAAATATATTTCATTACAATACCATGAGACAATAGCATTGGTTACTAATACCATGAGTGCTCACAACAATGACTTTAACATAGTATCGCACCTAACAATAACTTGTTAATTTTATCATTCTATTCAAAGTATATGTCTCTACCTCACCTTAACAATGATAGTAATGATAATTTAAGTAATAACATATGAGATTACAATTAAATTATTTAATAAAGTTGCTACTTTTCAAGTTCTATATGTGGGCTTTGTTGCACCATAAGTATTTATATGTTTGCATATTAAAATTGAAAATATGAATAAAATTGTTTTTATATTTACATATTGAAATTGCAAATATGAATTTTATTTGAGTACAAGTTTGTAGACATGATAAATGTTTTTGGGCATACTATGGGAACTATGTGAAATATGTTTAAAAATTAGAAGAATACCACTGATCCTGTAAGTAATGAAATGGTTACAGGAAAGGGCTTCTATACTAAATGAATGTTGAAGGCAGTGTTCACTAGAGAAGAGGAAGCACGATGCAGTTTGATTTCGTAGATATTGCAGGAAAGGATTTTTTATAGGTACCAAGTATAACTCGAATGAGTTAGTACTATTGTAGAAAACGAGTAGCGGTTTGAAAAATTCACTTCAAAGAAAGTTAATGGTAGAGGAAGAGGAAGTTTATCTCAAGATAACTTTAGTCACTTATTGGTCCAAATGAGTACAAACATGGTATTGTATTAGCTAATGTGTTGACGACACTTGGAAGAGAACAATATAGAGGAGGAAGTAGTGAAACCCTAGGGGATATGTGCAATGGTGAAGCTGCCTGTTGTTTGAGTAGTGAATAAAACTAGTACCAATGTGTTGAATATGGTAGCTATTTATTTCAAGAATTTTATGTCAAATGAACTTTGACCTCACTAGTCACTGGCGAAGGGAAAACCAAGATACAAATCAATTTTTTATATCTTATGGGCATTGATTGTTGATAATTACCAAGCATAACCATAACTAGTCAATGTTGTGGGAGGAATGTCTTTTTTGGTGGGGAGGAATTCACTCATTTTTGGGGAGGAATTTCTTTTTTGTTAATTCTTGTGGGAGTTTAGGTTCTCTACTGTCAGGTTTGCCACCCTTAGTTGTTCGATTTAATTGATGTGTCTATTAGGATGGAATTTCAATGCAACGGTTTAGTTCTCTCCTAGGGATGAATCTCTTTTTCGTTAACTATTATGGCCCCTACGAAGATAGAATTCACTTATGGTTTAATCTATTGGACTGCAATTTCATAAATATGGACAATTTGATATTAGTAGAAGATCTAAATTCCTCTTTATCCTAGAGAGAAGTATGGGGGTTTGTCTAACAAGATGGACACAAAGGTAGTTTATTTTCTTCATTGGATGGATATAATGTGTTTTTTGGATTTTGAACCCCAAAATTGGTTCCTACTTTGTCCAACAACTAATTTTGGGTAAATGCAATTAGGAAGTGACTAAACATATTTTTAGTAAAGGAGTAATTCTTGCCAAAAGTAATGTTGTATCATTTGCACTGTGTTGTGATTCAAGATATGATCACAAACCTAGTATTCCGTTTCTAGGGGATGAGAATAGGAGACACTATCCATTTCGATTTAATAAATGTTGGTTGGATGATGAGAGCTTCAACGATTTGGTTAGGTCTATATGGGTTCCTATTGATAGTTCCTATATTATTTCTCAATGGAACAATTCTCTCAAAACTTGAAATTGATAAAGAACTTTTTTTGGTGTGTTGCTAAAAAAGAAAAGTAATTTGGAATTAGCTGATCAATAGTCGATTGAAAGTTAAATTTCTAAACTAGTTTTCAAAAGTGATGGGATTTTAACATATTATAAAATGGAGAAATAAAAAATTTATAAGAAAAAATGAAGAGATCTTCAGCATTCAGGAAATTTCTTGGAAGCTTAAGAGTAGAGTGATTTGTTTTGTTTACTGAGACAATAATACAATATACTTTCATCAATTTTCTAATCATAGGTGTGTGGTAAACCAAATTTAATCAATTTAATCATAGTGTTGCACTTCGTATCTATCTTGATATGGGAATATCATGGAGGAAGGAGTTTCTTTATTTGAAAATTTGATTAGGGATGGTTGGCATAGTAATATATATGATCAAATGAGAGTGATAAGGTCCTACCCAATATTTGTCTCTGATGAAGAATCGTATTGGATTGATAGGGTTTTTTCTGAGGAGTAGGTCCTTAATATCTTGAAGAATATGTTAAATTACAAGAGTCCAGGGCATGATGGCTAGTCCATGGAGCTAATTTTTCTTTTTTTGATCTTATGGGAAGGGACGTTGTCGAGGTGGTTGAGGGCTCCAAGAGGAGATGGTTTTTTTCTTGTAATATCAATCCAAATTTTAATTACATTAATCCAAAAGTAAACGAAGCCTGGGAATTTCAGTGATTATCGGTTCATAGCTTTGTGCAATGCTTTTTATAAAATCATTTCAAACATGCTAGCTAACATGCTAAATATTGGATTCTAAAATCATATTTATTTGTCCCAATTTGGTTATTTGTTTTACACATAGGTCCATGGTGCTCTTAGGCTGGCTAAGGAAGTCACGTTCTCCATTAAACATAGAAATATTCTAGCTATTGTGATTAATATTGACATAAGGAATGTGTATGATAAAGTGGAGCAGTGCTTTCTTAGGCTAGTCTTGTCGTAGATTGGTCTCAAGTTTGATGCGGTTTCTGTTAGCACTTGAAATTTCACCTAGGCTGAGATAGACAAATCTCAAGGCTACATCAAACCATTACACCTCGTAGCTAGCCCTACGAGGAAGGAGAAGGCTCTCTCCGGTCAGACTCAAGGTATTTTCTCAATGGGGTGAGCTGACCAATTAGGATCAAAGATATTAGGCTAGTAAACTGATGAGGAGGGTTGATTTAAAGTTTTTGGGGTTTTTGGTGGCAATTGGAGGGAGTGTAATTCAGGGTGTGGGGATTGAGCTCAGTTTTTGCAGGTGGGTCTTTGGGGCAAGGAAGGAGTTTGTGCTGATGCCTTAAGCTGAGATGGATGATCAAGGAAGAAAGAGAGGGGGCTAAAGAGGGCAAACAATGACTTTGAATCCTCTTTAGACAGTGGAAAACATAAATATTAAACAAAATTGAAAGTTGAGCATGGCATGCATGAATTCAAACTTTATCACTTCTTTTGTTTAATTAGCAGCAATAGAATAAGAGATGGAACACATAAACACACTTACAATGACAAGTAGGAATCACACCATCAACACAATAATCCACAAGAATCCACAATGATGTCTGCAAAACCCTGGCCTTCCTTTTCCTCAAATTGCAGAGATACAAGTAAAATATACAATAGAGCTTCTCCCTCAAGAGTCCAACCATGAAAATGAGTAAGAGAAGGCATAATATAGATCATCTAACTCCTTTCCCCACCTCTAGGGGTCGAGCTCAGCTTCCTAGGAGCAGTTTGAACTAATTCTAAACTAAGCACTAGATAATAGGCAGTCAAAACAACTTGCCTCTAAAACTTAGGTAACCCATCCATGCATTTAATATTCACTATTTACATCAAGGAAACTTCTAGAAGGGTTAAAGGAGAGTAAATGTATCCATGTGCCATGAAAATTATCCAAAAATCCATTATTTACAAGCATTAAAAGTCAACCATAGTAAAAACTGAGTTTTGCAGGCCGAAATGGTCAAACTGGCAAAATTTCCCTGAGTGGTCACGCCCCTGCCTTGGAGTGGTCGCGCGCATTGGCAGCTGTGTTTGAGGGCCTTCATGGTGTCAAAATCAGGTGCAAGATAGCTCATTGGAAAGTTCTGTGAGTCTACTTTCCAACCTAACTGGAATCTCTAAATTTGGAGTTGATTTGACCCCTCCAAAGTCATTTCTCCCAAGACCGCTTTCTGCAACTCAAAAAGTGGGCAGAAAGTCAAAATTTGCATGTATTTTGAGCTTTTGGAGGCCCAAATCTCCATAAAAACTTGACCCCATGCATAGGCAAGTGTATTTTTGCATGAAAATTCCAAAAATGCAAAGTTTTTCTCATTCTGAGCTGTCCCCCCGAGTGGTCGCGCGCGGGGTGAGACCACTCCAACGGCCAAAACCTGTAAATTTCTCAAAAATGCCCAAAATGCCTCAAAACTCTCAAAATTTCTTGGGTTTGCTGCTAGGAGGAGGCTAATGAGTATCATGGTGAGTGAGAGAGGCCTCAGCCAAAATACGGAGCGGGTTGGTCTTCTTCCTCCTCTTGCGGGCCTCGGACAACTTCCTTTGGAGTATCTTCATTTTCGCCTTGCAAACATGCATTCTCGCCCAATAATGATTTTTCATGTTCCGTAGCAGCCTCTTGTCCTGGTTGGCTTTCTCCAACAGTCTCTCCAAGCGAGCATTTGCCTGAATGAGCAAAGACTCCCAGTCAGCAGGCAATGGGTCCCCAGGCCTCCTACGGTTCAAGCCTCTATTACCGCGGATCCTCCATAGCTCATCTAGTTCTTTCTCCACCTCTAATTGTCTGTTGCGCTGCTCCAGATCAGTGATGGTCCATTGAGCCATTTCGAGCTTCTGCTGCAACACGAGGTTCTCCTCCTCTCTCTGTCTGATAAGCTCATAAAAATCTGAAGAAGGAGAATGAGCATCAAGGTCAATGAAATCATGACGTGTATCGCCAGCTCTCTCATCCTCAACCATGGGCTGCTTGCCCTCCCGTACTGCCTCTGCTGATGAAGAATGAGAGGCCCCTTCCACCTGGTGTGGAGATAACACTTGCTGATCTGAAGAAGATGACAAGACCCCTTCCACCTGCTGTGGAGAAAATACTCGTCGAGCTGCTGCAAATAAGGTCCTATGACCTCTCTGATAGGTGACCCGAGGTGAAGAAGCCACATGTCTCGGAACAATAATCTCGGGCTGGTGTGATGGACCTCCCGCCTCATGAATGACCTCTGGCTCTGGCTGTGGCTATGGTGGCACTGTAAAAACCTCATGAGAAATGAAGTCTGCCCATGGAATGCCCTGCTGACTCAGCTGATGGGAAACAATGAGCTGAATGAGACCATGATGGCACAAACTCCTGTGCTGCTGAGCTGGGGACTGCCTCTGAAACACGGACACCATCCTCTGAATGTCCTGGAAGAAGTAAACCGGGATGTTCATCATCCTCACTCGGGTAAAATGCATCAACAGGCGAATGTGACAAGCAAAGTCTCGTGAAAACCTTCCCTCACATGTGAAGTAATGCATGATAAGCCGCATGATCGGAGCATACTCCTCTCGGAGGAATCTGAAAGGAAAGTTCCCTGACAAGTGATGTACGAATGCTGGCCTAACATACGGCTCAAGATAAACAAAATCCAGCCATTTTCACTTTGGCCACACCTCACCCACGTTGGGTATCCCGGTAGCCTCTGAAATCATCTCAGGAGAAAACACAAAATTCACCCCTGCAAGAGTAACCTACCCATCATGAAGGTGCAAAACAAATAGCCGGGCCAACTCCCTGTGGTGCTGAATCTGGGCAAGCCTCTGGCAAAACTGGAAACATGACATGTACTGGAAACAAGTCACTGCCAATGGGCAAGCCTGTAATTCTGCTAAAGATGTGGGCTCTTCTCTCCTATGATGGCCACCTTTGCCACCCCTACGAGGCCTCTGCTGTGTCTCAACCTCCGTAGAAGAAGACCGGTCATCACCTTGCTCATTAGTTTCAGTGTTTGACATGGTGTTATTGAGCAAGGCGGAGAAAATAGGAAAAGTTGACTGCTGCCCTGCCTGCAAAATGCTGAGAAGTATGCTGTTTTCAAGGGGAAAAACCATGAGGGAAATGTTAGGGGAGGGATTTTATCATAAGGAATGGGAAAATATATAAAAACAGGGAACTTTTAAGGAATAATTCACACAATGTCAAACATGTTATCCTATCTCTCATCATTGGGAAATCATTTGCAAAGACATATCTTTATTAGGGAAAACATGTAATAGGGTCACCAAGGGAAAGGACAATACAATTTTCAACAGGGTGTAAAGGATAGCATGCTTACAGAGGTATAGGGCAACAATGATAACTAGCATCAACAGCTTGCTTTTTAATTATGTCCTTTGACTGTACATTTTGAAGCATACTCTGTTTTTCCAAGGAACTGATATGCTTTTGATGCTAAGGGGCAATAAGGGATTAATTTGCATTTGTCATAAGGGGAGGGGAAAGGCTTTATTTGACAGATTCAAAGAGAAAGGAGATGTATTGCATCTAGGGGAATAGAAGGAAAAAAGATACATAGGTTTGGGTCTGAAAACACAACAATCTTCCTTTACAAACAGTATTTCAAGGCAACCTGTCCTTTAACAAATAGGTACAGTTGTATTTACTTTGTTTTTGTTATGAATAACAGCCTCCTTTTCACTGCTTTTATGAGGACTATACACAGCAATAAGTTTCTTTTGTCTTTGCAATAACTTGGCTACACATAGTAATCTTTTTCTCTGTTTTTTGTCTTTTTGTTTTATTATTGCAATTGCTCTTTCATTTTCACATCACTATTTGATCTTTTCTGTGGTTTTACATATTTTTATAATGATATTGCTGTGGGGAATGAATTAGGGTTTTGGGACAGATTTGTATAGAGGGTTTAGGGTTTAGGGATGCATATGAGAGGGATTAGGGTTTTAGGTGTAGGGAATGGGGAATTGAGATTCATTCTTTGCAAATGAGATGAGATTGAGACACATGATGACAGGTGTAAATCTAATAGGAGTAATGGAGGGAATAAAAAGGAATTAAAAACCTTGAAATCAAACATAACCCTAGCAAAATTGCCTACAAGAACAAGCAATCACTTAACCTATTTCTCTTCATAATTTTGATGATAAAAATGCACAAACACAAGCTCATCATCCTTATTTTCAACATTCAAAACATTTGAGAGGCCTACCTCGAGCAATTTACAAGTCACAAGGCAATTTGAGTGAGTTTGGGCCGGTTCTGCAAGTTACAGCTCGAGTGGTTGCGCGCAGGGTTGGAGTGGTCGCGCGAGTGTAAAATTTGCATTGCGGAGGAGGGCTCGAGTGGTCGCCCACCGCCCAGGTGGTCGCGCACCCTGCCCGAGTGGTCGCGCACCAGAGAAACTCTCCAATTTCACTGTAATTCGACCTCCTTCACTATTTTCGCCCTCTTTCTCCTCTTTGTTAGCTCATAGAGGCATAATGAAATGTTTAGAGGGAAATTTAGCTCTTGTAGGTTGAATTTGAAAAAATTAAATCACAAAACCCACTCTCTAATGTTCTATTTTGGCATTCACTTTTAACACTGCTTTTTGAGTTGCTTTGTCCTGAATTTAGCTTTTGAGGCGCTTTAACTTCATTCTTTTTGCAGGTTGACCATCTGATGGAGTCTGGCGAGGAGACCAAGGTTATTGCCGGCATTTTGAAGACTTTTGAAATTTTCCTTATTTTTTACAAATATTACATGACCTTGGGTTTAAAAACAGGGTTTTTAAATCCAAGGTATAAATGATCTGTACCTGATGAAAAATATCAATGGAACATATGTACATACCTCCTTTTGGCTTGCTGAGCACTCATGGACCTTTGACTCATGCCCTTGCAGTGATTTTTGACCAAAACCCTAGACCTAAGACTTGGGACCTCAAGACAAAACAAAACAAGTATGACCCAACCTCATTATGATATGACCTGATCCAGCAAAGCCAAGAAGGGAACAAGGACCAGCTCCTCCATCAGTTTTATGGCATGCCTAACGGGATGCAAAACTGACACTGATGAGACACCTACCTATGCATATGCAAAGAGCTTTTGATCACCGATGGAGGGCTCAAGACCGACACTAACATTGGCTCCAATGGGGATGGTAGCTCCTTGGAGGCGCCAAGAACCTTAGACCTCTGGGACAGCAGACCAGTGCTTGCAACCATTGGGCGATGGAGTCATTATTTACACCTTTGACACAAAACTTTGACACATTTATTGAATGAAAACTTGACTGAAAACTGACTGAAAACTGACTGAAGCTTGACTCAAACCGACTCGATGGCAAACTGAAATAACTTGAAAAACTCACTCAATAGACCAAACACAAATGACTCATGACTGACTTAACTAAAACAAGAGAAGGGCAACAGTCCATCAAGATTTGAAATCATGATGACAACCACCGATGTTTCTTACAAGACTATATACATCAAACTATATCAAAATGCCAATGCAACCAATCAAGCAGATGCCTTCTTGATTGATTCTCCTGATTAGATCTTCTGGTCAACAATACAAACCTATCACTGGGCATCCAAAAACATAGCTGACCATGACCTCCTTCATCACTGAACACTGCAATAAACACTATCACTGCTGGCTGCAACAAACTTGCTAGAGGATCGTGAAAAACGTGAAGATTTGCCACTGCCACCTCCTGCTGAAAGAACAAGGTATCCTTTGTTTCAATTTCTGATTTGCCTTCCTCATGTGCTTCTGTAAAAGTATGTTCACGGGCTTCAAAAAATTCTGAACAAGTAGATGAGCAGATCTCTTCTTGGAAAAATATTTCAGCACATGAAACATATGAAGAATCTGAAAGGTAATCATGTATGTTTTGTTATTCTGTGGTGTGAATGTGCTGTAGGTCATTTGTATATGATATGACAGCCGGATTATCATCTTTGTGAAGGAAAACATTATCTGTTTGCTGATCTACAAGACAATCATCTTCTTCAACAGAGGAAGAAGTTTCCCCAACACTTTCCTGACTATGTGTGCATTGCAAATCTGTTGTAGCTTGGGCTGTAACAAGACCTTTCAAGAGCTGATCTATCTCCTCTTCAGACAAAGGAGATAATGCCTTTTGTTTTCTTCTGCTTAAACAGTAATTATCTTCATATGATAGGGCACTCAAACCATCATTTATTACTGAGCTATTGAAAGGAGATTCATCACTTACTTGCACAAAGATCTCACCTTGCTGTTCATGAACATCTGAATCCAAAACTCTGTCTATGATCTCAACAGCAGAGCTCTCTTTGATGGGCTTCAGCACAAGATATTCCTGGTCATCATGATCTGAATGTTGATCTGAAATAGCTGTCCTAACATTATCACATTCCGCAATCAGCACTGGACTTACTTGCATGCTACTGTCTTCTATGGGCAGATCTGAAACAAGCTCTTCTCTTTCATCAATTACAGCCATATGACCATCTTTATCCTGCTGATCTTGACAAGTATCCTCTAAGATTTCTGTGTGCTGCTTAAATGGATTCTCATACAGGGCTTCCATGATCTCTTCATCCATGAAATTATCATCTTCATAAAACTTCTCAAGGCTTTCAATAAAACTATGGGCATGCTTGCAACAGTCTTGAACTAAATTCAATGATGGATAAGAGTCCTTATATCTTTCAATGAACATAGCATGAAAATCCTTTAAACAGTAAATACAAGCAGGCGGCAAACTTTCATACCATGATTGGGCTGCACCTTCCAGAGTGGCCAAGAATATCTTCATCAAGCAATCTTCAGGAAAATCAACCTTCAACTTGCGAATATGCATATGAAATCTAACTGGATGAAGAGCAGCATCCTTCTTACCATCATCATTAAATGTAGGCAAATTCCTTGACCAATCTACCTTCGGAATTTTATTTGGAAAACCGGGGATGTGATCTCGGCTCAAGGGAGCATATCTTCTTGCAATCTGATCCATCTTGAAAATCTCAAAGCTACTGATCTCTCTGCAGTGAAGTCACCATGAAGCACAGGTCTCTGTTTTCAGTGAAGGAGTCACCAGTGAATGATTTCAGCCTTTCAAGTGTCTAATCGTTGTCCACTATCAACAATCAGATATGAACTTGATACATGTACTGGGGTAAAATGAAAATGAAGTGGTCGTATTCACAAGCTCACGGAGATTGACTGAAGCAGCGTTTATCTACTAACGCTGATGTAAAACAAGAGCGTGTTCAAAGGCTACCTGGCGTAACTTCAGGCTCCGTCTAAGACTTGCGAAACACACACATCAACACACAAACAAGTTTTTTCTCCCCAGTATGGTCGCCACTATGTTAGCACTTGAAAATTCACCTAGGCTGAGATAGACAAATCTCAAGGCTACATCAAACCATTACACGTCGTAGCTAGCCCTACGAGGAAGGAGAAGGCTCTCTCCGGTCAGACTCAAGGTATTTTCTCAATGGGGTGAGCTGACCAATTAGGATCAAAGATATTAGGCTAGTAAACTGATGAGGAGGGTTGATTTAAAGTTTTTGGGGTTTTTGGTGGCAATTGGAGGGAGTGCAATTCAGGGTGTGGGGATTGAGCTCAGTTTTTGCAGGTGGGTCTTTGGGGCAAGGAAGGAGTTTGTGCTGATGCCTTAAGCTAAGATGGATGATTAAGGAAGAAAGAGAGGGAGCTAAATAGGGCAAACAATGACTTTGAATCCTCTTTAGACAGTGGAAAACATAAATATTAAACAAAATTGAAAGCTGAGCATGGCATGCATGAATTCAAACTTTATCACTTCTTTTGTTTAATTAGCAGCAATAGAATAAGAGATGGAACACATAAACACACTTACAATGAGAAGTAGGAATCACACCATCAACACAATAATCCACAAGAATCCACAATGATGTCTGCAAAACCCTGGCCTTCCTTTTCCTCAAATTGCAGAGATACAAGTAAAATATACAATAGAGCTTCTCCCTCAAGAGTCCAACCATGAAAATGAGTAAGAGAAGGCATAATATAGATCATCTAATTCCTTTGCCCACCTCTAGGGGTCGAGCTCAGCTTCCTAGGAGCAGTTTGAACTAATTCTAAACTAAGCACTAGATAATAGGCAGTCAAAACAACTTGCCTCTAAAACTTAGGTAACCCATCCATGCATTTAATATTCACTATTTACATCAAGGAAAATTCTAGAAGGGTTAAAGGAGAGTAAATGTATGCATGTGCCATGAAAATTATCCAAAAATCCATTATTTACAAGCATTAAAAGTCAACCATAGTAAAAACTGAGTTTTGCAGGCCGAAATGGTCAAACTGGCAAAATTTCCCTGAGTGGTCGCGCCCCTGCCTTGGAGTGGTCACGCGCATTGGCAGCTGTGTTTGAGGGCCTTCCTGGTGTCCAAATCAGGTGCAAGATAGCTCATTGGAAGGGTATGTGAGTCTACTTTCCAACCTAACTAGAATCTCTGAATTTGGAGTTGATTTGACCCCTCAAAAGTCATTTCTCCCAAGACAGCTTTCTGCAACTCAAAAAGTGGGCAGAAAGTCAAAATTTGCATGTATTTTGAGCTTTTGGAGGCCCAAATCTCCATAAAAACTTCACCCCATGCATAGGCAAGTGTATTTTTGCATGAAAATTCCAAAAATGCAAAGTTTTTCTCATTCTGAGTTGTCCCCCCGAGTGGTCGCGCGCGGGGTGAGACCACTCCAACGGCCAAAACCTGTAAATTTCTCAAAAATGCCCAAAATGCCTCAAAACTCTCAAAATTTCTTGGGTTTGTTGCTAGGAGGAGGCTAATGAGTATCATGGTGAGTGAGAGAGGCCTCAGCCAAAATATGGAGTGGGTTGGTCTTCTTCCTCCTCTTGCGGTCCTCGGACAACTTCCTTTGGAGTATCTTCATTTTCGCCTTGCAAACATGCATTCTCGCCCAATAATGATTTTTCATGTTCCGTAGCAGCCTCTTGTCCTGGTTGGCTTTCTCCAACAGTCTCTCCAAGCGAGCATTTGCCTGAATGAGCAAAGACTCCCGGTCAGCAGGCAATGGGTCCCCAGGCCTCCTACGGTTCAAGCCTCTATTACCGCGGATCCTCCATAGCTCATCTAGTTCTTTCTCCGCCTCTATTTGTCTGTTGCGCTGCTCCAGATAAGTGATGGTCCATTGAGCCATTTTGAGCTTCTGCTGCAACACGAGGTTCTCCTCCTCTCTCTGTCTGATAAGCTCATAAAAATCTGAAGAAGGAGAATGAGCATCAAGGTCAATGAAATCATGACGTGTATCGCCAGCTCTCTCATCCTCAACCATGGGCTGCTTGCCCTCCCGTACTGCCTCTGCTGATGAAGAATGCGAGGCCCCTTCCACCTGGTGTGGAGATAACACTCGTTGATCTGAAGAAGATGACGAGACCCCTTCCACCTGCTGTGGAGAAAATACTCGTCGAGCTGCTGCAAATAAGGTCCTATGACCACTCTGATAGGTGACCCGAGGTGAAGAAGCCACATGTCTCGGAACAATAATCTCAGGTTGGTGTGATGGACCTCCCGCCTCATGAATGACCTCTGGCTCTGGCTGTGGCTGTGGTGGCACTGTAAAAACCTCATGAGAAATGAAGTCTGCCCATGGAATGCCCTGCTGACTCAACTGATGGGAAACAATGAGCTGAATGAGACCATGATGGCACAAACTCCTGTGCTGCTGAGCTGGGGACTGCCTCTGAAACACGGACACCATCCTCTGAATGTCCTGGAAGAAGTAAACCGGGATGTTCATCATCCTCACTTGGGTAAAGTGCATCAACAGGCGAATGTGACAAGCAAAGACTCGTGAAAACCTTCCCTCACATGTGAAGTAATGCATGATAAGCCGCATGATCGGAGCATACTCCTCTCGGAGGAATCTGAAAGGAAAGTTCCCTGACAAGTGATGTACGAATGCTGGCCTAACATATGGCTCAAAATAAACAAAATCCAGCCATTTGCGCTTTGGCCACACCTCACCCACATTGGGTATCCCAGTAGCCTCTGAAATCATCTCAGGAGAAAACACAAAATTCACCCCTGCAAGAGTAACCTGCCCATCATGAAGGCGCAAAACAAATAGCCGGGCCAACTCCCTGTGGTGCTGAATCTGGGCAAGCCTCTCGCAAAACTGGAAACATGACATGTACTGGAAACAAGTCACTGCCAATGGGCAAGCCTGTAATTCTGCTAAAGATGTGGGCTCTTCTCTCCTATGATGACCACCTTTGCCACCCCTACGAGGCCTCTGCTGTGTCTCAACCTCCGTAGAAGAAGACCGGTCATCACCTTGCTCATTAGTTTCAGTGTTTGACATGGTGTTATTGAGCAAGGCGGAGAAAATAGGCAAAGTTGACTGCTGCCTTGCCTGCAAAATGCTGAGAAGTATGCTGTTTTCAAGGGGAAAAACCATGAGGGAAATGCTAGGGGAGGGATTTTATCATAAGGAATGGGAAAATATATAAAAACAGGGAACTTTTAAGGAATAATTCACACAATGTCAAACATGTTATCCTATCTCTCATCATTGGGAAATCATTTGCAAAGACATATCTTTATTAGGGAAAACATGTAATAGGGTCACCAAGGGAAAGGACAATACAATTTTCAACAGGGGGTAAAGGATAGCATGATTACAGAGGTATAGGGCAACAATGATAACTAGCATCAACAACTTGCTTTTTAATTATGTCCTTTGACTGTACATTTTGAAGCATACTCTGTTTTTCCAAGGAACTGATATGCTTTTGATGCTAAGGGGCAATAAGGGATTAATTTGAATTTGTCATAAGGGGAGGGGAAAGGCTTTATTTGACAGATTCAAAGAGAAAGGAGATGTATTGCATCTACGGGAATAGAAGGAAAAAAGATACATAGGTTTGGGTCTGAAAACACAGCAATCTTCCTTTACAAACAGTATTTCAAGGCAACCTGTCCTTTAACAAATAGGTACAGCTGTATTTACTTTGTTTTTGTTATGAATAACAGCCTCCTTTTCACTGTTTTTATGAGGACTATACACAACAATAAGTTTCTTTTGTCTTTGCAATAACTTGGCTACACATAGTAATCTTTTTCTCTGTTTTTTGTCTTTTTGTTTTATTATTGCAATTGCTCTTTCATTTTCACATCACTATTTGATCTTTGTTGTGGTTTTACATATTTTTATAATGATATTGCTGTGGGGAATGAATTAGGGTTTTGGGACAGATTTGTATAGAGGGTTTAGGGTTTAGGGATGCATATGAGAGGGATTAGGGTTTTAGGTGTAGGGAATGGGGAATTGAGATTCATTCTTTGCAAATGAGATGAGATTGAGACACATGATGACAAGTGTAAATCTAATAGGAGTAATGGAGGGAATAAAAAGGAATTAAAAACCTTGAAATCAAACATAACCCTAGCAAAATTGCCTACAAGAACAAGCAATCACTTAACCTATTTCTCTTCATAATTTTGATGATAAAAATGCACAAACACAAGCTCATCATCCTTATTTTCAACATTCAAAACATTTGAGAGGCCTTCCTCGAGCAATTTACAAGTCACAAGGCAATTTGAGTGAGTTTGGGCCGGTTCTGCAAGTTACAGCTCGAGTGGTCCCGCGCAGGGTTGGAGTGGTCGCGCGCAGGTCGAGTGGTCGTGCGAGTGTAAAATTTGCACTGCGGAGGAGGGCTCGAGTGGTCGTGCACCGCCCAGGTGGTCGCGCACCCTGCCCGAGTGGTCGCGCACCAGAGAAACTCTCCAATTTCACTGCAATTCGACCTCCTTCACTATTTTCGCCCTCTTGCTCCTCTTTGTTAGCTCATAGAGGCATAATGAAATGTTTAGAGGGAAATTTAGCTCTTGTAGGTTGAATTTGAAAAAATTAAATCACAAAACCCACTCTGTAATGTTCTATTTTGGCATTCACTCTCAACACTGCTTTTTGAGTTGTTTTGTCCTGAATTTAGCTTTTGAGGCGCTTTAACTTCATTCTTTTTGCAGGTTGACCATCTGATGGAGTCTGGCGAGGAGACCAGGGTTATTGCCGGCATTTTGAAGACTTTTGAAATTTTCCTTATTTTTTACAAATATTACATGACCTTGGGTTTAAAAACAGGGTTTTTAAATCCAAGGTATAAATGATCTGTACCTGATGAAAAATATCAATGGAACATATGTACATACCTCCTTCTGGCTTGCTAAGCACTCATGGACCTTTGACTCATGCCCTTGCAGTGATTTTTTACCAAAACCCTAGACCTAAGACTTGGGACGTCAAGACAAAACAAAACAAGTATGACCCAACCTCATTATGATATGACCTGATCTAGCAAAGCCAAGAAGGGAACAAGGACCAGCTCCTCCATCAGTTTTATGGCATGCCTAATAGGATGCAAAACTGACACTGATGAGACACCTACCTATGCATATGCAAAGAGCTTTTGATCACCGATGGAGGGCTCAAGACCGACACTAACAGTTTCCTAGATAATGGGTTATGTGAGACTAGCCAATTTTGTTGTTTTCGTTCATGGTTAGTTATCAGTGTTCTTCAAAGCTTCATGTGGCATTCATAAAGGTTGTCCCTTATTGCATTTTCTTCTTTTACTCATCATTAAAGGTTTGAGAAAATTAGTTATGGAGGAAAAATCGTAGGGTAGAACTAAAGGAGTACAGTTTGGCCAGGAGATGGTGGTAACTGAAAATTTATTTGTAGATGATGTTTTATTCATTGACTTAAGGACAGTTGAGGAATGGCGAAGCTTCAAAGGTATTTTCTATTATTTTTGTGAAATGACGGGCATGGAGGTCAACTTCAACAAATCATGTTGTTTCAACAACAACTTAGATGAAGCCCAAAATAATTTGATCCAAGAAATATTTCGCTTGAGGTTTGGTTCTTTAAATGATGGATTTAAATGTATTGAATTTTTCTTAAAGCATAATAATTATCGAACTAGAGATTGGTCCTCGCTTGTTAAAAATGTGGAAAAGAACATTCGTCATTGGTCCAATTGATGGCTTTCATTGGGTGATCATTTGATCTTTAATCAAACCAGTCTTGGAAGGAATCATGGTCTTCTTTTTGGCTTTAGAAAAAATTACTAAATGTATTTTAGGTGCTATAAAAAAGTATGTATTCATTTTCTTTGGAATCACAAGAATAATGGAGGAGGAATGGATCTAGTGTCTTGGAATAATATGTCACTTCCTATCTTTGTGGGTTGGGTCTTACTTAATATGGAGAAATTTTGAACACATATTATAGACAAAACCATTTGGTGTATGCCTTCTCATAATAATCTGTGGAGTCTTGTAATGAAGGTGAATTTTTTTATATCTATGTCGATTATAGATTGGCTCAAACAAGAGCCTAAAGTGACTAGGGGAGATTCTATGGTTTGTAGGAATTTCGTAAGTGGCTTGCAAGCTTTGGAGAAATGGATTTTGTGGAATATTCAGAATTAGGATAAAGTTCTTCTTGGTCCTAGCCCATGGATTTGATGTAATAGTCGTCATATAGTCTTGATACGGTCGTGGAGTTTTAAATCATTTAGGTTGTATTACTACCATTGAAGTTGGTAGGGGGTTGATGTAGCTTTAGATAGTCAAGAGTGGCTTTCAGATAAATATTAGGCCTTTCTCATGTTAATGTAGGAGAATGGATCTCTTTTGTATTTAATTTAGTTAATTTTGGTATTTTAATTAACTAGGCGAATGCTCTACACATAAAAAAAGTGGAATATCAAGGCTTTGGATATGCTACACTAATTCAGGATAGTGGCACATATTAGTATGGAAGGGACAAGCCCCCCTAAATATAGGTTGGTCATTTGATTGTTGTTGGAAGGAAAAAATTTGACTTCGGATATTCTTGTCAAGCAAGGATGGGTAGGCCATGGATTTTGTGTTCTATGTCAAATGAATGAGGAGTCTATTGCTCCTTTATTTTTTCATTGTCATTTTTTAATATTTGTGATAAAAATAGAAACAAGAAATGTTAATAAAAACATCCAGAAAATCCTAATTTAAATTGTCCTTGAATTAAATTAGGAATTAAATTGTAATTCTATTCTCATAGCAACTTGTACAATTTAACTAAGTTAAGTTGACTTAGTTGGCTCAATAAATTCAAGTTGGAAATCTATCTAGAGTCATGTAGAGTCATCCCTAAATTTTAAGGGGCCAAGTTGAGTTATTATTGAGTTGTAATTATTTAATTCAGTTTAACTGAGTTAAATTCAGTTAAACTAGTTCTAACTGCTAGAGGAACTAGTGAGTCGTCAAGTGAATTAAATTGGAATTAATTCACATGCAATGATCAATTAGATAACTAATAAGTCACTCAAAATAGCCCATGCATGTTAGTTCACATAAAGACCCAGATGAGATTGGGGTTCAGGGACAATGTATTATCAATTATATAATTTTCTGAGTTATACAGATGGTGCATTAAATTAGTAGGCCTATGATGGATTTCACAGTTGTGGTGGGGGATTTTCCCAATTAAATATGGTCTAATTCCCTGACAGATTGCAAAAGGAAGTAGAAGCTTGGAAGGCTAGCAATTTGGCTAACTATTGGCCAAAGGCAGTCAGTCAGGAAAAGGATGAAAAATACTTAAGCAAGTTGAGATCAAGGATGAGCAGAGCATATTGTATTCATCCAAGGCTTGCCTAGGAAGTAGAGAGATAGATTATACTTGTGTAGAAATTATTCAGGTTGAACAAGAATTGTATATTCTTTGCAGATATTTTGGTTGATTCAATGCAGATAGTCAAGTTTTTGAGTAGTTGTGTTCCCTAGAAAAATATTGTGTTATGTGCAATTCAAATTCTTCCTTTTGTGTTTATTTCTTTCATCGATCAATTTTGGTTTCCACAGAAGAGTAGAGTATATTATTATCTTTTGTTTTAGCATACCACATAGGTTGTTCAATCTACAAATAGAAATCTACATGGCATCGGTGTTAAATTCACAATAGAAGAGAAGAATTCAAGTTTGTCCTTGCAGATTGATGGAGGTCTAGTTCAAGGCAAATCCAAAAGACCCTATGTGAAGACTTCTTAGTGGAGCTAGAAGGCTTCTAGTGGTAAGATTAGTGAGGAGACTTTTAGTGACACAAAAGGAGTTGTGATCATTGATATTGGCAGATTGAGAAGAATATTTTTTTTGGTTGGAGAGTTTACAGAGTAGATCTAGATTTTTTTGTTCAAATTTTTCAAATAAAAAACAAATAGAAGATTTGGATTCCTTTCAGAAAAATACCAAGTTCAAAAACAAAAATTGATCGAATCGGAGTTGGGATGAGGGAGATATTGCCGATTTAAAATCAATTCTTTTTTTGGGAAAATTTTGTGATGGTGGGATAGTTAAAGTGTGGATCTAAGTTTCTATAGTGCCCTGGCGATATGATATTTAGAAAAGGGATGGTTTTCCTTAGAGACATTGCCACGGGACATATGAAACATATCGGTGTGTGAATTATGAACTTGTATGCTCTCAAGGTCAAAGATGCATGAAAAGCTTTGAGGAGCAAGGCAAAGGTTAGAGACATGGTGGTTGAGAGCAAGCATAAAGTACCTCGCAACATGCAGCCTCAAAAAGTTGTGGAGCAGCCACAATTAGAGAAGCGGAGAGGAGACTGAATGGAGGCATCCACTCAAGCAGAGATCTCCAGTAGGTCAAAATTTCGAGCCAAGTGGGAAGAGGGAGCACATGTGGTCATACCTCCAAGTGAGAGGTGGGGCGATGTGAAGTAATACTCCCAAGAGTGTAGAAAGTTGGCTAGGGTCCATTGAGATGTATTGTCTCATGGATTATTACCTTGCTATGGGAGCCCACAATACATAGTAGATGGATGGATTAGTGGAAATTTATGCAGTCATATGTTAGAGTGACAACGGTAGAGACTAGCAATAGTTATATACTAGGGAGCACAGAGTAGAGTTGGAAGAAGTGTAGACGGCACAATGCAGAGTTAGAAAAAATGCAAAGTTTTCAATAGACAATGCAATAGCTAGTAGTAGTCTGAGACTTTGGTTATAGATGCATCATACTGATTCAGTTTGTATGCTTTTTCAATTTCAGAAGTTGCAATAGCAACATCAACAGTGATAAGTGTTGCATGCAGAATATTCCAAAGGTACTGGATTGGGATATAATTGAATTCCTTTCTTATTGAGAGGGAGTGTTGAAAATAGCAACAAGAAATGTTAAAAATAGCATCAATAAAATCCTAATTTAATTCTTCCTTCAATTAAGTTAGGCATTTAATGGTAATTCTATTCTCATAATAGCTTCTAGCAGTTAACTAACCTAAGTTGACTTAGTTGGCTCATTAAATTCGAGTTAGAAGTCTATATAGTGTCACGTAGAGTGATCCCTAAATTTTACGGGCCTGGTTGAGTTATTATTGAGTTGTATTTATTTAATTTAGTTTAAGTGAGTTAAATTTATTTAAACTAGTTCTAACTGTTGGAGGAACTAGTGAGTAGTCAAATGAATTAAATTGGATTTAATTCACATGCAGTGATCAATTAGATAACTTATAAATCACTCAAAACAACTCATGCATGTCAGTTCAAATAAAGACCCAGTTGATATTAGAGTTCAAGGACAATGTACAATCAATTGTATAATTTTTCGAGTTTTACATATGGTGCATGCAATGAGTAGAAGGTCTATGATGGATTGTGTAGATGTGATGAGGGATTTGTCCAATTAAAATGGGCTAATTCAATTAGGGATTGCACAAGGAAGTAGGAGCTTGGAAGGGTAGGAATTTGGATAAGTATTGGCCAAAGGAAGCCAGTCAAGAAGAGGATAGAAAATACTTGTGGAGGTTGAGCTCAAGGTTGAGCAGAGCATATTGTATTCATCCAAGACTTTCCTAGGAAGCAGAGAGATAGACTGTACTTGTGAAGAAATTATTTTATTTTAACAATCATTGTATTTTCTTCTTTGATCTTCTTGATAATACAATATAGATAGTCAGGGTTTTGAGCAGTTTTTTTCCCTAGAAAAATATTATGTTATGTGCGATTGAAAGTTTTCCTTTTTTGCTTAGTGTTTTCATCGATCAATTTTGGTTTCTGCTGAAGAGTAGAGTAGATTCTTGTCATTTGTTTTAGCATATCACATAAGGTGTTGAATCTACAAGTAGAAATCTACAATTTGTTTGGAAGGAAATTTCTCTTGTTTTAACCTTGATGCCTCATGGAATGGTAGCTTGGTTGAAGAGTGTTTATGTACTTGGAATCAAATGTTCATTTCCTCTTCCCTTAAATTCCTTTTGATCATTGTATTATGGGGAATTTGCCTAGGGAAAAATCGTTTTGTATTTGATGACTATATGGTATTATCTGAAGTTATTGCACATAATTAAACGTCACCTTATGTTGAGAAATTGAACCAACTAAAAGGGTAGAAGATTAGGCTTATGAGAGATGTAGGGTTGTTGACTATTATAGTATGGTAATTCTTTGATCCATCCAATAGCATGATTGTGGTGCATGTATAGTCATTTTCTTCTCCCAAAATTTGATGATTAAATGAAAACTAGGTATTGGTCAAGGCACAAATCTTATAGTTGAACTCATTTATATGTGGTGTACCATGGCGATTCTAGTTTGGAAGAAGATAAAAGTATTCAAAATATATGGGCATTCAAAATTACTTATGGATTGGTTCAATGGAAGACTTGACTTAATAGTCCTTCATTTATAATCATGCCAAAGGAAAATTCACCCACTACAACAGAAATATGATGATGTTCAAGTGATTCATACATACATCGAAACTAATTTCATGGTTGGTATTTTACGAAAAGAAGATCTTCTATTAGATGTTGGGATACTTTCATGTCAGAGGTGTGGAATAATAATGTTTGTCTTCTTTGTGCTTCAATTTATTTCATCCTATTCAAATAGGATTTAATTAGGTTTCAGTAGATTATTATGTTTAAGAGACATCTATTCTCAACCCTTTTTTAAGTTCTCATGTATGAAACTATGCAATCAATTTTTTATTTTTTTTTATGTCCTATAAAATATGAAAAATATGTGTATTTTTTTTAAATAATTTTATATTTTATGTTGCAATGGTAAAAAACATTACATATATTCTTCTTCTATCGCTATATTTGAATAATATTCTCCTTTTTTCGTATTTATTAGGTCAAAACTAAGCAGAGTGCACTTCTAGCAACCGTTATACAATTGAATTTTATTTTGCATAAAATGTATAACCCCAAGCATATGGATCTTACATTGGTTGACTCAACAACTAAATTTCCTAGAAAATCATATGAAGTAGATATTAATGAGTAACTCTATGTGTTACAATACATTGTAACTCTGCAAAATTATTAGTGATATGAAAGTTTAACTACTAGATTATTCTACAATATTTGAAGATGTTGTTACCCATTCCTACAAGAGATTTACGGGCTATGGAAATCATGTGTTGTGTTGATTTTAACTGGTACTTCAATACCACTAGATATGATTTTGTTATAATTTATGAGTAGTAGTAACATGTATGGAGAAGCTTTATTTATGGAATTTCCAGTTTTAATTTTCTATTTAGTTTTTATACTGTGTGCGTTTTCTATATGAGAGGGCGATGAAGAACAAAATATCTTGGTAAGTTAGGTGAACATAAATTACAACAACTTTAAGACAGTAAAAAGAAACATTGAATACATAAGTTGAGGGATGGTGGAGAAATGTACTATTTTTCTCTTGGGTTTTGAAAATGAGCACATTCTATTCATGTTGCCATGTTTTATGGATTATTTTTGTTGGAGGAATCCCCACATTTCTATGGAATTTGTAATTTCCACCCTAGAGATCCTACTTATAGGTTTGGAAATTCTACCAAGACTTATGGGTATTGGTATAGTGACAAACCTCTACATGGTATTAGAGCTATAGGGGTCCGAAGAAGGTGCATGAACAACATTTTCATGTTTGAAGATCAAGAGTTGGAAATTGTTGTCATGTACCTTCTCAAACACATTAGTAACAGATTACTGCTACACAATTTTTCACATTTTTGACTAAGGAAGAGGGCCCCACACATTTGAAATAGGGACTTAGAGGCCAAATCGACTTTATTTAGCTGCTAGTGGAATTTGTGGGCCACCCACATAGGAGTTCAAATTAACCTTTCGATATGCTTGGAGGGAAAATCGAATGGGTAGATGGAGGTGCCCACATGAGGCTAAGTGGGGCCAGGGAGTTATAAAGAGAGATCAACTCTCATTTTGTTTTCATTTTTGAATATTTGACAAACAAACTCACTCTTATATGCTTTGCTGCTTAGCAAGTCTACCGATTGTTTAGCCACGAGTCTTCCGCAGGGAAGATTCAACCTCTACTTCAAGGGACCATCCATGCCTGCCCTAGGGAGGTTGTTCCATAGAGATTGCAGAAGTTTCCAACAGCGATTCATAGCTCAGCCAGCCATGCAGAGGAAGCGATTGTGTGTTTTCTGGGCAGCTAGAAATATGTAGAGGTTGATTTAGCCACCAAAGAGGCCGAAAATCAAAAGTCAAAATAAAAGAAATTCCCTTCTGGGTTTTTCTGGGTTTTCTCCAAGGAGTCTAAGGCTAAAAGGATATAGTTTTTTGAACCATTTTTGGAGACTTTCTAGAAGGCTGAAATTCAACAGATTTAGTTGTAGAGTAGATCCTAAGAGGTCGAAAATCCAAAGAAAAAATCAAAGAAATTACCTTCTGGGTTTTTATGGGTTTTGTTCAAGGAGACTATGGCTATAATGAAAAAAAAATCTGGGCAGTTTTTGGGCACTTTCCTGTAGTCTAAAAGTCAATAGATGTAGCTAGAGAGCAGCTCCCAAGAGGCCAAAAATCCAAAGTCAAAATCAGAGAAATTCCCTTCGGGTTTTTCTGGGTTTTGTCCAAGGAGTCTAAGGCTAAAAGGGCATAATTTTTTGGGCAGTTGTTGGGTACTTTCTAGCAGGCTGAAAGTCAGTAGATGTAGTTGGAGAGCAGCTCCCAAGAGGCCAAAAATAGAAGGTGAAAATTAGAAAAATTCCATTTTGTGTTTTTCTTTGTTTTTTCTAAGGAGTCTAAGTTGTAAAGCACTAAATTTTCTGGGCAGTTTTTGGGCACTTTCTAGCGGGTCGAAAGTCAGCAGCTCCCAACAGGCCAAAAATTCAAAGTCAAAATTAGAGAAATTCCATTCTGGGTTATTTTGGGTTTTGTCTAAGGAGTCTAAGGCTAAAAGGAAGAAATTTCTGGACATTTTTTTGGCACTTTCCAGCAGGTCGTAGTCAAGAGATCAACAGTTTACTAGGACAACGCAGAGCATAGTAGAGCTGCAGCTCAACAACCATGTTTCTAGCTATTCTACCACCTGGGTTTGGTCTAACTTGTTCTCGTGACCAGCCCATGTGTACTACTCCATTTATATATTGTACTCATGCCCTCATATTTCATAATATATGGCTCATCAATTCTAGTATTATAATGTTTCATGGGTGTTTGCTAAAAGTTTTTAATTTTCCATTGTTGCATTGTTTATTTAATTGGTTTGTCACTTAAATTCCTATTTAAGAACCTTACAGGGGTATCAAAGCCATAATCTTGGCTTAGCCTATGGTAAATATTGGAATCAAACAACATGGCAGTCACCTGGAATGAGGTGGTGAGGATACAACAAATGATGATTGATGTTGGGAAGAAATTGATTCATTGCTCAGTTGGGAATCTAGACATGATGCAACTGATGTGGAGTTATTTGGGGGAAACTAGAGGGCATACAAATCATTGGTTCATGGAATTCATGTGTCACTCTGTTTTTGGGAATTATGTGAACTAAGGGGTATGCACAAACCAATGGGGATTGAGTGAGATTTTGTAGGGATGATGAAAAGTATTAAGAAAAAAGATGAAAGAATAGTTGAAGGGGCCATGGTTGGCAAAGAGATAGTTGAGCATACACCCATTAATGAGGCGTCATCCATTAACGAGGCATTCGAGGTTGTGAATGATTTCTCAGGTGATAACAGTACACCACAGGTTGGTGAGGTGCTAAAAGATAGCTCCACTATTGTTGAGCCGAGGTATAGAGGCCTTGAGATCTAAGATGAAGTTGCCATACGACAATCATCTACAGCTGATTGGTGAGCATATTATGCATATTTATTCATCTATGGAGGAGTAATCAAAGGCTCATTTCAACCCCGTGATGGAGGAGGATGTGCAACCTTCCCTTGGGCTAGCCATTGATGAGGGGTACCATAAAGGTCATGTGTTTGGTTTTCATCACAATTCACTTTAAAGACCCATTTGTGAGGTTTATAGAATTATCAACCCGCACTTATGCGTTGGATTGAGGAAGGCTGATTTATCTAGACGTACCTGAGGGGGTGGACAGGTTAGCCGAACTGAGTTGAGCATGATACCACATCAGCTTGGAGGGCTTGTTCCTCCCATAGAGGATTACATGTTTGATCTCTCCTTTGCGATTGGATGGTGAGAGGTACTGAGCTGGTACTCGATGGAGTAGGTTAGGCGGTTGAATAAATCCATGGTCACATGTTAGCAAAGACCATGGATTACAAGAGGGACTCGAGGGCAAGACTATTTTTCGGATCTAGGTGGGATTTTCCATCACATCATAGAGCTGGTAGGTGATGGTAATAGCTACGAGATGGGTTTGATGCTTGAGAACACCCACATTTTCAAATCTCCATCAAAGCCTCAGTCAACACTAGTGACAGGATGGTTTGATAGGCGAACAAATAGATTTCATGAGTTGTCTTGACATATTGACGATGCATCGAGTCACAGGGTGACTAGCTTACTCTAGAAAGATTTGGTAGGAGCAAGTGGCATCAACAGGATATCAGATAGGGCATTCCATGGAGAGAGTGCTCTCTTACTAGCATATGGGATGTAGGGACTATTGGGGATAGGCGCAGTAGTGTCATTTCCATTAGCATGTGGGGAGTCAGGCCGCTCAACTCTTTTAGACAAAATGGGGGATGTAACCTGCATCATAAAAGGTGTACTAGGAGAGAGGTTGATACTTTGGCCAATCCAGGATACTGTATGTTACAAGGTGGTATGATAGTAAGAAAAGGTACACAAGACTACACAGATTTAGGTCATAGCATTCAGTGTTATATAGAGGGATGTGACCTGATGCATACTTACCCAATTCTCGGGCATAGCACCCAGTGGCGTGCAGGGCCATGCAGCAAGGAGCTGTGGTCAGCAGAGGAGCATGGAGATAGATGGTGGTATACCATAGCATGTCGGTTTACACTGTGGGGTAGGAGGACTGACTCGTATTGCACTGAGGATGTGTGGGGAGTGACAGGTGCAATGCCACAGGTAAAACACATGAGGGTACATGATGGTATAGTTGTAGTTGGCGGTATCGAATGGTGTAAAGGGATAGGTTGTGGCATAAAGTGGCATTTCATGGAGTGTGGTGGTATGTAGTGACACATGATGTTCTTCAATGAGCTCTTGGAGCTTTGCCTCTAGCAAGAATTATGGACAGGAATAATAGGTGTACGATTGGACGCAACTCACCTAGGATCGATGAGGACATTGTCGAGCATTTGGGGACACCATGTTTAGTGGAGGCAGGGCCTCGAGGGAGTTATCAACAGATATGAGGCAGAGAGATGGTCATCTGTAGGATTACTCTTGAGCATTCTGGCAGATTCTTGATGATACACTTTGGGACATACTCACCCATCATCCTCCATTGTTGCTTACAATTGCAGAGAGTTTGGTTGATTCACTTTGACACCCTGCATTCAGGCAGTAGGGCATGGGGGACTCAGCATAGGCACTGGGATGAGACACCATGTGTCATGGGCCGATAGGAGACTCTCCAGTTGAGACACTTGGTAGGTTCACGGGTTGATGGTTACAAACTTAGGGATGTCATGGTTGATTGTCGAGGTAGCATATGTTCCACCCCTAGGTTCACACTTGGGGAGGTGACCGTGAGGGAGTTACATGGTGCTTTTTCAATTCAACAACTTGAGACATTAGGGGAGTATGAGGTGCAAACGAGAGTAGTCCTTGTTGGTAGGATGATGCCTAGGCTTATGGCAGTATTTGAGCACATCATCAGGAGTTGGGATAGCAGATCTCGTTGTGTGATTTGGTAGGCACGCAAAAACTGGATATTTGCAACACGGGTTCTTGATGCTCAGTGCCTACCTATTGGATACCTACAAGAGGCAGAGACAGGGCATAAAGGGGTCCAAACAACTAGCATCATATCACTATGATAGACAAAGAGGATTGGGGTTTGTGGACCTCCAGTATGGTTATGGGGTCTAGGGGTCCTTTGCATTGGTGGGATACTCCACTCCTTAGTGAGCATGGTTGGGATAACAAGCGGGTTGATTCATTCATAGGAAAACACATGGGTGATCATCGAAGTCCTCACTATAGGACAAGCCAAATTGTTCCTCAGGATTTGGGCTGGCCATGGAGTGATAGGTGCTGACACTGTTGAGTAACTATGGCAAGATTGGCCTAGCCTCGATCATCACATAGATTATGGCCGAGAGTTATGGGAGCGGAGGTTTTGGTATGAGCATGCTAAGCAGTCATTCATGAACAAAGTGTCACGATGTTAGCAGGATAGGTTCCTTCTGTGATGGGCAGGGTATTTTGGCATAACAGGGCTAAGTAGTTTGACTACCCATAGACGTGAGGTGGTTTCTATAGGGGAGGGTCATGCAGATATTCCATTTGGTTTTAGTGGTTCACTAATGGTGTGAGGAACTTCACCGGTGTGGCAGGGTGATCGACAAGAGGAGATTAGGTGAGGCTCAGGTAGACAAGGGTTAAATTTCATGAGGATTGGATTGCATCTTCAGAAGTTTAATCTTGTAGTGCATGAGATGGACTATTTGGTAGAGCAACATCATGAGGATTTGGGCAGAGTTTTACATCGTCACGATGCTCTGCTTATTGATGATAGACACAAGGTTTCTAATGCCCATATCTGGTAGGATAGTGAGTGGAGCAAGGGGGGCTTCACGTTGATCAGGTTGGCTTGGGATCCTAATATCGAGGGACTCCTTCACTATAGGATAGTAAAATGATCAGGGATGATAAAACGGCACATTTGGTACCTTGGTGAATTTTGAAATGAAAGTGGGGGTCCATAGTCAGAAAGGGAATTTGGTTAGGCATTTCTTGAGGACAACTGATGTTTGGTGCATTGGAAGAACATGCCAGATGGGAGGGTGAGCATATTTTGGAGCTCCCATATTTGAGGTTACTTGAGGGCAAGCAAGATTTGGGAGGGGAGGGCTATCATTTCCCTTCTCAAACACATTAGTAACAGGGTGTTGTTACACAATTTTCCACATTTTTTACTAAGGAAGAAGGCCCCACACTTTCTTCTTAGGGACTTAGTGGCCAAATCGACTTTATTGAGAAGCTAGTGGAATGTGGGGGCCACCCACATAAGAGTTTGAATTAATCATTCGATATACTTGGAGGGAAAATCGAATGGGTGGAAGGAGGGGCCCACATGAGGCTAAGGGGGCTCAAGGAGTTATAAAGAGAGATCAACTCTGAATTTGTTTTCATTTTTGAATATTTGACAAACAAACTCACTCTTGTACACTCTACTGCTTAGCGAGTCTACCAGTTGTTTAGCCATGAGTCTTCCGCAGGGAAGATTCAACCTCTAATTCGAGGGACCATCCATGCCGGCCCTAGGGAGGATATTCCCAAGAGATTGCAGGAGTATTCAGTAGCAATTCAAAGTTCATCCAGCCACACAGAGGATGGGACTGCATGTTTTCTAGGTAGCTAGAAATACGTAGAGGTAGATTTAGCCACCAAAGAGGCTGAAAATCCAAAATCAAAATCAAAGAAATTCCCTTCTAGGTTCCTCTAGGCTTTGTCCAAGGAGTCTATGAATAAAAGGGAATAATATTCTGAGTAGTTTTTGGGCACTTTCCAGTAGGCCAAAAGTCATAAGATGTAGTTGGAGTGCAACTCCTAAGAGGCTGAAAATCCAAAGTCAAAATCAGAGAAATTCGCTTCTGGTTTTTTCTGGGTTTTGTCCAAGGACTCTAAAGCTAAAATGGAAAAAGTTTCTAATATGTTTTTGGGCACTTTCCTATAGGACGAAATTCAATAGATGTAGTAGGAGAGCAGCTCCAAAGAGGCTAAAAATCCAAAGTCCAAATCAGAGAAATTCCCTTCTGATTTTTCTTCTGGGATTTTTCCAAGGAGTCTAAGGCTTAAAGGGCATAATTTTTTGGGCAGATTTTGGGCACTTTCCAGTAGGCCGAAAGTCAGCAGATGTAGCCAAAGAGTAGCTCCCAAGAGGCCGAAAATCCAAAGTCAAAATCAAAGAAATTCCCTTCTGTGTTTTTTTGGGTTTTGTTCAAGGAGTCTAAGGCCAAAAGGGAAAAAACATTTGGGCAGTTTTTTGGACTTTCCAGCAGGACGAAGTTAGTAGATAAGTAGTTTACTAAGACATTGCAAACCATAGTAGAGTAGGAGCTCAACATCCATCTTTACGGCTATTGTACCACCTGGGTTTGGTCTAGCTTGTCCTTGTGACAAGCCCATGTGCACTACTCCATTTATATATTGTACTCATGCCCTCATATTTCATAATATATGGCTCAACAGCTATAGTATTACAATGTTTCATTGGTGATTGCTAAAAGTTTTTAATTTTCCACTATTGCACTAATTGTTTAATTGGTTTATCACTTAAATTCATTTTTATGAACCTTACAATTGCTCGGATATTTGATTTCGAGATCATAAATTATATTGGAGAATTGTCGCAATTGTTGCTATAGCTACAAGGTGAAAGAATGGAGCTCCCATATTCAATTATTCTTACTTCATATAATTACTTCCAATGGAATCGTGATATTTTTCTTCACCTCAGAGGAAAAAGCATGTATGAGATGGTTATGAATACAAAAGCTAAACCTAATTCTGCCATTGAAAAATACAAATACTTCAATAGGATGGACGAAGGTTTTCGTCTTCTACTGTTGACCATCTCTATCATTGCATTTCCATGTGGACACATGCACCACTTTAAATGGATTTTGGATAACCTTGCAGAATTTATTTCAAAAGTAGGATGAGATGGAGGCTCATATTCACAAAAATGAGCTAAATTCCTTAGATCCAAACAACTTTGAGAACATTCAAGATCTCTTTACAAAATTCAAATCATTGCTCCTATAATTACAAGATTCCAGGACCGATAAATCCAAACAGGAAGGTTAATTGATCCTTTCTATTTTGTCTAAATTAGGTCTTGAATATGTTGTTTTTCTTTCTACATTTCATACAGTTAGACTTGCAACTAAAGATAAATGGAAAATGCCCAAACTTAATGTATTTATTGAGTCTCTCATTCATGATCAATATAATCTCATCAAGGTGGGTTCATTAAAGTCTTCATAGGCACATGCACTTGCCATGCATGAAGAAGGAAAGTTGAACATGAAACCAAATTAAAAATCCAAAGGCAAATGAAAGGTGAGAGATCTAGATCCAAGAAAGGGATGAAATCGAAAACCTTGTTAGAAAATTATATATTACGGAGCAATGGAACACATAAAATATTGCAGAAATATAAACACAGAAAACGCACAAAACAAGAGAGACACAAATATACGTGGTTCACCCAGTTTGGGCTACGTCCACCCCGAACAGCCAGTCCTTCCTTTCTATTATCCAGCAAAATGAAGAGACACAACCTATAGCAAATCCGCTGTAATATCCTCTGTTTTCTCTCACAGTCTCACCTCTCTGTTTCTCGCTAACAGAATACACCTCTATCACACAGCCTCAAAATACAATACCCTCATACAAAGAGAGGGGTTGCCTTCTAGGGCCAAAAACCCTAAACTAAACATAAGTTCTACCGTAAGATCATCCGCCTAATGAACGGCCCAAACTGATTAGAAATTACTATACTTTTACAAGGCAATTTTACAGCTGATTTTAGCTTCAGGGGCGCTGCCCCCGAAACCCCCCGCCAGGGGGGGCCTCCCAAAGGTCGCAGCAGCCCCCCCTGGACCCCCCCTGCAGCGAATATTTTACGGGTGACGTTGCCGCCCCCATTTCGAATGGGGTCCTATGTGGCGATACCTTTGAATATAGAAGATAATCATGCTCCACACCTAACAAACCTCCAGATGACTCTTCCAACTCCAATGGTAAGAAGGGAAAGAAAGGAAACTCCAAGTGTCCTTATTTTAATAGAGGTTGTCATCATGAATCCTCTTGCATGCATAAGACTATCGATTTTATGCAAAAGAATCTTAACAAAAATAATATTGGTCATCACATTCTAGAAATTGCTAAGAAGAAGGTGAAGGAAAACCCATCAGAAACAAGGTGTAATGGTCATTCTTTGATTTCCCTTCATTATACACCCTAAGAATGTATCATCGATTTACGAGCTTTGCATCATATGGATTCTTTGGAGGAATACTTTTCTTCCCTACATGCATACTCGAGACTTCCTATTCTCATGGGGGGAAATTTTGTAGTTGAAGCTACTAGATAAGGAAGAGTGCAATTCAAAGATGGATGTTTTGAGAATGTCTTGCACATTTCGAGGCTTTCTTTGAATCTTCTTTTAGTGTATCAGATGCCACATATTCGTACTGGAAGGAAAGAAAAATTTACCCCAGATTCAATGAGTATTTATGATATGAAACCAACTTGAAGATTGCATCTCGCAAGGTAAATGATCAATCTCGTCTGTATACATTTTACAATTTTGTTCCTTACTCAGATTCTATTTTTCTACTTATGCCTGCAAATGAAGAAAGTAGGATTTGGCATGAGATAATTGGGTACTCGCATTTCAGATATATGAAACAACTTAGCAAGAAAGCGATGGTTAAAGGATTGTTTGCTATTGAATTTTCAAATGGTGTTTGTAATGGATGTTCTCTTGGAAAGCATCGATAAGAGAAGTTCGAGAAGGGGCACTCATGGAGAGCCCCTTCAACGTTATAGATTGTACACAGTGATCTCATGCATCTATTTTCAGTACCTTCAATGAGGAAAGAAATATGTGTTTGTAATTTATAGATGATTACACGACATTCACTAGTGCTTATTTCCTAAAACTCAAGTCTAAAGTTTTTCAACATCTAAATATTTTCAAAGTGCATGCAAAAAATCAATCTGGAAAGCATATCCTCCACACAGATAATGGGAAGGAATATGTCAAAAAAGATATCTAGAATATTTGTAATGAAGCATGCATACAATTGTAGCATACAGTTCCTTACACTCCACAACAAAATGGGGCGACCGAAACGAAGAATAGATATTTGAAGGAGATGGTCAATTACATGTTTCATGCAAGATCTCTTCCATAAAAATTGTGGGTTGAATTTATCAATTGTTCCTCATACATCCATAATAGATCTCCTCATAAATATGGTACTCGAGAGACACCTTAAGTTAGTCATTTTCACATTTTTGGATCTTGAGGATGGGCCTGCATTCCTAGAGAGGAGAGAATGGATTTGCAGCCTCAGAGAGAGGCATGCATGTTTTTAGGATATTTTGATGAAGTCAAAGAGTACAAATTGCTTGATATCAATATTGAAGATATATTTATTGAAAGGAGTGTAAAGATTGAAAAAGATGTTTTGCATACATCACTAGATCAAACTGTTACAAATTTTCCCTTGCCATTAATTGATGAGTATGAAGATGATAATTTAGATCAAAATTATGATATAGACGAGGATTTTCCTACAACACCTGTTGGACCACTAGTTGTTAAACATCAAGATAATACTTCCTCTTGTAGTTCGAGAGATTCTCGACCACCTTCAACACAAAAATGGTGCAACATGAGTGACCTCTTAAATGGTCTTGCAACTATACCTCAGTTTGAGGAAGATGCAAAAGAACTATTAACTATGGAACGTACCTTCCCATGCATGCATATATGATGCACACATCAAATTGACAAACTTATGCAGAAGCGGGTGGGCATTGTGAATGGGAAGAAGCTATGGACAAGGAATATAAATCTCTCACTGAGAACCACAATTGGGACCTACCTTTTTCTACCTTCCAATCATAAACTTGCTAGGTGAAAGTGGCTTTACTGGACTAAGAAAGCAGCAGGTGGCCAAGTTAGTCATAAAAGGCACAGTTGATGGAAAAAGGTTTTTAGCAGGTACATGGTTTTCGCTATGATGAAAGTTTTTCTCTAGTCGAAAAAATGAATTCCATTCGGCTAGCTTTCTCCATTGCAAAACAAGAGGATAGGAGGTTCATCATATGGATGTGAAGAATGCCTTTCTTCATGGTGATCCCGAGGAGGAAATATACATGGAGCATCCATAGGGATACATGCAAAATTAATCTCTAACATGAAAACTAAAGAAGTCACTCTATGGCCTCAAGTAGACATGTAGAGCGTAGTATGCAAACATGGATTCCTATTTGTTATCTCAAAATTTTGTATGCTACAAATCAGATTCCAATGTTTATTTATTAAATAAAATTGACTCCTTGTTGATGAGACTGCTCTACATACATGATCTTTCGATAATAGGTAGTTCATATTCTGTTATTGCTGAGATTATAACTACATTGCATACATGATTTTGTATGATAGATATGGGCTTGCTAAATTTCTCCTTGAACTAGAGATCAATCAGACTAGTTCTAGGATTACCATTTCTTAACCAAATTATGCTACATATCTTTTTGCATGATTTCACATGAGTCACTACAATCCAACAACCACACCCTTCTTATCAGGGATAATGCTTGAGAATGGTAAATACACACCATTGGTTGATTGCACATTTTACTGTAAGATTCTGTGGAGTTTATCCTAATCTCTCATACGTCCATTGCCTGACTGTCATATGGTCTGATAATTAAAGTATGTTAAAGTTTTGCAGAGATCTAGTGCAGTGACAGTAGACCAAACATATTGAAATCCACCTACACTTCATTAGGGAACTAATTCATGATGGGATCTCCAATTTGCAATATTATCCCAGTTCTTAGTAGATTGTTGTCATCTTCACCAAGGCATTCAGTGAGTAGAAGTTTCACTTTCTCTGATATCGTCTTCGGGTGAAGGACACGATTGTCTAACAATTATCTTTTCTCTATTTTTTTCATTATATTTTGAGGAGGGTTTTCTTCGCACTCTGTTTCCGTTCTTTCCTATTTTTCATGAATTTTACAGTGGTACATGAAATGGCCTTGTTGGTGGGACTCATTCATTTCTCATGACGCTCACCTAAGTTATGCTTAACGGTGGGTGTTGGTGTACATGCACCATGTTAGCTTTAATTAGCTTCAGTTCAACCCTATTTCTTGCATGTGATGTGCATTTGGATTTAGTTAATTAACTGAAGTGCTTTCATGTGGTGTGAACTTGGCTTTAGTTGGTTAACTTGAGCGCTTATATATGGTATGCACTTTCCTTTAGTTAGTTAACTCTAGTGCTTGCATGTGGTGCATGTGAACAATAACAGAATATAAAGCACACTTAGCATCAATTAGCTTTAATTATCCTTAGTTATTGCATGTACAACTAAGCTTAACTTAATTTCTTTATGTATTTATTCTCGAACAATTATTGAGTAATCAAATTCATTCTTTGTTCCACTTTTATTTTTCAATTCTTGTGAGTTTGTGCAATTATTCTTCAGCTAGATCCTTATCTGTGCTCTAATAATTTTACATGGTATCAGAGCCTAGACCTAGGTTTGATTCCACCGAGCTGCATTTGAGGGGGTGTGTTGGAGGAATCACTTCACCTCTATGGAATCCATAATTTCCACCTTGGGGATAGTAGTTACCAGTTTCAAATGTTTACCAACACCTGCGGGTTTTGTTGTAATGAAAAACCTATTGAATTTTCACACACAATGCACTACCCCGTGGATCCAATCTCGTTTTATGTGCCCCATATGTAGGAGGGCCACACAAAGAGCATCCAAACCTACATCACGAGGAAGAGAAATCTGAGAGACCATCGTCAATAGCCCCGCAATTGAGATTCGCTCCACACATAATTCTGAATGTAACATCGATGCACATGGTCAAAGCGCATATGCATGTGAGAAAATTGCAAAGGAATGCTAATTGGATACCTATAATCCATTATTACATTTCGTACCATGTCTTTAATGGAATTTAGGAAAAGTTTAGGTCATTACATTCACATAGTTATTCAATAATCAAATCAAATTATATTGTAAAATTCAAAATATAACTTACTTTAACTAAATTAATTGATATTTTTAAATGCATCTTTCCAAGGTTGAGTTGATGAAGTGAAAATTTGTGCCTATATATTATTAAAAAAATTATTAATACCAAAATTTTTTGATAAATAACTTTATTAAAATAATTATATTTTATATTTCTAAATTTATACTTATGATATTTTATTTTTATGTTTGGAAAAACACATATATTTTGAATTATTATATTTAATAATCAATAGAAAAATATAAAAAGAAATTCATTATTAAACAAAATATCAGTTTTATAATGACAACATTTTCAAAAAAATTAGGGCAATGCTTATTATACGTAAACAAGGAGAGGCCAACATTAAGATCTAGCTTAAGTGACTTGCTCAAACGAACATCACTTAAGTGAAGTACTATCGATGTTTGTGCAAAATAAATCTCTAGTCAAATATCCGACACATTTGTAAAGAGATATCACGTTGATGTATGTTTTTTGAGTTCAACATTGGGGATGTTGTTGAAGTTACAAAATGTTTTGATTAAAAAAAAACATGGTGAGCATACCTAATATAAAAGGCTATGATATTTGGTGATGGCAACAAAGCGCTGCTTTCCTATCAAAATCGAAGTCATTATTGATCTTTTCTCTCCTGTATTTCACAAGGGTGATAGTGTTTTCATTTTAAGGGGTTTTCGTTTGATTATATAATGTCTAACATGCATGAAACTGGCTACATCACACTTCATGAGATGAGATGTGAATACAAAAATACTATATTTTAAATTACCATCTTAATTTCGTTTCATGCTATGCGCCAATTAATATTAACATTACATCATTATTTATTTCTGAATAACCTCAATAAAGTAAGACATTTTTGTAAACAATATTGGGTTAGTATCGACTATATTGACTCGCCATAATTAGTAAGGGTATGATCATAGGGAGCATATAATCTGATCTCTTTAATTGTCTAGAAGTAGTTCCAATCGTTTTCAAATCTAGCGATTTTTTTATTGTCGACTATAATGACTTGCTATAACCAATAAGAGCATGACTATAGGTTACATATATTTGTATCACCTTAATTGCCCAGAAGTAGCGGAAGTAGCTTCGGTTCTTTTCAAACCTTAATTGTCTAGAAATAGCTCCAGTATTTTTAATTGTAACTTTTGTTTTACTGTTCAAATGTCATGTTGGTAGATTATTCCTAAATTCTCATTTTGAGACAAATTTCTTAACTTTAAATATGGAATTTTATAAATAAAGTCATTGCTCGAAATAAAAGGAAGAAAATAAGATATTGTGAGATAGCATTCCTAATCTCAACTATTTCATCCCATTCTTTACAATTCTTTTATGGGTTTGGTCACTTCCTTCGATGTAACTTATGCTAGGGCTCAAAATTTGTTTACTTTTATTATAGTAATGAACAAATTCTTTAATAATATGTAAGACTTGTTTTTGAGAAGTGATTATTTGTTTGGCAATTCTTACAACACCTTAAGAATGAGGCCTATTTAGTCTATATTAAGAGGCCTATTTAGTCTATATTAAGTGAGCCTAATAGTTAAGAGTAGGTGTTATATAGGGATGATCCAAATATCAATGATAATCCCCACACCCATCAAAATTTATTGGAAGTTATGGGGTTTTTCAATAAATTTGATAATAGACTAATAGAAGCACATGAATAGAGCATATTATATTTTTGAATAATGCAATGCACAATAACGTCTTTGTACTATTTTCCTCTTTCTTTTAGTATTATCAAATAAGATATGAATCCAATTAATTATGAAAGTGATATAGTATATCAAGCCTGCAATATAATTATTTGCATGTTTATAGTCATAACTTTAGGGAGAAAAAATTATACAAACATCAGAAAAATTCATTCCCTGGTTGGTTATTTGGAAACATTAATAGAAGTTATATTAACATTGTTAATAAAACCTTTTAACTAAAAATTCACTATAATATAAAGTAGACTAATCTATGTAAAAACAATTATTAAATACAATAAAAAATTATTATTTCATTTCAAATTATTAACATTCTTATTCTACTTTGTTGAATTCATAAACATGCTTCATTATTGTATAATAATAATAATAATGATGATCATAATAAATTCCTTAAAAAAAACTTAACTTTTATGTAAACACTATAACCACCCTAATTAAATATAATGCCTTAACTTTTGAGTTACCTTAACTTTTGAGTAACATTTGAGAGTAAGTCATAAGGACATTTATCCGCTTAATCAACAAATATTTATGTTGTGTGAAAGGGAAAGTAGGAAAGAACACATAAATGTACATGAAAGAAAATAAACGAGATGATTAGCCTTTGAGAATAAATCATAAAAACATTTATCTTCTTAATCAACAAATATTTATGATGTGCAAAATGGAAAGTAGGAAATAACACATAAATGTACATGAAATAAAATAAACAAGATGATTATTAATGAGTAAACTTTTGACTTACCTTAACTTTTGAGTTAGCCTTTGAGAATAGGTCATAAGAATATTTATCCTCTTAATCAACAAATATTTATGTTGTGCAAAAGGGAAAGTAGAAAAGAACACATAAATGTACATGAAATAAAATAAACGAGATGATTATTACTGAGTAATATAAGGCTGAAATGTAATCCCATGAAAGTTCAGAGTTTGGTGAATTGGGAATTCAAAATTTTGAATAAAATATTGTGTTTCTTTGGTTAATCTATACACCATAATAACTCTCATTATCTAGTTATCCATGTAAGAATGTAAATTGTATTCATGTTTTCCTTTATTTATGTAGTAGTGAATTGTAGATATTATTTTTTTCGTAATTAATAGAGTTTTAATTAGAAAAGTTTGATAGTTAGTATAGATTTCTTGAGTTACAATTATAATCACTCACTACAACAAGCTTTCTCCTAAAGTAGACACTATTAATTATGGCATCAAACCAAGGACCGAATCATATTTTTGAAAACCCATTTAAATGTTTTTCTAAATTGGTACCATATCATTGTCATTCAAACAATAAACATATCAGATATGAAAGTGTAGATAGTTACAACAATAAACCTTAATTTACTTACTTTTATTCTTGGTAAATAACATAAAACCTACCGTATAAAAAAGAAACTAAAAAGATGTATTATTAAATATTTATGGAATAATGAATGAAAACAATTGATTCTCACGCTCTCTCAATCATACCTCATCACCAATGCAGTTCACATAAAATTGTTAATACATAATCCTAAAATTGAAAACCCTTAAGTATACAAATTCATTGTGCTTATACAAAAAAAATCATTTATGCCACAATAATCATGGACAATGATAACCTTGCATCAAAAAATATTACTTATGTAATGAAATCAGCTATTGGGAAATACACTTTTGTGGTGGTCTTTGCATAGGTTTTTTTTATGGTAATGTATATACTAAAAGTTTTTAAAAGGTGTGCTAAAATATGTGCAAATGGAACGATCAAAACTCTTAGTATAAAGTTCTTGTTGTAAACATCCTGTTGGGGGATTCTTGCATGAGTAAAACATAAGTATTTTACAAAGATTTTTAAGGCCTATTGGAATATAAATGCATAAATATTCTAAAGGAATAATATTGTATAGTTTTTACAAAGGCTTTAGGAATGAAGCTAGCACTCAATAAGAAGACAAGGAGATTATAAAATAAAGAGAAGTATTGGCAATATTTTATTTTATTTTAAATGATTTGGGACTAAGACATGTTAAGATACACAAAAACCAAATGAATTTTTGGGTTTAGAGGTGTCCTACATCAACCAAAGGAAAACTTGGGGCTCCCAAGAAAAGTGCCATGTATAAAGTCCAAATGCCTAAATGGAACACTAATCATGGAACAATGAAAATAAATAAAATAATAAGGAAAAAATAGCAATAATGAAGATGGAATGACCAAACAAAGGGTAACTAACAATAAGACAAGGTGATGGCATAAGAAATAGAAATGTTGGTAGCGAATTAATTTTTTTATGAAAAATTAGAGGTAAACATGACAAACCAAATGTCAATGAAAATTAAATGAATTTTTTATTTTCCAACCTTCTTTTTCACATGTGGCAAAGAGAAAATGAAAAATATTACCTCAACATCATGAGAAGTTGACAATGCTAAGAAAATTTCAATGTATAAATGGAAAATGTTCAAATGAAATGATAGAAAGGGGATACATGAAATGAAGTGACGAAGAAGAAAAAATAGTAGAAAGTGGTAATGAAAAAATGGGGACTTCTTAGTATAAAGACAACTATATTATTCAGCACGGAGAACCATTGATCACAAGTTAAACTTTTTTAGATGACTAGAGAGAGAGACTTGCCAAGTCAACCATACACAGCAACCAATACATTATGGGGCTTAAAACATCCATTTTCATGAACGGGAAAAAACATATATGAAGCATCATAGATTGAATCAATGAAAAATTAGGAACCATACATAGAGAGATACATTTGGGAAGCCAATTTCACACAACAAGTAAATGAATTTTTTGGTTTCCATCCTAAAAACAACTAAAATATTTTTCTGGCATTACAATTATTGAGAGAAGAAAAAATTTATTTATACATAGTTGTATGATAATGTGCTACATATTCAATAATCCACTCATTAAATTATGGAATATATATAAAATTGAAGGAGAAATCAAATAAAAAGGTATATGTCCATAGGAAGAGTGTTAGAGGAACAATCAAAATTCATGTTGTGTTTCTTCAGTGTTGCTTATAAGGTCATCACATTTTTTAAACATTTTCAATCTAAATAACGACATTTCTTACAAATAGTAGTTCTTATCACTCTTCATATTGTTTTGTCCCTGTCCCTTGTCAACATTGGTAGTAGAAGCTAGCTAGGAGGGTTTGGGGCCCTTTTTTTCTTATTATTGTGAGCATGTTGGATCTTTGTATGCTTTAATTTATATTTCTATTTCTATTTGACCATCAAGACTTCATTAGGTGTACATGTAATCTTAATCACTCTAAGATGAAAAAACATTCTTGCGGACACAAAAAGATCCACGATTGGAATCCTAACATGAAGGCCTCTGAACCTTCTCTAACAATATAAAAGGTAGATGAAAACATAAAATATATATTACTAAGTTCAACATATATGCATCCATCATTATTGTTATCAAATTTTCAGTATCTATGTAAAGTTATAAGTGTTTTAACCTATATAAATAATATTGAATGTAAGGAAAATCACTAGGACTTAAAAGACATTATCACATTTTCAAACTAATGGATTCCAATGATATTTATTTTCAAAAGTAAGAGAAATGGAAATTTTTATTAATCAATTTCTTCACCATTCCTATTATCCCATTTCATTTGGTTTAAGATTAATAGGGGTTATAATTTTCCAAAAGTAATCAAATACAACCTTTTAATTTAGTACATCTTCCGCATGAGATTTCCATTAGAGGATAAAATTATTGGTAAACATAAGATCAGTTGGTTTATGCACATGAAAATATGAAATAAATATGGACTCAAAGGATGAAATTGATTGTTTCAGAGGAAAATTCAGGAAAAAATAATTTGTTGAAATAATGGTACTAAAACTAGAGATTAAATGTGAATGTTACGCTCCTTATAAAAAAGGGATAGACATGTCACATGAAAGTTATCCCACATGGTGATGGATGCACAATTAGGTTTTCTAGTTAAAAAAAATATATTTATTTACTTATATAAATTTTACTATAAATTCACTTTTGAAATAAGTTACTTATGAAGAGACTCACTTATACCAAAAAAATAACTTTAAAATATGTATTTTAAAATCGATTTATCCTCATTCACTTTTTTAGCTTGGGTGAAATACACTTTATAATAAAGTTATGAAATTATTCAATTACATGAACTCTTTTAAGAAGACAAGGTAAGAGTTAATACTGAATATATAGCAAGGTTGGTGAAGTATAAGGGGCTTTCTTCTTTCACTTATTTTTTAATATTTACCTTCAATTTCATGCTTATTCCAAAAGAAATTGTTTCTTGATTGTAACAAAAAAAGTCAATATGGCTACATAAAAAACAAGTAAAATTGCAAAAGAAAAAGAACCTAAATCTCAACAATAATGGATTTGATTTTGATTAACATATATATAAAATGCAGGTATGTCTTTGTTTTTTATTCACCTAAATAATAAAAAGTGCAAATCACTTAATAAATTGCATATGTACCTAACATAATACTTTATGCTTTCCTTCTTTCCTTCTGATTTGTCGAAATCACACACATACAACAAAGGACATAAATAGACCCAAAAAAAAATAGAAAAATAAACATATTAACTATGTAAATTTAATTTTAAATTAAAATATAAAGACTATATGGTTTTATATTTTAAAAAAATAAACCTATTTTAAAAGAATGGAAACTTCTTTGAATTTGAAAAAAAAAAACAATCTATTCCAACTGAAAAAACATTTTAGATTACATGGAATAGTCAGCTTAATGCAAAAGTTCACATAAATGCTAGATATAAGAAAACATCGGTAAAAAAATCTTCAAACATTGGTAACACATGTTCAAGATCTTGGTTAAGAACATAAATAGTCCTTAAATGAGCTTCGGTATCATGTTAAAGAAAACAAATTATTTTACGTAATGAGAACACCTTATGCAACAACTTAACATATCCTAATTGAGAATTATAATGCTCCTTATTTTATATAATTGAAGGGCTTTAAGAGGGAAACGATCTATAGCATTACCCAACATGTTGGGCTACTTGGGATAATTTATTAATATAAAAGAAAATTTGTGTATATAAAAGTGTTTTTCAAAGTCAATGACCAACAAACGATTTCCATGTTTTTTAAATAGAAATAATGATTTAATGGAAAGTTAAGTCCCAGATCAACAATCATTTAGACTAAAATATGAATTGTGAACTCACTTCCTAAATAGAATATATAGAAATAATCAAAATATATAAATAATAAATATTATACCAATTCATTTTTAAATAGTTATAAATTTAATTAACTTTTAAATGTTTAAATATCCAATATTTTAAATTTTTTATAATATCTTTATAACATTTTTATTTAAAATTTTAATAAATAAAAAAATTATTAAATTTATTATTATTTTCATAAGTAAAAATGAAAGTTTCTACTGACCTTAACCAAGATAATTAACCCTGACATGAATATAATTTTTATAAAAATCATTGAATCTATTGGGTTTCATTCACTTATTTCAAATAAGATGCATCAATGTGATTGAATTTATCGAATCATAACTATGGAAACATTACTTGAACTTGGATACACAATTGAATTCAATTTTCGTAAGAAGAGAGGTATTACGATTTTTTGTTGATTCAACCGTTGAATTTCCTTGAAAAGAATCTCGAATATATGTTAATCAAGAACTAGGAGCATTGCAATCCATTGTAACTCCACTAAGTTATCATTGATATCAACATTTAACCTGGTTGCACAATTGAATTTTATTTTGATTAAAATCTGTAACCCTAAGAACAGATATATTACGAAGGTTGGCTGAATCACTAGTTGAATTTCCTTGAAAATAATGTGGAATATATATTAATGAGAAACTATGAGCATTGCAATCCATTGTAACTCCACTAAGCTATCATTGATATCAACATTCAATCTCTAGATTGTTCTACCATATTTTAAATTGTTGTTAGCCATTCCTATTAGAAATGGCTCGACTATGGATAGCATAACGTGTACTAATCCTAACTAGGACTGCAATTCCACTATATATAACACTTACAATTTATCATTGACTAAATAAGTATGGTGAAGTTCTATATCTGGCATGTCTGTGTTTAATTTTTTTTTTGTGTTTATACTGTGCAGATCATTAGTACGGCAGGGCCATGAAGAAAAAAATATTGACCAGTCGAGAAAGACAAAAATTACAATATCCAATCCAGAAGACAAATTACAATACCTTTAAAACAATAGTGATGAACATTGATTACAATAGTCCAAGAATTGTGTAGAGGTGTACTAGTCTGGTTGAAATTGAAAAGAGGGAGCGTTGCCCCTTGTTGAAAATTATTGGTTAAAGAACTGCGTGAAAGCATCGGGATGAATTATATTCATTAAAAATGGTTGTTTAAGGTTTAAAATTGTTGATTAAGTAAATAAAACTTGTTTCTCTAAAGTATAACAAATGTCTTTAGATCTAAACATAATATAACAAATTCAAAGATGTAGACAGAAGATATATAAGATAATATCAAATAACAAATATATTTATTCTGAATATTGCTATTATCCAACAACAAAAACAACAACAACAAAAGGAGTGTACAAGATTCTTCTAACACTAGTTCAGATAACAATGGTCTACAAGACAATAATGAATTAATACATAATAACTAACCTAAACAAATTTCTCATTTAGTTAACTCACTAATGAAAATAATTTTGTTATAATATTTAAGGGAGGCTACCTTACTACTCCTAATCAATGTTGCATTAATAGTTATTGGAAAAAAATTGAAAAAAATCGTAATTATCGGGAAATAATCGGAAAAAAATAGTTTGGTACAAAAATATTCAATTTTTTTCAAGTTTTTTAATATATAAACCATTTACAACATAAAATAAATACATTGACACATAAATATGATAAAAGAACTAATATATAAGATGTTTAATATCTTTTTTAGTGCTTAAATCACATATAACATTGAATCATGTCCTTAATAGTAAGTCCTGACTCTTGAGTCCCAACTCAGCCTCAAAATATCAACAAAAAATATAATAATGTATCTCATCATGTCATAATCTCATATACAATAAAATGAAGAAAATAACTAAAGTCTAATCCTATTGATTTCCTCTGCCCCTCTTGCGAGAAAATGCCACAACTTTCCCTTTCCCTCTAGATGTAGATGATGGTGCTGGTGGAGTTGGCAGTGGAGTCCGCTATGCTCTAGAAGCTGAAGAAATAGAAGTAGGAGCTATAGGAGCTAGACCACTTACAACATAAAATAAATACATTGACACATAAATATGATAAAAGAACTAATATATAAGATGTTTAATATCTTTTTTAGTGCTTAAATCACATATAACATTGAATCATGTCCTGAATAGTAAGTCCTGACTCTTGAGTCCCAACTCAGCCTCAAAATATCAACAAAAAATATAATAATGTATCTCATCATGTCATAATCTCATATACAATAAAATGAAGAAAATAACTAAAGTCTAATCCTATTGATTTCCTCTGCCCCTCTTGCGAGAAAATGCCACAACTTTCCCTTTCCCTCTAGATGTAGATGATGGTGCTGGTGGAGTTTGCAGTGGAGTCCGCTATGCTCTAGAAGCTGAAGAAATAGAAGTAGGAGCTATAGGAGCTAGACCACGTCTTCTACTGGTGACAGGGGTAGCCGAGGCAGGTGGTGTCACCTAGAAACATTACAATCTCCCAATCGTGAAATCCTGAAAAATTGATAAGTCTGCTAGATTTTGAATGAAATCTAAAATTCTACTTACTCCATATGAAATCCAATGAGGCCGGAACCACTCTCAAACATCCTGAGTCATTTCATGGTAATGTTAAAAATTTGAGTAAAATGATGAAAATGAAGATTAACGTTACCATTAAGAATTTAACATTACCATGAATAGCATATCAATACTAGGGCCTAGACTTGATCATTAAGCTGCCCCACTCAAAATTATTTGTTTCTTTAAAAAAAATTGTATTTCGAACATTTAGCATCCCTTATAAAACCTGCAGCGAGAAATTATCGTGATAAAACCATAATATCGCGATTTTAACAACAATGCTCCTAATAATCAATACAATATTAAATGTGCGAAGAAAAGATAATATAAAACATGAATCACTCAAATATAAAATAAAATAAGATAAAATTAGTACCCTTTAACTAACTATATAACATTGAAAATTTTACGAAAATATCAATATCTTTTTGTCCCAAACATCAACCCTTGTAATATAAAAATTACAATATTTATATTCTTTAAAATATTTATCTCTTCCTAACTTACGGAAACGAAATTCATTAAAAGTAACAACTTGTGATTTATCATCACAAGAAACTAAAACTTGATTGAAAATCTTCAGCGTGGAAATCTGGAACAACTTGTTGATGGTTTGATTTAGCCCAAAAATCTGGATTTGCCCTAAATGTGGCCTATCCACTAGGATATTGTTTCTATAGTTGAGGAATTCATGCTAGAATTCCAATGAGTTTATCCAGTCTTCTCTTGTTGGATATGTAAAAGAAATTAGCCTTTTATATGCTTCATCTAACTTAGTAATCTTTTTAAAAGTTAGTTTCTTTGGAAAAATAGGTTTTACTTCATAATGTAAAAAGAGATCCTCAGATAGTTTTTCAAGAATTTTTTGACCACTTAGAGCTCCTCTCAAGCCCACGAATTTTGATTCATTATTTACACAGTCATTAGGTAACTTCTGAGATACTTTTCTAGATGCGAGTTTACCATGTGGATTTCTAAATGGTGGTAGCCTTTTCTATTGCAAAAGATTGAATTTCCGGTTGAAATTAACAACTTCGTTTTACACGCGTATAAATTTATCTTCCACATATCTTGCAAAATTTCTTTTAGATGGAACTCTCTTGGTTTCCATGATCAAATGAGTTTTATTAAAAACCTTGTTTCTCTGAGTTCCAACTTTGTTTTGTATTTAGAAACTTTATAATACTTCCAGCTAAAACTGATATATTTCCCAGTTCATTTTCAGTCTCATCTACTACTCTTTTGGTAAGCTATAATATTTCTACTTCCTCAACATCCATAATGTAGTTATTGCATGAACTAGACACTAGATGCCATTAGCTTGACTGATGTACCATTCAATATGTTTCTTTAAGTTAGCATTCTTCTGAAGTTTAGAAATGAAGAATTTTTTATTTTTTTTTGCTTCATGTTGATTTTTATGCTTTCTTTAAATCATAAATTTCTTGATTTTTCAAAAACCAAGCTTTTGCTAAATTTTCTCAAGAATATTCTTTTATCGTACTTGCATGAAGAATAATTATACCTTCTTGTTGTTTTCTTTATTTAAGCTTCTGCTCATGATTCCATCTTGTGCATCAATTTTTTTTTCTCAATCATTATTGACGTGAGCAACTCCTCTTTACATATGTCTCCCATTTGTTGTGTTTATTGTGTTTATGGATGTTAAAGATAAAAAATTTAAGTTTATTTCAAAGTGATTGATATCTGAGTTACTGACTTTTATTAATTCCTAAACATCATTGATATCATTGTGATCAAGTTTCTATTTGATAATTACATCTTCTAAGGATTTATTATGTTATGAATTTCCTATTTGATAATTACATCTTCTAGGATTTATTATGTTATCTTTGGCTAGAGAATTCATTTTTCCCTCTTTAATTCATTATTTGTTTTGCTCATTGATTTTTGTTTATTAGAAAGACTCATAGATGAACTGGTTAGGGTAGAATGTAGCATTTCTCCTATTTGAATATGAATATCGGTCTCATTTGTTGGATGAACTTGTCTTGTATTGAATGAGAATACAAAAGTTTTTGAATCCTTACCTTATTTAGCTTCATGGACTTTTGGTTCTAAGCATGTGAGTTGAAATTTTCCTTTCCCAACATCTAATGCTAAGAGAAATCTATTTTTTGTGAAAGAACCTTGCTAAAGCTTTTTCTTCTTGATTTCTAAAATTTGAAAAAATAATCTATTTTTTGTGAAAGAACTTTGCTAAAGCTTTTTCTTATTGATTTCTAAAATTTGAAAAAATATATTTTTATTACTACAAGCAAATGAAGAATATTGTTTTGTTATTTTTTCTAACTATTTAAGAGTATACACAGGTTCGCTTGATATAGTGACTTTGTAATATATAAAAATTTCTGGTGACATTGTATTTGATATCGATTCCTTTTTTCTCTCATCCTCCATCTCTTATATACCTCAAAATCTCTTCCTAAATTTGATGTTTATTGTTGAACATCTCAAAAGGATATTTTAATTTCCTTTTTTTGATTGACGAGTGGATAAAATAGTAGTTGTAATGGACTTTTATGTTTCCTTCTCTTCTAGAATATTAATTATAGTACCCTCTTCCCATATTTCCCTATTGTTATATTTTTAAATTGATAGCGTTGATAAATGTGGGTATAAATAACCATGATACATTTTTTGCGGGATCATAGTTCTAGCTTTGTCCCTTTGTTAGCTCCATCTCTTACAATACTGCTTCCACCTCAATATTTGCTTCTCTAGTATTTGCAATAAAAGGTCCAGTTTGTGCTTTAATATTGAAAGGAATGCATTTTTTTCTCGGTAAGAAATGGATCTGGTTAAAATTTAAGCTTTCCCTTACAAATTCAACAAAAAAAATCCTTATAGGAAAGAACACTAGCAACTTATAAGGAGGAAGATCATAACCATATAATATTATCTATATAAAATTATGATATAGATACCAATCTATTATAATTTCTTAATTAAATTGAAAGATGTGTTTAACCTATGAAAAAATTGTTTGAGCTTCTCTATCATTTAAAAAATTATAACAGACTAATAAGAACTTATTTATAAAATTTGAAAATGAGAATTCTTAAATTGTTTTGTGACAAAAGGTGTCCAGTAGAACCGTAAGTTACTTTTTGGATTTTGTATTTGAAACTATGTTTGAGGAAACTTATCTAACTAATATTTTTAATTCAATTTAACTTTCAATTCCATATTCAGAATTATGTGTGCTACTAGGCAACCCATGTGTGTACATGACTTCAATGAAGGAGAATATTGTATATCGAATTTACTAATTTTCATGTTTTCCATCATATGTTTATCTTTAACCATTTCATTTTTAATTCATTATCCTTCCAGTATGCAGTAAAGAATAGATAAGTCACAACAAATAAGAAACACACATAGAACACCAAGATTTGAGGTGGAAACCTAATGTGGGAGAAAACCACCATTTCATTGTCTATGTCTTCTTTTTTATTATATAAAGAAAACCTTCATTACATTTTGTACTAGTGTGGAATCTTACCAGCATGCAGGAATCCACCTACAGGAGGCTGCAACCTCCAATCATTCTCCAACACCCACTGGAAAGGAGCTACAACCCCCTAATCTTGTTTACTGACTCCTACTACAAGGGAGATCATACCCACTCAATGAACGATGCAACCATCAACACCTTGGGACCACATTTCATAATATTTCTTACATATCGAATAATCATCAAATAACATGTAGGCCACCTTTCATCAAATTTTCACACTGGACCTACACCAACAATAAGCCCAAATAAAATATGCCAAACTGAAATACTTAGTCACAAAATTTAAACCACTGAATCATTGTAAACCAACTGAATCTCTAAAGCATAAAGCTACTAAATATAGAATCCAACCAGAGCAACTGATCTTCAGAATATATATGTGATTTTTCTTAAGGGAACATGTGTATATACACGCTTACTCTATATAAAACTCACGTATAGACCTTAGATTACTGAATTGTTTAGCTAACTAAATCACTGTAATATTGAACCACCCATTAAATCAAGTAATGAACTAATCAAAGATCATTGAACCATACCCAATAATTATAATTGATCAATATATCAATCCACAACTCAATCAACCCAATCAATACTATGAGAGTAGGAACATCATGATCAAGACATCATTGACATACATCAACAAATATAACATAGCTCATCAATAGTCATCATGAAGCAACACTCCAAACCTTGACCATATCTAACTCAAAATATATAGTGATTGTTATTAGGAAGACTTGCGTATATATGCTCTTATCATGTGCAACACTCATAAATATCTCAACATATTGAAAAAAATATCTCATAATATATACATGACTACCCAGAAATAGATCTACATATTCATGCCACTATTTAGAAGCAAACCAGTGTATAGATCTTAAATCTCTTAAACATATATTTTTTGCAACCACAACTCACATTTCACAACTTATTCTTATCATGACATGATTACAACCACTAATCTATCATTGTTAACTACAAGAATAAACAAATAAAATAATTTTATTCATTAGTCATTACTACACTTTCAGATCTATCATATTCGAGCCATCTCCTTGCTCCTTGGTGCACACCTAACACCTTGGTCTCCATGTCCTTATATAGCTTTTTCCTTAGCCAATACCTTAGGAAAATCGTTTGGTAGTGTTCTTAGTATTTTTTTATGGCATCAAATGAATGGTGACACTCCAACTACTATGGGCCAATACCATGGTAATGACCCATGGTATCAAGATTTCCAGTTTTTGGATTCTATAAGTGACTTTTACTCACAAGAATTGTGTATATACACGACCCTTTTTTATAGCAACCACATATACTTTCTCAAACTTCACTTTTGTCATTCATTTGTAGCTTAACTGCCATTTCCTTTTTCATATTATCTATAACATTTGTACCAGTTATCTGATTTAGTTCCACAATCGTATTACGACATTTTTTAAAACAAGTGCATCTTTATGAAGTTGGTTTCCATTAAGGAAAACACATTAGCCATAACACCAACAAAATTTAATTACCATAATACCATTTCTTAATGGAATTTCCTCCAGCCACTTAGTACAATAATTAGTTACAGTCAAAATCCATTTATGTTGATTAATGGATATTGGATGGATTTGTCCAATAAAGTTTAAGCCTCACTATATAAAAGGTGCTTCAACTAATATTGGAATCAAAGGCAAGAAAGAAAAATTTTCTTTATCAGAAAAATTATGATGGGGAACACAACTTCTATCCTATGTTCCAACTTGAGAGAATAATTTTGGCTAGTAAAAGCCTACCGTAAAAATATTATGTGCAATTACTCTCTATGCATAATGTCAACTAGAAACACCTTCATGGAATTCATATACAACATATGTTTTTTCATCTTTAGTTAAGCACAACAAAAAAATACCAAAATGATATTTCTTTTAAAGATTCTAATTAATTATGTAGTATTTTATAGCTTTGAGTATGAGAGACTTGGCTTCATTTCTGTTTAATTGAGGAGGACAGTTAAAATTATGTAAAATTTAAACAATGTCTTTATATGAGTCAGATAGTAGAAAAATATAATTTACCTACAAAAAAGGTTCCTATGGATTTTTTTTTCTTTTGGAATTTGATAAGCTTATTCTTGATTCTTCCTTGTGATTGGAGATTTAAGTTGCATTACAAATTTTATGCCTAAAATTCCATAATTAGAACAATTTCTTAAACTTTGAACAATTTTTTTGGCTTAATCCCCAAATCAAATTCCTGGAGCTTTGCAATCCATCTTCCTCCTTTTCTATCATTCTCTTGCTAAGTCAACAATGTATTCACTCCATTATTTGGCACATAAGCTAGTATCTTGGAATTTGAAAAGTAATTTCTAAAATATTTAAGGGTCTTCACTAAAGAATATGCATTTTTCTCTATAATTTCATACTTGATTTCAACATCCATCATGAATTTTTTGAAAAAGGACATCAATATCTCAAAAATTTTAGAATTTTTTTGTAATAAAAAAGCAACCAATGTAGAATATGATAAAAATGAAAAAATACTAAAATATTTAGTATAATTTGGATTTCCTAAATGTCATGTTCCATAATTTTATTCTGGACCTGAGCAAATGATAGTCTAGGTTCAACATTCCATTTTACTTCTTGAAATTTCTTTAGCATATTAGTTATGTCCTTAATTATCTTACCTAACTCGGTATAAATCTCGTGAGAAAGTTATTCTTTCGTAGAAATAACTGAATTTATATTTTAGTTCAAGAAAAACATATTACATGAATTGTTGATACTATTTGAGGATTAATTTCAATCCATCTTCAGACACAGTATGCCCAAGAAGCTTTCCAACTTACATTGTGAAAATTGCCTTTTCGAGGTTGAGTGAAATCCCAAATTATTTTTCATTTATGAAATATTTGTCTTAGATGTTTGAGATGTTGAGAATTTGATTTAGAAATAATAATAATAATATCATATGGAAAATTCACTTATGCAGATAAAAAAGGAGTCCCTAGATCTAGTCATCTGATATAGAACAACAAAGGGAAAACAAAATAATGTTTTCCTTAGAGATATTAGAATACGAAAAAGGGACCTACCTAGAATCTATAGTAATAAACTCCTCTTCTCTTCACTTGCAATAAACTGCAACTCTAGCTACATGCACTATAAATGGAACCTACAACAATGTCTAAAACAAGCAAGATAGCTACAATATCCACATAGTGTAATACCTCCTCATCCTAGTTCGACCAAGAAACCTTCCAGCTAGGGTAAACATGCGACAAGAGAGGCTACTATAATGGATTCATCTTCATTGATTACCTTAAGGAAAAGGAACCGACAGAACATGCAAAAAAACCCGTCCACATAAGCAACATAAACCTTAGGAGATTTGTTAGCCACTCAGACATCATGTCCCTGAGTCACACTGATGATTTAATCCTTTTAATCTGTAGTTTCTCTACTTATACAGTCATCATAGTGTCCAACAATCCAAAGTGACTCTCATAGGCTTAAGTGCGAGCAACTATGGACTTTTCTCAGATGACCTATGCTAGCGATGCAACGATTTGAGCCACATTTCTAGCCCATAATCCCGACCTCTTCCTAGAACTTGCTACAACCTTTAGAACACATCAACGAATTGATAACAATGTTGATAAATTAAAAATAAACCTCAAGACTAGGCCTAACCATCCCCAACCAAGACTGGCATTCTGTTAAACACTTGGCATCAATGCAACCTACAAGTCTAGGATACAAGACGAAGAATAAACGACTAAAAGAACTTATGAAACATAACCAAAAGAATCACCACCTTCCCCATTCAACTATTATAACCATTCTTATGACCAACATAAAACCATATAAATATCAAAGATATTCCAACCATTAAATACACATCAACCAATGAAAATGTAAGAGAACTTATTTTTTATTAATCATGGGAAAATCTAACTAGGTTTGGGACTTCCACGTACCACCCTACTATAGACAAGGATGAACCAAATGTCTCTTTCAACTAGTCACCCCTGTGCCATATTCCAAGCATGAATGTGGGATCTCATAGAACAACCAATCCATGAACAACTAAGGGAATCCATAGGTTAAACCACCTCCACACTCATCAAACCATGATCACAACAAAATTGGTGCTCCTATCACAACCAAACTGAACATGTCATGCATCAACAATCCATCAATATCATTGACTAATATTTTGTCTCCTTGTTTATAAGGCTTCACTGTCATCCAATCCTGGATCAATAGGCCCTAAACCAAGACCAATCTCTCAGGATTTACTGCAATCTAAACCCGGATCCCTATGCCCTAAATCAAGACTTCTCCCTCAGGCTTTACTGCGAATACTACCAAAACTAGTCAAGGGATTCCTAGGCCTTTGGGAATGAACCTTGAGACCACCTTCACCCCAGATTCTGAAATCCATCCAGCAAACCAAAGGTCAAAAAAAACCAAAATAAACATCCCAACACCATGGCATCAGGAAAAAGGAAAGGCTAGGTTGAAAACCATTGTCGTAACCCAACAAAGCCATGCCATCGATAGTAAGAGAACCATACACCAACATGAAAATTCATGCATGTGCAAACCAGCTAGGAAATCACACACGCAAAATGTTACTTGCAAGTATTCCCATTGAAGCTTCTTGATCCTGCTTTCCTTTCCTTGATCTTTTCTTTCTTTCCTTTCCCTTTGTTCGTTTTTCCTTCCTTGATCCAAAGTTAGAGTGCTCCAAGAATACTCTAAGTGACCAAGAGTGAGAGATTGAGAGAGAATAATGGGAGAGATCCAAACTTGAAATGACAAAAGGTTACCAACTAATCCTAAGAAGCCTTTTTATTAATGAGGCCTCTATCTTCTCCAGTTTCTGTTATTCTACTTCAGCTTCCTCCTCACATGCAACCTGTGACCTTTCACCTTACTTTTCTCCTAATTTCCTTTATTTTCATAAATAAATATGCCAAAAATGTCTTTTTCCTTTTAATGCCTTTGCCAATTTTCTTTAGCCAAAACACACATCCATTGATGCCCACTAGGATATCTTTGCCCAACATTTAGCTTGGAGTAAGCGTCCCTTAACCGTGGTCTTATTTAGCCTTTATTAACTTTTATTACATGGACTTTTCACCAGGGTTGTTATAGAGCCCTCTCCCTTGGGGAACACCATCCTTAGTGTTAAACCACACCAAAATCCCAGCAAAACCACTGAAAAGAAAACATAGTTCCCATCGAACTTTATAACTTAGTTCATTGCAGTATTTGTAATGAAATACCTGCTCAAAAGCAAAACTTCATGACAACATGAAAATATAAAAATAATAATAACATGACACCCATACCACTTATTGGAGATTTATAACTTAGCTCATGGAGGTATTTACATTCCTATACATATACATACATATACAAAAACACCAAAAAAATATATGCTAAACATATACCAACATCAAGCCAAAATTGCTTTGGCTCAACCAGCAAGAAATGAAGGATACGGGGCCCACATCTGATCCACCATCTCCCATTTAGCTTCTTCAGGACCAAATTTCTTCCACTGCACATTAAATTTCTCTATGGCTTTGTTCCTTAGAATGAGATGTTTCCGCTGCAATATACACTAACGCTCCAATTAGAACTCTCCTTCTTGCTCCACCTAAAATACAAACCAATCAATAACATGATCAACATCCTTTATATACTTCCTACGCAATGAAATATGGAAAACATCATGGAATTTCACTATTGGAGGTAGTGCAAGTCGATATGCCACTAGTCTAATCCTCTCAAGGATCTCGAAAGGCCCACAATATCGTGATTCCAATTTGTCAGATGAACCAATCCTCAAAGATGTTTTCCCAGGCTTGATGCGTAAATACACATGCTGCATAATTTGAAGCTCCTTGAACACCTTATGTTGATATGCATAACTCTTCTATATATCTTTTGTTGCCTTTAGATTCTTCTTTATAACCTGCATTTTCTTCTCCATGTCTGCCAACATATCTAGTTCAATAAGTACCCTATTCGCTCGATCACTCCAGTTAATTGGAGTGTTGCAACATTTTCCATACAATGTTTCAAAAGGACACAACCTCAATGACTCCTGATAACCATTGTTGTATGTGAACTCAACCAACGGAAGATACTCCTCCCATTTCCTCTGCTGGTGCATCACGTACATCGTCAACATATCCTCTAGATCTTGTTGACCCTCTATGTCTATCCATTTGTCTATGGATAATTAGTTGTGATGAAGGCCATCTTTGTGCGCAAGCCTAAAAATAGCTCCTTCCAAAACATGGAAGTGAAATTTTCATCCCTCTCTGACACAAGCTCGTTTGGAAGACCATGCAGTCTCACTATCTCTCTGTTGAACACTTGTGCTACCTCACTAGCTAAATATGTAGTCTTTACTGGAATGAAGTGAGCTACCTTGCTCAACCTATCGACCATGACCAGAGTAGAATCATGCCACCTCATTTTCCTTGGAAGAAATTTAATTAAATCCATGGAAATGACCTTCTATTTCGATTCTGGAATCGCTATAGTTTGTAATAAACCACTTGGATGCTTACATTCTACCTTGACTTGTTGACAGTCTAAACATCCAGCCACAAACTCTACCACTTCCTTCTTCAGATTCGGCCAATAGTAGAACTTCTTCACTTTCGTCAATATCTTATTATATCCTAGATGACCTGAGTATGGATTGGCGTGAAACACCCTGATGATAAGGTTCTTGAGCTCACTGCAATTTAGTATATAGATCCTGTATCTAAATCTCACCAAACCATCTGCTATGAGATGATACTCTGCATTTTGATCACCTGTATTGGTACTTGCACCAGTACCTACCTATACATGTGCTATGTTGTAACCATACACAAATTTAAACAGGAATGAAACAAATTATAGATATAACCATACATACAGAGATGTAGTAGAAATAACACTTCCTTTCATTAATATCAAATAATGAAATATGCTTCCAAACATAATGGAAATGAGACTAGCTCAGGTGATGGTAGATTATCTCTGAGAAGAGATGTGGGGGATACATGCCTCTAAACTGAGTTACAATGAGGCTCACTCGCCTTTTTATTATTGAGAAATAAGATAAAACCCTAAACAACCAAAACCCTAACCTGAGGAGATGTAACACCAAGAGTTTATGGGCCCCATTGGGGTTAGTTGGGTAGCCAAATTTTTGGGGTCGTAACTTGGTCTTATTATCTCTATTTGACATGCATGATACATCATTCAAAACATCTCTCCAGTGACTACAATTAAAAATGAATTTTCATAGAAATCGCCTACAGGAATATTTCAAAAAAAATGTTGTTTAGGGTCTCAAAACGATTCCAGAAGTTTAAGACCTGAAGAACTACCAAAAATATTAAACTGTGCTAGAATTAAGGAGAATGAAAAGAAAAATAATAGAGCAATAGTGAGTGTCTTAGTGGAATAGGCAGGTGGCCACCAATATCCACTTGGATCATTCCTCCCCCTTAGGAAGCAATGGTCTCCATTGCATTGAGTTCCTCCATGAGATGAGGAAACTTCTGTTGAACTTGGTCCCTAGTGAGACATTTTCCTTGGTGCAGGAGTTGGCTACCTTTGACAACTACATACAGTTGGATCTTCTGCTAGCGAGTGTTCTTGATATGCATTTCCATGATCTGATCAGTTACATCTTGTTCCATGCAATCTGGATTTAACTTTGTTTTTGTGAGTTGTTCTTCAATGTCGGATGTGTCCAATAATGGTGGAAAGTATTGCCGAAGGTGATCCACAGTGAACACTAGGTGCAGGCCAAGGAATGGGGGAATGTTGAGCTCAAAAGAATTATCTCCCACCACCTTTGTTATTGTGTATGTCCCATATCAAAGCGGGCAAATCTTTCGGTGGGGCCACGCAAGGCACTCCTTCTGCAAATGTAGCCAAACTTTATCGCCCACTTGGATCTTATGTGGCACCCAATGCGAATCATGCCATTGCTTATACTTAACATTGGATTTGTCCAATATGTCATGGAACTATCAACATATGTGTTGAATGTTCTCAATGAAGCTATCTTCCTTGTCGACATCAGAGTAGACATGAGTTGAATCTACCATAATTGTTGTAAATGGTTTTGCCACATCAATGGGACATAGTGGCTAAAATCCCAGACCTACCTAAAGAGGGTTGTGGCCAATCCAGTTGTGGAGAGCCTGGTTGTAGCTGTACTCGACACAAGGGAGGCTTGCATGCCATGTGCCTGGATGCTTCGAGTTGTAAATTCACAAAATGTGTACAATCATCCTGTTAATGACCTCTGTCTGGCCATGAGATTGGGGATGGAAAGCTTTGGACTTAGTGAGATTGGTCTCTAGCATCGACCAGAGATTGGAGCAAAATGTATTGAGGAATCTGCTATCTCGATCTAAGAGGATAGACTGTGGGATCCAAAAGGGTACTGATGTTTATTCAAAGAAGATTTTAGTAGTATATTCTACTATGATACTCTTCTTGCGGGCTTCCGTAATGGCCATCTCCAAGAATCTGTCAATGACCAAAAAAACATTGTTGTTGCCATGCTTAGTAGAAGAAAGGCCTCACATGTAATCCATGGAGATAGATTCCCAAGATCGACTAGGGGTAGGCACTGGAGTATAGAGACCTTTCTTCTTGATGGTCAGTTTGGAAATGATGCAGGTAGTGCAAGATCTGATGCACTTCCTGACATCCTGTCGAAGTTTCAGCCAAGATAAACACTTCTCCAATATTGCCACTATTTTCTCGACCCTAAAATGTCCAATAGTCCAAATGTAGTGTGCTTTCTAAATGATCTTTGCATGCTCACTTGCAGGAACACAAAGTTGTCCCAAGTGGCATAACAAAGCATCCTAGAGGTGAAAATATGGAATTTGTTGACAGTCAATTTTGTAGAGATGTGGCCAGTCAGAAGTCTCGTGCCCAAAAGAGTTGAGCACAGTGGTTAACGCCATGAGTGTTGGTCGGTTGAGGTAGTATGCAGCATTATTTGTGTTTCCCTTCTTGTACTTTATATTCAAATGGAAGTGTTACAGGTATGTTGACCACTTTTGATGATGATCATTCTACAACTTCCCTTGCATTTCTATGAATTGCAAGGGTGAGTGGTTTGTGTGGATGACAGTTTTCTTCCCCAAAATGTAATGATTCCATTGTCAGAAGTTTCATAAGTGGGATACTTCTGGACTGTGTTTGAAGGTGTCTCACTATGATATTCCATTGGATGCCCCTATTGAAAAATGACTACATCAATAGCATAGTCAGAAGCATCTGTCTCAATCTCAAATGGTTGTTGCAAGTCTGGTAATGTGAGCACTGGTGCAAAGTAGAGGTGATGTTTCAACTCTGTGAATGCCATCTATTGAGATTAAAACCAAAATAATTTTTCTTTCACTCCTCCTTTGCTAACTTGACTCAAGGGCCAAGGGATATGATAGAACATCGACATGAACCCACGTTAGAAATTGCCAAGACCAAGAAAGTTGCAGAGCTCTGTTAGAGTGGTTGGCACTAGCTAATCCCTAATGACTTGGATCTTGGATGGATCCATAAGCACCCCTCGTTCATCAATAATGTATCCGAGATACTGAACCTAGGTCATGCCGAAACTGCATTTCTCCAAATTGGTAAACAGTTTTTATTGCTGCAATGTTTGAAGAACCTATCGGATGTGGTGGAGGTTATATTCCCAAATTTGGCAGAAGAGAAGGATGTCATCCAAGCATACCACTACAAATGACTTGGCGAATGGCCACAAGATGTCATCCATCGGCCTCATCAAGGTTGCCAGAGCATTCTTCAACTCGAAAGGCATAGCCAACCATTCAAAAAGGCCCTCCTTGGCTTTGAAAGTAGTCTTCCGCACATTGGAGGATTCGATTGGTACCTAGTGATATCCAGACTTCAAGTTGATCTTGCTGAAATATGTTTCCCCTTTGAGTTGGTCTAGAAGGTCATCAATCCATGGGATTTGGTACCTATTCTGGACAGTGATCTTGTTCAACGTTCAATAGTCAATACAAAGTCTCCAAGTCCCATCCTTTTTCCGTACAAACACAGTCAATCTCCCACAAGGTGATGAACTTGGTCGAATGTGACCTTTCTGTAGCAGTTCTTGAATTTTCCTCTTGATTTCATCATTCTCCAGAACAAAGCACCGATAGATTGGTCCATTGGGTAACGATGCACCTGGGGTCAGATCGATGGAGTGCTTGATGTGACATTGTAGAGGCACCCTTGTGAGGGAGGTGAAGATGTCCGCGTACTCCTCCATGACCTTGTCCATATGTTATTGTCATGCAGAGGGACCCTGTCTAGAGGTTGTGGCCACCGTATTCTTCTTTCCTTGAGGGTGTATCATTAGGAAAACAAATTTCCCAATTTTGGAAATGAGCTTACTGCATTGGTTTGTAGTAACTAGGGAGATGGTAGTAGGTAGTGCTACCTCTAGTATCCTGTACAACTTATTTCCCAATGTAATAATAACAACGCGAGGCCTTGACTCATACACAGCATGTCACTTCCACAAGTATGCTTGGCCTAATAATACATCACAAACATAAAGGGGAGTAACGTCACATATTACCCCATTCGTGAAGGGCTTGATGTTGTATAGAAGGAGACATTGTTGGCTCAGGTGCATATCTCATTCGTGAAGCCACCCAATGGTGAATGGATGTGAGATTCTTGTGGTCAATAAGCCCAGTTTCTTCATGACCTCTATTGTAATGAGGTTCTTTTGGCTCCCCCTATCGATAGTGAACTATAGCGGGGAACGCTTTACCCACATCTGGGAGTGGAAGAGATGCTCCTCCTCCTCTGGATCCTCAGGTTCCTCTTTTTGGATCTTTGCGGTGGTGATGGTGGCGTTGGGCTCCTCATCAATAATCTGCTTCCCTTTGTCATTCTACTTGTCGGGTTATGACTCATAGTTGGAACATGCATCTGATTTTGAAGCCTTCAGCTTGGCCACCAATGCTTGCTTGGCCCGACACTCACTTGTGTTGTGGGTGGAGCTCTTATGGAACTTACACCAGTTTCTTGTGTCCCTCCTCAGCTTCGTATTGTTCTCCTTTTCTTCTGGGCTTGGAGAGTGGTCCTAAGCTATCTCGCCTTGGCCTTTTCCTTTGTTTTGCGGTTTGGGGGCACTTTTCCCTTGCTTCGAATTCACTAATCCAAAGTCTCGCTTCTTTTGTTTAAGCTTCTACTCGACCTTGACAGTGTATTGGTATGCCTTGGCAAGTGAGGATATGTCCAATAAATCCATCTCGTCCCAGATGTATATTTGTAGGAAGTTGTGGTACTTGAGTTCCAAATGTTTTTCAAAATCCTTGATACTCAACTTCGTGCGAAGGGTATGAAAAACTTTGGTAAACTCCTACACATTTTGGTCCCTTCCCTGTCGCAACATGGTCCACTTTATGTATTTTTCCTTGTAGCTCTTGACAGGGTAATACTTCTCTTTGGTGGTATCCCAAAATGAATTCCAAGTGGGAGTGGATGAAAAGAGTGAGGTGGTACTTTCATCCTTCTTCTCACAATAGGTTTTCCACCAGTCCTTGACATGGGGGTTGGCTTTGAGAAGAGCAAAAGCAATCCTTACCCAGCTAGAAAAATCATGAACATAAAAATATCCTTCTAGAAGATTCAACCATTTATCTACAGTGTCTACATCTATTTAGCCCTCAAATATGGGAATGCCAGAGTTTACTTGTACCTTGAAAGGTGTGGAGCTTCTAGAGTGGCTGTTGGATGTGGATGCGCCGTCGGTGGGAAACTATTGAAGGATCTGGGAAAAGTTATTCATGATCGTGTTGATTTATTTCTCGAGGGCCTCCTCGAGAAATATTTTGATAGGATCTCCTACTCCTTGAGACACACAATCGTATTGTGCTCTTTTCCTTCCGATCCAACTTCTTCCATTATTCATCAGACACTCCCATTGATTTAGTAGCTAGATCTACTGCGATCCACTGATCTTTATCCACCAACAGGTCCTCCATCTTGAGTTTTCACAACTCAAAACTATGACCATTAAATTTCTCGATCTCTATCTTTCCACTGCTCGCCATCTTATTTCACCACCAAAATTGATCTCGCAGATCTTCCACTGAATAGGGTCTACCACAGGCCTGCGAAAAACCCCTCAGCAACAAAGGCGTCGCATGGAAGCCAAATATGCTCTGATTCCAAATGTAGGTTTTAACCCCATACAAAAATTACCTACATACGAATTCTAAAACACAGAAAATAAACAATGCAAGAGCATAAGACATAAAACACATATACACAAATATTTTCCCACTAGATTCGAGAACTGAGACTACCAGCTTGATTTTTCATTATGTTCCTTTCAATGTGCAAAAAACATGTGCAAAAATCATGCACAAAACCATAGGTGGGTCCGCCCAACCTAACATAGGGTCCAAAACCAAAATTTTCTGGGGCGATGCCCCAGACCCCATAAAGTGGGGTTATGGGTACCCCTAAAACCCCCTGTTAACTACGTGGAAAGAATATAACACAACCCAACATTATACCACTTGTTGTTTTCTTTCCACAGGGGGCCATAAGAGAGCTTAGTCATTTTTCTAGCACTAAAATCCCCATTGTCTCTCTACACCAAGAGAACTTCTCAGAGCTCACAAATTTTGTCAATGCATCTATAGTATTCTTCAAAGTGTCCACCTTTACCGGCAACACCTTTTTGTGTTCTATCATATCCCTCACAAAGTGATACTGAACATCAATGTGCTTTGTCTTTGAATGATATGAAGGGTTCTTTGCCAAGAAAATTTCACTTTGGCTATCACAGTCTATCCTTATAGCTTCCTGTACTAACCCGATACTTGAACACAATCTCTACAACCAAACTGCTTCCTTGCTTGCATGAGTGGCTGCATTGTATTCTGCCTCTGTAGTTGATAGTGCCACTACAGATTGTTTCTTACTCATCCAACTTTCTGCATCTCCAAATAGGTTAAACACTACCCACTTGTAGATCTTCTCTGATCCAAATCTCTAGCCTAGTCTACATCAACAAAGCCATGAATATCCAACACTCTGTCCAATCCTGGTCTTCCTTGGTAGCACAAACCATAATCACTAGTGCCATGCAAATACTAGAAAACCCGCTTCACTACTGTCTAGTGTTCCTTCCCTGGTTTTTAATAAACCTTCTCAATACTCCCACTGTATGTGCAATGTCTAGTCTAGTACAAACCATTGCATACATCAGGCTACCGACTACACTTGCATATGGAACACGGGACATGTCCTCTTCCTCTTCTTCTGTCTTAGGACATTGTTCAACAGATAACCTCACACCTACATGAATAGGAACCTTCATTGGTTTACTCTCCTGCATATTAAACCTTTGCAATATTGTCTCGACATACTTCCTCTGGTTTCACCAGAGCTTCCTCTTTGCCCTATCCCTTTTAATTTCCATGCCCAAAATATAGTTTGCAACACCAAGATATTTCATGTCGCATTTGGAGGACAATTGGGTCTTCAAATCCTGGATAACTTCTTTGTCATTTCCAACCAAAAACATATCATCCACATATAAGAATAGATAAATAACATGGTCACCAATTATTTTAAAATACACATAGTGATCTACTTTGCTTCTGGTGAAGCCAAGTCCCTGTATAAATGTATCAAATTTCTGATACCACATCCTTGGTGATTGTTTTAACCCATATAGAGACTTCTTTCACTTACATACCAGTTCCTTCTTACCCTTCACTGCAAAGCCTTCAGGTTGCTTCATGTAGATCTCCTCTTCCAGATCCTCATGAAGAAATGTTGTCTTCACATCCATCTGTTCTACCTCAAAATCAAAAGCAGCAATAATAGATAAAAGTAATCTAATAGAAGTTAGCTTGGTAACAAGAGAAAGAATATCACCAAAATCAATTCCCGGTACCACGAAATAACCTTTTGCTACCAATCTAGCTTTGTATTTCTCCACTTTTCCTTCTGCATTTGTCTTCTTTTTGAACACCCATTTCATGCTAATGGGTTTCCTTCTAGCCGGCAACTCCACCAGATCCCAAGCCTCATTTTTGTGCAAAAATGCCATTTCATCAACCATGGCCTCTTTCCAGAGTTTTCCATCCTATAAATCCACTGCTTCCTTCATAGTTCTGGGATCATCATCAATAACAGACAAAGAAAAATTTGAACAGAAAGCAGATGGACTATACCCTTCTAGCCACCTTCTTTCTTGAACTGATCTTCTCACAGCCGGAGTTTGTGGCTCTTCATCTTTTGATTCCTCCTTTGCTATAGAGTCTAATTCTTCCTCCTTTAGCTCAAACTCTATCTTCTCAGGTTCCTTTGGTTTGACTTCATGTTTAATAACATCTTTCACCTCTCTAAACACCACATCTTGGCTATACATAACCTTCCTTTTTACTGGGTTCCAAAGCTTATAACCCTTTAAACCATCCTTATACCCAATAAAGATGCACTTTTCAGATTTACTATCCAGCTTTGTTCTTTTCTCCTTTGGAACATGTACATATGCATCACATCCAAATACCCTCAAATGTGAAAGAGAGGGTTTCTTACTAGTCCATACCTCTTGTGGAGTCTTATCCTCCAACACTAATGAAGGTGACTTGTTGACCAGGTAACATGTAGTATCCATCACCTCTGCCTACAATTCCTGTCCTAACTCGGCACCACTGAGAATGGTTCTTGCCCTTTCCATCAACGTCTTGTTCATTCTTTTTGCAACTCCATTTTGCTGAGGTGTATATGGATCAGTCTTCTGCCATGCTATACCACACTTCTTGCAGAATTCTTGAAATTCCTTACTGCAAAACCCTCCACCATTATCTATCCTCAACACCTTTGTCTTCTTCTCTGTCTGGTTTTCCACTAGAGCCTTCAATTATTTAAACCTATCAAAGACTTTAGATTTCTTCTTAAGGAAATATATCCATGTGTTCCTTGAGAAGTCATCTATAAATGATACATAGTACATAGACATACCCAGTGATGGAACCTTCACAGGTCCAAGCACATCACTGTGCACAAGCTCTAATATTTGTTTCGCCCTCTTACCACCAGAAGGGAAACTCACCCGATTCTACTTCCCATATACACGATTTTCACAGAAATAAAAATCTAGAGAGCTATTACTCATGCCTTCTACCATACCTTTACCATGAAGTATTCGAAGGCCCTTCTCTCCAATATGTCCATGTTTTTGATGCCACAACATGGTCTTCTCTCCAGAGACCACTAGATTTTCTACTCCACTTTCAGGAACAACAGAACTGTTGCACCCATCAACAACAATGCTACCTTGCAGCTTGTACAGAGTTCTAATCTGAATTCCCGAGATCAATACCAGTGCTCCCCAAAAAATCTTGTAGGTATACTTCTAAAAGACTATTTTTACACCTGCATCATCTAGCTTGCTAACAAAAATCATATTTCTAGCTATTGCAGGAATATGCAGAACACCTAGAAGTGTTCTAACCCTTCCACCTTGTAGCTTCAACTTTACTTTTCCATGACCAATGATTCTAGCCTTATTATCATCCCCCAAGAAGACATCACCACCATCGTATTTCTCATACTCGTAGAACCACTCTCTATGGGGAGTGAAGTGAAAGGATGCACCTAAGTCAATCAACCATGCCTCATGATCTACATGTGTACTTTAAGAAGCTAGGTACACATCCCCACCTTCATCTGAGGTGGTTTTCGCCTCTGCAGAAGGAGCATCATCAAATCCCTTTCCTTTATCAAGAGCTTTAGATTTATAGTCCCTTTTGTAGTGCCCTTCCTTTCCACATTTCCAACACACCACCTTTATAGGTTTTCCTGGAGATTTAGATCTCCCTCTAGATTTAGATCTCCCACTCGATGACTTATTTTTGTTTCTGTTCTGGGACCGTCCTCATATAGACAAGGCATTACCATTCCGGCTCTCCATATTTTTCCATCTCATCTCCTTCATCGACAAGGCTGAGACTATTTCATCAAACTGCAAGGCAATTGCATTGCTACCTATTGCAATAACCAGATTATCCCACGAATCTGGTAGAGAACACAACAAACTGATGCACTTATCTTCATCTAAAATTTTCATATCAACAGATGCTAATTGACTTACCACAGTATTAAATTCATTCAGATGCTCTGTCACCGAGGCTCCATCTTTCATCCTCAGGTTATATAGCTTTTTCCGCAGGAACAATTTATTCACCTGAGACTTAGATTGGTACAAAGTCCCTAACTTGTCCCACAAAGTCTTTGTTGTAGCTTCCCCTGATACATTCAGCAATACTGAATCTGAGACACACAATCGTATTGTGCTCTTTGCCTTCCAATCCAAATTCTTCCATTCTTCATCTGACACTCCCATTGGTTTAGTACCTGGATCTACCGTGATCCACTGATCTTAATCCACCAATAGATCCTCTATCTTGAGTTTCCACAACTCAAAACTCTGACCATTAAATTTATCGATCTCTATCTTTCCACTGCTCACCATCTTATTTCACCACTAGAGTCGATCTCGCAAATCTCCCACTGAACAGGGTGTACCATAAGCCCGAGCGAAACCCCTCAGCAACAAAGGTGTCCCCTTGAAGCCAAATCTGCTCTGATTCCAAATGTAGGTTTTAACTCCATATAGAAATTACCTGCATATAAATTCTAAAACACAGAAAATAAACAATGCGAGAGCATAACACATAAAACACATATACAGAGAGATTTTTCCACTGGATCCCAAAACTGAGACTACCAGCTTGATTTTTCATTATGTTCCTTTCAATGTTATAATACATATTTCTACATGCCCAAGCATCCAATACCATGGACCGAAAACCATCGCATCCAATACCATGGACCAAAAACCATCGCGTCCAAAAAACATGTGTGAAAATAATGTACAAAACCATAGGTGGGTCCGCCCAACCTAACATAGGGTCCAAAACCAAAATTTTCTGGGGCGTTACCCCAGACCCCATAAAATGCGGTTACAGGTACCCCTCAAACTCCCTGTTAACTATATGGAAGGAATATAACACAACCCAACACATTTATCTACAGTGTCTGCATCTATTTGGCCCTCAAATATGGGAATGTCAGACTTTACTTGTACCTTAAAAGGTGTGGAGCCTCCAGAGTGGCTGTTGGATGTGGATGCACCGTCGGTGGGAAACTGTTGAAGGATCTAGGTAAAGTTATTCATCATTGCGTTAATTTATTTCTCAAGGGCCTCCTTGAGAATTATTTTGATAGGGTCTCCTACTCCCTCATCTTTCTTTTCATCCCCCATGGGAGGCCGTTCGGATTTACAAGGCTAGTCTTAAAAAGGTTCAACCAGTTCTAGCCCTAACTCTTTATATCCTGACCTCGTTAAGGACATGCAAATAAAAATAGAGAAAGAGCAAACCACTCTGATACCATTGATCTGAATTTAAAAAGTTACACAACAAATTAGAAATATAACCATAAATATAGAGATGTAGCAGAAATAACACTTGCTTTCATTAATATCAAATAATGAAATATGATTACAAACATAATGGAAATGAGACTAGCTTGGGTGATGGTAGCTTATCTCTAAGAAGAGATGTGGAAGCTATATGCCTCTGAACCAAGTTACAATGAGGCTCAATGGCATTTTTTATTATTGATAAATAAGAAAAAACCCTAAACAACCAAAACCCTAACCCGAGAAGATGTAACACCAAGAGTTTATGGTCCCCATTGGGGTTAGTTGGGCAGCCAACTTTTTGGGGTCATAACTTGGTCATATTATCTTTGTTTGATGCATATGATACCTTGTTGGAAATAGATCTCTGAGGAATATAACTAAAACCATGTTTTTAATGAAATTTCCCAAATGAATATTTAAAAATAAACCTCGTTTAGGGCCTAAAAATGGCTCTGAAAGTTCAGGACCTAAAAAAATACCAAAAATAGTAAACCATACCACAACTAAAGAAACTGAAAAGAAAACTGATAGAAAAATGGTGAGGGTCCAAGTTGAATAGGCAGGTGGCCACCAATGTCCACCTAGATCATAACCTGTGCATAATCTCCATGTATTTGTCATCTTGTCATCATGCCTGCAAGATCATATCCTGTAACTCTATCCCATAAGAGCTCATAAATACTATTGATTTACATATACCTTCCTGCTAAGAGAATCCGCAACCTAATTCTCCTTCCATTTGATGTATCTGACCTCAAAGTCGAACTCAGTAAGGGTAGCTAACCATCTAGCTTGCCTGGCATTTATATTTGGTCGATCGAACAAATATTTCAACCCATTGTGATCTCTTATCAATGTAAACCTCTTGCCCAAAAGGTAGTGTCTCCACATCTTCAATGCATGTATAATTGTTGCTAGCTTAGGGTCATGCATTAAGTAGTTCTTCTTGTTCTATTTAGTTTCTATGACTCATAGCAAAATTCCTGTCCTTTTTGCATGAGAACTCCACCAAGTACTCTCTTGTAAGAATATGTACATGCTACAAACTCTTTGTCTGGATCCACAATATTTAGCACTGCTGCATGTGTCCAGAAATTCTTAAGCTCCTCAAAACAAGCCTCGCATTTTTTGTCCATTTGAACTTCTTACCTTTATGTTTCAATGACGTGATAGGATATGCAATGCATGAGAAGTTCCTGATGAACCTCCTATAATAACCTACCAATCCCATAAATTATCTCACCTCATCTGCATTCTTAGGAGTTTTCCACTCCATGACGACCCTTATCTTTTTTGGATCCACTACTATGCCATCCCCAGAGACAACATTCCCCAAGTAATGTACCCCAATCTGAAAGAAGTTGCACTTGCTAAGTTTAGCATACAACTGATGCTCTCTTAGTAATGTCAACACTGCTGCTAAATGCTTGGCATGGTCTTTCACATTCTTAGAATATGCCAATATGTCATCAATGAATACAGTAACAAACTTGTCTAGATAGGGAACAACAAAAAACTCATAAATGTAGCTGGAGAATTAGTCAAACTGAATGGAACCAAAACAAACTCAGAATACCCATATCTAGTCTGCAACGTAGTCTTGAAGATATCCTCTTCATTGATGCATACCTGATGGTATCCTAGTCTCAAGTCAATTTTAGAGAACATTGCTTCTCCCTTCAACTGATCAAACAAAATCATCAATCCTCGGAAAAGGGTACATGTTCTTGATCATTACCTTGTCCAACTACCTATAGTCAATGAAAAATCTAAGATTACCAAATTTCTTCTTCACGAATAACATTGGTGTACCCCCGGGTGATACACTCGGCCTAATGTATGTTGGGTTGTGTTATATTCTTTCCGTGACTAGCCCACGTAATTAACCAGGGGGTTAGAAGCGGGGTGAATCCCCCCCTTCATTGCACCGATTGCGTAGCAGGGGGAATCACACGGGTTTTAAGGGGTGCAGCTAACCCCACTCTATGGGGTTCGGGGCAGCACCTTGGAAACTTTTTTTTGCGACCCTATATTAGGTTGGTGGACCTACCTATGGTTTTGTGCATGATTTTTCACAAATGGTTTTGGAAACAATGGTTTTTAGTCCATGGTTCTAGACGTGATGGTTTTCGGTCCATGGTATTAGATGCTTCGACATGTATAAATATGTATTGTAACAATGAAAGGAACATAATGAAAAATCAAGCTGGTAGTCCCAGTTTCTGGATGCAGGGGAAAATCTCTGTGTATATGTGGTTTATGTGTTATGCTCTCGCATTTTTTATTTTCTGTTCTTAGAATTCTTATGCATGTAATTTATTTTCGGGGTTAAAACCTACATTTGTTATTGGAGCTATTTTGGCTTCAAGGGGACACCTTTGTTGCTGAGGGGTTTCGCTCGGGCCTATGGTACACCCTGTTCAGTGGGAGATCTACAAGATCAATTCTGGGGGTTAAAGAAGATGGCGAGCAGTGGAAAGATAGAGATAGCGAAATTTAATCATTAGAGCTTTGAGTTGTAGAAACTCAAGATGGAGGATTTGTTGGTGGATAAAGATCCTTAGATCAGGGTAGATCTGGGCACTAAACCAACAAGAGTGTCTGATGAAGAATGGAAGAAGTTGCATCAAAAAACAAAGAGAAAAATACGATTGTGCGTCTCAGATTTAGTATTGTTGAACGTATCATGGGAAGCTACGGCGAAGGCTTTATGGGATAAGTTAGGGACTTTGTACCAATCTATGTCTCTGGTGAATAAATTCTTCCTATGAAAAAGTTGTATAACCTGAGGATGAAAGATGGAAACTTGGTGACAGAGCATCTGAATGCATTTAATACTGTAGTAATTCAGTTATTATTTGTTGATATTAAAATTTCAAATGAAGATAAGTGCATTAGTTTGTTGTGTTCTCTACCAGATTCGTGGGATAGTCTGGTTATTGGAATAGGTAGCAATGCAACTGCCTTGCAGTTTGATGAAATAGTCTTATCCTTGCTGATGGAGGAGATGAGACAGAAAAATATGGAGAGCCAGAATGGTGATGCCTTGTCTATACAAGGACGGTCCCGTAATAGAAAAAAAGATAAGTCATCGAGTGGGAGATCTAAATCTAGAGGGAGATCTAAATCTCCAGGAAAACCTATAAAGGTGGTTTGCTAGAAATGCGGAAGGGAAGGGCACTACAAAAGGGACTGTAAATCTAAAGCTCCTGATAAAGGAAATGGATCTGATGATGCTCCTTCCACAGAGGTGAAAACCACCTCAAATGAAGGTGGCGATGTCTACTTGGCTTATTCAAGTACACATGTAGATAATGTTGGCATTAAGATACAGGTGTTATCCTTGATGAAAACTCACTCAGATGAAAGTTCACAGTACAGCAGGCTAACAACAAAGGATTATAGATTAGACTCCAAAGAATGCAGAAAGAGAGGTATACATTAGTTCACTTTGTCCAAGGCATGTATACAAGCGGTTTAACAGAACAAAAGTAGCGTATAATCTATACATGCACTTTCACAGGAGGAAAAGATCATACATGTTGGAAAACCAAGTTTTTGGTCCAAGGTATTTTGATCCAAGGTATTGGTCCAAGGTATTTGATCCGAGGTATTTGCTCCAAGGTATTCATCCTAAGTAGTTTTGTACAAGGTATTGAGAAAGGCCTAAGAGTATATAAGGAGGAGAAGATCATTAGGCCAGGTGTGTAACTATTGAATATCTTCTGAAGTGTTAAATCATATATCCAGGTTATGAGCTTCTAATACCTTGCTTGATCTGATCTAAGGATGCACCCTTGTAGTTGATGATGATTGATGGATTGGGATCATAAAACCTTAAATGTATTATCATTATATGGTTTGATCATGGAAAGTCTAGATCTGAATACTGATGCATGTTTCATTCTGTAAATGATATGATCTAGGTATGACTGAAGTCTGGAATGTCTGTGAAGTTTTAAGTTAGCATTTGTAGAAATGTATGTTGTTTCGCTTTGGTAAAAGCATGTATACATGCTAGCTCAACACATCAAAGTAGTGTATAACTTATGAACTATGATGTTTCAAGTTACAGTTAGTTCTAGTTGTTGATGCCGAGTTCTAGGCTTTGCTTTATGTTCTAATGACTGCATTCTGGTGACAGTGTTCAGAGTGATTGATTGTGATTTGCGTCAGCAATGATGGATGAGATCTAATGATGGATCAGGATCATAACGATTAATCATTATGTGATCTGAAGGGCTAGGTCTGATTGATAACACATATTTTATCCTTTATATTTGATGATCTGGGTATGTCTGAAGTCAAGAAGTGCAGCGAGGTTATAAGTAAGTATTTGCAGATCTATACACTGCTTCGCTTTGATGAAGTTGTATATACATGTTGGTGCGGCTGTTCCAAGTTGCATATACACTCTGATGTATGTTTTTTAGGTTATAACTGGTTCTTAATGATGATGCAGTATTCTGGGTTCAGATTTGTGTACTATTTACATTGATCTATCTGTTCCAGTGGATTTGTTGAAGTTGATGGTTGATTCAATTGTGTTAGAGGCTCAGAGGTTGTCAGTGATTGATCGAGTTTGGTTGATTCTAAGAGTGATGATTGAGTTTTAGTGATTGGTTGATGTAGATGTAGTTGATGTTTGTATTGCAATGATGATTAATTCTAAGCTTCAATGTTGTCGATGGGCCTAATATGAAAATTGGATGAAACAAGGCCTTCATGTGTATTGTTGTCTACCAAGAGCATCCAGTCTAAAAATTTATGAAACGTGGTCCCTGTAGGAAGAAAGAAGGTCGTAGCCTTTTGTAGGTCAGTGCCTATGTACTAGTAAAAATATCAGATAGTACAAGAGCTAGGGTGTTGTAGCTCCATTCCAGTAGAAGCTAGAGAATGTGAAAAGGTTGTAACCTTCTACAGGTAGAAGCCTATGTACTGGTATGAGTATGCACCAATACAATGTTGTAAACAGATTTTATTATTGTTGAAAGAAGACAGAGATGACAATAGCAGGTGGTTCTCACCCACATTGGGCTTCCAGCTTAAATCTTTGTGTTCATGTGTGTTGCTTATGTGTGATGCTTTATTCTACTTTTACTACACTGTCTAATGAATCTTTGATATACTCGTCTAAGCTCAACACATGATAAAAAGTTTAAATCACAGGTTCTCTGCATATACATTGGTTTCCTTAAGCAGAGTCACGTGCACATGCTAGTTCACTTCATTGAAGTAGTGTATATAAATCTATTTGGGAAATAATATAACTGATCTGATAACACTGGTTCACCCTCCTCTTAGTATTATTTCCAACAATTGCAATCAGAATAGGTCCTTCAAAAGAAGCTTGATCACTTGAAGGGAGATCCATCAACATTACTAATCAAGAAAGCATGGGATCCATCAGACCACCAATCTTCGATGGGAGCAACTATGTTTATTGGAAAATAAGAACAACAACCTATCTACAATTGCTTGGAACAGATGTCTAGGAAATTATGGAAGGAGGATATACATTTCCAACAACAATTCCTACAGATACAACAAGTAAAAACCAATATGAAACCAATGCCAAAGTTGTCAATACTTTATTGGGAAGTCTCTCACAATCAGAGTTTGTTAAAGTCATGCGACTCAAATAAGTGAAAGAAATATGGGACAAAAAAATTTTAAGCTATGAAGGAGACTCTCAGGTAAAACGTGCTAAGCTTCAAACTCTCATAATTCAGTATGAAACTCTTAAGATGCATAGTGTTGAAAGGATAGCCAGTTACTTCCTACATATAGATTAGGTTGTCAATTGTATGAACAATCTGGATGAAGAAATTAAGGAAGTTACCTTAGTTGAGAATATTTTTACATGCTTATCTGCTAAATTTGAATCCAAAGTGTCTGCCATAGAAGAAAAACAAGATCTGTTTAATATCACTATGATATAGCTTCATGGAATCTTAACTGCCTTTGAGATGAGAATAAGAGGACCATCAAATATGAGAGAAGCCACATTCAAAGCTTCAACAAAAGGAAACGAAGAGAACAGTGAATCGGGACATATTTCAGAAGAAGAAGATAAGGTAAACTTTGTCAAAAAGCTTCAACGGGGTTTTGGAAGGTTTAAAGGTAACTTACCCTTCAAATGCTTTTCTTGCGATAGAGTTAGTCGTTATACTGCCAGATGTCCTCATAAAGATAAATTTGAAAAAGGAAAGGAATATGCAAAAGGGAATAGAAAACAAGTTGTGAATAAAAGGAGTTACTATACTCATGAAGATAGTGATGGTTTATCTAATAGTGATCAAGATAAAACTGGACAAGATTACAGACTTCTCATGGCTTATGACGATGATAATTTTTAGGATGCTTTAGAAGACGAACACCCTCATGAAGAAATATCTAAACTCAAAATCTGTTTAGAAGAAAATAATATGATTATAGATACCTTAACATACCAACCTTCTAAAAAAAGAAAAACACAATGAATAACTAGAATGTGAAATTGTGGGTCTAAGAAAGGATCTTGAGGAAATGAAATCTCTCAATCTTAGATTTGCTAAAGGATCAGAAACTTTAAATGAAATTATCAAAGTTCAGTGTTCTCCTCTGATAAAGATAGGTCTTGGATATACTGAAGAAGCATCTCAATCACAGAAGTCATCAACCTCCACCAAAATCTATCTTGATGTAGCAAAGACCAGTGAACAATATGACAATCATCAGCAAAGGCATAAAGCAGATCACCAGGTAAATCAAACTAAATTTACTCCAATGATGAATAGAAGCCACAACCAACATTAGGTAAATCATACTCAATTTGCTCCAAAGCTGAATATCAATAGAAACTACAATCACCAGGTCAATAGATTCGATAGTCCCAGGAACTTCTGTAATGGACAATGTTTCTCATGTCATAATTTTGGATACAAAGCTACTCAATGTGTTGCTTACAAAACCATCATGACTAGAGAAGCACGAAATTAGAGGAATGTAACAGGGATAAAGAAAAGATCCTATAATAACTTTTCTCTTCTTGAAAATTAAATAGAATGCTCAATTTGTAACAACTTTGGTCATGAAGAATCTTAATGCAAGAGAAAATTTTGGTAAACATCTCAAAAGGCGAAAACTCCATTAAATCCAAAGATATGGAGAAGGAAAGAATCTTAAACAGAAAGACATGGTATAGCCTTGTATGCAGAAGGACAAGAAAATCAATGGTACATCGACAGTGGATGCTCAAAACACATGACAGGTGATAAAGAAAATCTTCACTCATATAATGCCTTAAAAAAGGAAAAGAATGTCTCATTTGGAAATGACACTCCTGCTGTCATAAAAGGTAAAGGCTTTATTTTCTTGAAGAAAAGGTTAAAGTTGGAAAAGTTATGTATGTAGACAGTTTAAAGCATAACCTATTGAGTGTTAGCCGTTAGCCAAATGTGTGATCAAGGAAATGAAGTAGTGTTTCGATCAAGAGAATGTGTTGTTCGTGAGCTTGTTATAGGAGAGACCATGATCAAAGGTACAAGAATTCCAAACAACTTATACATACTCAAGGGAGGACAACAACAATGCTATCTAAGCAAAAATGATGAAAACTGGTTGTAGCATAGAAGATTGGGACATCTAAGCTTTTCTCAAATAAGAAAAGCATGCAGATTCAAGGCTTTTCGTGATCTTCAAGATATCAACATCCCAGAAAATACAATATGCAAACCATGTCAAATCCACAAGCAACCCAGAGTTCACTTCATGGAAAATGAAGGGTCAACTAGTGAGCCTCTTGAACTTCTCCATACTAATTTATATGGATCATCAAGGAAAAAGTCACCTGATGGAGAAGAATACTTTATATTGTTCATTGATGATTTTTCCAGAATGTGTTGGATAGGTCTTCTCAAGCATAAAGATGAAGCTTTTTAAAAGTTCCAAGCCTTCAAAGCTTTGGTTGAAAATGAATCAGATCGAAGAATCAAATGCCTCAAATCTGATCGAGGAGGGGAATTTACCTCAGATGAATTCTTTGACTTTTGTGAACAACATGGAATAAAAAGGTAATTCTCCACCGCGAGGACTCCTCAACAAAATGGTACATGGTTGAAAGAATGAATGGAACAGTTCAAGAAATGGCTCAAGCTATGCTAGATGAATCTAGAACTCATGCAACCTTCTGGGGTGAAGCTGTATTCGCTGATGTAACTATTCTCAACCAAGAAAATGTTTGGCTAAATAACACTCAAACTCCACATGAACTTTGGTATGGTAAGAGTCCTACTGTAAAATACTTTAAAATTTTTGGAAGCAAATGCTATATTAGAAGGACTGATGAAAAGCTTGGTAAGTTTGAACACCGTGCAGATGAAGGTATTCTTCTTGGATATTCTTCCATAAGTAAAGGATATAAATGTTATAATAAAAGACTTGGAAAAATTGTTGAAAGCATTGATGTTGTAGTCGATGAAGCATGCAAAAACCCAAAACAGATAAAATCAACAGAAGATTATGACAATGAAGAAAATGGGGATTATTTTGCCACATCAAATCAAAATCATATTGAAGAAGAAACCAATGAAGCACCAAAAGAGGAGATAATGGTAGAAGAAAAGACTCTCTCTAGGTATGTTCAGGAAAATCATCCAAAAACTCAAATTTTAGGGCAAAAAGAGGCAAGTGTATAGAGAAGAAGAACTATTACAAGGACCTCAATCTTTCTAGCATTACTATCCTCCACCAAACCTCAAAATGTTAAAGAAGCATGCAAAGATGAATGTTGGGTCAAGGCCATGGATGAAGAACTTGAGCAAATTGAAAAAAATGATACTTCGGAATTAGTTCCTAGACCTCATGATAAAAATATTATAGGAACTAAATGGATATTCAAAAACAAGCTGAATGAAAATGGATAATTCATTATAAACAAGGCCATACTCATCTGTAAAGGGTATGCTCAACAAGAAGGTATAGATTTTGAAGAAATTTTTGCACCTGTTGCCAGACTTGAAGCCATAAGAATGTTTCTTGCTCTTTCTAGCTTTCAGAAATTCAAAGTATACCAAATGGATGTAAAATCAACCTTCTTGAATGGAGATTTAGAAGAAGTTTATAATGAATGGCCAGAAGGATTCATTCTTGGAAATGATGCAAAACTTTTATGCAGACTCAAAAAGGCCCTCTATGGTCTGAAACAGGCTCCAAGTGCCTGGTATTACCTCCTTGATAAATGTCTACACCAACAAGGTTTTACAAAAGGTTCAGTAGATAGAAATCTATGTACAAAGATTGAAACTGATAAATTGCTAATTATTATTGTTTATGTTGATGATATCATTTTTGGTAGCAATGGAAAATGCATGAGTTAGAATTTTGCTTCAGTAATGTAGCAAGAATTTGAGATGTCCTTGCTTGGTGAAATTACCTATTTTCTTGGTCTACAAGTTCAACAAAATAAAGATGGTATTTTTCTTTCACAAAACAAATATCTCAAACAAATCTTGAAAAGGTACGAAATGGAATATTCTAAACCTATATGTATCCAATGGTAACAAGATGCCGTCTCAGCTCAAATCATGAATTAGTAGCAGTACATCAACCAACTTACGGATCCATGATTGCAGTCTACTTTATCTAACAGGTACCCAACCTAACATCATGCATGTAGTAGGAATAGTTGGAAGATTCCAGGCCAATCCAAATGAATCACACCTTCAGGCAGTCAAAAGAATTTTCAAATATCTTCAAGGAACTCAGGACTTTGGTTTATGGTATCCTAGAGATGTAGATCTTACTCTTCATGCATATATAGATGCAGATTGGGTAGGAAGTGTTGATGACAGAAAAAGAACTAGTGGTGGTTCATTCTATATGGGTTCCAGGTTAGTTTCTTGGTTCAGCAAGAAACAAAGTTCAATTGCTTTATCTACAACTGAAGCAGAATATGTGGTTGCTGCATCTTGCTGCACACAACTCCATTGGATGATGCTAACCTTGCAAGACATTCAGATCACATATACTCCACCAATATCCATTCTATGTGATAATACAAGTGCCATCAGTATTTCAAAGAATCCATTCATGCATTCCAAGACCAAGCACATACCCATCAAATACCATTTTCTACGTGAACAAGTGCTTGAAAAAAAAGTCATATTGGAGTATGTTCCCTCCAAAGAATAGGTTGTTGATATATTCACTAAATCACTGCCCAGAGAAACATTCGAATATCTTAGACAAAAGTTGGGAGTAGTTGCTGCATCATCGTGCTGTTAAATATAATTTTTCCAGAGAAAGGTTATTATACGTGTGTTTCATGAGGTTGAGTCGCATACACATGTGGGTTTCAGTGGGACAAGGAGCATACATGTTTTTCAGAAAAGAAAAATAGTGGGGCAGGCTCTGATATGGGTGCTCTGTCTGATGTTGATGATCCCAATCTATTGATATGCTCTGTTCATTAATTTTTATCTAATTGACAAAGATGCCTTGATCATTGACTTGTTAACAATGCATAGGTAGCATAGGTTTAGGGGGAGAATTAACCTTCACTCGCATTCTGCATTTTTGGCATTATGGTCGTTGAGTCTAGCTATGGCTTCAGATATTTATACCTTTTATTGCTTAAGTCATGTAAGATTCTAGGATGTGATATGGATTCTCATACATTTGAATGAGTCCTATTGGATAAATGATGTAATTTGCATCCCCACTTTGCATAAGATGGATGATGTAATTATATTTCTGTCATGTATAAACAATATGTATATCCCCACTTGGTTGGGTGGATGAGTCAAATTTGGTATATCCCCACTTGGTTAGGAGATGAATGTATGTATGAGTCACTGGTGATAGGGAGGCCATACTCACATAGTTGAGTTATAGAGTCATGTTACTCTTTTGGAGAATACTTTTGCAGACTCTGTTTGTGATCAGGAGGAGCATGGATGATTTTCATTGCATCTCAACATTTACAAAGGGGAGCTCAATCAGAAGATATAGCATGTACTTAGGGGGAGTATGAACAACATAGGGGAGAGAATATCTTGGTCTGCCCTTTGCCCTTGACGTCAAAGGGGGAGAGTGTCTTGGTGTTGTTGTTGCCATCAAGTCCAAAGGGTAGATTGTTGGCATTATGATACAAGTGTTATCACTGATGACAACTCACTCAGATGAAAGTTCATAGTATAGTAGGTCAACAACAAAGGATTACATATCAGACTCCAAGGCGCGTATACACACGGTTTAATAGAACAAAAGTAGCGTATAATGTATACATGCACTTTCACAGGAGGAAAGCACGTACATGTTGGAAAACCAAGTTTTTGGTCTGAGGTATTTGGTCCAAGGTATTTGATCTGAGGTATTTAGTCCAAGGTATTGATCCTAAGTAGTTTTGGTCCAAGTTATTGAGAAAGGACTAAGAGTATATGAGGAGGAGAATATCATTAGGCCAGGTGTGTAAGTATTGAATATCTTCTAAAGTTTTAAATCATATGTGTAGGTTATGATCTTCTGATGCATTTCTTGATCTAATCTAAGGATGCAACCTTGTGGTTGATGATGTTTGATGGATTGGGATCATAAAGCCTTAAATGTATTATCATTATGTGGTTTGATCATGGAGAATCTAGGTCTGAATACTGATGCATGTTTTATTTTGTAAATGATATGATCTGGGTATGACTGAAGTCTGGAATGTCTATGAAGTTTTAAGTTAGCATTTGTAGATATGTACGTTGTTTCAATTTGGTAAAAGCGCGTATACACCCTGGTTTGACACATTGAAGTAGCATATATCTTATGAACTATGATGTTTGAAGTTACAATTGGTTCTGGTTGTTGATACAGAGTTTTGGGTTTCTCTTTATGTTCTGGTGACTGCATTCTGGTGACAATGTTCAAATTGGTTGATCGTGATTTACTTCAGTGATGATGGATGAGATCTAATGATGGATCAAGATCATAATGATTGATCATGTTGTGATCTAATGGGTTAGATCTGATTGTTAACACATGTTTTATGCTTTATATTTGATGATCTGGGTATCTCTAAAGTTGGGAAGTGCAATGAAGTTATAACTAAGTATTTGTAGATCTATACATTGGTTCGCTTTGATGAAGTTGTGTATACAGGCTGGTTTAGATATTTCAAGTTGTGTATACACCCTAATGCATGTTTTTGAGGTTACAACTAGTTTTGAATGATGATTTAGTATTCTGGGCTCAGATCTGTGTACTAGTGATAGTGATCTATCTGTTCTAGTGGATTTGTTGAAGTTGATGGTTGATTCAATTGTGTCAGAGGTTCAGAGGTTGTCATTGATTGATTGAGTTTGGTTGATTCAGAGAGTGATGATTGAGTTTCAGTGATTGGTTGATGCAGAAGTAGTTGATGGTTGTATTGCAATGATGATTTATTCTAAGCTTTAATGTTTTTGATGGGTCCAATATGAAAATTGGATGAAACAAGTCCTTCATGTGTATTTTTGTGTACCAATAGCATCTAGTCTGAAAATTTATGAAACGTGGTCCCTGGAGGAAGAAAGAAGGGTGTAGCCTTCTGTAGGTCCATGCTTATTTACTAGTAAACATATCAGCTAGTACAAGAGCTAGGGGGTTGTATCTCCCTTTCAGTAGAAGCTGGAGAACGAGAGAAGGTTGTAACCTTCTGCAGGTAGAAGCATGCATACTGGTATGAGTCTACACCAGCACAATGTTGTAAACAGATTTTTTTATTTTTAAAAGAAGACAGAGATGACAGCAGCAGGTGGTTTTCACCCACATTGGATTGCCACCTTAAATCTTGGTGTTCATATGTGATGCTTATGTGTGATGCTTTATTCTTATTTTACTATACTGTCTAATAAATCTCTGATATACTGGTTTAAGCACAACACATGATAGACTGTCTAAATCACAAGTTCTCTGCATATACACTAGTTTCTTTAAGCACAGTTGCGTGTACACGCTAGTTCACTTCACTAAAGTAGCGTATATAAATCTGTTTTGGAAATAAAATAGTTGATATGATAATATTGATTCACCCCCCTCTGAGTATTATTTCCAATAGATCATGAGGCATGGTTGATTGACTCAGGTGCATCCATTCAATTGAATCCCCATAGAGAGTGGTTCTATGAGTATGAGAATTATGATGGTGGTGATGTCTTCTTGGGGGATGATAGGAAGGTGTTGTGGTAAAAACACAACCCCCCCATTTTTGACTTGTTCACTTCAAATAATGGGGACCCTTTCTATAAAAATTTTGGCTAAACACCTTTTTGGATTTTTATTTAGTTGACTGCCCGACGCTTTTGTTAATTTTTCGTTTTCTTTGGATTCTTGTTTTGATTGCTTTGTTAGAATCGATTTTTTATAAACTTCCCATTGATGCTTGTTTCGTCTCATTTGGTCAACTAGTTTGAAAATGGCACTCCTTTGAAAGTCTGATTATTTATGTAGCCTGGGTTAAAAATGCATAAAATGTACAATATTGCATTTTGTAAATAAATTAGTTCAATAACGCATTCATTTCAAATATTAACCCATAGCGAGTTTTTACTAACATTTTTCCATTTTTAGTTATGCGGCCAAATCATTAATTATCGGGATTTAAGAAATTTACTCCAATTTCCAAATCAATTATTAATCTCGAAAACCCATAACATTCAAGTGGCTGTAGTTTATTTTTTTATTTTTATTTATTTTTCAAGTGGCTGTAGTTTCAATAATTTCACAACTTAACTAAATTTCATTAGAATAAAACCAAAATAAGAAAAATAATATTAAATATTAATTAAATTAAATTAAATTAAATTAATATATAATTAATTTAATTTAATTAGAATTAAATATTTAAAATATAATAAAATAAAATAATTTTCATCACATCGGGGGATTGGGTCGGAATTTTTATTGAAAATATTTTAAAAATCCCGATACACACCATACCTCGATATCAGATCAGGGAGTTTGTATTGTATTAAGTTTTAAAAGCCCGATAGCCATACCCCCGATCGCTATACCCCCGATCGCCGATAAGCAAAGTCAAAAGGCATCGCATCGGGGCTTTTCAATGCCAAAGTTTAAAAAACCCGATGGCCATATCCTCCCGATTTGCCGATACGAAGGAACTTAAAAGCACTAACCAAAGTTTCATGACCCGTGTGTTTTTTAGTTTTAAAACTCATTCATACTAATGAGTTACAAGTAGAGTGGTAGGTTATTTTATATATATATTTTTTAAAATATTTAATATTTAATGTATGATATTAATTAAAATTAATTAATATATAAAATTTAATTAATTTAATTAAATTAAAATTTAATTTTTATTTAGTATTAATTAGTATATAAATAGATTATATTAATTAGTTATATTAAGATTAATTAATAATAGTTTATTTATTAATTAGTTTAGTTCATAATTAACAATTAAATTACAATTAATTATTAGATAATTAGAATTCTAATTTAGGATTTGATTTTTAAATTAGAATTTTGATTTTTAGCCCAGCAACAGAAATTCCAGAATTGTTCCAGAATTGACTCACCTACTTTGGAGGCCCATAGATTGAGTTTTACTTGGCCAAATGAGGCCCAAGATAGCTCATTGGAAAGAGAAAATCAAGAAGAACATTTCTGAGGAAGTTTCACTAATAGATTTAATCATTTATTGGGTCAAAAATCAGGGAGAAGATCAAGCTCCGAATTTTGAAAACAAAATCAATTTTCTAAGTTATTTTCTTCATTTTCATTTGTCCAAAGCCTCTTCTAATTGCAGATCCATTCATCAATAATATCCTTGGCCATTCGAATCATCCCACGTACCAATAAAAAGCTTACATTTTATTTTCAATTATTTATTTGAATTCGATTGGATTTATTTTAAATGCTAGAAATAATATTTTGATTTTATTGTTGCATCTTAATTTATTTTGATTTCTTTTTGCAGAAAAACAGTGGGAGAAATATGGAGAAAAGGATTTCAATCAATGAGAAGGCTCCAGCAATTAAAGATTGGACTTTTAAACAAATAAAATCATATTTGGCAGATTTCTCTTCAACAAACTCTCCTCTCCAAAATTCCTTTGCAAATAGTATAAATAATAGATTGCAGAATGTAATTGGGGGCTGCTCTCCTCTGCAATTCTAGACTTCTAAAAGCACTACTGTAATAGGAATTTAGAGTTGTAGGAGAGAGGAGAGAAAATCTCAGATCTTGGGATTATTGAGGATTTTCCCTTTGTATCTTGAATTATGCATGAAGGGCAAAGCTTGCACTATTGTGGCTTTAACTTTGAAAGTAGAAATTCAAGCAATGTAAAGAGTTGTTGGAGACCAAGGACAGAGAAATGGATGCAATAAATTTGTATTTCTAATACTGTTGTTTCAAATATCAGTTTCATTTTTATGGCAACAGGAATGTTTCATTTTAGTCATATTTGTGCACTATTGTCAATATGGATAATTTGTCTCAATATTGTTGTTAGGTATCTCTGTTCTTATGAATTAAAATCTGATTTCTGAGTAACTATTTACTCAGAAATCTGTCTTATAAAACTGATTTATTGAATGATAATGTGTTGTGAACTATTTCCACATAACATTATTCAATTATTGGAGTTACTGATTTGATAATTAATATCATTTTTGTGAACTACTTCCTGAATGTTGTTGGTTTATTATTTCAGTTAAGAGGTCTGAATATGATGTGTTTTGGTAACCATAATATCAGTTAATTGAAATACTTCATTAACTTGATATTCATTATAAACAAGACATATTTAAATCTCAATACTTTAATTATCTTGCTCTTAGTTGGGTTAGATCTATATCTGCCTAATTAAGATAAGATTTAGATTAGTTTCTTTTGCTTGCATCATAGAATAAGCTTGCATTTAGAGTAATTTCTACATTCTTTTAAGTCCTCTCCTCAAAGAGGCAAAATTTTTGTTGTGGCTTGGCTGAACCCAAATCAGCTTAAGGGTCATTCTCTTGCCTGATCAGCAAGAAGAAGTGATCTGATATCCCTGTCTATTGGTAGGTAAAGATATATCATAAACCAATAGCAATAGGGAGAAGGTAACGGGATCTAGTTAAACCAGTCGAAGCCGCCACACCAAACGGAAAAGGAGCTGCTTTAAGGTTCGGACCGGGTGGTTGTCCCCCATTGTTGTTGCAGAGATTTTTGAGGCATCAACATTTTTGGCGCTAGAAGGAGGGCCTGAGATTTTTTGTCTATTGGAGTCCTTTCAATTTTAATATTTTATTTATTGTGATGACTCCTCTTAAACTTCCAATTTGGAGTTGTATCAATGGACGTGCATCCTCCAATACTCCACCCGAAGTGGTAAGACTCTTGTCTCAGGTAAAGTTCAATGGTAAGAGAAATTCTTCTGCTTTTAATCATGTCTTTCAATTTATTCAAAATGTTTCAAATTATGATTTTCAAGGAATTGATGAAGGCATCTTATGCAAAAATTTTACTCTCACATTTGTGGCAAAAGCCAGAAGCTGGTGTGGAACTCTTCCAGTTGCTTCAATCCACAGCTGGGATCAATTTTTTATAATTTTCATTTGTAAATTTGACGGCTATGATTATGAACAGGTATGTGAAGAAATTGAATATCTACGAAGGTTTGAAAATGAGTCTGTTAATGATTTTAATATTCGATTTCACTTGAATTGTTTAAGATTTAAAGATGAAGATAAACCTACGGAAGAAGAATCACTAGATTGGTTTGAATATATTTGTTCTCTTCCTCCCATTCCCAATCCATATGAAATTAATTCAAGTTTTGTTTCATCCCCTTCTAACATAAATGAGAATTCCAACATGGATGTGCAAATCAATTGTGATGAAGTGGTTTCACAAAGCTTGAAAAATATTTCTATTCAAATGCAAGAAGACAACAACAGCAATTTTGGAGAAAGAGCTGCCTTGGAATCTAAAAATTACTCTGCGGACAATTCAGAAAATCAGATCGCAAATCAGCAAGTACAAGCAGCAATCAAAGTAAATCAAATGCAAACTGCTGTACAAATTTCTGAATTTCTCCATGATGAGCAAATGCCAAAATCACAGCAGCAAAGTAGCCTTCTTCAAGAAAGCATGAGCACGCAAAGGAATGATTTAGAATCTGAAATTTACAATGAGCATAATGCACACGAGTTCTCAAACAGAGACAATTTTAAATACATTGTTTTAGGTTCACATTTTTCCTTTTATCCTAATATTTTTAATGATGGTAATTTTTCCCCTCTTGGTATTAATGATATTTCAGAAATTAAAGAGGATGATTTAAATGAATTACCAATAATTTTTTATCAAGATAAAGAAACAATTGTTGATCATTCTTTTACCATTAATGAACATGAAATTCTTGTTCCTCCTTGTTTTGATATATTGGATAAGATCGAAGGGAATTCTAGAGAATCTTGTGAGGTCATTTATGATAATTACTCTGATGTTGAGGATGTTGATTTCAATTTTTCTGAAGAAAATCCTCATGATAAAATTCAAATAACATCTAAGAATGAGGAACATTTCAATTTAGAAATTATTCCAACCTATCCTCATTTTAGAGTAACAAATTATCTTCATGATTTCACCATTCAAGAAAACATTCCAATCTATGATTCATATCATAATCAAGCTCTCATTCCTACTCATAATCATAATTCGTTTTCTAGTTCACAAGTTGGAATTCGAAATTACTCAAATTCCATAATTTTGGCCAATCCTTGTGAAAAAGAAATCATTTCAAAACAATCCCAATTGTGCTGTAACATTAGTTGTAAAAATTGTGATTTGATTTTAGTTTTTCTTTCACACTTATTACGTTTAAATTTAGATTTATTTTTTGATTTTATATTTCAGAATTTTAACACTTCATGCTACCATATTGAGCATTTTACTGTCGAACACCCAATTGATGAATTACTTTATTGGGAAATTGAAGTTTCATGCTATAACTATGAACATCAAAAGTTGTTAACATGTCAATATCAATTGATGTTCATTTCTTATCAAAGGCTTCTATTTCCTCAAAAACAATCTCAACTAGAGGATATATTTTTACAATCTGCCCAACATTCTAATTCAATTAATAATTTTCCATTTCATTTGAAAGATTTCCATCCATTTTTCATTAATTCATTTGAAAAATATTTGGAAATTTTTCTCTCAAAGGAGATTGTTAATAGCTTAACATTTGTACATAACACTAACAATTTTTTCCAGGCCTTTGAATTTGAAAACTCATATCCACAATTCGGCCTGTCATCTCCTCTTTTGAACGTTTCCCAATCATTAATGAAAATCCATCCAGATTTCTATGATCCAATTGGTATTCAATTGGAAAGGAAATTTCATGAGAAAGAGATTTTAAATAAGTTACTAACAATAACTGTACATTCTGATTTCATATTTAATTTTCTTAGTTTAATTAGATTTGTATTTTTATTACTAACATTTGAACTGTACATACTTGTAGCGATTAAAATGAGAAAATGGCTACACTGGAAATATGACTATACCTAGTCATTTTCATGTATATGGTTAGAATAGGAGTAGAATTAATTTAGTTAGTTTGTTTTGTATAGTTAATTTGTTTTTAACAGTTTTGTAGATTAAAAAATAAAACAAAGCAATCAGCCTTCTCATGCATGTTCACTGAAACATTTTCTCCTTATTAGAAAGTTTTAATTCTTGCTTTCCTTTTAAAATTTCTTGCAGCAATACCTCTACTCTGCTTATTTTGAATAATGTCTTGATTAAATTCAATTGAGGTTGCACTTGGCATCGATCGCCTCAAAGCCACTTTTCTTCATTTTGAGATTTCCTTCTAAGATTTTCTTTTGGAATTTATATGATAAAGTGTGAGGATATAAGAGCTTCATGATCTCATTATCCCATGAAATGTAATACTGTCTATGATAAGCTTAATTCTAACTCAATCATTAGTAGTCAGTCTAATCTTTTGCGGTAATCATATGAAATTCATATTCCTAGAAATTTGTTAAGAATGTCCATTCTGCTGTGTGCACACCTTCAAATCTGTTTTAATACTTTTCCACAATTATTGGCTTTATCCCATTCTGATCTTTAGTTTATTATTTGATGCTAACAAAATACATTATATTCATTTACTAAAGGTATTATTGAGAAGTCGCTATAACAATACAGATTCTCCTGAAGTTATTCAAAATAAGCAGAGATAATAAATTGTTGTTTCAATTCAAAAGGGGAGCCTATTTTTATATTTATTTCTGGTAAATTTTATATTTCCTGAACATGAATAAACAGATTTTATTTAGGCTGATTGCACACTTAGATTTAGAATAAATAATGAGATGAATTTAAACGAAGGAAAAATTTTGATAAATGAAGGAATAATTTGAAGATTTATGAGGTAAAATCTGCAGACAATTTCCTTCCAGGTACGAATTTACAAGTTCATCCTCATCTCTTATCAGTTTCTCATTTCCTTAGTTTATTTTTGATTCGTGTTCTGTTTTATTTACAGGTTTTCATTTGTTTTCAAAAGCTTGAAGTAAGCAGTAAACCCATTTCAAATTTGCAACAGGTTCAGGGAAATTTTACTTTTGATTCATTAGAATTTAAGCATTTTTTTAACTTTGCTTTTATTCATCCCCGGATGCGGGTGCCACGGGAGAGGAAATGGGACCGCCACCTAGTCACCATGGGCGGTACCAGGATTAAGGTGAGCATTCACTGCGAGCAGCCGTCTGGGACTGCAAGCGTGGGTGCTGAGGAGGGAAGGGACGACAAATTAATGCCTGGTCTGGATCAAAGTCTTGGTTGCTGTGTGCAGTTATGGAGGGCGAGGGCCGAGACGTTGCAGAGAAGCATAAATACAATGCAGATAAGGAATGTTTTGCTGTGGATCATTTACAGTGGAGGGAATTGGGATTTCGGTTGTCAATTTCCGGAGGTCTGGCTCAAGGCGGCCCTGTTGCAATTGGATTTGGGAGCAAGCCTGCTAGTGTGGGCGATGGGTGTGTGTCTGTTCACCCTGCTCTGTTTCGCTATCTGGTATCCAAGACCACCATGGTCAAGCTCAGGCAACGCCTCATCAGCCGTAGAGGCTCAGGTAGAGGCGGAACTTCGTGCCCATCTGTGGATAATGTCTCTTCTCGCTGCTGCCGCTGTTTATGTCACCGAGTTGAGGAAGCCAACCCCTTGCAATCGCGCCAATTCATGGATGCTGGCAATTCTGAAGCGGGTTCCAATCCTCTCCCAGTGTTTGGAACTGCGGTTTTTTCCTTCAACAGCCCCCAGGCCAATTCGCGCATCAATGCCCATGTATCTATTCTTTTTCTGGAAGAACCGGTGGAGGAGGTCGGGGAGTAGCCCCGCCCACAGCCGCATCAGGCCGAAAGCTCCAGAGCTGCTGAAGGATTGCCGGAGGACTGCCCGAGACCAGACACTGACCCTCCAGCAACTCAGCCAGCGCCCTCGTCAAAGAAAGCTAAGGTAGATTGGGGCCCCCCCCGGAAGGATTGTGCTGGATATATGAGGAGGAGCCGGACGAGGAGCCGGACGATTAGTCGACAGCTCGCTCACTCTCTTCCTTGTCTTCGATGCTCTGATTTTGTCTACGGCAGCTGGTATGTTCTGAATGTCTCTGTTTTGTATGTGAATTCTACTGCTCAGTGTGTCTCCATGCCCCTGCGAGGGAGTTTGATGAAAATTTTCTTTTTCTTGTCCACTTCTGCCCTCACTGATGTTCTAAGGTCTAAAGCCCCATGCATGGGCATTCAATGTCTGTGGTAGCGCCCCTGCGTGGGCTTTCAATTTCTGTTGTAGCGCCCCTGCGTGGGTGTTTGGTCTGAAGGTTGCTACCCCTGTGTGGGTGATAAGTTTTCATGTCTAGGCCCCTGCGTGGGTAGTCAATCGAGTGGTATGGACCCTATACGGGTGGTTTTTTGAGCGCTGTAAGTCCAGAGTGCCATCCACGGCCTCTGGCACATGACTTCATGGCTGTAACCGTTTTTCTGTTTTAATGTAAATAATAGCATAGCATAGTATTAACGAGAAAAAAAAACTTTGCTTTTATTCATTAGAAAACCCAAGTGAAATTTAAAACATTATCGCAAGATTCATGTCTGAAATGTTTCAACCTGATTTTCATATTGCTAATAAAAGATCTCCGATGCATTACCTCACTCATATGCCATATTGCATTTCACATATCGGAGGTTTGCAAGTGAAGTATACTTCCATGATCATGAATCTCTGATCTCTGATAAATGACTTTACCGATATTGCGATGCCCACATAATTCTGGACCCGATATGAAATTCAAATCAAATTCATAAAAATATCGCGTCCATTCAATCGTAATAATGGTAGGAGCATAACTTTAAAAGGACCGATGTCTCGGATCCGATATGTTATCGAATTTTCATCATAAAATTATCAGGTCCACTATTCATCGCATATTGGCGTATTCAGAATTGTTACATCATGCGCATAAGATTGCCGATCGCAATCACTGATTCGCCACATCATTCATCACATATCGACATCGCAACAATCATATTGTGTTACATCGGGTGCTTAAGATTTCCGGTCGCCTATTAGTTATGTCATCAATCGCATTGCCGATATCACAATCGCTTCCTTGCATCTTTATTTATGGCCATATCACTATCCCAAATTTTCAATGCGCAATGTGCAATGTGCAAAATACAAATCGCGAGATGCAATGTGCAATATAAGAATTGCAACATGATTGTCCCCGATTTGCAATATAACAGCTCTTCAATAGTGTGATCACTATATCTCATCGCACATATTTTCTTCGCATGATCTCATATCTGCAATTTGATATTTCAACCACCGATGCAATAGCTTCCAATGCATGCCTTTGAGCCATTAACATTTAATCGATATATGGCATAGCAACAAAGGTAAAGTCTTGCAAATTAAACTTGAAGCATGGTGAAGAAACATGTTATGTGAATCATCCGATACGGCGGTGTGTTATTTTAAAAGCAAGCTTGGGTAACCACTATAATAAGAAAGCAGTTAATGACAAATTTGCAGCATATTCAAAAATCATTTTCATTTCTCATATATTTCAGTTTTAAATATATAATTCCATAATTAAAAAAGGAATTCAAGACCTCTCTATCTTCATATTTAAATTTTATTATCTTGGATTTGGTCTTGATTCTGGACAATTTATAAAATCATGGAGTTTATATGAAACTTATAATATTTTGAGAAACATTCATACTGCAAATTTTTATTCTCATTTCTGATGCATTTGTTTTAATTTCAGCTCCCCTGAGCACTAAGCATTCCATTTTTACATTTTACTACTTACTCTAGTGTAAGTAAAATAAACAATGATTTTGGGTTATATGATCTTGGTTAGTTTGACTTCTCCATGTTTTTAATGTTAATTAAAATAAGAAGTTAGCTAGTTTGGAGAAACTGATACCTTTCAGGTAAGATCAAAAGCAATTATCCAATGGTAAGATTCATGTACCCACTTTCATTAATTCGTTACTTTAGTTTCAATTTTGTTTTTGCTGATATAAAAAATCTGTTTTGCAGTTCTCCATTTGAAGCTTCCAATCCTCCGCCAGATCATATTTTCAAAGTCCCATACTCTTCTCCTGGCTTTATTTCAAGAAGCAGCGATAATCCTCATTGAAACAGCCACACCAGGAAGTTTCTGAACCTTTAGTTTGTTTCTCTAAGCATTCCTTTTTAGAAAATGATTAAGATGATGCTTGGAAACAAGAAGATTCATATCAGACAGAAAGTATTCATTGTGGCTGAATTTTACAATCACTGTTATCTAAAAGCCTAAAGCATTCACAACTCTGCAAGGTATGTTTTTCTAAATCTCAACATAAGAAGGAATGATTACATGCTTATTTTCTTTTTCTTCATATTGTTGGAGACATTGGTATAAACATTCTTGTTTGAGTTTATCTTGCGAAACTTGGATTTTCATTTCCATTTTTAGAGATTTCTTTGTTTTTATTTTTTTTCACTGATTTCTTTTCTCATTTTAGCATAAGAATTCTTTTCCTTTGGATTTCAGTTTTGATTTTGGTGACTTTTCCATTATTTATATGGAAGGCCTATTTGTTACCTAACAATGGTTAAGATACATGGAGAAAATTTGTTAATAGTCACCTATTAGCTTTTTGTTAAATCTCTTAGTAAAGTTTGATTTTCTTATTATAAAGGTAGACATACTTAAGGAAGAAATTACCAATTTGGAGAAGTTGGCAAAGTATCATAAAATCTGAAAAAAAAAAATTCATCAAATTGTAATCATTTTGAGATTTCAAAATTTTATTAAGATCTTTCAAAGTTTTATTATCAGTCAAGAAAAGTTATTTATAACCAAGTAAAGACACTTTACAGCAAAGCACCTTTAACTCTGAAATTGTCATTCTTAACTCGTAAGGAGTCAATTATTCTCCCTGTCCCAAAGAGTCTTATTTTTCTAGAGTATAATCCAGAAATATATTTAAACGTAAAAGATAAGAGGTCTCATCGTGAGCCTGCTTACCATGATCATAGGGGAAAAATAGCTGACATTACCAACACTGCTAAACAAACCAGGGTAATGGCTTATGATTGCAAACAATTATAAGACAAGGGGTCTCATCACGAGTGAGCTTGTTCAGTCCGATTATAACCAGTGAATGGCATTGTCAACTATCTGGCCACCAAACCAGGACAATGGCTTTTAAAGATTTATAATAAAAATAAAAAATAAAAAATAAACATATATATATATGGATTTATTTCTAGATCAATAATTTTTAAAGAGATGGGATTCTGAATCATTGATGATTAAAAGGTAACCCTATCGAAACTATAGATGTTTGCTGGCAGCAGTGGCTCTACCTATGACAAAGGAGTATATTTTAAAAGCTAAGCTGTAAAGTGACCCGTGCTTTATCTCTACAACTAATTAAGGACTCATGAAGAGTTTTGAAATATTTTAATGTATGAGGAATTTTAAGAAAAATTACAATCAGATGATTCTTACTTTTATTCAGACTAATGAACTTAGTCAAGCATTTCAAGCATAATTTTCTCTTCTTTAATTATTTTTACTTTAATTTTAGGAAAATCTTATTCATATCAAAAAGAGATAACTGGTTCTTCTCCCGTGTGTCACCATTGTTGTGGTAAAAACACAAACCCCCATTTTTGACTTGTTCACTTCAAATAATGGGGACCCTTTCTATAAAAATTTTGGCTAAACACCTTTTTGGATTTTTATTTAGTTGATTGCCCTACGCTTTTGTTATTTTTTTGTTTTCTTTGGATTCTTGTTTTGATTGCTTTGTTAGAATCGATTTTTTATAAACTTCCCATTGACACTTGTTTCGTCTCATTCGGTCAACCGGTTTGAAAATGGCACTCCTTTGAAAGTTTGATTATTTATGTAGCCTGGGTTAAAAATGCATAAAATGTACAATATTGCATTTTATAAATAAATTAGTTCAATAACGCATTCATTTCAAATATTAACCCATAGGGATTTTTTACTAACATTTTTCCATTTTTAGTTATGCGGCCAAATCATTAATTAGCGGGATTTAAGAAATTTACTCCAATTTCCAAATCAATTATTAATCTCGAAAACCCATAACATTCAAGTGGTTGTAGTTTATTTTAATTTTTTTATTTATTTTTCAACTGGTTGTAGTTTCAATAATTTCACAACTTAACTAAATTTCATTAGAATAAAACCAAAATAAGAAAAATAATATTAAATATTAATTAAATTAAATTAAATTAATATATAATTAATTTAATTTAATTAAAATTTAATATATAAAATATAATAAAATAAAATAATTTTCATCGCATCGGGGGATTGGGTCGGAAGTTTTATTGAACATATTTTAAAAATCTCGATACACACCATACCCCGATATCGGATCGGGGAGTTTGTATTGTATTAAGTTTTAAAAGCCCGATCGCCATACCCCGATCGCCGATAAACAAAGTCAAAAGGCATCGCATCGGGGCTTTTCAATGCCAAAGTTTAAAAAACCCGATGGCCATATCCTCCCGATTTGCCGATACGAAGGAACTTAAAAACACTAACCAAAGTTTCATGACCCATGTGTTTTTTAGTTTTAAAACTCATTCATACGAATGAGTTACAAGTAGAGTGGTAGGTTATTATATATATATATATATATATATATATATATATATATATATATATATATATATATATATATTTAAAATATTTAATATTTAGTGTATGATATTAATTAAAATTAATTAATATATAAAATTTAATTAAATTAAAATTTAATTTTTATTTAGTATTAATTAGTTTATAAATAGATTATATTAATTAGTTATATTAAGATTAATTAATAATAGTTTATTAATTAATTAGTTTAGTTCATAATTAACAATTAAATTAGAATTAATTATTAGATAATTAGAATTCTAATTTGGGATTTGATTTTTAAACTAGAATTTTGATTTGTAGCCTAGCAACAGAAATTCCAGAATTGTGCCAGAATTGACTCACCTACTTTGGAGGCCCATAGATTGAGTTTTACTTGGCCAAATGATGCCGAGGACAACTCATTGGAAAGAGAAAATCAAGGAGAACATTTTTGAGGAAGTTTCACTAATAGATTTAATCATTTATTGGGTCAAAAATCAGTGAGAAGATCAAGCTCCGAATTTTGAAAACAAAATCAATTTTCCGATTTATTTTCTTCATTTTCATTTCTCCAGAGCCTCTTCTAATTGCAGATCCATTCATCAATAATATCCTTGGCCATTCGAATCATCCCATGTACCAATAAAAATCTTACATTTTATTTTCAATTATTTATTTGAATTCGATTGGATTTATTTTAAATGCTAGAAATAATATTTTGATTTTATTGTTGGATCTTAATTTATTTTGATTTCTTTTTGCAGAAAAACAGTGGGAGAAATATGGAGAAAAGGATTTCAATCAATGAGAAGGCTCCAGCAATTAAAGATTGGAATTTTAAACAAACAAAATCGTATTTGGCAGATTTCTCTTCAACAAACTCTCCTCTCCAAAATTCCTTTGCAAATAGTATAAATAATAAATTGCAGAATGTAATTGGGGGATGCTCTCCTCTACAATTCTAGACTTCTAAAAGCACTACTGTAATAGGAATTTAGAGTTATAGGAGAGAGGAGAGAAAATCTCAGATTTGGAGATTATTGAGGATTTTCCTTTTGTATCTTGAATTATGCATGAAGGGCAAAGCTTACACTATTGTGGCTTTAGCTTTGAAAGTAGAAATTCAAGCAATGTAAAGAGCTGTTGGAGACCAAGGACAGAGAAATGGATGCAATAAATTGGTATTTCTAATTCTACTGTTTCAAATATCAGTTTCATTTTTATGGCAACAGGAATGTCTCATTTTAGTCATATTTGTGCACTATTGTCAATATGGATAATTTGTCTCAATATTGCTATTAGGTATCTCTGTTCTTATGAATTAGAATCCGATTTCTGAGTAACCATTTACTCAGAAATCTGTCTTCTAAAACAGATTTATTGAATGGTAATGTGTTGTGAACTATTTCCACATATCATTATTCAATTATTGGATTTACTGATTTGATAATTAATATCATTTTTGTGAACTACTTCCTGAATGTTGTTGGTTTATTATTTCAGTTAAGAGGTCTCAAAAGGATGTGTTTTGGTAACCATAATATCAGTTAATTGAACTACTTCATTAACTTGAAATTCGTTATAAACAAGACATATTTAAATCCCAATACTTTAATTATCTTGCTCTTAGTTGGGTTAGATCTATATCTGCCTAATTAAGATAGGATTTAGATTAGTTTCTTTTGCTTGCATCATAGAATAAGCTTGCATTTAGAGTCATTTCTACATTCTTTTAAGTCCTCTCCTCAAAGAGGCAAAATTTTCGTTGTGGCTTGGCTAAACCCAAATCAACTTAAAGGTCATTCTCTTGCCTGATCAGCAAGAAGAAGTGATCTGATATCCCTGTCTATTGGTAGGTAAATATATATCATAAACCAATAGCAATAGGGAGAAGTTAACTCGACCTAGTTAAACCAGTCAGAGCCACCACACCAAATGGAAAAGGAGCTGCTTTAAGGTCTGGACGGGGTGGTTATCCCCCATTGTTGTTGCAGCGATTTTCCTCTTTTCCCCACTACCATACGCACACTTAATCGCCTTGTCGAAGAAACCCACGTTAGTTATGTAAAGGTATAACCAATCCATACCCAAAAGCATACTATGTGATCCCAACAGAAATACATTCAGATTTGTTGGTCTAGGAATACCATTTAACACAAATACACAAGCTCTTACCTAATGGTGAACTCACTGATTTGTACATGTAGCCAACTGTACCAACCGAGATTTGCATGGACTTATTTTCTCAAACCACACTTATCCACCAGGTCAAGATTAATATAACTATAGTTAGATCGAGGACCAATTAAAATAGAAACAACTTGATCACAAAGCTTAGCGTCCATCTCAATGATCAATGCTTGATGATCTGCCTACCTATTGTCCAAAACCCCATAGATCTGAGGAATGTTATGACCAACATCACCAACTATATGTGCCTCCTAAACATTGTAGATCTACGGTTTACCACCACTCTGATACTGTGTAAAATCCCTCTTACGATGATCCTTACCACATATACAACACTGCAATGGTTCCCTATCATCACCTCTAGCTTGCTTCTATCCACATCACTTCTCAGTTGTTTTGAACCTCTTGTAAGGAACTTCTTTTTATTTTTCAGTTGCATCTTCAGGTATTCCTCTCTTTGGTGGCCATTTTCCTTTATCTTTCTCATTTATTTTCAAGTCATGGTTAGGCTCAACTTGGCACTTTGACTGCTCATAACAATTCTTCAACTTTTGGATGGCCTCTTTCAATGATCTAGTCTCATCGAACTCAATTTGGTCTTTGTATGCAACTACCATCCCACTGATGAATATTTGAACCTTGGCCTTCTCCTCCCTGAGGTAAGGCACATATCTCAACAACTCCAAAAATATGCTAATATACTCATGATCTGTCATAGAACCAATCTGCAACTCATAAAAATCCTTAGCTTTTTCATCATAGTACCTCTTAGACAAGTACTTCTTCTTGAATAGTCTTTCAAATGCATGCCAAGTCAAATCCTCCTCATTCATACCTCTAACATTCTTCATGTCTTCCCACCAAATATCCTCTTTACCTTTGAGACTGAAAGTGGCTATACTTTAATTCATGTTTTCTGAATAATCATGCAATCAGAAGAATTTCTTCATACCTAACAACCATGCCTCTCCATCCTATGATTTCTTCATATCTCACTACAAGAAAAAAGGACATTGGTGAGGGACGAAAAATGTCGCCATAATCTCATTGTTGACGGTGAAAAGAGACTTCATCACCAGAAACTGAACGTCACCATAGGTGGTGTCGCCAAACATATAGGTGTCGTATTGACATTCAAAGTCCATCACCAATAATGATTTATAATGATAGATAGTGATCGTCGCCATTTAATATGAGAAATGGTGATGGACAATAGCCTCCGTCACCAAAAACTAAACGTTGCCAAAGGTGGCATCTCCAAAAGTATAGGTGTTATATTGACATTCAAAGTCTATCACCAATAATGATTTATAATGGAAGATAATGATCATCACCATTTCATATGAGCAGTGGTGACAGACCATAGCCTCCGTAACCAAAAACTGAACGTCACCAAAGGTGACGTCGCCAAAAGTATAGGTGTTATGGTGAAATTCAAGGTCCGTCATGAATATTGATTATAATGATGGATAGTGACCGTGACCATTTCATATGAGCAACAATGCTTTATTGTGATGGATCTTTTATGGCTGTCACTATTGGTGCATATATATGGTGACATTCGATGACCCTCACCAAAAGCCGCATTTCCAGAAGTATAGGTGTTGTGGTGACATTCAAGGTCGGTCACGAATAATGACTATAATGATGGACAATGACCATCACCATTTCATATCAACAACAACAATTTATGGTTATGAACCTTTGAGTGTCGTCACTATTGATGCACATATATGGTTGCATTCATTGACCGTCACCATTTCATATTTTGGTGAGGCTAGAAAAATGTCACTAAAGCTCATTGGTGATGGTCAAAAGAGCCTCCATCACCAAAAATTGATCTTTTCCATTCCATATGGATGTCAGGCCATGATGGAATTGAACTACCAACCTCCTACTTGTAACACAGGTGCTTTTCCATTGAGATAGCACCCTTTAAAGTATTAGACTTTTAAAATTAGACCTTGAAACTTCATAAATTGTAAATGCTAGAACATTCAATAAATTAAAGTCTCGGTAATATTTTACTAAACAAGCAAAGAAACATTAAAGCTGTAGGTCCATACGAATGGTTATGGAAGTTATGAAAAGTGGGTGGAGGTAAAAATTATTATGTATAAGAGAATCAATATGTTCAGTTTAATACCCAATTAGAAGTGAAAATTTGAAGACATTTATAATCTATAAATGACCTATAACTAGAAAATGCACCAAATATTGCAAAGGAAATGTTGTAAGTGGATAGCATATGGAAGAAGAAGATTGATGAAGATAGATGCAATATGTTATAGGTTGAGTGAAAGAAAAATATCAATGTTGTTGTTGTTTGGTATTTAGATATCTGAATGATATCTAAACTTCTTTGCAAATGTAACATGGATATCCAGAAAAGATGAACGATATATATATATATATATATATATATATATATATATATATATATATATATATATATATATATATATATATATATATATATATATATATATATATATATATATATATATATATATATATATCCCCTCTACACAAACCAGCGTGCAATTTGGAATTTCACAAGTCCGCACTCAAAACATGACAACAACCAACAAATAAAAGAAATTGACTTGGAAAGAAAGCAATAGCTTCACCTTCATTCTTGAGCTACTTCTATTTATTTGAATTTGACTTGTGACATTCTTTATCTGAAAAGGAATCAAAATCATCACTAGTATTAAATTCATCCAACACAAACTTTGGATATCCCACTGATATCTCAGTTTTTGTTGCCAAGCCTAAAAACCATGGATTTTCATGTCAATAGTAGAATAAGATGTGTGCCTACTACTCAAGAACACATTCCTTATTAACCATTTTTACCTGACGGAAGCCAAAGAGACAACACAATATCAACATACACAAAATCCTCTACCGAAATATAATCATAACTTAGCAAAGAAGTCTAAAAGATGTTCTTAAATAATAAACTTTGTATTTGGAAATATTATTTCTTTAGATTTAAAAAAGACTATGTTGTACAACACTTCTGTCTATTTATCTAGGAAATTATATCATAGCATATGTCACACAGTATCAATCTACAGTACCTAAAGTAAAAGGACAAATTTTCTCAAGAAAATAGATTAGAAAATAGCTTTGAAAACTATAAGTTTGTCATCATGCAAGTTTTGCAGGCTATGCAAGTAGCCATTATTCCATAATGGTTGATGTTTCATCCCTAACAGTTATTGTGACAACGACAATGAGCTAATCAATATAGCATCTAATTATGTATTCTAGTATGTAATATTATAGCGAGAACAAGGTAAAAATACCAACACTTGAAAGGATATGTCAAATACATAAGAAGTTTTTAGTTTGCATATAAATAGAAAGGTATAAAATCATGTTTACCAACAGAAAGGGATTAATAAATATGGGAGATACTGTAGTCAAAGTAGTGATACTTTTCTAAAGGTAATTTAACTTTCAAGGGTAAAAAGTGATGTCTACCTGTAACAACACAAAACTAGCTCCATCCCAAAAAAGAACGTAGAAGCTCCAGTCTGTCCAATCAAAATATCTAGAAAGAGCATCTACTCCAATAGCCAAAACATTTTTGGATCCACTACTTTTCATTGTTCCTGGAATACTAACCATAAGTAAATGAATTATAAAAATAAAAATTGGATTTATTAGCAATCAGAATAGACACAACATCTCACCTTTTAGGAAACATGTAATTGTTACAAGGCCCAACACAAAGCCATTACAAGAAGTTGTAATGTCAAAATCCAAGGATTTTATACAACTCACCTCACTTTGTACTTGCTATCAAAATTGCATTTTTTTCTAATATAGAATCATGAGTATGAATAATTAATGAAAAACTTTACAGAAAAATATCTAAAATCTACATGTAGTAAACTATATTTGTTAAAATTATACAAATTGACACAAAAATATCAATTTATATGGTTAAGGGGAAGAAAGGTTATGTCCTAAAGACATAGGTTGTCAACATGCAAAAACTTAATCCTAGCGACAACATGAAATCCAAAAAAATGGATCTTTTGAGAGTTGAAAACAAAATATTTTGTAGACCCTTCGTTTGATCCCATTTCAAGACTAGAAAAATTGTATATTTCCATAAAATCAACACATGCAAAATCATTAATATCAATTACTTTTCATTTGGATGTCATGAGGCAATCCACTTTGTGGTGGCTACTGCATGCAATTTTCTTTCAAACCCAATAGGAATGTAGTTGTAGAAAGATGTTCATATACCAACATAATTATCATTATAGATGAAATAATTTGTGGTACCATTTTATTAGGTATGTGAGAAGAAAATACTACTAACAGATAATTCACAATTTTTTTTAAAAATAATACACACATGCACACAAGAACAATTTTTTAAGACACCAAATCATGCAAGTGATTGCAAAATGTATCCCAATGAGAAACTCTCGTAGGGAAGTTCTTTGATTAAGTCAGTGTAAATACATTTGGAATTGGTTGCTACCTTGCATAAGTAACAAATGTAGCCTCAGTCACAAGGCCCACAACATTAAAGGAAGCTCATTTGTTGAAAATTCAAAACATTAAACCTAACTATTGACTGAAGTCTGGTTTATTGACCATGGGACATGTGGGTTAGAGGGCCATCAAAGTTTTCTGAATGATTAAAATAGAATATTCTTAACTATGACATTTCATATGTTGTGTCAGCTAGTCTAGTTAGTCATATGAAAAATATTCTCACTTTCCCGTCTTGGTTATGGTCTGCTTCTAGTTTTCATGTGTTCTAACCTCCATCTAGTATAAATTATTTCAACCATTTGTAAGTTTTTTTCTTTATGGAATATGCAAAAAGGTTTTCAATACCTTTGCAAATCAAATAGGGCATGTCAAGATCACCATATATAAAATTCTATAAATTTTATAGAATTTTATATATGGTGATATAGACATGCCCTATTTGATCTGCAAAGGTATTGAAAACGTCTTTGGATATGCTGGCAAGTGGCAACTCTCAGCTATGAGGGTTTCACTGTCCAAGAAAAAAATTAACTTTAAAAAAGGGAACAACAAAGTCTCCTTAGGGAAGGAAAAAACAATTACAAGATTCTTTTCTATACGTCTTATAGGTTATTTCCTTAATGATTTTTTGATTGGATTTTGAAATGATGTGAGACTCAACTCAACCAAATTCATGAATAGGTGGCTAAATGGTAAATATAGGTATGCTCCAAAAGGATAAAGGATATTGACAGTGATGTTGTTCTAAAAAAGTCTCTTCAGTCACTGAGAAGTGAGCTAGTAGATATAAGGAAAATAGGGATTCCTAGCATGTGGAAAATAAGGATTCTTTACATATATTATGACAAGGCACTATAAACTAATTGCACGAAATAACATACCAAAATATGATAGAATGATCATCTTTGACTCATAGATTTGCAAACAAGAGGCACATGTTCATTCAGAAACCAGAAGAATTTTCAAAAGGCAATACAAACTATTTGTGAGAAGCAATAGACTAAACTAGGACAACACTCATATGCTTTAAGCCAAAAAATTTCACAACACACCTAGATCAATTTTCTTTTCTTCTTCCTACCTTTATTCACTATAACTTACATGTCATACCCTACAGAATCCCAATTTCAAGAATTAAGTGAAATGAATCCCAAGAAAATTGATGATGGACTTGAGGTTTAGGGTATGTTCATGTGGTTCATATTCCTTGTATAATGGTAACTATTACATCTAAGGAATATTTGTACCATGTAGATCCTCCCAAAGGACTCACTTCCTATTGGATGGAAAAAACGTTGCTACCAACAACAAGAATATAGAAAAGGACTTCGCACACTTCATTCCAAATGCATATTTTTCGACAAACAAGAAGAACAACCCCTCTTTGACCATAGACCTATAATAGCATGCAAAATAAATGATAGTTTGTCACATGGATTTAGCCTCAAAGAATAACCCCTTGTTGAATGGTATTAAGGGAAAGAGACAACAATTCAATGATGAATACTACCTATTGAAAGCCCTCCAAGGTTTAGAGCTTGCTCCAAAATCTAGGGATGAGAGGCAAATGGAAAACCACAAGGCCGGAGAAGACCCCCACCATCCCATTTCCTTGAAGTGAATAAATAACATGAAGAATCTTAGGTCCCCCTTTCTACGAGGGTTTAGTTTATATATTTTATTTCTATTGTTTCAATAGAATAGGATTTAGTGGCTAGGAGCCAAGCTATATTCAACACTGGCATGTATTGCTTCTATTATATTTAGTGGCCAATGACCCAGCTATGGTTAGTATAATTTTACTTGGACTATATTATCAGACAATGGACAAGGGCTCAACATTGGTGCTCTAAAACTTGGTCTGGCTTGGCTCAATGAGCCGATTTTGTACCAAATAAGGCCATCTTGGCCAAGAAGATGCATCATGATCCCATACAGAATCCAAGAAAAATTCATTATTAAATTAAAAAACTAAAAAAAGAAAAGCATTAAACTGATAAAATTACTATAAATAGATCTCCCACCCCTATATTTGTCTCACACCTTTATCACATCGAATTTGTGAGCATATTGACTTTTGGAGCAAAGATGAAATCTTGAAGAGCAATGTGAAGACAATCCACCTCTCTCAAGAAATTGCATTCCCATGGAATGTGACTTTGTAAGTCACACAGAACTGAAGAACCACCTAAATTGTAACTATTGGAAGGTGTAGTTACAAATATTTGCAAGATATAATCATTACTCTTTTGTTCATCCGTTGTCATATATCCCAAAGTCTCTTCCAAAATCTTCATGAATGGGCTATTTCCCTTAATGTTGTCATCCAAGGAAGACTTTTTACTGTTATCTACAACACCTGCACTAGCTAAAGTTGTATCTTTAGAATCATAGACAAGTGAAGCTCCTCCCATAGAACGATTTTTCTAGGCATCTACAGTCATCTGAAGTTTTTATTGCAGTGTATGGTCAAGTATGAGCAATAACGCAGTCACCCACTTGGGAACTAAAATTTTTTCCCCTATCAGGTTATTTGGCATAAAAAAATCAATAAGTCCAATGTATACAAACAAGTCTATTATTGGCTCCTATATCTCTAGTATTAATGTCTTCACTCAAAACTAATGCCAAAATATGAGAAATAGTTGATAATGGACTAGTTCCTTTCTCAGTTTGATCCACCTTACAAAGCTTTAGTTGTTGAATAAGAATGGAAACAACTCTCAAAAGGTATTGGCCTTTGTTTCAATTGCAAAATGTCACAATGAAATTAGTCATGGAAAAATCTATCACATCTGTACTTTGCAACATACTCGTACATGTAGTTAAGATATCCTCAATGGGAGGATTTTATAGAGGCTTATCTTCATAAGAAATATCTCTTCCTTTTTCATTGGAATTTTTTTTGGGAGCCTCAGAATTACCCAGTGATAAGGCAAGATCTTGGGCAAGTTTATCACCTTCTTGTGTTGGCTCCTCAGGATGACTAAAGATCCACTCCATAGGCAACTCAACACTATTTGTTTCAACATGCCTCATTGCTTCCTCTTCCCTAGACCTTGGAAATCCCATTTCAATAATCATAGAAATGGAAGCCTCATCAGGTGGATGATGTCTAAATCGTTCACTTGTGCTTCTAGGAATACTATTTCTTCTTCCTTTAACATCACTTATGGCAGTGTATACATGGGTAATAATGGAAACAACAAAGGTAATCAAATATGGACTACAACCACAACACGTTAGATTGCTCTAGATAGGTAGAAAAACATTGAGAACTTGATCTTATAGAGCGTGGAGAAAAGCCTTTGGATCCCTTGGAAGAATGACAAAGCCTCCAACAAATGGTTTCACTAACTATGATGCAAAGGGCACAGTTGACAACGAAGAATAATTCACAAGGTACTCCAAAAGCCCGTAATAGCTTTGTAATGCCTCTACTAACCAAGGTACATGCTCTAGCTTGTCATTTTTTGTTTCCATTCCTTGTTGTGACATAAATGGTACAATCTATTGAGAATGAACCGTTGCTTCAAAAGTAGTCAAAAGACTTTTAATTGTACCATGAGCATAGAAATAATTCACCACTACTCTATTGCACATTCACTTATGGCTGTCATGTATAACTATTAACATGTCATCCACAACTTTCCTAGGGTATTGACACTTTAAAGAAATTGATGACTCAAACTCAGATGAGCTAGAATTCTCATCCACATCAAGACTGTCATGATTTTTTTTACAAGAGTAACCACCACACTTTAATCTTCAAGGATGCTATGGTGCTATCCAAGCCTCCCAAATCCCTAAATGAGGTTGCAGCACGAATGTGTCCATGACCTGTATGCTAAACACAAGGGAGCGGTAGTCCCTTTATGCCATATGTGGAGAGCAATGGGATGAAGTGGTTTCATGATATCTCATGTTGATGGCTTGTATTTCATTAATCTGTCATTGTCCATGATAGTGACACCCTGTATCCAGTCTCTTCATTCCTTTGATGTCTGAGAGGTGGAGTTGTCAACCAAGTAGGCCTCGAAGGTCCTTGTAGGGCATATTGTCTATTAGTAATTGCAACCTACATTATTTGGCAAAGAATATATGGTTTGGGTTTTAAAAGAAAGGTCACAAGGGACATGATAGAGTCTCTATAGAAGCAGTGCAATCTCCCTAGCATCTTGTATTAGATGGGGCACTTGAAACATGAAGTTCTATTTAGTCTCCACCTCCTAGAAGGAGGAGTGTTGACAAATATTTTCCTCTTAGGGAATCTAATGATACATATCTTGACACTTAAATGGTGGGAGCATGATCTTATTTGATGATGAGAATCTCGAGTCCATGGTATTAGTGCCTTCATAGTAGTTCGAAAAACAGTTGACTATTAAGTTGCAAAAAAAGTTTAGCTTAAAATGATAGCTTAGATCTAAGACATTGTGAGGGAGAAAAATACGTGATTAGAATGTACTACCATTATATTTCCTCCTTGATTGATTCATTGGTCTATGCCTTGGGGGCGGGAGAATTCAAGGGAACCTATAAAGTAGAGAGTCAATAAATGGAGATAATGGAAAAATGAAGAAAAAAGTGGCTTCAAAGTCTCAATATTTCCTTTGACCAGAATGACCCAAGGAGACCAGATCTTTATAGGAATGGAATGGGGAGTTAGATATGGATCTCTCTCGTGACTCAAGGTAGAGTCTCAAAGGGCCCAAAATATAACCTCTACACTAAATTATTTTGTTGGTTGTTCCCTAGTATTAGAAATAAGTTAGAGTTTCTTCTATTTTCTCCTTGAAGCATTTTATGCAAAATTGCAAATTGGTTCCAATATCGAAGCCAAGTTTCTTAAGACCATTCAATTCTTTTAGATGAAGTGAATTTCATACTCATTTTCTTTATACTAATTACTCGGCCCAACAATATTGGATAGAACAAAGGAGAAACCAATTTTGTATCCTCTACCCACTATGGGAAGAAGAAATATGGCACCTATCATAGGAAGCTTACCCATTCCAACGAGGAATGTCAAACATTTAGTCCAAAGAGCTCCAAAAGGAAAAATACTTCCTTTCTAAGCATTATTGAGAGGTTGGAGACTTAGAGGTTGATGTCAACACTCTCATCTATGTTGATCCAAACTTGATGCTAATGCCCAAAGATTGCCTTACCAACAACAAGGAATCTCTTTGTACATAGAACTCTCAATTTAAGCAGAAACTAGGATATATGGTAATTGATAATTGCAACCAAAATAACCTTCTCTTGCTTCAATTGGAAAAGGAACTCAAGTTACCAACCTCAACTCATCCCAACTCACATTAGCTTGGATGGATCAAATATGCACATTAGCTTGTGCAAATCACTTGACAATAGATCATACTATTGCAAGAAGATAGCAAGATTTTTCCCAATATTGTTTATGTTCTTTAAAACAAAGATGAGAAGAATTACAAAAATAAGATGATGATAGAAAGTGTAATTAATTGCTCCTTTTCCTTGAAGTAATATAGGTGGCATTTAAAAGAATAAAAGGAAGACTACAACAGAGGAATGCCACAAGTGGAGATATAGTGTAGTACATAAAATCCAAAATATAATGAAGGCAATTAATGGAATAATTGATGGAGAAATCAATAGGGTCATTGGTGGTTGTTTGTCTCCTAAACAAAATATTTACAATTAGATGTTTACAAATACACTGATACATTCCCACTTGCAACTTGTCACCTAGTATTATGCTCACCTCTTCCTCCTTGCTTGCAAGGAATTGTTTCCTAAATTAGAAAATGGAAACCATTATGTCTTTCCTTAAAAGGAATTCACATGTTTTCCATTGAAATGGGTGGCTGTGATATTTATTTGGGTGATGAATGGGTAAGAACACTAGGAGCTATCACAATGGATTTCTTCAAATTATACATGAGCTTTCCAGAGAATGGAAATTCCTACATGCTCAAAGGTTTCAAAGCAACCACTATAGAAATAATCAACTGCCATTGTATGGAAAAGCTTCTAAAAAAGGGCCATTGGTTTGAAAATCAGGGATATGTGAAATGTGAGGGAAGACATATTGGTTTCCATTTCGCTAATTGATTAGGTGAAAGACTCAACTATTTTCTATACTTCCTCATGGCTGACATCCTACTGGTGTTTGGCATGGGCCCATTTTGTACATCAAAGGGGTTAGCCAAATTCTAGCTCAACATAATGAGTGTACCAAAAGAAATTTATTGAGAGGGGCCACAAGTAATGGTATGAGCTAGTCCACAAAAAATGAAAAATTAGTTACTGTAAAGTGACACCAAAAAAATCAATGTTGCACAAGGATTTTGTTGAACCAGGTCTCTTGTAACAATATTGGCATGCCCTAGAGATATTTTTTCAATTTGAGGGGAGTATTACTTTAGTGATGAAACTAAAAAACTCTTGATACTACAAAATGTGTAGGAAATTTGTTACTTGTGTTGAAAAAGCTATGGTTTAGAGGAAGAGGATAGGATTTTTAGGGTCCTAAGGATATATGATTGTCAAGTTCTATAGATCTTAATATACCTATCATTTCCATCAATAGTAACCAAGCAAATCTTTCATTGCACCAACCAATGGCGATAGATTATACCCTTAGTCACACTACCGAATTCCCTAGTATGTGAGAGTTATCTCCCAAGTCTTATTATCCATGTACTCATGGAAATAGGATGACTAATAGAGTTAAGTAATGTCAGTTTCAAGTGTACTAAAGGGGATTTTGATATACCTGAAGGAAGATGGAATTTAATTTAATATGCTGGGATTATTCGATACAGTGCTACACAAAGGGGTGCCAACAGATGTCTCAAAGGTGTTCAACAAGGTGATGCCTCTATTATTTTCTACATGTATTCTTCCCCAATTATAGGCTTTCCCACTTAATGATAGATATTTGTGTTATTTAAAGATGTTGAAATACATCTCTAACCTAAATAATGATTTTCTAAAATTGGAACATGTGTTGGCATGAGAAAGTGCTCCAAAACCACTTGTATTTGTGGTGTTTCTTGTTAGTTGAAATAGAATATTTAGAGGAAAAAGTTCATAATAGAAATTCAGGAATAAATTAAATAAGATGCATGGAATGCAACTGTGGAAAGCAAATAATAGAACTAAAATTAGAAAATAACACTTTAAGTAATCCTTTATTGGTATTCCAAACTAAATCGAATGTTTGCTTACCTTTTCGAGGCGGAAATATTCAACATGAGGAGCTCAAAATACTAGAATATTCACTTGATAACCCATTACATAGCTTCTACTACTATATATATAGTTTCTAATTGACGAAAACTGTAACCACCTAATGGACTTCTATTAATGAGGCCTCAACCACCAACTAATGGACCTTCTTTAACAAGATCACTTACATTTATTGATTTCACACTATACTACTGTGTAGATCCTTATTTAATAAATATGGATGTCAATACATTAACAATATATTCCACTAACTATGGAAATTAAGGTGGCCATGTAACCCTAACAACAATGTAATGTTGTCACACTAAAAATTGACAAAGGCTCAACTAGCCTAGGACTCAAAAAAACTCAATGACTTGACATGACCCAGTGACTTGGGAAAGACTCAACAAATACAAATGAATCTCAAAATACAATAAATTCAGTGACAAAGAATATGGCGAGTCTTGATGAGCATGGAAATTTTATGGTGAGTATAGAAAGTGGTGAGTTTGTTGGTGAGTTTTTTACTTAGTGTGGAGGCTAGAGAAGACTCCACAAGACTCAACAAAATAGTCTTGGATGAGTCAAACTACTCTGGTACAATGTCTATAGTTGTGAAAATTCTTCTCTTGCATTTTATTGTTATGTAAGTGCTCTCTCATTGTTGTCTTTTGTGAACATATAAGATCTGTAGGTTTAGAAGCTTCTAGCTATCCAGAGATCTAGATTTTTGCATTGGTCAATTCATTTTAGTACTATTTTGGATTAGTGTTTAAAATTCTTGGCTCTATGAATATACAATAATATGGTAGGGATTTCTATTTTCTGATTTTTGAGTTACAAGAAAATAAACTAGTTGTTTTGAAAGTTAGACCATGTTAATTGTTGAAGGAAAACCTTGGTTGAAACTGACGCATACAAATTTCAAATTTCAATCGTTTCATAAAAAGATTTGAAACTATATAATTTTGAGATTGACTCCTAAAATTTTCTAAGAAAGTACCTCAGAATGCAGCCCCCATAGCTAGTCACATGTCTTGTACTATTATTTTTGGAAATGAATCTTCATATAGGGCTTACTCTGAAATTCAATGTTTTTACCTAGAAACAGTGTTTAGATTATGAAAAGGTTACCCTTCAATCTTAGTTTTGCAATGAATATGGCATATAGACCTACTATTTCCCTCTCCATTGTTGATTTTTGTGTAGCTTGGGAGGTACTCAAAGCCCTAAGGTTCAGGGTTTTGATGATAAAGCACCACAAGTATGCTTGTGGTATTGGAACCAAAGCATGGGGTTTTTCACCCATTAGGATTTAGGCCAAAACCATCAAGAATTTCAGCATGGGAAAATTTTAGGGGATAGAGCTTGGTGTGTTGATTCCAACACTTCAAAGATCACCGAAACCAAAGCTCTAGAACTTGAGATATGAATTTTTGAATGTCATGAGTGGGTTTACACCATATGTGTTGAGGTTGGCATGAGTTAAATAAGACTCTTGACAAGTTGGACAGCCCTAGAATGGCGTTGGAAGAATCCCTCTTGTTTAGTATAAATAAGAGGTGATATGTGATCATTTAATCATTCATTTTGTGCAACATAAGGATAACAAAATGGTACCATAGAAGGGCAAGAGGCCATTAATTTGCCACATGATACTAGGGTAGAAAAATGAGGAGAAGAAGGGCCATTTATGAGCCCCTTTTGATTGCGTTGAGGATTATCCCATGTTCTAGGTAGGTAGAGCATGTTAAAGGCTAAACACAAGACTGATATGGCAGCAACAAGGTGAGTTAAACCCTATTTTGTGTGGGCTGTAGGCATTAGAGCTTTTTTTTTTAGGGCACAGGCTATAGCACCATAGGAAGGAATCTACACAACATTGTTTAGGGTGGTATATGCCCAGAACAACAACATAATAGGTGGGCATGATCCCATGGTTAGGCCACATTGATTGGAGGTTGTTTGGTTGGTATATTGATGGTTGTCGCAATGTGCAAGTGCCATAACTAGGGACAACATAGATATATCAGAAATGAAGTTGAGTTTGCCTTATGTTGGGTCAAAGTTTTGACTAGTATTTGGATCAATATACATTATAGTTTATTAAGAGCTATTTGTTGGAGTTTCCTCGAGCATGAAGGAACTCCATCTAGGAGAAAATCCTATTATCGAGTGATGTAGGTGTCCTAGTGTGGACAGATTTTTGCAGCGTGTGGAAGCCAAGGAGGTAGAGCTCACGTGGCACGTTAGAAGCCCTAACCAATGGCTAGTTTCACAATGAAGTTTGGGGCGTAGATTTGTGCAATAGATCCTTTATTGCAGAGAAAAGGGCCGATGTGGAGATGTTTGTGGGCAGTCATGTGTAAGGGTGTCCTAGGTGTGGGGATGCCCTAACTATATGCAGATGCTACATCATGGACTTGTTCACTTGTGGACTATTGGAGGGCAGCGTGAGAGTGAAAAAAGTGTGGATGTGGATTGGGCACTTATCATCTGATGGATGATAGAGTGATAGTTTCCAAGTTGGAGCCTAGTGAGAAACACCTTGATGGACAAAGGTAGTTGTGAGAGAGGCGATTGTTGAGCTCAAGGGTCTGATCAACTAGGAGCAATTGTGGAGCCTGATACTTGTGTGTGGAAAAGGACTTCTACAACAAATGATGGGTTGCCCTCCTAGCCCATGCTCATTGTGGGAGATTGACATCTTGCAGTGATAGGTGGTAGCCCTTCGTGCCCTATATTGGTATTGGTCGATGTAGTGCCAGAAGACCATAGTGGGTTGAAGTCCCATTGAGAGTTGTTCGTAGGTGGAGATGTGAATAATTCGACGAGATTCTCGATGTGTTGTGGCCTTAATGGAATAAGGCACAACTAGAGAGCATATTGACAACTGAGGTTTAGTGGCTAGATGGTGTTGGAGCATTGATAGAGGCAGGAGTTGTATATCGGGAGCCAAAGGACTTAGAAGTTATAGGATACGACCGCGGGAAGTTGAGAGAGTCGACTACATCAACCAGATGGTAAGAGTATCTTGTTGAGGGTAAATTGGTTGTCGATGGACTGACACCAAGCCCCAATTTGTATCTTGTACTAGTGGATGCATAAGGGCCATTATTCCTGGTATGGGAGCCCTAGATTGTTGTATTATATTTTGTTTAATATAACGAAGTTGGGTTAAAAATTGTGAAAAGTTGTCTATATTCTATGCATGTGTGATTTAATGTTGTTTATATTCTGTTGATCAAATTAGTATCATTGAGATTCTTGGTTTGGTAGCGTCATATATTTTAAGATTCTATCCTAGACCCAAGATTTTGGAAATTCAACATGGTATCATCGCATATCTGAGCTACTTTGAGGGACAATGAATTAGAGTGTGCACAATGAAGCAACTCAGAGGGAGTTGTGGGTGTTTGGATCATGGAGCAGAGGGTTTAGCTGAAGACATGGAGATGTGGTCTCAATAGACTACATGATCTTGCTTTGGAGTTCAGGTGGATTGGTGGTGAACCTAGTGCACTTCAGTATGTTTGTGGTAGTTAGATTGTGGAATTCATATGTCTTGTCATGGATCATTGGGACAACTCGACAATTTCCATGGCATGGAAAAGATCAGGTTGATCGATATGGCATCATGTGATGGACTAGATATTGACAGGCTAGAATATTCATCAGATTGTGATGTTGCATATCCGAGATTGGAAGGATTTTCATGACTTGTATTTGATCTAGGAGGATGATTGCTTACATGACTGAGCCAGTGGAGACTATTTAGGCTCAAAGCGAGTCAAGCCTCAAAGGGAGCAGCCCTATGGAGGTTTTGGATCTTCAGGTTCGGATGTGATGAGGCAAAGGGACTACTGAGATTGTGGGATTCATTCTACAAGGTATGATGCAGTGATGGACGCCAGATGGGCTAGTTTCACCAAAGATGATGATGGTGACTTCCTCGTCTTGGAAGTACCTCCCTCACTAAGAGGGAGTGTTGATTTTTCTGTATCTTGGGAGGTAATCCAAGCCCTAGGGTTTGGGCTTTGGAGGGTAAAGCACCACAAGTAGGCTTGTGGGCTTGGAACCCAAGAATGGAGTTTTTCACCCATCAGAATTTGGGCCAAGACCATTAATCATTTGAGCATGGGAAAATTTGAGGTGATAGGGCTTGGCGTGTTGATTCCAACGCTTTGAAGATCACCCAAATCAGAGCTCTAGAACTTGACATATAAATTTTTGAAGGTCATCAGTGGGTTTACACAATATGTGTGAAGGTCAGTTTGAGTTAAATAAACCTCTTGTCAAGTTGGAAAACCCTAGTATGACATTGGAGGGAACCCTATTGTTTGGTATAAATAAGAGGTGATATGTGATCATTTAATCATCCATTTTGTGAAACATAAGGACAACAAAAGGGAAGCGTATAAGGGGAAGCGGCCTCTACTTAGCCATAGGAGACTAGGGAAAAACAACGAGGAAAAGAAGGGTTGTTTTGGGGCCTCTTGTGACTGCATTGACAATTATCCCATGTTGCAGCTAGGCCAACATTGTTAAAGGCTAAATGCAAGACTAATATTGTAGCAAGGAGGTGAGTTAAAACTTGTTTTTTGTGGTTTGTAGGCATTGGAGCCTAACCATGGTAGGATGTAGGACATACAACCATAAGAAGGCATCTATGCAAGGTTGTTTGGGGTGGTATATTCCCATAACAACAACACAATAGCTAGGCACGATCCCATGGTTATATACCATTTATTGGAGGTTGTTTGGGTGGTATATTTAGGGTTGTTGTAGTGTACCAGTGCCCTAACTAGGGACAATAGAAATATATGAGAACTGAAGTTGAGTTTGCCTTATGTTGGGTCAAAGTTTTGACTAGTATTTGGATCAGTCTAGTTTACAGTTTATTGGAAGCCATTTGTTAGAGTTTCCTTGGGAATGAAGGAACTCCATCTAGGAGAAAATTCCACAATGGAGTGATGTAGGTGTCCTAGCATGGACAGATTGTTGTAGCTTGTGGAAGCCAAGGAGGTAGGGCTGATGTGGCATGTTAAAAGCCCTAACCAATGGGACGTTTCACAGAGAAGTTTGGATCCTAGATTTATGCAATAGATCCTCTATCACATAGAAAAGGGCGGATGTGGAGAAGTTTGTGTGCAACCATGTGTAAGGGTCTCCTCGGTGGGGGGATGCCCTAACTAGGTGAAAATTCTAGATTGTGGACTTGGTCACTCGTGGACTATTGGAGGGCAGCGTGAGAGTGGAACAAGTGTGGACGTGGATTGAGCACTTATGGTCTGTTGAAGGATAGTGTGATAGTGTCCAAGTTGGAGCTGAGTGAGAAACACCTTGATGGACAAATGTAGTTATGAGAGAGGCAGTTATTGATTTGTAGGGTTTGATGAACCAGGAGTAGTTGTGCAGTCTGAGACTTGTGTGTGGAGAATGACTTCTACAACAGATGATGGGCAGTCATCCTAGCCTCTGTTCATTATGAGAGATGGACATCTTGGAGTAATAGGTGATAGCCCTCTATGCCCTATGTTGGTCTTCGTCATCGCAACACATGAAGACCATAGTGGGATGATGTCCCTCAGTAGTTGAGGAGCGGAAATAGGCATTTGAGAGTTCTTCACAAGTGGAACAATGAACAAATCAATAGGATTCATGATGTGTTGTCGCCTTTATGGACCATGGCATAACTAGAGGGTAGATTTAGAGATGAGGTTCAATGACTAGATGGACTTGGATCATTGATAGAGGTAGAAGCTACAGATCAGGAGCCAAATGACCAGGCAGGTACATTATATGACCGAGGGTAGCTAAGAGAGTTGACTACATTAACCAAATGGTCAGAGTATGTTGTTGAGGGTAGATTGGTTGTTGATGGACTAATACCAAGCCCTAGTTTGTATCTTGTACTAGTGGATGTATGAGGGCCATTATCCCTAGTATAGGTGCCCTAGATTGTTGTATTATAGTTTGTTTAATATAACAAAGTTGGTTTACAAATTGTAAAAAGTTGTCTATATTATGTGCATGTGTGATTTACTATTGTTTATATTCTGTTGTGCAAAGTAGTATTGTTGAGATTCTTGGTTTAGTAGCATCATAGATTTTAAGATTCTATCCTAGGCCAATATCGTGGAAGTTCAACATCCATAACCTAACTACTAAAGGAAAGAAGGATTTTGAGATGTAAGGAGAAGGGAAAAAGGAGGATGGGTTACCCAACAAACTGTAGGGCTGTAACAAGGGTCTCTTTCACCTCTAGTTATGCTACATTAATAATTCAATCCGGGAATGCTTTGTTATTGCAAAGAGTAGCTCAATCCGAGGCTATTCGTCAGAGTAATGCTTCGTAGTACAGTGTCTAGAAAATACAAGAGTAAATGGATGCTAAGCTATAACTAATTTGTTTTTAAAAGAAAGGAATCACACCAGGGAATTCATCAGTCAAGGGTGTGGAAGCAATAACCCATCCCTCTAGAAACCGATGGAAGGAAAAATAGAGTATGGACCAAAGATCTGGGAGCTAAGCAACGACTTGCTGACTCACTACAGCTTTCGACCTCCTCTCACACCAAAACAGTAAATGCAGGAAAATGGAACGGCAGAAAGGGAAATGGAACAACAAATCTGAAATGGAACAGCAGTAAATGGAATGGCAATAAATGGAATAGCAACTCAGTAAACTAGATCTCGCGAGTTAGAACTGAACTCTCATTCCGCAATCAAACAACAATCGTCAAAAGCAATTCCAATGAACCTTACTTTATGAGGAGATATTCACAAATGAATTATGGAACAACATTTATTGTATCTACACAACACACTTATTATAGCAATCTGATGTTTCCAAAGAACATGACTTATGCTTCCAAATGGAATAATATTACTTTTGGGTTCCCACGAATAAGAGTTCAAATGAATCCAATAGCAATATTTAATATGAAAGCTCTGTAACAGAAACAATTGGCTTAAATAGTGAACATGCAATCAACTCTGAAGAGATTCATTTACATGATACAGAGTTACTTACATAAATCTCCTGAATGAAACCATTAATGAAGTAGTCATAACAGAGCATGGAACAGCATATGACAAACACGTCAGATTACCAAATTATATAGACAATCCACACAGAAACCAAATTATAATGATACAAAAGCAAGTGTTCTTCGGAGCCGGGCCCTTAGCTTCCAAGGATACACTGCCTTAGCTTACTCCAGTCGCAGAGATGAAATAAAGCACCATGTCTTTCGTATTAATGCATCAACAAAAGTACAACAAAACAAGTCTTAATGAGACTCGATGATCAAAGTTCAAACTGAGACTTAAATTTACATATATGAAAAAAGGTCCCCGAGCTTAACACTGCTGCCCCTTTTTATAAGAGAATTGGCAGAGGTATCTAGATAGCAAAAATAAGCAAGACAGCGATCCCTCAGGATCAAAGATCCTGAGGGATTCGCCAAGCCGTTACTCCTTGATTTTCCTTTCCCTGCTCCGCCGAATCGACAATTCTTCTTTCTTTCCTGGGTCGTTCTGCTTCGATCTGCTTGATCTTGTTCGCATCCGGTTTCCTCCCAAAGGGACAGCAGTTACTCTTCCTTTGTCTTTTCCTCTTGAACAGTAATCCTTCGTTTCCACCCTTTCCTGCATAGAAAAATAGCAATTATTAGTGATTAAGGTTTTCATACTAATTCTCACATATTCTACTAAAAATTCTTTATCTCTTTAAATTCATTATGCCGAAAGGGTTACAATTGCTACCAAAAAGTCACTAAATTGTTGGTCAAAAACATACCTTTCCAGATCTCCACACACCCCCCTGCTTACCCTGTTTCATGCCCTCATGAAAACATTATAGTTGATATGCAGAGCAGTAAGAGAGTAGGCTGCAGAGGGAATCTCGTGTGGAGACCTACAACCATGATGAGCAACCAAATCATCAAAAAACTAATTTGTTTGACCTTCTGGCATCTCATACAAGGCCTGGTATCCGGGTGCAGGGTGCCAAATGATTGGACTACAAAATCGATACCCTAACCAAGATGGCCCTGCTTGCAAGATTCGTTCGCCATAAAGGTTCAAACGGCTGGCTGCCAGCTCAAAATTTTCATATCTGAATGGTTCCCTGAGCTGGATGTTTGGGTTCGAAATCTGATATCAGAATTTTGCAGCATCGGTAGCAAGGTCTTTAATAGTCAGAAAATATTCCAAATTTTGCATGATTAAATCCTCATGCATGGGTCCTAATGTCTCCATAACACCCGAGGTTCTCATAAGGTTCCTATGTGCTCTCCATAACCGTACTGGGTCTCTAGGCTCGGCCCTCACCCACAAATCTAGGCTATTTTCCTATCTCTGGAAAGTGGTATAAGCCCTGAGCCATTTTAGCTGATTAACCCTGAAGGAAACAAAGGCTTGCAATTGAATGTCCCCCACAAAAGGGCTAGGATTTAAATCATTTTCCTGGTCTAGCACGAGGTTATGCAAGTAAAATTCACATAACAATCTTTGGACCTTACTTCCATAATGCTTGCAACAATCTATGAAATCATTAAGGGTATTGATTTGTATAGGGGCACCTACCCTGATAGCTTTTATCTTTAATCGTAAATATCGTTCAAGCAAAAATAAAGCATAGTTTTTAGCAGGGGCCCTACAGGCTAGAACGTCATTATACAAGGAACACACAGTGTCCATCTGTCTAACAACAATATCTAATCGACGAGTTACCTTTGCAACCTTTTCCTGCTCTTTTTGCCAGCCTTCGAAGGCTTGGCTCTCGGACTGACTAATATTCCGAAGTTGCTGCTGCAACTCTTCATATCTCTCCCGGGGGACTGTTTGTTCCTTCAATCTTTCAGTTTCCTGTTGAGCTTCCTTCATCATTTTATGCAAGGTCCTTGTTTTTGGATCCTTTTTCCATAAGGCCGTAGAGGCCGGGAGTTTTACCTGAACCTTTTTGTTATGCTGCTTAGAGTTCCGAACCCGGATCACCCCTGAGGGCGGTGCCTCCGTTTGGATTTCCTTATTCTCCTTTTCTTTCTTAGCATGAACAAAAGGTTGCTGTGGTTCTTCTGCTAATGGAACGGTAGTATGTTCTTCAGTAGCAATTGGAACAACAGTTTGTTCCTCATTATCAATTGGAACAACAGTCTGTCCCTCAGTGGCCATTGGAACAGCAGTTTATTCCTCAGCGTCATTTGGAATAGCTGCAGGTCTTCTAATCGGGCTTCGACCAACAGTGCGAGTGTAAGTCCTTCGGCTTCTTGTTCGACGGGATTCTGCTGTAGCGGTCCTCTTCCTCTTCTGTGTGGTCCTTTGTATCCTCAGACTCGCTTTCAGAATGCAAATTTTCTGTCGGAGTCGGGCTATAGTGCTCAATAGCCTCTGCTGTTTAGTCTTTAATTTCTTGATTTCCCTTGTCTCGGCAGAGGGTTTGGACCTGGCCCCTAAATCTGCCCCTATGTCCAGCATTTCTTCGTGTACTTCAGGAACAGATTGTTCCCGGCTGGTATCCCTTATTTCTTCCTCATGAACGGGTGGATTTTCTTCTCCTTGGTTCTCTGCATGTGAATTCTCGGGTATCTCTTCCTCTTCTGTGTGGTCCTTTGTTCAGTGACTACCTTGGGGTGTTCAGCTTCTGAGTGCATTTCTCCTTCCTTTCTTTCTTCTCCGACCTGTTCAGCCTCGTCCTCAGATTGTCCAGCATTTTCATCAGAAGGTATTTCTTCTGGTTCAAGAAGTTCGTCTGTGATCTCAATTGGTTGGCTGGTGTTCCGAATCTTTTCCAGCCTCCTCCGTATTCGAGCTAGGCGAACTGATTTCCTTGGTTTTTCTGGCTGCTCAGGTGTACAGGCAACAAGTTTCTCTGCTATCACTTCTCTGCGTTTTTCTGGTCGCTCCGGTGTATCTGAAGAATGCTTCCGTTTCGAAGCGACACGTTTTCCAGCTGCCACTTCTCTACGTTTCTCTGATTGTTCTGGCGTGCTGGAGGAGGTTTCAGGTTTTGGAGGTGGTGCAACCAATCCCCCCTTAATTACTGCAATAAGCTCCTCCCAGCTGCTCTGCTGTTGAGTGAGACTATGGCTCACTATCAATCGAATCAATCCATGGTGGCTAACAACCGCGTCTTCGTGCTGGGCCATTTTCAGGCTTCGGGCCGCGTCATGCAATAGCGAATTTAAAAGTGCAGGCATATTTACAGAACATTTTTCTTTTAAAACAGCTAACAGTTTAAGATGGCGAGGTCTTACCACGTCCTTCCTTCCTTCGCAAGTAATGTAGCTCTGTACTATCTTTGCTAGTTCGGTCCAGGGTTCTCCTAACGTAGCTGGTAGAACTCCTTTCCCTTTCACTGTCAGGCTCTGGCCTTCATCCTGAAAAATCTCTAGAATCTTCTGCAGTCTTTCTTTCTTCAGTGTCCATATAGGTCCGGTGGCTGGTAGGCCTAAAACTTTTGCAATTACATCGTCAGTGACCAGTATCCGTCTTTCTCTTACTGTGGAGTAGTCTTCCTGCAAGTTTTGCAGAAATTCCAACGCCACTGTCTCGTTTGGTTCTTGTAAGCGATTGAAATAATTCAGCCATCCAGCCTTTTCCAGGATCTCCCGAGCAGCAGCAGAGGCTGTCAATTCCTGGGGCTCGCTTCGGACTGCCTTACCTCCCATGGTTCTACTAAAAATTTTAATGGAACAGCAACTGTCTGAGCTGTTTTGGGAGGTAGAGAAGATGATCATCGCGAAAAAACAGAGCATGCAGTAAAAATGGGTTGCGGATGGCAACTTTGCGTAAAATAGAACTATCATACCGTTAAACCATGCCATTCCTTCGTACACTATCTACCCCGAATGGTGTGGTGACACGTACCCCGTGGAGTAATGAGATTACCTTCCCCCCCCCACGATGTGATAGGCTGCCCTAGCCGTCAAATAGAGGAGCAGCAGCCATCGTGTTACTAGTCATTAAGAACAGCATATAAAATTACGCCATGTTTTGGATAGACAACTAAATACCGAAATCGAGGCAAAAAGGTGGATCGCGTTTTACATAAGAGCTTTCATAATATGATACGAGGCCGGGGGATGGGACGTCTGTCACTCGTACGAAGTCCCGAGGGGTCATTGTCAGTTCCCTTGCCATGATTCGTAGTAATGAGTATTCATGCGATATGTTAATCAGGGAATAAAATATGGATTATTCATAAGATAGAAGAGATGAAGAGGTATTAATATTATCCCTGTTGGTGTAACCATTTATGACTTCGATACCATTAACAGAGCTCTGCTGCCAACAGGTGTCCATAACCTTGGCAGAGTTGTTTAATTTCGCCAGGCCATGATCCTGTATGTGTATAAAAATATTTTGTCAAAACACAGGCCATTATGCTGGCTTGGTAACCAGGTAACCATAATGCCATTCACCAGGAAGGCACGAAACGTGGGCAGGCCGGCTCGTGATGAGACCCCCTGTTCCAAGGTCTGCTTAGTTAATATACCTTTGGACCATATCCCTGGTATGGTGGCCATGCTGGGAATGCCACTTCGCTTCCAACCTGATGATCATGGTAGGCTGGCTCTTGCTGAGACCCCCTATCCTGTATTTGACAATAAATCACATTCATCATCATTTTTTCTTTTGGTTTTCTAGTACTTTTTCTTATATATTTACACATAAGGGTGGTTCAACACTCCTTAAGAGTGGGAATGGCAGAAGAAGTCTTATCATCCCAATAGGAAAATATAAATCCTCTGTTCTTGTTCTTATGTAATAATCAGAAAAGTTTTTTTTAAAGGAAATCACCATGATAAAGATAACCAACCAGGGCAATGGGAATAAGTCAATGACAACGGGGATGAGAAGTAAATATGTCCCCCCTCTTGTCCTCTTATCAATACTAGGCTCTATAAAGATAGCGATTTTATGATATCCTGACTTCGGTGTGTTGTAATTGATGTTCATTGCATAAGTGTATAGCTGAATCTTAGAGACTGGAAAGATGATGGGTGAGAAAGCATCCTCAGTATGAATCATGACTGAGACGAAGATATGAATATGGTGTTCCTTTTGAAAAAGAAGGATCCATGCAAGCAAATAGTTGGGGTGTCGTTCTCCTAAGATCATGAGTGCTGTCTAAAAAAATTGTCAACTGCTGTTCCTTTTGGAAAGGAACAGCAAAAACTCGCAAATGTTGTCCCTTTTTTGAAAAGGAACAGCAGAAACTCAAAACGTTGTTCCTTTAAAAAGGCACAGCAAAAACTCAAAACAGCAAACCCAAAATGTTGTTCCTTTTGAAAAAGGAACAACAAGAACACGAAGTGTTGTTCCTTTTGAAAAAGGAACAGCAAAAACTCGAAGTGCTGTTCCTTTTGGAAAAGGAACAGCAAAAACACGAAATGCTGTTCCTTTTGAAAAAGGAACAGCAAAAACACGAAGTGTTGTTCCTTTTGAAAGAGGAACAACAAAAACACGAAGTGTTGTTCCTTTTGAAAGAGGAACAGCAAAAACACGAAGTGCTGTTCCTTTTGAAAAAGGAACAACAAAAACACGAAGTGCTGTTCCTTTTGAAAAAGGAACAGCAAAAACACGAAGTGCTGTTCCTTTTGAGAAAGGAACAGCAAAAACACGAAGTGCTGTTCCTTTTGAAAAAGGAACAACAAAACACAACAATGCAAAAAAACATGAAAACAAGCAACTGCTGTTCCTTTTGAAAAGGAACAGCCAAAATCCAAAAATGTTGTTCCTTTTGAAAAGGAACAACAAAAATTCAAAAATGTTGTTCCTTTTGAAAAGGAACAGCAAAAATTCAAAAATGTTGTTCCTTTTGAAAAGGAACAGAAAAAATTCAAAAATGATGTTCCTTTTGAAAAGGAACAGCAAAAATTCAAAAATGTTGTTCCTTTTGAAAAGGAACAGCAAAAATTCACACCTGCTGCTCTTTTGGAAAAAAGAACAGCAAAAACACAAAAACAAACCACTGCTGTTCCTTCCGAAAAAGGAACAACAAAAACACACTAACTGTAAAAAGCAATCTTAAGAAAGAGAGATCAAGGAAATATTAAAAAACGTATATACAAGAACTTATGTACAAGTCAAAAGAATGAGTTCCTCACTGGATTGTAGGTGAGGAAGATTTTACTTCCTCTCCTAAAATTTTCATGTCAGTATCTTGACGTAGCTGATCACAGAAGGATTCCCGAGTGAGTGGCCTGCGATAGAGACGAACTCGATGGCCATTTACCTTGAATGCATATCCAGAACCATCGACTGTAATGAGAGTAAGGGTTCCATTATCATGTACTTTCTGAATTTCATATGGCCCCAGCCATCGAGTCTGCAGTTTCCCTGGGAAATCCTGAAACCGAGATTCATATAACAGAGCCCAGTCCCCTTCGTGAAAGACTTTGTCTTTGATAAGTGCATCATGCCATTTAGCTCGCTGCTGTTGAATAAGTGCTGTATTCTGTAATGCAGAGAGCCTTATTTCGTCCAATTCATTAATCTGTTGTAGTCGATTGATTTGTGCCTCACTTAAATCTAGGCGAACTTCCTGTGCAGTTCGTAGGGTTTGGATTTCGAATTCTATGGGGAAAATAGGTTGTTTCCCAAACACTAATTGATAGGGAAAATAGCCAGTGGTACTTCTCCAGGTGGTTCTATAGGCCCAGAGTGCTTCAGGTAGTCGGGCAGCCCAATCACGCCTATGTGAAGCAATGGTTTTTGTTAAAATTGATTCTATTACCTTGTTGCTGCTCTCTACTTGCCCATTCGCCTGTGGGTGATATGGGGTAGTAATTTTGTGCTGGACGTGATAGTTGTTAAGTGTTGCAGCTAATTTGTTTTTGGCAAATTGAGGTCCTCCATTTGTAATTATTTCTCTCGGAAGGCCATATCGTACAAACAAATGGAATAGGAACTGAACTACCGAATCTTCTGTAGCTCTAGGTAACGCTTCCGCTTCAACCCATTTAGTAACATATTCTGTGGCTACCAAGATATATGTTCTCTGATTTGATGATGGGTTGATGGGTCCAATGAAGTCAAGAGCCCACCGTTGAAATGGTTCAATAACGAATTGTGGCCTCAGAGGCATCTCGTCGGCTTGACCAGGTCGACCTGCTCGCTGGCAACTGTCACAGGCTTGAACGAATTTCTTCGCATCCTTAAAAATTGTAGGCCAGTAGTATCCTGTCTGCAGCACTTTATGTGCTGTTCTTTTTTCTGCAAAGTGTCCTCTGCAAGGTCCGTCATGACAGGCTTTTAAGATGTCAAAAATTTCATCTTCTCGAATACATCTCCTGATTTGCATGTCTGCCCCTGTGTGGAACAAATAGCCCCCAATCCACGAAAATAGAGTGATCTTCTGAACAATCTGCTTACGTTCATTAGGGGTTAAGTGCTTTGGTAGTTTACCTGCTACAAGATAATTGGCAACGTCAGCATACCAGGGTGTTTGGGCAGCAACAGCAAACAGGTGTTCGTCCTGAAATTGGTCTTCTACTACTGCTGCTTCAATTGGTTTTGGTATCCGTGAGAGAAAATCAGCTACAGGGTTCTCCTTGCCGGGTCTATCTTTGATTGTGATATCAAATTCCTGCAATAAGATCAACCATCTCGTTACTCTGGCATTTGTAACAGGCTTATTTGTTAAATATTTAATAGCAGAATGATCTGTATATAAAACAACGGGATAGCCTGTGATATAATGTCTAAATTTATTGACAGCATGTATTACAGCAAGGAATTCTTTTTCGGTGACAGTGTAATTTAATTCAGCAGGGGTTAAATTTTTGCTGATGTAATAAATAGCATAAGGTTTTTTATCCTCCTCCTGTCCAAGGACTGCACCGATTGCTGTGGCTGAGGCATCAGATGAAATTTGAATGGTAAATTCTAGTTTGGTCCTCGAAGGACTGGAGCTGTTGATACGAGTTTCTTTAAATCCTGGAAAGCGCGTTCACATTTTTCTGTCCACATGAAATCAACATTACCTGTTAGTGCATATAAATGTGTAGCAATGTGTGAATAATGTTCTATAAATCGTCTGTAATACCCAGAAAATCCAAGAAAGCTGCGTACCTCCGTCTGAGTAGTGGGGGTGGGAATAAGCAAAAGGATCTGAATTTTAGCCGGATCTACCTGAATGTCGGCTGCTGAGACGTAGTGCCCTAGAATAAGCCCTTCTGTCATCATCATATAACACTTTTCATGGCTTAAGCAAAGCCTGGTAGCAATGCAGCGCTATAAGACTTTTTCTAGAGTGTCTAGAGCTGGATCAAAATCATCTCCATACGGTGTAAAGTCATCCATATAGACTTCAAGCCCATCATTTATTAAGTTTGCAAAGATGCTAAGAATGGCCCTTTGGAATGTGGCAGGGGCATTACATAGGCCAAAGGGTAGAACTCTATAAGCGTACGTCCCCCAAGGACAAGTAAAGGTAGTTTTGTCCTGGTCTTCAGGGGCAATCTGAATTTGATTGTATCCACTGAAGCCATCTAGGAAAGAAAAGAATTTCTTTCCTGCTAATGTGTCCAGTACTTGGTCTACGAATGGGAGGGGAAAATGGTCTTTTCGTGTGGCTTTGTTCAGCTCCCTATAATCCACACAAATCCTCCATTTCCCATTCTTCTTGGGCACAACCACAAGTGGAGAGACCCACTTACTATCAGAAATAGGATAAATAAAATTAACATCTAAAAGCTTCTGAAGTTCTGCTTTCACAACATCTTTTAGATGGGGGTTGAGTCTTCTTTGTGGTTGACGGACGGGTCTTGCATCTTTTTCTATGTAAATATGGTGGGTGCACAATTCGGGATCAATCCCTTTCATATCAAGATAGTCCCATGCTAATGCTTCTTGATATTTTCGTAACAAATGGATGAGTTTGATTTCTTGTTCTGGTGTAAGGTTGGCATTAATGTTTAGTGTTTTTCCCGGTTCAATTTCCACTACTTTACTATTAGCGACAGAAGTCACAGGTATCGTTTGGTCATGTGTATCTTTTAAGGGGTCTTCTTCTAGTTCATTCTCGAATGCAGCTTCTATCATAAAACACTGTGCATGAGGTCTAGATTCCGTTTGACTAACAAAGTTATTGATGGCATCATCTTCTGTTATATCTTTAAAGTCTAGAGCCTTTTGTATAGTCAATGGTGATCTGATATTGTCAGTAAGGTATGATACCGGGTGCTGGTTGGTTTTTATTGCTGTAAGACTTGGCTGTGCTGGAGGATATAGGATTAGATTTTTGATATTTGGTCCTCTGGTTATTGTCATATTCCCCTGCCGACAACCAATGTATGCATCGACAGTGGCCAGCCAGGGTCTACCGAAAATTAGAGGGTGTCCATCCAGTCGGGTTTTTGGATTAATTACCAGGAAGTCAGTCGGGTATTCCCAAGAATCTATAGAGACCATGACATCGTATAGAGTTCCTTCTGGTCGTACTACAGATCGGTCAGCCAATTCTAACAAAGTAGAAGTGGGTTCTACCGATGTAATCCCAAGCTTTTGGCATGTAGAAGTCGTCAAAATATTAATTGCAGCTCCTAAATCAACTAAAGCATTAGTCAGAGTCTGTCCATAGATTTGAACAGTTACTATTGGGTTTCCTGGATCTTCATATTTAATGGGTATTCCTGATAACAAGTCAGATAAAGTACCAACTACTTGGACTCTTGGGTTAGTGGTTGGATTCCTCCTTGATTCTTTATGCACAATTCTTTTATAGTTTTTGCGTATATAGGGATATCTTGAATGGCTTGGAGGAATGGAATTCTTATGTACAGATTTTGTAACTCCCCCAGAATGTCGAAGTCTGGTTGTTGTACAGGTCGTGGTAAGACTAATCGTTCTGGGAAGGGAGGAGCGGGTTCATTTATTGGATGAGGAGTCTGCTCTTTATTTATGCTCTCTTGTTGTAACGGTTGTTATATTGGTAACTGATCTTCAATGTGCATTGTTTTATCTCCCTCTGTTTCTATTATTCGTCCAAATCTTAACTGAAGATCATTGCAGTCCCTTAGTTCAGGTTCGATTTCTGTTGATTCTATGATTTGGAGAGACTGGACTGGCCTATTATTGGGATTAGGATTAGGTTGGGCTGGGAGTTGCGGTCTCAGATTAGACTGGGGATTTTGTTGCAAAGCTGGCAGAGTCGGTTGAGGGAGTGGAATAGTTCCTATGAGCTGATATGTCGATCTTGGCCAATTTGTCTGCCAGGGTGAACTTTGTGAAGTAGGGGGGGTCCACTGTGGAGGGTATGAGTTATTTTGCCAATATGGTGGAGTATAAGGAAGATTTGGCCAACCAAATTGGCTTAGCTGATTCATCCATGGATTTGGGGAAGGAAATGGTTGTGATGACCAGTTCGGAAATGGGGGTTGAGATTGATTTTGCCACATACTATATTGTGGAGGCTGAAAAGAAGATGTCGGGTCAGAAAACGTACCTGATTGCCTTGGTTGCCATTGGCGACGCTGGTTAACAAAGTATGCTGATTCCGGTTCTTCTTCTGCTTCCTTATATACTGCTTTCAATCCAGGAAGTGAGGGGCAATTTTCGGTCGGGTGATCTTTTGTACAGATGGCACATGTTTGAACTGTATCCAGCGGACATTCCTCGTGGCTATGCTTCTTTCTACATCGGGGGCAGAAGATCGCCAAATTCTGTTCTGCCTCAATCTGCTTCTGTTTAGCCTGCACAATATCAAGTTGTGTAGTTTATGTCCCCAGAATATCAGTTTTAAAGTTTTCTAATAAATTTCCAAGTTCTACACGTGTTACTCCTTCTGTTGGTGCTTTGTTATCTCTGACAAACCGATCATATTCTGCTGGTTTTATCCTTATGCTGCCTCTCGAACTTCTGATACATATATCAATGATGTCAGCAAAATTTTCTTGATAAATATCCCCCTTTCCCATGATATTTAATGTTTCGATCCATTGCTCTTTCATGCCTCTGATTAATGCAGTTTTTAACACATTATCAGGCAGTGGTAATGATGCATAAGGCGACCTTTGTAAATTATACTGAAAACGTTCTACATATTCTTCTAATGTTTCGTTCGGTCTAGCTATCATTTGGAATATTTCGTCTTTCAATTCCCTAGACCTACAATAGTCTTGATATTTCTTTAGAAAAGATTCCTTCATTTGCTCCTAGTTATTTATAACCCCACCACCTAAACCCATAAACCATCTTAAGGCTGCTCCTTTCAAAGTAGAGGGGAACAATTTTAATTTCTGGGGGTCAGTGGTGTAATCATATCCCCTGCATAAGACATCAAATTCGAATAAGAATGCATCCGGGTCTTCTGATGTCAGTCCATGAAATGTAGGAATGTGTTGAAGGGGAATTGCTTTCATAGGAGCATTTGCTGCGGAATCCACTATAGGATATTGTAATGTAGAAGTTTGAGTATTGGGCTGATTCTGCGCCATCGGATCGAATATGTGCCAATAACCTTCAGGGATTTCTAAAAGGGTATCCTTAGGCTGAGAAGGTATGGTTTTGGTTGTCTTAATAGCACTTCCTTTGTCCGGAATAGTAGGAGCTCCTGCTATTTGAGGAGATTGAATCCCTTCAATGATTTTTATAGCGCTCCCTTTATCTGGACTTTCTAATGGATGGATTATCCTAGGAGATCGTGGTTCTTCAACTTCTCCTGTTTCCCCTTCTCCTTCACAAAGATTGCTTAGACTCCCTTCCTGCAGTCGTTCTGGAATAGAATTTTCAATTTCTTGAAAGTCCTGTTCATCAGTCTGATTATGCACCTCAGCAAAGGCTACAGATGGTGACCCTGTGGCCTGAAGGGAACTAGTAGGTTGCTTGGAATTGGTTTTTCTGAAAGCTACTGATGGCTCAGATTCAGTTTTCTTATAGATTTCGTCTATGAAGGTCGTTCGGCCAAGGGTTACCGGCCCTTTGGCTTTTTCGGGTTTGAATCGAGGTTTGATAATTTTTTCTGGCTTTTTCTGCTTAGTCATTCATTCTATAAACTACCAAATTCTCTTCAACCCACAATTCTGCCAGGAAAGCGGACGGTGGAGCAGAGATTTTACATGCTCCGTACGCAGGTTCTTACCTTCCGTTTTTAAAATCCAACTCTCCCCTAGCAGATTCATACACTAGTCTGTAAAAGACAAATGGTTGTACTCTTTCCTCGGCAACAGCGCCAAAATGTAGGGCTGTAACAAGGGTCTCTTTCACCTCTAGTTATGCTACATTAATAAGTCAATCCGGGAACGCTTTGTTATTGCAAAGAGTAGCTCAATCCGAGGCTATTCGTCAGAGTAATGCTTCGTAGTACAGTGTCTAGAAAATACAAGAGTAAATGGATGCTAAGCTATAACTAATTTTCTTTTAAAAGAAATGAATCACACCAGGCAATTCGTCAGTCAAGGGTGCGGAAGCAATAACCCATCCCTCTAGAAACTGATGGAAGGAAAAATAGAGTATGGACCAAAGATCTGGGAGCTAAGCAGCGACTTGCTGACTCACTACAGCTTTCGACCTCCTCTCACACCAAAACAGTAAATGCAGGAAAATGGAACAACAGAAAGGGAAATGGAACAACAAATCTGAAATGGAACAGCAGTAAATGGAACAGCAATAAATGGAACAGCAACTCAGTAAACTAGATCTCGCGAGTTAGAACTGAACTCTCATTCCGCAATCAAACAACAATCGTCAAAAGCAATTCCAATGAACCTTACTTTATGAGGAGATATTCACAAATGAATTATGGAACAACATTTATCGTATCTACACAACACACTTATTATAGCAATCTGATGTTTCCAAAGAACATGACTTCTGCTTCCAAATGGAATAATATTACTTTCGGGTTCCCACGAATAAGAGTTCAAATGAATCCAATAGCAATATTTAATATGAAAGCTCTGTAACAGAAACAATTGGCTTAAATAGTGAACATGCAATCAACTCTGAAGAGATTCATTTACATGATACAGAGTTACTTACATAAATCTCCTGAATGAAACCATTAATGAAGTAGTCATAACAGAGCATGGAACAGCATATGACAAACACGTCAGATTACCAAATTATACAGACAATCCACACAGAAACCAAATTATAATGATACAAAAGCAAGTGTCCTTCGGAGCTGGGCCCTTAGATTCCAAGGATACACTGCCTTAGCTTACTCCAGTCGCAGAGATGAAATAAAGCACCAAGTCTTTCGTATTAATGCATCAACAAAAGTACAACAAAACAAGTCTTAACGAGACTCGATGATCAAAGTTCAAACTGAGACTTAAATTTACATATATGAAAAAAGGTCCCCGAGCTTAACACTGCTGCCCCTTTTTATAAGAGAATTGGCGGAGGTATCTAGATAGCAAAAATAAGCAAGACAGCGATCCCTCAGGATCAAAGATCCTGAGGGATTCGCCCAGCCGTTACTCCTTGATTTTCCTTTCCCTGCTCCACCGAATCGATAATTCTTCTTTCTTTCCTGGGTCGTTCTGCTTCGATCTGCTTGATCTTGTTCGCATCCAGTTTCCTCCCAAAGGGACAACAGTTACTCTTCCTTTGTCTTTTCCTCTTGAACAGTAATCCTTCGTTTCCACCCTTTCCTGCATAGAAAAATAGCAATTATTAGTGATTAAGCTTTTCATACTAATTCTCACATATTCTACTAAAAATGCTTTATCTCTTTAAATTCATTATGCCGAAAGGGTTACAATTGCTACCAAAAAGTCACTAAATTGTTGGTCAAAAACATACCTTTCCAGAGCTCCACACAAACCTAGGAAACTGAAGGATCAAAGGAAAACCCCCATCAAATACTGAAGTGAACTTGGAAGATAACTCTAATTGGACTAAAAATAAATGTAAAGAAAGAAAGTCACGCAACAAGAGAGAAGAAACCATCATCAACTGTGAGTTCAAGAAGGAAAAAACTTAGCAAAAGAACCGCAAGGTAAGAGGTACAAAAAAATAAAGTTTTAGTTATGAAAATGAGGCAGGAAAAGGAAAAGAACGCTGAGAAGAGATGAAAAAATAGTTGAATTTGTGCATAAAAAAAATGTAAAGTCAGTTTTAAAACTTCCATACAAGTAGTAAGGGCTTTCATTGAAAATGTTTCATCTCTAGTAAAATTATTTTGTTTCTATTAAAGAGACAAAGATCCTAGATCTAAGTGATTTCTGACAAAATTGGTGAGAACTAGAGTTCAATCTAATAGACCTATTTAGTTTGAATGAGGGAAAGAAATCTAAGAGAACAAATCATGTTTGATGAATCAATTAATCTGAAAATGGGGCTTTTAGGCTTCTTGTCTAGCTTACAAGAACCTCTCCCAATTCCAAAGCTTGAATTTCCCTAAGTCTATTTCATTAACGAATGTGGAAATAAGAAATGCTTGAAAACATTGGCATATGCTTGTATTTACAGTTGCGTGTTTATCTGCTTTAAAATCTGTTGTGCATACTGATATTTAAATGTACTTGAACATATATATAAGTGTGTATAACAGTGAATAATGCAGCAGTAAAAATGCAACTATAAAGAAAACACATGAACAACAATATTAATTAGGAGTTCACCCACAATTCTTGGGCTACATATCTTTGAGCTCTAGTCAACCTGACTAGGCTCTCTGGGATTATAATGTAAGTATTTTACAAGCTCTTTGACTCAACTCCTGTTGTTTACAAAGAAACAATGGGTTTAGACTCCATTTAATCCCTCGTCTCTTGAAGCTCCAGCTCTTGGCTCCTGGTTCTAGCTTCTTTCTTCCTTCTGGCTATTTACAGCTTTCTTTGGGCTCTTCACTTGAACTGCAAGTGACTCCCTTGGCTTCTATGCTATCCCTTGGGTTTCAGCTCCCTACTCTGGCTTTTGCTCAGCAGCGACCCCTCAAGGGTCAATAATATCTCCCATCCACAACCGATTAGCCCTTCAACAACAACTTGGCCACCAACATTAACTCAGCCCCCACAATCTTTGACATTTATGGCTTTTAGCCAAATTGGCATTGCCTGTTGGTTTTCCCTTTCGGTCTCTCTATCTTCCGGCTTTGGGTTTGCTTGAATCGCTCTCCTAAGCATTCAATAATCATTGCATAACATCCTTTGGGCAAGTAGCCACCTGTTCCGCAACGGATGAGGGAATAAGTGCTTGAAATCCATTAAAAACAATTGTTATGTTTTTTTACACAGAGAATGCTACAATACACAGAAAAAGCTGCAAAGCACTGTTCTTCATGAACTTTAACTATTCATAATTGCACTTTATTTTCCTATCAGGTCTGCTCATAGGTCACTATCACATGTCGCAAGGCTCTGTCCCTTTGTATTTCGCAATGCATTGAAACATGTGAAAATACATACAAAATGGCATTGGTGGATTTTAGATGTTATCCATTTCCATTTCGGAACCCTTTCAGGTCTGGTTTACATCGCATATCGCTTCCCCTTTGTATTTCGCTTAATAAGTGAAATACACTAAATACAGAAAAATGGTATTTTACGGATCTCAAAATATATCTATTATTGCCTAGAGCCCTGTCGGGTCCACCTATTCATCACATATTACAATGGCCCTTTGGCTTCCTCTTTGGTATCGTCAACGCTAATCCACCAATATCGACGATCGCAATTGGACTATATATCTCTCTCTCTCTCTCTATATATATATATATATATATATATATATATATATATATATGGCCGCTCCATGGTGTTCGCTGATGGCGATATGCCGATCGGATCTAGACCATTGATTAGCCAGATCTAACGGTCCCTGTGCACCCATTGTTTAAGCCTCTGTTAGCTTGATTTTCATGGTTTTCATCAACTTTTTAAGGCTTGATAGTGTAATCCGCCAATGCGATATTTCCTCTTTGATCAATCAAATAGGGCCACATGTCATCTATGGACTGGTTCATGAGCCTATACTAAATTCAATATTTTCAATATAGTTCAAAATTTAATGAAATTGCCTCCTTTTTAAAGTACATTGGGCAATTTTCATTTTACAATAACTCTTCCATCCAGGGTCCGTTTTCGCCCATTCAGATTGCGTTGGATTTAGAATGATGAGATATCTGCAATGAGACTATTTCTAAGAGAAACCTTTGACTTTCATTTTCCTCTAATTTAAAAAATATTTGTGCCATTTGGCACCTTTTACCTCTTGCATGAAGTTTTTTAGACTTAGACGTTTATCCAAGATCCATTTTTGGATGACGCCTTCCCACTAAAAGAAATTTTGGTCTCCAAAAGACTGATATACTGATCTAAACAATAAATGAGAGTGACTCACCCTCTTCTTTCAGCCTCCCAACACTTGCCTTTTCATAGTGCCTTTGAACCAAATTTTCTGACCACTTCCCTTCTCTAGATGGGCTGGTCTTCCTGAGAAGTACTGTCTTCCTCCTTGCCTTCCTACAGAACCTCTACTGAAATGGTCATAGAAGTTACTTTGAGCTTCTTTGCCTTGATAATTGACCCAAGATGGCTCAAAAAAATGTGAAATACATCAACTCCACAAAACTTTCCTTTGTACCTGTTTGACAATATTTGCATACAAATGATGGACTAGATAACGAGCTCACAAAACATGCCTTTAAAGAAACCAAACCTTCAATTCAATCACACACATGTTTCGACAACAAGGAGAACATAAACATCCCTGTGTTCATGCGCATCATCTCATGCATGCATTTCATCCTTCAACCTTTGCTTAAGCACATTATACTTTCAAAGATGAAATAAAATATAAGGTTGCAGCAACAAAGTGAGTGTCCTGCTGAACTTCTACATTCACCTACTTGGTAAAATCCTACAACTTGCATTACATTAACAAAGAAATGAAAATAGATACATCAATATATATGCAACTTTTAATTGGACAAGAATTCTAACCATTTCTTACCAATCCATCTCAAAGGTCCCTCCTTTGCCTGCCCATCAACATCAATATGTGAATCATCTTGAGACACATCATCCATGGAATCTTCTTGTCCATTTCTGCCATATTGTCTTCCCATATTCTCCCTAAGATTTAGTGGAAGCATTTCTGGATTCAGAGTCCAACACCTTTCAGCAATATGCCCTTGCTTATGGCAGTAAGTGCAACACATATGCATCCTCTTGACAGCATGATTTGCCTTGTCTAAGGGACCTTTGGCTGCTTGCTTCTTTTCCTTCTTCTGCTTCCTGTATGCGGCCATTTTCTTCCAACATCTAGAAACAACATGGTTATCCAAACCACAAAAGGAACACACAACTCTTTTCCCATACATATGTGGAAATTTATCATGCTTTGCAAAATCAAAAGGAATATGATTAGGACCAGATTTATACCTACCTCTTTCACATTTATTGCCTTCATGAGGAGGTGAAGTAAATGAAGAAGTGGCTCCCTTTGTAACACCATCAAACTCTTGAAGGCTATTAGAGTCTCCCCAACTCTCTTGTTCATGTGTGTGCTTCTGAACACCTACATCCTGCAATTGATGTTTCAGGCTATTGCATTCCTCTTGGATGCAACCTTCACAGTTCTGAGGTAGAGGACATGAAATGAAACTCCTTCTTGGGACTATTTCAATGGCTTTCATGGCAACCTTGGAATTCTCTTCATAAGACTGTCCATAGCCAAGACCAAAATACTTATGCCTTTTTTCAACCATTATTGGTTCAACAATACCTTGTGCATGCTTTCCCAAGCCCTTTCCTTCATAGCCCATCTTGGACATTAGCTTGGAGCCTATGCCTTTAGTATGTTTCTCAAAAGAACCAATATAATCATTCTCAGAAGAATTTGAAGACAAACGGGAATGGCTTACCTCTTCTTCAAGCTGGTACTTGACTAAGTCTTCTTGGGAAACAAATATTTGTGACTCCAACATGCATCCTTTTGAGGTTCATATTTGCAATATGAAGTTGCCTCTCCATTTCCTACAATTTTTCAGCAAGCAATTGCTTCTCTTCTTTCATGGAACTCAGCTGCTTTCTAAGCATGCTGCTCTTCCTTCCATCCTCATACATTTCTTCCACCATATCCATCATGGTGTACAATTCTTGCTTCATGTCTTCATCAAGGAATCTTGTGAAGAACGCAGAATTTGAGGACCCACTTGTAGAACTTGTCATTATGCCAATGAAGAAAAAAAAAATCAACAAGATAAATAAAGAGCTTATTTAAGCAACCTCTTGCAACAAACCTCTTGTGCTTTGGATTGCCTTGAGGTCCTTTGGGATAGAAGAAAGCCTTCAGCCCTTCTCCTTCTTGTCCTCCCTGGACTGAGCTATCAAAAGGTTTCCCTTCACCTCTGCAACTCAGAAAATGGTTAGTCTGCAAACAAGCATACAATCAACCTCTTTCTATTCAAACACCATTCAGACAAGCAATCTCTGCTTTGTCAATCAAGCATTCTGATAATATCTTCTTTGAAGGTGTGTTTAATCAATCTTAAGCTCTGATGCCACTTGATCTGAAAATGGGGCTCTTAGGCTTCTTGTCTAGCTTACAAGAACCTCTCCCACTTCCAAAGTTTAAATTTCCCCAAGTCTATTTGATTAACCAATGCGGAAATAAGAAATGCTTGAAAACATAGGCATGTGCTTGTATTTACGGTTGCGTGTTTATGTGCTTTAAAATCTGTTGTGCATACTCATATTTAAATGCACTTGAACATATATATTAGTGCATATAATAGTGAATAATGTAGCAGTAATAATGCAGTTATAAAGCAAACATATGAACAACAATATTAATTAGGAGTTCACCCACAACTCTTGGGCTACGTCTCCGTGAGCTCTAGTCAACTTGACTAGGCTCTTTGGGATTATAGTGTAAGTATTTTACAAGTTCTTTGACTCAACTCTTGTTGTTTACACAGAAGCAATGGGTTCAGACTGCATTTAATCCCATGGATTTTGAAGCTCTGGCTCTTGGCTCTTGGTTCTAGCTTCTTTCTAACTTCTTGCTATTTACAGCTCTCTTTGGGCTTTTCACTTGCACTCCAAGTGACTCCCTTGGCTTCTGCACTGTCCCTTTGGTTTGAGATTCTTGCTTTGGCTTCTTCTCAACAGAAATCTCTCAAGGGTCAATAATACCCCCCATTCACAACCAAGAAGCCCTTCAATAACAACTTGGCTACCAACATTAACTCAGCCCCCAATCTTTGACATTCATGGCTTTTAGCCAAATCGGCATTGTCTGTTGGTTTTCCCTTTCGGGTTCTCTGTCTTCCGGCTTTAGGTTTCCTTGAATCCCTCTCCCGAGCATTCAGTAATCATTGCATAACACCCTTTTGGCAGGCGACCACATGTTTTGTAACAGATGAGGGCATCAGTGCTTGAAATCCACTAAAAATAGTTGTTATGTGTTTTACACAAAGAACGCTACAATACACAGAAAAATCCACAAAGTATTGTTCTTCCCCAACTTTAAATATTCATAATCACACTTTATTTTCCTATCAGGTGTGCCCGTAGGTCGCTATCGAATGTCTCAAGGCTTTGTCCCTTTGTATTTCGCAATTCATTAAAACATGTGAAAGTACATACAAAGTGGCATTAGTGGATTTCAAACGTTATCCGTTTCCATTTCAAAACCCTTTTGTGTCTGGTTTACATTGCATATTGCTTCCCCTTTGTATTTCGCTTAATAAGTGAAATACACTAAATACACAGGAAAATGGTATTTTACGAATTTCAAAATATATCCATTATCGCCTAGAGCCTTGTTAGGTCCGGTTATCGCGTCACATATCGTAATGGCACTTTGGATTCCCCTTTGGTATCGTTAATGCCGATCCACCAATATCGACGATCACTGTCAGACTATCGTATATATATATATCTATATATATATATATATATAGATATATATATATATATATATATATATATATATATATATATATATATATATATATATATATATATATATATATATAGATATATATATATATATATATATATATATATATATATATATATATATATATATATATATATATGGCCGCTCCATGGTGTTTGCCAATGGTGATCCGCCAATTTCGGCGATCGGTCCATTGCATCACCCCGGTTCATCATGCTATGCCTCCGATCAGGCCCAACAATCATCACTGATGTGATATGTCGATCAGATCTGGATTGTTGATTGGCCAGATCTGATTGTCCCTGTGCACCCATTGTTTAAGCCTCTGTTAGCTTGATTTTCATGGTTTTCTTCAAGTTTTTAGGTCCCGATAGTGTAATCTGCTGATGCGATATTTCCTCCTTGATCGATAAAACAAGGCCACATGGCCCAATCCTAGCCTGACACATGTTAGCTGTGGATTGGTCCATGAGCCTATACTAAAATCAAAATTTTCAATATAGTTCAAAATTTAATGAAATTTCCTCCTTTTTTAAGGACATTGGGCAATTTTGATTTTACAATAACTCCTTCATCTGAGATCCATTTTCTCCCATTCAAGTTGCTTTGGATTCAAAATGATGAGATATCTACAATGAGACTATTTCTAAGAGCAACCTACGGCTTCCATTTTCCTCTGATTTACAAGGGTCTTGTGCCATTTGGCACCTTTTACCTCTTGTATGAAGTCTTTTAGACTTAGAGGTTTATCCAGGATCCATTTTTGCATCATCAATGAATCATTAATTAACAGAAAACAAGTCTATTATACCTTTGAAGTGACATTTTTCAAGTCAACAACTGTCTTTATTACTTTTTACTATCGTTTTTTCATCTGGTTATCTTGCAATAGATTAAGTTCAGTGTACTAAGAACAACTAGTCATATGAGTCCTTCACATTCAGAACTTCTAATGGGTACAAGTTTCTTCTTTTCAATATATGTTTGTCCTTGGTTTGTACCTATTTCGATCTCACATTTCTGTGGCGGGAGGAGCTTTCCCATGTTTTGGTTCTTATAGTTACAAAACTTGGCTCTGTGAAAACTTGGGTGAGATTGGAGAGTAAGTGATCAACTCAAACACAGGAAAAACTCAGGCAAAATAGGCTAATTTTTTCTTACAAGAATGGAAATTTTGTACTAGCCAAGAATCCAGTTTGACTTGCCAGCAATTGAGTTTGGCTTTCTTTCTCTATTGGCATGAGTTTGAATAGGAAACTATAACAAATTTTGTAACAATTATCTTGATAATGTTATCAAGTTATAAATACATATTTTTAATGTAGTGGAAGACTAAAAGAGAAATATGGAGATGAAAGTAATATGATAGTAGGGATAGTAGTTATACCATGCTAGAGAGTTTTGGCATGTCCCCAAGAATCGATGACAATGAAGAGGACTTCTCAGATCCAACTGTGCTAAAAATTGCCACCAAAGATCCATTTCGAACCTCAAGGTTGATATTTTGAGGAGTGGATTTGGATTCCTCTTCATCCCAAAACAAAGTACTATTTTCAACTACAACAACAATCTCTTTGCCTGGAAGTAACCTTTCGACTGCCTCAAGATCAAGATCCTTGCTGGTCATATACCTGTCAAGTCTATCCAAGGACACCATTGCTTGCTAGATAGATATTAAAACTTGAGGAAAGTTCCTAATGGGTTCTTGAAGAATTGTGAAAATCAATTTTGCAGTGAACACCTTCCCTGCTATAATGTTTCTCCTACAAAAATGCATTTAGTGAATGTCACTACTAAAACAAATGAAGGTTTGCTCCATGTAGTGAATGTCACTACTGAAAGAAGTGAAGGCATGCTCCATGTAGTGAATGCCACTACTGAAACAAGTGAAGGCATGCCTCATAGAGTAATTATATTCACTAAAATAGAATACGTAGTTTTGTAGAGCCATTCATATTTGAAATTCCTAAAAGAATCTACACATGTTTGGAAATGGTCTTCCCATGCTTGAAGTTTGATAACCCTCGTATAACTCAAAAACTCATTAGTTGTATGAAGATCACACATTTTCACTAATTGGAACTCATATTTCCTATTTCTCTTGGATCCCCAAGCTACAATGCCCATTATTAGTGCCATGTAAGCAAAACTAGACAACATAGAAATGCCCAAAACCTCAAATAGGATTGATAAAGTAGCCCCAGCTTGTAAAGGCATCATCCAAATGTAATGAAGCTACAACATCGCATCCGAAAGTTGTTGAGCATCCACGACCATGTAATTTACAATCTGGCCAACACCATGAGCTCTCCTAGCGGAGCTTGACAATCTTAAACCCTTTCTATATCAAGTTGTGATCATATTAGACCGTATCACCCAGCTTCTGAGATTGAAATCTATATTGATGGGAACAAATAACCTCAATGGATTTGGCTGAAATAGTATCAATACAAGGAAAAAGCATTAATAAGGAAAGTTCTAATCTCCAGATGTAAAATCAACAAATTTTTATATCAAAATTGGGCCAATATACACCACACACAATTTTGCAATGGTCAGGGATGCAATAAGTGCAAGATTTGTCCAAAAACATCGATGCAATGTAAGGTGTACAAGGTGTTGGTGTTCCACTATGTCATTAGACCAATTTGATTTAAAAAGTTCAAACATATTTCCAGTGCTAACACTAGGTGTTAGTGGAGGAACATATGTCAATTGCAAAGAATTTCTGTAACCTTTATTCAATACAGGATTCAACCATAACTATGTAGCCCTTGACAAATTACCTGTTGTAGCATAAGGGGTTATTAATTCTTCTCAGTGCCAGAATTCAAGGTGCTACCATTGAGAAGAGGTTCATGTAATTTTTTTTTGTTTCTTCAACAATGGTAATTCTTGTTGTCCATTTAAGGGCTAATGCTAGCAAAAATCCATGGGTAGGGAAAATTATCAATGCAAAAGGGTCATTAAGAGGGATAATACTATATGGAATAGGAGTTGTGGACATGAACCTAAGGATTATATAGATCAATAATATTGTATTCAGAACAAAATTCATAAGCCACCGGAGACATAGGGACTTTGGATGTGCTGTAGCTTTGAATTTCTTCTCATGTCCAATTGACTACCCATATAATCCATGAAGTGTTTGGATTCTAGATAAAACAATAAGAAACCAATGTTGATGAGGATGTCAAATCGTCCCAGCTGCAATGAATTGAAAAAGAGGAGGGTCGTATTTCTACTTACAGGCAGAGGATTTTCTACTTATTTTTAATGCAAGCCTTAACGTAGTACAACATGGGAGGTTTCAAGTTCTAATTAACTCAACAACTTGTCTTTATTTGCAGCAATTTCCTTCCAAAAGATTCATAATGATGAGGCAAACATCAATTCTTTCTTGAAGGTAAATGTTGTAACTATTGATTTGAGAAAACTTCCACTCTGAAATGTCATAACCCATATAAATCTCTCTCTCATTAAAATCCGTAAGTGGCAATAGTTTTTCTACAAACTGACATGGATCCACTTCATTATAATACATGTACTACATCCTGTTAGCACCTAAATTTGCCTTAGGCTGAAGGAAGGCATAATTTAGGGTAACCACAAACCACGCTCAGTCTTGTAGCTAGCCCTACCAGAACATGAGAGGGCTCTCTCTGGGTCACACTCAGGAAAATAAACAATAAGGTCTGATATGACTCAAAAATGGATACTGCTTTTAGGCTAGGTAAATAAATATGATGGAGATGTTTGAAGAATAACTGAGTTTTCTGGGATGTGTGGGGCCAAGGAATAGCATGAGCAGAGAATTTAACTCAAAGACGTAGGTTATTTTGTGAGGAAAGACATGCGAAAAGTCTAGCAATTGGAGTTGAAAAAATGTGAGGTGGAGAGATTGTTTGAGAGTGTGAAAAGGGAATAAATACATGAATCCTTTTCAACAGAGGAAAACATAGAACATGAAAACTATCCCAAGGCAGAGCAGTGCATTGAATTCTACCTTTTTACTTAGAAATCTTTCACTGGAAATGAATGTCAATGAAAATATGAAACATAATGAAATACGTATGAAACATATAGAAGATACATTTGCTAAACTCATGCCACAGGGATCTCATGAACCAGAGCTGCAATCTTTCATTAATTCTCTGTCAAAATGTACAGTGAGTGACTGAGTTTCTCTCCCACAGTTCCCAGAAATTCCAACCAACCCTTTGCAAATCGTTTACATACAATAAATAGACTATGCCATGAGGAAATATATCAACCAAGAGTTTGGGAAGTTTTTCAAATCATTACAAAGTGGAAGAGGAAAGCCAACCATTAGTTACAGGTGCAGTGTTACAAAAATGACAAATGGCTTGGGTGACTGCTCGCCTTTTGCCACTTGGATAGAAGCCAACCTTTAGTGGAAATACTTTTAAATTTTTCCTTAGGTACCGAAAAAAGTGTAGTGTAGATGAGCGGGCCCACTTGGAGAAATTCGCGAATGAAAATGTCGCGGAGCAGAAGTGATTTTGGCCTTTGGGTCTATATGCGCCGTGCCCAAATCTATATGCATCGCGCCAATTTGGAGGTGATTTTGAGGTACCTGCAAGAGTCCAAATTGTGGCCAAGTATTTTTGTTGGAAATCTTGGCCTATCTGATTTCCAACCCAAGTGGAATTTCTACATTTGGTGCTCATTTGCCCCTCCAAAAATTCATTCTCCCAAAACTGCTTCCTGTGTGTCAAAATAGGGGTAGAGAGGTCATTGTTTGACTGTTTTGGACCTCCTGGGGACTCAAAACTTGCCGAAACATTTTTTCCATGCACCAGCAGCCATGATTTTTCATGCTGAATCCAAAAATGCAAACCATTTGTGATTTGGAGCTCCCAATCCTAAGCGCCGTGCTAGTGGCACGGCGCACAGGGAGAAAAAACCTATGTTGTGACCAAAAATTTGCCATGTGACCGAAATTGCCCCAAATTTCTTGAAATTTGGGCTGGAGATCCTCTATGAGGTGCTATGCTGGGCCATAGAGGCCTCAGCCAAGATTCGAAGCCGATCTTGTTCTTTTTTCCTCTTTTGCCTCTTTGTCGCTTTGCTCAATTTCCACTTCAAATTCCTTATCCGAGCCTTGGAACTCATATTGCGTGCCCTGTAATGATAAACCATATGCCTCAATAATGCTTTGTCCTTGTTACTTTCACCAACAGCTTCTCTAAGTGGATGTGATCCTCTTGAGCCAAATCTCTCAATCAGCCTCTATCTCCTGCTGAATGGGTGTCCTCTCATTTAGGCTTCGTTGGGCAGCCCGCTGGTCTTCACTGATGTTTTGCCACCTCTATGAGGCCTCCTCGTTGCATGTACCTCTATTGGAAAATCAATTTTTGTCTCTTCTTCATGATCATATGATGGATAAGATGTCATGTCTGCTGGTGGACAAACTGTCTTGGACAAATAGGTGTTGATATCTCACACTGTCTTGTAATGCCTTTGATTACGTGCTTGACCTTTGTCAGCAAGAGAAAATAATGACATGAGGGACAGTAAGGGGAGGGAAAAATAGTGAGGGATTAGGCACTATTGGGGAAAGATTTTTTTAGGATATATAGGAGGGTTTGATGGGTCTTATGTGTGGGATAGGGTTTAGGGTTTCGCCTTTGAAAGTTTTGGGAAAGGGAATTTAGGATAGGGTTTAGTAACTTTAGGGGATGGGGAAAAAAGGAATTAAGGAAAAGAGATATAATAGAAAAGAGTAACATTGGTGGCAAACAAGTTTTCAATGAATTTCAAGCCTTTTAGCCCTGTGCGCCCTGCCTCCCATGTGTGCCGCGCCAGTGTAAATTTACACTAGAAAATTTCTTCCAGTGCACCCCACTCCCTCTGTGCGCCGCGCCTTTTTTCATGTGACTTTTGGAGGCCTTCCCGGTGTCAAAATTGGGAGAAGGATATCTCATTAGAAATTTATGTGAGTCTAATTTGTAACCCAACTAGAATTTTTCAATTTGCAGTTCCTTTGCCCTGTCAAAAATGAAATCTCCCAAGACTAGTCAAAATGTGCCAAATGAGGCTGCCTCAGGGCAGAGTGTTGTTACAGTCAACTTTGGAATGCCTTCCTCAACTCCAAATTGAGCTCATGATAGCTCATTGGAAATATCCTTGTGCCTAGTTATCATTCGACTCATCAAAAAAGTCATTTCATAGACCAATCTGGGAGAAAACATGATTTTCCCAAGGTCACTTCAGAGGTGCATCAATTCTCCCGAGGCGATAGTATTTTTGAAATTTCTCTAAAAACATGACACCTGTGTAAAACGGGAAGGAGGTTTTTCTTCCTTGGCTTGTTCTGGACAAAAACCTCTCCCAAGTTTCCAAAATTCATCTTTTTGTGCTTAGAAACATCATTTGAGTGAGACCTACCCCGATGTGTGGAGCAAGAGATTTGTCGAAATGAAGCGAAATGAAGGGGATACGGGGCTTTTAAATTATTGAGAAAATTTTGGGAAGTTCAGAGGGATGTTAAGAAGTAGGGGAAAGTGGAATCTCAAAAATTTATTGAGGGGAAGGGGTCCAAAAGGGCAAAACACAGGCCTAGCCTTGAAAATTGCCAAGTTGTAGCAAGAAACTAGGGTTTGTGCAAAAATGAGGAATTTGGGGGATCTCAATGATGGGAAGTGTTTGATAAGGTACTTTAAGGATGGGGGAAGGTGTATGAACATCAGGATACAATTTTTGCCTATGATTTGACTGTCCAAGAGAAATTTCCTTCAAAACCCTAGGAGAGGGAAATGACCTTACCTAGGCACAACTAAAGCATGAACAAGGTGTAAAATGACCCAGTGGAACTTGACATGATAATGAAAACCCTCTAAATGATGGTACACTTAGTTGAATGGTGACATGGACTGACATTTGGACAACTTTGGAAGGAGTACAAGCAAACCCTAGACCTAATGCCTAGTGACCAAATTTTGTTTGAGGTCTCATTGAAATGAAAAAAAATTGACCTTGACACTGTGGGACCACTTTGTAAGAGTATATTTGATCACTAGAGGAAGGCTGCAAAGACTGACCCTAAAAAATCCAACATAAATGAAATAGACAGAAAGAGAAACCTACAGTGTGATTCCCAAGGCCCAAAACAGATTCACCACGAATCTTTTTCCTTAATGGATGCCTGAAACAATTCTTCATGATGTTAGTGAATGCAAATTTTTTAGAGATATCATAAATCCCTCTATCTTGGCAAGACTAGTGAAAGGCTTGTAGAGTAACCAAGCCAAGGGATGCACAAATCCTCACGCCCACATTCAAAGGCATCATCTTCATCCACTTAAAACTCCTCTTTTGATTCTTTCAGCTAAAAGTTGTCTTCTTCCTCGTCAGCTGAGCGATTCAGAGACTAATTCATATATCAGACTTATCAACATCCTCTGCATCTTCATAGTCTGAATCCACTTCTTTAAGATAGTTTTTCATCGATCTTCAGGGTTTCATTTACTAAAGTCTCACTCCTATGATCGTGTTGTTGCTTCAACATTGAAGGATCATTCTAATACTCAACTGTCTCAGTCTCAGCCTTAGCAATTCTCTATTTCTTTTCAACAATTGTAGGACACTTCATTTACGGAGTATATGATGTTACAAGCCATAAAACACTACATAATAAGGCTTCCAATCCTTGCCACTCCTAGTAAATGTTCTCTCCATACAGACTAAACAATGTGCCTTTGGTCTGTATGTATCACTTAGCATAAGTAGTAGCCATTCTTTCCAAGTGACTCATCCCTGCACTCTTTGAAGGTTCCAGGTGGCCATTAATTCACCATAACCATGTAATATCTGAGCCTTCATCAAATTGTCCCAGCTGTAATAAATTGAAAAAGACGAGGGTCATATTTCTATTTACAGGCAGAGGATCTGGTTGGGAGGTTATTTCTTGTTTTCTCATTATAGGCTCTTGAATTTGATAACATTCTACATCTCCATAATTGTATAACTATTGTGGAGGACACAACATTCACATCCTTGACCATCGGGAGAGGACCTTCGGAGCTACTTCAATTGAACACATAGTCTCTTGAATGTATAAAATAGATGGCCAATGTTTTTGAATCAACCTATTCATGGATCGTTGTTGGGAGGCCATCCCTATGCCCCTCATATTCGGATAGCAGAATCATCTTTTCACCCCTGAGGGGTATTACTTGCTAAGGGCTCCAAGTATCATTTGTTCCCTACCTTCTAGTATTTCTATTTCTGTGGTATTTGGCACTACAAAAAAAGAAGGGATTGCAACACTAAGTCTATTGGGAAGCCTAGTATGAAATATAATTTTTTTACAGTAAAATCCCTAGCTATTCAGTGCTATTGGCTTTGATCCCTCTCCCAACCTACTAAGGAACAAAAGTAGTAGGGAAGGGGAAGGAGCAAAATTAAATGATTAGAATTTAGCAACTAGTAAATTTATTGATTTCAAATGGAAATTAAATTTTAATGTGTCAATTTTAGATTTTAGAGTGGCCTAAAATTAGATTTTAATCATTTGTCCATTTTTATGTTGCTATTGTTAAGTAGGAGGTTTCTTTGCATAGAGGGGTCTACAAAATGATAATTTAGGATTGAGGTATCAATAAAAAAATATAAAAAAGTGTTTTTGAAAAATGTTTTTAGGGTCCATTACATGAAAGTATAAAGGAAATTTCTAGTATGTTTATATAAAGAGGGAAATAGAATATGAGGTTTACACATAAGGGGAATATTAACGTCAAAGACTAATGACTATGTTTTTTTGCTCTAAAAGTTATGGAAATTCTAGTCATATTTTGAAAAACTCTGACACAGATTTTCATAAATCCAAGTAAAAGCTGTCAAACCTCATAATTTTAGGTGCCATAGAGGTTTTCTAATGTACTTAATCTATTTCCACCATCAAAAAGACGATTCAAGCACTGCATCTACATGATTTTTTGAAATTTTTTGCCCTGATTTCGGCTAGTTTTGGTCGTCTTGGCAGTTCCTTTGCCTCAATAGAAGACTCCAATATTAACTAACCCTTAAGGAGGTGGAAAATATATCTAATTCTATGAATAATTTTATTAATAAATTCAAATATCCCTAGGTAGCCCATTATTTTTGGGGAATAATGTTATCAATAAACTTTAAGTAGTTGTAGGTAGCTCAAAAATACCTTATTAGAAGCTAGTCATAGTTTAGCTTACATTAGTCATTTTTAGTTGTATTACTTATTAGTTAGTCATATATTTTAACCCGTGACTAAATTAGTCATTTATGTTAGTTATTTTTAGTTGGGTCACTTAAAATTGCTAATTTTTGGTAGTATTTCATTTGGAAAAGTTGTGGTGACTAACGTTTTTAGTCACCTAGTCACAAATTTCTCATTTTCTACTAGTGTTTAAATTAAGAATGAAAATCATCTGAAACTTGTCCCTATTTTGAATTTGACTCAAACATTTTAATTTGCACATTTCTAGAATTGTGCTACTCAAATTTCAGAAATCTATTGTTCTCTTTCAAACCCCAGATTGGAATTTTTCCATGGTTGTCACCCTTAGAGTCAAATATCCTGCATAGATCCATGCTAATCTGAATGATGTGAAAATTTATTGCAAATACTATAAGAAATGCATTATGAAGGGAAGGGGTAGTGGTAATTCATATATTTAAAGAGCATTTGGCTAGTATAAGAGGCCAAGTTTCCCATTGCATGGACCCATTAGAGGAGATTGAACATATTTGACTTCAATTGAAAAACCAACTTGCAAAATTTGAAGAATATGAGGCTAGGTCAAAAGGAGATGGCTATAGCATGTTTTTCGGACTCTAAAGTCCATGGACGCCATTTAGAGCCTCATTGTTGCTAATATATCTTGGACGTAGTGCCATTTTGAAACTTTTTTGATATATTCATCTTTACATGGTATATGTATGAGCCATGAGCACACTTTTGTATATTCTGTTTCAATGGTTTGGAGTCATATATTTTTTGGTAAATCGATTCATTGAAATAATATCAGTCTATGTCTGAGTTTTCAAACACTGACCAACACATACACAAACTTTCCAAACTTCATATATGACATTATTGAAGCCAATGGACTTGATAGACTATAAAGTAGTTTCAATGTGAGGGTTTCTCAACTATATTCTCAAATAACATTTAAACATTTTGAAAATTCATACATATGAACAAATGACTTACCATTTTCTTATTAAGAAAATAGAAGAAACCAATGCGCCATAATGTATGTTTTAACCACGTATATAAATTACCTGCATATGAATTCTAAAACACAGAAAATAAACAGTGCGAGATCATAACACATAAAACACATATACACAAAGATTTTCCCCTTGATCCCAAAACCGGGACTACCAGCTTGATTTTTCATTATGTTCCTTTCAATGTTACAATACATATTTATACATGCCGAAGTATCCAATACCATGGACCGAAAACCATCGCATCCAAAAAACATGTGTGAAAATCATGCACAAAACCATAGGTGGGTCTGCCCAACCTAACATAGGGTCCAAAACCAAAATTTTATGGGGCGCTGCCTCGAACCCCATAAAGTGGGGTTACGGGTGCCCTTCAAATCCCCTGTTAACTACCTCGAAAGAACATAACACAACCCAAAATTCTCCCACTTGTTGTTTTCTTTCCATAGGGGGCCACAAGAGAGCTTAGTCATTTTCCCAGCCCTGAAATGCCCATTGTCTCTCTACACCAAGAGAAATTCTTAGAGCTCATAGATTTTTTCAATGCATCTACAGTATTCTTCGAAGTGTCCACCTTTACAAGTAGCACCTTTTTGTCTTCTATCATATCCCTCACAAAGTGATACTGAACATCAATGTGCTTTGTCGTTGAATGATATGCAGGGTTCTTTGCCAAGAAAATTGCACTATGGCTGTCACAGTATATCCTTATTTCTTCCTGTACTAACCCCATACTTGAACATAATCTCTGCAACCAAACTGCTTCCTTGCTTTCATGAGTGGCTTCCATGTATTCTGCTTCGATGGTTGATAATGCCACTACATATTGTTTCTTACTCATCCAACTGACTGCACCTCCAAATAGGTTAAACACATACCCACTTGTAGATCTTCTCTAATCCAGATCTCCAGCCCATTCTGCATCAACAAAGCCATGAATATCCAACACTCTTTCCAATCTTGGTCTTCCTGGGTAGCACAGACCATAATCACTAGTGCCACACAAATACCTGAAAAACCTGCTTCACTGCAGTCCAATGCTACTTTCCTAGTTTTAACATAAACTTGCTCAATACTCCCACTGCATGTGCAATGTCTGGTCTACTACAAACCATTGCATACATCAAGCTACTGACTACACTTGCATATGGAACACAGGACATGTCCTCTTCTTCTTCTTGTGTCTTGGGACATTGTTCAACAGATAACCTCACACCTACAGGAATAGAAACCTTCACCGACTTACTATCCTGCATATTAAACATCTGCAGTATTGTCTCGACATACTTCCTCTGGTTTAACCAGAGCTTCCTCTTTGTCCGATCTCTTTTAATTTCCATGCCCAAAATATATTTTGCAGTACCAAGATCTTTCATGTTGAATTTGGAGGACAATTGGCTCTTCAAATCTTGGATAATTTCTTTGTCATTTCCAACCAGTAATATATCATCCACATACAGGACCAGATAAATAACACAGTCACCAATTAATTTAAAATACACATAGTGATCTGTTTTTCTTCTGGTGAAGCCAAGTCCCCATATAAATGTATCAAATTTTTGATACCACATCCTTGGTGACTATTTTAACCCATATAGAGACTTCTTTAACTTGCATACCAGTTCTTTCTTACCCTTCACTGCAAAGCCTTTAGGTTGCTTCATGTAGATTTCCTCTTCCAGATCCCCATGAGGAAATGTTGTCTTCACATCCATCTTTTCTACCTCAAAACCAAAAGAGGAAACAGCAAATAAAATTAATCTAATAGAAGTTACCTTGGTAGCAGGAGAAAACATATCACCAAAATCAATTCCTGACACCTGGGAATAACCTTTTGCAACCAACCGAGCTTTGTATTTCTCCACTTTTCCTTATGCATTTGTCTTATTTTTGAACACACATTTGCTGCCAATGGGTTTCCTTCTAGCCGGCAACTCTAACAGATCCCAAGCCTCATTCTTGTGCAAAGATGCCATTTCATCAACCATGGCCTCTTTTCAGAGTTTTCCATCCTCTGAATCTACTGCTTCCTTCACAGTTCTGTGATCATCGTTAGTAATAGATAAAGCAAAATTTGAATAGAAAGCAGATGGACTATACCTTTCAGGTTGCCTTATTTCTCGAACTGATCTTCTCAAAGCCAGAGTTTGTGGTTCTTCATCCTCTGATTCCTCCTCTGCTGTAGAGTCTGATTCTTCCTCTTTTAGCTCAAACTCTATCTTCTTGGGTTCCTTTGGTTGGATTTCATGTTTAATAACATCTTTCACCTCTTTGAACACCACATCTCGGTTGTACACAACCTTTTGTGTTACTGGGTTCCAAGGCTTATAACCCTTTAAACCATCCTTATACCCAATAAAGATGCACTTTTCAGATTTACTATCCAACTTGGTTTGTTTCTCCTTTGGAACATGTACATATGCATCACATCCAAATACCCTCAGATGTGAAGGAGAGGGTTTCTTACCAGTCCATACCTCTTGTGGAGTCTTATCCTCCAACGATGATGAAGGTGACTTGTTGACCAGGTAACATGCAGTATCCACTACCTCTGCCTAGAATTCCGGTCCTAACCTAGCACCACTGAGCATGCTTCTTGCCCTTTCCATCAACATCTTATTCATTCTTTACACATCTCCATTTTTTTGACGCGTATATGGATTAGTCTTCTGTTGTTCTATACCACACTTCTTACAGAATTATTCAAATTCCTTACTACAAAACTCTCCATCGTTATCTATCCTTAGCACCTTTATCTTCGTCTCTGTCTAGTTTTCCACCAGAGCCTTAAATCTTTAAACCTATCAAAGACTTCAAATTTCTTCTTAAGGAAATATATCCATGTATTCCTTGAGAATTCATCTATAAATGATACATAGTACATAGACTTACCCAGTGATCGAACCTTCACAAGTCAAAACACATCATTGTGCACAAGTTCTAATATCTATTTCGCCCTCTTACTACAAGAGGGGAAACTCACCCAATTCTGCTTCCCATATACACAATTTTCACAAAAATCAAAATCCAGAGAGCTATTACTCATACCTTTACCATGAAGTTTCCGAAGGCCCTTTTCTCCAATATGTCCAAGCCTTTGATGCCACAACATGGTCTTCTCTCCAGAGACCACTAGATTTTCTACTCCACTTTCGGGAACCACAGAACTATTGCACCCATCAATAACAGCGCTACCTTGCAGCTTGTATAGAGTTCCAATCCAAACTCCCTGGATCAATACCAGTGCTCCCTGAACCATTTTGCAGGTATCCTTCTCGAACATTGTTTTTACACCTGCATCATCTAGCTTGCTAATAGAACTTAGATTTCTATCTAATGCAGGAATATGTAGAACACCTAGAAGCATTCTAATCCTTCCACCTTGCAACTTCAACTTTACTTTTCCACGACCAATGATTCTAGCCTTCCTATCATCCCCCAAGAAGACATCACCACCGTCATATTTCTCATACTCGCAGAATCACTCTCTATGGGGATTGAAGTGAAAGGATGCACCTGCGTAAATCAACCATGCCTCATGATCTACATGTGTACTTGAAGAAGCCAAGTACACAACCCCACCATCATTTGAGGTGGCTTTCGCCTCTGCAAAAGAAGCCTCATTAGATCCCTTTCCTTTGTCAGGAGCTTTAGATTTACAGTCCCTTTTGTAGTGCCCTTCCTTTCGACATTTTCAGCACACCACCTTTATAGCTTTTCCTAGAGATTTAGATCTCCCACTCGATGACTTATTTTTGTTTCTATTCTGGGTCCTCCCTCATACAGACAAGGCATCACCATTTTGGCTCTCCATATTTTTACTTCTCATCTCCTCCATCACCAAGGATGAGACTATTTCATCGAAATGCAAGGCAGTTACATTGCTAGCTATTGCAATAACCAGACTATCCCACAAATCTGGTAGGGAACACAACAAACTGATGCACTTATATTCATCTAAAATTTTAATATCAACAGATGCTAACTAACTTACCACAACATTAAATTCATTCATATACTCCGTCATCGAGTCTCCATATTTTATCCTCAGGTTATACAACTTTTTCTATAGGAATAGTTTTTTCACCAAAGACTTAGATTGCTACAAAGTCCCTAACATGTCCCACAAAGCCTTTGTCGTAGCTTCCCCAGATACATTCAACAATACTGAATCTAAGACACACAATCGTATTGTGCTCTTTGCCTTCTGATCCAACTTCTTCCATTCTTCATCAGGCACTCCCATTAGTTTAGTACCCAGATCTACCACAATCCACTAGTATTTATCCACCAACAAATCCTCCATCTTGAGTTTCCACACCTCAAAACTCTGACCATTAAATTTCTCGATCTCTATCTTTCCACTGCTCGCCATCTTCTTTCACCACCAGAATCTATCTCGCAAATCTCCCACTGAACAAGGTCTACCACAGGCCCGAGGGAAACCCCTTAGCAACAAAGGCGTCCCCTTGAAGCTAAAATAGCTCTGATACCAAATGTAGGTTTTAACCCCATACAAAAATTACCTAAAACACATAAAACACATATACACAGAGATTTTCCCCTGGATCCCAAAACCGGGACTACCAGCTTGATTTTTCATTATGTTCCTTACAATGTTACAATACATATTTATACATGTCGAAGCATCCAATACCATGGACTGAAAACCATCACATCCAAAAAACATGTGCGAAAATCATGCACAAAACCATAGGTGGGTCCGCCCAACCTAACATAGGGTCCAAAACTAAAATTTTATGGGGCGCTGCCCCAGACCCCATAAAGTGGGGTTACAGGTGCCCTTCAAACCCCCTATTAACTACGTGGAAAGAATATAACACAACCCAACACATAATTACGAAACTTCTCAAAAGGATGACACACTCAAAATGAAGATTTATGTTCTCCTAGTTGCTATTCTCCCCCCTACACTATCTAGATAAGCCATTCGAGCTTCCTAAATGAACTAGAAGCAAAAATGGTCTTTGTACCTCCACGGTATTGGTATCTAACTGTTTTCAATTTGATTTCACTAGAATGTGTGGAACGGCCTTTGTGGAACAACGTTTTTCTTCTTCCCCAATCTTTATTGCATGACACTAAGGCGTATTCTTCCTCTCTACAACCACATTTGATGTATTTTGTAAGTCATTGTGAAATTTCTCTTGATCACTACTTCCCTACAAAAATTTAAACTCTTTGGAGGTATATACTCCTCCATTATCAGATGTCAACACTTCAATCTTCTCACCTTTTTTATTTTTCTACAAAAGCTTTAAACTCTCTAAAATTCCCATAGACCTCATCCTTGGTCTTCATGACATAAACAAAGAGATTATAATAGAAAGAAATAAATAATTAATTAACATTAACTAATAATGAGATTGAATTCATGGTTTCACATATATATGAAATCTGTCCTCCTTTTCAATTTGACTTAGACTTTCTAATTTGTAAAAGTCTAGAGACATGCAACTCAAATTTTAGAAATCTAGTGTTGTAACCTCTTTCTTGATAGGATGCCAATTCCCATGCTCCTTCAAAATCAGCTACAAATGACACATGCAAGCAACAAAATTGAAGGGGCCTTCCAATAAGTCTTCGTATTTGAGACTAAAGGTAGTTACACTGTCACTCCTACAACACAAAGCTAAGCAAAACAAAGCAACAACATTCAGTAAAATATCATAGGTCCATAGTAGATCTTGGAAATCCCATGCTTAAAACCTTCTAACAAAACTTCCATATCCTAGTTAGTAGCCCTATTATCCAGATACATGGAATCCTAGAAGATTTCAAAATGTGTTCTCATACTATGTTAAATTTGCAAGCCATGGTAAGCAAAGCTAAAACACATTTATCTAAAAATACATATGATTCATGAATGAAAAACACAACTCTTAAACACTCAAACTTACAACTATCATCACACTAGATAGGAAAAAAAATAAATACACAATGAAAGGCCCAAAACTAGAATACCTCACTCTCCTCTCATGCCCTACTTTTATAACCATAGAAAAGGGTCATGAGTTACAATCAAGTTTGGACTAAATCTATCCTAGTTCCCAACCTGCATGGAAAATCATGATAGAGAAGTAAATGCACCCAAAATGCATGCACCCTACTCTAGATTCATATGTTAGGCTACCATGCCAAGAAAATTGTGATAAAAACACTTTCCAAATATATCAAATATGTTTTTTACTTCTTATAAAATATTTTTTGGCTAGTTTAAGAAAAGAATCATATTCTAGTTATGGAAAAACCATAAACGGAAATTGCTCAGAGTAGATAAACTGTTGAAAGACCTTCAACTATCTACATCGAGCAAATATGCATCCCTCAGAGATTTTTCTACTACACCCTCCAGAATCTTGGATCTAAAGTTACAAAAGGTCTACTGCTAAAGGTATGTAATTGTGAAGACACTTTCAGAGAAACCAAGTAGATACTCTAACAATTTGGAAGAGATTTATTACTTTTACTCTCTGTTTCCTACCTCTATTCAGTCTAGCTTACATGCCATACCCTTTAGAATTCCAATTTCAAGAATTAAGTGAAACGAATCCCAAGAAAATTGATGATGGACTTGAAGTTTAGGGTATGTTTATGTGGTTCAAATTTCTTAGGGAATGGTAACCGTTACATCTAAGGAATATGTGTACCATGTAGATCCACCCAAAGGATTCACTTCCTATTGGATTAACCATGAAGATTGACCCTGTTAGTGTTGAGTGAATTGAACTTGTGAACTCTCAATAGAAGAGGTATTTTACTGACTGGGACTCGACCAGTGGAGCTAACCCTGGGGACTATGTTCAGAGTATGTTTATTTTCTATATTTTGTGTTTTTATTTTGACTTTTCCTTGGGGTAGGCTTGGGTGGTGTGGTAAAAATGAGTTGACGGAATAATAAACAACCATTGAACAAGGGCTAACAAAATTCAAGTCCATTCCCTTCATCTTGTTTAATACATTTAACATTCACCTGAATATATAGCTTAGGAATGATATTTGGTAACTAGGGTAACTGGAAAAATAGCGCAGAATAGATATTGAAAGAAAAAAATAATACATACCTAAAACATTTTGATATCTTTCTGATTTCCCTTAGTTGAAAACTTTTCTGCATTTACAAATGCCCAAGCTGACCATGGCAAGGCCTCCCAGTGGATGCCAATTGTGAAACATTAGCTCATTGGTGCGCCAATGCCATATCAAATACACAAATCGATAAGTATTATTATCGATTTCCAACAACAACCACCTTGAATTCTTCCTCCCTGTGATTCCTCATCTTCACCCTCTTCTTGCCAATCCACCCACCCACAAAAACAAAAAATCTCTTATTTTTTTCCATCTATCATGAAAATTCAAATGGCTTACTGAAAAAAATTCAAACCTATTCTATCTCAAGACTTCAACTTGAATTCATCCTCCTTGTGGTTTTTGGTCATCTTCGCCTTGTTCTTGCCAATCCAGGCACCGATAAAAACAAAAAATCTCTTACTTATGACCTCTTCCATTCTTTTTCATTCATTTTCATGTTTTCACAAACATAAACATTATTTTTCACCTCCCTCCTCTTACTCGCTTTGGAACATGAGTCTGTTTTCATAGCTTTTGTAAATAGAGTAGCAGGAATTTGGAATGTGGGCTACCATTAAATGCTTTTTTTTATCTAATTATGCTATATTTGATAACTGGTATGGTGGATTTTTATTTTCTAATTAAAAAAAAAAATTATTTTAACATAAAATGGAAATGTTGTCATGTAATATTAAGTTTTATTTATTTTTAAATATTAAGTTTATTTTGGAAGATAAAAAGGGGAAAATGTTATTTTCTTCACTCATATTCAATTCTTGCTTACAATATATTAGTTCTTTATGAATTTACTATTTATTACACTTTTTTGTTAATCAATTATTGATTGAGGTTCACAAGGAATCAATGATCTCATTCTCACTTTTGGATTCAAGGGCGATACAAAATGTTACATTTAGATATTGAAGATTGATAATGAAGGGTGATACAAATAGTTACAAGATTGATAATGAAAATGATGAGAGGAACTCATCTCCTTCTCAACTCAATGGCTCCTACCTCAAACCCTTGTAGGGTTCCACTCATAGATTGCACAAGGCCTCTGGATTGCAAAGAAAAACAAGGAAGTCAATAATTTAAAGGGATAAGAAGAGACACGACACTTATAAATATCACGAATTCTTGTTAGGCATTTTCTATAACCAAACTCAGAGGATTTCTCTCATGTTTTATGTGCTTTTCACAATAAGTCAACCTTGTAGGCCAACTTCAATGGAACATTATCCTACATAACTTAACAATCTTTCAATGATGGCAGTAGCCATGCGTATTTTGATGATGGTGGTGTCCATGTGTTTTCCGGGTATGATATTGAGGGTGATGGCCACATGTCTTACGTTTATAGAAACCTGCATGTGTATTGCATTGATGGTATTCACCTTATGTCTTTTATTGATATTTCATTGATGTATATGTTGACGATGGTGAGCTCTTCGTATGGGCTTGGATCTTTTGCTCATCGTGCTTCTATTGGCTTTACTTTCATTGAAATGTATCTTATTTACACAATTAAAATGACTAATGTAAACCACTAATTCATATTATTGTAATACTTGGTAGGTAGTCATTTTTTTGTTCCTAAACCAAATTAGTCATTCACGTTAGTCATTTTGAGTTTTATTACTTACTAGCTAGTTATATATTTTATCCTGGGACTAAATTAGTCATTTATATTAGTTGTTTTTAGTTAGGTCACTTAATATTGCTAATTTTTTGTAGTATTTCACTTGTAAAAGTTGTGCTGACTAATGTTTTTAGTCACCTAGTAACTAATTTATCATTTTCTACTAGTGGTGCCTTCATAATTTTATATGCCATAACAAGAGAACATAAGGTGAAATATAGAGGTTGATTTCTAGAGTATCTTATGATCTACAACCCTACACAATCAAATTCCCAAGGACAATCTCTAAGTGTTAGTTATTAAGGAACAACCATACAAATTTATTTGGTTTGGCACTTTTCTCCAACTCTATAAACAAATATAGGCTTAAAATAAATTGCATACCATGTTCTCATTATAAATCCAAATGCCAATCCTTGAATTCTATGTTCTACTCAAGCAACCAAACACAAATAAAAAAGGAAGCTTTACAAGGAATCAGAGGTCCGAGAGTTAATTGTCTTGTTTGCAATCATGGAATTACCTCAGCAACAAAGAGAGCTCAGATCTTGTCACTGTGAGCTTCCATGACTCCCTTTAAAATCATAAGCCCCAAGCCTCAAATGATGTCAACTATTTCAAGGAAGAACCCTCTCTCCTCACAAATCATACACAATATTGGTGAAAACCAACGAATGATAACATGACAACGTTAAACCATGTCTCAAACTAACAAAAATGACTTATTGAATGTAATATAAAAACCCTGTTAATCTAAGAAATTAATTGACCTCTATAAGAATTTCTCGGGGCTGACTCATATTCTCCACTATGATAAGGCACACCATAGTTTAGAACCAAATTCCACTATCGATCTTGCACCACTTTCTAGGTTACCTTTTGAAAGAAATCCACCATCCTTATCTAGCACCTATATAGTTTCCAAGGTAATAAACAATTATACTTGACTGGAAAGTTTACAATGATATTTTCCTTTTTTTAACTATTCGAAGAAGAAATTTATCAGTTGGAGAAAAACAATCACTACATGGATGGACAATACATAAAGAAGCACAAGAAGATTAGAATTTCAAATGTAAATCCACAGTATATCAGAATGGAAATGTAATATTTTAAAGTGTCGGTAAACACCAAGAATGGAGGTGAAATACCAGTCTAGTTGTAGTAATTGTAACTTGGTCCAGTTGTTGTTATAGTTGAGGTAGGATTTTGTTGGGTTCCCATGTTGCAAAAAAATGTAAGGTTATTTTTCAGGGCATGATAGCTAAGGAGTACCGGGGCGTGCTAAGAAATGAAAAGGCATGCTAACACATGCCAGATAGTTTTGTGGTCTAATGGTTTGATTTAATTTTATGTTGTTATTTTTATTGTCCGCTTTGCATAGCACTATTTTTCCTAGCTTGGAACATTATAATCATCTAGTTCTAGAAGTGCTAAGGAGGGAGTGACAAGGTATGCTATGCATTTCTATCCAGGAATGATAGAGTGCTAGGGAAGCATACCAAGATGTGACAAGCACCAGGGTGTGCCAATGCGTGCTAAGGAGTATTAGGGAGTTCCAGATAAACATAGGGGAGCACTAGGTCAAAATGCATGGAAATGAATGAATAAGAGTTTGTGACAGTGACTGTTAGCGAGTTCCGAGTGTGGTAAGAAGAGAGTGACATGGTATTCTAGGTTGCTCTAAGTCATGCTAGATTGCTAGGGTGACATGCAGCCAAGATGTTTCACGTGCCATGGTGTGTCAAGATGTGCTATTATGTCTGAGGAAGTCCCAGGGAAAGACAAGGGAGAACTGGGTCAAATTAGTGCATGCTAATGAAAAAATAAGAGTTTGTGACATGAAGTGTTAGTGAGATACGGGTGTGATGAGGGAGTAACAAGGTATGGTAGGCAATCTTAAGGAATGTTAGAGGCCATGGAAACATGGCAAGATGTGCCAAGTGCTAGGGTGTGCCAAAGAATGCCAGGGAGTGTTATGGAGTGCTAAGGAAACAAAAGGGATCAATAGTTTCAAATACATGGAAATGAATGAATAACAATGTGTGACAAGGAGTGTTAGTGAGTTCTAGGTGTGGTAAGGAGGTAGCAACAAGATATGTTAGGTAGTGCCAAGCAATGCTAGAGTGCCAAGTCAACATACCAAGATTTACCATGTGCCTGGATGTGTCAATGTGTGCCAACGAATGTTAGAGAGTGCCACAAAAACACAAGAGAGAACTAGTTTAGAATGCATGGAAATAAAGAGATAAGAGTGTGTGATAGGGAGTGTCAACGAGTTCCAAGTATTCTAAGGAGGGAATGACAAGGTTATATGCTAGGCAGTGCCGAGGCATGCTAGAGTGGAGGGAATGTTAGAGAGTGCTAGGCTATGCCAGGGAGTGCAAAGCATGCCAAGAAATGCACGAGATGCTAACACACGCCACATAGGGCTATTGGATTGTCAAATGCGCCATGTGCTATGGCATGTCAAGATGTAAACTGTGTTTCTTAGTTGCTTTATGACCATGGTTCGACGTGAGCTTTGAATCGGTAACTTATTAAGTGGGATGAGTTGAGATTGGACATGAGTAGCCTAACATGTGTTATAGGTAGTTCTTCGATGAGCAAGACATAGTCTAGTTGTAGTAACTATAACTTGGTTAAGTTGTTGTAGTCAACACAAGACTTGGTTAGGTTCTGACCAAGTCTAAATAAAAGTAAGGGTAGTTGTGATGGCATGATAGCTAAGGAGTGTCAGGGCATGCCAAGGAATGAAAGGTGTTCTAAGACATCGAATATAGTGTCAATGGATGGTGAGGAGTATTAGGGAGAGTCAGGGGAACATAAGGGATAACTAGGTCAAAATGCTTGGAAATGAACAAATAAGAGTGTGTGCCAAGGAGTGTTAGTGAATTCCAGGTGTCCGAAGGATGAAGTATTTTAGGATAAGTTAATAATAGGACTTGGATGATGTAAGCCTATGGTTGTGATAAGGCACGGTCAAAGAAATTTTAGAGAAAGGGAAACTTGGGTTGGGCACAATATTGTTTTGCTAATGAATTGGTTAGGTTCCCAAGTCACAAAAAAAGTAAGGTTATTTATGAGGGTGTTAGTGTCAGTTAGTTCAGTCTATCACCACTGATAAAATATGCTCTTACAAGGTGTTGTTAGGGTGTCAAGTCAAATTTTTGTCATTTCAGTAAGTCTTCAAATAAAAATTTGGTCATCAGCTAGTGTGTCTGGGGCTATTTCCACTCTCTCAAGAATTTCATATGTCGATCACTCTCATCACTTAGTTGAGTCTACCAATATGAAAACATCATTAATATCACTTCGGTCACATAAACATGGTCTCCACTCAACTCAATGTCACCATTAGGTCATTAGGGTTAAGGTCACAAAATCAATCATTTCATGTATAAATCCGTCAAATGAGGAGTACCAATAGGTAAATTTTATCAATAACACTTGATTTCAAATGTAATTTATGTTTCTAGATGTAATAATGCTCCTAAGGTTCTAAAATTATAAGAAGAGGTCCTACGGCTACAAAACTCAAAAATAAAGTGAATGTGTGAGGTGGGCCATCCTACCTCATTAATCACTTAGACACCAAAATCAAATTATAAAAGCACATGGAGGAGCTCATTCACACTCATTTACACTTGTATACCATCCTAACATCTATATCCTCCCTCGCCTTGGCAAAAAATTGTGATTCCATATTTGTCACTCACAAAAATTGACTCTCACTACACACAGAGAACCTTCATCGTGCACCTGGACATCACGTTGCACGCAGGAAGCCTTTGCTGTGCATGGGGCAGAGTTGTCCAAAATTGTTGTTTGACCACAAAAATTCATTTTACAAATCTTCTCTTGAGTCATTTCATCCTCTAGGCTTTATAACAAGTAAGTTTAATCATTTTCATGCCCTCCTTTGCCTCATATGTCAAGAAAATGATCAAATACTTCTTCTTCTAGGGTTTACATGATATCCATGGTTTTGATCCTAAAATGATGAGTTTCTACCCTAAATCCTATATTCCTTGTTCGTACACCTCTATTTGTAGCTAATACACCATTTCCATCCATCACAAAGCCTTATCCCCTCATTTTATATCATTTTCCTCTTAACCCTAATCTACCCTATCTCTTTCTAGGATAGGCCTGTCCTTTGGCCTTTTCCACCACCTCCCCTAACTCATTTCCAAAAATTCATTTTTCCCCTACTCACTGACATCGTCCCCTACCCTCCTAAATTTCCTTACAAATTAAGGCATCTCCTAATTCCATCATACCACCTCATTCCCTCACAACATCAAACTTCACTTTTTTTTTCTTACCTTTCACCTAGGGTTAAAAGTATGCAGCCTGACTCATCACCATCAAAGAAGAGGAAGTACAACAAGGGAAGAAAAATATTGAGGTTTGATCCCTCTAATTGTAGTGAAATCACCTCCTCCCCATTTTTCATGAAATTATTTGAAGATGTCAATTGTTTAGGTTTTTTTCAAAGAGTGCAGGAAGTAGGTTACCATGAGCATCTCACATGTATATTTTCCCTCGCCTTGAAGGAAGAAAAGATCACCATTCAAAGTAATGATTTCATGTTTTCAATGGATGCCATCTCTCAAGGTATAGGCATACCAAACCATGGTGAAAACTAGTTCAAAGGCATGAACGTAGACCTAGAAGAGTACAAACCCTACTTGAAATCAAAATACAAAGGAGCTCACTCACATGTTTTCCGATTCAGATACTTGTTAGAGAGATATGCACCATTGATCAAGGTTGTCATGAATCTCTTCACATGTGAGGGCATATTTTCTAGTCTATATCAATAACACATAATACTTCTCATGCACTTTACAGCTATCATGTCTCTAAATCTTTCCAACTACTTGTATAGTAGCCTAACCAGAATGTATGAAAGGGTGAAATTGAAAGGCAAAGTGCATTATCCCAGCCTCTTTCACAATTCCTTGATAAAGGTTATAGTACTCCACCAGTTGAAAGAGAAGAACATGACATCTGACACCTTCATTGAGGCAGCCTTGGAAACACATATAACCACTTCACCAAGCCAACACCAAATCATGTCAGTACAACCCATGGAGGTGGGGTCATAAAGCAAACATGATGAGGCTTCCAAGGCATCTAGGCTTGGGGTCACGAAGATATATCAGAGAGGCAGAAGCCTTGTTTTTTCCCCTCAAATTGAGGAAGGGGCCAAGCCTACTACATTAGCAGAACAAGGATCACCATCACATCATGAGGCTTCTGTTAGTGTCAGTATCTTCATCCCTCCATCAGTGATCAAATTCTCTTATTTCATTTCATTTTAGGTGTCTTTCTCAGTCAGCTGCATTCCATTAGGATCATGGATCATCTGGTGGTAGTGGCTTATTATACATTTTCCATCATGTCCTTTACTTGCTGGCCCATTTTCATTCATCTAGATCATCTGCAGTCATTTTTTGTCTTTAAATCCGCAAAAGTTATTTTTAGGGTTTTAGGTCTCATTAGGTCTAGGGTTTCGTCAAAAATGTCTTCAAAATGCTCAATAAAGGTCAGCAGGCACAGGAGGAGGACAAATAAAGTTTCAACAACAATAATTTCTATAATCACATGCTCAGTGATTAAAACAGAGTTTTTCATGTTTTTATGTATAAATTTGATGTAATTTCAGTTTTTCCATATGTAATAACTTCAGTGGAAACCCTGGTCACCTTGCCAAGCCTCAGCATCTCCATCACCTGCAAGGAAAACAAAAAATCAAAGCATTCAGTTCATCACAGGAAAAAGTAAAACAAACTACCCAAAAACAAAGTTTGAAAAAAAAGTCAAATGCAAACATTACAAAGTGGGCTTTTGATAAGTGAAAAATTAAAATCTTTTGTATATAAACCATTTGTCATGTTTAAGGAGCTCATTTGCATCCAAAGGAGAAGGAGTGAACAAGAGAACAGTCGGGTTGAAAGCAAAAAGCAAAATTGTAGAAATTTGGGCAAGTTTTATGGGCGTGGCACATACAAGTGGCGTGGCACATTGGGTCACCCTCCACAGTGTTAAATTTATACTAGCACAACACATACAGGGGGTGTAGTGCATTGGGTTTGTGGCATGGCACATAGAGCTACCAAGCCCGATTTCTTCATAAACTCCCTCAAATTACGAAAATTTCTCAAATCTTCTAGTGTGAAAGTAAGTCAAGAACTTTTCCTTGCTAGTGAAAGAGTTTTTCTTAAATATTTATGGTGGTTTAGTGTGAAAGAACTCAAACCCTACTTCCTTGAAATTTCTCAAAAGACGATTACCTAGGGTTTGCATTTGTCATTTTGCTGCCAAGTTCACTCCACCACTCCCTCACTTTTGATTCCTCCATTTGTTTTCCAATTTCATCCATTCATTTCCTAACTTCCATATTCCTAAAACAAAAAGTCATTCACCCCTATCCCCAATTCTCATTTTCCCAAATCATAATTACAAAATCCCCAAACCATAATTGTTGTCCCTAAGCTTACAGATTATTCCCTAATCCCCTAGTTCCCAAAAAACCTGTCATAATTTTCCCAAAACCCCTCATACCCTCTCCCTCCGCAATCCCTCATACATTCTTACCCTTGGTGGCAGAAAACTAAAATCACCATAAATCTCTTCATACTCATCAAGAAAACTCACACATTAGCAAGCATGGAATATGATCCTTCATATGACTGAGATGAAGAGACACATAGTGACTCTCCTACAGAAATGCATGCACCAAGGAGACCTCACAAGGGTGGCAAACTTATACGATAGGAGCCTACTTCACTTTCTGAGCTACAAGCTTGCCCTCTTGTTATCACATGCTTCCAACACCAATCCTGTTATTACTTCTGTGAGATGGTTGCTAGAGTCCAGTATCATCATGAGTTAGCTCGGTTGTTTGTGCTTCATCTACATAATGGCCAAGCCACTCTAGCTGGTGTGGCATTCACCTTGAAAATGGAGTCTATTTCTCTAGCAATCGGCATTCCTAATGTCAGAGAGCAGTGGAATAAAAGGTAGCAAATTGATAGGGAACATTATGAACCATACATGAAGGCCGATTATTTGAGACAACTCATTAGAGTTTTTCCCCTTCAGTACCTGAAAGACTCATATGGTCCCTTGAAGAAACTCATGATGAAGTATTTCAGTTGTGAGGGCCAGTTTTCTCGCTTATATGCTTATCATATCAGATTGTTGATGCACTTTACCAGGGTGAGAAGGATGAATCTCCCCTACTTCATGAACTGAAATATTGAGAAGATGACCACCCTAGTACAACAGAAGACTCCTCAGCGGCAGTTTAATAGTATATATCATTTTGCACTCATGAAAATTGTGGTCATGCATTAGCTTGGTTTGCAGGGCATCTCATGGGAGGATTTCATTTCTCATGAGTTCTTCACGACTCCTTAGGTACCTCCAGAAGCCTTTCATGAGATAGGTGGACCTTCACATCAACAAGAGGGTCATGAGACACAGACCACCAGTGTGCCGGTGTTTGTCACCTATCAAAAGGGCATTAGAAGGTTGTTTGCAGCAACAAAGTGAGTATTATCTCCACCTGGTTTGGGAGGGGTTTCACTTCCTTCATCAGCACCATAGGTTCAAGACAAGGGAAAGAGGCCATTACATGATGAGGGGCCTTCAGGTGAGTAGGAGACCGATTTCATTCTCATTTAGGATGATGACACTGATTTGGGACCACAAAGCTCAAAGCTCAAGGAGGTCATCCAAGAGCAATAGGAAGACAACAATGCTTTGTCCCTCAACCTAGAGAGAGCCAAGTGGATAATAAGTACCTGGAGCAAAGAAACAAGCAACTAGAGGATTAGCAAACCATAATGGAGCTAAGAAACATACGAGAAAATCGGCAAGTCGCCAAAAGGAGGAAAGTCGAGTTCACAACACTTGAGCAAGAAATCAATGCCGATCCTGAGTCTTGGTTGGAGAGGACTAATATCCACTTGGAGAGGATGCTGGAGAAGGCCATTAATGAGAAAAATATGTTTAGAAACATGGCATAACACTATTTGTCAAGGAATATGGTGTGCCAAGCTAGAATCAGGAACTTCAAGGCCAAGTTGAAGAAGAGATCGAGGAGGCAAAAAGCACAAGATAAACTTCAAATTTTGGCTGAGGCTTCCTTGGCCCAACACAACACTTGACGGAGAACATTCAGCCCAAATTTCAAAAAAATTGGGACACTTTTTTCATTTTTGAAATTTTTGGGCCAAAACACAGGTTTTTCTGCCCAATCCGACGTGCCACCTGGCCGTCGCTTTTGATGGAGGCCTCCAAATGAAAAAAACTCAACATCTTTGGATTTTTATTGGAAAAATATGCATGCCTGCCAAAGGCCAAGATATTTTGACAGGTTTTGATCCCCCAAAAAGGTCAAAAACACCCAATAAAATGACCTTACTACCCCTATTTTGACACACAGGAAGCAGTGTTGGGAGACTCCATTTTGGAGGGGAAATGGAGGCCAAATTCAAAAATTCCACTTGTTCTGGAAAGCATACAGGTAGCCTTTCCAACAAGCACACTTGGAGCAAATTTGGACACAGGGAAGGCCTCAAAAATTGGCTGCAAATAGGCGCTATGCATAGAGAAATCAGCCTTGTGCATTGGCGAAATTTTGCTCAATTTGACCAAGAATACTCTTTTTTTTGCCTAGTTTCTCGACAGTTTGACTTTTCTCCTTCTTAATGTCAAACTTATGATGCAATTTAATGTAAGTTGATAGATCTTGATGTAATTATGTCAAATTTTCACTCATGGAGGTAGATTCATCTATAAAAAAAGTAGTTTGCAAATAAATGAATCAGTTCCCTAGTTTCTAGAGGCAAGGTATTCCACTGCCTACCTTTTAATTCTCAGTTTAGAACTTGATGGAATAGCTCCTAAACTCATGATCTTGACCCCTAGAGGACAGGATGATTTTTTTTTTTTCCTATATCTTATTTTTTTCAGTCATTAGCATGGTTGGACTTTTGGGAAAGCTTGGAGCTTCATTGTATATTCAATTCAGCAGTTTGGCTAAGGAATAGACTAGTGGTTTTCAACACTTTATGGGATTCATGTGGCATCTTTCTTTGGTATTGTGTTTTCTTCTGTAATTGTAAGTCTACATGTGTTTTATGTATGCCATTATCTCTCTTTATTTCATCTTAACTAAATCAAACAAGGATAAAGGTAGAATACATTGAAAGTGCAGTGCTCTACCTAGGGTTTGTTTAGTTATCTATGTTTTCAGTTGTTTGAAGAGGATGCTTGAGTTTTTCATGCCCTCTCGAAATCCTCACCTGTATAAATCTCTCCATCTCACTCAATTTGAAGTACCACATCACTTACCTACCTTGCCCCATAGAGATCTATGCAAAACTGAGCCTCATTCCCCAGGCCCGAAACTACCTTTCACATTTGAGCCAACAAAACATCATCAAATTCAATAAAACACCTCTATACACATACCTAGCCTAAAATCGGTCACTACATCAGTCATCTCAAGCTTTCATTGGCCATTTTTTCTGAGATTGACAAGCAAAGATCCCTCTCCTGACCTGGTAGGGCTAGCTACCAGGTTAAGCATGGTTTGATGTTACCCTAGATCCTACCATTCTTAGCTTGAGGTAGATTTAGGCTGCTAACATAGTGGCAACCATACTGGGGAAAAAAATTATTATCATTGTTTTGCTTTGTAGACTACAGATGGAGCCTCCAGTTAGCCAAGTAGCCTTCAAAACGCTCTTGCTTTGCATTAGCGAAAGTAGATGAATGCTGCTTCAGTCAATCTCCAATCTAGTTTATCAACTAAACATCTGGTTTCCTCAGTAAACTGTAATCAAGTTTAGATCTGATTGTTGATGGTGGACAATGATCAGATATCAGATGGCTGAAATCATTCACCTGGCGACTCCAGTGTCGAAAATCCCAAGGTTCAGACATTTTATGGTGACTCTACTCTTCAAGAACCAGTAACCTGAAGGATTTCTTCGTCAATTATTTTTTATCAAAATGGTTTTTCTGGATCAAAGGTATGCTCCCATGAGCTGAGATCACATTCCAGGTTTTCCAAATAAAATTCCTAAGGTAGATTGGCAAAGGAATTTGCTTGTGTTTAAAGATGATGATAGGAATGGCGCTGCTTTATATTTGGTTAGATTTCATATACATATTCGCAAGTTGAAGGTTGATTTTCTTGAAGATTGCTTGATGAAGATATTCATGGCCACTTTGGAAGGTGAAGCCCGATCTTGGTATGAAAGTTTGCCGCCTACTTGTATTTATTGTTTAAAGGATTTTCATGCCATGTTCATTGAAAGGTACAAAGAATCTTATCCATCCTTAAATTTGGTTCAGAACTATTGCAAACATTTTTATAGTTTTATAGAAAGTCTTGAGAAAGTGTATGAAGATGATTATTTCATGGATGATGAGATCATGGAAGCCCTGTATGACAATCCATTTCACCAGCATATAAAGGATACTTACCAAGATGCTGAGGAAAATTTGCAGCAGGATCAAGATCTTAGTACAATGGAAAATGATGAAAGAGAAGGTTTTATTTCAGATTTGTCCATAGAAGAAGATAGCATGCATGAAAGTCAAGTTTCAATCTCAAAATGTGATAAAGTCAAGTTAGTTATTTCAGATCTAGATTCAGATTGTGATGATGAAGACTACATTGTTTTGAATCCCATGAAGGAGAGTTCTGTTGTTGAGATCATCTGGAATGAAGAAGACAAAGCTACTAACCCAAGCCTTCATGTGGAGGTAATCTAGTCATTTCATGAAAAACAAGATGAGATCTTTGTTCAAGTAAGTGAAAAATATTCTTTCAATAACTTAGTGGTAAACGATAATTTGATTGCCATGTCATATGAAGATGATCGACAATGTTTTCAAATTCCAGAAGATCGGGGAATTAAAGACTGTCATTCAGGTTTTTCATGTTTTGAAAAGTTATTTCATGAAGACAATCACTGTTTGAGAAAAAGAAAACAAAAAGTTTTATCTCCTTTGTCTGAAGATAAAATATATCTACTCCTGAAAGGTCAGGTTCCAGCCCAAGCTAATGCAGGCCTGGAATGTGCACATGGTCAAGAAGGTGTTGGTGAAACCTCTTCTTCTTTTGAAAATGATGATAGTCTTGAAATTAGATTTATAGATCAATGAACAGATAATATTTTCTTTCATGAAGATGATAAAGCTGTCATGTTTGATAATCTCGAAGATTGTTTTCTGTTTAAGAATGACCTAGACCATGAAATCAAGGAATGTGAATTTAAGAGACACAGTATGCTAGAATTCAAGTCAGTTACTATCAATCAGCAATGAACTATTCTTTCAGATCAGAATAAAGGGAGTACTTGTATTTTTGCTGCCTGATCTCAAGACAAGCTAGTGCTTCAGGATTTTCAAGATCAATTCGACATTCTTTTGCAAGCACCAGAGAAGATGAATGTTGGTTGGTTTGTTAGCATAAGCCTTGGTTTCAATTGTTATTGTGAGTTGCCTACATGTACATTGTTCTGCTTGCTCGAGGAAAGAGAGAGCAGAATTTCATTCATTAGCCATTTGTTGGATTGTTTACATTGGAAGGCCCACTTCACATGATTGTACATATTTCATTAGTAAGCAGGTAGTTTTCATCATGATTTGAAGCCCTCAAATCTCGATGGACTGATGCCCTTTGAAAGATTTGTAAGTACTTGTTTCAGTTAAGTCATTCTTGAGTCATTTTTTGCTTTAGTCAGTTTAGTTTAAAGATAGTTTCAGCTGAGTGTCTAGTTTTAGCTTTTGAGAGTCTTGTTTCAGTTTTGAATTAGTCAATTCAGCTACGAGTCTTGAGTCAAAGTTTCATAGTAATTCGTTTTTGGTTTTTCGAAGTTATTGACTCCATAGCCCAATGGAAGAGGCACTGCCTACTTTCCCAGAGATCTATAGTTCTTGGCACCTTCAAGGAACTACCATCCCCATTGGAGCCAATGTTAGTGTCGGTATCTTCATCCCTCCGTCAGTGATCAAATTCTCTTGTTGCATTGCATTTTAGGTGTCTTGCTCGTTCAGTTGCATTCCATTAGGATCATGGATCATTTGATGGTAGTGGCTTATTATACATTTTCCCTCATATCCTTTACCTGCTGGCCCATTTTCATTCATCTAGATCATCTGTAGTCATTTTTTGTCTTTAAATCCGCTAAAGTTATTTTTACGGTTTTAGGTCTCATTAGGTCTAGGGTTACGTCAAAAAGGTCTTCAAAATTCTGAATATAGTTCAATAGGCACATGAGGAGGACAAATAAAGTTTCAACAACAATGATTTCTATAATCACATGCTTAGTGATTGATTTTTCCTCAAAACCCTGTTTTGAGGGAAAACATAGTTCTTTATGTTTTTATGTATAAATTTGATGTAATTTCAGTTTTTCCATATGTAATAGCTTCAGTGGAAAACTTGGTCACCTTGCCAAGCTTCATCATCTCCATCACCTACAAGGCAAACAAAAAATCAAAGCATTCAGTTCATCACAGGCAAAAATAAAGCAAACTACCCAAAAACAAAGTTTGGAAAACAAGTCAAATACAAACATTACAAAGTGGCTTTTTGATAAATGAAAAATTAAAATCTTTTGTATATAAACCATTTGCCATGTTTAAAGATCTCATTTTCATCCAAAGGAGGAGTGAACAAGAGAACAGTCGGGTTGAAAGCAAAGAGCAAAACTGTAGCAATTTGGGCAAGTTTCAGGGGTGTGGCGCATTGGGTGAGAGGCGCGGCACATACAAGTGGCGCGACGCATTGGGTCACCCTCCATAGTGTTAAATTTATACTGGCGCGACGCATACAGGAGGCACGACGTGTTGGGTTTGTGGCACGGCGCATAGAGCTGCCATGCGTGATTTCATCATAAACTCCCCCAAATTGCCAAAATTGCTCAAATATTCTAGTGTGCAAGTAAGTCAAGCCCTTTTCCTTGCTAGTGAAAGAGTTTTTCTTAAAAATTGTTGGTGGTCTAGTGTGGAAAAACTCAAACCCTAATTCCTTGCAATTTCTCAAAAAATGATTACCTAGAGTTTGCATTTGTCATTTTGTTGCCAAGTTCACTCCACCACTCCCTCACTTTTGATTCCTCCATTTTTTTCCCAATTTCATCCATTTGTTTCCTAACTTCCATATTCCTAAAACAAAAATTCATTCACCCCTATCCCCAATTCTCATTTTCCCAAATCCTAACTACAAAATCCCCAAACCCTAATTGTTGTCCCTAAGCTTACATATTATTCCCTAATCCCCTATTTCCCAAAAAACCTGTCATAATATTCCCAAAACCCCTCATACCCTCTCCCTCCACAGTCCCTCATACATTCTTACCCTTGGTGGCAGAAAACTAAAATCACCATAAATCTCTTCATACTCATCAAGAAAACTCACACATTAGCAAGCATGGAATCTGATCCTTCATATGACTGAGATGAAGAGACACACAGTGACTCTCCTACAGAAATGCATGCACCAAGGATACCTCACAATGGTGGCAAACATATACGAGAGGAGCCTACTTCACTTGCCGAGCTACAGACCTGCCCTCTTGCTATCACATGCTTCCAACACCAATCCTATTATCAGTTCTGTGAGATGGTTGCTAGAGTCCAGTATCATCATGAGTTAGCCCGGTTGTTTGTGCTTCATCTACATAATGGCCAAACCACTCTAGCTGGTGTGGCATTCACCTTGACACCGGAGTCTATTTCTCTAGCAACTGGCATTCCTAATGTCAGAAAGCAGTGGAATAAAAGGCAGCAGATTGACAGGACACGTTATGAACCATACATCAAGCTCAGTTATTTGAGACAACTCAGCAGAGTTTTTCCCGTTCGGTACCTGAAAGACTCATATGCTCCCTTGATGAAACTCATAATGAAGTATTTCAGTTGTGAGGGCCGGTTTTCTCACCTATATGCTTATCTTATCAGATTGTTGATGCACTTTACTAGGGTGATAATGATGAATCTCCCCTACTTCATGTGCTGAAATATTGAGAAGATGACCACCCTAGTACAACAGGAGACTCCTCAATAGCAGTTTAACAGTATATATCATTTTTCACTCATCAAAATTGTGGTCATGCATCAGCTTGGTTTGCGGGGCATCTAATGGGAGGATTTCATTTCTCATGAGTTCTTCACGACTCCTAAGGTACCTCCAGAAGCTTTTCAAGAGATAGGTAGACCTTCACATCAGCAGGAGGGTCATGAGATACAGACCGCTAGTGTGCTGGTGTTTGTCACCTATCAAAAGGGTACTAGAAGGTTGTTTGCAACAGTAAGGCGAGTATTATCTCCTCCCGAGGTGGAAGGGGTCTCGCTTCCTTCATCGATGCAGTAGGTTGAGCACAAGGGCAAGAGGCCATTACATGATGAGGGGCCTTCACGTGAGCAGGAGACCGGTTTCATTCTCATTCACGACGATGACATTGATTTGGGCCCACAAAGCTCAAAGCTCAAAGCTCAAGGAGGTCATCCAAGAGCAACAGACGGACATCAATGCTTTGTCCCTCAACTTGGAAAGAGCCAAGTGGATAATAAAATACCTGGAGCAAAGAAACATGCAACTACAGGATCAGCAAACCATAATGTAGCTAAGAGACATACGAGAAAACTGGCAAGCTGCCAAAAGGAGGAAAGTCGAGTTCACAACACTTGAGCAAGAAATCAATGCTGATCATGAGTCTTGGTTGGAGAGGACTAATATCCACTTCGAGATGATGCTGGAGAAGGCCACTAATGAGAAAAATATGTTGAGAAACATGGCATATCACTATTTGTCAAGGAATACGGTGTGCTAAGCTAGAATCATGAACTTGAAGGCCAAGTTGAAGAAGAGATCGAGTGGGAAAAGAGCGCAAGATAAACTTCAGATATTGGCTAAGGATTTCTTGGTCCAACACAGCACTTGATGGAGAACACTTAGCAAAAATTTCAAAAAATTTGGGACACTTTTTTCATTTTTGAAATTTTTGGGCCAAAACATAGGTTTTTCTGCCCAATGTGCTGCGCCACCTGCCGCTCGCTTTTGATGGAGGCCTCAAAATGAAAAAAACTTAGCATCCTTAGATTCTTCCTAGAGAAATATGCATGCCTACCAATGGCCAAGAAAGTTTGACAGGTTTTGAGCCCCCAAAAAGGTCAAAATCACCCAAAAAATGACGTTACTGCCCCTATTCTGACACACAGGAAGTAGTGTTGGGAGAACTCCATTTTGGAGGGGCAAATTGAGGCCAAATTCATAATTTCCACATGTTCTAGAAAGTAGATAGGTAGGAATTTCCAACAAGCACACTTGGAGCACATTTGGACACAGGGAAGGCCTCCAAAAGTGGCTACAAACATGCACTACGCATAGAGATATCAGCGTGGCGCATTGGGGAAATCTTGCTCAATTTGACCAAGAATACTTTGTTTTCTACCTAGTTTCTTGACATTTTGACTTTTCTCTGTCTTAATGTCAAACTTATGATGCAATTTAATGTAAATTGATGGATCTTGATGTAATTATATCAAATTTTCACTCATGGAGGTAGACTCATCTATAAAAAGTAGTTTGCAACTGAATGAATCAGTTCCCTAGTTTCTAGAGGCAAGCTGTTCCACTACCTACTTTTTACTTCTCAGTTTAGAATTTGTTGGAACAAATCCTAAACTCATGATATCGACCCCTAGAGGCTAGGATGAGTTTTTTTTTGCCTATATCTTATGTTTTTTTTGTCATTAGCATGGTTGGACTTTTGGGAAAGCTTGGAGCTTCATTGTATACTCAATTCAGCAGTTTGGCTAAGGAATATAACAGTTGTTTGTGGCACTTTATGGGATTCATGTGGAATCTTGCTTGGGTATTGTGTTTTCTTTTGTAATTGTAAGTCTACTTGTGTTTTATGTATGCCATTATCTCTCTTTATTTCATCTTAACTAAATCAAACAAGGATAAAGGTAGAATACATTGAAAGTGTAGTGCTCTACCTAGGGTTTATTTAGTTATCTATGTTTTCAACTATTTGAAGAGGATCCTTGAGTTTTTCATTCCCTCTCCAACTCCTCACCTATCTAAAAGCTCTCCATCTCACTCAATTTTAAATACCACATCACTTGCCTACCTTGCCCCATAGAGATCTCTCCAAAACTGAGCCTCATTCCCCAGGCCCAAAACTACCTTTCACATTTGAGCCAACAAAATATCATCAAATTCAATCAAACACCTCTGTACACATACCTATCTTAAAATCAGTCATTACATCAGCCATATCAAGCTTTCATTGGCCATTTTTTCTGAGATTGACAAGGAGAGAGCCCTCTCCCAACTTGGTGGGGCTAGATACCAGGTTAAGCGTGGTTTGATGTTGCCCTAGATCTTGCCTTTCTCAACCTGAGGTAGATATAGGCCCTAACAACTTCTTTGCATGATGAGGAGGCCATTTAGCATGACTTTTACCTAGTTGAATTGGAAGCACATGATGAGAATCAAACCATGCAACAAGTCATCAAAGAGAAGGATTCTCAGATCATGGAGCTCATGGAAAATTTGGAAAAGGCCAAATTCATCATTTCATTCCTTGACCAAGAAGACAATCAACTTAAGGCAAAACAACTAGTCATGGAGAAAGAGCAATTCAAAGCCAGGAAACAAGAGATGAAAGGAAAGGCAGTGTTGGACCATGAGGACATTGAGCAACATGAGGGACATGTGGTAGGGAAGATATTAAGGACAATGGGTCTTAGGAAGACACTTTAGAGGGAAGGAGAACAAAAGCTAGCAATCGAAGAATTGACCTTCGAAGAGAGGATTCCCATGGAAATAAATGAGAACATGGATTTTTGGCTTCAAAAAGAAAATTTCCACCTTGAGAATCTCCTTGAAAAGGCCAACAGGGATAAAAATTTGTAAAAGAAAATGGCCATTCATTATTACACAAGGAATCAACTTGCCAAGGTGAAAATCAAGCAGTTGGAGGAAAAACTCAAGGAAACCCTAGTCATACAATAGTAGAAGGGTAAGTTAGAATTGCTTCATGATGCATCCATGATTGCATAACATACCTTGTCAGGTATCTCTGGAAAATTTTTGGGAGGATTCGGAGAAAATTTTGTGTTTTGGTGTAGACTGGTGCAAACTTGCAATTTTTTTGAAATTTCCTCTCCAGGAGTGTAGCAAGCTCACGCTGTGCTTCTTCCTCGGGGTTGCATATGATGGAAACTCAGAATTTTTGGAAAGTGTATGAACCTCTCTCAAAACCTATTTTCCCACATTCCTGGTTTCTGGCTCTATTTTTGGGAAATTTACAAAAAGGAGGCCAAAAGTCACCTCTCTGCCCCTCTTTTTCCACTTCGCTGTGCACCTGGAGACACCTTGGGAGAACGGCCATATATAAGAAAAAAATGGGTCATTTTGAGTGCACAAATACTTTAGATCTAGATTTAGACTTCATAAAGGCACACAAACATGGCCTCCAATAGCTCACTGCACACCTGTAAATTTCGGAGATCTTTGTAAAATGGTCACTATGCAATTTTTTGTAATTCATAGTTTGACTTTTGTGAAATTCAAAAAGGTGAAGTAGATGAATGTGAGGGGTAAAAGAAAATGTAAATAATGGGTGTTTAGTCTTTGTAAGTTGTTTTGATGTAAATTTGACCTCATTTATGAGAGAGGTTGGGGTCAAAGTTAATTGTAGAAGTTGTTTTTAACTTCCCCTAGACATTAGGGTTTGTTTAGAACACCTCATGGAATAGCTCCTAGAGTTAAGGATTCGACCCCTGAGAGTGGGGAGATTTTATTATGGTCTTTATATATGATTTTCTCAATGATATAACGGGTTGAATTTCAGAGGAGAGAACTATTGTAGCTTGTGCATGGACATTTCCTAGAAATCAAAGGACACAATATGCAGCTATTATCTAGGAATTCATGCGCAGTAAGTTTCTGATGTTATTTTTTCTCCATTATAGCTTTATATGAAGGATATTAATCTTCTCTTTCTATTCATCAATTCTTCAATGGTTTTCCTTACAATTTATAAGCACAATTCTTTACATAAATCTTTGTTTTGGTGGAAAAATCATTATCCTTTGTTACTTTCTTTCTTGCTTAATGAATTCATGTTTCATGCTCAGTAAGACCTTTTTCTTCTTCTAAACACTACACTACACCAATAAACCATAAGATACATCACAAAAGTATTGCTACCTCCTCCTTTATATCTTTACTGTTGTAACCCTTTGATCCTTTGACCTAGCTACATGGTTTTTCTCCCTTGTCCAGCAACAAAACCGTAAATTTTCCAAAACCCACCTGAGCCTAGCTATCTAGGCTAAAATCCTTTACATTCCAATCATCTCTTGGCTGTGATTTCATAGAGAGAGCACTCTCTAGTTTGGTAGGGCTAGCTACCAAACTAAAAGCTTGGTCTGTGGTTACCTTTATCAATCTCCTCATTAGCCTGGGACATTGTGGAGGATAAGAGAGGGCATGATAACTAGGGAGTGCCAAGGTGTTCTAGTGAATGTAAGGTTCAAATGTCATAGAAAAAGGTAATTCTAGTTGTGAGGTCATGACTTCCAAGGTGTGTTAGGGAATATTAGGGCATGCTAACATGTACTGGATAGTATGAAGACATGTCAAACAAGCTAAGATGTGCCAAGTGCTAAGGCATGCTGAGATGTGCAAGGGTGAGAAAATGCATGCGAGGGACTATCAAGGAAGAAAAAGGGAGGAACAAGTTAAGATACAAGGAAATGAGAACATAATACGGTTAATAAGTCATCAATTTACCTTTTCCAAGAGGGGCATGCTAGGCACACCAACAGTAGGTGCCAATAAGCACCAAGTTCCAAGTGTGAATGCATTCTAAGTGCCAAATATTCCTCTGTTTCTTCTCATTTAGTTTCCAATATTTGATCTCAAACCATTTTAATATTAAACCATGCAAAAGCATACCAAGTAATGTCAACACATGCCAAACAAGCTAAGACTTGCCAAGTGCCATGACGTGCCAAGTGCCAATGTGCACCAGGGAGTGTGATGCATGCTCTAAAGTGGCAAAGCATATCGAATAGTGATAAGGTGTGCTAGAGAGTACTAATGCATGTAGAGTAGTGTTAGGGAGTACAAGGAAAACACAAGGGAGCACTAGGTCAAAATGCGTGGAAGTTATTGAATATGAGGGTGTGTTGGGGAGTTTCAATGAGTGCTAGCTGTCATGCCGAGGAGGGAGTGACAAGGTATGCTAATCATGGGTAAGGCATGCCAGGGAATATGAAGGAATATCAAGAAGTTCTAGAGTGTGTTAGGTAGTTTCGGGGTGTGCTAACATGTGCCAAATAGTGCCAAGGCATGTCAGGTGCTAAGACATGTTAGCATGTGCAGGGTTCAATAGTATTACAATATGCGTCAAGGAGTTTCAAGGAAACAAAATGAACAACCAAGCTAAAATTAAAGGAAATGAACACATAAGAGCGTTAATAAGTCAGGACTTTATCTTTTTCAAAAGGGGCATGCTAGGCACACTAATAATATGTGCCAATACATGCCAAGTGCCAATGTGTGCCATGTGCTAATGTTTGTCAACGCAATATTATGCCAAGGTGTTCCAAGGCATGTTAGGGACTACAAGGCATGCCAACACATGATATGGGAGTGCTATGCTATATCGGGGCAAGTCAACATGTGGTTGGGCATCCTACTCATGGAAAGATGTTCTAAGTAAACATGTTCTAGGTACAAAGATGTTCCAAGACATGCGAGGTGCCAAGGAATGTTAGTGTACTATTCCAAAGCATGTTAATGTGTGTGATGAGTGTTAAGGAGTGTTAGGTCTCTCTCATTAATAGAATTGATAAAGATTGATTATGTATTAAATAATATAGTTCCTACACGCACTAGTGGAACTTTATTTAAATGAAATTCTCTAGATAATAAGCCTAATAGAGATGAATCATGTGTTAACTCATAAGAAAGCTATATTCTTACGACTTGAGGGAAATGATACACACTAATTACTTCTTAACAAATTGACTGACTATTATAACCACTACAACCTTGGAGACATAATGAAAAAGACTCCACAACAATGGTCTTAAATCGTTATCTTTTGACAAAAAATATAGTAACAGGTACATAGCTACATCAAAAAATCGTTGGAATGATCAATGATGATGAACATTTTTTTACTATCACCAAAAGTAACCAAAAACAACATTGGTGAGGGTCAATAAAATATCGTCACTAGAAGTATCACCAAAGAGAGAATTAGTGATGGGCCTTTAACAACCCTCACCAAAAGTGTCACCAAAGAGAGAATTAGTGACTGGCCTTTAACAACCTTCACCAAAGCTGTCATTGAAAATGGCTTTGGTGACAAACCTTAAAGGACCATCACTATATACACTTACAAAAATGATTTTTTAAAGACTGTCACCATTTGAGACATTGGTGACAGACCTTAAAGGTCTGGCACAGGCACGAAGCGTCATCAAAAACTCTTTGGAATGATCAACGAAGACGACGATTTATTAACCATCACCAAAAGTAACCAAAAATATCATTGGTGATGGTCAGTAAAATATTGTCACTAGAAGTGTCACCAAAGAGAGAATTAGTGATGGGCCTTTAACGAACCTCACCAAAAGTGTCACCAAAGAGAGAATTAGTGACATGCCTTTAACGAACCTCACCAAACACTTCATTGAAAATGGCTTTGGTGACAAACCTTAAAGTACCATCACTATAAACACTTACAAGAAAACTTTTTTAAAGACCATCACCATATGCGACATTGGTGATGGACCTTAAAGGTCTGTCATAGGCATGACCCTCACCAATGACATTTTTTCTTGTAGTGTGTCTTTCAAATAGATGAACTATCTTGAATTCCAAATCCTATTATTACAAACTTGTCATGCAATTTCCCCTTCTCTCAGCCACCTCGTGCTGCATAAAGAGTGATCTAACCATTGGATGAGGCACAAATATGATAACATAACTTTTTCTAGAGGTAAGGCTTGAAGTGCTTCACTAACTTCTAAAATTCATACGCATGTTTTTCTATGGTGGGATAATTCCATTATGACACCTATAGGAAATCACGCATAATTGATATTGGTTGCTCATTTCCATGATTATGCTTTTGAGTCAGAACAAGTAAGATAGATGTATCAGAATCAAAGGTATGAAATAAAAATCTCTATTAAAGTATGAACTATATAATGTTTGGGCCTCAACAATGACTTGTTTAATCTGGGAAAAAGCATATTTCTCACTCTAGTCCCATTTGTATATCACATCCTTATTTATCATCTCTTGTGGAGGTTTAGTAATTTGTGCATAATTAGAGATAGACTTCCAGAGAAAATTTATCTTTCCCAAGACTTTCTTGTTCATGGGAAAGGGAACCTCTATAATAGAATTGACCCACTTTGGGTCCACTTTAATTCTGATCTTAGGTATAATGTGTCCCAAGAGGTTTCCATTAGACACTCTAAAGATGCTCTTTAGATGATGAAAATGGTCAAAATATTTTCTTTTAAAACATTGTAATGTCATCCAAGTAAACAACCACACTGTAGCGAATTTCCCCTCAGGATGCGATATCCATTGCCAATTGAAAGGTAACACCAATATTTACAAGTCCAAACGATATTCACCTAAAAGAGAATGTACCCCACTTAGTCATAAATGTTGTTTTCAAGTTGTTGGGTTCTACTACTAGAACTTAGTTGTATCCTAAAAATCCATTAAGGTAGCACCAATATTTACAAGTCCAAATGATATTCGCCTAAAGGAGAATGTACCCCACTTAGTCATGAATGTTGTTTTCAAGTTGTTGGGTTCTACTACTAGAACTTAGTTGTATCCTATAAATCCATTGGGAGGCAAGAACATATATGATATAGATACTGTCTAGAGTATATACTCCATATATGGCACATGATAATTATCCTTATTAGAATCCCAATTGAGGTTATGAATATCTAGACATAAGAATATTTCTCCAGACCTCTTTCTGACTAGAACCAATTTAAATACCAAAGTAGAATGGTGAACTTTAAAAATGATATGAGCATTAAGAAACCTCCTCACTTCTTCTTGAATCATGGGTAGCTTGAACTGTTATCATTTTTTGTTAAAATGGCTTTACACCATCCTTTATAGATACCATTGTTAAATGATTCACATGTCATAGGTTTTCAAATCATCATATGTCCATGAAAATAAATCTCGGTACTGTTTGAAAATATGAATAAAACTTTGTCATTGTTGGGGAGAACAACATGTACGAAGGATCACATACTTCATATCTTACTTTGTGCCCAAGCTAACTTGTTCGTGCAACAAGGTAGAACTTTGGTACTTGTGTTAGTTGGTCCCCTAAAGTGGTTCTCTGGGTCATAGAGATTCTCTAAAATTACCACACCCTTAGTTAGGGGATTATTTATGTGCTTTAGTTGCTTCTTGAAAATCCCTTTCACGCTCATATTCATTGATTATCCCATCTTAAACATGTCAACATTAGCCACAAAATCTAATATCTACTAATTATCATTCAACATGTGTAAATTAGTGATTTTGTTAACTATAGATGGCTTGTAAATAATCTCAATAGAAAAATAATGTCTAAGTGGTGATAACCTAGCATCTGCATTAGCTAACATGTCTACAACTACATTATGAATCCTAGGAACAAATTTAATATCAAATGCTTGAAATAAAGATATAAGACACCATACCTCTTGTTGGTAGCTTTTAATATTAGGTGACACATAGTGAATAGTGTTTCATAACTGATGTGTACCAAACTCCGATCCACCTATTCCCTTTAGTTCTCCCACTTTGAAGTCTATGGCTTTCTCTAATCCTAGTATGTGTAATTTGTATTTTGCAATGTTGTTTGTGCACTTGAACTCCAATCGATGTGATATTAGATGTTTTTCTCTAAGGGTCAATCAAAATTAAACTAGCTACAAAACACTCTTGTGTTTTCAAACCATCAAAATACAAGGTGCAAATGTTAGTAGAAACTGGTTTAGTTTCTATTGTAGTACTATTTAAATTGATATTATAAATATCATTCGCACCGGTTGGATTGCAAGGAAGGAGCTTCAATTATGTATTTGGTGGTACAAGGAATGTTTGTGCAAGGTAACATCCATAATCAAGTTCTACTCTTTTTTTTTAATATTACTTACGAAAGCGAATCAGCTCAGTGTGTGCCTCAAGTGTTGTAATGTTGTGCTTCATAAAAGGTTTAATTTCAAATGTAATATAATTATTCTTTCCCTTATCAAGAAGCTAGAAATGTGACCAATTAGTAGCAAAGATTCCTTGGAACTTGCTTGACCAATCTATAATTAGAAGCACTCCATAGGCTTCTTGAATGTCGAAAATAACAATGTCAATACATTTATGAAATCTACGATCACAAGATAAGTGAATTATAACATCGTTCAGTTCACCAATTTCCTACACTGATAATCTATCTAACTCTATGATTCTAGCATCACCCTTTTCCCATTTTTCAATGATTTCCTTTGCAGTAGATAAAGGCATAACATTCATAGACACACTAGAATGAACAAGAAATTATGGACATTGTAATTGAAATTTAAAAGCTATGACAAAAGGGGGGAAAGTGCATCTAGAATTTACATTGCCAGTATTAACTACTGCTTTGGAGATAGTGGGAGACTTACCAGATGGGGATTGGGAAGCGAAAATTGGACTACCTAGTGGAGGCTGAGATGCAAAATCCTAGATGATCAACTCACATTGTCTTACCAATTTTTACAGCTCGTAGACAAAGATATCAAATCGACATATCTTCATACTCTTAATGAAATTGTGATTAATGTCTTCATCCTTGATAGGCTGTGGCAAAGTGGTAGGTGGAAAAAGAATTTTTGATACTTCCAGAGTAACAAATGTGTTTGTATTATTTTATGAAGTATTCTTATAAGGCTAAGCACTTCTAGACTTAGTCTATGAACTTTGAGTAGGATTGCTTGGTGGTAAAATATTTCTCAACAATTGTTTCCTTACATCTTCCTCAGGCACTGATACCCTACTCCTCATATTATGTTTCTTTGTTGGTTATTCGGAGGAGCTTTACTCATTGGGGGCTCACTAGCTCACTAGCACCTTATCTATTGTAATGCAAAATAAGATCAAAAGTGAAAATTGAATAACCAACACTCATATTGTCCCAAATATTCTATGATATTGGAAATCGCAACATTCATGTTAGGTTTCCATTGTGGGCATGTTTTTTTCAGGATGTGCTTCTTGATGAAATGTATAATAATTGTTCATGCCTAGGTTATCAATTTTATATAAAACATTAGAGCATTGTGAATACTTGTAAAATTGGTTGGTTTTCTTCTTAATGTATGGATTGAAGGACTTATTATCGACATATGCCTCATTTGACTTAATTTTTAGATCAAATACCTTGTTGGCCAGAAAATTCAAGGACTTAGTTAAGCTTTCCATGTCAAAAGGATCTATCTCTTTACTTTTGGAGGAGGAAGCATGATTCTTTTTCCCAGTGTCCTTGAAGTTCTTTGAATCTTCCTGATTAGAAATGACTCCAATAAACCTTCATTCCTTTTCTACAACAATTGCTTCTACAAAGTTAAGAGCTAAATTTTCCTTGGCAACACCTTTCACAAAAATGGAAATGTTAGTGGGCAAGGTAGTAGTATAATAATCCTTAGTGATCAAATCATGAGGTTACAAATCAATGGGGAACTTATTCAAAATGAAAGTAAGTATCTAATTAAAATCCTCAACCTTTTCTTTACCCCCCATCTTAATTTTTTCGAGTTATTTAAAGAAAATGTTAGGATTTTAATGATCGTCAAACTTTTCTAAGAACAACTATTTGAAATCCCTGCAAATATGGATTGAATTTGGCTGAAGGCTATGGTACCATTACTGAAACTCTACCCTCAAGAGTGTTTGGAAATAACATAAAAGAAACATCACCATAACATACCTCTTACATCCTTATATGTAGGTAGAATTCACCAATGTGATCTTACACCTTCACTTTCTTTGTCTAGATCATACTTAGTAAGAAACTTTTCAATGTGCTTGGGTAAGTGTTCAAGGTTTCCTAGAAGAGAAATATTCCCTTGGTCCATCCAATCTGATTGGTATTCAATGATGTGTTCATTTTCCTCCTCCTATTCAGTCTTTGATTTTGAAGACTCTTCTCTTTCACTATTCATATTTTCATTAGTGTTTGGTTGTTCTTTATCACTTGACTATTCATTTTCTGAAAAATGAAAGTCCTCCTAGTCTCCCTCTATATTTTCCCTAAAGGCTGGTGGAATATCTCGTCGATGATGAAATTCTTTATGTGATTCAGCTAAATCCTCAAGGGTAGTAGTAACTAAATATTCCACTAAAGAAACTAAAACACCATACTGGGTTGTCTCTTTCTTTTATTACTTATGAGGATGGACACATGTAGCAAGGATTAATAAAATATCTTTAGAAAACTAATGAGTGAAACATCAAATCGTCTAGAGTTGATTGTAATTAACATCGTAAGCATGCCCCAGGATTTCGTGAGGTGACCCTTGTTTCTTAGATAAGTGGGTTGGAGTTAGACATAATATATATATTTTAGCTCCTTCCAATGCTAAAATGTTGAAAATGTTAGAAACCATGAACATATGGTGGGTCTACAGGATATGAATTCCTAACTTGACCTCATATTGTTTGGTGTAGGAGCCCCAGTTAGGAAATAGTCCCAACCTCCATAATATCAATTATTTACCTTGGATGCAATAAAAAACATAAGGGAGTACACATATAACTTTGAGATGAACAAGTAAGTCAGCCTTGTGAAGTATTCAATTGCCATGTACAAAAAAGAAAAATTTAGTCTTTAGAAGAAAAGTAATAGCACTATCCTATTAATTACAAACACATATGTTGAAAAGAATCATTAATTATCTTGCGAAATAGTTCACAAAGAAACAATTATCATGAAAGAAAGAAACAAAAAATTCAAAGATGCATACTAAAGCCAATGAAATAGTTCACTTTCGTTGATATGTATAAAAGAAAACATACACTACAAAGAATTAAATAATATTCTTACAATATTCATGATATATGCATGAAAGTGTGATAGCTCTCAGAGGTTCAATTCATTAGGAGAAAGTCCCAATTATAACAATACATCACTAACTCCAATAGTGGGATGTTAAGAAACCAGTTACTCCTTAAAAGGATGATATTATCTTTGAAGCATAGCTTAAGAAGCCAAGGTGAAAATTCCTTTGCTTGAGCCATGATGGTGTATTTATAACAAGTGAGATGACTCTCTACCTACTATGTGACTCATGACCTCCATCATGACTCTTGAGATCCCATGTGACTTTTGAGATTCTATCTAACCTTTTAGGTTCTACATGACTCTAGGACATTCTAGTGACTTTCCAAATTCCATGTGTGACCCTTGGGCTTCGAAATTTTTTACATTTTCTCATTTTGGAAAAACAAAAATACATTCCACAAATTGTGGCAACATAACTTGACAACATAATACTTTTCTGGTGACACTTTGAGAAGCCATGATTTGACAACTATGATATAAGACTTTATTATAGTGTATCAATGCAAAGTTATTCTCTTTGTTGTTATGTATTCAAATCTTCATGATAGGTCTTTCTTATACGTCATCTTCATCCTCTAAAGGATTTGGTTATAGTATCATAGTCTTCCAAGTGTTCTTGAGTTGTCATTTACATATCAAAATTTAGAGTTCTTTTATCTCATTGTATGATGGTCTCCTTCCACTTTCTCTCCACAAGTGTCTTCTTGCAGCCTCATCTTGATGATCCCTTTAAAAATTATCTATCATGTTATCATTATAGTACCTGCAAATAACACTTATTCATGGCAAGTCAATATTGTTCCCAAAATCACCTAGTCTACCTCATTTCTCATGCAACATGTTGACTATGATGTGATAGTGTGCAAGGGTTAAGGAGAGAGACCTTGTTGGGTGCAGTGGATAAGGAAATGATGACCTAATTAAAATTGTGCATTAGGGAAGTGTAACTAGAAATACTAATTAAATGAGCTTTGAAGTTTCTCAATGGAACTTGAAGAAGGTTGTCATCTATGATTTTGAAGTGCATAGTTCCAGGAGATAAGGACATCATCATTGTGGCTTAGAAATATGCAATTCATACTCGCTGGAGGCTGAAAGATGAACATTGATTTCGCAGGTTGTGAGGACAAAGAAAACATAAAAATTGACTATGTGTGAGATTAATGAGACAAGATTGTAGGAGTAGAAACATATAAGAGGTCCTAAACATGATCACACACAAATATATGATCAACCACGTGAGAGAAGATACATAGTAGGCAAGATCAACATGTATTCACTGAAATGGTAACAAAGTGACACTTATATCCAAGTGTGATATTTAAGACGCAACCCCTTAACCACAAGTGTCCACTGTAGAGAGAAAGTGTGTAATGTGTTGGGAATGTGTGCAACGCATGTCCCCGTGATAAATAGGATCCACGAATGTGAAAGAATGAACTAGAGCTACCCCTTGAAAGTGTGTTAGAACTTCCCTTCACAAAGGACAAACACTTCCCTAACAAAATGAAACCCTTTGGATTTCTTTGTAAAGGAACTTGAAAGCATAGAGAACAAGTATAATATTACTCTAACAACTCGAAATAACAATTCACATGATCAATGGGAGGCTCACAAATTTGAACATAGGAAAAGTTTGGAGGGTGTTGTAGTAACGGCAACACTTTCATGGCCATATTTTATTATAATTGTACCATTTGTCTCCTATATATACACTAAGGAGTCCAAGTCTTAGTATCATAAAATATTGTCTTATACATTGTATTCATTTTAAAAGGTGGTCTATGTTGGAAAAAATATATATATTGTGATCCTAAAACTTATTGAACCAAGACTCGTAATATTAGAGATGCTAGAAAAATATATCTGTAATCAAAGCTTTAGCTAACCTAATATTAGTCTAGTTTAAACTAATATAATGATGACAACCACTATTGCAAATTAACATGTAAATTACATGCTTAAGAAAATAAATAAATTCAAATAAACACACAATGAAACAAAATATTTTGTAGCTAATCCTTGACCCGGGGCCCCTAACAAGGCCCTGTAATGCTATCTCTTGTAGATAAGTGTTCATACATTCAAGAGTAGGATGGATTTGAATAAACATAGGATTTTAGTTCTGGTAATTAGTCTCATGAAATCAAATACTAGAATTCAAAGACAACACAAATAAAGTTAACACTATGGAATTCATCCCTACATTAGAAGGTAACAAATGCTACAAAAACTTTGAGCTATAATCTTTCATGTAAAAATTTTGTCCATTCATGTAACCTTTCAAGAGTAGTTCTTTGTCACCTTCTTATTTGGTGTTCCTTTAATGACACTTTCCTATGATGTATCTCCTATTCTACAAATGAAAACAAAAATAGACCATTAGATATAATGTAAATTGATCAAAGCATAAGTAAAAGAAACGTAAATATATGAGAGAAATACTCAAATTAATCTAAGCTAAATTTATAAAGTAAATAGACAAGGCATCACCCAACATTGAGGGATCCTTCTAAACATCAATAAGGCTACCATGGACACTCATATTTAATCACAAGGATGAAGAAAGGATGAAGACAAAGAAACTTTGATTGATGATAAAATCTACACTATTACAGAGATGAGAAGCTCTCATCCTACTTCCATGACCAACCTTATACTAGCTACCTATCCCAAGTCCATTACAAAATCAATGATCAAAACCTTAAGATATGTTTTGAACCTATTTACTTGTACCAAGAGGAGTACTTGGTGGATCAAATTAATCCCCCAAACTTTGATCTTTCCTAATTACATGATACATTCAATATAGAAAAATGATGATTTTACAAGGTAAGATGGGTGATTTCCACCACCAAAATGCAAAGGATATATTACATGATGATTCTTAGACTCTCAAAATAAGTGATATTCATTCCTCGTGCTATTTTAACTATTAATTTTACATTTTCCCCCAAATATAAACATGATTTGGAAATATGAATAATTGTGCATTTTGGGAAGATTGAGCTCAAAGATCCACTCATTTATTTCAAAACATCATGAATATCAGGAAAAGGTGCAAAATTTAACTAAGTTTCTAAGATGGAAGAAAAACGCATGCCTTATAATCTTTATATTCACTTCCAGCACCTCAAGAATCATTCCCAAAGTTGGTAGTCTAGGACTTTTGACCTATAAAAAAGTTCCATTGTTGGTGCTTCACATGTGCAACCTTGCTATGATCTAAATGGTGTAAAATGGGTTTTAAACACTTCGCTCTAAAACCCATCTACTACAATTTGTTCTAGAAGTTCACAAATATGAAAACCACAATCGACTACCAAAATTGAACAACTTGTACTGAAATTACATTAGAGAATTCATCATTAGTGAAATCACTTAAAATTCAATTACACTATTATTGAGCATGAATTAATGTAGATAACCAACTTTTACCCAAAAATGAACATAAAAAAGCTTGAGGGTTCGAGTTATGGTCCCACCCTAACCCCCTTATCTATGTAATGGGATCACGTCATAGTCAAGAGTCAATAAAGCCCATATTAATAATTGTAAGTGGTTAATCCACAATTAATGACGGAACCACAGTTAGTTACAAATGGGCCGTAGTATTAGATAGATGGTATTAATAAAACCCACGGTATTGGCTCGTGGTATTAGATGTATGAGTCATATATAAAGGATAGAGACTCCCTGCGAGGAGCATCGTGTCTTATTTTGTAGTCGAGCTCTGCTCTATTGGAGGTTGCCCCCTCGAAGAGGCAAGTAAACATTACTCTCTGAATAATAAAATCATTGCTATTCCATGTTCTGGGTATCTTTTCTTCGCATATTCTGTATTTGGGTATCATTTTGCAGGTTAAGAACATAACAAGTGGTATCAGAGCACTTTCCAGGGCCGATGGGATCTCCATTTCTTAGCAAAATTTTTTTGGCTAGAGACGTGTTCCGGCGTCTTTAAACCACGGGATCTATCATTGAGTGCATAAACCTATGGATTTGGGGAGGCATGCACGTAGGAAATAGAAGAGGTGGTCACGTCTGTTGGACTCCCTTGTAACCCCTGTGGGTACCCCTTCGAGTAGTAGCACATTAGACAGAACTATGCACGGACTGTCTTCCACGTACCCTCTGGGTATATTGGAAGCCCACTAGGCTCCCTTGAAACCTTGCCATAGCTAAACCGTCAGCCGTCTTGCGGCTACAGTACACCGAGAACAGCACTCGGAGAGATTACTCGCCCGTACGATAGGGTAGTCGGGTTGTACAGCTAAGGGTATGGTCGATCCTCCTTAGTTAGAGCCCTAAAACATTGGGCTGAGTACTACTGCCAGACCCTTATGTATATTGCGATCTGTAGCACCTGACACTCCTCAAGATCATAGTTCCCTTTTCTATCGGGGGATCACACATCATCTCTTCCAGATCCGCTTGTGCAAAGGAGTGCAGCAGTAGTAGACATTAGTCCTGCAGTCTTGAGTTCGCGGATCAGCCATTCTGATCTATTAGATCCATCAGATCCGCAGAAGCAGTTTGTTCCACCGCCCAGAGCTATCAGATCCGCCATTCAAATCTCTCAGATCCACCAGATCGGAGTTGTTGTGAAGGGTTCCTATACCGGGGTATAATTTTCGCAGGACTTTTGGCCACATTGACATTTTGAGGATTTGGCCACTGTAGTATTGATAAGGAAGGAGTAAAACTCCGTTAGGAGTTTTCAAAAAAAAAAAAAAAGTATGAGATATTTCGGGGCACTTATTGGTGATCTAGCCCATCAGAATCAGGATGACGAGCTGAGCATGGTGGTACCATTCACTTCTTAGTGAAAAGTTTTTTAGGCGGTCCCAATTTTAAAAAAAATCAGGTTGGTGTATGGTAGAAACTAGAGCTCAAGCGATGGCCAATGAAAGGATGGACAAACTTGAAGAATCAGTGCAATCCCTCCACATTTAGCTTAGCAGACTATGTAGCATGGTTGAGAAAATAGTCCCGAAGGGAAAGGAGCAAGCCCACGAGGAGGCGTAAAATGGAAATGAATGCAATGAGTGTGAGTCTAGCCACTCTCCTCATGTCTGGCACACCCACCAACAACCCAGTCAGCGACCTCCCAAGTTGGATATGCATAAATTTGACGGTTCTCACCCATCGGCATGGATAGCACAAATGGAGAAGTATTTCAAACTAAATCACATCTTCGATGATGTGACTCAGCTTATGTTGGGGAGCATGTACTTGGGCAATGAAAGGTGGCAATGGTGGGAATGCAATCAACGTTGCACTGGACCTTTTAGGACTTGGACCAAATTCACCAAAGCTCTTCAAGACCGCTTTGACCAGGAATCATCTTTTTTGGGTCATCTTACTAAGCTCCGACAGACTGGTACAGTGGATGAATATATTACAGCTTTTGAAGCCGTAGCCTTCCACACTTGGGGTCTCTCAGATGTGTTCTACATGGAATGTTTTATCAGCGGTCTTAAAGAAGCTATCAAAGCCCAAGTCCACCTGCACCACCCTCCCACATGGACGGAGGCTTGCAAGGTAGCCCGTAACGTGGAACGTGCATTAGTAGCCCAATACAGTCACCCAAATTTCTCCGCTAAAGGTCGCCCCCCACAGGCTCATAGCACGACTCAAACACTTAAGGTCCAAAAGGTGTCACCTGCGGAAATGGCCGAAAGAAGAAAGCAAGGCCTATGTTACTACTGTGATGAAAAATACTCCCCAAGTCATAAATGCAAGGAGCCCAAATTTTTTCAAATTGATGCCACTGACTACAGCTCAACAGAGGAAGATCCACCACTGGAGGAACATGAGCCGCTAGAAGAAGACAACCAAAAGGACAATGTCTCTGACGAACCAGTTATTTCGTTGCATTCTTTGGCAGGAATTTCTTCCCCTCAAACTCTCAAAATCAGAGGTTTTATTAAACATCGCCCAGTAGTAGTCTTGATTGATACTGGAAGTACACATAATTTAATCCATCAAAAAGTCGTAGAAGCAGTTCATTGTTTTGTATGAGCAGTTTCTAACTTCCAAGTTCAAATTGCGGATGGAGGCACAATGAAATGTGAAGGCCGCTGTGAAAATGTCAAACTTCAAATGGGGGATTATCAGTTGAAAACCCACATGTTCGCCATACACATGGGGGGTTGCGACATTATCCTCGGCGCTGAATGGCTCCACACTCTTGGGCCAATCACAATGGATTTCCAGGAGTTATATATGAGTTTTAAGCAGAACAACTACACACATACCCTCCGTGGACTCCAGGCGGGAGCCCCCTCTATCATCAGCTCGCATAAGATGGAAAAATTGTTAAAAAAGGGAAATCATGGAGTTGTAGCTCAATTTAATGCCATCCAGGCAGTCGAAACCAAGCCTCTGCCAATTCATCCTGAGATGCAACAGATTTTAAATAACCATCTGCCGGTCTTTGACAAGCCTCATGAGCTTCCACCCTCGCGAAGGGAACATGATCATAGCATCACCTTGGTTCCAGGGGCCCAACCCCCAAATGTACGCCCATACAGATATCCGTTCACCCAAAAGAGTGAAATAGAAAAAATCATCAAGGAACTTATGGAAGCAGGTGTCATTCGTCCCAGCATTAGTCCTTATTCATCCCCAGTGGTCATGGTGCTCAAGAAAGATGGGGAGTGGCGGATGTGTCCTGACTTCAGCGCCCTCAATAAGTTGATAGTCAAAGATAAATTTCCCATCTCGGTGTTTGATGATTTGCTGGATGAACTCAATGGGGCTCAATTCTTCACTAAGCTGGATCTTCGCTCAGGCTACCACCAAATTCGCATGAAGGAAGTCGACATCCCCAAGACTGCTTTCAGAACTCATGAAGGCCATTATGAATTCCTGGTCATGCCATTTGGTCTTTGTAATGCCCCCTCTACTTTTCAGAGCCTTATGAACCACATTCTCAAACCATATCTCATGAAATTTGTCCTTGTCTTCTTCGATGACATCCTCATCTATAGTTGCACTTGGGCTGCACATCTTCAGCATGTAGATCTACTCTTGCAACTGCTCCGCAAGCATAAATTATTTGTCAAGATGTCCAAGTGTTCGTTTGGCATGGCAGAAGTAGAGTATTTGGGACACATTGTGGGGCGTGAAGGTGTCAAGGTGGACCCCAAAAAGATCCAGGCAATGCAGGAATGGCCTCAACCTAAGACCTTGAAGAGCTTGAGAGGATTTTTGGGTCTCACAGGCTATTATCGTAAATTTGTCCACAACTATGTTTGAATAGCGAAGCCCCTCACCCAACTCCTAAAGAAAAGTTCATTCTTCTGGAATGAGGAAGCACAACAGGACTTTACAGCTCTAAAAAATGCCATGTGTTCCACTCCAGTCTTAGAACTACCTGACTTCACCAAATCTTTTGTCATTGAATGTGATGCTTCGGGTACAGGTATTGGGGCGGTCTTAATGCAGGAAGGGCGACTGTTGGCCTTCACAAGCCAACAAGTTAGTGGGAGGAATCTGGGCCAATCTACCTACGAGAAGGAAATGATGGCCATCTTACATGCAGTCGAGACCTGGCGACCTTACTTATTGGGGCGACGTTTCCAAATCCGCACAGATCATCACAGTCTTAAACATTTTTTGGAGCAACGCTTATCCTCCCCACAACAAAATAAATGGCTAGTCAAAATGCTGGGATATGATTATGAGATCATTTACAAGAAAGGGAAAGACAATAGTGCAGCAGATGCATTATCTCGCCAATTTGAGGAGGAAAGTACTCTGCTAGCAATTTCCCTCCCCATTCCAGAATGGATTGAAGAGGCTCGTAGGGAATGGTTTTCACACCCCGGGCTCTCCCAACTCATTTCTCAATTGCAGGTAGATATAAATTCCATCAAGGGCTACTCGTGGCAGGATGATATTCTTCGCTACAAGGACAGAGTCGTAATATCACCAACATCCTCCCTCAAAAGTCGCATTTTGGTAGAATTGCACTCATCTCCCATTGCAGGACATTCGGGCTTTCAGAAGACGTATGCTCGCACCAGAAGATCATTTTTTTGGATAGGCATGAAAAAGGACATCCTTACTTTCGTAGCAGAATGTGATGTCTGTCAATGCCACAAAGGGGAAACTGTCAACACACCAGGCACATTACAACCATTACCCATTCCAGCATCAATTTGGACGGAGGCTTCTATGGATTTCATTACAGGTCTTCCAAAGTTAGGGAACAAGTCATTCATCATGGTGGTTGTGGACAGACTGTTGAAGTATGCTCATTTATGCGCCCTACCCCACCCGTTTACACCAACTTTGGTTGCTCAATATTTCATGGATCAGATCTTCAAATTGCATGGCATGCCCACTTCTATTGTGTCCGACCGCGACCCGATCTTCACTAGTAATTTTTGGCAGGAACTCTTCAGAATACAAGGCACTCAACTAAAACTCAGTACTTCCTATCATCCGCAAATAGATGGTCAAACCGAAGTCGTCAAAAAATGTCTAGAAACCTACCTTAGGTGTTTCACTTCAGAAAGAAACACCTTTGGGTACAATGGTTACCTCTGGTTGAATGGTGGTATAACACCAACTATCATGCCACCACCAAAACGACTCCCGATGAAGCAGTATATGGTCAACTCCTGCCTGCACCTACTTCGTATCTCAACGGATGCTCAAAAGTACAAGCAGTGGATCAACTCCTACAACACCGCGCAACCATGCTCGCCCATCTTCGAGAGAATCTTCATCAAGCTCAAAATCGCATGAAGCAACAGGTAGACTAGCATCGGTCAGAGCTCCAATTTCAAGAAGGGGATCAGGTCTTTTTACAGCTACAAACATATAAGCAAACATCACTCAAAGACAATGGGTGTTAGAAACTCTCTCCCAAATTCTACGGACCATATCAAGTACTTCAGCGCATTGGAGAACTGGCCTACAAGTTGGCCTTGCCACCTACAGCAAAAATCCATCCAGTTTTCCATGTCTCATGCCTCAAGAAAGTGATTGGGAACAATTGCAGAATTCAGACCAGTCTACCTGAATTGGACGAAGAAGGGTCCATCTGGCTTCAACCCGAACAGGTCCTAGACACGCGAGACAAGCAACTGCGCGGCTGCATGATTGAGGAAGTCCTTTTCAAATGGAAAGACACCTCTCGGGAAGATGCAACTTGGGAACCAGGCACTATTCTTCAGCAGTTTTCGCAGCTTCAGCCTTGAGGACAAGGCTAGTCTTAAGGGGGAGGGCATGTTAGGGTCCCACCCTAACCCCCTTATTGATGTAATGGGATCACGTCATAGTCAAGAGTCAATAAAGACCATATTAATAATTGTAAGTGGTTAATCCGCAATTAATGACGGAACCATAGTTAGTTGCAAATGGGCCGTAGTATTAGATAGATGGTATTAATAAAACCCATGGTATTGGCCCGTGGTATTGCATGTATGAGTCATATATAAAGGATATAGACTCCCTGCGAGGAGCATCGTGTCTTATTTTGTAGTCAAGCTCTACTCTATTGGAGGTTGCCCCCTCGAAGAGCCAAGTCAAAATTACTCTCTGAATAATAAAATCATTGCTATTCTGTGTTCTGGGTATCTTTTCTTCACATATTCTGTATTTGGGTATCATTTTGTAGGTTAAGAGCATAACAGTTCGAGAAGGTGAAAGTGTATGTGGAAGAGGTAAATTGTGTGGTTGTGAAGGTAGGATGTGTTGAGTAAAAGAGTCAAATAAGGAGATAAAAGGATGAAAAACTCAGAGCCCATTAGCTTCATCCTTAAGGATGAAAATTACTATTGGTTTCTAATCAATTTTAAGGTGCAAGGACCATAAAATATGGTATTGTATTTCATCATCCTGGGGTTTTTCATCTTCGAATAGTTCATCATCGCATTTTTGCTAAAAATTCCATTCCTGGGATGTTTGAGAAGGTGAAACTTTGACAATATTTAGAACACATCTCAAGAAATATATAGTTCAAATTTTAGATCTTTATTCACTCTAATTTGGACATATGTTACAAGGAAGTTAGGACCTCTAAATGCTCCAAAAATTTGTTTGAAATAGGTCAATTCAAATATTTCAACATAATTCCCATAGGGTAGAGCTCAGTTGGAGATTTCTTTGTTATGATGTAATATGTAAAACATGAGATTCAAAGTTAAACTCCCCATGGGTGAGACCAACAATAAGTAATGATTGCATATGGAAGCACCCTAATGTTGTTAGGGAAGTTCCATATTATTAACCTCAACATGGTGGAATATTTGTTAAATAGTCTCGTGATTTAAGCACAAACTTATGTTGCTAATGTTTTATTATGGTTACAATGGTTACAATAATTGGGAACAATGACATTTAATTTTCAAGATCTATTCATAATATTTATCTTAGAAGGAAAGGAAATTGAACTTAGAGTTATTCAATAGAAACCCTTTAAAGCTATAAGATCTAACAAAGAGGAAAAATTACTCAAAAGGGGAACCACGGTGTAATGGAAAAATTATGTTCACTAGATGTTCAAATTCCAGTACCATTTATATCAAGGGATCCCCATAAAGTTGTCAATTAGCATCCCAAGGTATTTGGATTAATGCCCAAGGGTCTTCCACCTAATGAAGATTATGACCATGATGTTCATTTGTAGTTAGGAAGTGCACTAGAGATAAATTGAGGGAAAATAATACTATAAGTATAAACAATCCGTGAAACAAGGATTAAGCAGCGATGTGACCCAACATAAGAACCTACTAGTGGAAGAGATGACATGGGAAGATGACTTGTTCTTGTAGAATCACCAAGATTTTGTCAACTATTGATGAAAATACTTGCTTGAAGTGGGAGGGCATGTTAAGCCCTATATAAGGCCCATATTAACCCTAAAACCCTTTATTAGTCCCTATATATGACATGATTTCATTTCTATAATAATATTGTAATATAGGGTACAAAATTTCATGGTCCCATCTGATTATAATTGTACCCTTTCTCTCCCATATATACTAAGAGACATTATCTTAGTATTATAAAATATTTCCTTTTACATTTTATTCATTGTAAAATGACATTTCTTCCTAGGACTATAATTATCTATTCCTTATCATTTTTAATGCACCAGGATCATAACAATGCTTTAAATCTAGGAGGTCATCATTCTACTATGAGATATCATCCCATTAGTAGTCATTAATTTTGAAATCCATTTTTCCCTCAAGGAATTCCCCTAGGGGAAATAATCCTTTCACTACTATCAGAAATCTGGGGGTCCAATACTCTAGGCCTAACAATCTTTGTGGTTTTGAATTAGAAGCCGGAGAACCCACAGTATTAGCCATTTCTTTTATCAACGTTTCGAATCCCAATCGGGATCCATCATGAGGACAAACTTGAATGAAGAAAGAAGAAGAGCTCTAATTAGGGTTTAAATAGTTTTTAATAGAGATATGTCTGCTAGAATTTGTCGGCTGTTTGCTTGATTAAATCCTTTATTTATTTATTTATTTATTATTATTATTATTATTATTTAATGATATTTATTAATTAATTAATTATTTATTCAAAATTATATTAACATGTTTATTGCTTGAGTTAATATTCAGAATATAAATATTAATAATAATAAGTGAGCAATTTTTTTTTGAAATAACATTTAGTGTATTAATATATTACATATTTAAATATTAAATATTAACCTTAATAATAATATTAATGTATTAATAATGATTAATAATTAATAACTAATAAATAATAGTAATAAATAATAGTGATAACGATAATTAATATGTATTAATAATAATGATAATTAATAATTAATAATAATATTTATGTTTTAATAATAAATAATAATTTATAATGATAATATTAACTTGTTAATAATAAATGATAATTAATAACTAATAATTAATAATAAATAATAAATAATAAATAACTAATAATGAATAATAATAATAGTAATGTTTAATGCATTAATAGTAATAATTGATGAGTAATAACTAATAATAGATAATTAATAACTAATAGTTAATAATATTAATGAATTAATAATGATTGATAATTAATACAAATAATTAATAATAATAAAAGTAAGCCAATGAATTAATAATAATTATTAATAATTAATACCTATTAATTATAATAGATATTAATTAATAATAATAATGATAATAGATATTAATTAATAATAATTATTAATAACCAATACCTATTAATTATTAATTAATAGATATTAGTTAATAGGTATTAATTATTAATAATTATTATTAATTCATTAATATTATTAACTATTAGTTATTAATTATCTATTATTAGTTATTAATAATCAATTATTACTATTAATGCATTAAACATTACTATTATTATTATTCATTATTAGTTATTTATTATTAATTATTAATTATCATTATTATTAATACATATTAATTATCATTTTCACTACTTATTATTACTATTATTTATTAGTTATTAATTATTAATCATTATTAATACATTAATATTATTATGAAGGTTAATATATTAATATATTAATATATTACTCACTTATTATTATTAATATTTATATTCTGAATATTAACTCAAGCAATAAACATGTTGATATAATTTTTGAATAAATAATTAATTAATTGATAAATATCATGAAATAATAATAATAATAATAATAAAATTAAAAAAAAATTAAAAAAAAAAGAAAAAAGAAAAAAAAAAGGATTTAATCAAGCAAACAATCGACAAATTCTAGCAGACATATCTCTATTAAAAACTATTTAAACCCTAATTAGAGCTCTTCTTCTTTCTTCATTCAAGTTTGTCTTGATGATGGATCCCGATTGGGATTTGAAACGTTGATAAAAGAAATGGTTAATACTGTGGGTTCTCCGGCTTCTAATTCAAAAGATATAAACCACAGAGGTCTTAAATCCAGAATCATTTCCCTATACGGAGGGGATACATGGAGTGAAATCAATTTACTTGAAAAATTTAGGGTGAAGATAGCAAGAAGAGCTGCAGACCTTCAATTTCTTAAGTACTGTCGTGACAATAATCTTATTCCCTCATTTGCGCAAATTAACCATAGGTTACATAACAAATTTAATAGCAAAGCATTTTTTCAGCTAAGCATCACTCTAGTTCGGGCATAAATTAAGAAGGTTAGGGCTTCTCTCGATAGTCTTGGACGCTCAGCCCTCTCAGCACATCTAAAGCTAGCCAACAGCGTCCAAGAAGATCTTTGGTCTATAATTGATGCCAGGGCTGCTCTAAAAGCTAGCAATGAGGGACACATTGCCCAAACCCCCCTTCTAGCAATGAGTGGTTACTTGCTTCTCTATTAGGTTTTAACTAGATCGTTAATATTATTGATAATTATTAGCTATTAAGTATTAATGATTATTAATTCATTAACTTTATTTATTATTAATTATTATTAATACATTAATTTAATAATTTAATATTGTAAGATTACTAGTTATTATTAACTAGCTAAAATTAATATTATTAATAAATATTAGTTATTAATTAATTATTAATACTTATTGGTTAATAATTAATAGGTATTAATTATTAATAATTATTATTAATTCATTGACTTAATTTTATTATTATTAATTATTTGTATTAATCATCAATTATTATTAATTCATTGATATTATTAACTATTAGTTATTAATTATCTATTATTAGTTATTAATAATCAATTATTACTATTAATGCATTAAACATTACTATTATTATTATTCATTATTAGTTATTTATTATTAATTTATTAACTATTAGTTATTAATTATCATTTATTATTAACACATTAATATTATCATTATAAATTATCATTTATTATTAAAACATAAATATTTTTATTAATTATTAATTATCATTATTATTAATACATATTAATTATCATCATCACTATTTATTATTATTATTATTTATTAGTTATTAATTATTAATCATTATTAATACATTAATATTATTATTAAGGTTAATATTTAATATTTAAATATGTAATATATTAATACACTAAGTGTTATTTAAAAAAAACAAAAAATTACTACTCACTTATTATTATTAATATTTATATTCTGAATATTAACTCAATAAACATGTTAATAAATTTTGAATAAATAATTAATTAATAAATATCATTAAATAATAATAATAATAATAAAAATAAAATAAAAAAACATAAATAAAAGAAGGATTTAATCAAGCAAGAAGCCGACAAATTCTAGTAGACATATCTCTATTAAGAACTATTTAAACCCTAATTAGAGCTCTTCTTCTTTCTTCATTCAAGTTTGTCTTGATGATGGATCCCGATTGGGATTTGAAACGTTGATAAAAGAAATGGTTAATACTGTGGGTTCTCCGGCTTCTAATTCAAAAGATGTAAACCACAGAGGTCTTAAATCCAGAATCCTTGTGGTGACTACCGTTCTTAGGAAACTATGTTATGGAGGTAACACAAGTTCGAACTACAGTTCCATATTTACCTCCAGGCCCTTTCAACCAAAACTGTATTTCTTTTATAGCATCACTTTACCTCCTATATTTGGAAAAAATCACTAATTACCCCACATGTCATGATCCTCGGTGGCCTCTAATGGCCGTAAATTTTTTTATGAAAATCTAGGAAAACCCTAATGAGACAAATTACCACCCACCATTTATGGCTTTTATCAAAATCTTTTGTGGATTATAGTATAATTTTGTGTCTCTTTCAATGAAACTTGATCAATGTTGCTGCCAAATGGTACAATTAGCTAATAGCTCAAAATCATACTGTGATTTCGTTTCCTTGGAACAAACATTCCTGAAGAACTTCTAGTTTCCTTCACAGTAAGAGATCAACACTAAAATCCCACATACTTTTAAGTAGGATAACATTACCCACATCCATATCCATATTTATTAGTGGAGGTGACATAATTAGTTATTAGGAACACTTATCCTTATTGATTTCCTAAATGTTGGTCTACCAAATCCTTAGTACCTCATATTGCCAAACATGTAGCTATTGAACATCCAACAACAAATGACTGACCCATATTATTTTTTGAACATCTTCACTTCATTTATTGAATTACATACTATGCATAATATCATCCCAAATTCTCCTCCATTATTGGTCGGCTCATAATGCTCCAAAATGGGACATCATTCTAATTATGTGATTGGTTCCAAATTTATTTAGTTTTTGAACCAATTGGCTACTCAATTGAGGAAATTAATTATTAGAATTGAAGACCCTACAACTATGCTCATTTATAAAAAAGATATGTCTCCTGAGCAAAAGGTTGAGATTCATATGGTGCAATGCACTAAACAAAATAATTTTAAGCATCCTAGCGATACATAGAATAACAGTAAGAAGGATAAAACTTATAAATATTTTAGAAGAGAATACAAGCCTAACCATAAATGGGTGGGAACATGGAGAATGGTGACATAAATTTAATTTCCTTTGTAGGATATGTGAAGATGATAACCTAACCCATGAGTTCTCATGGATGGATAAAATTCATCAATTTCTCACACAATTGGCTACTCATTAGTAGCCTACCATCTTAACACATCCATTTATTTCCAAACTAGAACAAAAAATGGTTGCAACACCTCTTACTCATCCACTTGGGGGAATTGGAGTATAAAAGATTCGTTGGGGCTCATGGCATGCTCTTGTGTGCCATGGGAAAGAGAACTTAATTATGAGAATGATATATTATGGTATTTGTGAGAGTGGTTCTTAATCTAGGGACACAATCATCCCCACTTCATCCAATTTTTCTTCCTAAAGGTGTTCTAATATGTTGACAGATAACCCAAAATCTAGGGATTCTATAAAGTATAATATTTTCATATATTTATCCCAAGCACCTTGTGCCACATTTATTTTGGAGATTTTCTACTGCTACCCTATGCAAAACTAATCCATGTTTACCACTAATAGAGCTCTTAATTCCTTAGAGTAATATTTTATTACAATTTATGTTCACGAAAGTCAATATTGGTTATAACATCTTGTCACTTTTGATATCTTGGTCCACATCTACAGAAACATTGTTTTTCGCACTCTTTTGGATGAAATATCCTCCATTTGTATCATATCCTCATCATGTTGGAAACGTGTTTTTTATCTAGCATTAATGCAATTGCATAATACCATCTAAGATTTTGCTAGCCACACCCTCTTACCTCAGGTAGCTCTTCCATCATTTTCCATTAATCTATGGGTGGAAATGTTGTTGTTGATGTAGAAGTTGTTAATGCCCCACTTGGAGTTGGGTATAATCTCTTTATTGGATGTAGCCAGTTCTATTGTAGGACTATTTTCATGTTTTTCATCTTCCACATTCTTCACTTTCACCATGAAAGCAATATCAGTACCATTGATCGAATTGAGTATTGTACACCTATGAAAAAATTAACCCCTATGGGCACCACGTGTCATTTTTTGGGAATACCCCCACAGGATGTGATAATTTTGGTGTAGGTTTGTTTAATAATTTGTCATTAATGGGAATTTTTCCAATTCCATCAGTTAATATTTTGTCTACTATCATTTATCACATGCATATCATACCTTTCATCACTAGTGTATCCCATCGTTCATATGACCCTTGGGTGTTGCCATCTACTTTAGATGGAGACCCATATGGTTAGCACATGCCACTTCTAGAGGAATATATTTTTTGTTCAATTGATCCATCAATGTCTCATAAGGTTGATTAGAAACTCCATTCCAATATGGAATATGATCAAGATTGTTTTCCAACACAGTTTCTTACCTCACCTATTTCATATGGCTCTGTCAATGCATATTTCCTTTCACAATAATCCATCTTTGAGAAAATGCATTCAATTGATAATAAAAAGGAGGATATACCTAATGATTCCTCTATTCTCCATGATATGGAAATTGTGATGGTTTCCAAACAAAATCTTAACTAAGGCTGACGCATTTCTTTGGTCATCAAATGAGTTTCTACCCTTCAACCAAATCAACTACTGAATTTATAGTACCAGACTTGTCACTAAAATGAAGAATCCAAATCCCACCATTTATGAATTCCTTGTACCTCTATTGTGTCTTTATAGTGATCATTAATGAGTTGTATTTACTGATTATACCATTCACTCTTTATGCCTATGGGTACTTCCTAATAATAATATGATTTTGTTGATGGGTAAAATGTGACTATTGTTGGAATGTTATGAATGAGGGGAGGAAACCGTAGTGAGTCCCAATTGGAATAACTTTCATTTGGGATGGTAACCTCCAACCATTATGTGGGCTTGGTTGTCATTTTGGTGGTAAGGAATTATTTTATGGGTTGTATGCTCTACTTACTATTAGTAATGTTTTGGTTATTTTTATTTAATTTTAATAATGATTAATTGAGGATCGGGGAGATTTATTGTTATATCTAAAGGGAAAAAAACATTTACGAAATTATTTCCTTAAATATAAGAATTGTGTATGATATTAGCAGACTTGTAAAAATGTTGATCTGATCTACAACCGTGAGAAAATGAAATAGTATCGTTACTTATCGATTAATGATACTATTTTGGAAAGATCTCTTTTATCTATCATTAATCCAATCATGTACTACCATCTAGGCCTTTTGTGGCCATGCCTTCTTGCCTCGGGTATTTCTTCCATCATTTTCCATTAATCTATAGGGGGAAATGTTATTGTTGATGTAGTTGTTGTTAATGCCCCACTTGGGTATAATCTCTTTATTGGATGTAGCTAGTTCTATTGTATGACTAATTTCATGTTTTTCATCTTTCACATTCTTCACTTTCACCATGAAAGCAATATTAGTACCACTGATCGAATCGAGTATTGTACACCTATGACAAAATTAACCCCTATTTGCACCATGATGTCATTTTTTGGGAATACCCCCGCAAAATGTGATAATTTTGGTGTAGGTTTGTTTAATAAGTTGTCATTAATGGGAATTTTTCCAATTCCATCACTCGATATTTTGTCTACTATGATTTATCACATGGATATAATAACTTTCATCACTAGTGTATCACATAATTTAGATGATCCTTGGGTGTTGACGTCTCCTTTAGATCGAGACTCGTATGGTCAGCACATGCCACTTCTAGAGGAAGATATTTCTTGTTCAATGGTTCCATCAATACCTCATAACTCCATACCAATATGGAATATGATCAAGATGGTTTTCCAGCACATGTTTCTACTCCACCTATTTCATATGACTTTTTCAATGCATTCTTCCTTTCACAGTAGTCCATCTTGGATAAAATGCATTCAATTGGTAATAAAAAGGAGGATATGCCTCATGACTACTCTATTCTCCATGATGTGGAAATTTTGAAGTTTTCCAAACAAAATCTTAATTGAGGCTGAGGCATTTCATGGGTCATCAAATGAATTTCCACACTTTGACCAAATCAACTATTGGATTTATAGTACCAAATGTGTCACTAAATTGTACAATCAAATCCCACCATTTATGAATTCCTTGTACCTCTATTGTGTCTTGATAGTGATCGTTAATGAGTTGCACTTATTGATGATACTAGTCACTCTTTGTGCCTATGGGCACTTCTTGATAATAATATGATTTTGTTGATGGGTAAAATGTGACTATTGTTGGAATATTATCAATGAGGGTAGGAAACCATAGTGAGTCCCAATTAGAATCACTTTCATTTGGGATGGTAACCTCCAACCATTATGTGGGCTTGGTTTTCACTTTCGTGGTAAGGAATTATTTTATGAGTTGTATGATCTATCTACCATTAGAAATATTGTGGTTATTTTTATTTAATTTTAATAATTATTAATTGAGGATTGGGGAGATTTATTGTTGACTGAAAAGAAAAGAAAAATCATTTACCAACTTATTTCCTTTAATATAAGCATTGTGTATGATGTTTGAAGACTTGTAAAAATGTTGATATGATAAAGGACCCTGAGCAAAAAAATAGTATCGTTACTTATCAATTAATTTTAACAGAGCCCTAAAATTTTCATAACCTTTTCCAATAAAAAAGACTCAAACAATACAACATGAACAATTTACCATGCATGAATGATAAATATATCTCCTAGAAAAGTCAATTGTATTGTTTACTAGAATAAGGCCTTCATGACAAAATATTGTAAAATAGGGCCTTCAACAGAGGAATTCAATATTATATTCTTTGCCCATGTCCCTTCCTCCTCCTCTCCATGGATATTATTTTTATTTATATACTTACAATATAGTAATAAAAAGGCCTTACAATACTAACACCTTGAGCGCAATGGAAATCCTAAGACTTCTCCTCTAAACCCTATTGTCAATGCATATTTTAGGTAGTGTATATATGTAGAATTTTAGAAATCCTAGGGTATTATATTTTTCGTGATCACTCCATTCCCTTCAATGATTTATCTGTTAGCCTCTACACATTCGTGTTCATTCTAGTAGTATAGCAACAAAGTTGTGTTGCCTCTCTGGTGGGAATGATGACAAACTTTTTAATTGATTCTTAATTCATCCTTTGGATTTTCTCAATCTTGGGAACTAACGTGGCTTGGGACTTAGATATTTCTTGAAGTATTGGTTAGGAAGAGGTGGATTTGGATTGTACATCCAAAATCCCAAGTTCTCATTATTCTATCATTTCAAAATATGAATTCTACATTATTCTAGCTAATTCAATGGCTCTAATCACCATTCTTTTCCTTTCTTAATGTTTTGATTCCCACATATTAATCATAGGTTTGTTCCTCTTCTTCTCTTTGTTTAATTGGTCCAGTGAATTTAGATCATCAAAGTGCTCCTTTTTCCACTCAAGGATATGATCAAGAGATTTACTAGCTCTATCATCTACTTTTCATTCGACATCAATCTTATGAGTTACTCATTCCATGTGCATGAAGGAGTGTAGAAACTCTTGAAATTTCTCTATAAAATATATTCGCATTCTCTGAAATCCATTATTTACTCTAATATCCTAAGAGTTTAGTACCACACCACTGATTTCACTCCTCTATGTCTACTTAAATCTTTCTTTAATATCTTATTTAGGACTTTCATTCAATTTCATTATCTCATTAAGATAAATCTCCTTGAGTTCCACTATTCTTTATTTTGATTGAGCCTTAAAGGATTCTGATACATCCATATGTTTTCTTTCAAACCATTCTTGTTTATGGCCTTCCAATTGTTGTTTCTAGCATTTCAACTATTGTTTCAACAACTTCAACATTTGACTTAGTTGCAAAATGTCCATGGATAACCTTTGGGTGGTATATTTATTAGCTATAGCCATAGAACTTAAAATGGAGGATGTATCTAATACGGTTTGTTGGAAGATTTTCCCAGCTATAATCCATATTATCCTTTTCTCTAGTCTTTCCTGAATATATACATGTTCACTAGTGGTTCCAATATTTCACATATTTGGGACACTATGGATAAAAATTATTGTACATTTGTTGTAACAATAGTTACTCAGCTAAACAAATTCATTTTCAAGGTCGCTAAGATTATCTAAGTGAGGTATTGAACTTTTTTTTTAGTGATCAATGAGATGGGGGGAAGAAAACTCTATGGAATAATGTACCCTTATACTGAAGTCACTGTCAGAGCATGTGGATATGGGATTTATTATTGTTATGAGGATTTTGGGGAATTTTGTGGCCATTTCCCCTTATTAGTATCTCTCTCTATAACATTTATATTTGCACGTGGTTCATCATCGTTAATGGTTATATGTTCAGTAGTTGTGGATTCAACCAAGGCAAGCCTTTGTTTCTCTATTATTTTCTCTCCCTAAAGTATTTTATTTTCAAGGGATTCAACTTTGTAGGTTTTAAAGCTATACATAAATTACCTATATACAAATTCTAAAAATAGAAAATAAACGTTGGTGAGAGCATTAAAAATAAAATAGATATACGCTAAGAGTTTCCCCTAGATCCCAAAATTGGGACTATGAGATTGATTTTTCATTATATTCCTTTGAATGTTACAATACATATATATACATGATGAAGAATCCATAAACACCAATCCATTAATCCCAAATTAGAACATACTCGTAGCTCCCTTGATCGGATCTACAAAATACCATGAGAAAAAAACCATCATGCCCAAAACCATGTGTGAAATCCATGCACAAAACTATAGGAAGGTCCATCCACCTAGTATAGGGTCCAAAATAATTTCCCTAGGGTGCTACCTTAGACCCTATGGAGGGGGGGCTACCACTCCCTGCAAATCCTCCGATAAGGGGGGCTACCACCGCCCTAGTGACCCCCTCACTACGCCCAGTGCAACGAAGGTGTGGTTGGTCACCCCCCCTCTAACCCCCCTGTTTCGCACATGGGGTTATTTGTGGAAATAATATAACACACACCCAACAAAGTTTAACCTTTTCCTCTCCATTTTGAGTCTCTCAAAGCACCCCTATCTCAAAATAATGTTGTTCCCTTTGTTTTTCTCTTTGCTTTGCTTTTACGAACTAGATTAGTGGAAAATATGCTTATTCTATCAATTTTTAGATTGACTCACAGTTCATGAGCATCTATTGGAACACTAAGTTGTTAGGACTTGACTTGTGTTCATATGGATATTTGAGTTTTATAGACTTGTAGTTCCGTTTCACCATGTGTTACATGCCATTTTTTCACCATTAGGAAAATTATTGCAAAAGTGGATCTCACACTGTCTGATTAACCCATGTTAGTAATCCTCTACAAAGTTGAAGAAAAAACCATTATTAGAAGGACAAGAATCTTGGATTATATTTCTTAAAAACCCTAATTTTAAGAAGCGCCACACTTTCTCTATGAATAACTTGCGACATCATAGGTTCAATTGTTGTCACCTTCATAGTGTGTCATACTTTTCTCTAGTAAAATGTGTGATGACCTTTCTAACTGGGTAAAAATAAAAATTAAAGTCTAGAACTCTTGTTGAGGAATCTTATCTCAACCACCTAGACTTGAGATCCTGCACATTTTTGGGATCATCCTAGGATTTATAGATCTAATCCAACTCATTGTGGAACCTATTCCCCATTTTTGTGGATCTCATCCCATGGAAAATGGATCTACAACTTACCTCTTATACTATAAACAGAGTGTTACTCAATGGAGAGGGGGTAACTTTAGATTAAAGGTTTGTTGGGTAAAGGAGGATTCAATATCTTTGGAGTGGAGGCTTATGACATCAAGGAATTTTCTTCTAATCTTCCTGCTCTTTATCATTAATACAAATTGTTGTTTCCTTCCCATACGTATATGTTTAAATGTTTATTGTAAGGATCCTTAATCTCTTAGATGATTTATGATTGAATCTTCGATATATTTTTTCTTTCATCTCTTGTTTGGATTTTCCTTTGTCCCCTCTTGGAGCATCATGGGAGAAAGGTTAAAAGATACAAAGGATAGCAACAAGGATCATCATTAGGGATTTAAAAATAATTCACAATGCTTATATCCTCTTTGCATTTATGTTTCGGTCATAAATTAGAGAATGTTTTCATTTCTTTGCCACTTTGTTTCTATTCTTGGATTCTGAGTCTAAGAAGATTTGTCATATCCTTAAGATGAGATTAGACAGTAAAAATAAATTGGCAACTCCACTAGGGAACCTTTAGTTCTTTAGCGGCTTCCTTTTCCTTCTATCACCTACCAATACCTCTGGTGATGTATTTTGATTCTTAAAACTTCAATATTTTTTTATTTTTTCTTTATGTATCACAGTTGTGTTCGCATATTTCTTGTAACAAAATTGTAACATGTCGCACTTATCCTTCGTTGAATGTGAAGAAATTGGAAATTGGCTCAGTTTCTTTTGATAACAGTGTAAAAATTGGCAAAATGACATATTGCTCCTATTTTATAGTTGTGACACCATGCTAGTCTAAACAGCCTCCTGTGACAACATTAGAAATTTGAAAAATTTCAGTACTTTCATCTTCTCGATCTAAACTTATTTTCTTGCAGTCGTTTTTTGAATCGATTTTCATTAGGTAAAAGTCATCCTTTAATTTGAATGTTTGTAGTTTTTCTTCTGAAAAAATCATTTATCTTTACATTTTTAGGGCTTTAGGTGTGATTGGTTTATTGATCTATAAAAAGGGTATTTTTCTTTTGGAATTGATTGTATTTGTCTCTTTTCTTTCAGTAAATATGATAAAATATTCTTTCATGCCTTGTAAAGAGTTATTTAATTGATTGAAAATTTTGTAATTCTCAAAAAAGATATCGTCAATTTGAATTTGTTTGTTTTATTAGATTGAATTAAACAATGATTATTCTTTATATAAAACACCAAAAAAGGAATATACATTTTCTATAATTAGGGCTTGTTTGATAGATATTTTTCTTGGAATTCTTATTTGATTTGTCCTTTGAAATTTGTTTGCAAAGGGAAATCATTGCATTTTTTGGTTGTTTGAAAAGATTTCTTCGTTCCCATAAATAGGATTTCATTGAATAAAAAAAAATATAATTCCTTATTTGTTGGATTAGTTGGAGTTAAGTTATTACACTATTTTGTTATCATACATATTTGGTTACCTTTAATGAAAAGTGAGAAATTAAAATTAATCAAAGTATTTAAAATAAAAAATTTATCAACATTAATCACATTTAGTGTGGTTGTAGGTTAGAAGATGTGTTCCAGCATCTATAAACATAGGAGATATTATTTCTTGTCATTGTTACACCATGCGAGTGGTCAATATTCCATGTACATCAAAGTATATAGGACCGTCCTTTCAATACGAAGGAGCTCCACGTATCATGAGTATATAAGAATGCTTCCCATCATATAGTTACACATTAAACATCACTAACACAGGCTGCACTTCCACATACCCTTGGGCATGTAGGAATCCCCCTTCTAGGTTTCAAACCATCCATAATCAACTGAGTCAAACACCTTATTTTATATGATACACTGAACACAACATATATGAGATTTCCTACACATACCAATCGACATATAACATTTCACACCAGCTTGGTAAACCTTTCCTACATAGTAACTCTTTTATTTTACTACTACTTTTTATTTCATTGATTAAAATAGAGGGATTTAATAATCATACATTGTTAAAATTTCCAAATCAAAATTCACTATGGAAATGGTTCCAAAATTTACCAATCAGGGAACCCCTTTTAACGGGGATCCCAATCCCTTTCCATGATTTTGAAATGTTGGTCCTTCTTACATGGCTATGTTGTCTCTTCCAGGATTGATGACGGGATTACGAGTATGGTTTTTTTCAATCTCATTGGTCTCAAATACCCAATTTGTTTCACCTCAAAAACAACAATAAATTTTTTACCTTTTAGCTTCTTCACCCATCACCTCTTCTTCCCTCTTTTCTTCTTTGCATGGTGAAATGCATAATGCTAGTACCTAGGAGGTTAAGAAGAATATGAAAAGGAAGAACAAGAATATGCAGGAAAAGAAATGCCCCAACCAACCAACCATTGTTGTGAGTGTAGATCATGTTGAGGAACCCTCCAACGTTCATGGAAAGATGAAATACCCTTGCAATATTTATAAGGGTGACCACCTTATAATCAATTTCCACAGTATTCCTAAGATGTTAGAATTGTGGTCCCAATATTTTCATCGACTTACTAATGATCGATCAACTAGTGATTATAAGTTCCAAGGAATAAGGGTAAAGCTAGTTTTCCTTCTAGATTATGTGAAGGGAGTCATCAAACTCACCTTTTCCATCACATAGATGAAAACCCTAAATTGTTGGAAAATCATATTTTTTCCCAACAAGAACTTCCAATAGGTTACCATAAGCTTTCTCGCATTCTATTAGCAGTTGGCGAAGTAATTAATCCCATTACAAGTTTGGTCAATCGCACTCTTCCATTGGAGAGTGAAACCCATATGTAATAACCCTTGGTTGTTTTCCATGTAAATACAATAATACCAAGGTAGAGGGGCACAAATTCCAAGATGAATTTTTGGAAAGACATTATATTGGGCATCACTTGTGGCTTAATTAATGGTTATGATAATAGGCAAAGACATTTGTAAAGGTAAATAGGCAATAAATGGCATTTAATTACGAGAAATAAAGGAAAATAGGAGAAAAGAAAAGTGAAGAGACAAAAATTTTCATGTTAGGGAAATTAGAGGAAAAATGAAGGAAACTGAAGAAGAAAGGGAGATTAATGATAAAAAGGCATAAGAGAAATAGTTCACAACCTTTGGCTTAAGATTTCAGTCATTACATCATTTTGATAGTTTTGAGTTGGGCAGACTCTCATCCTATCATACTATTGTCCACTTAGAGAATCCTTAGAGCATGCTTAGAGCACTTTGGTACTCACTCGTATTGGAGAAATAAAGTAAAGGAAATCAAGGGAATGCAAGGGGGGTAGTTGTATCAACAACTAAAACAAGCTTACTTACATGTAATAGGTTTCATATGTGATCTCCTTGTTAATTTTTGGATGCATGGTATATGCAAGTGTTTCTTTCATTATGTGTTATGATTGACATGGATATTTGCATAAATTGACCATGATTTCAACCTTGCCTTGCCATTTCCTAGAGAGCCATGGTGTTGTGGGTTTCCCACTTGTTTTCTGATTGGTTCTCAGGTTCCCTATAGCTATGGGTTTGAAAAAACACTTTGGAGGCCTGAAACATATTGGGTTGAGTTACTAGTTCCTTGAGCCTGTAGGTTGTTATAAACACTCTATAGCCTTGTGGGTTGAGTTAATATTCCATGGAGATGTGGGTTGGAACAAATTTTGTAGAGCCTTGATTTAGTTGAGGGTTGAGATACTAGTTCCTGAAGCCCTTAACAACCTTGGCAAAGACTAATATGGTTGATGTTAATGATTTATGAACCATATAGGTGTGACCACTAAGGTTGATGGTTGAGGTGGTTTGGCCTCTGGAAGCTCTGGTTGGTTAGATTTGGTTTAACCCTTATGATCCCACATTCATGCCTAGAATATGGTGTGGTGATGATTGGTTGAAAGAGAGATTTGGTTCGGCCTAATCTATGGTTGAGTGGTACATGGAAGTCCTTAACTTGGTTGACATTTTCATATGTTAATAAGATTTATTCTCCTATTGTGATCTATGAGCACTCGCACTGGTTATTATGTTGACATTATGGTTGATTCTTTATGGTCTCTATTTTGGTTATGTTCTAGTTAAATACCTAGTTATATGATGTTCTCTAGTTATGGCTCTTGTTCATGATTTGTTAAGTTATTGGATGCATGATGAATGTATGGACTGATAAGTGTTGTTGCAACTAGTTATTGAGGACTTGGAGCCTTCTTGGTGAATCTCAGATGAAATTCAAAAGTTTATGGTCAAATATGACTTCATGACCTGTAACTTTCACGTTTACCATGTGTTTGTTGAAATGTTTATTGTGTACTAAGCATATCCTAGTCAAGCTATTGTCCAAGTTTGAATGTTCAGAATTATTGTCATCTTAATCATGATTATGAAAAGTTACGAGCAATTTTGGGTAGTGGTTTAGAGGATTTCCTGAAAATCTGGCATACATCTCATGAACGCATTCACTAAATTGGGGAAATTTGTCCTAATTGCATGCAGACAGGCTTGTGAGTGTAGTTATAGCCTTCCAACCACATGCATGTAGTCTTGTGGGTGTTGTTGGAGGGTAAAATGTGTGAGAAATAGTTCCAACTCATGGATTGAACAACTAGGTTGGTTTGTAGGCTCCTGAGTAGTCGTAGTCCTTATGGATGTCCGTTTTTTATCAATTTTTTAGCCCCACTCCAATAATAGGAACTCGAAGTTTGGTTCATATCATAGTAACACTCATGCCATCTTTACCTTAGAGAGATTTTAAAAGTGGGTAAACATGGAAGGAGGTGGTTACACCACACCACTTCGGTTGATGAACCATTGGTTGATAAAAAGGTTAATTCAATTCCATCTTTGATTGATCCCACTCTCACCTTAGAGAGTGAAATTACTACCTCTCATTTTCTTCTTGTAACTTTAGATTCCATTGTGGAAGGGGGAATTTAACCCATTTTCATAGAACCCCCTCCAAGGATAAGGTCATTTCCTTTGATTGGATGAAATTTACAAAGTCTCACCCCCCTTCCTCTATCCTTTTCCAAATCATTGTAAAGGCTTGTAATAATAATGACCATCGCACTGTTATAGATGAAAGTGGTTTTGTTAGTATTTTACCCTCAACTGCTTGGAAAGCATTCGGTTCTCCTCAGCTTGCCTCTATGACTGAGAATCTATTTCCTTTTAACGAAAGAGACAATGAACATTTAGGTTTCCTTCCTGAGGTGCCCACTACTTTGGAAGAAAATTCTTTTTGTATTGATGTTATGGTAGTCCAAAGCCCCTTTTATTTAAATTTACTCCTTGGGAAATTTACTATGTCTACGGAATGAAATTTGTCATGTCAACACTCTTTTGTGTGATGTCCTTCCCTAATAATGGAAACATCATGAGTATTGACGAACTTTCATTTGTTGGTCTTGACATAACTACGAACCATACAACCTCACTGAATGTTCCTTATACACAAGTGGTATTCCCCCCACTATAGGTTATTTATGTGGCAACTTGTCCCATGACTTCAATTACCAAAGAAAATGAGTTTCTTATTGTATACTCAACTTCATTTGACTTAGATCTAATATGTGACATGATGAAACCTTCAATGGGGACATTGGAGCTTGATCTTCATACCGCTATCCAGTCCCTTGGAAGGTATTCCTCCTAGTGAATTGTTCTTCTGTCTAATGAATACCTATTGAAAGTAATGATCAAGGTGAGCCCCTTGGCATGTATTGCTTCCATGTCATTATCCTCTTGGAATCCATGACAAGGTTCTACGAGTATAGTTATTTTCTTGTGTCAAGCTCATTAAAAAATGAAACAAGGTGTCATGAGTAAAGTTCCTTTTACGTGTTACACTCGTTAAAATATGAAACAGGTGTCCAAGCACAATCACTTTTGTTTCAAGCTCACATAAAAATGAAACCAATCTCATGAGGATACTTCGTTTCCTAGGTTAAGCTCATTAAAAAATAAAATTTATCCCCTCTTAATTGATTCATTTTTTTGAATAGATCTCATAAATGTTGAGTTCAGTGTTTCACTCAATCTAATAAAAAAACCTTCATTTCATCAGCTTATCAGTAACCAATATTCTACTTCGACAGATCAAACAAAGCTTGGGGGTCATGTTCCTTAGGTCATCATGCTATGGTAAATCCACTAGCCTTTTTCATTATGTTGGGGGGCATCAAACCTATATCAAGCACAATTTTTCTCTATTTCTATCTTGTTAAAAATGAAACCTATCTCAAGTAGAATTTTTATCTTTTTCAAGCTTGTGTAAAAATTACATCTATCTCAAGTAGAATTTTTACTCTATTTCAAGCTTGTGTAAAAATTCAACGTATCATAAGCACATTTTTTCTCTATTTTAATCTTGTCTAAAAATGAATCCAATATGAGGCACAAAATTTCTCTATTTCAAGCTTGTGTAAAAATGAAACATATCTCGAGCTTAGTCTTTGTTCCTTCTTGTGATCGTAAATACATGAGAATTAGTTACTGAGTATAATTTTATCACTTTTTTGGCCTCATTAAAATTTAACAAGAAAGGAACCCCCTCGAGTCCTCTTTAAGCTCATTTAAGACTTAAAATATGAAAATATTGTAGAGTAAAGTTGTTTCTTTCATTGTCATGAAAGTATAGGAAGAAGAAGCTACCTAGTATAACCTTACCCCTTTTACGGACTACACATACAATTTACAAAAATGTATACTTTAGTCAACCATGACTAAAATAGTTGTCCCTTCTATTATTTTACATTTTGTTGGACTCGGGGGACTAAATTTATGAAAAATAGCACTATGGAGTTTTATTTTTTATCTCTTTTTAAAACTCTCTAAATGTGAAAAATAAGTCAAGTTGCCCCTTCAGTGGACTTGTAATACATAAATGGTGTAAGGCTCTTTATTTATTTAGAGACCGAACTACTCCTTCCTAAGCTTCGTTAAAAGCACTTCAAAGGACTTATCGAAAGGATAAGCTTATACTACAAGAATATGTTGTCCACCTTAATCTAATGTAAAATAAAGAGGTACTTATCAAAAATGATGATCATAAATTGGTAATGCAGTGTATAACATTAGTGTTTGGTATTATGTCACTTTCGAACATTACAATCCTTCATTTGGTGTCTGATTGGGTTGGGAAATCAACTGACCAATATGTCGATTATACCTACTTGAAAGTATTCATATTGGTCTTTGATTCCATACTGATTCAGTGCTGCCAACTTTGCATATTGTCACCAAGACATTCAAGAGAATTTCAATCTAAGATAAAATCTTCTGCAATACATATAGCCCACTTTCCTCTCGACGATCCCTAATTCTTTCATAAATTACTTTGTTTTTCCTACTCAAAATTTTGGTACATCTTTCATGTTGGTTATGGGGATACATCAAGGCCCTCCTATGATGAGTCACCTCCTATCAACCTCAACACATGATCTAGGAAGTTGACATAGAAACTCCCTTTAGTTCCTTGGAACTTGCATGCCTCAATGGAAGGTCTCCTCACTTTCGATGAAAGGTTCATATCATTGGCCTTCAATCAGAAGATTCTATGAGTGTTTAATGGTATATCATTCATTCACACTTCGTAGATTGCACTAGTGGACCTTCAGATCCATTGACATTATTGGAGGTGTCTCTCCCATCTATTAACAATTATCATCATTGTCCAGTAATCAAATGGTTTATGCCATACTCTACATTGACAAATTCATTCACATGGTTAGACTCATACTATCGAGTGGTAGTGATGAAGACCCTAGATCTAATTTCATCCATTGAGGCTACATGACATTTTCATGGATGATATGCAGATCCACAATATATGATCATCGATATATTCTTATTAATTCGATTTGAGCATTCATCGATGATTTATTTCTAGTGGCGATGAATTTAATTTGTTCAGATGGATATTTTCACATTTCCATACTTACATCTAGAGTTTTCGATATGCTATACATAGTATGGGGATGCCTACTATAGAGATGATTTTATGATTATATTCTATTATAACCATTGATTGTTTAGGTTTAGGTCTCCAAGCCATTGATCTAAGATCTGAACTTTCCCATGATAAAGAACTTCAATTCTCATACACAGTCTCCAAGTTTTCACTTTAGGGCGCAATATGTTCTATGTCATTTGGTCACCATTAGTCTAATAACTGCAAAAGGGGATCTCTCGCTATCTAGTAAATCCTTCTTAGTAATCCTCTACAAATCCAAAGTCAAAACCATTTTAAGAAGGACAAGTATCATGGATTACATTTCCTAAAAACCTTAATTTCAAGTAGCATCACACTTTCCCTATGAATAAAATGTGACATGACCAGTTCAATAATTGCCACATGCATAGTGTGGCAAACGTTTCTCCACTAAAAGGTCTAACAACCTTTCTAACTCGGTAAAAATTAAAATTAAAGTCTACAACTATTGTTAAGGAATCTTATCTCAACCACTTAGACGCTCTCTCCTACCCATTTCGAACTCATTCCAGGATTGATGAATCTAATGATACTCAGTATGGATCCTTTTCTGCATTTGTTTGGATAACATGCCATGGAAAATGGATCTCCGACTTCCCCTCTTCTCCTACAAATGCAGTTATACTAAATGGAGAGGTTGTTGGCTTTTGAAATACCACTATGCTGTCCAATTGAGATTAAAGGCTTGTTTTGCATAGGAGGATTACAAATATTTGGAGTGGAGGCTTATGAAATCAAGGAACTTGGTTTTAATAGTCCTTCTCTTTATTATTAACACAAATAATTGTTTCTTTCCCATATACATATGTTAAAATGTTTGTTGTAAGGCTCCTTTATCTCTTGCATGATTTATTATTGAATATTTGATATATTTTAGGCTTTGATCTCTATTTTTCTTTTATCTTTGTAGGTATCCTCTTTGAGGATCAAGGGAGAAAGGTTGAAAGTTGAAAAGGAAAACTATAATGAAACTCATCAAGTATTTTGGAATAAGGTGCGAGATTTATATTCTCCTTAAATATGTGTTTCAGTCATAAATTAGGGAATGTTTCTTAGCCTTTGTTTGTTTTTTCTAGGATTTGTTTCTGAGCCTAGGGAGATCTATCATGTCTGCAAGACAAGATTTATCCATAAAACACCATGTTGTAGAGATCATGTATCTTGAATATTCAAGTTAGGATCTTAAGCTTTTTAATGCTATCAACTATTTCAAATTCTTGGGTAAGCTTCATTTTTCATGTAATGAACTCTTCTTATAGGGGATATTGTCTAATCACTCTTACTATTATTTGATAGGGATAACACTAACCCTACTCCTATCATCTTCTAGGTGATATCTTGGACGAGAAGCCTATCAAGAATCAACTAAGGCATCAAGCGCAGGGGTGTTGAACAGTCAAATATCTTGATGTAGGTGTAATGCTCCTTGAATTACTAGTTTCCTATTGACCTGATAACATTCCACACTTGTTTGGATATCCTAGATGTTAGAAAACTAAAGAGGATATGATGAATTTAATCTAGGAACTAGTCACCAATTTCATAAAATAATTTGTGGTAGTATTATTTCCACAATTCTTAACAGTAAATATGTATCGAGGGGAGTGTTGGACTCCATTTCTAGATCATTTCAAGGAATTCATCCACGAAGTAGAAAGAGTCTATCAAGTAAGCTAACATATATAATGAGGCACTTCGATCTGCTGTCAAATACTCTATAAATAGTAGGACCTATTCCTCCTCCTATTGTAGAATGGAAGGATTAGAGAGATTTAGATTCTCCACATTCATGACTGAGTAAATACACATGTATGGGGGTAGGTTGAGTTTGTAAGAATTATCTGACATCTTTTCCAATATCAAAAAGGGCCCATATTACAAAGCCTTGATTTTCTTAGTAGGACCCTATAGCCTCTCATTTTTCAACTATAACCAAATTCTATCTCCCACCTTCCATAAATTCTCTATTTCACACTCATCATGCCTAGAATTGTGTTTTTCATATGACTTTTGTAGTGTCTCATATATCTATATATGGATATTATTTGTATTTTTAACAAATGTATCATTCCTCAAGACATCTCCTATGAGATGCTCCTTTATTCCTCTATGCTTCCCATATCCAATATCCAAAGGTGAAGGTGGAAAATATATAATAAAAAAAAATCAACTAGGCACTTACGAGCTGAAAGGTGGAATAATTTGTTATAAAATTGTTGCATATCTACAATATTTTCATTCCAACTCTTTGGATGCTTTTGATTATAACCCCTCAAAGGTTGCACAAAGGTCCTATTGACTACTCCTATTTTAACATATGTTAAAGGATAGAATGTTTAGATCTCTTCAAATAAGTGTCCATCGTCTCCCACAATGCAGTATAAAATGTACACAAGTATCATCCTAGAACATTCTAGAGGAATAACATTTTAATAAAAAAAACCTTTTAGTCAATCCTCTTACAATAATTATGTTTACACTATTACTAGCCTTATTTACTAATGATGGTACTTTATATATAATAATATCTTAATTATCTCTTAGGGGTTAGGGAGGCTAGGTCACTAACCATTTGAGGCATCAACTCCATTAAGATGAAACCTCAAATCATAAAAAATATAAATTTTGATTAATCCACATACTTCATCATTTTTATTTTTCCTTTTTCCTTTTTTCCACATCAATGGTGTGGTTTTTTTTTCTAATGTAATCCAATATAGCCCTTTTCTTGTTTGTAAATACACGATATGAAATTTGCATGAAAAATAGACGATATTACTAAGAAAATGATTCTTTCAAACAACCATATCAAAATATGCATGTAATGTTCTCAAAGGTTGAAACTAATGATTTTGGTTGAAAATTCTCAAAATTTAGAAATAAGGGAATTCAAGGCGAACTTCATATATGAAAGTTAAGCCTCATTTAGAGAAAGAATAAAAGGTGACAAAAACATCATATGAGAGGTAGAAGTTTTCCCACATCATAATGAATGCATAATTGTTTAGTTCCCTTCTCTAATCTTTTTAATATGGCCACTTTTACAAACAAGTAATGAAGTGGCATGCTGGTATGAAATAATTAAAATAAAAATAAATATTAAAGTTACCTTATATTAATTCAATTTTATAACTTAAGTGAAATAAACTTTATGATAAAGCTATCAAATAACTCACGAATGCATAATTTTTTTGAGCTGAAAACTCCTTATTAATCCCAAAGTCCTAAATATTGAGATATTACATTTAATTGTTATAATGATCGAATTGTTTTTAATTTTAAATCTTTCATTTTAATTTCACCCTTTGTCTCATATATATAACAACTAGACCTACTCCCAAGTTCATCCCATATTGCCTTTTGTATTGGATTTTTTATAAAATGAGATTTCCTCCTTAATGTGGATTGCATTCGCTGAAGTTTTATCATTTTTAACCCTATCTTATAATTACATATCTTTTCAAAACATTAACTTAAAGAATAGACTTAAAAATGAATACCTCTTATAAGTAAAATAATTTTCAATGAAATGAGCTAACATTTTGTGTATAGAATGTATTTTCTTTTTGTAAGTCAAGGTTCTATTCATTCATCAAAAGAAAAGTACATAGATATAAAAATGCAAGTAGTCTCACCTCGGTTGGGCTTGTTGACTAATGCTAGAACCATATGACAGAGAAATAGTAGCAAAACTAAAGGAACAATCCAAATCTTAACACACAAAAAGCATCGAAAGACTAGTAGAAGTAGGAGAACACCTATGACCATGTTGAGTCATCGAAAGTGAATGAAGCTAGATTGTTTATCCCTGTTCCTCGAGGGGGAGGGGGACGACACGTACATTGTACATGCTGCTCGAAGTGAGCCAACCATATTCTGAGATTTTCCACCTTTTCAATTAGTAGATTTTAACCCTCCCATACCACCAAAATCCTTTCTCAAATACGAAACTAAAATTAATGCAATTGATTTAGCGTAGCAATGATAGTCTCATGTTCTTCCTTTTTGGCCCTGTCATAAACTTCTAGATGATCTAGAATTGACTGAAGAAAATGACCATAGAAGTTAGAGTGACTCTATCGACCAACAGTACCTACACACACTGATCGATGATTCTGACCCTGCACACCTCCTACATCCTCACGTGCCCCTTTTCCTTTCCTTCCACCACCAACTGCATGAAAATCCCACATGATCTAGCACCTACTCTGTCACCACGGTCTGTCGATGATGTATGAACCACACCCCCAACGGCTTTCCCACCCCACATTGGACACTGAGCAACTCCCCTTCACTTGGAATAGGAGTAAGAGTTAAGCGACATGGGTCTTACATTGAGGGCCCAAGGATACACCTCAATAATGAGCAAGAAAACCACCCAACAAGCCGAGAACTGCAGTAGGGCCAAAGACAACTGTGACTTATCTAACATACATCTACTCCATAGGGATGAAAAACACGTTTCTCCAATCAAGAGAGTTACAAGAAAATGTGTAGATAAGAAGTGTTCCAATCAAACTGAGACCTTTTCTTCTCCTCTACAAGGGGAAGCACTGAGGAACAAAGCCACAAACAAAAGAACTTGACACTGGAGCATGAACCCACAAAATATGAAACCGAGCCAATTACTAGCCACAATAATTATTTCCAGCCTGCCCTTCCACCACCGAACCTAATTTTTGCTCACCCAATAGTGAGTCTCAAGAATCTACGGAGAAACCACAGAAAGAGGAAGACCCAAAAGATACTCAATGGACGAAAAACTCAGACACCTTCCAAACGCAAATAATACTCAGGGAGAAATTCAACAAGCAACGGAGGATTAGGCACTAGAATCAACCAAATTAATATGAAAAATTCCCTTAATCTGCTAACGGAGGAGAGACACCAAACTGTGAGAGAAGAAATTAACACTTTTGTGAATCGTTCATGCTAGAGGTGGCGACAATGGTGAAACCTCCACCTCTCATAGATTAACCTAGGGCCTAAGAAACCAAACTAACTAATAGATGTCAGACCCCAAGCATCCATCTACCATACTACCACAACAATATAACATTCTTGAACCCTAATGAGCACCATAAACCTACTTACTTCTCCAACAGTCAAATCCGAGGAGAATGAATGAGATCAAGACTTAGCACACAACACCGTTGAACTCAACGTAAAGCATATGTAATGGGAGGACAATGAGTAAGTCCTCCTTCCCATCCATCGAATGTACACTCTCATCTAACACACATCTCGTAGTCCACCTTTTCCATTTCTAATTATTTCTATGGAATGTGTGCTTAACCAAAAAAACCTTGCTTTTAGTTGCAAAAGAAAATTCAACCCTAAAAAAAGAAACAAAATTAAAAAAATAAATAAATTAAAATCTCAAGAATAATAGGGTTAGGTTCTAGCTAGCTTAATTGAAAAATGCAACCTTTCTCTTTATTTTTTATTCATTATGATTATTTCTAATTCATTACTCCATTTTATACCATATGTTTTATGCATTTTTTTATTATTATTAAACATAATAACTATGTTAAGACTAAGAAATTTAATATTCTGTACAAGAACTCCATCAAACTCTCTTCATATAATTTTCCTTGTTTTGATATGCATAATACAATTACCTTGTGTTTGTTTATCTTTTTCAGTTATGTTGCTTTTAATAATAAAAAAATTATGTATTACTCGTTTTATTTTCTCCTCTTAAACTAATGTATTGAAAAAAAGTTTGTATTTATAGATTAAGATTCTACTTAAATGATGTTCAGGGAAATTTCAGCTCGTTTCACTCACATAATTAGAAATAAACATTTTCCAATGTATTTTTTATGTTTCTATATATTATTCTCTCGATAAAAGGTTTTTCTTTTTCGTTATTAATATGATTATGAATTTCAAAGGTTTCCCAATAAGTTGGACTCATACCCCAAAAGCCCCTTTTAACAATATGATTTCAGTTATTCAATGAATCAAGATTACGACCTCCAATGAGAGGAAAAGAATTTAACGTCACTATTGAAAACGGAAAATACGGAAAATATTATTTTTTGTATATGTTCTCTTTTGAAAGTTAAGTTGATGAAATGAAATGAAATGTTATATTGATATTTTCAAAATGTTGTGTCATTTAATCTGTAAGCGTGAATTTTTATTTTTATATATTTATTTTTTTTGTAGTTTTGATTTTTTTTTAATTAATATTAGTATAACCTATAATATAATATTATAGGGATTAATTTTTTTTAGAGTGCAAAATATAGAGTATAGCTATAAATTTTTTAGATATATAAGTAAATTTTTTAAAACGATATATTATAACACAAACTATAACACAAACTATATTATAACATTGAATTATTTTACATAACAAGTATATGGAGACATTTTATAACACAAACTAAAATAAGTGTTTTTTTTTTTTTTTGAATAATCACATAAATTAGTTATCATAGATTTTCAAATAGTTTATTAAATATCCCCTTATACTCAGTTGTAGGATCAACATAGATCCATCTTAAGTATGGATTTGACGTGAACTGAGAGGCATTGAGTTCACGTGCAAGGTGTGTAAGGCTGAAATCTAATATTTTTAATATATGCTAAAAATAGGTCTGATTGAACTATGATGATGACTGCAGAAGGGTACTCCATCCGATAACCTACATTCACCATATTTGCAATTATTTCACACTATCCTACCATCATTAAACTACCTGTGATCAGATAATTCTAGGAGTTGCATCACCGCCGCCCATATCACTGCTACATCCAATCATCACAATTCACCTATAACGATGATAGCTGAAATAGATCTACATCTGAATTGGAAGGACTGTTCCATCATAGCTGGGTAAGCAGGTGTACAAAGACAGAAGCCAAGGAACCTCCGGTACAAAATTCTCGGTGAATGTTGGAGTTACCCTAGAATTTTTCCAAAGGTCTGATCGGTGAAGTGGAAGAGGTTTGAAATGGCACCCATGAGGAGTGAACCACTGTTGTTACAGGAGATTGAACAAAATGTCGGGTACCGGAATAGTCTTGCACTTTTGTAAGAAACTAAGTTCCTGCCATTTCTCCAAAAATTTGATGGATTCAACATGGGCGTAATGCTAGAATTTGCAAGAACGTTTAGGGAAGGCCGAGTTAGGGTTGGGTCCTTAAAATTTAAAATCATTGAAGAGTTCATTTCGCAAGCCACGGGTCTGCCACTTTACAGGTGAGCACTGGTCTAAGAAGAAGCGGTTGACAAATAAGTGTTGGCAGTAGTTCGTTGTCGATAACAAGATTGAGGTTGATTGGAGAAAGGGACTGCCACAAACTGCCTTTGTCATGCCCCTACACTTGCGGTACTCTTCCAACCACACTATAGCAAGGTGCGGCACTACCAACCATTTTCTTTTCAGCAATACCTACGATTGTAGACTACGCCTAACATTCCATACTTAGTTTATTTTTTTGTTACCAAGTATTATCTTTATCCTTTATACAGTGAAAGCCCATAACATTCACATAAAAAACATTATACAATAGAAATGCACAACAATATAAAGGGAGGAGCAACTCCCTGCAATATGAGTCTGCCTGAATCAATATATATTATCTTATTTTATAAGTACAAGTTAAATCTTGGGAAACCCCAAATTTACATGGATAAATTTCCAATGTCGGAAAACTCGGTTGCCTAGCTCGTTGGAACATCCACACAGTCGCCACATGACTCACCAACCCTTCGTTCACCTCGTCGCACGATCATGTTGTTTGCCCAACTTGGGCGTGCCTCGTCGTAACCAAGTCGCCACACACGGGTGCCTCCGCACGAGTCACACCTCCGTTCACAACTCCAACACTTCACCATTTCCACCATTTCGTCATGCACGACGCGCCCTACCCAAGTCGCCCATCCACACGATTCTTCGTTTTGGGGTGCATAGCACAACCTCGCCCAACCACCTGTCCACACGTCCACCCAAACAACTTCACCCGAGTCGCCACACGACTTCACCCGGGTCGCCACATGACTTTACCCGGTTCACCCGAACGACTTCACCCGGGTTGCCCAACGACCTCATCCGGGTGACCCGAACAACTTCACCCGGGTCGTGCAAACGACCTCACCCAGTTCACCCGAACAACCTCGCCCGAGTTTCCTGCTTGACGACCTCGCCTGAATTTCTTGCTTAACAATCTCGCCCGAGTTTTGCCTAAATGACCTTGCCCGAGTCCTGCCTGAACGACCTCGCTTGAGTTCTACCCGATGACCTCGCCCGAGTTTTCTGCACGAGTTTCCTGCATGAGTTTTTCGCCCGAGTTTCTCACCTAAGTTTTTCACCTGACCTTTCTGAATGAGTTTTACACCCAAGTTCCGCCCATCGTGCGGGCTCATCCTGACACCGCAAAACTCCTTGTTCGAAATCGTGTTGATCAAATGATGATTTGCCTCCACAAACCGTCCATTAATATATACGAGCGGGTAGTGAGTTATGTCACCTGGCCGACCCATGCCCAACGTCCAAGCTAACTCATTCAGCATGTTGCCTTCACCCGAGTGGAGGGTCCACCCGCCCAACTCGTGGAACCACCCTCACAACTCACCCAACATCATATAAACTCATCTCTTCATCGTTCACTTCTCATTTTGCACGTCCTTTGCACGGTGGAGTCGCCCTGCCCGTTTCACGGGCCGCGGGTCCATACATCCTCCCCCACTTGAAGTCATTGTCATCCTCAACAATATCTCAACCTAGCAACCATCTGTCAACAAACTTATTGTACCAAGGCATACACTCCATTGGTATGTCATCTACCGGAAATCATCTCAATCCATGACCATCAACCACCCTGTCACAATCTCCACATACTACTCCCCATCATGGAAGGTTGGCCCCTCCATCTCAAGCTACATGCTTCCTACAACATATCATGTCGACCTCATCATGTATCATCCTCATGTGAACTACTACTATGATACTCCAATAAATGCTAACACATCTCTACACAGTGGTAGCCCCCATGTTTGAACTAGTCGGGTGATCAGTCCAACTACCACGCTCAAACCATGAGAATGCACATCCTCATGTCACCATCAATCGTTTCTCAGAACATCCTGTCACATCCTCAGCTTGATCAAGATTCCATCTCCATATAAGTAAGCCATGCTCAGGTCCATGAAGTAGTCTCCATCTCGTCTGCAACATGTTGTCCAAGATGTTTGGTACTAATGCGCTGCATGAAATCAGCCACATCAACCCCAAGATCGTCATCCATATGTAAAACATCCATCTCCTCAAGGTGAAGAGATCATCTCATCAAACTCTGACTCTCAATGTGCCACATCCAGGTCCATGAAGTTACCTCCATCATATCTGTATGTGCCATCCCTCAAGTCTGCCATAGAAACAAGTATACACTTGTCTCACCTATCCACGTGCTACCCATGATCATAGATCAATCAGCTCCCATGTGTCAAAGGTGGTTAAGTCTTGGCTCAACCCATGCCCAAGTGTTGCCACCAAGGCATCATCCTCATTGTAACTCCATCACTCCAAAGTCACAACAATCTCATGTCATCAAGAGCTCCATGAGTCATCTCCAACTAGCACTCTAGCAAGCATACAAGTCTCGGCCCAAAGTTATCTGCAAGATGCCTCAGCTCTCCATGTAGTAGGAATGCTCCATAGTCTACTCACAACTCCATCCAAGTCCATGGCCTTGTTCTACATAAGTGCACAACCTCTCCATCGGCTCATAAATAAAACATCTCCATGTCACACCAGCAAATCCACCTGCACAATGTTAGCTACATATACCAATAGGTTTCATATTTCATGATTGGCAAAGAAAGGTCCAAATATGCTCTGCTTTGGTGATGCACAAAGATCCCATATTTCCAAGAGAAAACATGTGTACATAGCTTGATGTTGACTCAATTTTGATGGATGGTCCAACAGCCTAATCTGGATCATGCCATGTTTCAATTTTCTGTTGTAGAATAAAGAAAGAAGTCTGTCCAAACTGTTTAACCTTGGCAGACAAGTAGCTAGGTAGAGAAGCAAGGTTCCCAACTGCTTAATATGGGACCTTGGAAGCAATAAGGGTAGTTCTAGATAGAAAATCAAAAGAAAAAGCCAAAAGTAAAGAAAAGGCACATAAGGGTCAGCAAGTCTAAGTGCACCCTCCATGAAGAAACAAAAAATGCTAGACAAGTAGATGGGTAGGCATTTGGGGTTGCAGAAATGTCATTCCTTACAATTGAATGTTTGGTAACCTACTACAAAGGAATATCAGTGAATAGAGAAGGTCCTCTTCTCCATCATGTTGCAGCAAAGCAAAGGAGCATGACTAACTTCCTTTTCCCCCTTTTCACATTCATCATTAACATCCCTTCATCAGTTGTGATTCATGAAAGAATTTAAGGTGTTATGTTGGTTCTTATTCCTGAAAAGAAGCCACATTTCTTGTGTAAAAATTCTTTTCATTTTGATCTACTTCCTAACTAAGTTTGAGTCCCAAAAAGATTAGTAAACACCATTTCCCATTCTCATTCCCCCCAGTACTAACTACTAACTGTATCTACACTAAATCTCTTATGTTTCCCTTCCCCCTACTATTATAACACCATGGTGTATAAATCTCAAGCAATGTATAAATATCCTCCCTTTTTAGCACTATAGCTAAATAAGTTTGTTAAGGGAGACATTAGTCCACCAGGGACTATGGTCAACCCTGTCATGGGATTACTCTAACCTCTGGTTAGAGTAATAACCTCATCCTAAGCCTTCACCTCCCCTCTTTTCAAAAGTTTCATCGAAAAACCCTTTTTCCCTCTGCTCAAACCCACTTTAAACCCTTTTTCCCACAGATTAACCCAAAAAACCCGAAAAAACCCACAAAAAACCCTTAAACCTATAGTCCCGCACCCAAAATATTAAATGGAATATTTTAATGGTCGGGCGGGACCCAACCCAAAGCTGTGCCGTTGACCACAGTACCCGCCAGCCGTCCGATGGTCGCCGCCCCCGATCCAACGGTGGGCGGTCAATCTCGCACCCCGACCTACCTCCCTTTAACGTCCGGGGAGGGGTGGTATCGGGCGCCGTACCCGGGACGCGTGGCAGGCGCTGGGGTTGTTCGGAGCCCCCCTCCCCGATACCGCCTATCACCAAAAGCGGTGTGGGGAGACCGCTTACCGCCTCCCCGATACCACCCCTCCCACACGTCGGGGCCCACGTCACCATGATGTCATGCCACTCCGCCCGCCCCCGCGCCCCGTGGCCCTCCACGTAGGCCTGCCACCGCATCCGCCTGCCACCGCCTCCAGCCACGCTGGCCTCCGTACCCGGGCCCGCCATGACATCATGCTGATGTCATTGGCGTAAAAAGCGCCAATGACCCTTTTTTTCCAAATTTGCCATTATAAACGCCCGAACTAGCCATTTGTGGTCGACCTGTTTGCCGCGAAATTGCCTCCAGCCATCAAATTCGAAGTTGCAGCCGCTATAACTTGGAAATTCAGCTACAGTGAGCTCCCCCTGTTCGGCCCGAAGGCGTTCCGTGCTTGTTTTCCAGGTATTCACAGCAAGTTCTCTGTTTCGCCCCTATGCATGCCGTTTCTATGTCAATTCTCCCATAAGAATCATTCAAATCCTAAATTGCACACTGTCTGTCAATAAATTTGCCATTAAATCCACCTGCATTACCCTTTGCCCCGAGAATTCAGTATTAAAACGATAATTCATGGTTGAAAGTTACAATTTCGGCCTCGAAGTTGCCCGGCATTGTTCCCTTTTGCCGGGTGAAGGCCCAAGGCCGCATATCACCTAATTGAAGCCCGCTCACCCTCTGCAATCATCCTCATGAATTCACAATCCCTGTGAATTTACCGACAAACAGAAAAAACAAATCTGCCAAGCCTGCCTTTTCCACTTTGAAGAGAATTTCAAGCACTGTCTACAGTAAGCATCTCTCTCAAACTTTGAGGAACCTTGCAAACCATTGTAATCACCTTGTCTAAGTTCAAGCTGCATAATGGCTGCTCCTGCACCCACATCTCTCAGTGTGACTCCTATAAATCCACCAAACAAAGACCTGGAGTCCTTGCCTCTTGCAGACAGGGACTACCTCATTGAAGACTTTGTGGGCAACAGGGACTTTTTGCAGACCTTCAGGAAATTAAGAGATGACTACCTGAATGGTCATGATACATATGGGATATGGGAGTCAAATCTGCCATACTACTGCCTCCCCTCTGTCAATATTTTTCTTAAGATTATTCGCCTATGTGCTGAAAACTATGATGTACAGCACAGAGCTATTAAGTCTCCATCTGGGAGCATCCTGTTTCACATCAATCCTGAATCCATCAATAAGATGCTCCACTTTGATCAGACTGAGCTACTGTTCCCATTTTCCATGAATTATCTGCTGGACACTGGTGCCAAGATGACTAGTGAGGATATTCAGAAGGTCACCAGGACATTTATGAGACCTGGATGCCAGCCGATAGGGCCCCCTCCCTAATTGGATGTCTATTTTACTGAGGAAGGCAGACTCTTGCTAGACATGATTGCTTATGTGTTGGGATACAAAACCAGTGAGCATGTGGATGAAACAATGCTGGTATTGCTAGCTGCTTACAGCCCAGGCCAACCCCCTGCCCGCAAATATAACTTTGCCAAGTTCATAGCTAATAAGATTCATGATCAGTTGGGCAAAGTAGACAGACAGGGTGTCTTCAAGTATTCATCCTATATCTACCACCTCTTCATGTACTATCAGTCTGAGGTTTTTCCATGCTACATCAAAAAGCTAGACTCTAGAGGGGAAAGAAGATCTGTTATCTTCTGGACATCTATCTACCATGAAGTACAAAATTCACCATATTCCTATTGTGAATTTATTGATCAGTTCATATACCCTGTCTCTTGCTTACTGATGAGGTCCCCTCCTCCCAGAATATCATTTGAGATACAGAAGGTCCTGCAGCTCTCCAAGAAATACAAAATAGGTGATTGGTACCTATATGAGGATCATACAGTCATCAGAGTCTATGGTTGTGAGCTCTGTCCATACAGACTCCCAAAATATGTGCCCATGAGGATATTTGCCTTGGAGTATTATAGGCAGTTAACTCACTCTGACCTCACTCAATTTCACAGCTCTAAAAAGAAAGCCCATCTTAAGCTCAAGGACCACTTGGGACCCTTCATCATGAATAAAAAAGAAGGATGGAAAGAGGCTCACCTAATCCTCAAAGACAAATACAAGCTATCACAAAGCTTCCGGTGGGTCCCTTACGACCCTGAAGGCTTCATTACTGCCAGAAGAGTCAAGTACAGGTTACTAGGCTATAAGCATTGCAAATATTCACATATTGAAAAATATGCCAACCAGCAAGAATGGCAGCAGGATACTTTAGTTGAAAAATTAACTGAGGAAGAATTAATGCAAAAGAATGTCAAGGAATTGGAAAAGACTCTTGACTTAGATTCTGTGCAGCAGGTACACTTCAAACGACCGCACTCAGCAGGAGAAGGGACCTCAGCCACAACAGCTGCACCAACTACACGGGTACCCTCTACAACAGCACCAGGTACAGACAAAGGAAAGGGAATAATGGGTGCAGAAGAAGAAACAGTGAAAGAAAAGCCTGCCCCTTCAAATGAGCAGCAACAAGGGCAGCAACCAGAACAGCAACAAGGGCAGACTGCCCCTCCACAAACTGAGTTACCAGCAGCTCCAATAATGCAAACTCCACCTCCACAAACTGAGCCATTAACTGCTCCAATTTTGCAGACCCCAGCACATGAGGAGAGGGGTATGAAAAGAGATAGAGAAGAGTCCACTCCTGCTAGTGGATCCTCCCAACAACCAGGGGCCAAACGGTAAAGGGTCGACTCCCCAGAGGTAGAAGACATCACTGAAGAAATCCTTGACAGTTCAAGGAAAGGCAGGGAGGGCAGCCAGCATACAGGTACAAGCTCCTTTCAGCAGGAGCAAGGATTACAACTTGGTTTGGAGGTGTCCTCCTCCTCTCAGCAGAGCAAGAAGCCCAAAAGCACTAAGGATTCTTTCAAGCAAATTAAGGCACAGAATGACTTGCTGAGGGTGGAAGTTTATAAACATTTTCTTAATGCAACACCAGCCCAAAAAGAAAGGCTAATGTCTGTATATGACATTCAAGAGGAGAAAATGATCCTCAGCCATTTCAAACCTACAGTGCCCCATCCAAAATCAGGGGCAGATTATGTGAAGACAAGGGTGGAGGTCCTAGCCAAAGACATCCATCCCATGGACCAAATTGAACTCCACAAATAGACTGGAGAGATGGTTTATGCAACCTTGGTGGACAGGGCAACCATGGCCCATGAACTAAAAGAGTCACTGAAGAATACCAACACTCAGTTGGATTTTGAGAGAATGTCCTCCCTAGCCAAAGATAACAGAATAAAATCACTTGAGGACATCATTATCGACCTAGGACATGATCCTAGCGATCCAAAGGGTGTAAAGGCCCTTATGAAGAAAAAATAAGATGACCTCAATGCATTAAAGAAGAGGTTGAAGCTGCTGCCCACAGAGCACCCTCAAACAGCAGAGCTACAAAAGGAAAAGCAGGTTGATGAGCAACTGGACCTCATAATGCAGCTAAACCAAAAGGTCCTCGATTTGGAGAAAGAGCTTGAAGGAGCATTACAAGATAAGCAGGGAGAATCTACATCCCAAGCTCCTCCAACTACTTCAACAACAGCAACAACTACAGAGGCAGCAGTGGCCCCCACAACAGAAGCAGCAGCAACAACAACAGCTCCAGATTCCAGCACAAGCGTAGAAGAATTGACTAAGGCCATCAAAGAAATGGAGCTCCAGGCAAATGAGATAAAAAGGGCCAAGGAAAAATTGGCAGAACTGGATGCCAAGTATGATAAATCAAAAATGATTGTAGCAGAGCAAGGCAGAGAAATAAAGGCCCTAAAAGAAAAGATAAAGGCCTTGGAGAAAGAGCTAAATCTGGAGAGTGCCATGGCTGAGATAAAAAGAATTCTATGGGCCAAAATTGGCCAATCCATCACTCAACAATGGAGGTCAATCAAAACTATACATGAGCAGATGGATTTAATTGGCCAAGCATAGACAGAAATTCAGAGGGCCAAAGCATTACTGGGAGACAAACCTGAACAGGCAATCAGAATGATAGATTTTTTGAACAAGCAAGAAAAGGAGGAACTGGCAGCCATCGGTATTGTCAATAGAACAGAGGCTGTCCTCACAGCCAAAAAGGAGCTAACTCTCAGAAATTATGTACAAATGGTGGAGAGGAAGTGCTATGAGATACAGGCTGATGTGGAGGAGTATAAAGTCAAAATGGCAGTACTGCAAGCAAAGGGACTGCCCAGCCTACTAAGCGGTGCAGGAAGACTGATCTCCCGAGATCAATTTACCAACAGGATGGCAACTTATATTGAAAATCAAATCACTGCATCTGGCAGTACATCTGAGCAAACAGGGCCTCCAACAGGACAGAGCCTATACGATAAACTTGAAGGCCTGTTCTTTATTGAAAATGAGGTAAATCACCTATTCGAAACTCCTCCAAACTTTTAGAGATATACAGAGGCCGATGAAACTTTGATAAAGATTCGAAGACATCAAATGCCTAAGGAGGATTGGTGGCAGGCAATGCTTCAAATTTTGCCACGGTAGCCTCAGTTGTTCGGTCACTGCCAGCTCCAATTCACTAGAAGACAAACAACAGAATAAAGTCAGTATTAAAGGCAGCTAAAAGGTGACTAAGCACATGGACAACGACAGCTAGCCCAAAGGATAAGAATATACGCAAATTTTGGACAGCGTATCCTCAGCCGACTCCAACAGCCGCCAGATCAACAGATTCTGACTATTTTGAACAGCTAAAGCACTGAAGAGTTATTTCAGCATTAACTTTCTCAGCTACAATGCTCCAGGAGTTGGCATAACATAAATGAGCCATTAACTCATTCTCTTGATATTTTCTCATGTAAATTTTGTATATATACCCCCCCTTGGCAACGCATTAGGGGTTGGTGATTTTTGACTCTAAGCAAAATCTATTGTATACTTTCAGTTTATCTAATACAAAGGGCTGGACCGGCTCAGTGATTTCCTGAAAATTTGATGTCTGGATGATGCTATGTGTGCTGATGCAGAATTCCCGTGCTGTCTGATGAAATAACAAGTTTTCCTCAATCTTTGTTTTTGTCTTCTTATGTTTATTAAATCATACTCATGTTTCACTGAACTAGCAGTAAAGAAAAAGAATAGTGCATGAATTGTTTGGTTACACCTTGTGCTCAATTTTTACTGCTGTAAATGTTTTTCTTCAGAATTAACCATGGACATGAATTCTTAATTGCTCATGTTTCCATTAATTCTATAAATGTGAATGTTATCTAGAAATTCTTCACTGCTTCTAGAATAATATTCTCACCGTTCCTCCTTATCAGTTTATTGGAAGATTCTTAATTGCCTTTCATATACTGGATACACCACACTCAATCACCATTTCGAACATTGTTTCTCAGACACTAATCTGGCTCTGCAGCATCACTACTGTATCAACACAGCATATCAGACAAACTAAAGGACCACTGACTCCATGCCCAATGGACTAGAACCTTCTAGTGAGCACATATATATATTGACTGAAGTCATCACCAAACACATTCCAAAAAACAAAACCTTGAACATCATAGCTAGCCTAAGATACTATCCAAACAAAGTTAAAACATAAAGAGAGAGCCCTCTCTGGTCATAGGTAGGCTAGAACCTGTGACCCAAAGATTGGTTAGTGGTTACCTTGGCCGTATTCCCTTGGGAGTCAAAGGGAACAACCTGAGTGATAACATAATTGGCGACTCCACTGGGAACAAAGCATATTATTTTTCGACTGTTGTCTATCCATAGACAGTGGTTCTAAAAGCTTGACCAGTCCCTTAAAACAGTCCTAAGAATATTTCAAAAAATATACTCAAAAAACAAGTCTAGAAGCTGGCTCCCAAGAGGGATCCACGATACACAAGGTCAAATCCTGACCCTAATCCACCAGTTGTTCTTGAAAGCCCAAATACAATCCCCAAAATCGTTAGGAAACAGCAAAGGCAGGAAGATCCTACTGATTTGAGTCCTAAGATAGCTTACCCTGAACCAGTTCCAACTCCAATCAAGGTTCTATTTCGGTCTACCCCTGTCTCCCCCAGTTCACCATCTACATCTCAAACCCCTCCTTTCAAACCTTCATCCACTGCACATATTCCCTTGACCAACAATCTAGCTTCTACCGTTCCCATCACCCCTGTAGTACCAATCGTTCCTGTTATCCCGTTTATCCCTGTCAATCCTATAAACCCTGCAAATATGGCCAATAGGTATGCACCCTTGCAGTTACCTGCTAATGCTGCAGCTCTACCCCAGGACTATCAATCCAAGATCTCATATTTTGACTCCACTGGCCCTTTCACAGCTATTCAGCATGCCAAAAGGATGCAAGACCATTTTGAGAACTATGAAATAGATGATGACAGTGTGAGAATGAGAATGTTCGTTCAAAGCCTTACTGGGGATGTAAGAACTTGGTTTAGATCCCTGACTGTAAATACCATCACAACTCCTGATGAGCTTTATCAAGCCTTTACTAACAGATGGGAGAAGAAGAAAGATCGCTTGCACATACTTGGTGAATATGATACAATCAAAAGAGGTCCCCAAGAGACCGTTTTGGAGTATTGTGCAAGATTCAACAATGTATATAACGCAATAGCACAGAATTTAAGACCTCCTCCTGATTTAGCCTTGTACAAATTTCCTGATGGTTTTGACCCAGACATGGCATATCAATTGAAGGAAAGAGCCCCTGAAACCCTTGAAGATGCCCAAAAGGTTGCTGTCACAGTAGAGGCTAACTTGATTGCCAAAAGAAACAGGGCAAGATTGGAAAAGAGAACCACCTTCAAAGAAGAACCCTCAGCCTTTGATCAAAAACTGGATGCAATACTCACTGGTATGAAGATATTGGGTGATAGAGTAGAATCAGTTGAGAGAAAGTCATCATGGGAAGCACCACAAAATAACCCTATTAGGAATCCAAATTTTAGGAGAAATCAAAACCCAAATGTTGGCAAGGCCGGTTCTGACCCAGGCATAAGACCTCCGTTCCAGGAAAACTATACTGAAGCATCCACTTCAAATGAGCAAGTAGATGACACCCACTTTAACCTGATGGGCCTGAATGATGAGCATCAAGTTTTCCTGAGTCAAGAAGACCATAAGGATGATGACATCAAGCAATTCCAAACCAAATCAGGTGAATCATTTGATTTCAAACAAGGCTATGACACAGTTGTTTATGAAGTTCATAAACAATACAAGCTAAGGAGCAGAATTGTAAATATAACACAGCCTGAAAAGACAAAGGATAACCAGCAGCCCAAAAGAGCCATAGTCACAGAGCCAAATGACACAACTGATTCAGTTACAAAGGAAGTAACCATTGAAGAAGTCACTGAACAGTTTTCTTCAAAACAACAGCCTATGGCTACATCACCCTTGCAGCCTAATCCAAGTAACACTCCTCAAGAGATGAGTAAGAAGGACAGGCCTCAAGATCAAGATAAGAATCAAGAAGAAGACTTAGTGAACAAGGAAAAGAGTGTCATCCACAACACCAAAATCCAATCTGAAAAACCCTTTAACTTAGAAGCTGAGATTGGCAAATCGAAGGTAGCTATTCCTCTTTCAGAACTAGACAAGGATGACATTTATAAACAACAAATCAAGAAGTCCCTTCAACTTACTCGCAATAAAGATAATGTCAATGTGTTGGATGACACCCCAGAATTGCTGTTTGGTCCAGAAGTTGATGGAAAAACAACAGTCACAGGGATCTTACCTTTTTATGTCAGTTTACATGTTCATGATAAGATATTACACAATGCAATGTTTGACTCAGGTGCCTCTCACAACCTGATGCCAAAATCAGTCATGGAGAGATTGAATCTAGATATTACGAGACCATATAAGGACCTATTCTCATTTGACTCCAGCCAAGTTAAGTGTCTAGGCTTAATAAAAGACTTATGTGTGTCCCTTGTTCAGTACCCAAATAAAACAATTCTAATGGATGTTGTTATCAAGATCATGGGGGGCTAAACTTCAAGGTTCCCTGCAGTTAGACATGTCATATGCCACTATCTCTGTCTTTGGGCAACCAAAAAGACTATACAGAGAAACACTTATGAAATACATGGTTAGCAGTGAAGAAAAACCTCAAAATTTTCCCATATATGTTGTCCATTCTGACATAGACTCATATATTCTCTTCAATGATAATACAGGTCTTACAAATAATGATGAAACCAAGACACTCAAACAAGAGCAGGACATTAATGAACAAACTGCTACCCCAGAAATAATGGTTGAGCAATCATTAAACAAAGTTGCTGCTCTAGAAATCAAGCTGATCCAATCAAGTGATGAGACTGCCCTAAAAGACAAACCAAATGAAAAACCAGATCTTCAACTTACAATCCCAGCTTACAAAGAAGCCATTAAATCTCCCCTAGAACAAGAGATCCTATGGTTCCTTGAATTTGATGGATCAGTCAACAAATTAGGGGCAGGAGCCGGAGTCTGGATACATAACAAGCAGAAAAGTCATGCAGAAGGCCGAGCCTATAGGTTAAACTTCAGGTGCACCAACAATATGGCGGAATATGAAGCTCTCTTACTAGGCCTCAAGCTAGTAAAATCCTTACAAGCCATGAAAGTTTCAATCCTAGGAGACTCAGACCTAGTTATCCAACAAGTAAAGGGTAATTTTGTCACAAATGACAAAAGACTGAGATCTTATAGATCTGCTGCTGCTGAAATACTAAATTCCTTCACCGAATTTCAAATTACCAAAATTCCTAGAACCCATAACCTGCATGCTCATAGTTTGGCCACATTTGCAAGTACTTGTAAACTACCTTTTGAACCCCAGCATTGCTTTACAGCTGAGATAAAACACAGACCATCTGTCCCAAACAATGTCAAGGATTGGCAAGTGTTTGAGGATGATACACAAATAAACAATTTTTTGACTTTGCAGCAAGAATTTTCAGGACTAAACATTGATACAGAGGCTGCAAGTGATTCACAAATACTAGATGAACAGTATCAAACAAATATTTCACCCAAAACAGCAAACCAAATGTTACATCCAACAATTTTTGACGAAGAAAACATACAAGAACTTAAACAAATCAGTTGTGAGGAGATAGCTGATACTGAAGCTGAAGTTATACAATTAAAAGACAATTTTCTTCCAACAGGCCTAGCTCCATTGGAGGACATGTTTGATTCAAATGATGTCCCTAGCAAACCAAAATTGCAGCCCCTTAATGCTGCCATTGAAGAATGCAACATTGGAACTATTGAACAACCCAAGATAATTAAACTGTCTGCATCTTTACCACCTGATCAGAAACCTAAATACATTGACCTTTTCAAAGAGTTTCAGGATGTCTTTGCATGGGGTTATGAGGATTTAAAATCCTATGACACCTCTGTTATCCAGCATACTATCCCTCTCAAGCCTAATCAAAAGCCATTCAAGTAGAAATTGAGAAGGATTAATCCCATGCTTCTCCCCTCAATTGAAAAAGAACTGCAAAAAATGTTTAAAGCGGGCATCATAGCACCAATCAGGTTTTCTGATTGGATTTCAAATTTGGTCCCTACAAGAAAGAAAACTGGTGAAATAAGGCTTTGTGTGGATCTAAGGAACTTAAATCAAGTGTCCCTCAAAGACAACTATCCCTTACCTAAGATGGATCACATCCTCCAAAGAGTAGTAGGGGCCTCAAGGATCTCACTACTTGATGGATTCTCAGGCTTTAATCAAATCCTAGTGCACCCTGATGATCAAGACAAAACTGCATTCACAACCCCATGGGGAACTTTCAAATATGTAAAAATGCCTTTTGGATTGAAAAATGCAGGGGCAACATTTCAAAGAGCAATGGATATTGCTTTTGCCAAGGAGATCCATGATTTTCTTGTCATTTATTTGGATGACCTCACACCTTTCTCAAAATATGACCAAGAACACTTGAAACACTTAAGGCAGATCTTCTTAACATGTAGGAAATATGGAATTTCCTTGAATCCCAAGAAGTCTCTATTTGGTTTGGAAGAAGGTAAGCTGTTAGGACATATCATTTCAAAGGATGGCATTAGGATTGACCCAGATAGGATCCAGGCTATCTTACAAATGCCCCACCCAAGAAACATCAAAGAATTACAAGCCTTCTTGGGTAAGATCAACTTCTTAAGAAGGTTTATCCCAAACTTAGCAGAATTGATCAGATTACTAAATAACATGCTAAAGAAGGATTCAAAAGTAAAATGGACAGTGGAAGCCAATCAAGCCTTTGAAGGTATAAAATTGGCCCTTACCCAAACCCCAGTTTTAACAAATCCTCAATTTGATAGAGAATTCATCATTTTCTCTTTTGCCTCCCAGCATATCATCACTGTTGTTTTATTACAGAAAGATGACCAAGGAAATGAGAAGCCCATTTCTTTCTTTAGTAGAGCTCTTAGAGATGCACCTCTGAAATATCAAATCATGGAGAAGCAAGCTTATGCTTTGGTCAAGGCCATTAAAGACTTTAGGATTTATATCCTTTATTCCCATGTTATAGCTTATGTGCCAAGTCCCATTGTGAAAGACATACTCACTCAAGGAAACTTAGAGGGCAGAAGAGGAAAATGGATTGCGAACATCTTGGAATTTGATATTGAGATAAAACCAACAAAACTAATAAAAGGGCAAGGTTTGGCCAGATTAATGACAGAAGCAAACTTCCAAGCCTTAGACATAAACTAGCTAGACAATGAACCGGAGCTGGCAACTCCAAAGATCAATGCAGCCTTTGAACAATCCTCTTGGTACTCTGATATATGTTATGTATTGCAAAACCTGTGTGCTCCCCCAGGATTGTCCAGAACTAAATGTAGGTTCTTAAAAATGAAAGCTTCAAGATTTTGTGTTATGGATGGCAATTTGCTTTGGTAAAACCATGAGGGTATATTGTTGAACTGCTTGATTGAGAATGAGACTAACAATATCATGAAAGAATTTCATGCAGGTGATTGTGGTGGACACTTGTATTGGAAGTCCACTGTGGATAAAATGCTGAGGGCTGGTTACTATTGGCCCACTATTTTTGCTGATGTCAAAAAATTTACCACTTCATGTCATAAATGCCAAGTGTTTGAGGGAAAGAGAAAGTTACTACCACTTCCTTTGAGGCCTATTGCAACAGAGAGACCTTTTCAACAATGGGGCTTGGATTTCATTGGGGAAATTCATCCATCATCTTCAGGCCAACATAGATGGATTCTAACAGCTACAGACTACTTCACCAAGTGGATTGAAGCTATTCCATGCAGACAAGAAAATGATTCCACTATCATTCAGTTCCTTGAGACCAATATCCTTTCCAGATTTGGTTCTCCTCATAAAATAATAACAGACAATGCTGCTGCTTTCAGATCTAAGAAGATGGTGAATTTCTTCCACAAATTTCACATTACCTTGGGCCATTCTACTGCATACTATCCCCAAGGTAATGGCCTGGCTGAATCATCAAATAAAAGCCTTTTAAACATCATAAAGAAGGTGTTAGAAGAAAATAAGAAGAATTGGCATAAGAAGCTGGTCAATGCCTTATGGGTAGATAGACTAACAACCAAGAGATCAATTGGGGTCAGCCCATATGAGCTAGTCTACGGATTAGAAGCCAAATTCCCTTCATCACTAGGGGTTCCTTTTATGAGACTACTTCAAGAAAGTCAAGCTGAACCAAATGACATGCAAAGAGGGGTCAACCAGATAATATGCTTACAACAAACTAGAGATCAAGTGTATAGCAGAGTTCAAATCCTACAAGAAAAGCTGAAAAAATCCTTTGACAGAAGAACTAAGGCAGAAGATTTCAACATTGGAGACAAAGTCCTCAAGTGGGATTCAAGAAGAGAAGATAAGGGAAAACATGGAAAATTTGATTCCCTTTGGAGAGGACCATTTGTTGTTCAAGCAATACAAGGAAACAATACTTATTTCCTTAAAAGTCTTGATGAAGCTGATTCGGATGAAGGTCCTGTGAATGGCAGGATGTTAAAGCACTATTTTGACTACCATCCACGAGTGCAGCCTAAGTTTCCCCTGTACATAATCAGCTGTATATATTTTCTTTCAGCAGATAAATAGTTCAGTTTAAGAAGTCACTACAAATAAGCAGAAAAGGGTCTTTACATCCCAGAAATTCCACAGAGGTAATAGCCTCTAGTTTTGAAATAGAAAGAGAGAATTTTCAAATTTTGGTAATAACAGATCAAGGGCCAAGGCTTTCTGACCTGCTGTTCTTGGTCTTTCAGATGGAAAAACCATCCCCATGTGGAGCCACTGTTAGCTACCTATACCAATAGGTTTCATATTTCATGATTGGCAAAGAAAGGTCCAAATATGCTCTGCTTTGGTGATGCACAAAGATCCCATATTTCCAAGAGAAAACATGTGTACATAGCTTGATGTTGACTCAATTTTGATGGATGGTCCAACAACCTAATCTGGATCATGCCATGTTTCAATTTTCTGTTGTAGAATAGAGAAAGAAGTCTGTCCAAACTGTTTAACCTTGGCAGACAAGTAGCTAGGTAGAGAAGCAAGGTTCCCAACTGCTTAATCTGGGACCTTGGAAGCAATAAGGGTAGTTCTAGATAGAAAATCAAAAGAAAAAGCCAAAAGTAAAGAAAAGGCACATAAGGGTCTGCAAGTCTAAGTGCACCCTCCATGAAGAAACAAAAAATGCTAGACAAGTAGATGGGTAGGCAGTTGGGGTTGCAGAAATGTCATTCCTTACAATTGAATGTTTGGTAACCTACTACAAAGGAATATCAGTGAATAGAGAAGGTCCTCTTCTCCATCATGTTGCAGCAAAGCAAAGGAGCATGACTAACTTCCTTTTCCCCCCTTTCACATTCATCATTAACATCCCTTCATCAGTTGTGATTCATGAAAGAATTTAAGGTGTTATGTTGGTTCTTATTCCTGAAAAGAAGCCACATTTCTTGTGTAAAAATTCTTTTCATTTTGATCTACTTCCTAACTAAGTTTGAGTCCCAAAAAGCTTAGTAAACACCATTTCCCATTCTCATTCCCCCCAGTACTAACTACTGACTGTATCTACACTAAATCCCTTATGTTTCCCTTCCCCCTACTATTATAACACCATGGTGTATAAATCCCAAGCAATGTATAAATATCCTCCCTTTTTAGCACTATAGCTAAATAAGTTTGTTAAGGGAGACATTAGTCCACCAGGGACTATGGTCAACCCTGTCATGGGATTACTCTAACCTCTGGTTAGAGTAATAACCTCATCCTAAGCCTTCACCTCCCCTCTTTTCAAAAGTTTCATCGAAAAACCCTTTTTCCCTCTGCTCAAACCCACTTTAAACCCTTTTTCCCACAGATTAACCCAAAAACCCGAAAAAACCCACAAAAAACCCTTAAACCTATAGTCCCGCGCCCAAAATATTAAATGGAATATTTTAATGGTCGGGCGGGACCCAACCCAAAGCTGCGCCGTTGACCACAGTACCCGCCAGCCGTCAGATGGCCGCCGACCCCGATCCAACGGTGGGCAGTCAATCTCGCACCCCGACCTACCTCCCTTTAATGTCCGGGGAAGGGCGATATTGGGCGCCGTACCCGGGACGCGTGGCAGGCGCTAGGGTTGTTCGGAGCCCCCCTCCCCGATACCGCCTATCACCAAAAGCGGTGCGGGGAGACCGCTTACCGCCTCCCCGATACCACCCCTCCCACACGTCGGCGCCCACGTCACCATGATGTCATGCCACTCCGCCCGCCCCTGTGCCCCGTGGCCCTCTAGTGGCCTGCCACCGCATCCAGCCACGCTGGCCTCCAGCTTAGCATCCACGTCACCCTCCGTACCCGGGCCCGCCATGACATCATGCTGACGTCATTGGCGTAAAAAGTGCCAATGACCCTTTTTTCCAAATTTGCCATTATAAACGCCCGAACTAGCCGTTTGTGGTCATTTTAACGCGAAAACGACATAGCCATTGTCGATCTGTTTGCTGCGAAATTGCCTCCAGCCATCAAATTCGAAGTTGCAGCCGCTATAACTTGGAAATTCAGCTACAGTGAGCTCCCCCTGTTCGGCCCGAAGGCATTCCGTGCTTGTTTTCCAGGTATTCACCGCAAGTTCTCTGTTTCGACCCTATGCATGCCGTTTCTATGTCAATTCTCCCATAAGAATCATTCAAATCCTAAATTGCACAATGTCTGTCAATAAATTTGCCATTAAATCCACCTGCATTACCCTTTGCCCCGAGAATTTGGTATTAAAACGATAATTCACGGTTGAAAGTTACAATTTCGGCCTCGAAGTTGCCCGACATTGTTCCCTTTTGTCGGGTGAAGGCCCAAGGCTGCATATCACCTAATTGAAGCCCGCTCACCCTCTGCAATCATCCTCATGAATTCACAATCCCTGTGAATTTACCGACAAATAGAAAAAACAAATCTGCCAAGCCTGCCTTTTCCACTTTGAAGAGAATTTCAAGCACTGTCTGCAGTAAGCATCTCCCTCAAGCTTTGAGGAACCTTGCAAACCATTGTAATCACCTTGTCTAAGTTCAAGCTGCATAATGGCTGCTCCTACACCCACAGCTCTCAGTGTGACTCCTATAAATCCACCAAACAAAGACCTGGAGTCCTTGCCTCTTGCTGATAGGGACTACCTCATTGAAGACTTTGTGGGCAACAGGGACTTTTTGCAGGCCTTCAGACAATTAAGAGATGACTACCTGAATGGTCATGATACATATGGGATATGGGAGTCAAATCTGCCATACTACTGCCTCCCCTCCGTCAATATTTTTCCTGAGATTATTCGCCTATGTGCTGAAAACTATGATGTATATTAAGTCTCCATCTGGGAGCATCCTGTTTCACATCAATCCTGAATCCATCAATAAGATGCTCCACTTTGATCAGACTGAGCTGCTGTTCCCATTTTCCATGAATTATCTGCTGGACACTGGTGCCAAGATGACCGGTGAGGATATTGAGAAGGTCACCAGGACATTTATGAGACCTGAATGCCAGCCCACAGGGCCCCCTCCCTACTTGGATGTATATTTTACTGAGGAAGGTACACTGTTGCTAGACATGATTGCTTATGTGTTGGGATACAAAACCAGTGAGCATGTGGATGAAACAATGCTGGTATTGCTAGCTGCTTACAGCCCAGGCCAACCCCCTGCCCGCAAATATAACTTTGCCAAGTTGATAGCTAATAAGATTCATGATCAGTTGGGCAAAGTAGACAGACAGGGTGTCTTCAAGTATTCATCCTATATCTACCACCTCTTCATGTACTATCAGTCTGAGGTTTTTCCATGCTACATCAAAAAGCTGGACTCTAGAGGGGAAAGAAGATCTGTTATCTTCTGGACATCTGTCTACCATGAAGTACAAAATTCACCCTATTCCTATTGTGAATTTATTCATCAGTTCGTATACCCTGTCTCTCACTTACTGATGAGGTCCCCTCCTCCCCGAATATCATTTGAGATACAGAAGGTCCTGCAGCTCTCCAAGAAATACAAAATAGGTGATTGGTACCTATATGAGGATCATACAGTCATCAGAGTCTATGGCTGTGAGCTCTGTCCATAGAGACTCCCAAAATATGTGCCCATGAGGATATTTGCCTTGGAGTATTATAGGCAGTTAATTCACTCTGACCTCACTCACTTTCACAGCTCTAAAAAGAAAGCCCATCTTAAGCTCAAGGACCACTTGGGACACTTCATCATGAATAAAAAATAAGGATGGAAAGAGGCTGACCTAATCCTCAAAGACAAATACAAGCTATCAAAGAGCTTCCGGTGGGTCCCTTACGACCCTGAAGGCTTCATTACTGCCAGAAGAGTCAAGTACAGGTTACTAGGCTATAAGCATTGCAAATATTCACATATTGAAAAATATGCCAACCAGCAAGAATGGCAGCAGGATACTTTAGTTGAAAAATTAACTGAGGAAGAATTAATGCAAAAGAATGTCAAGGAATTGGAAAAGACTCTTGACTTATATTCTGTGCAGCAGGTACCCTTCAAACGACCGCACTCAGCAGGAGAAGGGACCTTAGCCACAACGACTGCACCATCTACATGGGTACCCTCTACAACAGCACCAGGTATGGACCAAGGAAAGGGAATAATGGGTGCAGAAGAAGAAACAGTGAAAGAAAAGCATGCCCCTTCAAATGAGCAGCAGCAAGAGCCCCAACAAGGGCAGCAACCAGAACAGCAACAAGGGCAGACTGCCCCTCCACAAACTGAGTTATGAGCAGCTCCAATAATGCAAACTCCACCTCCACAAACTGAGCCATTAACTGCTCCAATTTTGTAGACCCCGGCACATGAGGAGAGGGGTATGAAAAGAGATAGAGAAGAGTCCACTCCTGCTAGTGGATCCTCCCAACAACCAGGGGCCAAAAGGCAAAGGGTCGACTCCCCAGAGGTAGAAGACATCACTGAAGAAATCCTTGACAGTTCAAGGAAAGGAAGGGAGGGCAGCCAGCATACAGGTACAAGCTCCTTTCAGCAGGAGCAAGGATTACAACTTGGTTTGGATGTGTCCTCCTCCTCTCAACAGAGCAAGAAGCCCAAAAGCACTAAGGCTTCTTTCAAGCAAATTAAGGCACAGAATGACTTGCTGAGGGTGGAAGTTTATAAACAATTTCTTAATGCAACACCAGCCCAAAAAGAAAGGCTAATGTCTGTATATGACATTCAAGAGGAGAAAATGATCCTCAGCCATTTCAAACCTACAGTGCCCCATCCAAAATCAGGGGCAGATTATGTGAAGACAAGGGTGGAGGTCCTAGCCAAAGACATCCATCCCATGGACCAAATTGAACTCCACAAACAGACTGGAGAGATGGTTTATGCAACCTTGGTGGACAGGGCAACCATGGCCCATGAACTAAAAGAGTCACTGAAGAATACCAACACTCAGTTGGATTTTGAGAGAATGTCCTCCCTAGCCAAAGATAACAGAATAAAATCACATGAGGACATCGTTATCGACCTAGGACATGATCCTAGCGATCCAAAGGGTGCAAAGGCCCTTATGAAGAAAAAAGAAGATGACCTCAAATCATTAAAGAAGAGGTTGAAGCTGCTGCCCACAGAGCACCCTCAAACAGCAGAGCAACAAAAGGAAAAGCAGGTCGATGAGCAACTGGAACTCATAATGCAGCTAAACCAAAAGGTCCTCGATTTGGAGAAAGAGCTTGAAGGAGAATTACAAGATAAGCAGGGAGAATCTACATCCCAAGCTCCTCCAACTACTTCAACAACAACAACAACTACAGAGGCAGCAGTGGCCCCCACAACAGAAGCAGCAACAACAACAACAGCTTCAGATACCAGCACAAGCTCAAGATTCCAGATGCCAAGGAAAAATTGGCAGAACTGGATGCCAAGTATGATAAATAAAAAATGACTGTAGCAAAGCAAGGCAGAGAAATAAAGGCCCTAAAAGAAAAGATAAAGGCCTTGGAGAAAGAGCTAAATCTGGAGAGTGCCATGGTTGAGATAAAAAGAATTCTATGGGCCAAAATTGGCCAATCCATCACTCAACAATGGAGGTCAATCAAAACTATACATGAGCAGATGGATTTAATTGGCCAAGCACAAATAGAAATTCAGAGGGCCAAAGCATTACTGGGAGACAAACCTGAACAGGAAAACAGAATGATAGATCTTTTGACCAGGCAAGAAAAGGAGGAACTGGCAGCCATCGGTATTGTCAATAGAACAGAGGCTGTCCTCACAGCCAAAAAGGTGCTAACTCTCAGAAATTATGTACAAACGGTGGAGAGGAAGTGCTATGAGATACAAGCTGATGTGGAGGAGTATAAAGTCAAAATGGCAGTACTGCAAGCAAAGGGACTGCCCAGCCTACTAAGCGGTGTAGGAAGACTAATCTCCCGAGATCAATTTACCAATAGGATGGCAACTTATATTGAAAATCAAATCACTGCATCTGGCAGTAAATCTGAGCAAAAAGGGCCTCCAACAGGACAGAGCCTATACAATAAACTTGAAGGCATGTTCTTTATTGAAAATGAGGTAAATCACCTATTCGAAACTCCTCCAAACTTTTACAGATATACAGAGGCCGATGAAACTTTGATAAAGATTCGAAGACATCAAATGCCTAAGGAGGATTGGTGGCAGGCAATGCTTCAAATTTTGCCACAGTAGCCTCAGTTGTTCGGTCACTGTCAGCTCTAATTCACTAGAAGACAAACAGCAGAATAAAGTCAGTATTAAAGGCAGCTGAAAGGTGACTAAGCACATGGACAATGACAGCTAGCCCAAAGGATAAGAATATACGCAAATTTTGGACAGCGTATCCTCAACTGACTCCAACAGCCGCCAGATCAACAGATTCTGACTATTTTGAAGAGCTAAAGCAATGAAGAGTTATTTCAGCATTAACTTTCTCAGCTACAATGCTCCAGGAGTTGGCATAACATAAATGAGCCATTAACTCATTCTCTTGATATTTTCTCATGTAAATTTTGTATATATACCCCCCCTTGGCAACGCATTAGGGGTTGGTGATTTTTGACTCTAAGCAAAATCTATTGTATACTTTCAGTTTATCTAATACAAAGGGCTGGACCAGCTCAGTGATTTCCTGAAAATTTGATGTCTGGATGATGCTATGTGTGCTGATGCAGAATTCCCGTGTTGTCTGATGAAATAACAAGTTTTCCTCAATCTTTGTTTTTGTCTTCTTATGTTATTAAATCATACTCATGTTTCACTGAACTAGCAGTAAAGAAAAAGAATAGTACATGAATTTTTTGGTTACACCTTGTGCTCAATTTTTACTGCTGTAAATGTTTTTCTTCAGAATTAACCATGGACATGAATTCTCAATTGCTCATGTTTCCATTAATTCTATAAATGTGAATGTTATCTAGAAATTCTTCACTGCCTCTAGAATAATATTCTCACCGTTCCTCCTTATAAGTTTATTGGAAGATTCTTAATTGCCTTTCATATACTGGATACACCACACTCAATCACCATTTCGAACATTGTTTCTCAGACACTAATCTGGCTCTGTAGCATCACTACTGTATCAACACAACATATCAGAAAAACTAAAGGACCACTGACTCCATGCCCAATGGACTAGAACCTGCTAGTGAGCATATATATATATTGACTGAAGCCATCACCAAACACATTCCAAAAAACAAAACCTTGAACATCATATCTAGCCTAAGATACTATCCAAACAAAGTTAAAACATAAAGAGAGAGCCCTCTCTGGTCATAGGTAGGCTAGAACCTGTGACCCAAAGATTGGTTAGTGGTTACCTCGGCCGTATTCCCTTGGGAGTCAAAGGGAACAACCTGAGTGATAACACACAACATCCTTGCCTTGGCACTCCTCATTGGATTCCCATAAGTCACACCTCTACAAGTACTCCTGCATAATGTCCCTGCATACGACTACCATGCTCCATGTCTCCGACCTGATGTCCATGACTAAGTTGCCCATGTAGTTAACCAAGTAGACCCATCACAACAATCGATCATCCTCATCCAAGTCTCCAATCTTCAGTCTAGTGAACTAAGTCACCCAACCATATCAACATCATCACGAGTCCCTTCCATCATAGCTCCCCCACTAAAGGTTCCACCAAGACTTCCTCTTGGTCTCGGCCATGAGAAGTCCACCCAAGCAACTCAAGTGTGTGCCCTCCTCAATCTATCCATGAGTCATTCCGAGGATTTAGCCAATTCTTCATGTGGCTAAAGAATGACCCAATCCTCCACAATGATCATCATGTTCCTCCCTTGTCACGAGCCTTTGTACCTTCTATCACAAGGTCACAAACAACCCCAACAAGTCCTGCAACAGTCAACAATCCTTGCTTCTCCATATAAGTTCTCATCATAGACATCCATGGTAAGATCCTCCCTAGCATCGACAAACTGATATTTCCCTTCCCTGCATATGGTCCATCTACCAAATTCTCAAGTGAAACACAAGTATCAATAGTACATACTTCATCATCATGAGGCTCCTCCATGTGAGTATCCTCATCCATCCATGTCTACAAACCGCATTATCCTGGTCCAACTTGATCAATCTCAAGTTCATCGTCCATCATGGTCATATCTGCAACATCCTCAATCATCACGGCTTCCTCTTCCATGTCAGCACAATCTACAGTTTCATCCTGCTCCATTGTCTGACGAAGTTGAAGAAGTTCATCTTCAACATTCCTTTCCAAGACTTCAAGTTCCTTTTGAATCTAGGGTTTCTCTTCTTTCATCCGCTTCAACTTCTATAAGGTAAGCAAGACCTTCCCTTCTCATTCTTCCAAACCTACTATGCCTTGTCGTTCAACTTGGTCCAAGCACTAAGCTTCTCCTCTGCTAAACCTGTTTCACCATTCACCTAAATCACCCTGATATTCCACTTGTCACCTGCAAAACTTGAACTCCCTTTCAAGTCTTTGGTCTTCATAGAATCGGCTCCTTGATTCAGTTCACCAAGTTTCCTGTAAAAATTGGACTAGCTCTGATACCACCTGTCACGCCCCTACACTGGCAGTACTCTTCCAACCACACTATAGAGAGGTGCGGCACTACCAACCATTTTCTTTTCACCAATACTTACGATTGTAGACTACGCCTAACATTCCATACTTAGTTTATTCTTTCGTTACCAAGTATTATGTTTATCCTTTATACAGTGAAAGCCCATAACATTCACATAAATAGCATTATACAATAAAAATGCACAACAATATAAAGGGAGGGGAAACTCCCTGCAATATGAGTCTTCCTGAATCCATATATATAATCTTCTTTTATAAGTACAAGTTAAATCTTGGGAAACCCCAAATTTACACAGCCAAATTTCCAACTTTGGCAAACTCGGTTGCCCAGCTCGTCGGCACCTCCACACAGTCGTTGCACAACTCACCAACACTTCGCTCACCTCGTCGCATGATTGTGTTGTTTACCCAACCTCAGCGTGCCTCATTGTAACCAAGTCACCACACACAGGTGCCTCCACATGAGTCACACCTACATTCACAACCCCAACACTTCACCATTTCCATTGTTTCGTCATGCACGGCGCGCCTTACCCAAGTCACCCATCCACACATTTCTTTGTTTCAGCGTGCACGTCGTGCCCTCACCCCGCCGCCTGTCCACACATCCACCCAAACTTTTTCACCTGAACAACTTCACCCGAGTCTCCACATGACTTCACCCAGGTCGCCACACAACTTCACCCCGTTCACCCAAATGACTTCACCCGGATCACCCAACGACCTCACTCGGGTTGCCCAAATGACTTCACCTAGGTCGCCCGAACGACCTCACCCGGTTTGCCCGAATGACCTCGCTCGAGTTTCCTGCCTGACGACCTCGCTCGAGTTCTGCTTGAACGACCTCGCCCGAGTTCTACCTGAACGACCTCGCCCGAGTTCTACCTGAATGACCTCGCCCGAGTCCTTCCTGAACGACCTTGCCTGAGTTCTACCCGACGTCCTCACCTGAGTTTTCTGCATGAGTTTCCTGCATGCGTTTTTCACCCGAGTTTCTCACCCGAGTTTTTCACCTGGCTTTTATGAATGAGTTTTCCACCTGAGTTCCACCCATCATGCGGGCTCATCCTCACAGCACAGAACTCCTTGTTCGAACTCATGTTGATTGAATGATGATTCGCCTCCACAAACCATCCATCACTATATGTGGGTGGGTGGTGGGTTACGTCACCCGGCTGACCCATGCCCAATGCCCAAGCCGACTCGTTCAACATGTTTCCTTCACCTAAGTAGAGGGTCAGCCTGACCAACTCATGGGACCACCCTCACAACTCACCCAACATCATATAAACTTGTCTCTTAGTCATTCACTTCTGATTTCACATGTCCTTCGCACAGTGGAGTCGCCCTTCATGTCGCACGGACTGCAGGTCCATACAACCTTGGTTGAAAAATGGTGATTTTTATTGTTTCTATTACAAACGTTTTTCACAGGTGAAGGACACTATACCTTGGCATTCGTAGACCACCTTCGACTGTTGTCACATTTCGAGGTAGGGAAACTGATTAATCTCCATCACTTCTTACTCAAGAGCCTTGGAAAGATGGAAAAAAATGTGCAAAGCACGATTGCAACCCAGGTTGCAGCTAAACTCTACCACCATGGACTCATTATGATGCTGGTTAAGAAGAAGTTAGAGAAAAATGGAATAGCATGGGAGGAATTTCTGAAGGAATTCTGAGGAAAGGATGCAAAAGAACCTGCTAGCACAAGTGCAAGAAAAAAGAGAAAGGCAGAGACATTATCTCCTGCCAAGCGAAGAAGTAAAGGCTCACCAGTGCAAGTAGAGAAAGGGGCCATTGAAAACACTCCACCTGTAGCAAAGACAAGGAAAATTATGACCTCAGTGAGGAGGAAAGTTGTCGGCCAAGGAACAAATAAGTGGAGCTCCGCAATTGTAATCGACGAGTCGCCCCAAGTCTCCCAAATAGTTCACAATATCTCGGTTCTTGCAGACACAATAGCACACACTATGGAGGATGAGGAGAATGCAGAATATGACGTGTTATTGTCAAGATTTGTCAGTAGGCTAAGGAGCGAGAGAACAATGTCGACACCAAACACTAGCGAAATCCTAGCAAAGGAGGACGAAGAAGAACAACATGAAGAATCTCTTGACAATTTTAGTGAACTAGAGGTGTAAACCCTTAATGATTTCAAGGACCAGGGCGTTGAAGACCCTACAGTTTTTGAAGGACAGGGCATTGAAGACCCTACAGGTTGTGAAGATTAGGGTACTAAAGACCCTGCAATTTTTTAAGATTAGGGCATTAATAACCCTACAGTGTTCAAAGGATAGGGTAGTGAAGTCCCTGTGGTAGTAGGAGAATGGGGAATCAAAACCCCTATTGATTTCGAAGGAGAGGGTGTAGAATCCCCTGAGAAAATGGGAGAGTAAGTTAAGAGCCTAGAGGAATTAGGTGCACAGGCTACTAAAACCCTTGGCATGGAGATTGGTGACAGTATCCAAACCCTCAGCGATAGTAAAACCCATAGCATAGAAACCCTCGACGATGTCTTAAAGCAGACTTGACCTTGATGTTGAATTCGTGGTAGAAAAGGCATTCGCTCCTGAATATCTTAGTACAACACTGTCCACTCTCTTCCTTAATAGTAGAATAGTTGATCTGGATTTAAATAGGAACGTAACAAAATACAGAGATAACCATAAAGACAGATATGCAGCGGAAATAATACTTCATTTCATTACTGTAAAATACTGAAATATGCTTACAAACAGAAATGGAAATAAAGAAGCTAGAGCGATGGTAGCTTCTCTCTGAGAAGAGATGTGGCGGCTACATGCCTCTGAACTATTCTAAACTATGTTACAATGAGGCTCGAAGGCCTATTTATTGTTGAGAAACAATGGAAAACCCTTCACATTCCAAAACCTAACCCTAGAAGATGAAACGCTAAATTGTGGGCCCGTTTTTGGGTAAGTTGGTACATCAACTTCCTGGGGTCACAAATTGGTCGTATTATCTCCATTTGATGCGCATGATATCCCATTGGAAAGATCTCTCCAAGGACTACGACAAAAAAAGCGATTTTTTGGTAGAAAAATCGTTGGCGGTAGATTTCCAAAAAAACGTCGTTTAGGGCCTCAAAATGGCTCCGGAAGTTTAGGACCCGAAAAACTGCTAAAAATAGTAAATTGCGCTATAATTAACGAAACTAAAAAACTGAAAGGGACAGTTGTGGGGGTCTAGATGGGATAGGTGGGTGGCCACCAACATCCACCTGGATCATTCCTCCCCCCTTAGGAAGCAATGGTCCCCATTGCGTTGAGTTCCTCCCTGAGATGAGGAAGCTTCTGCTGAGCTGGGTCTCTGGTGAGTTGTTCTGCAATCTTTGATGTGTCCAGAAATGGTGGGAAGCATGGTCGATGATGGTCCACATTGAACACTTGGTCCAAGCGAAGGAATGGAGGAATGATGTGCTTCCAGGCATTGTCTCTTGTAGCCTTGGTACTAGTGTAAGAACCATGTCGGAGTGGTCTGAGTTTCTGATGGGTTCTGGTAAGGCGTTCTTTCTGTAGATGTAACCAAACTTTGTTGCCCACCTGAAACTTGTGTGGTACCCTTGTGGTTGAGGAGAAGTTGTTCCTGTGTTCTATCATGATCGTATCCCTTTGCTGTTGCTGCTGTGTGGAGGAATCCTTTGCGGGGGTCATGGATGTAGCAATGATCTTCCCCTTACTTTGGGAGCGAACTAGATAGAAAATGAATTTCGTAGTCTGGGAGATGAGCTTGCTTCCTTTCTTGGCAGTGATCAAAGAGGTGGAGGTAGGTGGGGCTACCTCCCGTATCCTGTATAATAAATTATCCAAAGAAATAATGACAGCGCGAGGTGTTGACTCATACACAACATGTCTCCTCCACAAGTATGGCTGGCCTAATAGAACATCACAAACATCCAGAGGTGTAACATCACACAATACCTCGTATGTGAAGGGCTTGATGCTGTAGGGAAGCCGGCACTGCTGGCGAAATTTGAGATCTCATCCTTCAGGAAGCCACCTGATACTATACAGTTGTGGGTGTGGTGTAGTTGGTAGGCCCAACCGCTTCATGACCTCTGCTGAAGTAAGGTTCTTTTGGCTGCCACTGTCGACAATGAATTGCAGTGGTGAACCCTTCGTCCACATCTGTGAGTGGAAAAGATGCTCCCCCTCCTCTGGGTCGTCGGGCTCATTCCTCTGGATCCTGGCGGTGGCAACAGTAGCGCTGGGAGATCTGCATCAATGATCTGCTTCCCTTTGCCATTCCCCTTATCTGGTTCTGGCTCAGGGTTGGAACATGCATCTGATTCAGAAGCCTTCAACTCGGACACCAGCGACTGCTTGGTCTGACACTCACTTGTGTTGTGAGTGGGGCTCTTGTGGAACTCACACCACTTTCCTATGTCCTTCTTCGGCTTCGTGGTGTTGTTCTTTTCTTGTGGCTTTGACGGGTTGTCTTGGGTCACCCCACCTTGGCTTTGTCCTTTGGGCTTCGGATTTGCAGATCCAAAGTCTCGCTTCTTTTCTTTGAACTTTTGCTCGATTTTGACAGCGTATCGGTACGCCGTGCCAAATGAGGAGATGTTCAGGAACTCCATCTCTTCCTGGATGTATCTGTGTAGGCAGCCACGGTATTTGAGTACTAGATGCAGCTCAAAATCTTTGATACCTAACTGTGTGCGAAGCGTATGAAAAATGTTTGTGAACTTCGGCACATCTTAGTCTCATCCCTGCCACAGTGCGGTCCATTTGATGTATTTGTCCTCATAGCTTTTGACAGGGTAGTACTGCTCCTTGATGGCATCCCGGAAGTCATTCCAAGTGGGTGCAGCTGAAAATAGTGAGCCTGTACTTTCATCCTTCTTTTCGCAGTATGTTTCCCACCAGTCCTTGACGTGGGGGGCTACTTTGAGAAGGGCGAAAACAATCTTTTCCCGACTTGAAAATTCATGAATAGAAAAATAACCCTCTAGCAGATTTAACCATTTATCTATGGCATCCGCGTCTATTTGACCCTCGAAGATGGGGATTTCAAAATTAACTTGTACCTTAAAGGGCATGGCGTTTCCAGAGTAGCCGCGGGAAGCCGATGCGTCGCCTCTGGGTAGCCGCTGAAGGATTTGCGCAAAGTTGTCCATCATCATGTTCCTTTGTCGCTCGAGGGCTTCTTCGAGCAAGATTTTGATAGGACCTCCTGCCCTCTCGTCTTTCTTCTCATCCACCATCGGAGGTCGTTGGGATTTGTGAGGCTGGTCTTGCAAAGGTTCAACCAGTTCAACCCCTAACTCCTTTTATCCCGACCTTGTTGGGGACATGCAAAGAAAAAAAATAGAGAAAAAGCAGACCGCTCTGATACCACTGGTCCAGATTTAAACGGGAACGAAAAAAATTACAGAGGTAACCATAAAAACAGATATGCAGCGGAAATAATACTTCATTTCATTACTGTAAAATACTGAAATATGCTTACAAATAGAAATAGAAATAAACCAGCTAGAGCGATGGTAGCTTATCTCTAAGAAGAGATGTAGCAGCTACATGCCTCTGAACTATTCTAAATTGTGTTACAATGAGGCTCGAAGGCCTATTTATTGTTGAGAAACAATGGAAAACCCTTCACATTCCAAAACCTAACCCTAGCAGATGAAACACTAAATGGTGTGCCCCGTTTTTGGGTAAGTTGGTACATCAACCTCCCGGGGTCGCGAATTGGTCGTATTATCTCCATTTGATGTGCATGATAGCCTGTTGGAAAGATCTCTCTGAGGACTATGACAGAAAAGGCGATATTTTGATAGAAAGATCGCTACTGGTAGATTTCCCCAAAAACATCATTTAGGGCCTCAACACGGCTCCGGAAGTTTAGGACCCGAAAAACTGCTAAAAATAGTAAACTGCGCTATAATTAAGGAAACTGAAAAACTGAAAGGGACAGTTGTGGAGGTCTAGATGGGATAGGTGGGTGACCAGCAACATCCACCTGGATCAATATTGGACTTGGAGCAACATGTCCATGACCTAGAAGCTCTAAACCAGGTCATGAAAGAGCAGAGTTGGTAGAAGCAGAGTGAGGTGGAATTACAGGCTGAAGTAAAGAATCGGAAGTAGTAGGTAAAGGTGTGGAAATACTAGGCTTCCAGATGCTATAGACACCTAAAAAAGGTAACTAAGCAGCAACAAAAAGCTTGAGACAGGAAGCGAAAGATAGTAAAGACAGGAAAGAAGATCGAAGTACAAAATTGAGGTGCAGCCACTCATTTTTGAAGGTTTTTTGCAAAGGTAAAATGTTGTGTGAGGACACACAACAATTTAGGGATGGAAGGTTGTTGGTATCCTAAATTGCCCTATTTTGTACCCCATTTCCATCAATATCAACCTCTGTTTTACCTTAATACAAGACCCTTCTTCCCTACACTTGTACAACATGGTTACCCTTTTCCTACACATGCTCATAGTTTACATTAAGATTTACTACAACACTTTATTAATCTTTTTATGTAGATTTCATGTTATTTACATATTCTTGCAACTCATATTGATTTCCTAGAAGTATGGAACGTAGTGTTAATAATGTATGAGTTGACTAGTGCAGGAAGATTCCTGCACAGCCAATGTCTAAGATTCCGAGAGCTATCTCCACGAGGATGGATCTTGATCTTTGACTCCTAGTTTAATTGTTGATAAACTGAAGTAGGTGGCACGCATCTAGGGATTTTTCTCCAAAGATAGATCATGGCCCAACGAAGCTCGTTTTGTTATAAACATTGGCCAAGTTTGTAATTCAGTTTCTATGTCTGTTCGGCCGAGAGGCCAGAACAACAATTATTTGTAATTAGTGTACATGACTTAGAGCTGAAGGATATATATGATGTAAATTGTAGATAGGAAAGCTAGTGAACCATCAATTATTATTTTTGTTTATGTAATCTGGTTATCGCCTCATTCTGGGGCTAAATTGCTTCGTAATGTAATTTGTCGAATCAAGTAAATACAAGAGGATCATTATGGTTTGCACACACATTATGCAATTTCATATATGACGTGTTATTCAAAGTGTTGATTTCTTTCGTTCCTTAGAAGGGGAACAAGCTTGTTGGCCAAGGCCCGACCAACCCAGCTCGTTGACCCCTCTTTCTTTCGTGATTTGGGAAAACGGTGTGTTTATTTCGTAGCAACTGTGTGATGAAGGAGTTTAATCATTAGTCCTTGAGTTCTAAATTAAATTATCTTATGTAGCCTATGTGTGGAATAGATATGTAGTTTGCAAAGTATTTTTGTTCATTTCTGTCTATAAGATATCTTTTACGTATTTACTTTATTCTTGCTTTCTATTTTAATTCATTTTCAAGGCAGATCGTGCAAGGAACTCTTTCGTTCACCAATGTCTGTTGTTTCTTGCACCACGCTCAGTCATTCATTGCAACAAACATTAAATCACTCACCTACATTTTATTTCCCATTATTTCGCAAGTGAATGAATCAATAAATCAAGTAACTATTTTTGGTATTAAAATTTCATCTCTAAAAAGATCTAGAAGTAGTTATATTAACTACCAAAGTATATTTGCAAAGAATATCACTATTGTAGGTGAAGTACCAAAACTGGTTGACACATGCAAAGTAGTTAGGCTATTGATTGATTCTTTTGTAAGTGTTTTATCTCATGAAGTTTATTTCCCTTATGAAGTTTAATGAGTTGAAGCATTTTCTTTCTCATAGATAGTTAATTCAGAATTTCATTATAGTTGCAATTCCTTTTCAACATATATTTTCAGCTTTCGAAAGTAAAGTAGAAACTAAGTAAAGGGAACCCTACTTCGGGGCAAGAGCAAGTCTCTTGACACTGTAACAGAATTCTCCAAGCCTTGAGGCTTAGAGCACCTTCACTGAGACATAAGTCTTGAGTAAGGAAGATTGAATATACTCTTACACAAAAATATTGTGCCTGCACAAGTGCAAGCAAGATTGCAACTATGCAAGGATAGGTTGTTTGTGTGGGAGAAAGATGAGAAGAAAGGCAAAACTCTGCAAGGACCCACTTGTCAAACTGCTTATTATCCATCTGGAGATTAACATAATGTTTCATTTAGCATTTAAGATTGTTTCAGTTGTGTGGAATTTCTTTACTTGATTTACTTGAAAATTGTCTTTTACATTCCAGCACTAGATTTTCCTTGGTGTAAATTTCCTTTCCAATTGTTTTCTATTTGATTCTGCAAAGCATTCCCTTCAAGAAGTAGGATTAGAAATAGGAAAATTTCATACCATTTCGGGCATTGCCTGTGCTTTTTCTTTAAGTTTACAAAACCCTCGGGTTGACAATTAAGTGCTAAGTTATTTTCTCAACCGCAATTCCTGCACCCAAAAACCCTGCACACCTCCTCCATCCTCATGTGTCCCTTTAAATTTATTTCCACCACCAGCTGCACAACAACCCCACATGATCTCGCACCACCTCTGTCACCATGGGCTCCCGACGACACATGAACCACACCCCTGATAGCTTTCGCACCCCACTTTGGACACTCAACAATGCGACCCTATAGCACCATGTTTTCATTTGTGCTACATCCTTCCTCGCTGGATGAAACTCTCCTCCGCTTGGGCTAGGAGTAGGAGTTACGCGACATGGGTCTTATGGTGAGGGTCCATGGATACACCTCAGCAATGAGCAATAAAACCACCCAACAAGATGAGAACTGCATTAGGGCCAAAGACAAGCATGACTTATCTAACATACATCTACTCAACTGGGATGAAAAACACCTTTCTCCAATTGGGGGAGTTACAAGAAAACCTGTAGATAAGAAATGTGTCAACCAGACTGAGACATTTTCTTCTCCTCTACTAGGGGTAGCACCAGGGAACAAAGCCAAAGAAAAAAGAAGTTGACACCAGAGCATGAACCCACAAGATACGAACTCGAGATAATTATTGGCCACAACAATTATCTCTAGACCACCCTTGAACCACCAAACCCAATTTTTTCTCACCCAACGGTGAGTTTCAAGAATCTATGGAGAAACCAAAGAAAAATGAAGACTCAAAAGATACTCAACAAACGAAAAAATCAGACACCTTCCCAAACACAAATAAAACTCAGGGATAAATTTAGCAAGCAGCGCAGAAGTAGGCACTAGAATCGACCAAATTAATATGCAAAATTCACTTAATCTTCTAACAGAGGAGAGACACCAGATTCTAGGAGATGATACTAACACTTTTGTGAACGATTCACGACGGAGGCAGTGACAGTGGTGAAACCTCCACCACTCCCAGATTAACCCAGGGCCTAAGAAATCAAACTAACTAATAGAGCTCAGACCCCAAGCATCCATCGACCATATTAGCACAACAATATAACATTCGTAAACCCTAACAAGCACCATAAACCTACTTACCTGTCCAACAGTCAAACTCGAGGAGAATGAATGAGATTGAGACTTTGCACACAACACCATTAATCTCACCACACACCATATTTAATGGGAGGACAATAAGTGAGTCCTCCTTCCTATCCACAGAAGGTACACTCTCACTGGATATACATCTCGTAGACCTCGATGTTCATAATCCCAATCAAAGATTATGTATAGAATGTTTAGTGAAAGAGGAGAGGGCCTTTTTTTCTATTTTTAATTCTTTGTATGGAATATGTGCTTAACCAAAAACCCTCACTTTTATTTGAAAAAAAATTCAACCCTAAAAAAAACAAAGTTAGAAAAATAAATAAAATTAAAATGTCAAGAATAATAATATGGTTAGGTTTTAACTAGCTTAATTGAGAAATACAACTTTTCTCTTTATTTTTTATTTTCTAAAATCACACAAATCAAATGACAAACAACATAGGTATCCCAAAAATAAAAATAGAAAACTTCAAATATTATCTCTACAAAAAAAATAAGTGGTCATATATACCTCTATGTCTAAGAAAAATTAAATGGTCATATATAACTCTCTATCTAAGAAAAATGGTCATATATTAGAAAAACAGAAAAACAAACTTTTTCCTCGGTATAAAAAAAATAGCATTTGCAATTAAAAGTAGCCGTATTGACATAACGGAACGACGCTCTTATCTTAGAAAGCCATATAAATACCAAATCCTAAACAACTTTTAATTAATAAAGTATTCCACACATTTTTAATTAATAAAGTATTCCACACAAGGTGAATGCATTAACCAACAACTTACATAGTCAAATCAAATATCGTAATACTTAGTTGAAATTATGTAAGAGGAAAATGACTTTAGTTAATATAGTCACCTAAAACATTAATCGAAAAGAAAATTTGTCTATAAAACGATTCTTTCCAATATATTATCCTTTCACACTTTTTAAATAGAGATCATGAATCAATTTTGGTTTATTCCATGAAATAACAGGTATTAGTATCAAGTAAGATATAAATATATAAAACATATAAGAATGTATAGTTGCAAATGACATTAATGAAATAAACTTTTACCTAAAAATATTTTAAAATAAATTTATATTTCCAAACCATATTCAATTTAGTATTTTTATTTTATTTATATTTTTGTAATAATTTAGTAAACAGTGATAGTGCAATAAACATCAAAACACTTCATAGTAAATTTCACATTGCCTACATTTAAACCATAAAGATTGACTGAATTATAACTTTGCTTTAAATTATTTTTATTAATTAGAAACAGAATTAATTACGCGGATAGGCATCCCTCCTATTGGGGTTGGGCACTTTAACCATTTACTAATTAAAAAAATTGATCGCATGGTTTATATTTAAAGATCCAAGCATACTCTTGTCGTTGCACCATCTTAGTGGACTGAATTCACACCACTAACTTCCCTGCATATCTAAATGACATGATTAAACCTTGTTTAAATTAATTTTTTACAAAGTTTCATTAAAAATTTACCATGCCATTTGTTAATTGACAATTTAAACTTTGTTTAAACTAATTTTTTACAAATCTTCATTAAAAATTTACCATGGCATTTGTTAATTGACACCTATGAAGATTAACCATAATGGGAAGACTACAAATTGTAACACACACGTTACACATACACTTATCATAGTAGTGGAAATGTGTATTTCTGAATAACATGATCATTTGTTTCAAACCATTGGTAACCTGTGACCAATTACAAAAAACAAGTGTCCTTAGTTTCATTAGCTTGTTCATCAATTTCGTCCTTTCACGTTGTTAATAATAACTCCAAAAAATAGGTATAGTTAGTTTCACTAACTTGTCCATCAATTTCACCCTTTCATGCTCTTAATAATAACTCCACCACTCCATCTAGGATTGTAACATGGAGGAATAAAGCAACTTGAGCATTTCAAATTGTGATTAAATATTTATTGTAAGTGTTATTCATCACCATTCCATCTATTATAAGCAAAGCATTGCTCCTTGGATGCATGCATTTCTTAGTGATTGGTTTGTTAGAATTGTTGAACGATTTCAAGGGCTTCTCTAGGCTTCCATTTGCTAAGAAAGGTGCACAATCTGTTACCTAGATTTGGAAGATTACTACTCTATATATTAATATTGTTTTCAATGGCCACTGTTACCTAGATTTGTCATTTAAAATACCAATAACACTCTAATGTGGAATGACTTTGTTCATTTTTGTTGAAGTATTGTTGAAATTAAATTTAAATTGTAAATGAAAAGAACACTTACATGATGCTAATCTTCATTATATAATCCATGAAATATGTATTGGGATTAGTGAGGGAAAAATTAAATTAAAAATAAAATTGGAATAAGTGGCTTTGTGTGTTGAACTAGCTTTACAACCAGTTGCATAAGAATCTGCTACAAGAAAATCAATATAGTATGCCTTCTAAAACTTCAAATTAAGATACCTATGTAACTTTTAACATCATAGGAAAAACATTCACCTAATACCCACAAATAGAGACACAACATGAGAGGGGCAGTCACGAGGTCTCCAATAGCTTTTGACATGATGTGAACAAATGCCTTGGACCATGGGTGCCATTTGAATTTGTACAGAAGCATTCGTTCGGCTCTCAACAGATTCTTCGCACAGTATCTCAGTGGCATTTCCAGAATTACCACATAGTTTTCCATTACAGCAAATGAATGTAACCACTAGGGATCCGGACCACCTCTGCAATTCACCTGAATCCCATAAAGAATTATTGTGCATTATCGATCTGCGACCCAAAATTTATCATTCTATAATTTCAGAAAATCAGCGAAACTGATCTTACTCGTTCGATGAAAGTTCTCCCGTTCTATCCAGGAAGCATGCGAGTTACAGTATAACCAGGGTTGATGAGGTCGGGGATCAATGTGATGACTACACTAATTAGTTAATATCGTTATTTAATAACCTATAGTTTTTCATATTTTTTATAAACACTATAGGAAAAGAAAAAAGAAAAAAATAAATATAATGGAAACTGTGGATTACTCTTTGATTCTACAATAACACCCATTAATATAAGCTATTTCACCTAAATCTATGAATGTTAGTCTTAACGGAGATCTATTGAGCCCTAAAATATTTGTATCTCTAGCTGTAAAAAAATAAAAAAAGAGAAATGAGAGTTATAACATTACCCCTATATTATCAGAATAATCAGTTGAGAATAATTAATATTATTTTGATATTAATGGAGAAAATAGTTACGTTGTTGTAACTTTCTCCCTAGTTTAGGATCAGTTCCTATAGTTATGGGGTTTGGGTGCAACTTCCTATTTCCTAGTATTGTATTTAATGATGTAATCTTTGATTGATTGATGAATAGAGTGGATGAGAGTGATCTCTCTGTTTTGGTGAGTGTAGTCTCCAGGTGTAGGCCACACCTGAGAGCTACAACTCTTTCATTTCAATTCTGTTCACATTTTATCTTGGTATCAGAGCTCAGATTGAGTGAGCCTGATCTTTTGTCACCTGTGAGGCTGAAGTGCCTGTAGTAGCTAGCTTGCCTGTGTGGCTGGAATAGCTTGTGTGGCTTGAAGTGCCTTTGTGGTTGTGTGTACACGAGAGCTCTGTGCTCGATTGAGCAGGTGGACTGCAGAACACCTGGCTCAGACTCGAAAATTTTGGCACGGATTTTGCACGGATTGGCGCGGTTTTTCGCTGACAGTCGTGCCAGAAGAGGAATTAGCGCGGATTTTGAGGGATAAACTGCGCCAGAGCGCCAAAAAGCCCGATTAGCGCGGGATTTTACCGGGAAAGTTGCGCCAATTAAAATACTCTAAGCGATTTTGAATTAGCGCGGATTTTTCGCTCGGGGTAGCACCAAGGGATCTGCGAATAGATTGAACTTCGTTTGGCGGTTTGCCAGCGGTGCAGTGGAGGTTTGCAAGCGGTGCAGATTGGCTGAGTTGTAGATCCGTCTGGAAGAGACAGATCGGGAAAGCGCAAGAGGAGATCTGTGAGAAACCTCGACTTCGTTTGGCGATCTGCAGGGAGAGCAGGATCGGCGAAGTGGCAGATCAATCCGGGAGAGGTGGATCAGATCAATTGTGATCAGATCATTGTTTCGGCTGTGTTGAAAACGCCGAATTTGCTCATTAGAGCGGGAGTGCCACACACTGCAGATCGGTGGCAGAGGTGACTGATCGATTTGACAGGTATTGTTTTTTGTTGTTGTTAAGTAGATTCACAATGAGTAATACGATGGAATCTTACCTTAACGAGTCTGGTACCCTCAACGGGTCTAACTTCACGAATTGGAAGTTTAAGATCGAGACCCTGCAAGAAGGTGCGAACGCTTGGACTACAGTGACAGGCGATGAGCAGAAGCCGACTGCAACCACACAGAAGGAAGACTGGGAAAAACGAGAAAACAAGGCCAAGGTCCTGTTAAAGATGTCTCTGAAAGACAATGTCATTGCACACATCAGAGACTGTAAAACATCCTCAGAGATTTGGATGAAAATCAAGAATCTGTATGAAACCCAGAATACAAACAGAGTTTTGGCTCTGAAAAGCAAGCTATTTTCAATGAGGATGGACGAAAGGGAGTCTGCTACTGCATTTGTCGCGCGAATTAAGGATGTTAAAGACGGATTGGTGGCCATTGGAGTGGCGGTGGCTGATGAAGATCTTGTTGCAATTACAATGAATGGGATGCGTGATGATATCCAAACCTTCATCACTGGAGTCTCGGCAAGGGAGAAAACACCCACGTTTGATGATCTCACTGCGATCTTGCAGCAAGAGGAAGAGCGACAGCAAAATCTGAATCTGAACCCCCAAAGTGACGATCTTGCGCTGGTGGCAAAACGACGACTATACAAAGGGAAGCAGTCACAATAACAATCAGTCCAGAAAGGAGGAACAACACATAAACAACATTGTCATAAAGGTATGCTTGCAAATCATTCTGAAAAGAAATGCTTTTATTGTGGAAAGAAGGGTCATATATAGAGAGATTGTTATTATAAGAAGCAGGCTGATGAGGCAAGGAGGAGATAGGTAAATCTAAAACACAGAGGATATTTTGTTGAAGAAGAAGACATCAGTCATGAATTTCGACTGTTCACAGTCGACTGTGCCCTTTCTGCATCAAATGAAGATGACATCTGGTATGTCGATTCCGGAGCATCCTCTCACATGACAGGTAATAAAGAATTTTTCGACAGTCTTGAAGAAATTATAAATGGATCAAAAATATATCTAGGGGATGATAATGGATATCAGATTAAAGGTCATGGGGTGATTTCAGTTAAGTTACCAAATGGAAAAATTAGTCACCTTTCAAATGTTCTATATGTACCTGGAATAAAGAAAAACATGATATCTGTATCCATGATGGCTTACCAAGATATGAATGTCGAATTCTTCAAGACTCACTGTGTGATAAAGGATTGCAGGAATGAAATTGTTGCAACAGACATGCGAGTTGGAAGCCTATATAGATTGGATGCAAAAAGTATATCAAAGCAAGCCATGGTTGCAGGAGAGTCGACAGCTGAACAACTCTGGCATCAGAGGTTTGGTCATCTGAATCTGCAGGATCTCATGTTGTTACAGAAGAAAGGTATGGTCCAAGGTCTCCCCATCTTTCGTAACATTCAGTTAAACTGTGATGGTTGTGCCTTAGGAAAGATGCACAGAGAACAGTTCCCTGTGCATGATAGGAGGAGGAAAACAAAAATCTTAGAGCTAGTGCACACTGATGTATGTGGTCCCATGCAGACAAGGTCGCTAGGGGGAGCATACTATTTTTTGTTGTTTACTGATGACTGCACTAGGTATTCATGGGTTTATTTTTTAAACAAGAAAAGTCAGACTTTCCAATGTTTTATAGATTTCAAAACCCTGGTGGAAAGACAGTGTGGAAAAGGTATTAAAATTCTCCGATCTGATCAAGGAGGAGAATACAAATCAAAGGAATTCATGAAATACTGCAAATATCACGGGATTGTTCAGCAGTATACAGTGCCGCACACACCACAGGAAAACGGTGTTGCAGAGCATAAAAACAGAACCCTGGTAGAGTGTGCAAGGAGCATGCTGCAAGGTAAGGGTCTATCTAATACTTTTTGGGCAGAAGCGATAAATACTGCTGTATATTTGAAAAATAGAAGTCCTACTAGGTTTCTTGGCTTCAAAACGCCTTTTGAAGCCTTGTATGGATTTAAACCAGCAGTAAATCACTTAAGAGTCTTTGGGTCAAAGGCATTTGCACATGTACCCAAAGCTGATGGAAAGAAACTAGACCCTAAGGCAGTCAAATGCATCTTTGTTGGTTATGGCACAGAGTTTAAAACATACAAACGGTTCAATCCTGAGTCTCGTAAGACATTTGCAAGTAGAGATGTAGTCTTTCATGAACAGGTACAGGAAAGGAAAGCTGATGTTGGAGATGATTGGCACATTCCATTTCTGTTGGAGGAAAGCAGCGAGGATGAAAGCGAGCAGGAACAGCAAGAAGGTGAAAGAGCAGGCCCAGTTATTGCAGAAGAAAAAAAATTTGAGGTAAGTCCCCTACCAAGAAGGTCAGGTAGGAAGACTCAATTACCATTGAAGTTGAGAAACTATGCGTTGATGTCAATGTTTTTGAACATTATAGAGCCCTCTAATTATAAAGAAGCTAGTCAATTTGAGGAATGGAGAGCTGCAATGAATGAGGAGATGGAATCAATTCTTAGAAATAATACTTGGGAATTAGTAGAGCTGCCTAAAAATAAAACACCTATAGGGAGTAAATGGTTGTTTAAACCCAAAATTAATGCAGATGGAAGTATAGATAAGTTAAAAGCTAGGTTGGTAGAAAAAGGATACTCGCAGCAGGAAGGTATTGATTTTGATGATACTTTTGCACCTGTAGCAAAGCTAAATACAATCAGATTACTCATTGCTTTAGCTACTAAATGTAATTGGGAATTACACCAACTAGATGTTAAATCTGCATTTTTAAATGGTGATTTAAAAGAAGAAATTTACTTAGTACAGCCAGAAGGATTTGTGAAGCAGGGGTAGGAACATCTTGTTTGTAGATTGAAAAAGGCTTTATATGGTTTAAAGCAAGCTCCCAGGTCATGGTATGAAAAACTTGATTCTTTCTTTATAGAGTATGGTTTCCATAGAAGCTTAAATGACCCAAATTTGTATACCAAGTACAATAATCAGCGGCAGATTATTTTGATTTCTCTATATGTGGATGATATGATTTTAACAGGAAATGCAGAGGATTTAATTAGAGGAATCAAAAGGCTCATGGCACAAGTTTTTGAGATGAAAAATCTCGGAAGCCTTAACTATTCTCTGGGATTAGAAGTATTCAGAGATACTGGGCAAACTTTCGTTACTCAAGGGAAGTATGCGAGAAATCTGTTGGAAAATTTTGGTATGGATCAGTGTAGAGCAGCAGCAACACCTTTGCAGCAGAATTTGAAATTGAGCAGTGACGATGGCACTAAGGAGGTTGATGCCACAATGTACAGACAGCTGGTTGGCAGCCTGATATATCTTACAACAACCAGACCCGACTTGGCATACTAAGTTAGTGTATTAAGCCAATTCATGTCAAAACCGCGTGAAAGTCACTGGAGAGCAGCAAAAAGCGTGTTGAGGTATCTTTGTGGTACTGTTCATTTTGGTATTTTATACACTGATGTATCTGATGTTACTCTAGCAGTTTTTTCAGACTCAGACTGGGCAGGTAACCTGGATGATCGGAGGTCCATCACAGGTTATGCATTCAACATAGGTTCCGGGGTCATAGCTTGGAGCAGCAAGAAACAGAGTACTGTAGCTTTGTCGTCATGTGAAGCTGAGTATAAAGCATTGTGTGCAGCAACATGTGAAACGATCTGGTTGAGGAGACTTCTCATAGATGCAGGGAAAGAATAGAAGCAACCCACTTCTATCAAAAGTGACAACCAGAGCACCATCAAATTAGCATACAATCCAGTGTTTCACAAAAACACCAAACATATAGACACTCAGTTCCATTTTGTTAGAGAGAAAATACAGTCTAAAGAAATTGTTGTCGAATATTGTAAAACTTGTGACAATGTGGCTGATATTTTTACAAAGCCTCTTGCACCAGTGAAATTTGAATTGTTTAGAAAGATGCTAGGAGTTCAGGAGAACCCTTTCTCCATTAACGGGGGGAGTTGAGAATAATTAATATTATTTTGATATTAATGGAGAAAATAGCTACGTTGTTGTAACTTTCTCCCTAATTTAGGATTAGTTCCTATAGTTATGGGGTTCGGGTGCAACTTCCTATTTCCTAGTATTGTATTTAATGATGTAATCTTTGATTGATTGATGAATAGAGTGGACGAGAGTGATCTCTCTTTTTGGTGACTGTAGTCTCCAGGTGCAGGCCACACTTGAGAGCTACAACTCTTTCTTTTCAATTCTATTCACATTTTATTTTAATCAAACTTGCCAATGGTTTCGAGAATGTTGGGATCAATTTGGATAGACCCCTTTCTTGTCTCTGTCATGCATACAACCCGTCCATCTCCAAGCCTGCAAAACTCGACATGATTGAAAAAGCAAAACTAAGTGACGTGTAATTATCATGGGAGTTCAGAATTCTGGTATAAATTTGGATATCTTGAATGGTGGTGGAAATTTTCTAGGAAGGTCAATATGCTGGTAAGCTATCGAAGCAGCAAGAAAAATTAATAAACGACCAGACGACTCCTGTATTTGCATTGTCAGTCAAGGAAGCACCAGAAAACAAACTGGCGAGTTCTCCGATGTATTTGAAGAAGTTGGACTGCTATGGAACCTCTGAAAATTCCCTGTAACAAATCTTGTTATACTTCTTAGCTGCCTGGTAAGCCTCGGATTCTAACTGTGCATGCCCCGCAACCAATCTCCCATTCTCGAAATGAAGATGAACTAAAGTAGCGTACCTGGCACCAGGCAATTCAATACAGATATTATCAGAGTTAAGGGCATCATCTTTATCTTGATTAGATTTTGCAATATTCAAGTTCATTTGGCTCATGTCGATAGAATTTCCAAAATATTTTAAAATTTGCAATAGATTTTCACTCAGATATCCTATAGAGTAAAATACAGTATTTAAGACATCATTGTTGTAAAGTTGACCCAAGGAATATCTTCAGTGCCAAGAAGGCTCAACCTAGAAAAATAAATTAAATAATATATAGATTCAATACAAATATCCTGTTAATTGCATCCATTCTTAGGGCATACATCTGATTCGATTTTGGAATATTTAAGTTTATTGGAATACTTTACAATTTGTAATAATATTTTACTCAGAACAAAATAACACATTATTGCAATAACCTTGAGTGCACGGAATACCTTTAATACTAAAAAAACAAAGGCTTTATTTAGAAAAATAATATATATTTTGCTTAAAAGCATGGTTTTTGTGTTTTGGGAATGAAACTTTTTGGAAAAATTAAATAGTTTTGAGCTTATAAGTGTATTTAGAGCCAGGGAAATCCCCGATATTTGATTTTGTAGACTACAAAGGTTAAATTTAAAATTCCTAGAAATTCTTAACTGAAACAAAAATTTCTATCTATTAAATAATTTAAAATTTACATTAGAATTTCACTCGGATATCCTACACATTAAAATACAACAATTAAATCACTATTGCTGTAAATTTGAGCTTGGGCTACCGTGGTAAAAAAGCTCAACCTTATATATATATTTTTCCAATAAATATAGTTGTTTTTAGCATGATACAAATTTTGTAAAAATTATGAATTTAATTTATTTAAAATGTGTTTTTAAAATATAAATGGATTCAGAGTCTTCGTAATTCCTTGGAATAGTTTATTTCTAGAGATTAATTAATTATTAAATGTTCTAAAATCTGCAATAAAATTCCCTATGATATTCTAAACACTAAAAATTAAAATATTGCAGTTAAGTTATATCTCTTAATTTAGAAAAACAGTGTATATTTTTAGTAAGGAATATGGTTTGAGAGTGGGGATTTCTACAATTATTCATATTGTTTGAAGCTTTGGGATATGAACTGTGTAGAACTTTTTTAAATGTTTCAAGTGGACACTCCACTCATCCTGAGGAACTAGAATCATTAAGGACTAGAAATCTTTCTGGTCCCTGATGATGGGTGAAGTGTCTACCCGAAATCTCCCACTAAAAAAACATTCTAAACGGTTCATATTCTAAAGTTTCAGACCATACAAATATACAATTTTTAATAAAATTATGAATTTAAATCATTGAAAGTGTATTTTTTAATATAAAAATATATTCAAAGCACTAGACTTTAATCGGATACTTGATCTAAAATTCAAAATAATCTACATAACCGAAAATAATCCATTAACATTAACATAAAGAAAAAAATAAAAAATAAGAAATTCATTCATATTACAACGATAGGTTCTGAACCATTTTATCGTTGTGGATGTTCAGGACAAAAAGAAGCATATGAGATCCCAGTAGAGGATTCGAATTCAGGAATTCACAATGGTGGCGTTAGTTTTCTGGATAAGATATATAATTGACATTTCTCTTTATTATTAGATTTCAAAAGACATATAATTGACATTTTTATTTATGGTTAGATTTCAAAATATTCGCTAAATACCAGATTCTGAAATATTTTTAAAATCCAGAATCAATATATAATTACAGTAAATATGACATCCTTGTATCATTATAACGAATTGCATTTAACTATATGAAACTAACATTCATATTCTATGGTACATTAACTTTTTTCTTAAAACATTTAATGAAATAAAAAATAATAAATAATTATCTAAAAGATGTTGAAATTTAGGATAATTAGGAAAGTATTTCGGAAAAAAAGAAACCCATTTTTTATTATTTAAATTTCCTAATATTTATTAATTTAACCTCCATATACCACATAATCATAATCATGTAGACATTAATGTAATACATTACAATGATTTAGTTGTATATTAATGCAGTCCATTTTAAGGATTATCTTATGATATTAAAAATCTATTGTTTTGTTAATAAATAAGTAAAACGATTTTAGAGTAATTTTAAATATGAAAAAGATTAATATATATGAATGTGTTGTTTTAGAAATTTAATAATATCATTTTAATTTGATATTTATGGATTAATTATATGAAAAGTTTTAGTTTAGGTTTAGAGCAAACAATTTTGGCTCATTATTATAAGATTGATATTAAATATCATTAAGTTTTGAAAGATAAATAATTAAAAATACTAATGTGATTGTTTATTGTTTAAATTTCCTAATATTTATTAATTTTACCACCATATACCACAAAATCATAATCATGTAGATATTAATGTAGTCCATTAAAATGATTAATTTGTCATATTAATACATTTCATTACAATGATTATCTTATGATATTACCAATCTATTTTTTTTACTAATAAATAAGTAAAATGATTTTAGAGTAATTTTAAATATGAAAAAAATTATTATATAGGAATGTGTTGTTTTAGAAATTTAGTAATATCATTTTAATTTGATATTTCTTGATTCATTATAATAAAAAATTTAGATTAGGTTTAGAGCCAACCATTGTGACTTATTGTTATAATATTGATATTAAATATCATTAAGTTTTGAAAGATAAATAATTAAAAATATGAATGTGGTTGTTTATCATTTAAATTTCCTAATATCTACTAATTTAACCTCCATATACCACATTGTGTAGTCCAACAAAAAGATAAAATGGTGTTTAATGAGTTGTTTTTATTTGATATTATAAATATATTTGTAGAAACATTGTAGCATCAATATTAAACATAGACCTTAATATAAACATAATTATAGGTTTACTAACATTAATAATCTTGGATTGTAGAGATTAGGTTTAAAAAATTATGGAATCATGTTTGATGTTGTAATAATGTTATGATCGTTCATTTGATTTTATACAATGTGTATATGTGAATTTTTTTTGTATGTGTAAATGGTAAATAATATATGTTTGTTACTTTTAGTTTTACTCAACATTAAATTGTTTTGTTGATATGAAATGTTTTTTTTTATTCTATTATGTGATTTCATTGTTTGATCATGGATCCATCTATTTGGGGTTGTCTTCCATTCTAAATTCTTGAACTTGTCTTCTTCTACCTACCTTTATTGGTTGTGATAAAGTTTAGCACTGTTTGTAAGAAATGGAAGAATGTTTTGCAAAACCCTTCTTTCTTGTTATGTTCTAAGCATGTCTCTACAAGCGAATTTTGGTTTATCATTCATTTCCTCAATAAGAAGATAATTAGTTTTCTCCTGAATACCATAATCAAAATGGGCACATATCTAAATTTCATTTGCAATTCATGGATTCAAGATACAAAGTAGAGTCTACTTTTGGACCAACGGTGGGTTTATCATTACCAACAAAATGCTCCGATACACTCAACTATTTTGTAATGAATCCATTTACAAATACCTTTAAAAACATAGGCCCAATGCGAATTGCAGAGTGGAGATTCTTTTCATTATTGGAAAATGTAAGCAGCAGAAAATATGACTCGGTTGTTCTAAAACATATGTATGACAGAATGCAGTCTAAATTTTATATTTGTAGTAGTCTTGATAGGGTATGGTAAACGGCTATTGTTCCATTTGGCTGAACTTCACCCCCTAAGAATGGCGTGTTTTATAAAAGTAAATTGTTTTGGCTGTATCTAGACAAAGGGTATGAAGATTATCCTCAGTATGGGTATACAATCTACTAGTTTGATGTAATAAAAAATGAATGGGGTTTTTCATTTGTTCCAGTCACTGACATACAGTGTATGTCATTAGCAATATACATGGATCAGTTGATATGCCTTGTCAATGATGGTTCCACTTCTGTATGGTCAATTGAATAATTAGATCATTTCCAATTTCGTCAATCGTGCATTGAATGAAGAATTGAATACTTTGAAGATGATTGGGTTTCAAATGGAATTTTTTGGAAGAAATTTCTGTAGATATAAATAGAAAATGACCTGGTTATCTTCCATTTCGAACAGTTCATGCTTTGGTTCTTATATGCAATTGCAGTGAAGCTGATTTCCTATTATATGACATGATGACTCACATTTTCTTTCCAACAGATATTGATAATTCAACTAATGAACTGATGTTTGGGTTTTGGTACCCAACGTTGTAAGATTCCAATGATTTGATTGGGTATGGAAATGTTTTTGCAATTGCTCCCCATATGGATTCTGTTGATGAGATTCCACCATTGGATATGGATATGGATTCTTAAGATGTTAGTATTCTTAGGAGTTCCTATAAATATTTCCATTTTATATAATCTCTATGGTTGTGGAAAATATTTCCATTTTTGTCTCTATACATACTATGGGTCTTTATGGTAATACTTTAAAATTATGCTTGTACTGATCTTTATCATGTAAAATATTCCATATTGTTTCCCCTAAAGTTTTCTTAATTACATGTAAATGTGTCTCCATGTTATGGATTTTTATTTATTTGTATAATTATAATTTCTATGTGTTATGTTAGACATGCTATTTGTACTGGTTTTTGTCATTGATTCTCCAAAAAATGATATATTTATGTACATTTCAGTACTTGCATTTATATTTTGATAGGATATAGTTCCAAATTTTTAGATATACTTCCAAGTCATATCATTCTTAGAGTATTGTGTCCCAATAGTATGGGTTTTGTTTTGATTCTAATATGCCAATATGAAAGATAATGCATATGTTACAATTAGGAAGAAAGAAGAGGAGCGATTGAAGTCCATATCGCTATGACATACAAATAATAACATTGTGACCTTCTTTATAATATGTTTTTTGAATTGCTTTTATTTTCCTCTTGATTTACTTTTAATATAATAATCATTTTCATATATTTATGAGATTAATAAATTCATCATATTCATAGTAATATTTGAGAAAGTTGTTTACATTGTTTTTCATGTTGTTCAATTTACTTTTTTTTTGAAGTGCCTATTGTTCTTTTCTTTGCAACAGACCATTCAGACATAAACAACGAGTTATATGAACCAACTATTCAAAATCATTTTTATAACTAGTTAATATTGATATTAATATTGTGGATTCATATTACATCATGAAATGCAAAAATGGAAGTTTTGAATATTGGCCATCACCATGCAGTTTTATTCTATTGCCACGATTTTTTCTATCGCATTGTGAAATGAGGCTTATATTTGTAGAAATTTTTATATCATTTGGTTCATGTAACACTACATTTCTTTTTTTCATTTAGCATTATAACATTATGTTTTTTAACATAAATACAAACGGGGTGTTATGTTTTATGTGTGTGGGTGTGTGCGTGTATATATATATATATATATATATATATATATATATATATATATATATATATATATATATATATATATGATTATTTATTTTTGCATGTCTTTATTGATTTTTCTTTTGTTTTTGTGTCTTTCAAATGCATATATGGACAATAATTATGTCATCTATTATTCCATAACAGTGCACAATATTGTTGGAGCTATAAGTTTTCTTTCTTATCTTTGGAACAAGTTTGATAGAAAACATGGGTTCCATCTTGCTTTTATTGATGATCATATTCGTGAGCTAGATGAAACGAAAACACATGTAAAATACTTGTTACATGTGCACCATAGGGAGTCCGAGAGGAGAACAAGAAGGAATTTGTTGAAAAGCGTTAAATATCATGATCATTACCCTATTGATTTGAATTGGTGTTCTTTTGTCATCAGTGTGGTTGTATTTTTGAAGAGGCCACTCCATAGATGACTTTTGATGGAGTGTTTCAAGTTCAATTTTGTAGTGGAATTATTTGATGTAAAGAAAATATATATATAAATATATATATATATATATATATATATATATATATATATATATATATATATATGTGTGTGTGTGTGTGTGTGTGTGTGTGTGTGTGTGTGTGTGTGTGTGTGTGCGTGTCTGTGTGTGTGTGTGTTAAGACTCAATGTTATTTATGTCGTTGCAATGTTGGTGAAATTGATTTTTTTCTCTCATTATCGTTTTTATGTAGAAAATTGTATATCTCTAGTCTTAAAATGTCATATTATGTTGTTCTTCTCTAAATCCAATGTGTGCAATTTATATGTGTTTTTGCATTCATGTTCCTTTGCTCCAATGGCGGTTTTACTATTTTATTTCTCTCTCTTTCATTTGTGATTGTTGTGGTCTTTTGTGGATGATATCGAGGACGCGGACAAAGAGCTAGGGTTTTCAGGCTTCTGTAGGTGTTGAACTCCATGTAAGGGCACAAATGAGGGAGCTCCACTCCCTCCTATAGGCAAGATGTGGCCAGCCGAGGTAAGAAACCAATAGAAACTGTCAGAGGTCCTTCAAGGGAAGGGAAAAGGAAAATGGAAGAGGAGCAAGGTTTAACCAAATCAAGGGAGAATAATAGCAAAAAATAAAATGAGGAAGAAGACACGGAACATGGAGAAAAGAACAAAGCACAAAAGGGGCCATGTAAACCCAAAGTTTAGGTCACACCTAGAGTAGTTTTAAATGATCCTGCTCTACAGGTGCATAGGAACCACATGTAGACATATGCTATCATTTGTAGATTCATGGGATTATGGCCCACTAAAAAGGCATTACAGACATGGATTAAAGACCACTGGAAACCAAAAGGAAGCATAGACCTACATTTGGGGTCAAAGGGTTTCTTCATTGTGGTCTTTAAAAGTACTGAGGATAAAGACAAGGTGTTTGAAGGAGGGCCCTACTTCTATGCAACAACAGGCCTCTACATGCTGCCATGGATGATGAATTTTGTCCTGGAGCGAGATACTTTCACTTCGGTTCCAGTCTGGGTAAGACTCTACTCCCTACCTCTTGATTACTAGCAAACATAATCATTATCTGCCATAGGAAACAAATTAGGGCATCTTGTCAAAGCTTCTGAGGTGACCAGAAGGGGAAAATACACTTCGTTCGCACGAATATGTGTGGAGATGGATCTCTCTGCAGCTCTACAAGATGAGGTCATCTTGGAAGTTTTTGATGAAGAATGGGTGCAAACAGTAGATTATGAACATATTCCTTCGATATGTCACAGTTTCCATGAGCATGGGCACCTATTTAGAGACTACCCTCTTAGTAATATAGAGAATAGAAGTAAAGCTACCACAATGAAAGATACTGAAAGCCTTCACAAAATGGGACATAGAGGAAACGGGGGAAAAAGGGGACAAAGAAACATCAAATAGAACGACAACAGGCTAGTCTAAATAGGTTCCAAGTACTCGAAGAAGAAGAGGAGATAACAATAGTAGATTAGGTTATGGAAGGAAGCCTAGTGGAGAAGGAGAAAGAAGAAGACAATGAACAAACAAAGGATATTAATAAACCAAAAGAGACTATGCTGAGCGATGTAGAACTAGAGATGGACCAAGAAATGACCCAGAGTGAGATGGAAATAGAGGACCATGAACTATAGGAGATTCTTGATAGAGAACACCTAGATCTGGAAGGGTTCTTGAAATAGGGGACCATGGGAGGGGTAGACTCATTACCTCAAGAAGATTTCAACAAAGTACAACAGTTTTTCTTATGGAAAACTTAGGCTAAAGGGCTGGAAGGACAAACAATTTATGAAAGGTAGGGCAACGAAGGTGTGAAGGCTATGAAAACCACACAACGATTAGCACCTAGAAACCCAGGAAAGAAAAGAGGCAGGAAAAATCAGAACGAGTTATTGATGGAATGTGGAAAGCTAATGATAGATTCAGGTAAGATGAAAGACCTAACCAGCTACTCCTTTACAAATCTTTAATAATGAAGTTCACATCTTGGAATATCAGAGGTCTAGGTAGTAAAAGAAAAGAAAGAATACTTAGTAATAGAATGAAACAAGAAGCTCTAGATATAATCTTTATCCAGGAAACTAAATGTTCCATTCAAAAAATAAAAGAAATTCATAGCAAATGGATCAATAGATTTGAGTTTCTAGAATTCAAAGCAGATAATATAGCAAGAAGCATAGTCACTCTTTGGAACCCCCAAAAGATTGGCATAATTAGATGCTGAGGCATCTAGGAATTATTTATCAGTGGTTATTCAACCTGTGGGAGATAGGGACACTTATTTGGTCATGAATGTTTATGGCCCTTAAAGAATGAATGATATACTTAGGTTTCTAGATTCTCTTGTAGATCTAAGAGACATACATGTAGGAGTACCATGGATCATGGGTGGGGACTTCAACATGATCAAATCACTTTCAGAGAAAAAATAGGGAACCAAAACTTTAAACAAAGGCTCTTCATCTTTTCAAATTTTTATAGACAATATGAAGCTAGCTGACAATGATATGAGTAATCGTCTCTCTACTTGGAACAATAAAACAGAAGGAGAGTTTCAAGTAGCCTTGAAGCTAGATAGATTCATAATCTCAGAGGACCTTATGCTCACCGAAAAGGAAATGATAGCAAGAATTCTCCCCTTTGGAGGCTCAGACCATTGGCCTATTCAACTTGAGGTTCAGGGCATTGGTACCCCTAGGAACAGACCTTTTAGATTTGAGAATATCTGGCTCACCCACCCAGATTTCATCAGCAACATTGCAAAATGGTGGATAGAAGATCTGCATATTTGGGGTACAAGAATGTTCCTGCTACACAAAATACTAAAGCACATCAAGCTCAGACTTAAGGACTGGAACAAGAATGAATTCGGCAATAGTTTTGAAGCGAAAAAAGTTGTTGAAGATAAAATGTAGGAACTCAATCAAGCCATTATCACGGATGGATTTGATAAAGTAAAAGGTGACCAAGTCACCAAACATCATCAAGACTGGGAGAATTTATGTAAACAAGAGGAAATATTTTGGAGACAAAAATCTAGTGTTCAATGGCTAAAAGAAGGGGAGCAAAACACTAGATTTTTCCACAGATCCACCATGGCAAACAAATCTCATAATAGGATCTCTTCGATCAAGGACAAGGGATTTCATCTACCTAATTCCCATGAAGAGATAGAAGCTTTGTTAGTTCAAAACTTTCAAGGTATATCAAAGGAAACCATTTCAGATAGAGATCATTTTATCAGGGACTTAACAAGGCATATACCTAGGCTAATAACTAGAGAGGATGATTTCAATCTTAATAGGCCAGTGACTGAAGAGGAGGTTAGTGAGGTCATCAAAGAAATTCAAAATGGTAAAGCGCCTATCCCTGATGGTTTCAATGTGGATTTCTTCAAATCTTGCTATAATATTGTTAAACAGGATATTCTGAATGCAGTGGAAGATTCCAGGATGAATAGAACTATTTTGAGGGTGCTCAATACTTCCTTCATCTCCCTGATCCCCAAACAGGAAAATTCTCAGACTCTAGAAAGGTTTAGACCCATAGCTTTGTGCAATGTGGTATACAAGATAATATCCAAGGTTGTTGCCAATATACTCAAACCACTTCTTCCTACTCTAGTTTCTGTGGAGCAATTTGGTTATGTGGAGGGTAGACAAATTCTCAATAACATCATTCAAGCGCATGAGGTGGTGCACTCATTGACAAGCAATTGGAAGGCTATAATGATTATGCAATTGGACCTAGCCAAAGCTTACGATAAGTTGAATTGGACCTACATCAGGAAGGTCCTTATTGCTTTTGAGTTTGATCATAAGTAGGTAAGATGGGTCATGGCCCTGGTTACTTCTTCTAGCTTTTCAATTTTGGTAAATGGTTCTCCTTCCAAGACTTTTACTCCTTCAAGAGGCCTCAGCTAAGGAGATCTGCTCTCTCCCTTTCTCTTCATCCTCGTGATGGAAGGACTTCGATGGTTTATCAAGAATGAGAAAGAAGTTGGTAATATCAATGGTCTCCAACTTTCTGAGACTGGACAGACTTTGACCCATCAACAATTTGTTGATGATACTATGCTACAGGGAATCCCCATGGTCAAAGAAGCACTAGCGCATACACAAATCCTGTGTGACTTTGCCATGGATATAGGTATGGAAGTTAATCTCTATAAATCTAAGATTTTTTTCTTTAATACCAATATTTCTATTCAGAGAAATATCTCCAGAATTCTGGGCTTTCAAAGGGATGTCCTTCTGTCAAAATATTTGTGAGTTCCTCTAACTGATAAACCTTTACACAAGATCATTTGGGAGCTGATGATTAATAAGTTGCAGGATAAAATCAGGAAATGGACTATTAGAGCTTTAAACTTGGTTGGTCAATTAGTGCTTACAAAAGCTGTTCTTTAATGAATCTCCATCTTCATGCTATCAACCCTTCCAGATCCAAAAGTAGTTTTGCAACAATTTAGAATCATTCAAAGAGACTTTCTTTGGGGTAAGGGGGAGGAAATAAAGAAATGGGCCTTTGTAGCCTGGGATAAGATTTGCAAACCTAAAAACCATGGGGGTCTTGGATTGGATGATCTGGAAGTATTAAGCAAAGTTTTAGGGGTGAAATTATGGTGGCATTGGGTAAAAGACCCAAAGGCTCAATGGGCTAGTACCTGGAAAGAAAAATATGCTAGAACTTAGCAAGATAATGATCACATAAGGATGTCTGACATCATAAAGGGCTCACACATCTGGAATAAGGCCTGGGAGAATGGAGGCTTAGAACAAAAAATAGCTCTTGGGAAATCACAGAGGGAGATCTTGCCTTGTTTTGGGAGGATAAATGGCAACAAGAACCTACACTGTTAAGAGACGACTTTTTGGACCTCAAGAAATACACATATACTAAAGAGTTATTTGAGGTAAAAGATTTTTGGGATCAAACCAATAGTGGAGAAAAATGGAGAACCTGGAAGAATATAGATTATAGGGATGACAACCCCTTGAAAGAAAAAGTAGAGGTACTTCTGAAAATGTTGAAACAAAGGAAAATTTTAGTGACAGGGGGGCATGACCAACTTAGATGGGGCAACAATAATGAAGGTACCTTCAATCTTAAGGAGGAAAAATGCATACTCCTTGAACTTGACTCCAATGTACTAGATAGCGTTTGGCAGAACCTATGGAGGCATCAAGGATGGATGAAGATCAAACTCTTCATGTGGCTAGTACATCATAACAAAATTATGACTTGGGATAACATTAAGAAGAGGGGTGTTCTAGGTCCTTCCAGTTGCCAGCTCTATGAAGCCCAAGAGGAAACTATGGAGCACCTTCTCAATAAATGCATTTTCACCTCCAGGTTGTGGGATACTTTTGCCACTATTTTCCAACAAACAGAAAGGGACAAAGGAAGCATTATCAACACCCTAAACAATTGGAGACAAAACTTCTTTAATTATGAATTTCTTGGCTCAGCTTGGGATTTAACGCCAAGATTCATAATATGGAATGTCTGGAAAGAAAGGAACAACATAATCTTCAAAAATGAAAAGAATTCCTCCCAACACCTTTTTGAGTAGATCTTAAGATAGCTTAAGGAGACAGTAGGTACTACAGTGCGAACTTCCCCTAAGAATCCACCCTCAGAAGCTGAAATGCAGATACTTCTTCAGTTGGGTATGCAGGGCCTTATACCACAGGGCTTGGATAGGAAGGCAGTGAAACTGGATACTAGGCAGGATTACTGGCATCCTCCCCCTCAAGGTTTTTTGAAATACAACATTGATGGGGCTTCAAAAGGCAACCCAGGTATTGTTGGCTTTGGAGGTGTGTTAAGGGATGAAAACGGTTGTATCCTTTTCATTTTCCATTGCCATTTGGGAAGATCCACTAACAATATGACGTAATTAATGGCTCTTGAGCAATGTTTAGAATTCCTAAAGTAGGATAATCTCCAAAATGTAATAGTCGAAGCTGATTCTGAGTTAATCATTAACTCGGTCAAGAGAATTAGCTATGGCACGGAGCTGGAAAAAGTCTCAAACATTGGAGGCTGCTCCATCTTTCAGTGGATTCAGCGTCACGTCCTGTGCTTACGTACAGTGAGTTTAACCATGTGTGAAGGACAACAAATAATTTGGCGGACATTTTGGCCAATCAAGGGGTGCTCTATACCAAAAACAGGGTCACGCTGTGTTGGTAAGAGCTGCCTCAGAATAGATTAAAGGCGCATTGTTATGACCGGGCAGATTAGGATAGAATTGTGTTTCGAAACAGAGCCAGAGAGGCAGGGTCTAGTTGATTTGGATTCATTATGAAGATTTTTTTATGAAGTAAGGTCATATTTGGGATGCAGGTCACTGTCAGCCTCCTCAACCTGGGTAAGTTCAAACATAGAAGTTTCAAGTGGAAGATGCTCGGTAGACACTGTTTCTCAGAGGGTCGGTTGGACGGTCCTGTGAGAGATGGTATCAGAGCCAGTGTTGTTTGAGTTGGTATTTTGCTGTGAGATATTGTTTGAGTGAAAAAATTCGCTTGAGTCCTGAATAGCATTTCAGCTCGTTGTTGCTTGTGTTGGCGTCGGAGAGCGTTGAAGATGTTGGACGAGAATTTGCCGCAATTTCTCCCTCAGAAGAAGGCCGCAATTCTTCTCATCATTTTCTGCAAGACTTTTGAACGGGTATTTATCTATTCTAAAATGGATGCTCCTAGACATTCTTCAGCTGAATCTTCTGAGTCTATTTTTGGATCTAAGCACTTTAGAACTATGAAAGATGAAGAAAAATCAAAATCTGCATTAGAAGGGTTATGTAGATCTGAATCTATTTCTGGTAATTCTGCTATCATAGAACAAGAAGAAACAGATCCCTCTGTTAACTGGAAACTTCCACCAGTTTCTCCGCATGATGTATACAGAAATTTATCCTCTTTTAATTTCCGAGCCCTTAGTCAAATCAAAATCAAAGAAAAATCCATCAAAGCAGATTTAACTTTGAATGCTATGTTAACTATATCTCTCCTCGAAGCCAAACATATCAAATCAGCTCTCAAAGCTGGTTACCAGTATGTCCATCTGGGGATGGTAAGGATAGGACTGAATGCATTACATAGAAAAGGACAAAAAGCTTATGTGTTCTCAGCCCTATTTGATAATCGATGGACCACATTCACACAGGCCATGATAGGTGGTATTGAAACAAGCCTTGCTGAAGGCCCAGTACAATATGATGTTTTTCCAGATTTCTCTGTTGCACTTGACGACCCAAATGTCCTGCAATGCCTAACCTTAGGTATCCAGACTGCCGGGTATGAAAATTTCAAAAGAAAATAAAAAAATTTGGCCATTTTCTATATTACTTGTGTCCGATTCTATAATACAACAATCCCTGCTGTATTACATACCCCTGATAAAGATGAAGGCCGAGTCACTCTTATACAGTATGATTCATCGTGTAATCCAGTAGCACCAGTCTATGTATCCAGAAACGATTTATGTCCGCCTGATGATTGGGTAACCAATTGGGGAAAACCCACAAAGAAACCTGTTGCTGCTGCACAATCAATAATAACAGAGATAGATGGGAAGGTTACCACACGATTTCCCAGAGTTAACACATTTCAGAATGAAGGACCCTCCATTTCTGTCTCTGCAATTCCTACTACAATCAGTCAGTTACATCCTGGTCAGTCTTCTGCACCTCCACAGTTTGTAATAGACCAAGCAGTGTATGATTCTATCAAAAGAATGTTTTCACAGACAAGCACATCTCAGCCCTTCAGCTCAGTCTGTGATCATCCACACAGCTCCAAAACCTTTTGTCAATTTTCTTCAGAACCACCAACTCCACATGGGGAGTCATCAGACCGTCATAGAATAAACATGATCAGATTTACACCTCCGTCTGATTCGTCTGAAGAAAGTTACAAAAAAGTTGTATTTTTTAATCCACAAGAAGAACTACTTGTACATACTGTATCCAGTTCTTCTACCTATGGTTTAGGTTATGTTGATTCTTCACCCATTCCTGAATACAGAAGAAATCCTATTGATAAAATTCCAAAGCATGTAGAAATTCCTTCTGATTCAGAGATAATTGCCTTTTTAAATATTTTTAAAGGAATCAGTCCATATGATCCTAATGATCAATGGAAAAAGAAAATGTTCAATTGGGATATGTTTACACATGAAAAAGAACATTTGTATTTTGAAGAAGTAATGCTTCTTCCAAGAAATGATTGTCCTGCCTTCAACAGACAGAATGTTGAAAAATGGAAAGAATGGATGAAGGCAGAAAATCAATGGATATCATTCTATGAGTGGTATTATCCTTTTGCAAATATAATAGAACATTCCTTGATGAAACAATTCAGGGATTTTCATCTTACATTGGTTCATGTGCCCGTGGAGCTGGGATGGTGTGAGGGGCCAGAATCTTGGCTTTCTCCATAGTCCTAAAACCCCCATTTTTCTTTCTGTGGTGGCAATACCGCTCTCTTGGTCGTTTAAGGTTTATCACATGCCATTCAAGTTGGAAGTGGTATTTCGGAGTTGGGAGCGATTCCACTCACCAAGCAGCATGTGGCCAAGGGATTTGAAGGAATACTGCCCTCATCGCGCAGTAATTCTCGGTGCTTTTGGCTCGTGTGATATGATCCTCAGCCATCTGATCAAGCAAGACCAATCTATGGTAAGAAATAAGCGAGCATGTTGGTGGGTCCAGGTTTTTTATTGCATGGTTAATCAACGTGCTACTAGGTATTGCGATATCATCCTCTGCTACTGGATCTGGCAAGGAGAATCGACGGTTAAGAAAAAGTATGCAGGTTCGGGTGAGGAATATCTTCCGTGCTTTTTTTGCTTCATGGTGGGAATCGGTGGATTCCGTGCGATCTACATGCTCGAGGGTTATCCCCATTTAGACTCGAAATCCTTTTAGATTGGTCTCTATTTCCTCATTGGGTCCGATTCTAATTTTAAAGTGTTTGATTGTTTATGGCCCGATTTGAGCCTCGTCCGTCAGATCTCTGATGGGAGATCGAACGGTCGCGGCTTTGTCTGTTTTTTGAGGGTATTGTATTTTTGTTTGTGGGACCTTGGCTCAGTATTTAAGCCTTTAGCTTGGTTCCCTCGGCTTTAAGTGGAGATTCTTTTCTTTGGCCCACAGTTCCTTTGGGACTGTTGTATTTTATGTAATTTTTTTTTTGATTTAATGGAATAGAAGGTACGACTCCTGCCTCAGCAAAAAAAAGATTGTTGTGGTCTTTTGTGTGGCTCAGTTTGTTCATGTTTTTCATAAATGAAAATATTGTTTACATTTATAATATTATTGTTGGGATTTCCTGTTCTAGGTGTTTATATCAATATTCTTGAGATTTATTACTACTAATACATTCATGTATTGATATCAATGTATTTATGGCTAAAAATTTATTTACTGTTTATAATGTAGTGATATAAATGTGTTATTATTAATGTGATGATGATTTATCATGTTTTAATGCTTTATGGTTTGCAATGTGGTTCTTATATTGGTTTTGGTTTATGTTTTTTATTATTTTTTGTGTTATACATTATTTATGTTTATAATATTGATTCCATGGATTTAGGGTGATTTACTATTTTCTTGTGTTTATAATATTAAATGGTTATGTTTATTTGTTCTTTAAGTTTGTAATATTAATAATTCCTTCGGTTCATCACTTATTCTCTTTGCTATATTAATCCCCAATATTAAGGTTTCAATAATAGTCCCAAGGTTTAATATTAATCCCTTACATTGTTGGAAATAATACTGAGAGGGGGGGTGAATTAGTATTATCAGATCAATAAAACTTTTTCAATGCTCAAAAACATATACGCTACTTCAGTTAAGTGAACCAGCGTGTACACGCTACTGTGACTAAATAAAACAGCGTATAAGAAGAAAACTCATAATTTAGTTAGCTTATTCTTCAGTTTCATCAGGACATTATTCACCACATTAACAGTAAACAGGTGCAGTATAACAGAACAGATCAAAAGCCACACACATGAACACCAAGATGTAAGGTGGAAACCCAATGTGGGTGAAAACCACCTGCTGCAAGTTGTCTCTATCTTTCTTTAATATGAAACTTCAGTTTACAATCTTTTGTACTGGTGCAGCCTTATACCAGTACGCAGGCTACAACCTGCAGAAGGCTACAACCTTCTCTCGTTCTCCAAACTTCCTTGGAAGGGAGCTCCATCCCCCTTTGCTCTTGTACTAGCCAAGATACTAGTACGTAGGTGCTGACCTACAATCTTCTTTCCTTCAGGTACCACCTTTCATACATTTTCAGACTGGATATTCCTGAAGCATAACATTACAATCTGTAGACCCCAATTCATTCAACTTTCACAACAGATCATTGAAGCATAAAACAACCAATACTAGTATTATCAAACTTTGAATCACTGAACCACTGAACCCTGTCAATCACCAGATACCAGAACACAGAGCAGTCTACAGAACTCTGTAATAACAGTCAGATCCAACTGCAAACCCAAAAATCAAGCTTTAAGAGATATACGCTACTTCAATGAGCGAAACCCGCGTATACACGCGCTTTTACCTAATCCAACCTGCGTACAGATCTAAAAATAGATTCTCTCAACTTGCAGCTGTACCAGACATCAGTTAGATCCAGAACATAATATTGCGACAGTATGCAGATCTAGAAATACGCATAATCAACCATATCATAATAGTGCATTTCAAACCATTAGATCCCGATCTATCCTTAGATCTAGTCTTCCATCAACCGATGTGATCTCTCCTTGGCTTAGATCAAGCAACCCAGAACCTGCATATCAGATCTCTTTCTTTTTCAGATATTCAAGCCTTTTCGAAAGATGTTTTTGCCTAATGATCTTCTTCTCCTTATATAGCCTTAGGCCTTGCTCAATACCAAGAGCCAAAACCATAGTAACACAATACCATCAACTTCAAAACTAGGAATCGACACGCCCGTCGAGACACAATGGTCCGAAATCATAGGCACAACTTCCAAGGACTAACCACCATGGACCAAAGGTACTTTTCCACATACACGCGCTTTTTCTGAATCCAACTAGTGTGTACACGCGACTTGGGCTTAACGAACCTGCGTATATGAACTTCCTTGGCATGCTGTACTAAGATCTGTCTTCTGATTAAGTTGCCATCACCTGTACCAACCTCTGAGCACCTGTACCAACCTCTGAGTGAGTTGCCATCAAGGACAACACTTGAATCATAATGCCAACAATCTCCCCCTTTGGACTTGATGGCAACCACCACACCAAGTCACTCTCCCCCTTTGACATCAAGGGCAAAGGGCTGTGCTCCCCCTGAGGATATGCTGATACCTCTGCTTGGCTGTGCTGACTCATGCTCCCCCTGACAGTAGGCCAGATCTGCAAAAAATGTTCTTCAACAAGAACCAAGACTTATACACCATAAGGGACCTTCCTATCACCAAAAGACTCAATACATACATCTATACTCCCTACCAAGAGGGGACATATCAGAAACAACCAATTATATTACAGCATTCATCCCAGGCATAGTGGGGAAACCAACATAGGCCGTTACATGACCTTGACACCATAAAAGAGATATGACAAGAGAGATACATGACATAGAGACAACAGATCTAGACCAAGACTTATGAAAGTCACCAGCAGCATATGATAAACATCTTTTTAGATCAGCAACCAGGATTTCTTTCCGAGCTCCTTTTCCTGAAATCAACAACCAAAACATCTGAATGCCAACAATACTTTATGAGACTTTTAAGCTGCTCCCCCTGAACCTGTGCCTGCTGCACCTCCTGAAACCGTGCCTGAAGAATTCTGACATACCCATTGCTGTTCAGAACTCCAGAGTTTGCCCTTGCTGTTCAGAACTTCATATACGCGATTCCTCCTGCATGAAACGGCGTATGGACGCGGATATAATCTCTGCAACATGCGTACACCATACACGTGACTTTCCCAGCACAAATCCGCGTGTATACGCGTATATACCTTTCGTAACTTGCGTATACCAACTTTTCTGTAGAACAGACAAGCTTCAACAGCAGGATGAAGCATCAACTACTCCCAGCTTTTGTCTGAGATATTCAAAAGTTTCCCTGGGCAGTGGTTTTGTGAGAATATCAGCAACTTGTTCCTTAGAAGGAACATACTCCAACTTGACCTTCTGCTCAAGCACTTGTTCCCGAAGAAAATGGTACTTGATTGGTATGTGCTTGGTCTTTGAGTGCATGACTGGATTCTTTGAAATGCTGATTGCACTTGTATTATCACATAAGATAGAGACGGGTGGAGTGCAACTGATTTGAAAGTCCTGCAAGGTCTGCATCATCCAAAGAAGTTGTGTGCAACAAGATGCTGCAACCACATATTCTGCTTCAGCTGTAGATAAGGCAATCGAACTCTGTTTTTTGCTGAACCAAGATACTAATCTGGAACCCATGAAGAAAGCACCACCACTTGTGCTTTTCCTATCATCCACACTTCCAGCCCAATCTGCATCTGTGTAAGCATGAAGAGTGAGATCTGTATTTCTAGGATACCATAAGCCATAGTTTTGGGTCCCTTGAAGATACTTGAAGATTCTTTTGACTGCCTGAAGATGAGTTTCCTTTGGGTTGGCTTGAAATCTTCCAACCATTCCTACTGCATGTGTAATATCTGGTCGAGTACCTGTCAAATAAAGCAAACTCACAATCATGGATCTATAAGTGGGTTGGTGAACTGCTGCTGATTCATCATTTGCACTAAGGCTGCATCCTGTAACCATGGGTGTACATACTGGCTTTGACTCTTCCATGCCATACTTCTTCAAGATCTGCTTGAGGTATTTGGTTTGAGATAAGAAGATACCTCCTTCATTTTGTTGGATTTGCAATCCAAGAAAATATGTCAATTCTCCAAGAAGTGACATTTCGAATTCTTTCTGCATAACCAAGGCAAAGTTTTGACTCATAGTCTCTTCATTGCTGCCAAAAATAATATCATCTACATAAACAACAAGAATTAGCAATTTGTTATTTTCAACTTTTATATAGAGATTGCTATCTGCTGCTCCTTTTGAAAAGCCTTGTTGGTGAAGATATTTGTCCAACCGATAGTACCAAGCCCTTGGAGCTTGTTTGAGTCCATAGAGTGCCTTTTTCAATCTGCATACAAGGTTTGGATCATTCCCAAGAATGAAACCATCTGGCTGCTCAATATATACTTCTTCTTCTAAGTCTCCATTCAGGAAGGCTGATTTCACGTCCATTTGAAATACCTTGAAGTTTTGAAAGCTTGAGAGAGCAAGGAACATTCGGATGGCCTCAAGTCTTGCCACAGGAGCAAAGGTCTCTTCAAAATCTATTCCTTCTTGCTGTGCATACCCTTTACAAACAAGTCTGGCCTTGTTTCTAATTACTTCTCCATTTTCATTTAATTTATTCTTGAAGACCCATTTTGTTCCTATTACATTCTTATCTTTTGGTCTAGGAACTAATTCCCAAGTGTTGTTCTTTTCGATTTGCTCAAGTTCTTCATCCATTGCTTTGACCCAACATTCATCTTTGCATGCTTCTTTCACATTTTGTGGTTCAGTGGAGGAGAGTAGTGCCAAGTAGCTTGAAGCTTCTGCAAGTGTCCTTCTTGTTTGTACTCCTGCTTCTTTCTGCCCCACAATCTGAGTTTCTGGATGATTCTTTTGAACATATCTGGATGGAGTCTTCTCTTCTATTCTTGTCTGCTCCTCTGGTTCTTCTTGAGATTCTTCTTCTTCTTGAGGTTCTTCTTCTTCATCATTTCGCCTTTGAGAGTAACCTTCATCTTCTTCAATGTCTTCATGATGAACTTGCCTAGGAATATATCCCTTCTCATCAACCACTATATCAATATTGTCAACAATTCTGCCAAGTCTTTTATTGTAGCACTTGTATGCTTTTCTATGTGGAGAATAACCAAGAAGAATGCCCTCATCTGCTCTAGGTTCAAGTTTGCCAAGTTGCTCATCAGTATTCTTAATATAACATTTGCTCCCAAAGATTTTGAAATGCTTCACGGAAGGAGTTTTACCACTCCAAAGCTCATGAGGTGTTTGAGTGCTGTTTACTTGGACATTTGTTTTGTTAAGAATAATAACAGCAGCATGTGCAGCTTCACCCCAGAAGGTTGCAGGAGTACCTGATTCATCGAGCATAGCACGAGCCATTTGTTGGATAGTTCTGTTCATTCTTTCCACAACCCCATTTTGCTGAGGAGTTCTAGCTGTAGAGAATTCTCTTCTTATCCCATGTTCATCGCAGAAATCGAAAAATTCATTTGATGTGAACTCCCCACCTCTGTCAGATCTGAGGCACTTAATTTTGTGTCCTGATTCATTTTCAGCCAATGCTTTGAAGGATTTGAATTTTTCGAATGCTTCATCTTTGTGCTTCATAAGCCCTAACCAAACAAACCTTGAGAAATCATCAATGAATAATATCATATATTCTTCTCCTCGAGATGTCCTTTTCCTAAATGGACCACATACATCTGTATGGACTAGCTCAAGAGGCAAGCTAGCTGATCCTTCCTTCTCTGGAAAGTTAGTTCTGGTTTGCTTTCCAAACTGACAAGATTTGCATATGGTGTTGTCTGGAATTTTGATATCTGGAAGATCGCGAACTGCCTGATATTTGCATGCTTTCCTTATTTGTGAGAAGCTTAGATGTCCCAACCTTCGATGCCATAACCAGTGCTCTTCATCCTTGCTAAGATAGCATTGTTGTTGTCCTTCTTCAAATATGTACAGATTATTTGGAGTTCTTTTGCCTTTGAGAACTGTTTTACCTGTATCAAGATCACGAACAAGACATCCATTCGATCTGAAAATAACCTCGGTTTTTTGATCACACATCTGGCTGACACTTAGTAGATTATGCTTCAATCCATCAACATACAAAACATTTCCAGCCTTGACCTTTTCTTTCAAAGGAGCAATACCTTTTCCTTTTATAGTTGCAGGAGTATCATTTCCAAAAGAAACTTTCTTTCCCTTTTCTAAAGTAGAATAAGATTCAAGTTTTTCTTTATCACCTGTCATATGTTTCGAACATCCACTGTCAATGTACCATAGATTTTCCTGTCCTTCTGCATAAAAAGCTATCCCACATCTTTCTGTTTGAGGTTCCTTTATTCTCCATTTTTTGGTGCTCGTGGCTTGTTCCTTTTTCTCCTGAAACCTGCTCCTGCATTCAGAGTCTTTATGACCAAAATTATTGCAAATAGAACATTCAACTTCATTTTCAAGAACCGAAAAGTTGTTATAGGTCCTCTTTGTAATCCCTGTCATACTTCTTTGTTTTTGAGCTTCCCTAGTCATGATTGTTTTATATGCAACACACTGAGCTGCTTTGTGACCAAAGTTATGGCAAGAAAAGCATTGTCCATTGAAGAAGCTTCTGCGGTTATTAAATCTACCAGCCAACTGATTGTAATTTCTATTTTCATCTATTCTTGAGCCAAACTGAGAAGATTTTACCTGTGGTTGGTTGTAGCTTTTGTTCACCCTTAAGAAGGATTGTCCCTGATAGTTTTTGTTTGTAATTCGTCCCTGCTTTACCTGATTATCTTCATTGTTCTTCTGCTCATTTCTTCTTGCTGCATCAAGATAACTTTTTGAGGTGGATGCTTTAGAGGTTTCTCCATTATAGCCCAAACCTGTCTTGTTTAGAGGAGACCGCTGCACATTGATAATCTCATCCAAAGTTTCAAATCCTTTGACAAACTTAAGATTAATAGCTTTTGTTTTCTCAATTTCTTTTCTGAGACCAACAATTTCACCTTCTAATTTTTCAAGATGTTTTTCCTTTTCATCAATTTGAAATTGCAAAGTATCAATGATCACACTCTTTTCTTCTATGCATCTCTTGAGTCTAGTAATTTCATTATAGAGATTATCCACATCTACAACATCCTCATAATCATCATCTTCAAATGCCATTAACAGCTTATATTTATTACCTTGTTCATCTTCATCACTGTTTGATAAGCCATCACTATCTTCATGGGTGTAGTAGCTTTTTTTATTTGCACTTTGTTTCTTGTTCCATCTAGCAGGTTCTTTTCCTTTATCCTTATAAGGACATTTTGCAGCATAATGACCTACTCTTCCACAGGCAAAGCATTTGAAAGGTAGCTTACCTCTGAACCTTCCAGAACCCCTTTGAAGATTTCTGACAAAATTTGATTCTTCTTCCTCTTCTTCTGGAACATGGCTTGCTTCATAGTAATCTTCTTTTCCTGATGCCTTAAAAGCAGCTTCCCTTCTGTCAGATGGACCTCCCTTTCTCATTTCATAAGCAGTTAGAATTCCATGTAGCTGAGACATAGTGAGAACACGGAGATTTTCTTTTTCTTCTATTGCAGATACTTTAGATTCAAACTTGGGGGATAATGATCTTAGAATCTTTTGAACTACTATAGTCTCTTTTATTTCTTCACCCAAATTTTTCATGCAATTAACAATCTCATCTACCCGAAGAAAATAATTAGCCACACTTTCATCATTATACATCTTGAGAGTCTCATATTGAATCCTGACAGTTTGAAGTTTAGCTTGCTTTACCTGTTCATCTCCTTCATAGCTAGTGATCATTTTGTCCCATATCTCTTTTGCTGATTTGAAGTGCATGACCTTCATGAATTCTGTTTGGGATACACTTCCTAATAGAGTACTGACTGCTTTTGCATTTGTTTCATACTGCTTTTTCTCAGCTGGATCTGTAGGAGTAGCTGAAGGAAAAGCATAGCCTGTTTCTACAATGTTCCAGACTTCTGTACCAAGAGATTGAAGATATGCAGTAACTCTTACCTTCCAATAATTGAAATTTGTCCCATCAAAAATCGGTGGCCTGATTGATGCTTCTTTCTCGTAGTTGCTCATGATGAATGATCTCCCTTCAAGCGATCAAGCTTCTCTGAAGGACCTGCTCTGATACCAATTGTTGGAAATAATACTGAGAGGGGGGGTGAATCAGTATTATCAGATCAATAAAACTTTTTCAATGCTCAAAAACATATACGCTACTTCAGTTAAGTGAACCAGCGTGTACACGCTACTGTGACTAAATAAAACAGCGTATAAGAAGAAAACTCATAATTTAGTTAGCTTATTCTTCAGTTTCATCAGGACATTATTCACCACATTAACAGTAAACAGGTGCAGTATAACAGAACAGATCAAAAGCCACACACATGAACACCAAGATGTAAGGTGGAAACCCAATGTGGGTGAAAACCACCTGCTGCAAGTTGTCTCTATCTTTCTTTAATATGAAACTTCAGTTTACAATCTTTTGTACTGGTGCAGCCTTATACCAGTACGCAGGCTACAACCTGCAGAAGGCTACAACCTTCTCTCGTTCTCCAAACTTCCTTGGAAGGGAGCTCCAACCCCCTTTGCTCTTGTACTAGCCAAGATACTAGTACGTAGGTGCTGACCTACAATCTTCTTTCCTTCAGGTACCACCTTTCATACATTTTCAGACTGGATATTCCTGAAGCATAACATTACAATCTGTAGACCCCAATTCATTCAACTTTCACAACAGATCATTGAAGCATAAAACAACCAATACTAGTATTATCAAACTTTGAATCACTGAACCACTGAACCCTGTCAATCACCAGATACCAGAACACAGAGCAGTCTACAGAACTCTGTAATAACAGTCAGATCCAACTGCAAACCCAAAAATCAAGCTTTAAGAGATATACGCTACTTCAATGAGCGAAACCCGCGTATACACGCGCTTTTACCTAATCCAACCTGCGTACAGATCTAAAAATAGATTCTCTCAACTTGCAGCTGTACCAGACATCAGTTAGATCCAGAACATAATATTGCGACAGTATGCAGATCTAGAAATACGCATAATCAACCATATCATAATAGTGCATTTCAAACCATTAGATCCCGATCTATCCTTAGATCTAGTCTTCCATCAACCGATGTGATCTCTCCTTGGCTTAGATCAAGCAACCCAGAACCTGCATATCAGATCTCTTTCCTTTTCAGATATTCAAGCCTTTTCGAAAGATGTTTTTGCCTAATGATCTTCTTCTCCTTATATAGCCTTAGGCCTTGCTCAATACCAAGAGCCAAAACCATAGTAACACAATACCATCAACTTCAAAACTAGGAATCGACACGCCCGTCGAGACACAATGGTCCGAAATCATAGGCACAACTTCCAAGGACTAACCACCATGGACCAAAGGTACTTTTCCACATACACGCGCTTTTTCTGAATCCAACTAGCGTGTACACGCGACTTGGGCTTAACGAACCTGCGTATATGAACTTCCTTGGCATGCTGTACTAAGATCTGTCTTCTGATTAAGTTGCCATCACCTGTACCAACCTCTGAGCACCTGTACCAACCTCTGAGTGAGTTGCCATCAAGGACAACACTTGAATCATAATGCCAACATACATTTACAATGTTTATCCCTTCAATTTATTAACGTGTTTCTTTCATAATATTAACAATCCCTAAGGTTTATCGATCCCTTAGGTTTATAATATTCATAGTCACGTGGGTTGATCAATCCGTTGGATTTAAAATATTAATTCCTATGTTTTATTAATCCCTTATGTTTTTAATATTAATCCCTTGCCATTTTTGATCCCCCGGGTTTGTAATATTTTTCCCTTGGATTTATTAATTCCTTAGGTTTATAATATCAAATGCTTGGGTTTCTTCATTCTTAAAGTTTTTAATATTAATAATTCCTTTAGTTTATCATTTAATCCCTTGGTTTTATTAATCCTGCGACCTTAACAACTTAATTCCTGGGTTTATTAATTGTTTGGGTTTTTAATATTAGCTCATTGGGTATATTTACCTTGCATTTATTAGTCACTTTCTTTTATAATATTAATGCCTTGGGTTTGTAATATTAATAATCTCTTGGTTTTATAAAAACCCAATATTAAGGGTTAAATATTTGTCCAACTATTTATGATTATGTCATTATCATAATAGATTAATATAATATGGAAATCAACCATGGTCAACCATGTTTATTTCAGGGTTTATAATAGTCATGTTAGGGTCTATATGCATTGGGTTTATAATTTTTATCCCCTAGGTTTATTATTCCCTTGGGTTTATAATATCAATTATTTTAGTTTATTGATCTAAGGGTTAATATTCCTAGGGTCTAATATCATTCAACAATGGTCAACAATAAACAACCATTTTCGACTATGATCAACCATTTCCAATATCAATGTCTTGGGTTTATTATTCGCCATTCAACAATGGTTTACTATGATGTCAGCCATGGTCAACCATGGTGTCTCAGCATGAAAAGAATGATGGTAATTCATGTTTATTTTAGTGTTATAATATTTGTCGTAAGGTTTATGTACATTCGGTTTATAATATTAGTCCCTTGGATTTAATATTATTCCGTTGGGTTCATAATCCCTTGGGGTTTAGTGTTAATCCCTTGGGTTTATTATTCCTTTGGGTTTATAATATCAATCCCTTGGGTTTATTATTCCCTTAGGTTTACAATATCAATCATGGTCAACCATTATTAATCATATCCAACCATAGTTGAATGTTACATTGTGACAAGGATTGTCTCACCATGAAAATAAACCATGTTTATTTTAGTGTTTGTAATATGTATATTGGGGCTTACCAATGTTGCATTTATAATATTAGTATCTTGGGTTTAATATTATTCTCTTGGTTCATAATCCCTTGGGTTTATAATATCAATCATGGTCATCTTTATTAATCTCTTGTGTTTGTAATATCGATCAGTTGCACCTTTTAATCCCTTAGGTTTTTAATATTTATCCCTTGGGTTCACTAATTCGTTGGGTTTTTAATATCAAACGGTTCGGTTTATTAGTTCCTTTGGTTTATAGTATTAATAATCCATTTGGTTTATTAATCCATTGAGTTTAAAATATTAATTCTTAGGGTTTATTAATTCAACCATGTTTATTTTAGTATTTTTAATATTTATCTTAGGGTTTGTATACCTTGGATTTACATATTTGTCCCTTTTGTCTAATATTATTCCCTTAGGTTCATAATCCCTTGGGGTTTTAATATTAATCCCTTGGTTTTATTGTTCTACTGTGCTTATAATATCAATCACTTGGGTTTATTATTCCCGAGTCAAACATGGTTTATTATGATCTCGACCATGGTCCAGCATGGAATTGTGATAAGGATTGTCTGAATATGAAAATCATTGATGGTTGATCATGTTTGTTTTAGTGTTTATAATATTTATCTTAGGGTTTATATACATTGGGTTTATAATATTAGTCCCTTGGGATTAATATTATTCCCTAAGGTTCATAATCCCTTTGGATTTTAGTATTAATCCGTTTGTTTTATTAGTCATTTGGGTTTCTCATATTAATCACTTGGGTTTATCATTCCCTTAGGTTTATAATACAGATCATGGTCAACCATTGTCAATCATAGACAACAATGATCAACCATGGTTGAATGTCACATTCTGACAAGGATTGTCTCACCATGAAAATAAGTCATGTTTATTTTAGTCTTTGTAATATTTATATTTGGGTTTAAGAATATTGGGTTTATAATATTAGTCCCCTGGGTTTAATTTTATTCCCTTGGATTCATAATCCCTGGGGTTTTAGTATTAATCTCTTGGGTTTATTATTCATTTGGGTTTATAATATCAATCCCTTAGGTTTATTATTCCCTTAGGTTTATGAACCAATCATGATCAACCATGGTTGAATGTGACATTGTGAAAACGATTGTCTCACCATGAAAATAAATCATGTTTATTTTAGTCTTTGTAATATTTATATTTGGGTTTACAAATGTTGGGCTTATAATATTAGTCCATTGAGTTTAATATTATTCCCTTGGGTTTGTAATCCCATTGGTTTTTAGTATTAATTCCTTGGGTTTAATATTCATTTGTGGTTTTAGTATTAAGCCCTTGGGTTTATTATTCGTTTGGGTTTATAATATCAATCCCTTGGGTTTATTATTCCCTTAGGTTTATAAACCAATCATGATCAACCATGGTTGAATGTGACATTATGAAAAGGATTGTCTCACCATGAAAATAAATCATGTTTACTTTAGTCTTTGTAATATTTATATTTGGGTTTATGAATGTTGGGTTTGTTATCGCTCAGGTTATCCTTAAGCTCTGGAAAGGATACAGCCGAGGTAACCACAAACCGACTTTGGACTGTAGCTTCTAGCCCACCTGCAGTCAGAGAGGACTCTCTCTTTGTGCTTTAGCTTTGTTGATGATGATTTTAGGCTAGATATTGAGTTCAGGGGTCTTGTTTGTGTTTTGGTGGGAAGGATGATGCTTTAAGTAGAGAGGCAATGCATATTGTGGTAAGTTTCAAACCATTGGGCATGGAGTCATGGAGTAAGACTGCTGGTGCATTTTCTTGGTCACCAGAAAAATGAGGAGCAAGGTAGCGGCTCATGAAACAACTTTTGAGCTTTAAAAGGATGGAAAAGGGCTAAGGAATGAGAGGAAACAAAGAATCCCTCAAACATGTTAGCAGAAAGAAGATGAATAAACTCTATCTGGGAGTAGCTAAGAATTCCTAGATGACAGTCATTCATATGTGAAATAGATCAAACATGAGCCATAACAGAATTCATATTTATGTCTAGATCATGGAAAACATTAAGAAACCACAGAACCTGGGAATAGAGTGCAGCTAAGCAAATTATAAACCAATCCTTTGTTCTGTGACTTGAGCATATATGAAAATGAGATAACAGAGGCAAGAAACACTTATTGTTTCATATTGCAAAACAAGAATTCCTCATTTAATTCTCCAAAGAACATTAACAACACATCAGACAGTCCATCCTCCAAAATTTCAGCAGTCTTTGATTATAGAAAAATATCAGAAATACAGTGCGAGTCTCTCTTGGATACATTAGCCGACCAAGCCCTTTTACAATGTAGGAGGTCATATATATACAAAAACAAGTTTCAAAATATCTAGGTGATGACTCTTTAGGCAATAAATTACATCACCAACTCCTGTCAGGGAGTAAATGAAACATTAAACGCTGTAGTTAATATTGGCTTGCTAGCTGTCTATTTTTGTCAGAAAATTTTTGACTTTGTGGGCTGAGTGAGTGGGCTGCCTGCCGTTCATTTATTTAGCATGTGTCGCCCTAATGTTGGTACATTGCCTGCTGCTGTCTGGGTCTTCATCCTGTGTGCTTGGCTCTTTAGCATTTGATGAGCTGTAATTATCATTTCAAATTTTCTCTATGTCGATTTACCTTTGACAGGTGTATCTTGCCATTTGTATATGTTGACCTCTAACTTGGTCAAAAATAATTAATAAACAAAATCACCTGAACAATATCTCTTTTATCCCTTTCCACCAGTCCTCTATAGGAAAATGATGCCTTTGTATCTTTATCAATGTTTCCTCAGCTTCTGTGTACCTATGGAAGGTGGGTTGGAATTCAAACAAGTGATTTATCTCATGTGCAATGTAGAATAGATTTTCTAATTTATTAAAAACATTATGTCCTGATGGAAGCCCTGTTCCTTCCGAGGTGCTGGAGGAAGCTGTGATTTGGTTGGCAGCAAAATTATTGACTCTGTTAGCATAAAGGTCATGTGACAGCAGTCTTCCGACACTGATTAACAAACTTGGTAGTCCTCTGCTATGTAATGCCATGATCTTTGCCTTGAACTCATCCACCTCAGCTTGCATCTCTTGGCATTGTCTGTCCAATGCTTGCACAAAGTTCCTAAGGGTTAACACCTTTTTTATTAGCAAGATAGTTTCAGTCCTACTGCTGATTCCTAATGCTACCAGCTGCCCCTTGGTGCGAGTATTCAAGAATTGGATCATTCTATTTGCTTCCTCGGGCATATTTCTCAAAGATGCTCTGGCCTTTTGATTTTCGAACTGAGCCAAATTTATCAACTCCATTTGCTTGTGAATGGTTTCAATGGACTGCCACTGGTCTGTAATGGATTGGCCACTTTTGGCCCTTAAATTTTTCTTTATATCAGCTAGAGTTCTATCAAAAGTGAGCTCTTTCTCTAGCTCTTTTATTCTTTTTTCTAAGGCTTTGACCTCTCTTGTCTTCTCAGCTACCTCCTGCTTTGATTTGTCATATTTTGTCTCAATTGTAGTCAAATTTTCCTTGGTTTGTCTCAACTCTGTCATTGGTAATTCCAGAGCTTCTATTTCCTTCATCATATTGTCCATTTTCAAGCTAGTGTCTTTCTGTGTAGGTGTTGAGGTAGTTGTTGTAGTTGGTGCTGAACTCGAGGTGCCTGCTTCTGCTGCTAGAGTAATAAGGGGGACTGTTGTGCTGGCCGTGGGAGGAGCGGCTGCGAGAATCTGAGCTGTTTGAATTGGCTGAGAGGTCAACTCTCCCTGTCTTCCCTGTAATGCTGCCTCCATGGCACTCTCTGTTTATACGAACCTTTTATGCAAGGTCATGAGTAAAGCTACTACATCCTTTTCCTCTTTTTGTTGAGCTACCTCTGTAGTCTGAGGATGCAACGTAGATGACAACTTGATTTGTTTCCTAAGGGCAGCTGTGTCTTCATCCCTCTTTTTTAATAGAGCTTGCAAGCCCTTGGGATTAGAGGGATCATGTCCCATCTCTATGATGATTTCCTCCAAGGACTTGATTCTATTGTCCTTGGCCTGTGACAAAGCCTTTTCCAACTCAAGTTGGGCAGTAGTGTTGTGCAAAGAATTTTGCAACTTGTGAGCTAACAATGTCTTATCTGCTAGAGTAGAATATAGCATTTCCCCTGTCTGCTTGTGCAATTCAATCTGGTCCATTGGATGTATATCCTTGGAAAACACCTCCAGATTGGTTCTAATGTAATCAGCAGTCGATTTGGGTTGTTGAGTTGTAGGCCTAAAGTGACCAAGGGTCATCTTGCCTTCTTGGATGTCATAGGCCGCCATTAGTCTTTGCTGATTGGTGGGATCCATCCTTATTAACTGATTATACAGTTGGATTCTCACTGGCTCATTCCTAGCCTTGATATCAGTAAATGCTTTTTTGATATCAGAGGGTTGTCGACCATGTTGTATTGTGGATGTTACCTCCACGGCACGCTGTCTCTCATGCTCCTGCTGAAATGAGCTGGCGGATGTCTCCATGCTAGGAGGAACCTGCTGCTCTATGGGCGCCTCTAGCATTTCTTGTTCTGAAAATGGATTTAACCTTTGTCTCTTCTCTCCTTGCTGCTCTGTGGATGTGCCTGGAGGTGTTTCTTGTTGTCTATCCCTTTTCTTTGATATTTCTTCATTGAGAGGTGTCTGCAACACCGAAATTTCTGGTACCTTTGTTTGTGTAGACAAGCCTTGCCCTTGACTTTGTTCATCAGTAGAAACCGGTTGATCCGCCATTTTTTCTTGCTGTCCCAAATTGTGTACCTGCTCTTCTGAATGCTCTTGGGAATGTTGCACTTCTTTACCTTTGTCTGTTGCTGCTGGTGGGACAGTTTCTTGGGCTGGTTACTGGGGGGCCGTGGCCGATGAGGTTCCTACTCCAAGGTGCTGAGGAGCTGCAAAAACCACCTGTCCAAAAGATTCCAAGTGAACCGCTTTTTCAAGGTTTTTGATTGCTTTTTCTGCTATTTCTTCTTCAGACATTTCTTCAACTAGTGTGCCTTCTACCCATTCTTGTTGGTTGGCAAATTGTTCAATTTGGGGGATATCACAATGTTCATATGCTGCAAGCCTGTACTTGACTCTTCTAAGGCTTATAAAGTGATTGGGGTCATATGGTGCCCAATAAAAACTTGTTTTCAATAACAGAAAGTCTTTCAGCATCTTGTCTGCCTCCTTCTAGGCTTCTTCTCTTTTATTGAAAATAAATGGGCCCAATTTATGTCTGATTTTCAGTTGTGCCTTTTTGCTTTTGCCATAGAAGTGAAGCATGTCTGCATTACCAAATTGCCGGAAATATTCCAAGGAAAAGAGTCTCATAGGGACATATTTGGGTAGTCTGTAAGGGGCCAACTCACACCCATAAATCCTGATTACTGTGTGGTGTTGATAAAAATACCAGTCTCCAATACTGTAGGTCTTGGAAAGTTGCAGGATCTTTTTCATTTCATCGGTGAGTCTAGGGAGAGGAGTGCTTGCCAGTAAGGAGGAAGCTGGGTATATAAATAGGTCAATGAACTCACAATAGGTGTACGGAGAGTAATGAGCATGGTGACAGATTGATGACCAAAATATTACAGACCTTCGCTTCCCTTTAGCAGCCAACTTTTTGAGGAAGATCGGGAAACTATCAGGCTGATGGTATAGCAACAAGTGATATATGTAAGAGGTATATTTAAACACCCTTTCTCTCTCCAGGTTCATGAATTGCTCATGAATTTTGTCAGCTATGAAGGTATCATAATCATACTGGACAGCGGGGGGCTGCCCTGGAGTAAACATGGATAGCATTACCAAGATTACCTCATCAACATACTCACTGGTATTGAATCCTAAGATGCAGGATATCATGTTTACTAGCAGTCTCCCTGTTTCATTGAACCAGACATGTAGATAAGGAGGAGGCTGTCGGGGCTGGTAATCTCGGAGCATGAATAACTGGCCAATTCTCGTGACCTCTGAGCTGGGCAGTTTGGTACCTTGGTTAAGTAGAAGATTCATAGAAAGGGGCACCAGAGGCTTAGTTGGCTCAAAGCTTAGCATCTCATTTATGGATTGAGGGGTGATGTGAAACAAAACAGCCCCAGATGGAGCCAAAACTGCTCTTTGAGTGGGTTCATAATGCTCACAACACTGATGGATGAAGTCTGGGAATACATTCACTTGTGGAAGGTAATAGATGGGCAAGTTGGATTCCCGGATACCCATGACATCGGTATTGCTTTTGTGTTTTCTCCTTATCTCACAGAAGGTTTCAATGTGATATTTGTTGCTTATTTCAACTGTTTCCTTCATTTGATAATCCCTGTCAGCAAGGGGCAGCCATTCTAAGTCCCTATGTGAAGCATTCAGTGGTGCAATATTGAGGGCAACTGGGATCTCCATGTTTCGACAATAATTACAGCTGGATTAGGCCAGTACTTCAGCAAAAACCGAAACTCTGATAATGGCTTTCTGGGCCAAGAACTCAGAGTTTTGAGCTCTGTGCAGATATGTTTTGATGAGAAGAATTCAATGAAATGAAGAGTGCCCAAGGTTCTGCAATAACTACACTGAAAGGGAAGAAAATAGAGGGCTTTAGTAGACTGTCTTCAGCGGTTCTGCGGACAAATTGGAGCTTGATTTTGAGCTAATTGGAAACTTTATCAGGGGACGACAGAGTTGCCAGGATTCGGACGTATAACAGGATACACAGTGGAGCAGAGAGGGGAGTGTCGTGGGTGCCAATGGGTTTCAAGTGAGTTTTTAGGTGTAATGGCAATTTTTGCAGAGAAAATATAAAAAACAGGGTTACGGGCGTTTTTTCGGGTAAATACCTAGATTTAAGGTGCCGGTAATGAATGAGTAGGTGCAATGGAGAGCAATGGCGACAAATTGGCAGGTGGCAGCGCCTCGTTTGACTGAATTTTGCACTTTGGCGGAAAAACAATGTAAACTAGCATGCAGAGAGCTCCCACAACTGAGCAGTGAAAATGACGTAAAACGGTCGATTTGCACGTTCTTATGATAATTTGACACCTTTGGCGCTTTTTTTACTATGACGTCAGCATGACGTCATTGGCGGGCTGGGTACAGAGGGTGACGTGGCAGTCGACAAGGCCAATGACATGGTGCGGTGATGAGGCAGATACATAGAACATGATAGGTGACATGGGCGCGCGTACAGTAGGCTGAAAGCAGTTTCATCGGACCGCTTTCTGTACGGGAGCGGTATCCGTCAGAGCCCTTCCGATGCAATAGAAAGTGGACAGATGTCTTTTGTACGGCGGAGAAATCGCCTCGCCATCGGAAGCTAACAGCCGAGCAGCGGGGCGCCTCCGAAATCGCAGAGAGCCGTCGGATGGGGAGGGCCCGATCTGACGGTGGACGGAACAACGATTTGACGGGATGTTAACACACTGGGCTCGCACGAATGTTAAATATTTATACAGCACTACGGGGGTTTGACTTTGGGTTATTTGGGTTTAGTGGGTTTGCAAATGAGCGCAGGTGGCTAATTAATTTGATCGAATATCAAATTAATTCCAAAGGGAATGTATGCGTGGAAGAACTTAGTGTAAAGTTTATGTGTGGGGGGGGAACGGTGGTTGTTAATATAACCAAATGTCATATTAACCCCGGGTTAGGACGCGGAAGGGTTAATGCCAGGCCCCAAATGGGCTTAGCATTCCCCGAACTTAGGAAATATGGCTATAGTCCCAAGGGGAGGGGCTATTTAATATCTTGTTTTGGGGATTTCATATAGCTTTAGTAGTGAACAGGGATAGGGAGGAAATTAGGGAGCTACATAGTAGAATTTAGTACTTAATATGATAATGGTGGAGTGGAAAAGGAAAGAGAACAATGGAAGTCTATAAAGTGAAGATAGACATAGAGATTATGTGGAAGATGAAAACATGATTTTTACACAAGAAATGTGGCTTCTTTTCATGAAGAAAGTAAAAACCTTGACTTAATGTTTTGCATAAATGAAGTAAGACTAGGACTTGTTGGGCAGATCCCAAGGTCCTTTAAGGGGATGTTAGTAAGGAACTTTGAGAGGGAAGTGAGGGGAAGTTAGACATGCTTTTCAACATTCTGCGAGTAAAACACTGCTTTGATACCTCTGCCACTAATGAGATGAGCCTTCTTTGACAATGCCCAAAAACTGAAAATGATCTTTCTTCTGCAACCCCAGGCTACATACCCAATTTACAACACCTAGCATTTTTTGTTTCTTCCGGAAGGGTGCACTTAGACTTGCAAACCCTGATTGCCTTTTTTCTTTTAAACTGCCTTTCCTATCTGAAACTAGCCTTATTTCTTCCAAGGGCCTAGATTAAGCTGTTGGGCTCCTTCGTTCTTTATCTAGCTACTAATTTGCCAAGCTTAAACTGTTTGGACAGATAAACTCTCTATATTCTAAAGCAAGAAATTTAAACCTAGGGAAACCAAGCTTAGACTATTTGGTTTTACTTTAACTGAGAAACCTTAAAAAATGGAACTTTAGCAGCATGAAAAAGGTGAACATTTTTTGCACTTCCACTGTCAATCATGAAATATGAAACCTGTTGCAACAGGAGGCTAACAGGGTTTATAATATTAGTCCCTTGGGTTTAATATTATTCCCTTGGGTTCATAATCCATTTGGGTTTTAGTATTAATTCCTTGGGTTTAATATTCATTTGTGTTTATAATATCAATCCCTTGGGTCTATTATTCCCTTAGGTTTATAATATCAATCATGGTCAACCATTGTCAATCATCGCCAACCATGGTCAACGATGTTTGAATGTCGCATTGTGACAAGGATTGTCTCAGCATCAAAATACACCATGTTTATTTTAGTGTTTGTAGTATTTATATTTGGGTTTACCAATGTTAGGTTTATAATATTAGTTCCATGGGTTTAATATTATTCCCTTGGGTTCATAATCCCTTGTGGTTTTAGTATTAATCCCTTAGTTTTATTATTCCTTTGGGTTTATAATGTCAATACCTTGGGTTTATTATTCCCTTAAGTTTATAATATCGATCATGGTCAACCATTTTCAATCATAGCCAACCATGGTCAACCATGGTTGAATGTCACATTGTGACAAGGATTGTCCCACCATGAAAATAAATCATGTTTATTCTAGTCTTTGTAATATTTATATTTGCATTTACGAATGTTGGGTTTATAATATTAGTCTCTTGGGTTTAATATTATTCCCTTGGGTTTATAATCCCTTGGGTTTATTATTCATTTGGGTTTATAATATCAATACCCTGGATTTATACTGTTAGTCCCCTGGGTTTAATGTTATTCCCTGGGGTTCATAATCCCTTGGGGTTTTAGTATTATCCCCTCAGGTTTATTATTCCTTTGGGGTTATAATATCAATTGCCTCAGTTTATTATTCCCTTAGGTTTATAATATCGATCATGGTCAACCATTGACAATCATAGCCAGCCATGGTTAGCGATACTTGAATGTCACATTGTGACAAGGATTGTCTCACCATGAAAATAAACAATGTTTATTTTAGTATTTCTAATATTTATATTAGGGTTTAACAATGTTGGGTTCATAATATTAGTCCCTTGGGTTTAATATTATTTTCTTTGGTTCATAATCCCTTGGGGTTTTAGTATTAATCCTTTGGGTTTATTATTAATTTGGGTTTATAATATCAATCATGGTGAGCTTCATTTGTGTTGTAATATGAATCCCTTGCACTTCTTGATCTCTTAGGTTTTTAATATTTATCCATTGGGTTTATAATATTAGTCCCTTTTTTTTTATATTATTCCCTCAGGTTCATAATCCTGAGGGAATAATATCAAACAAAAGGGACTAATATTATAAACCCAATGTATACAAACCTTAAGATAAATATAAAAAATACTAAAATAAGCATGGTTGAATTAATAAAGCTGAAGAATTGTAATATAATAATAATAATAATTACACTGGCCCTTCCATATAGGGTAGTAATTTCTGTATTCAAGCTTCTGTGATCCATAATGAATTAAGCTATGTCCTTCAGTAGAAATCACATAAGAGAAATTTGTGGTTGACGCATTTCAAACCAACAAGTGTGGTTCATCATCAGGACCAGATGAAGAGGCAAACCATGGCAAAGGCTTAATTTACTGACTCAAAGCTACAACAGATTCTAATACAACCCTTTGCACAATTCAATTTATTTTGCACAAAATCTTTAACCTCAAAAATAGAAATCTTACGTTGGCTGACACAACAACAGAATTTATTTGAAAAGCATATGGAATCGATATTAATGACTAGCTCTAAGCATTACAATTCATTATAACTCCCCTAGATTATCGGTGATATCAACTTTATCTACCTTATTGTTCTATGATATTTGAAATCACTACAAACCATTCCTATCTGAGATGGATAGCCTAGGGAGAGCTTGTGCTCTGGTTTTCATAACAGGGACTTCAATTCCGTTGTTTGTAATTATGTTACAATTTGTGCCTACCATGAAGACATATGAGGAAGTTGTATTACTTGCATTGCTTGTTTTAGTTTTGTTTTTAGTCCTTCTCATGTACAAGTGTGGCTTATTTGAGGATGACAAGGACAATGAAGAAGAAAAAATAGCGGCAGGCCACGCTGATTGAAATTACAACACCCTTAAGATAATGGAGATAAACATTGAGTACAACAGTCCAACAATGGCAGAGAGGTGCACTATTTGCCTCAACAATTTTCAAAATGCGGAGCGGGCTTCATTTCTGTTACCATGCATGCATTATTTTCACACAAAATGCATTGCTCCCTAGATTCAAACCCATTCCATCTGCCGCATATGCAGGAGGAACATAGACAGAGTGTCTAGGGCTACACCATGAGGAACGCACATCTCGGTGACCATTGTCGAAAGTTCTATGATTGTGATTGCATCCACAACGAATTATAGACTTAACATTCATTCAGAGGGTCAAAGTACGTAAGCATGTGAAGAAACTACACCTCATAACATTAGTAAGATATTGCGAAGAAATTGCAAAAAAAGGTTTAGTAAGATATTATTTAAATATTATTTTTGAAATTCAACTGTGTTAAATAAGTCATTTATTTAAAACTAATATTTAAAATTCAACTGTGTTAAATAAATCATTTATTTAAAACTATTTCTAATTCATTACTCCATTTCATACCATATATTTATGCATATTTTTATTATTATTAATCATAATAACTGAGTTAAGACTCAAAATTTTAATATATTGTACATAAACTCAATAAACTCTCTTCATATGATTTTCGTTGTTTTATATGGATAATACAATTACCTTAGGTTTGTTTATCTTTTTCGGTTATGTTGCTTTTAGTAAAAAAAGATTATATATTACTCATTTTATTTTCTTCTCTTAAATTAATGTATTGAAAAAAAATTGCATTTATAGTTAAATGATGTTCAGGGAAATTTCAGCTCATTTCACTCGCATAATTAAAAATAAACCTTTTTCAATGTATTTACTTATGTTTCCTCTGGATAAAAGGTTTCTCTTCTCATTATCAATATGATCATGGATTTCAAATTTAGTTGTATGTTCCCATTAAGTTGGGCTCATACTCCAAAAGCTCGCTTGTAACAATATGATTTCAGATTTTCAATGTATAAGTCTGCGACCTCCAATGATAGGAAACGAATTTAACGTCACTATTAAAAACGGAAAATACTGAAAATATTAATTTTTGTATGTGTTCTTTTTCGAAAGTTAAGTTGATGAAATGAAATGTTATATTGATATTTTCAAAATGTTGTGTCTAATTGGTAAGTGTGAATTTATTTTTTTTATATATATTTGTAGTTGAATTTTTGAATGTTTTTTTAACTAATATCATTATAGTTTATAGTCTAGATGTATTATTTTTTTTTAAGTGCATATGTTCTCTTTTGAAAGTTAAGGTGATGAAATGAAATGTTGTCATTTAATTGGTAAGTGTGAATTTATTTATTTTTATATATTTTTAGTTGAATCTTTAGATGTTTTTTAATTAATATCATTATAGTTTATATTTTAGAGGTATTAATTTTTTTTAAAGTGACGAATATAGAGTATAGCCATTATATTTATATATTTATATATATATGTCACATTAAAAATATTTTACATAACAAGTATATGTAGATATTTTGTAGGACAAATCAAAATAAGTTTTTCTTTTATTAATATCCATATAAATTAGTTATCATCGATCTTCAAATAGTTTATTAAACAACCCGTCATACTCGGTTGTAAGATCAACATAGATCCATATTAATTATGGATTTGACATGAGCTAAGAAGGATCAAGTTTCTTTAAAATGCAAAATATAGAGTATATATTAACAAATAAACCTTTTAACCATAAAATTTTATTATATTTTCATGACATAAACATAGTTTTTTAAAATAATATATAATATATAAATAATAGACACTAAAATATTTTAAATAACATATTCTTTTTATCATTAATATCAACATGGGGCAAACAACTTATTTAATATCATCTATACATTATGTGATTAATTTTTTAGTCATTCTTACACCACCATAGTGTAAAATTCCTTCCTCTAATGTATACAATCCTTTGTCTCCTATATTAGTGTATACTGTAGTGACTCCAATGAGTACTTTTACAAGATAAGTATATATTAGATAAGTACTCAGTTTACTATTTATCTGGTTTCCTGCCACCAAGGCTAGGTGTTGCACCCTCAGTGATGGAAAAACCTAATAATGAATAACATCTCTAGAGTTACCTCATATCACATCTTAATAATTTGGAATAACATCCCTAAAATTAGCTCATATCACATCTTAATAATTTGAAATTTAGATAGGTTTTTCGTGGAGAAATTCTTCAAACTCTTATTCTTTCTCATAATTGGCTTTTCACTATTTAATTCACAATTAACTTCCATGAAATGGCCCTTAATTAGTTGGAGGGAAAACTAATTTCCTAGCATACTTTAAGCGATTTACAATAAGATTTGAAGTAATAAATTGCGATGGTAATAGAGAGGGTCATTATTCATAAGAAACTGCATTCATTAAGAGGTTTACAATAAGATTTCAATTAATAAATTGAGATGGTCATTATTAATACGAAAATTGAGATGGTCATTATTAATACGAATTTGCAGTCCCATAAACATTAATTGATAACTATGGGTTTTTTAAAATGATTTGATCATATTTTTAGAGAAAAATATGAATATGAATACTCGATATGAAATATTTAAAGAATGCCATATAAATAAACAAAAAAATGTATTATTATCTATTTGGTTTTAACAAAATAAAAATATATGAATATGAATATGACTACTTATCCAAATTATTTATTGGATATTATATCGAGCTCTATAATTCTTTGTACGTTTTATCATCATAACATTTTCCCCATAAAATGTATATGAACATTAAAACAATAGGTTTCCTAACTATCTATTAAGAAGTTCTAATAGAGATTTTTTGTTAGGTCCCTATACTACTAGTGTAACCCCTTATTGTTATTAGTATAACCCCCTTATTATATTTTTGTGTCCATGTAGTCCCCATATTTTTATTATTGTGCCCTGTAGAAGCGCGCTATTGTTAGTATTGCACCCTTACATTATTATTGTTATGTCGGCTTTGATTATATTATGACCCCTTAGACTCCTATATATAGAAAGGAGGTCTTGTCATTTGTATCATCCAAGAATTATTCATTTGTGTAGTGTAAAGGAGGTTTCCCCCTCGAAGAGGCTAAATTCTAATGTGTTGATCTATCTTTTCTATCTTTTTGTGAGGTAGTTTCCTAACATTTGGTATCAGAGCTTTAGATTCTACGGTTTCGCTGCTCCAAATAGGTCATCGAGGCAGTTCCAATATAACTTTTTCGCTACAAAGTTTCAAAAGCTAAAAATAACCCATTTGAGATGAAATCGTTCTACACCTTGGGTCTGAATTTTAGATCTTTGTCCATTATAGTTTCAATGAAATTATCTGAGGAAGTTAGGGTTTGTGAAAGCTCAAGAATTTCATCTCAAATAGGTCATCATGGAATTTTAACTATAATATTTTTTCTACGAAGGCTCAGACTTTGAAATTAAAACCTTTTTGAACCAAAAGCTTGGTGAAGCTCGGGTTCAAATTTCAGATCTTGTCTTGCTATATGTTAGGAGATATAATATGAGGAAGTTAGGGTTTGTTCAAACTCCCGAATTACCTTTTAAATAGGTTACCTTGGGAAAATCATCATAACTTTCTCTATGAGCATCAAATCGACATTTAGTAAGAAGTTACAGAAAGATGATAGATTGTACTTTTCTGTGTCTAGTTTTCCGATCCTAAGGTTCAAATAGTAACACGTGGCACTTCGTACACGTGCGCTCTACTGAACCAGTCTATAATTAGGTCATTGTGGGAGATCTGACATAACTCTTCCTTGAAGAATCCAATCTTGATCAGAATTGCAGGGTTAGAAAGAGAACGTAGAGGGCTAATGCATGATGCAATTTCAGAACTTGGAGATCTAAAATTACAAAGTTACAGTCGTTTCAAGATCGAGATCCTAAAATCAAGAAAAGGCGATATGAGGAAGTTTGATGGCAAGGATTTGGTAAATTGGATACTACAGATGGAACAATATTTTGACCTATATGAAGTGAAACTATTACAAAATGTACGTATTGCATCTTCATATTTAGAACCAGATCAATTTTTATGGTATAAAGGGCTTTGTTCTCATAAACAACTTGTTACGTGGTCAATTCTCACAGAGGAAATGATAGCACATTATGAGGATACAAAGAGAAACACCTTCTTTAGCTAATTGATAAATCTCAAACAAAAGTGTTCAATGACAGAGCACATTGAGGACATTCAAAAATTGAATAAAAGGGAAAATAATATTCCATAGAAGCAGAGGATTGATGCCTCTGTAGGGACTTTAAAGGATAACATTCAACATGAGGTTCTTCTTTGGGAACCTAATTCATTGGAGAATGCATTCAGGTAGGAACTAGAAGTGGATAGAAAAATTATGGCAACAAGGAAGTCTACCCCTCACAACTATGAAGATGGAAGAGCTGCTTCTCCTATCCTTCTAAAACCTACAAGGTTTACACGACAACAATTGGAAGAAAAAAGAGAAAAAGGGCTTTGTTACAATTGTGATAGTAAATATACTAAATGTCATAAGTGTGTTGAGAAGAAATTATTTTACATAGATTATGAAGAGGAGGAAGAAAAGGATCAAGAAATATCAAAAGAAGAGGATATACACCAGGAACTAACCCCAGAGAAAGAAGAAATGAATCTGACCACATCTTGTAAAGCATTGGCAAGAATTATCACTCCTCAAACTCATAAGATAGAAGGACATATCAAGAGAAAAAGGTTCAAGAAATGAAAGATCACATCGAGAAAGAAAAGATGAATCCGACCATATCTTGTAATGCATTGGCCGGAATTACCACTCCTCAAACTATCAAGATAGAAGGACATATCAAGAAGAAAAATGTTTAAGAATTGAAAAATCACATCAAGCATCAAGAAATGAAACCAACCATATATTGTAATGCATTGGAAGAAATTATGACTCATCAAACTCTCAAGATAGAAGGACATATCAAGATGAAAAGGATTCAAGCAGTGAAAGATCACATCAAGCATCAACAAAAAGTTCTCCAACTTTTAAAGGATAATGCCACTTTGGTGTAGAATCAAATGAAACAATGGGAAGATCAACATCGCAATGAAATAAGTTTTGATGTAGGCGATTTGGTTTTTTACGGTTACATCTCAAACAAGATATTTATGAGAAGGAAATGTTGGCAATACTACATGCACTTATGAAATGGCAACCTTACCTAATGGGAAGACACTTCAAGGTAAAAATGGATCATGATAGTCTTAAATACTTTTTAGAACAAATATTATGTTTAGAAGAATAAAAAAAGATGGATCACAAATATGTTGGGTTATGACTTTGAAATCATGTATGAAAAAGGGAAGCAAAATGTTGTTGCACATGCATTCTCAAGAAAGGATGAGGATTTTGAAGCATTTTTTTGTGCTATTTATTTAATCCAACCAGATTGGATAAGTGAAGCAAGGGATGAATGGAAGAAGGACGAAGAAGTGTGCCCACTCATTCTTAAGTTATAGAAGATCCAAGTTCAAACAATATCGCCAGAACTTGATGAGGAAGGAAAAATCATATTGCAGCCTGGAGTAGTCACAGAAACAAGAACCCAACAGCTACGAAATCAATCAATTTCAGAGTATCTCATCAAGTGGATGAACTTACCCGCTGAATATTCCACACAGGAAGACAAGAATTTTATACAGAAGCATCAAGAATTACTCAAGCATTGAGAACAACACTTTCTGAAAGAGAGGGGCATATTAGGTTCCTATAATACTAGTGCAACCCCTTATTGTTATTAGTGCAACCCCCTTATTATATTGTTGTGCCCATGTAGTCCCCATATTTGTGTTCTTGTGCCCCATAGAAGCCCACTATTGTTATTATTGTGACCTTACATTATTATTGTTATGTCGGCTCTGATTATATTGTGACCCCTTAGACTCCTATATATAGAAATGAGGTCTTGTCATTTGTATCATCCAAGAATTTTTCATTTTTGTAATGTAAAGGAGGTTTCCCTCTCAAAGAGGTTGAATTCTAAGGCATTGATCTATTTTTTCTATCTTTTTGTGAGCTGGTTTCCTAACATTTAAATACTTTTTGGATAAAATGGTTTTATTGAAGAGTACCCACCATAAAATGTAAACTAAGCCATGCGCTAGACTATGGCGAGCTAATTAGTATTCCAAATGACCAAAGGCACTATATAGCTCTTAATTCATACTAAATTCATGGATACATAATTGACATACTTGTTAGACCTTGTTGGATTCATAAGGTTGCTTGATTCTCAAATGGTTGGAAGATTCCAATTTGTTGGTTCCAGTTCTTATCATTTTTTAGTAATATTGCATTCAAAACCTTATACAATTCATAATGGTAATATTTAATTCCTTCAAACATCACAACTATTATATCAACTAGTTAAATAGCATGCTTTAACTTCAACCTTTGAGCTCGCCTTTCACAATAAGCTATAAGAACATTATTCTTCTTAATGAGCAGGAATTCTTTAGGTGGAAAAAGATAAGTGTGGAGGAACTCATAATGGCAAATAAAAAAAAATAAAATGAAGTCTATGAACTAGTATAGACACATCTTAAACATATATATAACATGAATCTAGAGGGGTCCAATTTCTTAAAGTGCAAATTTATTTTAGAATGCAAAATTTGAAAATAAAAATTGTATATCTCTCTATATATAAATATATAATAATATAACGTAACATACCATGTAATTTTTCATTGTTTAAATTGTATTTTTGAATGCTATACAGAGCACATAACTTGAACTTCTAAGTTCAAAAAATATTTGTTGGATTTCAATATACATACATAAATATGTACGTGTGTGTGTGTGTGTGTATATATATATATATATATATATATATATATATATATAAAGGGATAAAAATGTAAAATAATGTGACTAATTCAAACATTTTAACCATAATTTTTTATTTTTTTTTCTTTTAGTTTTTTGTACCAGCCTAGATTCATCTTAATCCTACATCTATAAGCGTTGAGAGGGATCAAATATATCGACGTGAACATCTTTTTTCATTGCAAAACTTGAGAAAGGGTTTGCACCTCGAGATATTTGATCCCTCTTGGTGCTTTATAAATCTGAGGTTAATATGGATCTAAGTTGGTTATATAATATTATATAATATCTATATTGGTATTTATGTCTCTCTTTCTTATTCCCTCTCTCTATCTCACCCCAAGCATACACACTCTCTCCTCATATACATTTCACTCTCTCCCTCCATCCTACTCTCCCTCTCTCTCTATCCTCTCCCTCTACCCTCCCACTCTCCTCTCTCTGTCACTCTATCTCCATCTCCGCCTTATCACTCCCTCTCTCTCTCCAGCTTTCACTATCTATTCATTTGTTGTTCCCTCCCTCTCTCTGCCCCTCCAACTATATATCTCTCTATCCATCTCTCTCTCCTCTTTATTGATTCCTCTCTCTCATGCTTCCCCTCTCTGTCATTCTCTCCCACCTTCATCTATCTCTCCCCCCCCCACCCCCCTATCACACTCTCTCTCTCTCTTCCTTCTGTCATTATCTCCCTCCCTCTCTCCTTCTCTCTTTTCCATCCATCTTTGTGTCTCCCCCTCTCTCATCCCATCCTATCCCTATATTTGTCCTCTCCTCTTCTATCTCTTACCTCCTCTCCTCTCTACCTCACTCTCTCGCCATCTCTTCCTTGTCACTCCCTCTTTCTCTTCCCTCATCTCTCTCTCTCTCTCTCTCTCTCTCTCTCTCTCTTAGCCCTCCAACTTTGTCACTATATCCCTTCCTCTCTCTCTCTCTCTCTTTTTTTCCATGATTTTTTGTTTTAGAAAGTATATAAATTAAAAAAATCCATTGGTTGTAAAATATTAAACCTATATTTTGGATCAAAAATGTCAAAGAAAATACAGTAATGAAAAGCTAAAAAAATCATGCAATATCTTTCCTCTGTTATTGTTAGTCAATTTGCTTGCTCTCATAGCTTGGATACTTACTTAAGATGAACCTATGTGTGTTCTTAATAATATTATTTATACTATATAAATTTCACATCTTTATATATAAAAGTGTTCTCATTTTTTAGTTTATTAAAATTTTGATTTAATTTCTATGAGATTCTTTTTAGTAGTCCTGAGGATAGAAGGTTTAGATATATCTCAAAAGTAATATAACATTTTTCCTTTTAGATTTAATTAAAAAAATCTTATAAAAATAAATAAAAATAATTTATTTATAGAATATTTTGATTGTGAACTAAGTTATGTTTTTTTGGCATGTGGTATTGATAAGTCATAGTATTGGCCCATGGCATTGTAAAAAATCATATTTACATGTTAATAATATCCATGGTAAAGAAGATGTGAATATCAATAGTTAAGAATTTTTTCATATTGTTATAAAATATTTTGATTGTGAAATAAGTTAATATTGGTCCATGTATTGTAACAAAGTCTATTCATAAGGTAATAACAAAATCAAAATATAACAAATTGACTTTTACTTTGACTTTTCATTATTAATTGAGCCAACATTCAAATGTTTTGGGATTTATATTACACTTAACTTTTTATTTATTACTTTTGTCTTTTCGTTTATTACTTTTAATGCTTTCTATTTTTAAATATGAATATTTACGCTTGAGATATACCCTATATTTGGTTATAGAGTGTCTCTAGGTGCAATAATATTACATAATATTTTTAAAACAATATATAATATATACATATTTAACATTCAAATGTTTGCATCTGTACACATTAAAATGGTTTTTTGATATGAAAATATTTTCAAGTATACATGAATATTAAAATATTTTTTTGATAACCCACATTGATTTTTTTTGTTACTATGAATATTTTTCAATGCCTTGTATTAATTTTATAGTAAATGTTGAATTTATTTCACATATCCCTAGCATTATTCTTATTGGGAAGTACTTAATATATTTTCTTTATAGCTTTTAATTAATTTTTTTCTTTGGATATTCAATATATTATTACATACAAGATTAAAATGTTTTCTTTTAACACTCTTTCTTTCTATATAGATATATGTAAAGTTGATATCCATATCATTTGGTTAACATACATCTTAAAATAGTTTATTTAAGTCCTCATTGAAATATTTTTGAAAAGTATAAGGTTGAAATATCTTATTTGCACATTTTTTCATTTCTAATGATTTTATATGAAATTCTATTAAGTCATAGTGGACAACTAACTAAACATGAATAGAAAATTCATATTTGTTTTTTATTATGGCCCACATTGATTTTCTATTAGAGAATAATTTATTTTTATATTAAAAATGACAAGTATCAACTTCACATTGAACATCGACGAAATTACACATCATCCTCATACTAGATTGTAGAATGAGCCTCTCAACATAATCAATAATTCAATATTAAGATGAAAATGATATATGTGTGACACTTTAATGAACTAGCCACTCAAAAATATCACTAAAATATTATGTGTCTATTTTAGACCTATAAACTAAAACAATGTTCATTATCTAGTGATCAAAATGAAGAATGCAAATTATATTATGTTACATCCCCTATATTTGGAGAAGTAAATTGAAGATATCATTTTCATTCGAGCAATAGGACTTTAAAGTATAAAGGTGTAGATAATTACAACAATAAATCTTATGAAGATGTAAATAGATAAAAAAAAATTCAAAGGACATTACAAAAGGAAGAGAAATGTTGGTCACCAGTTAATTTGCAAAAATAGGACATAGTAAATGAAGCATCATAGTTGAAGATGAAAAAACATGAGATTTTGAATAAAAATGTCACGTTTAAGAGAAATATGGCCAAATTAAATGATAGGAATGAGATAAGTGAAAATGAATCAATCAAAAGGAAAACTAGTCGCAAGCGGAAATGAGTCCACAAGGGAGTTGTTACCAAAAAAAATGATAAAGAGGAGCATTGGTCACGATTTTAATTTTTTGAGATGAATTGGAAGCTATACTTGGCAAGTCAATTGGCATGAACGGAAGAGTGTAAATGAAGAAGCATAAATTAACACAATGAAAAATTGGGCGACATACACACAATAGCTAAGAAAATTATTTTTGAGGCTTCCACGCACTATATTAATGACAAAAAAATATCAAATTTCTAAGAAAACTGTCATGTATAGAAGCAAAATATCCAACAAAATACTAAGATGGAACCAGAAAAACCACCAGAAGAATGAGAATGAGCTAGAAATAGTTATGAATGAATGAGACCACAATGGAGCACTTGATAAGAAAAAAAAAGGATATTGTCAATAAAGAGAAGTGTTAAGCACAACTCAGCTTTATTGAGACAACTTGGGCTCCATACATGGCAAGATTCCTACAAATGGAAACTAAATGAAATTTGGGTTTCAAATGTTAATTTGAATGAGTGAGAAAAAGTAAATGACGTAACCTGCTTCAACGAAACAAATGATTTTTTTTCCATAAAAATAAAAGAAAATTAGTTTTAGGATTTTCTATACATACTACATTAACCTAATGAATTACTGGACCTACCAAGAAAATTTCGAAAGCTAGAAGGTAGATACCATCAGGAGCATTCAATAAGTAATACAACCAAAGGAGCAAGGAAAGAAGATTTTCAAACAAAAACAGAATCATTTGCTACCACTTATATTTTTGAGATAACTAGGAATCTAGAGTGGGTAGGCCATTCGGCTACATCAATGAAACATATTTTGGGGTTTCCAAAATTCAGTTGCATGATATGCATAAAGTAAATGAAGTGACATAATTCAACACAATGAAATATTGGGCTTTTTAAGACTTTATTGGGTCAAAATTGAGTCTTAATAAACAAATTATTAAAATCAACTTTACAAAATGAATGAGATTCAAAATAATGATGTCAACCATAGGGCTACATAATTTGTGTGGAAATAATGATATCTACTTTTTGTAATTGTATTTTTGACTAATAACTTTATAGGTTTATTGAAATTTAAATGTGGCAGCTCATTGATAAGGATTAAATTTCACATACAATAAGTATTGAATATTCCTACTTTTTATACATGTAAAATTTATCTGGTCTATAAAAAAGTGTGTCTAGTGGGTATTCATTTGATGTATAATCTAATTTTTCATTTAAATATTTTCTATACTTGAAACATGAGTAAAACAATGAGGAATTAAGGCAAGAAAGATGATTTCCTCATGTATTTATATCTTATCGCACTCTATGTATAAATAATGTAGAGTAGGTACTTGCTGGATGTAGGATTTATTCCACATCCTAAGAGTTCTTACGCTTGAAATTTGAATAAATTCACGAGAAGAAAAGTTGAAAATATGATATACAATAGTAGTTTATTTATTTCCCTTTCACAATTCATAACTCTTATATATTGTTATTTTATCTATTATTTGGTTATTTTCTTTAGGTTGCACAATTTAGGCCTCATGTTTTCCATAGTTATGGATAATATAATGGCAAAATAACAATTAATATGGCCAAAGGAAGAAGGAAACATAGCGGCAAGAATGGAAAATGTTGAGGATGAAAGATTATGTTAAGGTGTACTTGGTGAATCCTATTATTCCTAGATATGAAAACTATAAAATATTTGGCAATAATTTTTCTAACATATTCAAATTTCTATACAATTTATTTATCTCTATAAAATATTGGTGATTTTTTATGTTTAAAAAACCTTATCATATAGAATTTGGGAAAATAATTTTTTGAAAACATGGAAATTTAAAATCAAGGAAAACATTTTTTTGAAAAAACTCTTGGAAAAGCTGTCCATATGAGGAATTTATCCACAAAATTTTAGTCGGTAGCAATAAAGAGTGAATTGTTATAGAAAGATGTTTTAATTAAAAATATTAGATTATTATTGAATAAATACCAGTGTTGGTTACCACTTAAAATTTTCAAGATGACATGGAATCTACAGTTGGAAATCCACTTGCACACAACCACCAAATGGATTTGGGATTTGTAGCCTTCATTAACATAGTTGGAATAAGATTGAAAGATACCATACTTCAATGAGATGAAAATTTTTGAATTAAAATTGGAAGCCAAACTCTCTAATTCTATGTAACAATCAAAAGAATTTGGAGTTTTCAAGTGCATAACAATCGAATGAAATTTTTGGATCCCATACACCTTCAATGCAATGAAAAGTTGAAGTTGCTAGGAAAATCGCCATAATTGTAAAGAAAGATCCCAATCAAAATTCGAAGCACCGAAGCTTTCCAGACTTTCTGCTTAATGAAAAATGTATTAATATAAAATGAGAACGTGATTATACTTAAGATTTTGTGGATACCTTTATATACTCTAAATTAATTATAAGATGATGAATATTATTATTTAGGCATTAACTTTCACGACTAATTAGAATACCAAAAAAGCGAAGAGTTAGAAGGGCCTTCACATACTTTTCGTTGTGAGTAGAACACACCATTATTGATCATGGTAAGGCACGACTTGTCTTAGACTTGTAAAATCAAGAAGAACAAGATTATGAAACAAATATAATCACAACTAAAATTGTTTATATTTTCTTCAAGCTTGGAGTAAAATTAATATTGATATCGATTTTTACTCGTGTGTAATAAATGTGTCATAAATTATAAGTATGAAATATTCACCTATAATTAATTACAAATATTATCCATGGGTAGAGATTACTACTTGCAATAGAGGCCAAGACGAAAAACTACCATCTAATTTGATACGCATGTGAGCACACATACACACATGAACTTAACGAGAACCTAATTCTAATCTATTTAAGGTTTGAGATAATTAATTGGCTAATGGTATGGTAGTGCTATAAAAACCTTATAGTTTCATTGGTTTTAAGAACTTGTATTCTCTACTAGTGAAGCAAACCATGGTAACATTGAATCTTGCATATGCCCCGTCACCCCACTTAATGCTTTCGCATCACTCAAATTTCCCCATACTAAATTTAGTAGGTAAACATGAATGAACCCATATATTATAGTGGAAAAGAGGTAAAACAGAAATAAAAATTATCATATATAACCATGTTAAATTTAGTGTTGAAGAATATGAAAAGTAAAAATGATATGTAAATTTTTATGGAGATTGTAGTGGCCAGTTTTATTAAAAATGTGTTGTTATTGATGGAAAAGTGGTTAGGATGAAGGCAGTATTGGAGAAGAATTCAAGAATGAAAAACAACTCAAAAAGTAGTTAAGGAAGTGATGAAGCATAGACTTTGAAGCTATTTATGGGTTATAAGACCCATTGAAACACTATTGGGACCAACTCAGATGGATAGAACATTGAAAGAGATTTCTAGTGGAATATCCACGACATATTGAAGTTCAAAAATGGCCTTTTCGATTGAAAGCTAGAGCCAACCAATGTTGAGGACCCTAAAGTAAAAAATTATAGATCTAAAGTTAGTGAAGAACCTTTATAGTAATTTAACTTTGGCACATTCACCAAACACAACATAGTTTTAGTGGAGTGTCTTGGTATTTTAGACCCTAGAAGAAACAAAAAGTAGTGCATGAACGTTTAAGATGGGAACCCGATAGTTAGGGAGTTGGGAGTCAAAAGCTAGGAACAAAAGGAAACAAGAAGTGTGCACTGATGTTAAAGAAGAGGAGCTAGGAATTTGGAACTATGGAACCACGTAGCTAGGAGACAAGGAGCCAAGAGCTTGGGAGCTGGGAGTCAAGGCAGCGGTAGAGGCAAGAAGGAATTGCTCGAAAGAAAAAATCCTAGACTACTTAGAATAAATAACATGGAAGTAAATCCTAGTAGGATCCTATAAGGAATTCCCAAAAGGAGCTTACCCAAAAGAAAAATATTGTGTTGGGAGCAACCCAACTTGACCTAGTTTTTGGCAAAGACTTTGTGTTTTCAAGAGTGGAGCTATTAGCTCTGCTACAATTTTCAGTGCTTAAAGGTCAAATTTGGGTCTGGTGATGGGTTTATGCCGAAAAGGAGCGCCCAACAGTCTTTTCACCTTCTCTTCCTTCAATTTTCTCATAAACTCTTAGCCCTTTGTTTCTCTGTTTTCCTCCTGAAACTTCTTCATTCCTCGCCTTATCCATATTCCCCTCCTTAATTCCTTTTTATCCCACTGCCGTTGTCTCTGTTTCTTCTATATAAATCTTTATTCCCCGCTTTCCTCCATTCTCCTACAAACCTCCTCTTTCCCTGTTTTCCCCGTTTTCCTTTCGAAACTAAGTGTGGATCCTTTTTCCTTTTAAACCCTCTTCTCTTTAGTCCCTGGGCGTTTAAACTATGAACGCATGCCCATAAAGCTTTCTGCCTCAACTATAGTCATTGATTGTCGTGCCTCAATCTAATGGTCTTCGTCTTTTCTCGACATGATAAATCACGATCAATTTCCCTGCCGCTTGACCATCCTTTGATTAATATGATGGTAGTCGCAAGCCCTCTTCCCATGACCTACGCACATGTTAACCCACAGGGGCGTGGTTTTCGCGCGCCACGTGTTATATTTCTATTGGATCGTTGCCCATTATATGGAAACCGCCTTGGGCCCAAAGGTGGTGCAGGGAATACCGTCGGCCCGCTATACTGCTTTTCCCCCACTCATTAATATACGTGCACCTTTGCCTCCCGATAGCCATCGGATCTGCCACGTCCAGATCTGATGGCCCACAATTGTCTGATTCTATGATCTCCCGATAGCGCCTCCAAATTGATCTTTGCTGTCGATCCACACGATCCGACAGTTGATCTTGCTCCTTCTGCCCATGCCTCGACCATACTCTAGTTTCTCCTTTAACCTGTTTTGTGCTCCCGAAGGAGGAAGAAGGCCAGATCTAGCACTTTGTGCCATTACTCCTCATCAACTGCATTTAAGGAAGATCATGGCCAAGAAGAAAATGCACGACCTCGGCAGATAATGCAGTTATTAAGCCTCGTACCAATCAGTACTTCATCTACCCGAGCAGGACTGCAGAACACCAGAGAAGGCCGATTTTGTCCATTAAAGTTGCAGATCATGGCAGAGGACCATTCCAAAGAGTTAATATGGTTGTTGGCCCATTAGTATCTTTCCTCGTGGAACTCAGCAGAGCAACTTTGTAATAAACCTCTATATATATCCAGAAACAGAATGTAAGAGGGTGATGAATGTAACCACTGTGATACGTGCAGCATCCGGTCTTCATTTTTAGCTAATACAAGCTTCTTTTGTTGTTAATTTCTTAACTTCCACTTCTTATTCTTTGTTCCAGGCTATGCTTGTTATGCATTTATTCATGTGTTGTTGATGTTTATCATTGGAGGGGCTGTCATCCCACCTCTGTGTTTGGATCTAGCACGTATCATTGAATTTGTATGCAGGTTTCTATTGTTTTAATGCCAGAGAGCTGTCATCCTATCTGTGCATTAGGAAAGAGATTTACATACCTTTTAACTAGTTGCAGCCGGCCATCACAGGGTCCTGTGCATCTGTTGGTGTGGTCAGTCTTCTCCATCATCACAATTTCATTAAACTGTGAGTAGTTGGTGGTCTAAAGCCTTGTAGTCTGGGGGTGTTCACCCATGTCTGGGTTAAGCATAGTAGAAGTGGTTATCTGACTTGAATATGCAGCATTTCTTTCATTCATCCACCATTTATCCAATATTTTGTTGAGTTTGTAATGTTCCTGAGCATCTCTGTTATACAACCTAGGAGAGTTTCTTGGGGTGATAACATTAATTGGTGCCATTGCCGGGGAGAGGTGAATCGAAGCTCAGCTTCCCTGGGAGAACGACACAGTTCCAAGCTTTGATGATAGACAAGGTTTGGACACATATGTTGGTTTTAATCTTCTATCTAGCGACTCCATTGCAGGAAGACCATCCTTTGGTGACTCCACATTGCAGTTTTGGTGCAGTTTGTGAGGCATGCTTGGGGAAATCCTTAGAGTTCATCAGCTGAATCAGTGCCTGATCCTGAGAAGATCGTTCAGCAGAAGAAAATATCAAAGCAAGGAGCATCAGGATCGAGTAAGCCTTGGAATTTTTATGTATCTTTGCTAGTGTAGAAATACCTTCAGAGATTCATACAGATCCTTGTCATTCATTTCCCTTTCGAATCTCAGTTGAAAGAAAAATTCCTTGCTGACCATCATATTCCCCTATTTCTGCCATTCCATTTAGTGATTCATTTCACTCAGTCCACCAGTATCCTTTTACCCTACCTCAGCCATGGCAATCCAGCAAGCTCTTACAAAGATAGAATGAATAGTTGCTGCTAGGTATGGACCCTTAGTCTTGCCTACCCCTTTGAATGCCATGCTCGTAGGAGATTATCAAGAATTTATGCCAAAGTTTACTGGTAAAGAAGGAGTATCAGCTAAAGATTATTTAGAAGCCTTTTATAGCTATGCTGATAACCTGGATATCAATGAAGAAGATGCCTAGATGAGGGTTTTTGTCCAAAGCCTAGATGGGGAAGCTAGAAAATGGTTCAGAAATTTACCCCCTAAGTCTATAGTAGATATTGAGGCTTTAGATGATGTATTTTTAAAGAACTGGGGGAATAATAAAGATCTGCTCTTTTATCATGATGAATTCAGGAACTTGTAGAGTGAAAATGGTGAGCTACTGTTTGAATTTAACATCAGATCTAATGATATGTACATCAAAATTCCAGCTGAAGTAAGACCTACCTGTACTTCTGCTATGCTCACTTATGCTAATGCTTTCGATTCTCAATTCTACCTACTCTTAAGAGAAAGAAGATGTACTTCTTTGGCTGATATGCAATCTGCAACCTTTGAAGTAGAATTGAACATTCGGGCTGCAAAAAGACCTGAAGGTGATGCTGAAAGGAGAAGATAGGGAGGTGAATCCTCATCATCCTATGATTCTAAGATTGATGAATTAGCTAGGATGATTGAGTTTTCACTTCTAAAGTTTCCAACTAAAGGTTGAGCAGTATTCTGAAGAAGCAAGAGCTCCTTGTTCCTTTACTCTCTCAAAGCTAAATCCATATATAGGAGCACATGAACATTTGCAGATTTTGCAAAGAAATAATGTTACAAATGAAGATAAAGGGGTAAGGCCCCTTCTACAGAATATAGTCATGGACGAAGAGCATCCTGAAGAAGAGGAGAAGGTCCATGGTTTGGAAGGTGCTCCTTTCCTAACGAGATCTACATATCAAGAAGCTTTATCCAGAGGCACTGCTCAAAAACTTGTTGTAGCTGCAGAACAACAAGTTGATCAGGAACAACAATCAATAGCTGGTCCCTTCATCCTTGAATAATTTGAGCTTTAAGCCTACCCATCTTTCCGTGATTATGGAAATCTACAAATCAGCCAGCCTGCTATTATTCCCAGCACAATGATCAAGAAGGGAGAAGAAATCTCCCCATCATCTTTTGCTTCTCTGTCTGCTCAAATGACAATCCCTCAAAGTTGCCCCTTGAACATTGAGGCAAGAAATAGCTCAATGCTCAAGGCTGAGACTGATCACCTTAGTTTTGATTTTATGAAGCCTGCTCAAACGACCTCCACACAGATTGAAATGGCAGCTTATCAGATGACAGAGGAATAAGGTGCACAGTATTGGAATCTCTCCTTGGATGTGGATTGTTTCAAGAAAAATGAAGGAGCAGATAATGTCCCTGTGTCCCCTACACAAGAATACAGTGGTGCATCTTTCATATTAGTTGTGCAGACTACAAAAGACACAGACAAGTACACAGCATCCATGATTATTCAACAGGTGTACAAAGGCTCCTGTGAAGAACATCCAACGAGGAAAATACATAGAAGGGAGATGAGAGTTGATCCATATCTACCTATTAAGTTCAAATGTCCTAAACTGTTTGAAGTAGAGGATCAAATAAATCCTGTTTTGCAGCTCTATGATGAAGGGGCCGAGAGCAGGAGAAACATTTTTTATGGCCCATCAGTTGGCCAGTTTTTGAATATTTATGTTGTCTAAGGCTCTCAAGCCTTAGTGATTGTAATCATGTTCTTTTGTAGTTTTCTATTGTAGGCTTAGTTGACTCCATGCCCAATGGATACTAGGCACTGTTTTTAAGCTGGTTTTGCATGAAGGCATTCGTCTATATGTTCTTGAGACCTCACAGGGAGGATCGCATCCCCAGAAGGAGCCAATGTTAGCTCTGCTACAATTTTCAGTGCTTAAAGGTCAAATTTGGGTCTAGTGATGGGTTTATGTCGAAAAGGAGTGCCCAGCAGTCTTTTCACCTTCTCTTCCTTCAATTTTCTCATAAACTCTTAGTCCTCTGTTTCTCTGTTTTCCTCCTAAAACTTCTTCATTCCTCGCCCTATCCATATTCCCCTCCTTAATTCCTTTTTATCCCATTGCCACTATATTTTCTTCTTCTATATAAATCTTTATTCCCCACTTTCCTCCATTCTCCTACAAACCTCCTCTTTCCCTGTTTTCCCCGTTCTCCTTTCGAAACTAAGTGTGGATCCTTTTTCCTTTTAAACCCTCTTCTCTTTAGTCCCCGAGCATTTAAACTATGAACTCGCGCCCATAAAGCTTTCCGCCTCAACTATAGCCGTTGATTGTCGTGCCTCAATCTAACGGTCTTCGTCTTTTCCCCGCATGATAAATCACGATCAGTTTCCCTGCCGCCTGACCGTCCGTTGATTAATCTGACGGTAGTCGCAAGCCCTCTTCCCGTGACCTGCGCACATGTTAACCCACGAGGGCATGGTTTTCGGGCGCCACGTGTTATATTTCCATTAGATCACTGCCTGTTATACGGAAACTGCCTGGGGCCCAAAGGTGGTGCGAGGAATACTGCCTGCCCGCTATACCGCTTTTCCCCCGCTCATTAATATACGTGCACCTTTGCCTCCCGATAGCCGTCAGATGTGCCGCGCCCAGATCCGACATCCCACAATTGTCCGATTGTATGATCTCCCGATAGCGCCTCCAAATTGATCTCTGTCATCGATCCACGCAATCCGACGGTTGATCTTGCTCCTTCCACCCATGCCTCTTCCATATTGTAGTTTCTCCTTTAACCTGTTTTATGTTGCCGAAGGAGGAAGAAGGCTAGATCCAGCACTTTGCACCATTACTCCTCACCAACTGCATTTAAGGAAGAGCATGGCTAAGAAGAAAACGGACGACCTCGGGCAGATAACTCGGTTATTAAGCCTTGTACCATTCAGTACTTCATTTGCCCGAGCAGGACTGCAGAACACTAGAGAAGGCTGATTTTGTCCATTAAAGCAGCAGATCATGGCAGAGGACCATTCCAAAGAGTTAATATGGTTGTTGGCCCATTATTATCTTTCCTCATGGAACTCAATAGAGAAACTTTGTAATAAACCTCTATATATATCTAGAAATAGAATGTAAGAGGGGGATGAATGTTATTTTGTTGTAAGCTTCAACTTCTGGAGACTGTAACGACTGTGATACCTGCAGTGTCTGGTCTTCATTTTCAGCTAATGCAAGCTTCTTTTGTTGTTAATTGCTCACTTTCCACTTCTTCTTCCTTGTTCTGGGCTGTGCCTATTATGCATTTATTTATGTGATGTTGATGTTTAGCATTAGAGGGCCTGTCATTCCACCTCTGTGTTTGGATCTAGCATGTATCATTGAATTTCTATGCAACTGTCTGTTGTCTTAATGCTAGAGAGCTATCATCCTGTCTGTGCATTAGGAAAGATATTTACAGACCTTTTAACTGGTTGCAGCCGACCATCATGGGGTCTTGTGCATCTGCTGGTGTGGTTAGTCTTCTCCATCATCACAATTTTCTTAAACTATGTGTAGTTCGTGGTCTAAAGCCTTGTAGTCTGGGGGTGTTCACCCATGTCTGGGATTAAGCATAGTAGAAGTGGTTATCTGGCTTGAGTATGCAACATTTCTTTCATTCATCCACCATTTATCTAAAATTTTGTTGAGTTTGTAATGTTCCCGAGCATCTCTGGTATACAACCTATGAGAGTTTCTTGGGGTGATAACAGGAGCGTGTAGTGGAGTACGCGACAAAGTGAAAAGTGGAGTGCTTAGTGGAGTAGCTTGAATATACTGCGGTGTATAAGTGCTTCGGGATAGGGTGAAGCCCCTTATTTTCATAATAATGTAAAATATCAATGGGTTTTGGGACCATAGCTACTCATATTAGGAAGTCCATGGTATTTGGACCATGGTATTGTAATGATGTACCCTTCAATGTAATAGTATATATAGGGTAAAATAATAAGAAGAAAAATAAATCTTATTATACAAATCTGTGTTATGGTTGAACTCTTGTGATTTGTAGTTGGAATAATAGGCGAGGTTATGCAGCTGAGTGCGTAGACGACCTACAGCTTAGTGCAGATGTCAAGAACTATTTTTTTTACAAAGAATCATTTTATTAGCAACAATTCTTGTGGACGTAGCCCCCCATTAGGGTGAACCAACGTAATTTTGTGTCTTTATGTGTATATTTGCTTACTATCTATTATAGTGTAGTAGTTAATTACATTTCCCCTTTATTTTCAGCACACTGATGATTTATGGCTTTATATGATATGTTTAAGTAGTTAGTGTAATGTGTTGAAGTAATTTATGAATGTTAAGAATAATAGAATAGCATAACGCCACATATCCACATCCTTCAAGGCTGTAGAAACCTGGTTTGCATCCTCGCATAGTCACTTCAGGTGAGACTGCAACATGCTTGCAGGTCGTTGCTGAAAGGGTGAGGGATTGAGGGTTTTATTGGTGCACAATATAGATTGAACCTGGGTTAGCCTAGATCAGCAAACAAATGGTTCTATTTCCAGGACTAGGATCTGTTAAAGGGATATGTAGATGTGGCACCCATCGGACAAAGAGATTCATGACCGGCTAGAACTAAAAGAGCGAGAATTTTCAGATTAAGAGAATAGAAAGCCTCATCTGATATCTAAAGCTTGGCTACAAAAGTATATTTTTACAGATCAATACGAGATTTTGTTCTCATCATTTCCTTTTGAGTAGTACGAGTGGATATCGAGGTTGAGCAAAAGAAAGAATTGTTTTAAAGATAGAGAACCTATGGTGTGGGCTCCTGAAAATATTACAACGACTCAAGAGCATTGACAATAGGATTTCAAGGGACGTCGATTTCTAGATTGATATCATATTGGGAGGATTCATTATTGAGTTTGCAATAGACTCGACTGTGTCCTTCTGTGTGAAAATGGAGTTTTAGAGATGTAGTTAGATTTCTAATTTACTAATGTTTGAAAGAAAAGAGTATAAATCTGAGTGAGAGATTACAGTAACGTGAAGTGGAAAGAGATATAGAGTAGGTACCAGATAGAGAGATCATGGACAAGACCCAAATACCTTTGAAGATACTGAGTATAGTCCTCTTTTGAGTAAATATGAAAGTGAAAGAGAAGATAGCCACTTTGATAAACCCCAAGTAACTTCGTAGTATTCACCCACCCACCCTGAGAGTTTGCACAAGCCAAAATCCAATAATAACCAGGGTGTTTCTCACTCTCCCTGTTGGAGAGGTAAATCCCCTCTGCGGATAGAGGCGATCCCACTAGCCCAAAATGGGTCTAGCAACAATCAGACAATGCTATCACGCAAGTTCCTAATTGCAAATTAATGGTGGATTATGAGAACCTACTTGGATTCCAACGCTAGTGTTGTGTAAGAGTTAACAGTCTCGTTCCTTTGCTCCGGCCGGTCACGATCCTCACGATCTCTGTGAATGGACACCTACACATGCAAAGAAAGACATGAATACAAGCATAAAATCCGATAGATGCAATTATATATCGGTGAGAAAAGATATAATTCAAACATCATCACAATGAACAACAAGAATGGAACCATAATGATAGTCATCTATTATTGATAATCAACAACGGAGAATACAACCAAAGTTCTGACGTCAAATCCTCCTTTGGCTGGATGATTAGCTACATATGTCTTGCAAAGCTTGCCGGGATTGGGAACAAGCCTCTCTCTCTTTGATTATGAATGCAAAGAAGACTCTTACAGCAATCTCTCAGACTTCTTACAGTATAATTCTTCCTATGCTCTCAAAAACTAGCTTGTCAAATGCAACAGAACAAGCTTTTATAGATGGAGGAGGAGGAAGAGATACAATGAATCCAGACATTCATGGGATTAGCATTATCCTAGAAAAGCTATTATGGATAGAGATACGATGAATCTCGACATCCATGAGATTGGCATTATGCTTGAAAAGCTTCATGAGTCAAAAGGAAAAAACTTTCGGGCGTGCGTTTGTTAAAAAGCTTTCCCAAACTTGGCTGGTGCGGGTAATACTCTGAGACAGAGTGCCAACTGGCGTGCCCTCTTTGGAGAATTTCCCCCATTGGCGCGGGTGATACACTGTGGATCCACTTTAATGGAAAAAGGGGACTTTTTAAAGATATTCGGCAAGAGATGTCCTCAAGGCATATGAAGTCCATACTTAGGGGAACATAATGCAAGTGTTTCCAAGTTATGTCACTTCTCACAGGTCCCTGAATGAGTCCTCCAAAGTGCGGGAAAATAGGTAACAGGGACGGTGACAAATGGTGACAAATTACTGTGTAACAGATGCCCCCTAAAGCATGAGGCCCGAGAGAGAGACAGGGGTGAAATGCTTTACAAGAACACATGCAGCTGTCGCCAGAGAATCTGCATAAAGAGATACAACTGATAGCTCCAGTACATGATATATGTGGTATGGGCGCAGCCATCCATAACAGAGTACATAATAATCTAGATCCATGGTATGGGCGCAGCCATCCGGTGAGGATCGATGAATAGACTCAGGCATGGTCACAGCCATCGAGTGATGAGTCATGTAACAATAATCCACAAAATCGTAGCCTGGATTCCAACAGACAGAATCCAGGGTCTTGTGTTCCATCTCGACCCGAGCAAAAGTACAAGTTCAAGCATGCGAATATATGAGTTGAAGTCGAACATGCATGAACATCGTCTAATTACCAGTCAATAATGAAAACTGTTAACAGACGTGAGAGGTACCACCAATAATGACAATGGCCCTCAAGGTACTATAGGTACAATCTACGGCGTGTGAATCAGTGAGCTGGCGTCGAACACCCGTAGAATTCATTCGATCGGAGGCCAATGATGAAAACCTCACATCGAACATGAAGAACCTGCCATTGAGGCATGCAGGCTCCAAGGCACTGGAAGGGAGTCTCTAGATCAGCTTCCTAGATAATGAGCTGAAGTCGACATGAGGTGACCTTGATCGAAGGTGGGCCATAGTGTTTCCCACATCATCGACACGAAACAGAGAAATAATGTTGTGGTGGATCAAAATTATGTGAGCTATCAGAAGGAGGTTGTTATTCTGCAGAGGTCAACTTCTCTTGAACATATCGGTGGCACGACAGTGGAATTGGCAGTATTTAACATCAATGGATCAAAGGTCATGGTGACGAGGCAATGAGCAAATGAGAGGTCAAACAGGATTACCCAAATTCATGGAGGCAAGTGAAAAATGAGATGAGATATCCCCACCCAGACATGAAAGCAGACAAGTGCCATGTTCAAGAGCGACATACTGCCGACACGACAATAATTATGGTTCCATTTTCCCCCACCATTTCTGGCGAGTACCCCAATTATTTTTATTAACAAGCTTGACGGGGATAGCATATGCTTGTAACGTCATCTTGACAGACTCCAATGTCATCAAATTTTAACAAGTCTGACAAAGGAAGAACTCGGCATCTTTTCATGTTTAGAGACTTTGAAAAGACAGCAGAAAAGAAAACTCCAAGGGTGTCATTTTTCGTAAAGTTGTGTCTCTCGAGCCCGAAAAAGTATAAAACAATGCTCAAAAGAACCACCCGACCATTACGATCGAGGAGTACTTTCCATGAGTAGTGATTTCGACCTGAAAAAGTAAAAAAGTGATCGAAATCATGTCGTTTTATAACCATTAACGAGCCAGAAACAACAAGGACCCAACGATCTTTTCATTTTTACACAGTCGGAAAGAGTTTAAAGACGACCACCCCTTATTTACGTTTAGTGAGTCAAGAGGAATAACTCGGCAATCTTTTCGTCTTTAAACGGTCAGAAAAGAGCTGAAAGTAGACCTCCATTTTTATTCTCTTTAACGACTCAAAAAGGAAAAAATACTCGGCAGTCTTTTCATTTTTTATGAGTCAGAAAAGAACTTAAAGGAGACTCGTCCTAGAGGAACGAGTGGTATAAAGGGTAGCAACTGGTTCCGGCAATGATGGAACTACTCAAAACATGTAATGGTCAAGAGGCTGGCTAATAAAACCACTCATCGCTGCGGTTCCTCAGGAAAGGATAAATAACCAAGTGAAAGCATATGATCGGCCAAAGAGATGGTGGCGATGGAATGAAACAACCAAGGCTCATCTAACAAAATTTAGCAGATAAAAGGCAATCATGAGATGTAAATCAGGTATGGGTTCATTTTTACAGAAGCTTGAACCATGGAGAACTTCGCTTAGATTCGGTTTCATGTTTACACAAGATTGAAACGAAAAACTATGCTTGTTATCAGTTCGCATGCCCCCAGCATAATAACGCAAATCGAGGTAAATGCCCCCCAAGCTTCATTGCATTCAACAAAGTGGATGGAATGAAGGTTCACTCTCGAGATCTAGGAAAGACTCGAATTGTATTTTACGAGATCTTAATCAAAAGACTCGATTTGGAAAGGGAGTTGTTTCATTTTTTAATGAGGTTGACGCAATAAAAGAACTATCCTCATAACCCTTGTTTCGTTTTTTTAACGAGGTCGCCACAAGATCAAAACTATCCTCGGACACCTAGTTTCAGTTTTTAAGGAGCTTGACACAGGAAAACGAACTATGCTCCGCCAGACCTAGTTTCATTTTTTAAGGAGCTTGACATAGGAAAACGAACTATGCTCCGCCCGAACTTCATTAGAATGAACAGGAAGTCGGGGCTTCCAAGAGTGCTACTCTGGGTGGAAGGGTAATATCTCGGAAGTCAGGACCCAATGCCCCTAGGACACTATGCACGATGGCGGCATCACTGGATCCAGGCATGGGATAAGTGGCCACGAAGTTGATCTGTGGTGAGGCAGATGCAACTGGTGGATGAAAACGAGGAGGGGATGCTGACTGCGCAGGAGCGAACCGTGGACAAACGAACAATAATTGATCTATAGTCATGATTCTTCCATTGTGTGGAAAGCAAACCACATGGAAAAGTGAAGAGACCAGGGCCCCCATGGAATAAACATAGTCACGGCCAAGGAGAAGACTGAAATCTAAAGCACCTTGGGTAACTGAAACGTCTATATAGATGGTTTTCCCTCCCAAAGTAATAGGGAACTTTGGAAGGATCCCTAATGGTTGACTAGTTCCTCCGTCAAAATCCGTCAGATTTGACATGACTGGCACAAGCTGTGCGGAACCCAAAGCATGCCAAGTAGTGGCAGGCATAAGACTGACAAATGCACCCTCATCCAAAATAGTACCAGGTATTGCCCTATTATAGGTGTGTACCGTGACCCAGAAAGGCACATGGGATGGAAGGTGGGAGGTGGTCAAACGACTCCAGTCGAAGGAAACAACTGAACTACCTGGTGGGGGAATCGTATGATTGCCCCCTTGCTCTAAAGGGACCGAAGTAGGACTCTCGGGAGTAGCTGGGATAGGAGAGTCATTTCCGGACTCAGGAGAATCTGAGGAGATAAGAAGAACATGGGAATTATGCTCTTCCGAAACAGAGTGATCGGGTGGTGAACTCGACTCGACACTCTTTCCGACCAATGGTTGGTCCGGAACAGGCTTGGCAGAGCCCGGTTTAGGAAGAGGAGGCTGGACAAGAGAGGGATCTTCGTCAATCTCTTTGTCAGCAGGGAGGCGATCGACAGCCGCAGAGAGACGTTGATATCCAACGGGAAGTTGGGGTGAGGGAACTGCGAGACTTTCCAAGACAACAGAGGCTTTATCCATGAGCGGACAAAGGTGAAGGGGATGATTGCCTTCACAAAGTCTATAGGGGATTCGAATATTCCCTTTTCCCTTACCATTTCCGGCTGATAGAGTAGCATCGTCGTGAGCTTCAGAGGACGATGAGGGGTGGGCCGGATCGTGAGACCATACTTCTAAGACCCTGGAAATGCTAGGACAATCGTGTAGAAGATGGTCATCCTTGCATAATCTACAAGGAAATTTTACTTTCCACGGAGGAGCAGAAGGTGGCCTGATGGAAGGTGTACTCGAGGGACTAGCTGCAGTTTTAGCCTCTCCCTTAGTATATTTCTTCTTCTTCATCTTCTTCTTCTTCTTCTTAGTCACCTGGTTACTCGAATCTAGACTTTCACCAGGTGAAGTAGAAGATGAGGACGTAGAAACAGGCGAAGAAGGGGAGAGGTCCACCTTAGAATCAACATGATGTTGTTCAGGTGGAGGGACTGATTGACCAGAAGTTGAGACGGCTAGGACCAAAGAGGTTGGGAACAACCAAATAGGCAACCCAACAGTTAACCCTGGGAGGGACAACGTTGCCATGTAAGGAGCACCAACATTCCCAAAAGGAGCGAAATGACCAGGGTTCCCGTCAGAGGGGATCCCTGGGTTGGTGAACCCTGGAAAGGTTGCCATTGAAAAAGAAGCCTACTCAAGCTAACGCAAATGAGATCTAACCGGGTAAATGTGAATCGTGGCCGAATAAATTTTAAGACGCAGGGACATAACTTGACCTTTTCATTTTCTAAGAGTCGAGAAAAGGACAAAAAGATGACTCTAGTCTCCTTCGAATTTTTAATGAGCCCGAAGTGACAAAATGCTCAGGTGAGCCTTTTCTTTTAGGGAGTCCGAAAAGGATCAAAAGTGACTACTCTGGAGAACTAGGCAAAGAGTTTACCCAACAATCTGTAAAACTGCATATACACCTTGGCAATCATATGAAAACCAAGGACTTCCCGTACGGTAGTCAATCTTCCCCAATTCTGTGTTCAGTGCATTACGGCTTGTAATGCGACAGACATGGCTTCCTGTGGATAAAGGATGATAACCTAGTGGGGTCTCCACATATACTCGATGGTACGTGGGAGCACAAATCCGTGCTAGAACACTATTGAGTCACAAAAGGAGGAATCACCCAACCTTAATGTGAAACAACAGTGACTAGGTTTAACGATGCTGGAACATGTCTCTAGCCTAGACCTCTAGATGTATGCGTTAAGTTCCAATGCGTTTTTAGATTCAATCAGTTCATTTTACAGTTGATCTTTGACTAGGTTTCAGTTTCCAGGTCCTACCGTATGTAATCTCTCACAATTTCCTAAATGCAAGCTATATGCCAAAATTTATCATTTCATTCGATGAATGCTAGCTATGAGAGAGTTGAGATCTTTCAATCAAACAAAATGATTATAAAACAATCAACAATGACTCTAATGTAGCTAATGGCAACAAACGATTTTTTTTTTTTTAAATCACTAATTACTAATAACAATTAAAATTTCTAATTTCCATTAACTATTGCAATGCAAAAGAGATTGTTCGTTTTCTTTTCGATGGCAAAATGCACAAAACAAATTTTGAGAGATAATAACAAAGAGTAAAAAGGACAAATCTCACTCAATGAAAACACAGTCAAGTCCCTGAAACACCAAGACAATATTCCAAACCAAGAAAAATCACAAAAATCTCAATGAGCTATGTGATCTAAGCCCAAATGAAGCCAAGCGAAATCCAAACGAAAAAGAGGTAGATTGCTCGAAGCACACAATAAAATGTTTTAACAATCACTGAACAAGTGCAAGAGAGTAACCAAAAAGTCGACTGGACTGACAAAAGACCAAAACTCCTAAGGAAGGCTCGATGCACAAAGCCACTAGATGCCCTAGGGCTGAAAATGTGAAATCAGTGGAAAAAAGCAAACATCCAAAGCGTAAAGGCCAAAAACCAGTCAAACAAAGCTCTCACACACTCCAGTAGTTGACAAAGATGTAAAAAGATAGAAATCCAAGCTCAGAAGGCTTCCAAACAGGCAAACTGGAAAAATTCACAGGCCTGGCGCGAGTGTCAGGCTGTAACTCGCGCTATTAAGGGATTAGCGCGAGTTGCTTTTGTGCAACATGCGCCCACTGGCACGACTGTCAGGGAAAAGATCGCGCTAATAAAGTTTGCTAGCTTAAAAATAAAAGCAAGCAGTCCAGGGTCTGATCGACAGTATCCAGACAGACTAGGCAACAAGAAACAACTCAAAAATCCAACCCAGAAAGCTTATCTAAGAAAGAAACAAGAGAAAACCAAAGTGCAAGACAAACTCCAAGCTATTCGGTTCGTAAACCAAACCGGAGATTGACTGAAGTGGCGTTGATCTACTTTTCTAATGCAGAGCAATAGCATTTTGAAGGCTACCTGGCCGTACTTCAGGCTCCGTCCTAAGTTTACGAATCAAACAACAAGTAGCTTCCCTAGTGGAGTCACCAAATTGTTGGAGAGGTAAATCCCCTCTCCGGACAGAGGCGATCCCACTAGCCCAAAATGGGTCTAGCAACAATCAGACAATGCTATCACGCAAGTTCCTAATTGCAAATGAAAGGTGGATTATGAGAACCTACTTGGATTCTAACGCTAGTGTTGTAGAAGAGTTAACAGTCCCGTTCCTTTGCTCCGGCCGGTCATGATCCTCACGATCTCTGTGAATGGACACCTGCACATGCAAAGAACGACATGAATACAAGCATAAAATCCAATAGATGCAATTATATATCGGTCAGAAAAGATATAATTCAAACATCATCACAATGAACAACAAGAATGGAACCATAATGATAGTCATCTATTATTGATAATCAACAAAGGAGAATACAACCAAAGTTCTGACATCAAATCCTCCTTTGGTTGGATGATCAGCTACATATGTCTTGCAAAGCTTGCCGGGATTGGGAACAAGCCTCTCTCTCTTTGATTATGAATGCAAAGAAGACTCTTACAGCAATCTCTCAGACTTCTGACAGTATAATTCTTCCTATGCTCTCAAAAACTAGCTTGTCAAATGCAACAGAACAAGCTTTTATAGATGGAGGAGGAGGAAGAGATACAATGAATCCAGACATTCATGCGATTAGCATTATCCTCGAAAAGCTATTATGGATAGAGATACGATGAATCTCGACATCCATGAGATTGGCATTATGCTTGAAAAGCTTCATGAGTCAAAAGGAAAAAACTTTCGGGCGTGCGTTTGTCAAAAAGCTTTCCCAAACTTGGCTGGCGGGGGTAATACTCTGAGACAGAGTGCCAACTGGCGTGCCCTCTTTGGAGAATTTCCCCCATTGGCGCGGGTGATACACTGTGGATCCGCGCTAATGGAAAAAGGGGACTTTTTAAGGATATTCTGCAGGAGATGTCTTCAAGGCATATGAAGTCCATACTTAGGGGAACATAATGCAAGTGTTTCCAAGTTATGTCACTTCTCACAGGTCCCGGAATGAGTCCTCCAAAGTGCGGGAAAAGGGGTAACAGGGACGGTGACAAATGGTGACAAATTACTGTGTAACACTCCCCCTCCCCCTCTCCCTCCCCCTTCTCCCCCTACATCCCCTACCCCTATTCCCCTCCCCTTACTCATCCCCCTCCCCCTCCAAGAAGAAATATGGCTCATGATATTAAGCTACCTTTTTTCAAAGGAACTGGATCAGAGGATCCATAACAGTTTTGGTTTTTTTGTAAAGCTATACAAACTATGAAGCAGATCAATAATGAAATTATAAAGAAGGAGAAACTCATTATGATGTTTAGAGATAGATAATTGACATGGTATATGAAGTATTCAAATAATCGGATCAGAGCATTTGTTGATGTTAAAGAAGCGTTGATCAGAAAATTTAAGAATCTCAATTTTGAGTCGATGTGGATCATTGAGTTGAAATAAATTAAACAGGAATGTACTGAGTCTACCTATGAATTTGATCGGAGATTTAAGGTATTGTTGGATAAAATGAACTTCGACATAGCTCCACAAAACATCAAGAATGGTTTATAGTTGCATTTTTACTGCATATCAGAATACCATTGGCGCAACAAAAGATAAGAAGCCAAGCTAAATCTCTATAGATTGTGATGAATTTGGAAGATTCACCTATAGTAGACACTAACACGGGTATGAAACAGATTCAGAGTCATCTGGCAAACCTAACCCTGCATATACAAGATATCAAGAAAAACAAAGATGTCAAAGAAGAAGTATGGTGTACAAAGTGCAGATCGGAGGGCCATTCTAAAGAAAAATGTCCTATCTTTAGGGATTACATTGCTAGTTGGGCACCAAATCCCTTAAATGTAGGATCCAGCCTATGGTGCAAGATATGTAAGACCAGAGGCCAACATCACCCAGAAGATTGTTACCCATTACAAAAATATTGGCAGACTCCCAGGAACCTATATTGAAAATGTTGTAAATCATTAGGACATGATGAGAATAATTGTTGAGCATACGAACTAATGATGGAGTGCGGTGATGACACTTATAGAATGGAAGAAGAAAAACATTGACATCAATGTAGTGGAGACCACAGTATTTGAGGGGGCTACTAAGGAAGAGGACGAGGTGTTAGAGGAGGTCAAAGAAGTGGACATATCATTTTCAATAACTGCAGCCAACCATGTCATTTTATGAGAGATTGTTAGAACCCTTCAATGGCATGTAAGTACTGTAAATCCTTTGAACATGTAATTGAAGAAAGCCATGTACTTATGGAAAAGATGCCATAAAAAATAAATCAGTATCTGACACAGAATATTCAAATGATGATTACTGAAAGGAGGACCGATGAACCTTGAATAAGTATTGTCACTAGAAGTGGAGCTGCAATTGGAAGTGATAAAGTAGATGAGAAGAAAGAATATGAAAGCACATGGGTTAGAAAAATTGTTGAGAAAGCTCCTGGTTTTTATATTCAGAAATAAAAAGTGGTATTTACGGAAGAAAAGAAAAGTGTTATGCATGTTGGAACTTCAGCATCTAGTGCATGGCCAAATCCCGATTAGAAACGTAACTGTGACATGTCATCATCTTGGACACATGACAAAGCTCCGACACAAGACCAGGATTCAACAAATCAACTAAGTATTTTAAAGTCTTTTTTGTAGACTTGTATGAAATTATTAAGAGACCAAAAGGTTGTAGAAGGAGTTCATATATTCCTGTGCATACAAAGAAAAATTGCAAAGTGAGATGCACATGGTCAATAACATGCATCGACAAAAGAGAACCGTAAGAGAAATGATCCTTATTACACATATATGAATATATGAGATGGATCAAGTTATCCTGGATTTGGAATCTGATGCTAATGTATTGATGACGCAGACATGGTAATTAGTATGTAAGCTGAAGCTACAAAAGTCACCTATTCAGTTAAGGATGGAAAATTAGCAAAATATCATCCTTCTAGGAAGACTACTAGGTGTCACAGTGGATATTGTAGGAGTTCGCACTATTCTTTATTTTGAAGTAATAGAGATCGTTGATGACAACAACCCTTACCCTGCATTTCTTGGAATTGACTAAGCATTTGATAATATGGCCATAAGTAATTTTAAGAAGAGATAGATGATGTTTGAAGGAGATAATATGAGAGTAATCATTCCCTTGGATCCACCAGAAGGAGAAAGATATACAAAACCAATTAAAGAAGAATATTGTGAAGCTGATATAGGCAATATCTATCAAATGACAACAAGGGAACAAGATTTTGTTAAAAGTACTGCAGAGGAAAAGTTAAGTTAGAACCATGATAGTTCTTGTAGCTTAGACTCAGAAGAAGAGTTGGAAAACTCGTAGAATAGGTTGAATGAAGTATGTATAAGGCGATGTGCAAGAATTACTAAATTAGTTCATTGTATGATATCTGATGTATGTAACCTACCTTCTTATTAAGGTTTAGGTGATGTAGATACTTTTCCTAATGAATATGAAGAGCAAGTTCCAACAAATCAAAGGTTTTAAGCCTTAGATATAGTCTTGAAGGCTTCCCTTGCTAGATGGTTGAATGCATAGAAGAATAATGTAGAAGTCTAGCAGGAATGTCAAATATCGATGTGGATAAGGTTTGGACAGATAGATATAGATATAGAGATAAAATATGATGGTGAAACTAATGTTAGGAAGCATATCCAGCTATGAACTATAACAAGGAAGGAGATTCCATAGCAAGAATGGGTAAATGGATTCATTCATACATTAGAAATAATCCCTAAGAATTGGTACCTAGAAACAGAGCTTTGACATGGTATAGTAAACTGGGAAGGCATGGTTCATGGCTTCATATTAACATTCAGCTTGGAGTATTATTGTCCATACATAGATTTGGCCCTTCTGACAGTTACGAAGAATATCGTTGAGAATGTGACCCCACTGACAGAAGGATACCGCGCAGTACCTGGACCTGAGCCAGAAATACCAAATATACAAAAGCCACCAAAGACCAAGAACGTGAACATAAGATAAGAGAAGGGACCTAAGTTTGCAACAATAAGAGATTATTGGGATAAAGAGATAGTCAGTAAAGTTATAGAGTTACTTCATGAATCCCAAGAATTGTTTCCCACGAAGTTTTTAGAGATGAATGGTATAATACGAGATCTAGGAGTCATGAAGATTCCCCTTAAGATTGATTTGAATCCATTCAAACAAATACCTTACGGACTGAACCCGAAGTATAAGGAGGAAGTAAAGATAGAGATTGATAAAATGATAGTAGTAGGAATTATTGAACTAGTAGAACAATGTGAATGGGTGAGTCCTATGGTGTTGCAAGAGAAGAATACACCAGGAGAAATAAGGATCTATTTTGATCTAAGGAAGTTGAATGATGCATGCTTACATGATCCTTTCCCTACCCCTTTCACAGATGAAGTGCTAGACGATGCAGGAGGTCAAGAAGCTTACTTATTTAGAGATGGATTTTCAGGATATCATCATATTAGGATTGCACCTAAAGATCAGCATAAGAACACATTTGCTATAGAATGGGGCTCATATCAAGACATAGTAATGCAATCTGGATTTAAAAATGCCCCTACCATATTTTATAGGTTGGTGGTCACAACTTATAAGGAATAAATTCAAAATTTTTTATAACTATAATTTGATTATTGGACAATATTTGGATTGTTGAGAAACATGTTGAAAGTTTAAGACTTATGCTTGACACATGTAGACAATATCAGATCTCTTTGAAACTAAAGAAGTGTATATTTTGTGTACCTTTTGCAATGTTGTTGGGACATATTGTTTATAACAAAGGACTAATGGTGGACACTGCTAAGATTGTTATCATTGTGAAATTTCTTCCACCTAAGACAGTAAAGCAGCTTCACACTACATTGCGACATACTGGGTATTACAGGAAGTTCATCAAAGGGTATGCTCAAATCACTGCCTATGGAGAAATTATTAAAGAAGGATGTAAGTTTTTAGTGGAATGAATAATTTTTAAATAGGCTCAACATATTGAAGGAAAAAAGGTAGTTGTGTCTATATTAGTGTACCCTGATTGGAATAAGAAATTCCATGTCCATGCGGATTCCTCTTGTATAGCTTTGGGAGTAGTATTGGGACAACCTGTTGTAGGAGAAGTTGATCATCCTGTAGATTTTGCAAGTAGAAAGTTATCTAAAGTAGAAAATAATTACACCACTACAGAAAAGGAAGGATTGGAAATTGTATATGCTTTTCAAACGTTTAGACACTATTTGTTGGGATCACATTTTAAAATGTTTACAGGCCATTCTGCACTAAAGTATTTGGTTAATAAATATGTGTTAGGAGGAAATATTTGCATATGGTTAATGCTATTCCAGGAATATGACTTTGAGAGCATTCTTAAACTAGGGAGATTGAATGCATGACCTGATCACCTGTCAAGATTGGAAATAGGGGAAGACCCAACGAACATAGAGGATAATCTCGTTGATGCGTAGTATTTTCAATCAGATTTTCATATGACCATTTTGAAAATATCATTCAGTTTTTAGCCACATGGATGGCTCCTTCAGAGTATACTACATAGAAAAAGAAATAATTAGTGGTTAAGGAAACTAACTTTTCATTAATATCGGGACATTTATATAAGATGGGACTCGATGAAATATTGTGCAAATATGTTCCTAAACATGAAAGACAAATGATTTTAGAAGAAGCTCGTGGTGGCGTAGGTGGTGGACACTATGCAGGAAAAGCTACTGCACATAAGATTTTTAGAGTGGTATTGTGGTGGCTTAAACTACGTAAAGATGCAAAGGAGTACTGCAAATCATGTGATATGTATGTAAGAACAGGAAAAGCTTCAAGGAGAGATGAGATTCCATTGGTACCACAAGTTAGATTGTAGGCCTTTGATAAGTTGGTTATTGATTTTGTTGGATCCATCAACCCACTTGGAAAGAGGATTGGTGCGAGGTACATAATTACAACAACTGACTAAGGGACTATAGCATAGAGAGTGCTATGAAGTTTATTTTTGAGTATATATTGTCTATATTTTGATGTCCAAATATTTTGACAAGTGACCAAGATTCACACTTCCTAAATAAGACTATTGAAGCATTTAATGAGGATTTCCAAGTTTATCATCATAAAAGTACCACTTATCATCGTCAGACGAATGGAACAGTAGAAGCCTTAATGAGATTTTGGAAAATGTGCTTACTATGGTATGCAATGTGAATATCAATGATTGGCACCTTAGAATTCCAGCAATTTTATGGGCTTATAGGATCACATGGAAAAAGTTGATAGGTCAGATACCCTTCATATTAGTTTATGGGGAAGAAGCTGTGATGCCCATGGAATACATTGTCCCTAGCTTGAGGATTACAACTTTTACAGATATGTAAGACCTTGATAAACTGAAGGAAATAATGGCACAGCTGCTTGCTTTGGAAGAAGACAAATTTATAGCAGGTATAGAAAGCAAGATAAAAGACATGACATGATAGACATATTAAGTAGAAGAAGTTCCAAGTAGGAGACCTTCTTATCCTCTATGAAAGTAAGCTTATAAATTTTCTAGGAAAATTCAAGATGCATTAGTTGGGCCCATATATTATCAAGCATATTACTGATGGAGGCGCAGTTCAATTAGCAAAGTTAAATGGAAAATTGATTCAGGGAAAAGCAAATGGCAGCATGTTGAAGTTATACAGGGACAACCCCACCCCTACAACTTCGCTCTAAAGAAGAAAGGACAAAAGTCTTAGTGACAAGAACTGTTGAAAGTGGGCACTAGACTATAAACTATGTTGCAGAGAGCTTTGACATAGGAAGCTACTTTGCTACAATAAGAAATGTTGTTTGCTACAATATGGTATGTGTCGAAGTTCACCAGAAAAATATGACCATTAAAAGGGAAAGTTACCATTAAGACACGTGGAAAGTTGCATTTATGAGGATAGATTGACAAGATCTAAGGATAGACTTTGAATTAATGAACACCATTTGAATACAATTTGAACAAAATATGAGCTAATGATGGGGTTTGAAATTCATAATTGTTATAAAAAGTTGCCTCTTGCCCAGATTTGGCACTTTGCTAAATTGAGAATCTGAGTGTTGTTATTCTGAAGAGATTGTAGAAAGTTTTTCTACCATATGTCATCTGAGCATTATTGGGAAGAAATTGTTCATAATTTTCATGAGAAGGGCTTACCTGGAATCTTGGAAGTAGTTGTAGCAACTCCTGGTACACTTGCAAAATCATATAGGATACCCAAAACAACATCATTACCCATGCACGATAGATATCCACAAAAACTAATTGACTAAAGAATAGAGAACAAAGAAGAAACAAGACAAGAAACCTGTTGCGACTCAACAACAATGTGAATGAGTTAGAGATAATGAAGAAGAAGCAGAGCAAGAAGAGCACATGGAAATTGATGGTGCAACATTTCCATCACCTCTCCCACCATATATTTCAACGAGAAAACCAAATGCAAAGCTAGTGAAAGACTCGAAGGATGTTAATTTTGGAACCTTCACACCCATATTTCCATAATTATTACCATTTACTGGGGAAATACTTGGGAAAATTCCATAGCTAAAGTTCGCAGGCTATGACTTCAATAACGAAAAGAAATACCCACAATTCACACAAGACCGATATTTGAAACAAGTAAGCTACTGAGAGAGAGATGTGATGAGGTTAGAGTTGTAGAAGTGGGCAAATGGATTGGCATAGTCAGGATTGATGAACATCTTAAATGTGTCGCACTTCACGAGAAGTCTAAGGAGCATGACTTGTGTGAAACAACTACTCTTGTTGGTGCATAATGGATGCCTCTGGATGGGGAAGAGGGTCCCTACAAACCCAATGTTGATATGGAGAATCAAAAGACTACCATATCAAGGGCAGAACCCCGCAGAAGCATTTGGTGGAAAATATCAAGACTGTGCCATAGTCGAAAGCATGAAGAAGAAGTTTGGACTCACAAAAGGGAAACGGGGATATTACATAAACTCAATTAGTGACCAAGGAGTTTTCTTCGCAGCACACATATTGGATGGAAAGGTCATTAGAAAGTGTCGAGCTAACGAAGTCCCTACAACGGTAGTCTCATTAGCTGTGTAGTGTGCTAATGGGGTTCAACACAACCGGGCTAAATACCTTTGCAAAGAATTTTTGGACGACATCCATGAGGTATCGGAGAAAGGTACAACATTCCATTATGCATGGTTGATATTGATAATTGCAATGTTGGCATGGAGAGAATTACAGGATTTGGAGTTCCCTCCAGTAGCTTCAAATGTTTGTGAAGCTATGTGATATGCTTCATTCTGGTATACCACTCAACAGTTGTGAGCAATGAAGAATATGATGTTTTTTGTATTATATCATATGGACTTACATATGTTAGTGAGCCAACATCCTTGCCTTTTTTGGAGCTTATATAAGTAGTATAGCATTGTTGCAAAGCTTAAGGCCGATTTATTAAAATTATATATACAATCTTACAGGGACACAAAGAAGAAATGTCATCCCTTGTGATACTTAGTAACAAAATATGATCTCTTAGCACAGGTACAAGAGTGTCCCACAGAATGTATTTCTGCACTGGAAACACTTGAAGAAGATAGTGTGACATAGGAGGATACAACGCAACATGGAGAAGCGAGTTGAAAGGACAAAGAAAAGGATGAGGATGACTTAGAGGAAGAAGAGAAACATGACGAGGGTCGTGGGGATCCTCCTAAAGCAGATGAGTAGAATAAGGAGTCATAAAAGATAGAGACAGGCATTGTTGTCATAGAAAAGAGGAAGGTAGACATTGAAGGTGACTCAACAACCAAAAATAAGTAGAAGGCAGATAAGACGAAGGGTATAACACTAGTGGTTCATGCTGAAGGGGCTTAGTCAAAATCGTGGAGCAGGGAAACTTTTAAGGATGGAAAATTATCTTGAAGTTTAAAAACATTCATGAATCTCACTAGTCCCTAATATTAAAACTATAAAATGTTTTGTGATGTATTTGTAAAATTACTCAAATTTAAAATTAGTTTACATATACTCTCGATGTAATGTTGGCGATTTTTAAGGTAAAATAATTTATATTGTAAAATTTGGGCCAATTATTTTTATAAAAAGTGGAAATTGGTGAATCCTTTTCTTGGAAAAATCATCGAAAATTAGCCCACCAGTGAGTATTGGTCCCTAGAATTTTCCATGTCGAGGATAGGATATAGGAAGTAACTGCAAAATCATTGATACATTTAGATCGCCATGGTTCACTTCTAACAGGTGTCGAAGAGCATATTGCAGAACTAAAAATACTGAAGCGGATAGTTAGATAGTCATTGTAGGTCAGAGAGAAGATTACAGAAGAGAGGCAAATAGATCCTACACTTGTAGCATGCTTAGCGTCAATACCTACTGAAGCCCTATATTTTGACTCTTACGAGATTAAGTAGCATGCTAAAGAATGGAGGAATGTCAACATGAACATCGCAAGAATACCATTACAAAGATTACATAAGATGCACTTGGAAATAATAGAGGAGTTGAAGTTGTGCAAACAACACACCTCACAACTAAACATTCAGGTTGAAAGAGAGTGGGCTTTGCTACAATAGAAGTTGAACCAGATTATCCAGGAGAGGGACCAAGTAGTTCAACACCAGCAAAAGATCAAGGAAGTGGTTGAAGCAACATACCGAGAGATTTCAGACCTTGATGTTCGGGAGGAAGATCCAATGAGGAGCCAATGAGGACAAGGTCATGAAGTTCACCCTTGCATTTAAAGGATACAATGAGAAAATTACCACAGTACAATTTAAATATGAAATGCAGATCAGTGCATTGTAGATGAAGCTTCAACCAACCATGCCATAGGAAGTGTGAGAGCAAAGGGAGACTAACCTAAATGCTGCAATGGCCAACATATTGGCAGCAGTAGAGGACTGTGTGAAACTTTTGGATGAAAGCTTATAGATTTGGACTTCATTGTAGGAAGATCCAAATGTGTAGAAATTACAGGAAGATATTCAATAGGAGCAACAACAGCAAGAGGACATATGGGCAACTGCGAAGACCTTACCAATCTCACAGAATCTCGCCAATTTCAATTATAGAAATTCCCTCTAGAAGAAAATAGAAGAAATAGGGAAGGAAGAATAGGTTTTGACAGAGATAACTGAGCCATAGCAGGATGAGATTCTCCAAATTTCCTAGGAAATAGATGAGAAGCTTCAGGAGCTTCGGCAGAGGGAAACAATAGTGATGCAAAGGGCTACAGAACCTGTGACAATAGCACTATTGGAATAGGTGCACAACAAAGAGAACTAGTTCGCAGGGAATTTGCAGCAGTTCAACAATACCTACAATAGTATTGCAGCAAAAATCAAAGGCAAAGCAGTTGAGTGACTCAAGATGAGTCACATGTGAGTGTTGGGGACTTGTTAGGTTTATCCCAACTTGGCCTAGTTTTTGGCTAAGACTTTGCATTTTTTGGAGCGGAGCGTGCAGTGGAGCATGCAATAGAGTGTGAAGTGGACTACACAGTGAAGCAGTTTGAATATACTATTTGGTATATGGGCTTCTAGATAGGGAAAAGTCCTTTATTTTTGTAATAATGTAAAATATCAATGGGTGTTGAGACCATAACTGCTTGTATTAGGGAGTCCATAGTATTTGGCCCATGGTATTGTAATGATGTACCCTTCGATGTAATAGTATATATAGGGTCAAATAATAAGAAGAAAAATAGGTATTATGATCCACATCTATTTTATGGTAGAATTCTTGTGATCTTTAGTTGGAAGAAGAGGTGAGGCTTTGTAGCTGAGTGTGCAGACAATGTGAATCTTAGTGCGCAGGTCAAGAACTATTTGCTATACAAAGAATCATTATATTAGCAATAGTTATTGTGGGAGTAGCCCCACATTGGGGTGAACCATGGTAATTTGGTGCCTTCATGTGTATATTTTCTTACTATTTGTTGTAGCGTAGCAGTTTATTATAGTTTCACTTTATTTTCAGCATAATGATGATTTATGGCTTTATATCATATGTTTAAGTATTTAATGTAATGTGGACTAGTAATTTATGAATGTTAAGAATAAGAAATAAGCATAATACCACATCTCCACATCCTTCAAGGCTGTAGAAACCTAGTGTTGCATCCTCCCATAGTCACTTGGGGTGAGACTATGATTTTCTTGTAGGTCGTTGCTAAAAGGGCCAGTGATTTAGGGTTTTGTTGGTGCGCAATATATATCAAACATAGGTAAGCCTAGATCAAGCCAACATATTGAAAATAAACAAATCATCGAAGGATATACCCTTGAGGAAAAATAGTAGCGCAAAAAGGAAACATCAAGGAAGATGAGCCGAGGAGACATAAAATTTTCCAATAATTTGTCAAATGATGGAAAAGCATGCTAGGTCACCATTTTATATGTAGTTCTTTGTATTCTTATTAAGGGAATTTTGTGGATGAGCTAGAAACTTCTGATTTTTTTCATTTAGCGTGGAGATACTTTTGGAAACATTTTATAAATCCTTTGGACTTTGGTGTGAATGAGTCGACAACTTGAATTTGGCCGGGCATGCCAAATATAGAAAGGAGCACTAAAGTTTAAAATAAAGGCATGAATGAGTTGGAATCATTGATGGTGGCATGGATATATTTGGAGTCAAATTTGGCCAAAATGATAAATTTGGAGTTTCATCAAATTTAGAAGAACCTTAGCTAAATCGTGCAAAAATTTTAGAATAAGAAATCTGAGCAGTTAAGCTCAATTTTTCCAATAGAAACGCGTAAGGGAATTTTGATAACTTAAAGAGTAGATTTAGAAGACTTAGTTAAATAGGGCAGATTATAATATAAGAGATTCATGGAAAGATCAAAGTGAAATATAACTAGTTTAAATCTCCAAAAATATTAGTCCAAATTTCTTTACAAGCAAAGTCTAATTTGCAAAGCATATAGTAGAGAATAAAGGCATGCAATGTGGTGAGCTAGGTGAGATCATTGAAGGTGTTTGTAATGGTGGTTTTGGTGAGTGATTGAGTGGCAAGTTGATTTATGTTGTAATAGGGAATGGCTTCAATATTTTAGCATGAAAATTATATGAATGATGAATCATTGATGTCATGCAAGTTGTAGCTAGCAAGTTTGGGGTTATAGCTCCTTCTAGTAGTGTTGGGATGGGGTCCCTGGGGTCAATTTTGTTCATTTTTGAGTCAATCTTTTAATATCTTGTGGTAAGGAATGTAAGTTCTCCATGGCATGTGGAAAAATAGTGTACGAATCTAGTACATGTCAAAGGGGGATTATTCCCTTATTATCACTTGACTGGGAGACGTTGGGATGTGTCAACCTTTCAACCTGGCATACATATTTCAAACCGGGTTTTAATTGGAATTTATCCCTTCCAATATGAGAAGGCTCTCTCAATTTTTTTTAAGAATGTAGTCACTAACTCTGGTTTTCTATTTCATTTTCCAAGTGAAAGAGTGTGAGGGTAGCCACCATTGGGCATGAAGTTAGTCAAAGAAAAACAAAAATAAAAAACATTGTTTTACGGAAAATGAGTAATTGGTTTACTTAGGTGGATAAAGACATTAATAGTAATCACAGCAAATTGAAGGAAGTTGGAGTTGATTGATAGATTTCCAAGTAATCGACAAACTGTGAAATCTAATAACAACAAAGGAACACGATAGGATGAGACTGAAACTGGAATGAATCTCAGCTTAAAACATAATTGCTGTAAATTGTATTTTATATTAATTGAAAACAATATAACAGTCATTCTCACGTCATCGATCCCCCTTCTACAGTTGAAAATATACATATTTATAGTGAAGAGATCCCTTTACATAATCTGCCACCTGTGCTAGATTCAATCGACAACCATGAGATCTAATTGTATCTGATTAATAAAACTTTTAGCCTTCATTGGATTTTCCATTACAACAAAGTTTGAATAAAAATGGGAGTCGTATGGACTATTACAATAAATTGAAGCACGACACTATATTGGTGGAAACTCGAACATTTGGCTCTTCAAATCTGTTGTGTTATTTGCTGCTAAAATTTGCTAAAAATGCTTTTGGTGTCTCTGTGTCTCTACCATGTTTTCTTGTTTTCTCTTTAATGACCATGATGCTGAAGAAATGCCGAAAAACACTCTTGTTGTCTCACCGAGCAGAATTGTTCATTGATCTCGGTCGTTGATCAATCTGGAAATCCCATTGTGGTCTACATTTATGAGGGAAAGCAGGAGCGCCTCCACTCTTAGACTCATTCATGCAAGATGGGCCACATGGTAACTGAGGATTGAAGGGAATGAACCTACTATCAAGATGGGAGTGGACGTCCATGGCTAGGTTTGCGCTTTGTGGATGGAGGCTGGGAGATGTCATGAAAGTGGGGTCAGGATCGTTGGTGGAAATTGATAGGTAGAAGGAGTCACGTGGCAGTAGGTAGTGGCGGTGAAGTGAAAGTGGAGGGTGATGTGATAGGCAGAAGGAGTCACGTGGCAGTGAAACGAAAGTGGAGGGTGATGTAACTGAGATTGTGGGTTATGGAAGGAGCACGGAAAACCATTTTTAGAGGGGGTTCAAAGTTGTTTATGGTATTGAGAGGGGGGTGTGAAATGATTAGGGGAGGACACATAGTGGCGGGGAAACCACTTTTTGGACCTCCCCCTTGCCGAGAAAGACAAACATAGCAGGGCGGGTGGGGGGGAAAAAGGCCTTAGAGCCATTGGATGGAAGGTTGACTATGATTGGGGGTGTGAACTTGTGTGAAGTTTAACCATGGATGGACCTGACATCTTATTAGATGTGATTTATGTCATTTTGCATTAGGGAGTGGTTTCTAGTTTATTGCATCAGGGGTAGTGCACGTTTAATGTTTGATAATTTAATATATAGGAAGTTGTACATTAAAATCAGAATTTTGACATGGTTTATGATACTAAAATATATAAAGGGGAACACAGCTAGAGTAGGAATGGGAAACATGGCCAGAGTAGGAATGGGTGTAACGGGATGAGAATATGGGAATATTGGATTTTTTCCAAAAAAATTAGAATGGAATTGATTTTCATCCTTAATCTCCAAATATAAAGCACAACAACCTCTTTCAGAAAAACAACATACATATGAAAATACCAGTGGTGCAAAACCTTGACTAATAAAACTAAAATTTATTTTAGCGAGTTATCATGGATAACATTGGCTCCAATGGGGATGTTGTGCCTCTTTAGTGAAGCAATGAACTAGTATACTAGTTGTCTAACCATTGAGCTAATCCCAATATCAATACTACATCAAACACACTTTGCCAAACTGAAAAGGATACCGCAACATGTAATCTAAACCTGAAGTAAGATGCTTGGGAAACAAGCTTATTTATGTCCTATTCTAACATCTCAATATCCACCTGCTTAATTCAACAAATATAAAATCTCCAATATAACCATACAAAGATCTCACCCAACACTTGTGCTTCTTGACTATGCTTGAACAAAATTAGTAGTGGATCATATATGGGAAACTCAGAATAAAAATTGAATCCATCACTTGAGCTTACAAATGAAAGAAACTCCACCTTCACTAATGACTGGAACAGACTTACCAAACAATCTTGATAATTATGGAAAATCACCTCTTCTTGATGAGTAAAACCATGAGGATTGAATTCATTCATAACTGATAGCTTCTATTGTCCTATATCTTCAATTCCAAGAACATCATCAAATGAAAAGGGAAAAATAGATTTGTCTTCCCTTCCATGTAAAACAACAAAAACATCCATGCATCTTTGAACACCTTCAAACATGACATCCATATTGTGTTCATCAAAACTAATGTTTTGATTATCAAACAAATCAAATATAACCTTTGATAGTTTTTCTTGAGGAATGTCATATTGAGTCTGAACACTAACAACTCCTATACAAATAAATTTATGCATATCATCCATATCATTTTGAGGATCCTCAAATTGAATACGTAAAACCCGTATATTCAGCTCTTCATGTAACCCAGGTTTACCTAAAAGTGAACTTTCATGCACTTTAACCATGACAACATCATTATGATCTTCAATGGAAAACAATTCTTGTTTAGGTAAACAAATTTCATCACATGTTACCCCACTGTTCAGAAGTTTCAGGCATGTATTTTCAACAACTTGATCTTGAGGATTTTCTTCCTGACATAAAATCTTAGAAAAATAATCGGTTGAAAAACAATCTAAATTATTTGGCTCATACCTTTGACTGTGTATACACTGACAAGGCTGCAAATCCTCATGGATTTCATGTACTATGACTTGACTGTGAAATTGTTGGTCCATTTCATCTTCAACTAAAGAATAGACATATGCTTGTTGGAAAACTTCTTTATCATCATGAATAGCTTGAGAAGAAAATTCATAAAGTTCCTCTAACATATCCTCATCATCCATACATTCTACATCATCATTAATACTTTCAATATATTGAATGAAATATTTCCAAAAAACAACATTCTTGAAACAATGGTGGTGAAGGATGAGACTTCCCATAATGTCCAAAAAATATTCTATGGAAATCTTTAAGAGAACACAAGCTTCCTAATGGAAACCCTTGATACCATACTATAGATTTCTCTTCTAGGGTAGCCATAAACATCTCATGAGGAAACTCAACCTTCATTCTACATACATGTAAATGGAATTTAACCAAATGTAGACTAGCATCATCTCTCTTTTCATCTTTGAACATGGGAAGATGGGTTGACCAATCAACACAAGGCATATCATTTGGAAACCCATAGATGTGAGACTAATCCATAGGAGTATACCTGACATTTCTTCTTACAGTATAACTCATCTTGGAACTTCTTCAACCTACTTATTTTCAAGCAGTGGATTCACCATGAAGCTTTGATCTTCTGTATCTTTTAAGATTAGAGTCACCAGGGTAATATCACAACCTTTAGAAAACTTTGATTTCCTATTACCCTCAGGAATTAGAATGAAGAGACTCAAAGAAATTCTAGGAAAAGGAGCTTCTTGGCTCCCAGTAGACACACCAAAATGTTATCACTCAGCTGGGACAGGTTGGGCTGTGTCAACTTTTCAACCCAGTGTAACTATTTCAAACTAGATTTTAATTCGAAGTTAGCCCTTCCAATCTGAGAGGGCTCTCTCAATATTTTTAAGAATGTAGATGGCTAACTTTGGTTTTCTATTTGATTTTTCAAGTGAAAGAGTGTGAGGGTAGACACCATTGGGTATGAAGTCAGTCAAAGAAAAAAAACAATAAACAACATTGTTTTATGGAAATTAAGGCATATTTGGTTTAATAAGGTGGAAAAGGACATTAACAGTAATCACAACAAATTAAAGGAAGTTGGAACTGTTTGATATATTTTTAGGTAATCAAAAAACTATGAAAACTAATAACAATAAAGGAACACGAGAAGGTGAGACTGAAACCAGAATGAATCTCAGGTTAAAACAAAATTGCTACAAACTGTATTTTCCATTAATTGAAAACAATATAACAATGGTTCTCACATCATTGAGCCCCCTTGCAGAGTCTAAAATATACATATTTGTAGGGAAGAGATCCCTTTACATAATCTACCAGCTGGGCTAGATTCGATTGCCAGCGATGAGATCTAATCCAATATGATTAATAAAACTTCGAACCTTCATAGGAATTTCTATTACAACGGAGTTTGAATACAAATGGGATTCGTATGGATTTTTACAATAATTTAAAGAGCAACATCGTATTGGTGGAAACTCGAACATCTGGCTACTTGAATCTATTATACTATTTGTTGTTAAGACGTGCTAAAAATTCTTTGATGTCTCTCTGTCTCTGCCCTATTTTCTTATTGTCTCTTCAATGACCATGTTGCTGAAGAAACGCCAAAAAACACTCTTTTTGTCTCACAGAGCGAAAGAGTTCATTGATATGGTATGTCGATCAATTTGGAAATCCCATTGTGGTTTCTGTTTACGAAGGAGAGTAGGAGAGACACTTCTCTCAAAACTGTTCATGTAGGATGGGACACATGGTAGTTGGAGATTGAAGGGAATGAACATAGTATCGAGATGGGAGTGGTCATCCATGGATGGGTTTGCACTTTGTGGATGGAGTTCGGGATATGACATGAAGGTGGGGTCAAGATTGTTGGTGGGAAGAGATAGGTAGAAGAAGTTACGTGGCAATAGGGGACTGGCAATGAAGCGGAAGTGGAGGGTGATGTAGCTAGGATTGTGGGCTATGGTGGGAGTGGGGAAAACCTTTTTCAGAGGGGGGTTGACGTGGTTTATGGTATTGAGAGGGGGGGGGGTGCGAAATGACGAGGGGAGGACATGTAGTGGTGGGGAAAACACTTTTGGAACCACCCGTCGCCAATAAAGAGAAACATAGCAGGGCCAACTGAAAATGCCTTAGAGCCGTCAGATTGAAGGTTGATTGCAATCGGGGGTGTGAACTTGTGCAAGGTTTAACCATGGGTGGAATTGACATCTTATTAGATGTGTTTTATGTCATTTTGTGTTCAGGAGTGGGTTCTGATTTATTACATTGGGTGTAATGTAGGTTTAATTTTTTGGATTTTAGTATATGTGATAGTTATATATGAAAATGCAACTTTTGAAATGGTTTATGATATTAAAGGATACAAAGGGGAACATGGCTAGAATAGGAATCAGAAACATTTCTAGAGTATGAATGAGTGTGATGGGATGAAAATATGGGAATATGGGAATTTTTCAAAACAAATAGAATGGACTTATTTTTCTTCCTTAATCTTCGAATATAAATCACAACAGCCTCTTTCAGAAAGGAAATAGATAGATGAAAAAATAAGTGGTGGTAAACCTTGAGTAATAAAACTATTTATTTTAGTGAGTTAACATGGATAAAAGTTGTGTTGGTGATAGAGTTGTTTTAAGACCTACCCATGGTCCGCGGGCCATGGTATTGTAAAGCAAATGCTATATAAAGTTGAGTAATAGTGATTCTAGAGATATAGCTTTTGGGAAAGAATCATTGTAATGGGAAGGTGGTAAGGCAAGAAAGGTATGTTTCTTATACTTAGGTGAAAGGGGAAGGCTCCTACAGCGGAGTGTGCAAAGACCTTGGTAAGTCCGCAAGCTGAGCACATGGGCCCCTGCAGCTAATTCCCTAGAGACCTTGGTAACTCTACAAGCTAAGTGCGCAGTCCCATGCAACTAAGTGCAAATGGATAAAGAATTTGTCTCTAAATGCTTATACTTAATAAAGACTGTTTTGAGTTGAATATGATGCATCTGTGTTATTTTATTTACTTCTGCTAATTTTATGTATCTTCACTCTGTAATATGTTTTATTTGAATGAATGCTTATTTACTGCATGAACCTAGTAGATCTATAATCTTTATGCATAATAATTATCATTAAGTAACTCCGCAAAGATCTAAAGGTCATTTAGATAGAGTTGCAATAGTTATCTATCGAAAGGATTGGATATGCATGAAGGCAGATCTAAGCCATAAGAACTTCAGGAAACCATCACACAGGCCTCTAGATGCATAAACCTCGTTCTAACATCCCCCAATACTACCTCGGGTGAGACTACAACCTGCACTACATGGGGTTTTGCCAAAAGGGCTAGCAGTTTAGAGTGTTGTTGGTTGGCATAGTTAAAGTTGAACCTAGGTCAGGCCCCATTGAGCCAACAAGTAGTTATTAGTGAATAATTAAGGGTTGAATCTCCTTTCAATACTAGCCAATAAAACTGGGGGTGACAACCCCTTTCAGTTGTATTTGATAAATCAAGTAGTTATTGCTTCTTGTTGGTTGTATCCAAAGAACCTTTTAACAACAAATTGTAGCTTGCCTTGTGAAGAAATTCAAACAAATATCTGAATAATTTATGTGTTCTCATTATGATGCATATGTTATTTCTTACCATGCTCGTATGAATTAATTATTTAAGTATGTCTTCGTGTCTTAAGTTTCATTGCAAGTGAAAGAATGTTTTAAAATTCCTATAATACAGGTTCATCCTCCCTCTCATTATTGTCCTATTTTCTAATAATTGGTATCAAATCCACCAAGTTACTTCATATCATTTTAATAATTGGAAGAAAGACCAAGGATCATGGAAAACAAGGAAGGAGGATTCACCAATAGGGCACCAATGTTCAATGAACAAAATACGTGTTTTGTAAAATAAGGATGGAGACCTATATTCAATCAATTAGAGCTAATGTGAAATATGTTGTAGAAGAAGAATATCAAAATCCTACACCAATGATTACTAAAGAACAGAAGGTACAATTCATATGTAATGCTAAATCCATGAATGTAATGCTTGTTGGCATACCTGAATTAGAACTCATGAAGGTTATGGATTTCACAATGGAAAAATATATTTGGGAGATGTTTAGCTACTATGAAGGTGACAACATGGTAAAGAAAGTTAAACTTAAAGGTTTTATAAAGAAATTTGAGTTTTTAAAGATGCATGATTATGAAGATATTGCAAAGTATTTCTTGAGATTTGAGGATGTTCTGAACACTATATAAAGCCTTGATGTGAAATTAGAAGAAGTTGTAGTAGTTCAAAATTTGTTGAGGTCTCTCCCTAAGAGATTTAATCTCAAGGTATCAACCATTGAGGAGATGAAAAATTTAAAGACTTTCATTTTGGACCAATTACTTGGCACATTTACTGCTTATGGGATGAGAATTTCCATTAGTAAGACTATAACAAAGTAGTCAACCTTCAAAGTAGATAAAAGGTCCAAGGAAGAGTGTGATGATTCTTTTTGTGAATCAGATGAAGAGGAATCTCAAAAGAGGTGTAAGAAAGTATTAAAGTAAGCTACCTTTCAAGTGCTTTAATTGTGAAAAAGTTTCTCATTATGCTTCCAAGTGTCCTGAAAAGAGGAAGAAGGAAAATTACCTAAGAGAAAAGTTCAGGAAAATGAAAAATAATAGCAAGAAGGCTAAAAAGAAAAGCTTCTACACTTAAGAAACTATCTCATTTGAAATTGAAGGTAACCAATCCTCAAATGAAGATAAAGATGATGAAAGAAAAAAAAGTCCATGCTAATGGCTATAGGAAATATAGAAGTTGAAGCCATTAATTCTCATGGTGAAGAGGCTAAGGATGAATCAGAAGGAGAGTTGGAAAGTTCACTAAAATAGATTGAAATGTTTGGAAAGAAAAATAAACCTCGAAAGCAATTGTTGATCAAAGTTGACATTGAAATTGTTGAGCCATTGTCCTCCAAATTGAAGAAGTTAACAAGATATAAGAAACCTTAAATCAAAAACTAAGTGAAAAGAGTTAAGCATATGAAAGGCTTGAGAAAGAGGTAGGTTTTATTAGAAAGGAGTTAGAAAATGCTAAGGCCTAGCTAAGCCTCAATCCAATGTTTGGAAAGGGTACAAATAATTTGAATGAGATTTTGGAAACATAGAGAGTCTCCACAAATAGATCTAGTCTTGGATTTCAGTCCAAATACATCTCAGCAGTAAAATTAAAGGGAGAGAACCGAATTAACTTTATCAAAGTAACCAAGGATGGTGACAATGCAACAAAAGAGGAAGGGTCAACATAACACAGAAAAGGAAATGTTAGTTCAAAGCACAATAGCTAGCAATAACAACACAATATGAAGAGAATTATTTCCCAGCAAAAGAGCACCATTGGAGAGGAAAATTGATAGTTACAGAGGTTGACCAAGCAAAGATTCAAAAGTAAATTTTCTTCCAGGTATGTAGACATATTTCCATGGTACTTCTTTACATGCACCAACTATGGACATAAGGTAGTGAGATACAAGGTGAATTTATCATACAGACAAATCAAGTGAAGAACAAGATATTAGCATGATCAACAAGTTAGACAGAGGATAAGAAGACTCGGGTATAACAATTTTTTTCTCCTCTAAACAATTCATTTCAAAGTTATAACTCTCAAAATGTTAGACATAGAATCTGAGTGCATATTCAAGAATAAAACTCCTAATCTAGTTATTGAGAAAACCATCCAAGAGCCTAAAATTTGAAAGGAAAAGGAGAATTTAGAGAAATGCAACATTGTCTTATATGCATACAATGAAGGAAGTCATTGTTATGTGGATAGTGGTTATTCCAGACATATGTTGGGAGGAAAAAAAAAATTTAACATGGAAACTAGTTTAGAAACGAAATGTGACCTTTGTTAATGATGCACCTAGTAAGATTGTTGGAAAAGGAATTGTTAGTCTATCAAATTGAAGAGGTAAACCTAGGAATATATTATTTGTTGATGGGATGAAGCACAATATAATAATCATATTTGAGATGTGTAACAAATTCTACAGTGTTCTTTTCAAGGCTATCAATTGTCACATGAAGTAAGAAGGCACTGGTGAAGTTGTAGTTGAATATGCGAGAATAACAATGGATATGGTATAAAAGAGAAAACAAAGAGGTGTCTCTTGTTAAAGATTGAAGAGAGCTAGTTGTGACATAAGAGACTTGGACATTTGAATTTTGATCAGATAGTCATATTGAGCTAAAAGAATTCATTCAGGGATATTCCAAAGCTATCAAAGCTTAATAATTATATTTGCAAGTCTTTTCAGTTGGGTAAGAAAGCTACAATACCACTCAAGTCCAAGGAGAGCTCATTAACCAAGGCATTGCAATTAGATCATATGAACTTGTACGACCCATCAAGAATAGCAACACCCACATGCAAATTTCATTTCATACTTATCATTTATGATTTCATCATAATCATGTGGGTTTCCTTTCTTAGAGAGAAATATGAAGCCTTCGAGAAGTTTAAAGACTTAAAATCCATGGCTGAGAATGAGATAGATTGTAAAATCAAGACTATAAGGTCTGGAAATAGAGGTGAGTTTACTTGAAAATAATTTGATGATTTTTTCAAGAAGAATGGAATAAAAAGGAAGTTCAAAATAGCCAAGACTTTATAGCAGAATGGTGTACAAAAAATAGAAAATAGATCTATACAAAAATTAGCTAGAGCTATGATGGATGAGAGGAATGTTCAACAAATATTTTGGGAAAAATTTATTCATAAAGTAGTAGTGATTCTCAACGAAGATCACTTTAGACCAAACAATGATAAGACTTCATATGATCTTTGATATGCGAGACTTGCAACATTTAAGTGTTTCAGTGTTTTTGGTAGCAAGTGTTATATCAAGAGGAACAGATTGGGAAGTTTGATGCAACAGTTGATGAAGTTATTTTTCTTAGATATTCTTATAATAGAAAATTATATATATACTACAATAAGAATACCAAGAGGATTTTTTATTGTTTTGATGTCAAAGTGGATGAATATATTTAATTTGAATTCAATCAACTAGTAAATACTAGATCCCTTGATCTAATAAAAAGTCATGATAAGTTCAAAGAATCACTTTTAGATGAAAACAATAAATAGCCCACCAGTCCTCATGCCAAAGATACCTCAAGGTATGTGCAAAAGAACCACCCAAATAATCAATTTGTTGGTTATTTAAGCGCAAATGTACAGACTAGAAGGAAGTTGTTAAATCTCCATACTCAAGTGCATGTAGCTCTATTATCCATGGAGGAACCCAAGGATGTTGCACAGGCTAGTCTAGATGATAATTGGTTGATATCCATGCTTGAAGAATTGAATAAGATAGCGAAAAATTAGACTTGGGAACTTGTAATCAATAATTTCATTGGCAATAAGTGTGTATTTGAGAACAAGTTCAATGATCATGGAGAAGTGGTTAGAAACAGGGAAAGATTAGTGTGCAAACGTTATACTCAAATCAAAGGTCTGGATTTTGATGAAAATTTTGCTCATGTTGTTTGATTAGAATCTATTAGAATGCTTTTGACATTTTCTTATTTCAGGAAGTTAAAGATATATCATATGGATGTAAAATCTACTTTTCTAAATGGAAAACTACAAGAATAAGTTTACGTAAAACAACTAGAGTGTTTTTAGCAGTCAAATTAGCCAAATTATGTTTGCAAGTTAAATAATACCTTGTATGGTCTAACGCAAGACCCATAGACTTGGTATTCTAAGTTGAATAGTTACTTTCTCAAGTGTGGTTTCAAAAGAGGTGCAACTGATAGTAATTTATATGTTAAATCCAATTATGTAAAATTAATATTGGTGGTTGTTTATGTTAAAGATATTATTTTTTTCAGTGGTGCAAATCATCTAACATGTAAATTTCCAACTGATGTGTGTGCTAAGTTTGATATGCCAATTCTTGGAGAACTCTCTTATTTTCTTGGATTGCAGATTATAGAGAATTAAAAAGGGATTTTTATCTCATAAGCAAGTATCTCAAAGAAATATAGAAGAAATTTGGCATGGAGGAGTGTTTTTTAGTGGGGATAGCAATGGTTATAGGTTGCAAGCTTTGTAAGATTGATGAATCACCAGAAGTGGACTAAACTATATAGAGATCTATTATTGGAATTATCTTATCTTTGGCATCTTCAAGACTAGACATCATTAATGAAGTTGGCTTAGTTGGAAGATTTCAAGTAGCCCCTAGACAGAGCCATATTCTACCAGCCAAAAGGATTTAAATATATCTCAAAGCTATGACGGACTATGGAGTTTGGTACTCAAGACGTAAATATTTTTCACTAATTTTTTATATTGATGTTGATTGGGTAGGTGATGTAGAATAATGAAAGAGCACTAGTGGTGGTGCATTCTTTCTTGGAGAATGTATAGTCTCATGGTTGAGCAAGAAGTATGCTTCAATCTCACTATATTCCTTTGAACGAAAACATATAGCAGTAGGTTCTTGTTGCACTCAACTCTTATGAATGAAGAAAAATCTACACGTTGTACAATTATTTTACGATCAACTTATTCCAATAATGGGGGCTTCACTCAATGAACCTCTGGCATATCACGTGCATTCACGGAATAATAAAAAATACCCTTAATTTAACTACATATTCGAAGATACCTCTAAAAATCACATTATTTAACCCCCTACTAATATACGCCCAATACACTTTCCTAATTTAAAAAACACCTACTTTCACTAGATATTGTAGGTATCCATTTTTCATTATTATTTTTTATACCCCTTTTATATTTTTTCATTAACTTTGAGATCCATTTTTTATACCTCCCAATATACAAACCCTTTACCTCCTATTATATGCTCAATATATTATGTGATTTTTTCCTCAATATATATCCTCCAATATCAATGCACATGGTATGGTATTTCTCCCTTAGTGAATCCCTCGTGATTCCAATCAAGTACGAATTCATGAGAGAGAAAGTTGAAAATCAAACAGTCAAGATGATGTATCTACAAAAGAAAATGTAGTGGATATTTTCATCAGACCTTTCCCAAGAGATAGATTTGAGCATTTAAAGCAAAGATGGGGATTTTTTCCTCTTTCCTCCCTCCACTAGATCTTCCTCAAGAGGAATAAAGCGAACCAGAAATAATTCAAAATATCAATATGAAGCTACCAAAACCTTATGATCGACATGATAAGGGGATATTGATGGGGGGGACCATGTTGGTGTATTTTCCATTGATGTCAATGGAGGAGTAGTATTGATGATCAAACATAATATGGAGAAGAAATTCTTACTAAGGGGAGATGTCTTTGTGAACAAAAAGGAAAGGTGTAGTACTCCATAGTAGGTTAGAAGTGAGTTTTAGGGTGAGGCACATCCAAAGGAGGAAAATATGAGGAATCACAATTTGTATCTTTATGGCGTTGATTATGTTTTATATAGTTGTTTGATAAATATGTTTCCATCAATTCCAAATGGGGAGAATCTTAGAAATGTGTTTTCATTGATGGAAAAGTTGATTATGATAAAGGAAACAACGGAGAAGAATGCAAGAAAAATGAAGAATAACTCAAGGAATCATTAAGGAAAAGTTGGTGATGATGTAGAGTTTGAATCCATTTATAGCTCATAAGATATCTTCAAACATACTTGTGAGCTCTCAAAGATATTTCCAGTGGTATATGGGAGTTCAAAAATTCCATCCTAGATTCAAAGTTAGAGCCAATCAAATTTTAGGACCCCAAAGTAAAATATTGCATATCTAAATTTGGAAAGAACCTAATGGAGTAAGTTAAATTTGGTGCATTTCATAAATATGATAGATTTTTAGAAGAGAAAAATAGGAGGTTGGACCCTGAAAGAAACAAAAAGTAGTGTGCAAATGTTTAAGATGGGAAGCCAAAAGCTAAGGATACGAGATTTGGAAGCTCAGAACTAGAAGAAACAAGAAGTATGCATGTGTGTTAAAGTTGTGAAGTAGCAGAGCCTGGAAGTCAAGAGCTAAGGAGCTAAGGAGCTAGGAGCCTATGATCCAAGAGATTGGGAGCTGGGGAGCCTGGAACTAGGGTAATCAAAGATGTAAGAAGGACCTTCCCAGATGAAGAAATATTAGACGTCTCTACAAAAATAAACTATTAGTTTCTCTTATGGGTATATTCTTTTTCGCTTTAGATAATTTCATTTCATCATCTACATATTGAAATTAACCCCACAACATCATATCATTATTAAGTTTTACATTATTCAACTTCATGTACACTTATATAGAAAGAATAATATCATCATCAATGTAGCAAAACATAAAAGGAACAATAGAGGACAATTATTCACACATAGAGACACAAGGATTAGATCAAAGACCAAGGAAAAATTCAGTATTTGGAGAACCCTTTCAAATTCTTATTCTTATTAGATTTTGATTGAATGTTTCAGTAGAGTACAATAATCCATTTTCAACATTAATTCAAAGTCAATATTTTACTATCACACTATGGATTCCTGCAATCATACACGAATTCCTGTAAACACAGTGAATTCCTGTAATAGAAAATTCCTACAATGATATGTGAATTCTTGTAACCCACGTGAATTTTTGTAATAGAAAATTCCTACAATCATACATGAGTTCTTATAACCCACGTGGATTATAGTAATATCAAATTCTTGCAATCATATTTGAATTCCTAAAACCACATATGAATCCTTGTAATAGAAAATTCCTGCAATCATACACAAATTCATACAATAGTGTACAAAATCCTTGAATATCATACAAATTATTGCAATCAAGAATTCCTGTAATATCACATGGAATCCTATAATATGATGTGAAATCCTATAATCATGAATCCATGTAATAGCATTTGAAATCCTCTAATAGCAAGTGAATTCCTACAATTTGTATGAACCATTAAAGAGAAGATATATGGTGATGAGTGTCCAAATGAGGTTCAGGTCACTTGTATTTATAGGCTTCCAAGGGTGCCCAATTTTCTTTAGGGATGAGCTGATCAAATATGTGTATGTGGGATTTTCTCCAGAAATACACATTCTGTTGTCCAAATTGAGCGCTTCAATGGTCAAAATTGGTCCTCTCAAAAAGAGAAATCTAGGACCATGGTTGGAATTTGTCAGGGAACTGCCAAATTAACACTCCCTCTAATCTAGGGAGAAATTCTAACTTCATCCTGTAATGATCATATGTGACCTATCAACATGTTGTGTCCCATCTCTTTTCAACCCTATCTGCTGAACCATTCTCAAATCTAAAGAAAAAGAATCATTGGGGAGCTAAAGCTACCACCCTATTGGGAAATGAGGAAATTTCCTCTCATATACTCCCATATCTTATCATTTCATTGAGAAATAGGCAAGATATAACTTACCAAGAAAGGATCACAACCATCCCATTATGTAATCAATGGGCGAGATACAACTTGCTATATAATAGGTAAGGATCACATCCATCCTATTTCGTAATGATCAGCCCAATGATGACCCTCAAGAGTCATGTGGTAGAAGACTTGCATCATAATTCGAGCTTGGGTGAGATACCCAAAATACAAAAGGTAAGGATTACACACAATCCCAACAACACCAGCTTATGGGTATGATGGAAACTGGGGTATACTATGCATATACCAAGATAGGGGGAGATACTTGAATTTTCAAAACAAACAAGGATCATACACACCCTATGGGTGACAATAGGAGAGATATTTGACCTACTACAAATGTAGGGATCATGCACACTTATTTTCTAGATTTTCGTTAGCCCTAGGAGCCCTCCATCTCAATTCCATGCCCTGGGAGATTAGATAGGGGGCAGAGCTAGCTTAGTGTCCTTGATCAGTGATGCCCCTTAACAAGAGGGGTCACATAAGTCAATACAAGCTACTCTTTGAAATCTAAGAACTTCCCTTTAGGTAAAGCCTTGGTGAGAATATCTGCAATATACTCATCTATTGATATATTATGGAGTCTAGAAACTCCTGTCTACACCATGTCTCAAATGTAATGATCTCAAATCTCTATTCGCTTGGACTTGAAATGAAATATGGGATTATCTACCATATGGATCCCACTTTGGTTGTTGGAATATATCAATGTAGTGTCTAGGACCTACTCAAAAATCTCTCCAAATAACTTCCTCAACTAGATTGCATCACAACTAGCCATGTTAGTAGCAATGTACTCTATCTGAACAATACTTAATGCTACATATTTATACTTCCTGCTCATCCAAAATATCATGGCAGATCCAAGGCTAAAAAAACAACCATACATAATCTTCCTATACACAAGATTTCCTGCCCAGTTAGCATTGGTATATCCATGAGGTCAAACATCTCTGCTAGAATATCTCAGGCCAAGTGTGAGCATCCCATGCAAATATCTCAAAATGTGCTTGGCAATGATCCAATGTGCATGGAGAGGCTTAGTAATGAATTGAATTGATGTGTTCACTGCATAGCATATGTTTGGATGAGACTTCACTAAGAACATCACAACCCTAGTCAATTATCTATATTTAGATGGATACGCCAAATCGAGTCCTGCTACTTCTCCACATAACTTATTGAAATTCATTTCCATTGGTGTGGGCTGAGACTTGCATTATATCATTCCAAATATCTCCAACAACTTCATGATATATTTTCCTTGAGAAAAGAAAATCTCATTGGACCTTTGCCACACCTTAAGGCCTAGAAATTAGTGCATGATTATGAGGTCCTTCATCTTGAATTTAGAGGCTAGATCCCTCTTATAGTCAATCATCAAGGGGTCACTACCTGTCAAAAATAGATCATCAATATATAAAACCAAATTTGATGGTGTACCTTGGACTACATTGACGTTGAGGTTGGGATCGACATTGCTTCTTGTGAATCCAAACTTCACCAGATCACTATCTATGTGGTCATACCAGACTTACGGAGCTTGCTTCATGTAATCTTTTTTGCAAACATAATGCTTGATGATAAAAATTTTCTCAACCATACACAAATAGATGTTGTGCAATTATATCAACTAAGTTGGTGCTATGCAAACATCTCACAAAATGGAAGAAGAAATAGATCAACAACTTCAAAATTAGACTCTTTGAGAGGGTAACCTCCTTTACATTACATTACACAAATGAAAAATTCTTGGCTGATACAAATGAAAAAGGCCCCTATCTATATATAGGAGTCCAAGGGGTCACAATATAATCAGAACCAGCATAAAAATAATATTGTAAGGGCACAACAATAACAATAGTGGGATTCTATAGGGCAAAATAATAATAACATGGGGACTACATGGGCACAACAATACAATAATGGGGTTGCACTAATAACAACGGTTACACTAGTATTATAGGGACCTAACATGCCCCTCTCCTTCAAAAAATTGTTTTCCTCAACGCTTGATTAGTTATGGATGCTTCTCTATAAAATTCTCATCCTCCTGTGTGGAATCTTCAGCAGGTAAGTTCTTTCACTTGACGAGATACTATGAAATTAATTGATTTCGTATCTGTCAAGTTCTTGTTTCCGTGACTACATCAGGTTCCAATATGATTTTCCTTCCTCATCGTGTTCTGACAATATTGTTTGAACTAGGAGCTTGTCACCTATAATATTGTTTAAGCATGAAACTTAGAAAACTAGGTGCACACAAGAAGATGCAAGAAGCTCCAATGTGTATGCCATAGTAACAATCTTTTGCAACACCTTGTAAGGACCATAGTAATTTGGTTATAACTTATTATCCTTCTTATCTTACTTGAGGGACATTTGTTTGTATGGTTTTAGCTGTAAAAATACCCAGCCGCCTATATCAAAACTTCTTTCACTGCAATGCTGATCTGCCTATTGTTTAATTCAATTCTGCACAAAAGTGAGGTTATCCTTTTTCTTCTTGATATGTCCTTCTAGCTTAAGAGTTTTAGTACTGGTAATTCCTATCAATGCATTACAAGATCTGGTTAGATTCATTCTTCTTTCTCTGGGGTTGGTTCCTAGTGTTTATCATCTTCTTCTGACGTTTTTTAATCCTTTTCTTCCTCCTCTTCACAATCTATGTAAAATATTTTCTTCTTAGCACGTTTACCACCTTTAGTGTATTTTCTATCACAACTATAACAAATCCCTTTTTCTCTTTTTTCCTTCAACTTTTGTGGTTTGAACCTTGTAGGTTTTGAAAGGCTAGGAGAAGCAACACTTTTGTCTTTATAGTTTTGAGTGGTAGACTTCTTTGTTTCCATAATTTTTCTTTCAACTTTTTCACCCACCTTGAATACCTTCCCCAATTACTTAGGTTCCCAAAGATAAACCTCATATTTGATTTTATCTTTCAAATCCACTATGAATACATCAATCCTATGCTCCTTTGGAATATCATTTACCATAATATTCATTTTTTTTGGAAGTCCTCAATGTGCTCCACCTTTGAACCCTTTTGTTTGAGATTTATCAATCATCTAAAGAAGGTGTTTCTCTTTGTATCTTCATGATGTGCTATCATTTCCTCCATAAAAACTAACAATGAGACAAGTGGTTTACAAGAACAAAGCCCTCTATACCATACAAACTGATTGCGTTCTAAATATAAAGATGAAATACGTACCTTTTGTGAGGGTTGTAGTATCCAAGTTACTAAATCCTTTCCATCAAACTTCCTCATATCTATTTTTTAAATATGGTGGGCCTTCACTCCAACATTAGATTGTATGAAATCATGATTAACATTTCTTTTGTTCTCAACATGAGTTTTCTCTACCACCTTTTTGTCATTTCGAAGTATTTCTTGTAGAAACTTTGTTGAACCTTCCTTCAAACCTTTCATGTCTTTCTTCAAATAGTCCATGCTGCCTTCAACTTTTGCTTCTATACCATAGATATTATCTTTCATGCCATTGGTAAAACCATTTATGTTAGATTTTATCTAATTCTTCAAATCATCCATCCAAATTTGCTTAGTAGGTGTTTCTATTTTCTTGATTTGACTCTTTCTTTTTCCTTTTTTTCGGAGCTTGATATTGAAATGATTGTAACTCTATAATTTCAGATCTCCAAGTTCTTAACTTTTATCTTATGCTATCCCTCTGAGTCCTCTTTCGAAACCCATAGCTCTGATCAATATTGGATGCTTCAAGAAAGAATTATGCGTAATCTCCCATGATGACCTGATTATAGACTGTTTCAATAGAGGGAACTTGTACGATGTTCCATGTGTCATAGTTTCAACCTTCGGTCCAAAAAACAATACCCAAAAAACTATAGTTTGTACTATTTCTATCACATTTTACGTAACTTGAATCCAATGCCCACAGTGAAAGTTATGACAATTTTACCTAGGTGACCTGTTTGAGATGGAGTTCTGGAGCCTGCAAAAATCATAAATTCCTCACCTCATATATCTGAAACTATAGCAAGACAAGATCTAAAATTCAGACATGAGGTTCATTACAATTTCGTTTGAAATGGGATTTAATTTTGGATTCTCAATCTTCATATAAAAAACATTATAGTGAAAATTCCATGATGACCTATTTGAAGTAGCGAAACCCTAGAATCCAAAACTCTGATTCCAAATGTTATGCAACCAGCTCACAAAATAGAAGAAGAGATAGATTAATGACTTCAAAATAAACCTCTTCAAGGGGGAAACCTCCTTTACATTACAAAAATGAATAATTCTTCCATGAAACAAACGACAAGACCTCCTTTCTATATATAGGGGTCTAAGGGGTCACAATATAATCAAGGCCTACATAACAATATTATTGTAAGGCCACAACAATACAATAAAGGGGTTGCACTAATAAAAGTAAGGGGCTACACTAGTAGTATAGGTACCTATCAGTCGGCTTATCAAGCCTTACTTGAAATATCAAAACTAAAATGAAAATCATAATTTTTTTTGCCAATATCACTGTAAAAAATTCTTGGGAATAGGCGATATGTAGAGCTCACATCCAAATACCAATTCATGACTTTATCTACTATCATGTCAATAAATTTAAGAAATATCAAATTCCATCACGCCATTCACATAATCATAAAGTGAATTATTTATGTCACCAGATGTGAATTCGTATAAAAGGATAAGTTGGAATTGCTTATACTTCAACCAATGTGCCAAAGTGAATGAAGTCAATACAAAATTAATGCCAACATCAATCACTAAAAGTCACTATTCCCAGATAACACTATCATTGAGGAAACTAATTAGTCATCAAGTACCAAATCCAATCAAAAATCTAACTTTTTATCACTCTGAATTTAATCAATCCATAAGCTAAAACATATTTATGAGCTATCACGCATCATGTCAAAGTTCTAAGACATCATAAGTTATCCAAGCCAATATTGTTGTATACTAAATTAAATGATCAAGTCCAGGAAAAAACATATTGATATGCATATTTCAATCTTCTTCAAACACAATATTAGCCAAGACAATCACATTCTTTATAATAATTCAAATATTATGTGAAACTTCCTTGCTTATATAACATGTATGTAGGACTGTTACATAGTATTTTGTTAAACTTCCCGTCTCATTCCCTGAGTTGTCAAACTTTGCTCAAAATTTCGTAAAATGACAAAAAAATTTGGTGTCCTAACCATGAAACACATATAGAAACATCCTTGAAGAAGAGAAGAAAATTTTACTTGAGTTAGTTCTAGAGAAATTTTCCTGAAATGCTAGTTCTCAGGACCATCATGCTTTGCAGTACTACTGGCCCATGTTGATAGCATGTTGCAATTTCTTGACCTAGCACTGTTAGCGAAGCTTTTGATATGAAAATCCGCATTGAACCTCTTCTGGTATTATTTCCTAAAGTGGAGGAGAAGCTTCACCTGCTAGAATATTCGAGAACAATGAGATTGGATGTTGTTGGATAGAGATATATTGGTTGCGCTCTCCCTTTTTGAGTCCTTGATGCTACCTTTAGGGATCTTCCCCTTGAGACGTGGACCTTACTCCCTCTTCTTTGGACTCCTAACTCCCTCTCCCTGCCTATAAATCAAGTCCCTTCCATCCCCAAATGGTTGGTTATTGCTTGCCTACATTCCTATCCTAAAACTATGCCCCAAAGATTCCTATCTAACTAAGGAGAGGGAGTGATGCAATGGTCTTGGCTTGGACATGGAAATACACTTCAAAGAAGGTCTCCAACATCAAGGCAATGGTCATATGCTTCCCTTTTTTATTCATTAATATATACATATGGTGTTTAATTTGCATAAATTTCTAAATATTTATTCATTTAGCATGATGCTCCTTGATCTGTCATGTAGTTTATGTTTGAAATATACTATGTATGTTCTTGTAGCTCTTGTTGTCTTTTGATCTCTCTTGTAGGTATTCAGATGCACGGAATAGCAGTAAGAGAGCCTGGAAGCTAAGGGATACAGATCATCATCGAAGGTTGAGCACTTAGCATGAGAGTGAGGTAGGTTTCTCTCTCTCACTTTACTTTTTTCAACATAGAGTAGGAGAGTTTTGCACTAGTTCATATGGTTTGTTACTAGATCCTCTCATAGGACTAGAGAGATATCTTATGTCTGCAGAATGGATTTATATTTACTATAAAATGGTGACTCCACTGTGGAGCCCATAGCCGTTTCAACCTCCTTCTCGTGTTTGGTCTTTTGATTAGTTTGACCAACCATATAATTATTAGTCATTTAGATTTTGTATAGGTTTTCACTTTGAGTTATTACTGCTTTAGAGGGTAAGTATGGACTGCTTGTTGAAATTATTTTTATTTTTCCCAATATTTCTCATTCAGTGCATTTTTTCTTGTAACAGTCACATTTCCAACGCTTTTTTCTTGATAATAGTCATGCTGAAACACCTGTTAGCATAGGTTTTACTATAAAAGTGGCATTGATCCCAGAGGATTATATAATTTTATGGTTTTTTTCATAGGGTCTAGTGTTCCTTGAACTCTGAGGTATTTCCTGTCATGTACGCTTGGATTTGTCTGTTTTTTACTAATTATCTTGATTAATTTTCAAGACTTGTCTCATTGGATTTGAATTGAATTATGATTGAGTTCTAGGTTTTCTAGTCAATTGGTCATCACTTGCTGCTTGTTTTTGTCATCGCAATTTTGATTTTAATGAGTAATTGAGTGTTGTTTTTGTGGAAATCTTTTAAAACATCATTTTGAATTTGTTTTAGCTTGTCTTTCAAAATTTACTTTTCGTTAAGGTGCATTAGATTATTTGCATTAAAAAGTTAATTTTTGGGATTCATCATTGAAAATAGATCACATTTTTCGGTGACTAAATGCTAAGGAGTGCATTAGGTGCATTAAATCATTCAAAACAAAAATAAAAGCATATTTCATATAAGTGAATCTTAGTAAAAGTGAAAAACATTTTACTCTTGAAAAGTTACATTCAGGATAGTGGAAAGTAAAAAATCATTTTTTACCTTTTTTCATTGCATCTGGAAGATGGAAGTGAAAGTTAGTAGAAGGCATTTTGTTTGATGCATTATTGATTGAAACTTCTTCCCTTGATTAGTATAGCTTTCATTGAAATGGAAAGTTTTTCTTTTCTCATGATAGTTGCATCTTAGGCGTTCAGGTGACATTGTTTTGAGCCCCAAAACCGAAACATAATTCAAGATAAAGATTAAAATTTATTCAATTAACCTAAGGAGCATTTAGAACTTAACGAAAACATTTAGAGGTCTAGGCTAGACATGTGTTCTGATTTCTACAAACCTAGAAACTATCATTATCTACTAGAATTGTATCCCAAGAATGATATCTCGTTCCATGTATGGAAGTATATAGGATTTTTCTCCTATACTTTGGGGTATATTGGAGGTACTCCATGTATGACAAGTATATGGGAACACACTCATCAAATGATTATGCATTAGACAACACTAACATGGACTTGTGCTCCCCCTACCTTTGTGTATGTATTAGGAGACCCCACTAGGTTTATATCTGTTAGCCATAGGTAACCGAGTCAGTCACCTTGTAGACGTGATACATCTAACACAACATTCAGGGAGACTGGATGTTGTACATTAACTCCTTGGTTCCACCAAGGTGTATATTGCAGTCCATTGATACTTGGTAAACCCTCTTTCCTAGATTATTCATTTTTGTTTATTTTTGTTAATTTCTAACATAATTTGATTGATGGAAAAAAAAGTATCCTTCCTGTGGAAATACTCCTTAGTAGATCTTAGGTTGAGACTAGTGGCTATAGTTCCTAAGTCTACCAACCAAGGAAACCCCTCTAATGGGAATCCTTGTCCTTTTCCCTCCTTTGGAAATGTTGGTCCTCCCTATATGGCAACATTGTTCCTTCCTGGGTTTACCATTGGTTTTCAAGTTTGGTTATTTTTGACCCTTGTGGTTCTGAATGTATAAACTGCTCCTCAACCAAGATCTCCTCCACTTGAGCAGTATCAGTCTCTTTTTTATCTTAAAGTTGACCCTTTGCCTTCTTTTCCTTTTCGATCCTCTTCCTCTTCTGCCTCTTCGTCTGGTGAAATACTGCAAACTAGTAACCAGGTGAATAAGAAGAAGAATAAAAGGAAGATTAAGAAGAAGGAAAATAAGAAAAAGGACAACCAAGTAGTCATTTCTATCGATGTAGCTAATGTTGAAAAATATTCCAATCAGTTTTGAAAAGTGAAATTCCCTTATAGGCTTTGTAAGGTTGATCACCTTCTTAGAGATTTCCCCAATATTCTAAAGCTCTTATAAGTGTGGTCCACATGTTCCCATCAACCTTTATTGTTAGCCTTTAGAGATCATGCTGGTGATAAACCCTTAACTAGTGGTAGTAAAGCCCATGGGAAAAGGGGAAAATTCAAATTTCATTATAGGTTATTGGAAGGGCGTCATCCTATTCATCTTTCTCCTTGTATCTATGAAGCCTCAAAAGTGTTGGATAACCATATCGTTTCTCAACCTCATCTTCCAACTCGTTATCAAAAGTTTTCCCTTGACCCTCCAGTAGTTAATTAAGTGATTGATCAGAACTCATCTTTGGTCAATCCCACTCTCTCTGAAGCTGAATCCCATGAGTTTTTTCCCAACCAGCCATTGGCCAAGAAAATGGTTGACCCAATTCCTCTTTCAGTTGATCATATTAATCCTATAGAGAGTGAAGTCCATACCACTTAGGTTCTTCTAGTTTATTCAGATTCCAAAAAATTAGGCGGTGATCCTCATGTTCCCACGATATAGGGCGATGATCCTCCTATTCCCAGGATCTAGGGGGGTGATCCTCCTCTTCCTATAACACAAGGGGGAAATTATACCATTCCAATGACACCCTCTCCAAGTAGTTTAACCACTTTATTTTACTAGAGTCGATGGGCAGGATATCACCTTCCTTCGTACATCCCTCTTCAGATCACGGTACAAGATTATAATATACTCGTACATGGCACAATCATAGATGAAGGTGCATCTATTAGTATTCTGCTTTCAACTACTTGGCAAGCTTTATGATCTCCGCAGCCTATGCTCGTTACCCAAAATTTGTTAGCTTTTAGCAGAGGAACCAGTCAACCATTACGGATCCTTCCTAAGTTTCCTATTACTTTGGGAGGAAAAATTTTCTACCTTAATGTGATGGTTTTCCAAGGCCCTTCGGATTTTAATTTACTCCTTGACCGTTAGTATGTTTATGTCATGGGTGCTCTTGTCTGTCCTCTCTTTCATGCCACATGTTTCTCACAAGAAGGAAGAATTGTGGCCATTGATTAGCTTTCATTTGTTGGTCCTAATATGTCTCCTGATCAATTATGTTCCCTAAATGGTCCATCTATGCAAGTGGTATCACCCCTGCCATAGGTTAATTATGTGACCACTTGTTTGATGCCCACGTCTATTGATGATGTAGTCAGTGATATAGTGATTCATGTATTGGGGGCATTGGAACTTGAACTTTCCATTAGATCCCTTGACATGTATCCTTTCTAGAGTGTTCTTCTCTCATCTGGTGAGAACCTCTTAGAAGCTATGATATCTTATAGGTTGTGATCAATGTGTGATGAGTATATTTCTTTTAGTATGTCAACCTCGCTAAAAAATGAAATAGGTTCCCATGGGGATGGTTCTTTTACTATGTCAAACTCATTAAAAAATGAAATAGGTATCCATAAGGATAGTTCTTTTAATATGTCATCCTCATTAAAAAATGGAATAGGTCCCCATGAGGATAGTTCTTTTACCATGTCAACTTTGTTAAAAAATTAAATAGGTCTCCATGAGTAGAGTTCTTTTAATTGTGTGAAGCTCGCTAAAAAATGAAACAAGGTCTCATGATCATGGTTCTTTTCTTCTGTCAAGCTCATTAAAAAATGAAACAAATCCCCTTCCAATTCGTGTCTTTGATGAGATCTCGTAAAATACCACGCAAATCTTTCACTTTATCTCATGAATGAACCTTCATTACATCCACCTATTAGTAACCAGTAGTGTTCATAGGTGAATAAAATGAATCTTGGGGGGAATGTGCCTCGAATTGAGTCATTATGTTGGGGGCATGAAAACTTATCTCAATCATAGTTTATCTTTGTTTCAAGCTTGTGTCAAAATGAAACCAAATCCAAGAATAGTTTGTTTCCATTTCAAACTTGTGTAGAAATGAAACAAAATCCAAGCATAGATTTTTATCATGTTTCCAACTTGTGAAAAAATGAAACCATCTTCAAGTATACTCAAGCATAGTTTCCCATGTTTCAAGCTTTTGTAAAAATGAAACCATTCCCATCTTACCTCTCGTGACTTCCATTTTTATCAGCCTATTTTTGCTAGATGAGCCTTGGTTTTTTCATTCAATCATTACCATCTCTTTGGCAAATCATACACTTTCACTTGGTTGTTTTACCCTTGCCTAAGGAACATCTGGGATGAATGGTCTTATTAGCTATCCCTTGACCTTTACATATTTTCAGCAACTCCATCATGACCAAACCCAATTGCTATCCTGTTATAGCACTCATTCCTTTAGGAGGGTTCCTCTTTTAGCTCTTTTGATACTCTCAAAATATGAAAATATTGTCGAGCACTTGCCTTTTTGAACTCATAAAAGTAAATGAAAAGACGTCTACTTAGTATAAGTGTTGGGTCCCTATAATACTAGTGATTACCCCATTACTATTGTAGTTATACCCCTTATTTATATTGTTGTGCCCCTATTACCCCCATATTGTTATTTCTGTGCCCCATAGAATCCCTCTATTGTTATGTTTGTGGCTTTATATTATTATTGTTAGGTCGGCTGGATTATATTGTGACTCCCTAGACTCCTATATATAGAAAGGAGGTTTTGTCATTTGTATCATCCAAGAATTGTTCATTTATGTAATGTAAAGGAGGTTTACCCCTCGAAGAGGCTGAATTCTAAGGCGTGGATCTCTCTTTTCTATCTTTTTGTGAGCTGGTTTCATAACATTTGGTATCAGAGCTTTGGATTCTAGGGTTTCGCTGCTCCAAACAGGTCATCGTGGCATTTTCGCTATAACTGTTTTTCTGTGACGTTTCAGAAGTCGAAAGAAAAACCCATTTGAGAAGAATTGCCGCTGAACCCTGGGTCCGAATTTCAGAGCTTTTCGCGCGATATTTTCGGAGATATGATCTGAGAAAGTTGGTCTTTTTGCAGACTCCTGAATTACATTCAAAACAGGTAACCTGGGGACAATCGTCATAACTCTCTCTCTGAGGATCGGATTGAAATTTCGTAAAAAGGTACAGAAAGAGGACGGACTGTAGTTTCTTGTGTGTGTGTTTCAGATTGAAAGGTTGAAACAGTGACTCGTGGCACGTCATACAAGTTCACTCTACTGAACCAGTCTAAAAGCAAGTCACTGTGGGAGATTTCACATAACTCTTCCTTGGAGAATCCAATTTGGCTCAGACTTGCGGCATTGGAAAGAGGACGTAGAAGGCTACTAAAGGTAGCAATTTCAGAATTGGAAGATTCAAAATTACAGAGATACATCAGATTCAATATCAGGCTTCTATAAAGTGAAAAAAGTTGTGTAGTTTTTTTTTTAATTTTTGTGTAAGCTTGGTTCAACGGATTCAAAGGGCATAGTAAAACTTTATTATCGGTAACTGATGCCCCGAGGAAAGAAAATGCAAACACCTAGTAAGGAACCTGAAAGCTCTAGCATGACTCATGAAGAAGAGGAAGAAATGCTACATGATATATCAAAATTACAAGAACAAGTGCAACAAATGTCACGCTCACAAAAGCTAACAGAAGCTAAGATAAGTGGCGTGGAATCTAAGGTAAATGGTGTGGAATCTAAGATAAAGTGAATGGAAGCTAAGATGGATGGCATGGAAGCTAATATTGACGCTAAATTTGATGGCATGGATGATAAGATGGATGAATTGAAGAAGTTGCTACAAGAAAGGGTCACTAATGGTGAAAAGGTAGTAAAGGAAACTCATGATGAGAATAAAAGAAATGTTAATCATGATTCCATAGACTCTAATGTTGGATCGGAGACTCACCATGTTCCAAAAATCGATGTGAGGAAGTTTGATGGCAAGGATCCCGCGACATGGATATTACAGATGGAGCAATTCTTCGATCTCAATAATGTGCAAAACACACAAAAGGTACGTATGGCAACTTTATATTTGGAACCAAATCAGTTTGTATGGTATCAATGGCTTTGTTCTCGTAAACAATTTATCACTTGGGCAATTTTTACGGAAGAATTGATAGCACATTATGAGGATACAAAAAGCAACACTTTTTTTAGCCAATTGATAAGTCTCAAACAAAAGGGTTCAATAATGGAGCACATTGATGAGTTCCAAAAATTGAACATAAGGGTAAAAGATATTCCAGAGGAGCATAGGATTGATGTGTTCATAGGGTCTTTAAAGGATAATATCCAACATGATGTGCGCCTTTGGGAACCTGATTCATTAGAGAAGGCATTCATGTTAGCAAGAAAAATGGAAAGCAAAATTATGGCAACTAGGAAGCATACCGTTCACAACTATAAAGACGGAAGTGTTGTTGCCCATAGTCTTCCACAACCTACAAGGTTGACACCACAACAATTGGAAGAAAAAAGAGCAAAACGGCTTTGTTACAATTGTGATAGCAAATACACAAAAGGTCATAAGTGTGCTGAGAAGAAATTATTCTACATAGATTGTGAAGAGGAAGAAGAAAAGGAGCAAGAAAGGTCAAAAGAAGAGGATATATTCCAGGAACAAAGCCTAGATGAAGAACAAATAAATTCGACCATATCTTGTAATGCATTGGAAGGAATTACCACTCCTCAAACCATCAAGATAGTAGGACAAATCAAGAAGAAAAAGGTAATAGTGTTGATTGATTCAGGAAGCACCCACAATTTTATTCATTGTAGGGTAGCAAAAGAATTGAATTGCTTCCTATATCCAGCACCAGAGTGTCAAGTGATGATTGCAAATGGAGGAACAATAAATTGTTCTGGAAAGTGCCATAATATCAAGCTATCCATGGGAGAATATGTATTGACTAGCCCAATGCTTTCCATTCCAATGGGAGGTGCTGATGTTGTACTAGGAGTCCAATGGCTACAATCCTTGGGTACAATAGCTTTTAATTTTCAAGAACTTTTCATGAAATTTTCTGTGGAAGGAAAGGAAGTTGAATTAAGGGGTATTGCAGGGAAACCAGGAAAGATAATCAGCTCTAATGGCATGACAAAGCTTCTAAAAAAGGAGCAAAGAGGTGTAATTGCACAATTATGTTCGCTAGATGTTTCCACATTGGAATCATCTATTTCTCCAGATCTCCAAAAAGTCTTGGACAATCATTCCAAGGTATTTGAGACTCCCAAAGGTCTCCCACCTATGCGTGATCATGATCATGCTATTCATCTGATTCCAGGAAGTGTTCCTCCAAACATCAGGTCGTACAGATATCCCTATGTCCAAAAAAGTGAAATTGAACGTATGGTTGCAGAAATGCTAGAGGCGGGTATAATTCAACCGAGTCAAAGTTCTTTCTCAGCTCCAGTAGTATTGGTGCACAAGAAGGATGGATCATGGCGCATGTGTCCGGATTATAGGCAGCTCAACAAGCTCACTATTAAAGATAAGTTCCCCATTCCTGTTATTGATGAATTACTGGATGAATTGCATGGATCAATTTACTTCACCAAGTTGGATCTTCGTTCGCGATATCATCGAATCAGAATGAAGGTTGAAGACATTCCGAAAACGGCATTTATAACTCATGAGGGTCATTATGAATTTTTGGTCATGCCTTTTGGCCTTACCAATGCACCTTCAACATTTCAAGGTTTGATGAATTCAATTTTCAAACCATTCCTTCGAAAATTTGTGTTAGTATTTTTTGATGATATACTAATCTACAGCAAGTCTTGGAAGGATCATGTTGAACATGTTGACAGGGTGCTACAACTATTGGAGGAGAAACAATTATATGCAAAAAGATCCAAATGTTTCTTTGGAGTCCAGGAGGTGGAATATTTGGGTCATATTGTATCTCATGAAGGATTTAAGGTAGACCCTAGCAAAATTAAAGCCATTAAGGAATGGAAAATCCCCACATCCATAAAGCATCTGCGAGGATTTCTTGGGTTGACAGGGTATTATCGCAAGTTTGTTAAGAATTATGGGAGAATAGCAACACCTCTAACAACATTATTGAAGAAAGATTCATTTTCATGGACTCCGGAAGCAACAAAGGCCTTTGAACATCTTAAAGAGGCAATGTGCCAAGCACCGGTCTTAGCTACACCGGACTTCACAAAAACCTTTATTGTGGAATGTGATGCTTCAGGAAATGGAATTGGTGTTGTTCTAATGCAAGATGAAAGACCCATTGCTTTTGAAAGTCGTCCAATCAAGGGAAAGTTTTTAAGCAAAGCTATTTATGAGAAGGAAATGTTGGCAATACTCCATGCACTTAAGAAATGGCGACCCTACCTAATGGGAAGACACTTCAAGGTAAAAACGGATCATGATAGCCTTAAATACTTTTTAGAACAAAGGTTATCCTCTGAAGAGCAACAAAAGTGGGTCACAAAGATGTTGGGTTATGACTTTGAAATCATCTACAAAAAAGGGAAGCAAAATGTTGTGGCAGATGCACTCTCAAGAAAGGATGAGGATGTGGAAGCATTGTTGTGTGCCATTTCTATTATCCAACCAGATTGGATAAACGAAGCAAGGGAGGAATGGAAGAATGACGAAGAAGTGTGGGCACTTATTCGAAAGTTACAACAAGATTCCAGTACTTCTGATACATTTAGCTGGCAAAATGATTCGTTATGGTACAAAGATCGCTTATACCTCTGTAAGGATTCCCAGCTAAAACAAAAGATTCTTATGGAATTACACACTTCTCCCTTAGGAGGGCACTCAGGATTTTTGAAAACTTACCACAGGGTTAAGAAGGAATTTTTTTGGGATGGCCTTAAATCAGATATTCAAAAGTTTGTGGCCGAATGTTTGGTTTGCCAGCAAAATAAAGTTGAAACAATTAAGGCACCGGGTCTATTACAACCTTTATCCATTCCAAGCCAACGTTGGGAGGAGGTTTCAATGGATTTTATCACAGGTTTACCCAGGTCTGAGGGAAAGAGTGTCATCATGGTGGTAGTTGACAGACTTACCAAGTATGCACACTTTTGTGCATTATCACATCCATTTAAAGCCAGTACAGTTTCTACTGCATTTATGGAAACAGTTCAAAAGCTACATGGAAACCCAAAGATTATTGTAAGTGACAGAGATCCCATTTTCACTGGAAATTTTTGGACAGAATTATTTTCTTGTCTTGGTACTCAGTTAGCTCATAGCTCATCTTATCATCCTCAATTTGATGGGCAAACTGAGATAGTAAACAAATGTTTGGAAGGATATCTTCGTTGCTTTGTATCTGATAAGCAGACACAATGGGTCAAATGGTTGCCTCTGGCTGAATGGTGGTATAACACTTCCTTCCATACAGCAACAAAAATGACCCCATTTATGGCACTTTATGGGTATCAACCACCATCCATCACATCATATTTAAGAGAAAATTCTAAGGTTCAGGCAGTGGAACATCACATCGAACATCAATAACAAGTCCTCCAACTCTTAAAGGATAACCTAGTGTTGGCACAAAATAGAATGAAACAACAGGCAGATCAACATCGCAGTGAAAGAAGTTTTGATGTAGGTGATTGGGTATTCCTACGGCTACAACCATATAAGCAAATGTCCCTAAGGCAAGCTAAGAAGGATAATAAATTATCACCAAAGTATTATGGTCCGTACAAGGTGTTGCAAAAGATTGGTACTATGGCATACAAATTGGAGCTTCCTGCAGCTTCTCGATTGCACCTAGTTTTCCATGTTTCATGTTTAATTTTACCCTTTTCCAGATTGAGATAGATTATTGTACGAAAAAGAAATACCTTAGTTTAACATGGCTAAGAGGTTCGCTTGAATACTGTTTTCTACCTTTTTAGATTCGAGAAAATATCTACGAAAAGGGACCTCTGGAGTTTCCTTTTTACCACTTTTTCAAACTCTTTAAACATGAAAATTATGTCGGGTTACCTATCCATCGAACTTGTAAAACTTAAACGAGATAGGACTTGTCACCATGATGATACCGAACTACTCCTTCCTAGGGAACATTATACTTACTATGATGGATTCATCCAAAGGATGAACTTATATGAAAATCATATGGTATCCTCTTCAAGCTTGTGTAAAAATAAAGAGGTACTCACTAGCAATAGTGGAGGAAAAATGAAACTGAACATCCCCTGTATTTTGTGTAAAGGTAGCATGTTGCTCTTGAACATGACACTTATATGTTTCTCTAATCAGGTTTGAATATCCTTTCTTTTCCACTTGCCTTCCCGGATTTGGGAAATTTGTTTGCCTCTGATGCGATCACCTCGGTTGTCACCATGACCTCGGATCCCATTTTGAGTCAAATGTTTCCAAACACAGGAGTTGTGTCACCGATATCTTCAAGAAGAATGTTATTTGAAAAGTCAAATTTTCCATACCTATGTGACCCTCTCTGTAAAAATATTGAATCACTCCTATCATTTGAGATATCCATGTTTCATGTCATTGATATGGGAAACATTATGGACCTCCTCCGATGGATCACTTCATGTCAAATTCAGCTCATTATCTAGAAGATGATCTGGAAAATCCATTTTAGTACCTTGGAGCTTGCATGCCTCAACGGAAAGTTCTTCTTGTTTGATGATAGTCTTACATCATTGGCCTTCAATCGAATGATTCTATAAGTGTTTGAATTCAGCTCACACATTCACACTTATATATTATGTTGGTGTACCTTGAGGACCATCATCACTATTGGTGGTTTCACTCACACATATTAACAATTTACATCATTGACCGATAATCAAGTGGTTTTATATCATGTTCAACCTCGACACGTTTATTCACATGGTATAGTTCATACATTGATTGGATTGGGATAGATATGAATACCTTAGATCTTATCTGTCAAAGTCTAGGTTGTGAGGAGTTATTGAGTATTCATGTTTGTTTACATGGTCCTTTTCATATGGATGGCTAGATCCATGCCATGGATCCATAGACATGATCCTTTTTAGTCGGATGGTTGCATCCATGCCATGGATCTATGCACATGATCCTCTCTAGTCAGATGGTTGCACCCATGCCATGGATTTCTTTATTGTTACATGCATATTCATAGATGTATCATTAGGCATGTTTGTATCAGAGATGTTAGATATGTATATTGTATCATGCTTGATTTGCGACTCTCTGTTGGCATTTTGGCACAGGTGTGGCGCTACGATACAGGTGTTGTCCTTGATGGCAACTCTCTTTGATGACAGATCTCAGTCCAGACTACAAGAATGAAGAGAAATTTCATATACGTAGGTTCATTAAGCCCAAGTTGCATATACACGTTGGTACACTATATACCAAGTCGCGGATACGCAGGCTCGCTATATACGAAGTCGCGTATACACGCAGTTTCTTGAACAGAAAAGAGTGTACATGTCGAGAATCTTTCTTTTGGTCCATGGTAGTTAGTCCTCGGTACTTGAGCCTATGGTTTTGGACCAAGGTATCTCGACAGTCGTGTTGATCCCGAGTTTTGAAGTTGATGGTATCGTATTACTACGGTTTTGGACCGTGGTATTGAGGAGGGCCTAAGGCTATATAAGGAGAAGAAGATCATTAGGCAATTGTACTGAAAAAGTCTTGAATATCTGAAAAGGAAAGAGATCTAGTATGCAGGTTCTGGGTTGCTTGATCTACGCTAAGGAGAGATCACACCGGTTGATGGAAGACTAGATCTAAGGATAGATAGGGATCAAATGGTTTGAAATGAACTGTCGGTATATGGTTGATTACGCATGTTTTTAGATCTGCATACTAACGCAATGTTATGTTCTGAGTATGACTGATGTCTGGTACAGCTGCAAGTTATGAGAAATTATTTTTAGATCTGTACGCAAGTTGTCTTTGGTAAAAGCGCGTGTATACGTGGGTTGGTTTCATTGAAGTAGCGTATATCTTTTGAAGCTTAATTTTTGGGGTTGCAGTTGGGTCTGACTGTTATTGCAGAAGTTCTGTAGTCTGCTCTGTGTTCTGGTGACTGGGTGTTGACAGGGTTTCAGTGGTTCAGTGATTCAAAGATTGATGATGCTAGTATTGGTAGTTTTGTGCTTCAATGATTTGTTATGAAAAGTGAATGAATCATGGTCTTCAGATTGTAATGTTGTGCTTCAGGAGTATTCAGTCTGAAAATTGATTGTAGGCCAGCACCTACGTACTAGTATCTTAGCTAGTACATGAGCAAAGGGGGTTGGAGCTCCCTTCCAGGAGAGTTTGGAAAACAAGAGAAGGTTGTAGCCTTCTGCAGGTTGTAGCCTGCATACTGGTATAAGGCTACACCAGTACAAAAGATTGTAAACTGAAGTTTCTTATTAAAGAAAGATAGAGACGACTTGCAGCAAGTGGTTTTCACCCACATTGCGTTTCCACCTTATATCATGGTGTTTATGTGTGTGGCTTTTTTGTGATGATCTATTCTGTTATACTGCACCTGTTTACTTTTAATATGGTTAATAATGTCCTGATGCATTTACTAAAGATAAACTAATTGAAACATAAGATTTCTGGTTATACGCTGGTTGCTTTAGACACAGTAGCGTGTACACACTGGTTCACTTAACTGAAGTAGCGTATATGTTTCTGAGTATTGAAAAAGTTTTATTGATCTGATAATACTGATTCACCCCCCCCTCTCAGTATTATTTCCAACAATTGGTATCAGAGCAGGTCCTTCAGAGAAGCTTGATCGCTTGAAGGTAGATCGTTCATCATGAGCAACTACGAGAGAGAAGCATCAATCAGGCCATCGGTTTTTGATGGGACAAACTTCAATTATTGGAAGGTAAGAGTTACTGCCTATCTTCAATCTCTTGGTACAGAAGTTTGGGACATCGTAGAGACAGGCTACACTTTTCCTTCAGCTACTCCTACAGATCCAGCTGAGAAAAAGAAATATGAAACAAATGCGAAAGCAGTCAGTACTCTATTAGGATGTATATCCCAATCGGAATTCATGAAGGTAATGCACTATTAATCCGCAAAAGAAATATGGGACAAAATTGTCACGAGCTATGAAGGAGACGAACAGGTAAAGCGTGCTAAACTTCAAACTCTCAGGATTAAGTATGAGACTCTCAGAATGTATAATGATGAAAGTGTGGCTAACTATTTCCTTAGGGTAGATGAGATTGTTAATTGCATGAAAAACTTGGGTGAAGAAATAAAAGAGGCTATTGTGGTTGAAAAGGTTCTAAGATCATTGTCCCCCAAATTTGAATCTAAAGTGTCTGCAATAGAAGAAAAGGAAAATCTACGAATTCTTACTATGTCTCAGCTTCACGGAATTCTAACTGCTTATGAAATGAGAAAAGGAGGTCCATCAGACAGAAGAGAAGCTGCTTTCAAGGCTTCAGGCAAAGAAGATTATTATGAAGCAAGTCACGTGCCAGAAGATGAAGAAGAAGAATCAAATTTTGTCATAAATCTTCAAAGGGGTTCTGGAAGGTTCAGAGGTAAGTTACCTTTTAAATGCTTTGCTTGTGGAAGAGTAGATCATTATGCTGCCAAATGTCCTCACAAAGATAAGAATGACAAGGGAAAGGAACCTGTTAAATGGAACAAGAAACAGAATGAAAAGAAGAAAAGCTATTACACTCATGAAGATAGTGATGGTCTTTCAAATAGTGACGAAGATGAACAGGGTAATAGATATAAACTTTTAATGGATTTTGAAGATGATGACTACATGGATGCTATAGATGTAGAAGGCTTTTGTGAAGAAATGAATAATCTCAAAGTTTGCTTAGAAGAGAAAAATGCTATTATTGATTCTCTACAATGTCAACTGGCGGAAAAGGAAAAACATATTGAAAAATTGGAATGTGAGATTGTTTGTCTTAGAAAGGAGATTGAGAAAACAAAAGCGATTAATCTCAAATTTGTTAAAGGATCTGAAACCTTGGATGAGATTATCAATGTGCAGCGTTCTCCTCTGATCAAGATAGGTCTGGGATATAATGGAGAAACATCTCAAGCTTCTACCTCTAAAAGTTATCTTGATGCAGCAAGGAGGAGCGAGCAAAGACCAAATAAAAGTCATCAAGTGAATCAGGGACAGTTTACCTCAAGAACAAATAAAGACTATCAAGATATTCGGGGACAAGCTGCCTTAAGGACAAACAGAAGCTACAATCAGCCACAGGTAAAATATTCCCAATTTTCCCCAAGAATGGATGTCAATAGAAGCTACAATCGGTTGGATGATAGATCTGATTATCGCAGAAATTTCTTTAATGGCCAATGTTTTTCTTGCCATAACTTCTGTCACAAAGCAGCTCAATGTGTTGCCTACAAGACAATCATGACTAGAGAAGCTCAAAAGCAAAGAAGTATGACTAGAACCATGAAAAGGACTTATAACAACTTTTCGGTTCTTGAAAATGAAGTTGAATGCTCTATTTGTAATAACTTTGGTCATGAAGACTCTGAATGCAGGAGCAGGTTCTGGAAGACAACTCAGAAGGAACAAACCTCAAATGTCAGAACATGGAGAATAAAGGAACCGCAACCAGAAAGATGTGGGATAGCCTTTTATGCAGAAGGTCAAGAAAGTCTATGGTACATTGACAGCGGATGTTCGAAGCATATGACAGGGGACAAAGAAAAACTTGAACCGTATACTGCATTAGAAAAGGGAAAGAAAGTTTCTTTTGGAAACGATATCTCTGCAGCCATAAAAGGAAAAGGCGTTGCTCCGTTGAAAGAGAAGGTGAAAGCTGGAAATGTTTTGTATGTTGATGGATTGAAGAATAATCTTCTGAGTGTCAGTCAAATGTGCGATCAAGGAACAGAGGTAATATTTAGATCAAATGGATGTTGTGTTCATGATCTTGATATAGGTGAAACAGTGATCAAAGGAAGAAGGACTCCAAATAATCTATACATATTTGAAGAAAGACAACAACAATTCTATTTGAGCAAGGATGATGAACACTGGCTATGGCATCGGAGGTTGGGGCATCTAAGCTTTCCACAAATAAGGAAAGCATGCAAATATCAGGCAGTTCGTGATCTTCCAGATATCAAAATTCCAGACAACACCATATGCAAATCATGTCAGTTTGGAAAGCAAACCAGAACTAATTTTCCTGAGAAGGAAGGATCAGCTAGCATGGCTCTTCAGCTAGTACATACAGATACATGTGGTCTATTCAGAAAAAGAACACCTCGAGGAGAAGAATATTTGATATTATTCATTGATGATTTCTCCAGGTTTGTCTGGTTAGGACTTATGAAGCACAAAGATGAAGCATTCGAAAAATTCAAATCCTTCAAAGCCTTGGCTAAAAATGAATCAGGACACAAAATTAAGTGCCTCAGATCTGACAGAGGTGGGGAGTTTACCTCGAATGAATTTTTCGATTTCTGTGAAGAACATGGGATAAGAAGAGAATTCTCTACAGCTAGAACTCCTCAGCAAAATGGAGTTGTGGAAAGAATGAACAGAACAGTCCAACAAATGGCTCGTGCTATGCTTGATGAATCAGGTACTCCCACAACTTTCTGGGGTGAAGCTGCACATGTTGCGGTTATTATTCTCAACAAAACAAATGTCCGAGTAAACAGCACTCAAACTCCTCATGAGCTCTGGTGTGGTAAGACTCCTTCGGTGAAGGACTTCAAAATCTTTGGGAGCAAATGTTATATTAAGAATACTGATGAGCAACTTGGCAAACTTGAACCAAGAGCAGATGAAGGCATTCTTCTTGGTTATTCTCCACATAGCAAAGCATACAAGTGCTACAATAAAAGACTTGGCAGAATTGTTGACAGCATTGATGTTGTGGTTGATGAGAAGGGATACATTCCTAGGCAAGTTCATCATGAAGACATCGAAGAAGATGAAGGCTACCCTCAAAGACAGAATGATGAAGAAGAACCTCAAGAAGAACCAGAGGAGCAGACAAGAATAGAAGAAAAGACTCCATCCAGATATGTTCAGAAGAATCATCCAGAATCTCAGATTGTGGGGCAGAAAGAAGCAGGAGTACAAACAAGAAGAACAATTGCAGAAGCTTCAAGCTATTTGGCATTAATCTCTTCCACTGAACCACAAAATGTGAAAGAGGCATGCAAAGATGAATGTTGGGTCAAAGCAATGGATGAAGAACTTGAGCAGATCAAAAAGAACAACACTTGGGAATTGGTTCCTAGACCAAAAGATAAGAATGTCATAGGGACAAAATGGGTCTTCAAAAATAAATTGAATGAAAATGGAGAAGTAATTAGAAACAAGGCCAGACTTGTTTGTAAAGGGTATGCATAGCAAGAAGGAATAGATTTTGAAGAGACCTTTGCTCCTGTTGCAAGACTTGAGGCCATCCGAATGTTCCTTGCTCTCTCAAGCTTTCAAAACTTCAAGGTATTTCAAATGGACGTGAAATCAGCCTTTCTGAATGGAGACTGAGAAGAAGAAGTATATATTGAGCAGCCAGATGGTTTCATTCTTGGGAATGATCCAAACCTTGTATGCAGATTGAAAAAGGATCTCTATGGTCTCAAACAAGCTCCAAGGGCTTGGTACTATCGTTTGGAAAAATATCTTCACCAACAAGGTTTTTCAAAAGGATCAGCAAATAGCAATCTCTATATGAAAGTTGAAAATAAAAAATTGCTAATACTTGTTGTGTATGTAGATGATATTAGCTTTGGCAGCAATGAAGAGGCTATGAGTCAAAACTTTGCCTTGGTTATGCAGAAAGAATTTGAAATGTCATTACTTGGAGAATTGACATACTTTCTTGGATTGCAAATCCAACAAAATGAAGGAGGTGTTTTCTTGTCTCAAACCAAGTACCTCAAGCAGATCTTGAAGAAGTATGGCATGGAAGATTCAAAGCCAGTATGTACCCCCATGGTTACAGGATGCAGCCTCAGTACAAATGATGAATCAGCAGCAGTTCATCAACCAACTTATAGATCAATGATCGGGAGTTTGCTTTATTTGACAGGTACCCGACCAGACATTATGCATGCAGTAAGAATTGTTGGAAGATTTCAAGCCAACCCAAAGGAAACTCATCTTCAGGCAGTCAAAAGAATCTTCAAGTATCTTCAAGGGACTCAAAACTATGGCTTATGGTATCCTAGAGATACAGATCTCACTCTTCATGCTTACACAGATGCAGATTGGGCCGGAAGTGTGGATGACAGGAAAAGCACAAGTGGTGGTGCATTCTTCATGGGTTCCAGATTAGTATCTTGGTTCAGCAAGAAATAGAGTTTGATTGCTTTATCTACAGCTGAAGCAGAATATGTGGCTGCGGCATCTTGTTGCGCACAACTTCTTTGGATGATGCAGACCTTGTAGGATTTTCAAATCACTTGCACTCCACCTGTCTCTATCTTATGTGATAATACAAGTGCAATCAGCATTTCAAAGAATCCAGTCACGCATTCAAAGACCAAGCACATACCAATCAAGTATCACTTCCTCCGGGAACAAGTGCTTGAACAAAAGGTCAAGTTGGAGTATGTTTCTTCTAAAGAACAAGTTGCTGATATTCTCACAAAACCACTGCCCAGGGAGACTTTTGAATATCTCAGACAAAAGCTGGGAGTAGTTGATGCCTCATCCTGCTGTTGAAGCTTGTCTGTTCTAAAGAAAATTTGGTGTACGCGTGTTGTATAAGGGATATCCGTGTACATACGCTGATTTATGCAGGTGAAGTCGCGTATATGGAGTTCTGAACAGCAAGGGCAGACTCTGGTTGGAAGATCTGAGATGGGTATGCCAGAGTCCTTCAGGCACAGTTTCATGGGGTGCAGCAGGCATAGTTTCAGGGGGAGCAGCTTAAAGTCTAATAAAGCATTTTTGGCATTTAGATGCTTTTGGTTCTAGTTCACAACTGTTGTTGGTTTCAGGAGAAGGAGCACAGAAGGAAATCTTGGTTGCTGATCTAAAAAATGATTATCAGATGCTGCTGGTGACTTGCATAAGTCTTGGTCTAGATTTTTCGTCTCTATGTCATGTATCTCTTTTGTGATATCTCTTTTATGATGTCAAGGTCATGTAACGGCCTATGTTGGTTTCCCCACTTTGCCTGGGATGAATGATGTAATGTAATTGGTTGTTATATGTAAATTTTTGATGTATCCCCTCTTGGTTGGGAGTATGGATGTATGTATTGAGTCTTTTGGTGATAGGAAGGTCCCTTATGATGTATAAGTCTTGGTTCTTTTTGAAGAACATCTTTTACAGATCTTGCCTACAGTCAGGCGGAGCATGAGCATGTTCTCAGGAGGAGCACAGCCCTTTGCCCTTGATGACAAAGGGGGAGAATGATTCTAAGGATCTTGGGGTTGCCATCAAGTCCAAAGGGGGAGATTGTTGGCATTTTGGCACAGGTGTGGCGCTACGGTACAGGTGTTGTCCTTGATGGCAACTCTCTTTGATGACAGATCTCAGTCCAGACTACAAGAATGAAGAGAAATTTCATATACGCAGGTTCATTAAGCCCAAGTTGCGTATACATGCTGGTACACTATATACCAAGTCTCAGATACGCAGGCTCGCTATATACGAAGTCGTGTATACACGCAGTTTCTTGAACAGAAAAGAGCGTACATGTCGAGAAGATTTCTTTTGGTCCATGGTAGTTATTCCTCGGTACTTGAGCCTATGGTTTTGGACCAAGGTATCTCGACAGTCGTGTTGATCCTGAGTTTTGAAGTTGATGGTATCATATTACTACGGTTTTGGACCGTGGTATTGAGGAGGGCCTAAGGCTATATAAGGAGAAGAAGATCATTAGGCAATCGTACTGAAAAAGTCTTGAATATCTGAAAACGAAAGAGATCTAGTATGCAGGTTCTGGGTTGCTTGATCTAAGCTAAGGAGAGATCACACCGGTTGATGGAAGACTAGATCTAAGGATAGATCATGATCAAATGGTTTGAAATGAACTATCGGTATATGGTTGATTACGCATGTTTTTAGATCTGCATACTGACGCAATGTTATGTTCTGAGTATGACTGATGTCTGGTACAGCTGCAAGTTATGAGAAATTATTTTTAGATCTGTACGCAGGTTGTCTTTGGTAAAAGCGCGTGTATACACGGGTTGGTTTCATTAAAGTAGCGTATATCTTTTGAAGCTTAATTTTTGGGGTTCCAGTTGGGTCTGACTGTTATTGCAGAAGTTCTGTAGTCTGCTCTGTGTTCTGGTGACTGGGTGTTGACAGGGTTTCAGTGGTTCAGTGATTCAAAGATTGATGATGCTAGTATTGGTAGTTTTGTGCTTCAATGAGTTGTTATGAAAAGTGAATGAATCGTGGTCTTCAGATTGTAATGTTGTGCTTCAGGAGTATCCAGTCTGAAAATTGATTGTAGGCCAGCACCTACGTACTAGTATCTTAGCTAGTACAAGAGCAAAGGGGTTTGGAGCTCCCTTCCAGGAGAGTTTGGAAAACGAGAGAAGGTTGTAGCCTTCTGCAGGTTGTAGCCTGCGTACTGGTATAAGGCTGCACCAGTACAAAAGATTGTAAACTGAAGTTTCTTATTAAAGAAAGATAGAGACGACTTGCAGCAGGCGGTTTTCACCCACATTGGGTTTCCAGCTTATATCATGGTGTTCATGTGTGTGCCTTTTGTGTGATGATCTGTTCTGTTATACTGCACCTGTTTACTTTTAATATGGTTAATAATGTCCTGATGCATTTACTGAAGATAAACTAACTGAAACATAAGATTTCTAGTTATATGCTGGTTGCTTTAGACACAGTAGCATGTACACGCTGGTTCACTTAACTGAAGTAGCGTATATGTTTCTGAGTATTGAAAAAGTTTTTTTGATCTGATAATACTGATTCACCCCCCCCTCTCAGTATTATTTCCAACACTCTCTTTCTTGTGTTTTTCCAAGTCCTTTCCTTGACTTGTAAACCATTTCAACCATCACTCCTTATTTTGCATTCATGCTTCAGGGAACATATGTTACACAGTATTTTTTCACACTTCTCGTCTCATACCCTGAGCTATTCAAATTTGCTTAAAATGTCACAAAGTGACAAAAGTTGTTAGTCTACTCACTATGAAACACATACAAAAACATCCCCAAAGAATAGAAGAAAAACTTCCCTGAGTTAATTCTGGATAAATTCACCTAAAACCATATTTTTTATGACCAGCACGCTTTGCACTACTACTGGCCCATGATTATAGTAGGTTTCAGTTTGATGACATAGCACTACCATCATGGATTTTGATATGAAAACCTGCATTGAACCTCTTCTAGCAGTCTTTCCTAAACTGGAGAGGAAGCTTCGTCTGCTAGAATCTTCGAGAATAGTGAGCTGGATCTTGTTGGATAGATATATGGTCGAGCTCTCCCATTTTGAGTCCTTGATCCTACCTTTAGGGATCTTCCCCTTGAGATTTTGACTTTCCTCCCTCTTTTGTGGATCCCCAACTCCCTCTCTCTTCCTATAAATAAAGTCCCTTCCATCCCCAAATGGTTGGTCGTTGCTTGCCTACATTGCTATGCTGCAATTATGCCCAAATCCTACCCATCTAACTAAGGAGAAGGAGTGCTTCAATGGTCTTGGCTTGGACTTGGAAATCCACTACAAATGAGGTCTCCAACATCAAGGCAATGGTTGTATGCTTTGCTTTCTTATTCATTAATATATACATCTCGTGTTTAATTTCCTTAAATGTCTAAATATTTATTCATTTAGCATGATGCACCTTGATCTATCATGTAGTTTATGTTTGAATTATACTATGTATGCTCTCATATCCCTTGTTGTATTTTGATCTCTCTTGCAAGTATTTGGATGCAATGAATGGCAAGGAGCGAGCCTGGAAGCTAAGGGATTGAGATCATCATCACAGGTTGAGCACTTAACATTAGAGTGAAGTAGGTTTCTCTCTCTCACTTTACATTTTCCAACATAAAATTTGATATTTTTGCACTAGTTTGTTCGGTTTTTGGCTAGATTCTCTCATAGAACCAGAGAGATTGCTTCTCTCCGTATTAGATATTTATCTTCACAATAAGGACTTTCATACACCTGGAGCATTCCTAGTCTCATGCATAAGGTTTTATATTTTATAACCTCCAGCCGCACCTTTAGGCCTTCTTCCATGCGGTTGGTTGGCTTATAAAAACATCCTTGAGCCTTTCTCCCAACATTTGGGGCTTGCTCTAAGAGAAACCATTTCTATTGGACCTTGCATAAACTTATTTAACAAAATTAGATGCTTATTCATGACCATAATTCTTCCTTTAACAATTAAGTGTCTTCTTTTAAAATAATAATAGGTGTTAAATTCCCATGAAGTGTTTCTCCCTCGGAATGAGAAGCCTTTCAATCATCAGTGTCAACATGTTTATCATAATATTGTCATGCTACAAAAAATATGTTAGATATATCATAACAAGTCATCATCATGTCATCAAACATTCATCAAGAGTTAGTGTCATATAAATGTATCTTCATACTTCAAGGATCATAATCACAACATTAAGTTAAGCCAACCAATTCTACCACATGTTAGATTTACCAAGATAAACAAGAGAATCAATATTATTGTCACACTTCCATCATGCATATGTCAAGAATTAAGAATAGTGTCAAGATACAATATATCAAGAAAAAGGTTCTAGCCTTCTATATAAGATCGTGAAGTCCATCATGTATAAAATGTAAGATTCTTTCCAAATATCAAGGGAACTAGTATATATCACATATAAATCAAACTTACATTCACAATCATATATGTATCAATCATGAAGGTGATATTCCTGTCATACCTTAGTGCTTACCTTGCCATCAAATATTGCGGCTGAAAAAATATACTCTACAAACCTTATAACAATTAGATACCTTGCATTTTGAATGATTTGTCATGGATAGTTGTAGCTCCTCACTTCCTACGCTAGTGATATTTTCTTGCACGTGAGATGATCCTCAATAAGGATCCACTTATCTCATCTCATCAAGAGGTTAGAAGTATTAAAATACTCAAATATATGTGCAGGAAGTATACTCGATTACCAAATCAATAAATCTAAACAAAAGTAAAGACATAAAAAGGTAACATAAATTGAAAGAATACTTATTTTCAATGAGAGGTGACCATCTACATCTTGAACCAACCTTCAATAGTAATGACTAACTATTGTCCCTATGGCATTGTCGCCTTCATTATATTTTAACCCACTTCATCAAAAACTAGACATAAATGATACTGTCCCACCAAGTACTACATAAAATCTTTCACAAGTGATAGAACATATTCACACTAATCATGTTAGGGTTTCTAGATTGCATATCTCAAATCTTTCTCATAGTCCAAGCTTTCTTCCAAACCTCAATCTCATAATATCCATCGAACGTGGATAACCAAATTGCCTAGGGTTTCCTTCAAATACTAGTATCATTTTAGGTCTCCTCCATATTCTCTTTCTTCCATCAATTATGTCTTCATAGGGGTGATCTTCAATGAGTTTTCTTTAGCTCGTCTTTGAAACCATGTTGGCTTCTCTTAGGGATATATTTTTCTCTGCTTTAGATAATTACATTTAATAATTTACATATTGAATTCACCCCACAACATCGTATCATTATTAAGTTTTACATTGTTCAATAGCATATGAAATTATTTAGAAAGAACAATATCATCTTCAATGCAACAAAACATAAAAGGAACAATAGAAGAAAAACATTCACACATAGAGACATCGGGATTGGTCAAAGACTGGGGAAAACCACACTATGGGAAAAAAAACCTTTCAAATTCTTCTTCTGGTTATATTTCCATTGATTTTTTTAGCAGAGAGTACAATAATCCAATTTAAACAATTAGTCATGGTCAATATTTTACTATCACATTATGAATTCCTGCAATCATACACGAATTCCTGTAATCACACGTGAATTCTTGTAATAGAAATATCCTGCAACCATACGCGAATTATTATAACTCACACAAATTTATGTAATAGAAAATTCCTACAATCATTCGCAAATTCTAGTAACCCATGCGAATTCATGTAATAGAAAATTCCTGCAATCATATGTGAATTTATGCAACCACATGTGAATTCCGGTAACAGAAAATTCCTACAATAGCACGCAAACTCATGCAATAGAACGTGAACTCCCATAATCACGAGTTCCCATAATAGTGTGTGAACTCCTATAATATCACATGAATTCTTGTAATCAGTAATTCTGGTAATTGATGAGCCTCATCATTGGGTAACTATACAGACCTTAATATAACTCCAAGCTTATTTAAATCAACTCTTCTCATAATTCCTTACATATTTTAATCATATTTTTCTTAATCAAATGAGTAAAAGTAAGATGTTATGTGTAGTGGACTAATGTGCATTGAGTGTGGGTTTTTGAGAGAAAAGCATGCCAATTTTGGCTAATTAAGGGAGGAAACTCAAATGAGACAAGGAGGAGAGATTTTAGGAGATAGATCCTCCTCATTTAATCCTCACTCATTCGAATATTCCTCCATGAAATCACACTAGCTCGGAGTTCCAAGTAGCCAAGTCATGAAGATCAAAAGGCAGTTGAGCCAATGATAGTTAAAGAGCCAGTTCATTTTGAGTTAGCAAGCCAAGCCTCCCTAGATTTAAGGAAGTCATCAGAGGCTTCAGTTGTATAAATAAGTATGCCTAGATCTCATTAGGATTTGGACTTTCTATGTAAGATAACTAACCATTTTCGAGTTCAGGACTTGTGGAAGACATTGTTATGTAATTATTCTCATATGTTAATGAGGATGAGCATTTCCTTGATCCAGCACTGAGTTGACTCAATGGGCTAAAGCTCTTGGGTTAGGGCCCAACCCTAGCAACAAAGGTTCCTCTTCTTGTATCTATATGCTTAGTTTATTTTATATATTAATGGTTGAATTCGTTTTAGCATTATTTCATTGCAAGTAATTGTGAATTTGGATTAGTTTGCTTCCATTTGTGCCTTACTTTAGCAGTGGCCTAGAAACATAAAGAAGTACCAAAAATATGTTAGTAGGTGGATTTGGCCTCACTCCTCCCTTTAGGGACCATTGTTTGAGGAAAGAACTCCTATGTAGCCCAAAAAGACAGAATTTTGATTTCTCATGGAATTTAGGGTTTTTTGCTACCTAGGCAAGCATCTTTTCAGTTTTCAAGAATAGGATTCAGTTGTCATTTCTGATATCTTCTGCCTTGTATTAGATCTCATATTTTTTCACATTATTCTGCAAGTATTTACATGCATAAACAAGGCAACTATATAATGAAATTATGTTTACTTTAGTTGATTGAAAATCTTCCTTATTTGACATGATTCATCGGTAAATTCCAGTGATTGATGCAGTGCATAGTTCCAACAGTGCACGGATATCTCATGACCAGAACCCCATCCTAACCTCATCCATCCATGATCATCACTTTTTCCACTACATCCCTCAAACAATTCATCCTTCCATAAGAACAACTTTCCATATTTGTTGAGAAAATCTAACCATCTTACAAACTCTGTTTTGAGCTCTAAATAAGTCTTAGGCATGCCCTTGCCTTATTCCTCTCACCATTCACCTTCCCTAAGGCCTACACCACCTTCCAAATCACTCTTATTGTTCTCGTCCATATCCTGTAGGAATATAGGGGATCTTGTAAGGGCATTAGGACATAATGTAGGAAGCAATAGGACATCCTGTAGAATGAACTGTAGTGGCCTGTTTTGAGGCTGAATTGTGGAAAATGCATCCAAGAAGATAGGAGAAGACCCTTACATGTCTCCCAAGCCATCTGACAGATAAGAACCGTTGATGTATATGTTATTCCTTTGCTTGACGATGGGTACAGGTTGAAGGTCTACAAGAAGCCCTTGCCAAAGAAATAATTCATCAATGGCATCAACGAGACAGTGATGGTGGTGGAGCAAGTCTCAACTTCTACCCCATCAAGTCTCTGAAAATACAAAAAAATAAAGCGACTCAGGTGAAAACCTCCATGAGGCACCTGAGTCCCACTGTTGGGTTGAAAACCTGTTGAGGTGGTACAATGGTGTCGAAAAAAAGAGAAAAATAAAAAGATCTCTGGGTGAAAACCTCTTTTGAGGCACCCAGAGCAAGCTAGGATAAATACCTCTTGGAGGTAGACTAGTTGTTTTAAAAACAATATATATATATATATATATATATATATATATATATATATAAGAGAAAAGGAAAACCTTTGAAATTTTTGTTTGTAGGTCAGCATGAGGAGGATCAGAGCAATAAGGCAAGTGAAGAAGGACCTATACGCTCCATATTTTCTTTCCTCCATCCCATATTCTTTATTATAATATTCATCCCTCCATTTATGAACTCCTCCAGCTTGGTTTACACAGGCCCTGTGTTTTTTATAGGATACCCTTTAATCCTATGGGATTCCCTAAAAAGCTACAGGAGGATCTTATAGGAATTACAATGGAATGGGAATCCCAAGAAAAGTCACCCTAGACAAAAGGGATGCCTAGCCTATGTCAAAAAATAAAATGTTCACTCCACCCCCTCATCACCATGCCTCCCATCACCATGATACCCTGCATTCATCCAATAAGTCAATTCCAAAAAGATTACATTTTTCAAAGAGAAAAAAAAACAAAACAAATAGATGAGGGTGAGAACAAAGGACAAGGGGACAATACCTGAAGGCTATACCTCTAACCTATCAACCACTAGACCCCTCCTCTACCCATGTCAACAATCCTCATGCTCCAAAAGTGAAAAAAAAAATGAAAATTTTAGGGGAGAGGTAGCTACAGGACATACTATAGGTTTCATGTAGGAAATCATGTAGCAGCCTATTTGACAAAACAAAATTTCATAGGATTGCAGTCATCTCCAACATAGAGATCCCAATGTCAAGAAAGCTACTCCAGAGCTCAACAGTAGTAGTAGGATCATCGACATCACTCTCTAGTACCTGCACGCCAAATAAAACAAGCAATAAAAGAGGCAAATACAAAAAAATATGCAACAAATATACAACACAAGGACATCATTCTCCAACAAGCAACGTCATCAAGCATCTTACCCACAGTTATGTCATCTTGCTTAAGCTCTCTCGTTAGCATAATAAGGTAAAAAATGTAGGGTTGTGTAAGATTTGATCTTATAAGAAAAGGTGGCCAGTTAAATTGGCCACCTTTGGCCAGTCGACGAGGAGAAATCAGTTAGGCCACTCCACACATGGAAAAAATCAAATCAGAGGAAAAAGGAGATAAGTCCATAAATGGTTAAATTACGGTTGATTGAAGTGGGATATGATTACAAGGTAAGGAGGAATGATCCAGATTTAAACAAGAATGCAACAAATTACAGAGATAACCATATACATAAAGATGCAGCGGAAATAATACTTCATTTCATTAATGGAAAATACTGAAATATGCTTACAAACAGAAATGGAAATAAACTAGCTAGGGCGATGGTAGCTTATCTCTGAGAAGAGATGTGATGGCTACATGCCTCTGAACTGTGTTACAATGAGGCTCGAAGGCCTATTTATTGTTGAGAAACAATGGAAAACCCTTAACATTCCAAAACCTAACCCTAGGAGATGAAACGCCAAACTGTGGGCCCCGTTTGGGTAAATTGGTACATCAACTTCCCAGGGTCGTAACTTTGGCATACGATCTCTGTTTGACGCGTACAATAGCTCGTTAGAAAGATCTATCCGAGCACTACCACTTTGGGAAGGGCAACATCGGTCCATGGACCCATGTTGCCCCCAGATTTCCCAAAAAACGTCGTTTAGGGCCTCAAAACGGCTCCAGAAGTTCAGGACCCGAAAAACTGCTAAAAATAGTAAGTTGTGCTACAATTAAGGAAACTGAAAATGCTGAGAAAGACAATGGTGGGGGTCCAGGTGGACTTGGCAGGTGGCCACCAATATCCACCTGGATCATTCCTCCCCCCTTAGGAAGCAATGGTCCCCAGTGCGTTGAGCTCCTCCATGAGATGAGGAAACTTCTGCTGAACTTGTTCCCTGGTGAGCCACTTGCCCTGCTGAAGGAGTTGGCCCGCTTTGACAACTCGATACAGTTGGATATTCTGTTGGCGAGTGTTCTTGATCTGTGTGTCCATGATCCGATCAGTTGCAGCTTGTTCCATGCAATCTGGATTTAATTCCATGGGTTTGAGCTGTTCTGCAATGTCGGATGTGTCTAGCAATGGTGGAAAGTATGGCCGAAGGCGGTCGACATTAAATACTGGGTGCAGGCCAAGGAATGGGGGAATGCTGAGCTCAAATGCATTGTCCCCCATAGCCTTAGTAATGGTGTAAGGACAATATCGGAGTGGTCTCAATTTTCGATAGGCTCCAGTAAGGCGTTCCTTTTGCAAATGCAACTAGACTTTGTCGCCCACCTGAAACTTGTGTGGCACCCGATGTTGATCATGTTGCTGCTTGTACTTGGCATTTGATTTCTCAAGAATGTCATGGACCTGCTGGCGAATATGTTGGATGCGCTCAATGAAGCTGGTAGCCTTATCTGTTTCGGACTGGACATGAGTTGAATTCATGTGAGTAGCTGCAAGTGGCATGGCCGCATCAATGGGGCATAGTGGCTGGAATCCCAAACCCACCTGAAAAGGGCTATGGCCAATGGAGCTGTGAAGAGCTCGGTTGTAGCTGTGCTGAACGTAGGGGAGGCTCTCGTCCCATGTGCGTGGATGCTTTGAGTTATACATGCGCAGAATGTGCACAATCATCCTATTGACAACCTCTGTCTGGCCATCAGTTTGAGGATGGAAGGCTGTGGACTTCGTGAGTTTGGTGTCCAGCATTGACCAGAGACTGGACCAAAAGGTGCTGAGAAACCGACTATCCCGATCTGAGATGATAGACTGTGGGATCCCAAAGTGCACCCACACTCGTTCAAAGAAGAGTTTAGCAGTGGCTTCTGCTGTGATATTCTTCTTGCAGGCCATCATAATGGCCATCTTTGAGAACCTCTCGACGACCAAAAAAACACAGTCATTTCCATGCTTAGTGGAAGGAAGGCCTGACATGTAATCCATGGAGATGGATTCCCAAGGTCGACTAGGGGTAGGCAACGGGGTATAGAGGCCTTGCTTCTTAAGGGTCGGTTTGGCAATGGCACAGGCAGTACATGATCGGATGTACTTCCCAACATCCTGTCGAAGATTCGGCCAATAGAAATAGTTTTGCAGTACTGCCACTGTTTTCTCGACCCCGAAATGCCCAGCAGCCCGACTGTAGTGTGCTTCCCAAATCATCTTGGCACGCTCGCTTGAAGGAACACAGAGGTGACCGAGGTGGCATAATAGGGCATCCTGGAGGTGAAAATCTGCAACCTGCTGACCCTCCAAGAGTTTCTGGTATGTGTGGCCGAATTCTGGGTCGCTTTTGTAGAGAAGTGGCCAATCAGAAGTCTCGTGCCTGCAAGAGTTGAGCACGGTGGTTAGCGCCATGATCGGTGGTCGACTGAGGCAATCTGCAACATTATTGGTGCTGCCCTTTTTATACTTGATATTCAAGTGAAACTGTTGCAGGTATGTAGACCACTTCTGATGGCGATCATTCTGCAATTTCCCTTGGGTCTGTATGAACTGCAGAGGTCAGTGGTCTGTGTGGATGACCGTTTCCTTCCCCAAAATGTAATGCTTCCATTGTCGGCAGGCCTGTACAATGGAATACATCTCTTTATCATAAGTGGGGTAGTTCCGGACTGTGTCTGAAAGTGTTTCACTGTGATATGCCACTGGATGTCCATGTTGGGTAAGGACTGCCCCAATAGCGTAGTCAGAGGCATCTGTCTCGACCTCAAATGGTTGTTGTAAATCTGGTAACGCGAGCACTGGTGCTGTGCAGAGGCGATCCTTCAACTCCCTGAATGCCTTCTGTTGAGATTCAGACCAAAATAATTTTGCTTTCGCCCCGCCCTTGGTGACTTGACTCAAGGGCCAAGAAATATGAGAAAATCCCAACACAAACCTGCGGTAGAAGTTGGCAAGACCTAGAAAGCTGCAGAGCTCTGTTAGAGTGGTTGGAGAGGGCCAATCCCGAATGACTTGGACCTTGGTTGGATCGACATGCACCCCCTGTTCATCAATAATGTATCCCAGATACTGAACCTCGGTCATGCCAAAAGTGCATTTCTCCAAATTGGCGCATAGCTTGTGTTGCCGTAGTGTTTGGAGAACCTGTCGGATGTGGTGGAGGTGCTCTTCCCAACTCTGGCTGAAGATCAGAATGTCATCCAAGTATACTACTACGAAGGAGTTGGTGAATGGCCGCAAGATGTCATCCATTAGCCTCATAAAGGTTGCAGGAGCATTCGTCAATCCGAAAGGCATGACCAACCATTCGAAGAGGCCCTCCTTCGATTTGAAGGCAGTCTTCCACACATTTGAGGGTTCAATTGGTACCTGGTGATATCCTGACTTCAGATTGATCTTGCTGAAATATTTCGCCCCCTTTAGTTGGTCTAGGAGGTCATCAATCCGCAGGATCGGGTACCTATTATGAACAGTGATCTTGTTCAGCGCCCGATAGTCAATACAGAGTCTCCACGTCCCATCCTTCTTTTGTACCAACACTATCGGGCTCCCATAGGGCGAAGAACTCGGACGGATGTGACCTTTCTGCAGGAGCTCCTGAATCTGCCTCTTGATTTCATTGTTCTCCAGAATGGAGCGCCGATAAATTGGTCCATTGGGTAGCGGCGCACCTGGGGTCAGATCGATGGAGTGCTTGACTTGACAGTGCAGAGGAACCCCTGCCGGGGAGGTGAAGATGTCTTCGTACTCCTCCACAATCTTGTCCATCTGTAGCTGCCATGCAGAGGGACCCCGTTTGGAGGCCGCGGCCACTGTCTTCTTCTTCCCTTGAGGGCGTATCATCAGGAAAACAAATTTCCTGGTTTTGGAAATGATCTTACTGCATTGTTTTGCAGTAATCAAAGAGATGGCGGCAGGTGGTGCTACCTCTGGTATCCTGAACAACTTATTTCCCAATGTAATAATAACAGCACGGGGCCTTGATTCATACATAACATGTCGCTTCCACAAGTATGGTTGTCCTAGTAATACATCACAAACTTCAAGGGGAGCAATGTCACACAATACCTCATCCGTGAAGGGCTTGATGTTGTATGGAAGGCGACACTGCTGGCTCACGCGAAGATCTCGCCCTTGGTGAAGCCACCCAATGGTGTATGGTTGTGGATGTGCTGTGGTCGATAAGCCCAACCGCTTCACGACCTCTGCCGAAATGAGGTTCTTTTGACTCCTGCTATCAACAATGAACTGTATCGAGGAGCCCTTTACCCACATCTGGGAGTGGAAGAGACGCTCCTCCTCCTCTGGATCTTCGGGTTCATTTTTCTGGATCTTTGCGGTAGCAAAAGTGGCACTGGGATCCGCATCAATGATCTGCTTCCCTTTTTCATACCCCTTATCGAGTTCTGACTCAGAGTCAGAACATGCATCTGATTCTGAAACCTTTAGCTCAGCCACCAGTGACTGCTTGGCACGACACTCACTTGTGTTGTGAGTGGAGCTCTTATGGAACTCGCACCATTTTCCAGTGTCCTTTCTCGGCTTCGCGGCGTTGCTCTTTGCTTGCAGCTTCGGCTGGTTGTCTTGGGTTGTCCCGCCTTGGCTTTGTCCTTTGTTCTGTGGTTTAGGGGCACCTTTCCCCTGCTTTGGATTCGCAGATCCAAAGTCTCGCTTCTTTTGTTTAAACTTCTGCTCGACCTTGACGGCATACCGGTATGCTGCGCCGAGCGAGGGGATGTTTAGGAACTGTATTTCTTCCTGGATTTACTTGTGCAGGCAGCCACGATATTTGAGTATCAAATGTTGCTCCGAATCCTTGATACCCAACTTTGTGCGAAGGGTATGGAAAAGATTGGTGAACTCCGGCACGTCTTGGTCCCTTCCCTGCCGCAGCGTGGTCCACTTTATGTATTCATCCTCATAGCTTCCGACAGGGTAGTACTGCTCCTTGATGGCATCCCGGAACGAATCCCAGGTGGGTGCGGCTGAAAATAGTGAGCCAGTACTTACATCCTTCTGCTCGCAGTAGGTTTCCCACCAGTCCTTGACGTGGGGGGCTGCTTTGAGAAGAGCAAAAACAATCTTTTCCCGACTCGAAAATTCATGAACAGAAAAATAACCCTCTAGCAGATTTAACCATTTATCTACGGCATCGGCATCTATCTGACCCTCGAATATGGGGATTTCAAAATTAACTTGTACCTTAAAGGGTGTGGCGTTTCCATAGGAGCTGCTGGAAGCCGATGCGCCGCTTCTGGGTAGCCGCTGAAGGATCTGCGCAAAGTTGTCCATCATCGCGTTCCGTTGTCGCTCGAGCGCTTCTTCGAGCAAGATTTTGATGGGATCTCCTGCCCCCTCGTCTTTCTTCTCGTCCGCCATGGGAGGCCGTCGGGATTTGCGAGGCTGGTCTTGCAAAGGTTCAACCAGTTCAAGCCCTAACTCCTTATATCCTGACCTTGTTGGGGACATGCAAAGAAAAACAGAGAAAAAGCAGACCGCTTTGATACCACTGATCCAGATTTAAACAGGAACGCAACAAATTACAGAGATAACCATATACATAAAGATGCAGCGGAAATAATACTTCATTTCATTAATGGAAAATACTGAAATATGCTTACAAACAGAAATGGAAATAAACTAGCTAGGGCGATGGTAGCTTATCTCTGAGAAGAGATGTGATGGCTACATGCCTCTGAACTGTGTTACAATGAGGCTCGAAGGCCTATTTATTGTTGAGAAACAATGGAAAACCCTTAACATTCCAAAACCTAACCCTAGGAGATGAAACGCCAAACTGTGGGCCCCGTTTGGGTAAATTGGTACATCAACTTCCCAGGGTCGTAACTTTGGCATACGATCTCCGTTTGACACGTACAATAGCTCGTTAGAAAGATCTATCTGAGCACTACCACTTTGGGAAGGGCAACATCGGTCCATGGACCCATGTTGCCCCCATATTTCCCAAAAAAACGTCGTTTAGGGCCTCAAAATGGCTCCAGAAGTTCAGGACCCGAAAAACTGCTAAAAATAGTAAGTTGTGCTACAATTAAGGAAACTGAAAATGCTGAGAAAGACAATGGTGGGGGTCCAGGTGGACTTGGCAGGTGGCCACCAATATCCACCTGGATCAAGGAATGATGGGGTGATAGTGGGACCAACTATCCAAAAGTGGGTGCTCATACTTCGGAATCGAGCACACCATCCCACACAATCACCCATATGAGGAAATAAAACACTAATTTCCATGCAAAGAAAACATTCGCATTCTCAAGGATTCATCGAAACAATGTTTCTCTCGGCCTCTTGAAGCAACTTCTACAGGAAAGATAGTGAGTATTTTGCAGCGCAGAGGCACCTACAAGATCCTAATGGGAAACCTACACAATCCTACAGGAAGACCTATAGGATACAAAGTAGCCATCTATAGGATTGTCAGTGGGCATTTTGGGAGGAAAGATCGTAGGTTGGCTTCATCAGACAGTAACCATGAGGTGGGAGCTATACCTTCCAACATTTTCCAGTTAAAAAAGTAAAGAAAAATCATCCATTTGGTTAAGGAAGTTGCAGTCTAGGGGAATTATATTACAGTGTCCTCATTTAAATCTCTCACCTACTATAATTCTCTATTTATACCCATACAAGCCTCCACAGCTACCAAAAAGAATTGATAGGGGGATTTAACTAGAGGGAACCCACAAACACACTAAGAATTCGTTAGTACCCTCCTATAGTAGAAATATTCACAAGGCACAATTGGATGGGTTTATTTGAAAAAATGAGTAGATATGATGATGAGGTGGCCAGAAACATTACTATCTCACCCATACCACTAACTAGGACCCATGCCATTGCTGTGGTGAAAGGACTCTTAGTAAAAATCACCTTTGAAGTCACAGGAAGAATCACCACACTTCCTTTAGGGTTGCCTTGAAGAAAGGAAGATAAGGGTAACAAAACCCTTGCAAAGAAGAAATTCTTTTTGGAAGGGGAGGAGGCAATGGAGGACAAAAATGGGGTCAGAAAAGAAAACCTTCCATACCCTTGGAACGAAATTAGCTAACAACTCATTAAATATATATCATGTGAAGGGAGATATAGTGTGGTGTATGGATACCATTTCAAGCTCATCCAAGAACTGAGATTTGGAGCAGACACACCTCCTTAAAATAGAGCAAGTATGGGCTACTTTCTTCTTCAATTAGTGATTGTTATGAGTATAAAAGTGTAGGAAGGGAAACATCAACACCTAGCCCATCATGGGTTAATCAAACTTGTCCTAGAAGATGCTCTCCAAAACCTAAGACTCCTTATTACATGGTGAAATTTTAGAGACATGCAAGTAGAGGGAGAAATAAAATCTCTTGAATATGACAAAAGCGCCACTGCTAGAGAGAGGGATGAAGAAGAAATAGAGGAGGAAACAAGAGGAGGAAAAGGAGAAAAATGAAGAAGAGACAGAAGTAGAATAAAAAGAAGAAACATATGAACAGAGTGAAGAACTGGAGGAAGAAGAGGAAGAGAAGGACAAGGATGAGAAGGAGAATGTAAAAGAGGAAACAAAAGGCAAGGAAGGACAAAGGTCTACATTTCAAGGCAAAGAAGGGGTATCTCCAGAACCGACTGAGAAAGAGGCAATGGCTGCTCTTACTGCCCTAAGTACACCTATTAAGAAAAAATGGAAGAGATATAGACAGACTCCATTTTACTTTAAGACAAGGAAAAGCACAAGAATCAGGCAACGAAGACCTCAAACACCCACCAAAATTCCCTATGTCATTGAAGACTCACTAAAGCAGCAAGAAAAGGTAGCTCCTCTTGAGAAAAATCGAGGAGAAGGATCATCAGGACAAGCCTCTCCCAAATCTCCCATCACTTATGTTAGGAGGCATGTCACCAGGTCTACCTCAAGAAATGGAAAAGGTCTCCTACAAGAGACATAGAAGGACCTACAAGAAGAAGAGGGCATCTTATAGGAAACTCTACTAAACCTACAAGAAACTCAGAAAATGGACCAAGAAGGTAACATTTAGCAAGAAACAAAGAAGGAAGACCTAGAACTCAGAGAACCTAGTTCTCAACCCATCATCAACACTTACTTCAGGTTCATTGAAGGGGGCAGGGTCATTCCAAAGAAATTTTCCATCCCATTATTCTTTGATCTTCAGAAGGAAAGAGCAAGAACACACAGGTGGATGAAAATGTCCAAGTCCAAAGGAGTGGAGGATGTGGGCCACGTGGAGGAGAAAGTAAAGGAGATGGGGAGAGAATAGAGCAACATAAGGGACAGAGAGGCAATGATGAAAGCTCAGTTGGAGGCCAAGAGAGCATGGCTAAGGGGAAATTCACAAGAAAGGGAAAGTTAGTTGGCAACTATGGCTAGTTTATCCTTAGAGGCAATCTGGTGCAAGATTCCAGCAAATTCTTATGCCTTGTATCTTAGGCAACAATGGCTACAGTTCCAAATTATCACTTTAGCGCATAGAGGCATTATGCCCTTCCAAGACTATAGAAAATTCATTGATATCTTTGATCAAAGCACCTTGGAAGATAGCGTTACAATCTCTTATTTTAAAAAAAGTACCTACACGACTTGGCCTCGATAGATTTGAATGTGTGGGACCCAAATTTTAAACTAGGGGACTTGTAATTGATGGCCTTAGCATCATGGATGAATCATGAGGAGGCAAGAGCTGTAGAGAAGAATAAGGTACTGCTAAGAGAAGAGGCAAAACCCCTCATGATAGGAGCAGAGCAATCTAACCTAATGGTTGTCATCAACACCCATAACCTGATTGCAAATGATCCTAAGCTTGCACTTAGGTACCTTGCTAACCAAGAGCAAGAAATAACACACTTTGAAGAAATGTTCAGGTTGTTAGGAGATGATAGCATGCAAGCTTGCCAAAGGAGATGGAACACCTTGCCCTATAGCCTGAAAATTAGAGAATACCATTCTCCTCATAGAATGAGAGAGGCACTAAACAAAAAACTCATGTACAAGCAGGCTCTACAAAGAATGAAAGTCAATTGGATTGGCTTGATACTTAATCTGCCACTGCTCTTAGGAATGTTGGAAGGAAGAAAGGAAGATGAAGAAAGAATGTAGTGGGAAGAGATAGAGAGGAAGGAAAGATTCTATTCACAGGAAGAGGAAACTAGATCATAAGCATGGGATGTCAGGGAGGTCACTAGAGCAATGAAGGACATGGATATAGATTGAGTTGCTCAAAGGATGAGAAACACTTTCAGTATTGTGGTGATGAGCCTCATCATTGGGTAAGTATATGGACCTTAATATACCTCCAAGATTATTTAATTCAAACATTCTCATAGTTCCTTACATATTTTAATCAAATTTTTGTTAATGAGATGAGTAAAAGTAAGATGTTATGTCTAGTGTACTAATGTGCATTGAGTGCAGGTTTTTGAGAGAAAATCATGGTAATTTTGGCTAATTAAGGGCGGAAACTTGAATGAGACAAGGAGGAGAGATTATAGGGGATATATCCTCCACATTTAATCTTCACTCATTCTAATATTCCTCCATCAAACCACACTAGCTCAGACTTGCAAGCAACCGAGTCATGAAGATCAATAGGCAGTCGAGCCAATGAAAGTTAAAGGGCCAGTTCATCTTGAGTTTGGTAGCCAAGACTGCATAGATTTAAGGAAGTTATTGGATACTTCTTTTGTATAAATAAGTATCCATAGAGCCTCATTAGGATTTGGATTTTTTATGTAAGAGAATTAAGCATTTTCGAGTTCAGGACTTATGGAAGACATTGTTATGTAATTTTTATGATATGTTAATGAGAATGAGCATTTCCATGATCCAACATTGAGTTGACTTAGAGGGCTGAAGCTCTTGGGTTAGGGCCCAACCCTAGCAACAAAGGCGCTTGTTTTGGTATTTGTATGCTTAGTTGATCTCATAGATAAATTGTTGAATTGGTTTTAGCATTATTTCATTGCAAGTAGTTGTGAATTTGGATTAGTTTGCTTCCATTTGTGCCTTACTTTAGTAGTAGCTTAGAAAGATAAAGAAATACCAAAAATTTGTTAGCAGGTGGATTTGGCCTCACTCCTTCGTTTAGGGACAATGGTTGGAGGAAAGAACTTCTATGTAGCCCAAAAAAACAGAATTCTAATTTCTCATGGAATTTAGGGGTTTCTGCTATGTAGGCAAGCATATTTTCAGTTTTCAAGAATAGGATTCAATTTTCATTTCTTATATCTTCAGCCTTGCATTACGTCTCATAGTGTTTCACATTATTCTGCAAGTATTTCCATGCATAAACTAGGAAACTAGATAATGCAATTTTGTTTTCTTTAGTTGATTGAAAATCTTCCTTATTTGACATGATTCATGAATGAATGCTAGTGATTGGTGTAGTGCAAGGTTCAAACCATCCACGGAGATCGGAGATCTCATGACCAGCAACCCCATGCTAGCCTCATCCATCCATGATCATCACTTTTTCCACTACATCCCTCAAACAATTCATCCTTCTATAAGAACAACTTTCCAGATTTGTTGAGCAAATCCAACCATCTTACAAACCATGTTTTGAGCTCTGAAGAAGTCTTAGGCACTCCCTTGCATCATTTCTCCCACCATTCACCTTCACTAAGCGCTACACCACCTTCCAAACCACTCCTATTGCTATCGGCCAAATCCTATAGGCATACAGGGGATCCTGTAGGGGCATTAGGACATCCTGTAGGAAGCATTAGCACATCTTGTAGGATGACTTGTAGTCACATGTTTTGAGGCCAAATTTTGGAAAAAGCATCAAAGAATATAGGAGAAGACACCTACTTACCTCCCAAACCATCTGAACTTTCACCACCATCTCTAACCCACCTGCCACATCTCCAAGAAGATTTAGCATTCACATTTTCACACAAAAAGGACAAAAAGGAAAAAAGAGTTATGGTGTTATTTTACATGCACAACAGTAGAATGTTTGGTTATTTTAGATTGCATACCTAGGATAGTAGTATTAGACACATGTTAACTTAGCATTCTTTTGAAGAAAGGCCTCTTAACGGTTAGTTAGATGAATGGTGTGTTTGAGCATTTGATTTCAGTATTTCCTTAGTACAGTAGACAAGATTTCAATTAGTGCAAATTTCCCCTTTCCTCATTGCTAATAAAGCCTCGTCTAAATGAATAGAAGGTTGGTTTGAGAAACCATAGGGGTTTATCGCTAGCTTAGTAGTGACAAACAGTGGACCCATCACATCTGCTTGTGTATATAGCACTGTCACCTCTAAGTTTATATGAACCCTGAGTTGATAAAGTAAAGTTGGTAGCCCCGGGACTTGTGGCATTCTTGCTACAATACTGGTGCTCATTATTAATAACCCACAAACTCTTGTAATAGCATGTGAATTCTTGCAATTTGTATGAAACAATAAAGAGAAGATATATAGTGATGAGTGTCCAAATGAGGTTGATTCCACTTGGATATATAGGCTTCCAAGGGAGTCCAATTTACTTTACGGTTGGCCTAATCAAATGTGCCTATGTGGGCTTTTCTTAAAAAATACACTTTCCCTTGTCTAAATTGGGCACTTCAATAGTCAAACCTGGTCCTCTCGAAAAGAGGAATATAGTCCCATGGTCAAATTTTGTCACTGAGCTACCAAATTAACATAAAATAGAAGTAAAACCTGGTAAGAACCTAGAAGGAAATTACAAGGGAGAAAAATATTAGAAAGAAACAAATCTTAAAAGGCTCTACCTTAGAAGAAAACGAGCAACAAAAAAAGGAAATTAGCTTGGAAGATGGACACATGAGATATAACGTTTTCCAACAATTAAAGTTTTGTCAAATGAAGGAAAAGCATTCAAGGTCACGATCTTTTATATAGTTCTTTGTATTGTGATATAGGGCCCACGGTGGATGAGTCGGCAACTTATGATATTTGTTGTTAAGTGTAGAGATATATTTCGAAGCATTTTATAAAGTATTCTGGATTTGGCAATGGATGAGTAGAAAACTTGAATTTGGTGGCTACGCTAAATATTAAAAGTAGTTCTAAAGTTTAAAAAAATAGGCATGAATGAGTTGGTAGCTCCAATGGTGGCCTTCATTAAAATTTGAGATTCACCAAATTTGGAAGAACCATAGTTAAATCATGTAAAAATTCGAGAATAGGAAGTTTGAGTAGTTAAGCTAAGTTTTTCCAGAAGAAACAGGTACAAAGAGTTTGATAACTTCAAGAGAAGATTCAGAGGACTCAGCTGAATAGGACAAACGAAAAAACAAGTGATTCATGCATTGATCAAAGTGCAAGATAACTAAGTTAAAATTCGAAAAATATCAGTCCAAATTTCTTTATAAGTAGAGTCAATTTTTCAAAGCATAAAGTAGAGAACAAAGTTTGGAATGTGGTGAGCTTGGCGACATCATTGAAGGTGTTTGAAATGGCGGATTTTCAGATTTTTTTAGAGACAAATTAAATTATGTTGTAAAAGGGAATGACTTCATCATTTGAGTATGAAAATTGTATAAAATATGACTCATTGAGGTCATGCAACTTGTAGATTGCATGTCAGGGGTTGTAGCTCCTTCTAGTAGTTACTAGTAAATACTTAAGGGATGAAGCTCATTTTAATAGTAGCTCATAAATATTGTGGATGTAACACATTTCAATTATAGGTGATAAATTAGGGTTTTGTTGCTTCCTATCAGTTGTAGCCAGATAACCTTGTAACAACAATTTGTAGCTTTATTTGTGAAGAAATTGAAAGAAATATTTGTATAATTTTTGTGTTCTCACTATAATACATATATTATTTTTTTACATGCACATATGCATTATGTGCTAAAGTATGTCTTGGTTTCCTAAATTTGATTTCAAGTGAAAGAAAGTTTTAAAACTCCTACAATACTAATTCAGCTCCCCTCTTTGTAGCGTCATAGTTTCTAATAAGTTTTTCACAATAGATCTAATAAAACTATACTTAGAATAAGGAAATATATTTTAAGGGGGTTATTTTCTTGAGAATTTTGGAATTATTAAGTTATTATTCTATACATGCAATATAAAAAATGCAGAAAGTAGACAAAAAACAAAAATACAAACATACACAATAATAATGTTGGCAATAATCTTCTTATAGAGACCCAAGGTTTGACGACATGGTGCCAACAAAGGGCCCATTGTAGTCTAGCTAATGTTGGCATTTTTTATCTTCTGCAAGTGAAGAAATTATCATTCGAGGTGTGCTGATACTTATGAGTGATGATTACGGTTTATATGGTGACATAATACATCTCATCAATTGAAATATTCATCACGTTGATTAGTATTCATAGTTTTGTTAACTAATCCTCACACAACAGATAAATAGATACATTACATAGAGCTTAACATAGAATATTAAAGATTGTAAAATAGGAACACAAACATGGTAACATTCATACATAAAACATAGAAATATTTCCCCACAACAATTTCCTATTTTCATATGGTAATGGTAATGGTCATTCAAGCAAGCTGAATGAATCCTTGTTCCCGCATGAAAATTTGGATTTGCAATATTTTCAAAAGGAGTCTAACATGACTATAAAACATTTTATTTTAGGTATATCTCCTTTTGATCAAGAAGATGACATGCTTATCATCAAATAAATTTTCACTAGTCTTGAACATCTACCTTTTGTTGAATCTCATGATTTACATGTTGAATCCTCTCTTGAAAAGAAACCATTTTTTTTTCTCATAATCCAAATTCAAGTCTAGTGAGTATGGGACTTTAGCTAAAGCTGATGGTTATGTCAAGTCCCTGTCACCATGGCAGTATTTGCGATTTCATTCAATTTTTTATTTATCTACACAACCTTTCCATTGATGTGATCACATGGGATGACAATGAATTCCTGAGGGATGATTCTTTTATTCATATAAAGTTTTCCAACCTAAAGGGAAGGAAATTTAATTTGATTAGTGAACTTGCACCTCTTCATCTCATGTCAAGCAAATCTCCAATCTATAATGAAGAAACAAAGAAAAATATCAATGAATCTTTTCCATCATTCATCCAAGAAACCTACATGCACGACAACTTGGCTGGTGGTCAACATGAGAATGTCATGTATGACATGGATTTGTATTTCTGTGATATTTTTTTTATATGTTTCCGTAAAGGCTGCTTCCATGATCCTTTTCTAGATTTATTAAAAGGGTCCTTTTAGTATCAGCCCATGTCTTGTGCCTTGTATTATCATATGATTTTTTGAGTCTTGTATGCTCATAATACCATTGATTATTTTCATTGTGAGGTTCCTTGCATGGTATAACTGTGGAGTGTAATACATCGTTGTGGTTGCAATTTCTATTTTGGTTAGTCAATGCAGATGTTTGAATGGTTACTCTTGTTCATTTCACTACTTTTCTTTTTTTGCTAAGGCAAGTATGGATCCTTCTATTTCAAAAAAACTGAAAAAATAGTGCACAAATTTACAAGAAAGGAGGACAAGACCCCCCAGGTGAGAACCAAAAAGTCTTACAAATATACCCGAACCCATGGAAAATCAACAAAAATGCTACCTGGCTTCCGCAGAGCCCATGAACAAACCGACACCCTCGCTTTAGGAAAAGCTCTATTCATCTAAGCCGTCCAAAATAACATTAAGATCGATGGTCGAGGGGGATATCGCTCCGTCAAAAAGACCAAAGTATAACCCATGATTCTCAATCCAATGCAGTCGTAGATCACCGTTGACTAAATCCAATGGATGATGTTCATATCGCGGGGGATAAGAAGGTCCGACATTAGTGAGAGGGGAAGAGCGGTTTTTGGACCCATCTCCCTGCCACGTGTCGAAGGGTGAGTGGCATCGCCGCCAAATTAACAAAACCGCTTCCTAACAGAAAGTGGTGCAATCGGTCATAAAACTACCTGGGGCCTGTAAACCATGTAGAGACTCCAAAATTTTAATGGACCGGTCGCTGGAAGAAGCAGGTCTCTGTCTGCGCTTGAGGATCTCCCTTGCCTGATACTAGAATGCTGAATAGATGAGGGACGTGAATCGTTCTCCATTATAAATAGAGATCTTCCTCTCGATTACCCTGGGAATGTGAGTGACCAGATTAGGTATCCACCACGCCACATAACCGCCTATACGAAACTGATGACATAAGTCGATGTTGAAAGAAAAGGTTGAGTCAATTTGATCCTTGGTTCCAGGCTCTATATTTATACTCCAACTTATCATTTTCTACCTATTCCTGTACAACCTTCTTTAACCTGGTCTGCGGCAGCTCATGCCAATTTGATGCCATTCTAATGTTTGTGCTACTAACACCCTGGTTAGCAAGCAAATCAGCCAATTTGTTCACCGACCTACGAACATGCTTAAAGCTAACAGTACGAAGGCTTAGAAGGTGGTGTTGAATCCATTGGAATCACTGAATAAGTCTCCAATTTTTTGAGACATTTTCTGGCTTAGAACCTTCGCTGATTTTCTTGATTGAATTGATAATAAGTTCAGAATCAACTTCCACTATCACATTTTGCCTGTTTTCCTGACTCAGGAACTCTAAACATTGCTCCATAGCCATCAATTCCTCCAAGTTATTAGTAGCCTGTCCTATATGAAAGTGGAATATGAAGAGGACAATACCATTCTCATCGCGAAGAAACCCTCCATAACCAGTTGTACCTGGGTTGCCTTTTGAAGCTCCATCTATGTTGTATTTCAGATAACCCTTTGGAGGAGGATGCTAGAAATCTTGTGCGTCCCTCAGGGAGGTTAGATTTCTGTCCAGACCCTGAGGAGAGATGCCTTGCAGGCCCAGATCACAAAGAATTCTCAGGTCGGTAGCTGAAGGCTGGTTCTTGGCGAGGTTTCGCACAATGGTGCTAATCGTTTCCTTGAGCTATTTTAAGATCAGCTCCAAAATGCTTTGGGAAGTTCTATTTACCTCTTTAAAGATTCGGTTGTTCCGCTCTTTCCAAACATTCCAAACAATGAAGTTCAGAAAGAGGGCCCAAGCTGTGGCTAGAACTTCATTGTCTGAAATATATTTTATCTAGTTCTTCAGGGTGTTGCAGATGTTATGTTTGTCCCTATCCGTCTGATGGAAAGAATAGGCAAAAGACTCCCATAGACTAGAGGAGAACATATATCTATTGAGAAGGTGCTCCATGGTTTCCTCATGGCTCTCACAAAGATGGCATCTGGAAGGTCCCAGAATGCCCCTTTTCCTAATATTGTCCCAGGTTAGAATTTTCCTGTGTTGAACGAGCCACATGAAAACTTTAATCTTCATCCAGCCCTGGTGTCTCCAAAGGTTAAGCTAGGTTTTGTCTGGAGGTTGAGACTTAAGGTCAAGGAGAATGAGCTTTGCTTCCTTGAGGTTAAAAACCCCCTCATTATTGCTACCCCATCTCAGTTGATCGTGGCCTTCAGCTTTCAGAATATTCCTCTGATCTAACTCTTCCTTAAGAGTTTCTTCTTTAGCCTTCAGGGCACTATTATCCCTAAAATCAAAATTCCTCCAGATTCTCCATTTATCATTGTTATTGGTTTGCTCCCAAAAGTATTTCACCTTAGAAATTCTCTTGCTATCCATGAATTCCTTGAGATCCCTTAGGTCTTCCTTTAATAGTATAGGTTCTTGTTTCCATCTTTCCTCCCAGAACAGGCTAAGATTTCCTTCTCTGATTTCCCAGAAGCTGTTTCCTTGGACCAAACCCTGGTTATCCCAAGCTTTGTTCCAAATGTGCAAGCCCTTTCTGTGACTTGACATTCTTATTAAATCATGGATATGCCAGGTGCTAACATATTTTTCTCTCCAAATGGTTGCCCACTGAGTCTCTGGCTATTTAACCCAACGCCACCATAATTTGACACCAAGAACCTTGCTGAGTAAGTTAGGGTAATCCAAGCCTAGCCCCCCAAATCTCTTAGGTTTGGATATCTTATCCCAAGCTACCAGGGCCCACTTCTTACGCTCCTCCCCCTTGCCCCAGAGGAAGTCTCTTTGGATGGATCTGAGCTGATGTAGTACACTTTGAGGAGCTGGTAGAATAGATAACATAAATGCAGGGATGGATTGCATGATAGCTTTGGCTAGCACTAACCTGCCAGCCAAATTTAGGGATCTGTAGGTCCAATTCTTGACCTTGTCTTGCAATTTGTTAATGACTGGTTCCCATATGCTCTTGTGTAAAGGTTTGGCAGTGAGAGGAACTCCTAAATACTTTGAGGGGAGGATCTCCCTTTGGAATCCCATAATTCTAGCAATGTTTCTTTGAATAGAAATATGAGTATTAAAGAAAAAAAAATTAGACTTAGAGAGATTTACCTGCAAACCTGAAGCCATGGCAAAGTATTTCAGGATTTTCTTGTATGCAAGAGCTTCCTTGACCATGGGGATCCCTTGAAGCATAGTATCATCCACAAATGGTTGATGTGTTAGAGCACGCCCTTCTTCAAATAGTTGGAGACCTTTGATTGAACCCACTACCTTGGCCTGTCTGATCATCCTTCCTAGCCCTTCCATCATGATTATGAATAGAAAAGGAGAGAGTGGATCTCCCTGCCTTAAGCCTCTTAAAGGAGTGAAAGTCTCCGAGGGTGAACCATTAACCAGAATTGAAAAGCTGGGTGAAGTGACTAGGGCCATTACCCATCTGATCCAGTTATGATCAAACCCAGAAGCAGCAAGAAATTTTAAGATATATGTCTAGTTTAGCTTGTCATAGGCTTTGGCTATGTCCAGTTGCATGATCATACCAGCTCTCTTATTGTTAGTCAAAGAGTGAACCACCTCATAAGCTTGAATGATGTTGTCAAGGATTTGTCTGCCTTCCACGTATCCTGACTATTCCACTACCACGAGGGTAGGAAGAAGGGGTTTGAGTCTATTGGCCACCACTTTCGAGATAATTTTGTAGACAAAATTGCACAAGGCAATGGGTCTAAACCTGTCAGGAGTTAGAGCTATATCATGTTTAGGGATCAGGGTGATAAAGGTGGTGTTAAGCGCCTTCAAGCTAGTTTTATCCCTCCTTGAGTCCTCCACCATGCTCAGAATGTCATGTTAAACTAAATTCCAGCAGGCTCTCAAGAAGTCTACATTGAACCCATCTAGACCTAGTGCCTTGCCATGAGCTTCATACTGTCTATGAAGGTCTACAATGCACAAGAATCTTTGGATAGAATTCTGGTTCCTCCTTTTTTCCGACAACATTTTTATCAGATTGAAATACCCCCCAAGATCCAGGGGATTCTTGCATGACGTTCTCTGAGCTTCTTCAGTGAATAAAGAAACAAGAGTTTGTCCTCCAACCTTTGGGGGATGTACACATTCGTAACCAAGTACCTTTCCTTATCTCTCACTGGCCGAATGATCACTGAAATATAATTTCTGGATGCTTCGACATCTATCATGTCAATCTTTTGGGGGTTCCAAAGTGTGAGAATACCTCCAGCTGTATTCTCTGCTTTGACCTCCAAAAACTCAAATCTATTGCGCCATTTGCCTTGTATCTCTCTTATCTTTTGAATGGAACAATTAGTTTCCTGAATGAAGATCACATCCGGGGCTACTTGTTTCATTATGTTACTTAATAAGCTTTGTTTTCTTTTACTGCCTAGACCTCTTATACTCCAAGACGTAAACTTCATTATCAAAGATTGTTAAAGGAATAGCTGGATAGGTCTTTCATCTTACTTGAATCTATCATTAACATCCCACATTCCCTCAATAGCTCGTTCTATCTTTTTTGGCCTCTTTTCTTTCCTGGGATTCTTGGTGCTAATCCTGGTGTGGCTTTCAAAGCTTTCACTCCTTTGTTGCCTTGTTTTTCATTCTTCCTTAGCTTTTCAGATCCTTTGTTTTGAGATTTCCAGATGAATATCTGTTGTATTCTGTGGAACTCCTTTTGAGGTAATGAATCCACTCCCTCTTTGGTTCCTTGTTCCAAGAAGCCTTCTAGATCTAGATGCTCTTCCTCCAAAATTTCCTGTAGTTCGTGATCCTCAATCTCCATGTCGCTCTGGGTTATTTCCTGATCCATTTCTTGTTCAACATCATTCATGGTGTCTTCTTTTTGGTACTCCTCATTTTGTGGTACTGGGTTGTTCCATTCCTCCTTTTCTGCAGAACTTCCTTCCATTGTTTGTTCTACTTTAGTATTCTTTTCCTCTTCCTAAAGCCCCTGGAAACTATTTTGTCTGAACTATTGTTCTCCTTGCTACTGATTTTTCAGACCTTTCTTACTTTCTTTGCTTTAGTTAACTACTTTCTGAAAGATGTCTGCATCTTTCACTATAGTGCTTCTGCTTTTGTTTATTTCCTTGTTGAGTGGACAGTCCCTAAAATGATGTCCATGTTCATGCCATTTGTGACATCTGAATGGAAATTGCTCATACTCTACTGTTTGTGCCCATTCTTCATCAAAAACTTCCAAGAATATTTCCTCCGGTAGAGCTCCTGATAGGTCCATTTCCACACAAATTCTAGCAAAGGAAGTGTATTGTCTCCTTCTAGTAGCTTCAAAGGCTTTAACAAAGCATCCTAATTTATTGCCTATGGCTTGTAACGATTCATTTTGCATGTAGTCAAGAGGTAGAGAGTAGATTCTTACCCAAACTAGGACTGAAGTAAACGTCTCCTTTTCTGGCACAAAGTTCATAATCCAAGGGCTCATGTAGAGTCCTGCAGTAGCATAGAAGTAGGGCCCTCCTTCAAATATTTTGTCCTTATCTTCAATGTTTGTGAACACCACCGTAAATAAACCCTTAGACCCAAGGTGAAGATCTATACTTCCTTTAGGTTTCCAGTGGTATTTGATCCATGATTGCAGAACTTTTTCAATGGGCCATAGTCCCATGAACTTGCAGATGATGGCATATGTCCCCATATGTTCCCTATACACCTACAGCTCTAGATTATTTAATATCACCCTGGGAGTTATGTCTACTTTGGGCTTGCATGGTCCCTTATGTTTCTTGTCTTTAGTTGCCTATTGTTTGTCCTCTACCTCCTTGTCTTTTGTGCTATATTGAACCTTTTCTGTGGGCTCCTCTATTCTAGCTACCATGCTTTTCTCCCCTTCCACCCCTGATTCCCTAATATCTTCTAGAGGCTTTTTCCTCCTGTTGGCCAGGGCCTCCTTGTACGATGGAGTGGAGCCCCATCCTCGTCCACCCTTCATAGGAATTTAGAAAACCTGTGCACACATTGATCTGAGATTGTTCTTCCCTGCTCCCTGCTCCCGCCTCCTATATCGGTAAGTTGATCGAAACTAGATTCTTTCATTTCACTACTTTTCACTATACATGATCACATCCTTTTGTTTAAAGGTCAGGAGTAGCTTCTGTGGCTGCACTGGAAGTTTCACTTTACATGATCCAACCTTGTATTATTTAGTTTAGGCTAGGTTAGGTTACATGTAGTTGTATGCATTGCACTATCCTTTTCTCTTTCATGTTATGGATTTATGCTTTGGTTTGATTAGTATTGAATAAGTCGATTTAAGCTTTGAGATGGCTTAGTTAATCTTTTTCTAAAGGGAAATTGAAGTAGCTCAAAATATTAGCTTATCTATCTCCCTCTTCCTTTATTTGCTTTGCATCTTTCAAGTCAGTGATTTTCTAATGGAAAATTCAATCCCTCAATTGGGAAATTATAAGCAAGCCATGAAACCCACATATATTTGGCTTTCTCATTCACACACACGGTCTTGTTAAGAATGGTGTGTTCTTCCTTATATATATGAGTAGAATAAGATAAGGGGAAAAAATTCAGCAATTAAAGAATCAAAGGTCTAAAACCTATCTCTGAAGGAACAATCTATTCTACTCTCAATAAGTTAGGATCCCTTTTCCACTCCTTAAAAAATAATAAGTGCATATGCACAGTACTATGAAATAAAACAAAAACATAAAAGGGTGAAAGAAGAGAAGGACTTCCTCTAGAAGGAGGTGAAGCAAGCGACTTCTTTAGGGTATTGTCCAAGCTCGCTTGCAGCAAAGAAATGTTTTCATTCCTAAAAGGACTTCGTCAAGGTACTGTTTAGGCCTACTAGGAGCGAAGTAATGCAAAATATGTAAAACTAAAACTTTGATTGTTTTATTTCAATGTATTATATTACCCTTAACTATGTTGACAGGATATTGTTGCGACTTGTTTAATATTTGTGTTACACTGAGTAGTGAAATTGGGAAGGCTATAAATTTAACTAGGAATAGTGGGGAGTTGAAGGTAAATTATTCATGAAATCAATACTTCCTATAGAAATGATACATTTTTCTTACAATGACACCATTTCAGAGAAGTTTGGGTCTCTTAGTGTCTCGCCAATGTTGTCACTGTGAGGACAACCCTCTAAAAAATTTTCCTATGTCAATTTTAGAGCCTACACTAATTGTCATTTCGATTGCCCATGCGTCATAATGTGGTTTGACATATTATTTGAATGTTTTCTCTTAGTTTTGATTCCTCCTAATTGAATGTGTCTCAAGCTCCATCACTTAACCATTATAAGTGTTTAAGTTAGTAATTTGCGGTTAGGTGAACTCACAGTCTCTCTTGACTTCATAAATTGCCTTATAGCCATACATACACTCAAAAAAGAATGCAAAAGTGGAAAAGGAAAGAAAATATTTCATAAAAGGAAAGGTGCACTTTCAATTGACAAAGGCCCGCACATGAGATTAGCGCACTCTCTTTTTGTTTCAAAAGTGCTCCCTACTAGGGCGCACTCCTTCGTGACAAAGACTTGTTCTCTATCCATTTGCATGCATCATCCAACTTGTTGCATGAGGGTGCACTCCTAGAAAAGAGGAACCTCCTCACCATGCCTCCCATCACCATGATACCCCTGCATTCATCCAATAAGTCAATTCCAAAAGGATTACAGTTTTGAAAGAGAGAAAAAACAAAACAAATAGATGAGTGTGAGAACAAAGGACAAGGGGACAATACTTGAAGGCTATACCTCTAACATATCAACCAATAGATCCCTTCTCTACCCATGTCAACAATCCTCATGCTCCAGAAGTGAGAAAAAAAGAAAAGTTTACGGGAGAGGCAGCTGCAGGACATATTGTAGGTTTCATGTAGGAAATTCTGTAGCAGCCTATCCGACAAAACGAAATTTCACAAGGTTGTAGTCATCTCTAGCATAGAGATCCCAATGTCAAGAAAGCTCCTCCAGAGCTCAGCAGCAGCAGTAGGATCTTCAACATCACTCTCTAGTACCTGCACATCAAATAAAACAAGCATCAAAAGAGGCCAATACAATAAAAATATGCAACAAATATACATCACAAGGACATCATTCTCCAACAAGCAGCACCCTCAACCATCTTACCCATAGGTATGTCATCTTTCTTAAGCTCTCTCGTTAGCATAATATGGTAAAAAATGTAGGATTGTGTAAGAGTTGGTTTTATAAGCAAAGGTGGCCAGTTAACTTGGCCACCTTCGGCCAGTCGACGAGGAGAAATTAGTTAGACCACTCCACACGTGGTAGCAATAAAATCAGAGGAAAAGGGAGATAAGGCAAAAAATGGTTAAATTACAGATGATCGAAGTGGGAGATGATTACGAGGTAACGAGTAATGTTGGGGTGATAGTGGGACCAATGGTCCAAAAGTGGGTGTTCGTACTTCAAGATCCAGCACACCATCCCACATAATCACCCATATGAGGAAATAGAACATTGATTTACATGCAAAGAAGACATTCACAATCTTGAGGATTCATCGAAACAAGGTTTCTCTTGGCCTCTTGAAGTAGCTTCTATAGGAAATACAATGAGGATTCTGTAGTGCAGAGGCACCTACAAGATCCTAATGGGAAACCTACAAGATCCTATAGGAATACCTACAAGATACAGAGCATCCATCTACAAGATTATCAGTGGGCATTTCAGGAGGAGAGATCATAGGTTGGCTTCATCAGACAGTAACCAAGAGGTGGGAGCTATACCTTCCCACATTTTCCAGTTAAAAAGGTAAAGAAAAATTGTCCATTTGGTTAAGGAAGTTGCAGTCTAGGAGAAATATATTGCAGTGTCCTCATTTAAATCTCTCACCCACTAGAATTCTCTATTTATACCCATACAAGCCTCCACAATTACCAAAGAAAAATGACAGGGGGATTTAACAAGCGCGAACCCACAAACACACTGAGAATTCGTCAGCACCCTCCTATAGTAGAAATCTCCACAAGGCATAATTAGATGGTTTTCTTTGAAAAAATGATCGGATACGATGATGAGGTGGCCAGAGACTTTGTTATCTCACTCATACTACTGACTAGGACCCATGCCACTGCTGTGGTGAAATACCTCTAAGTAGAAATCACCTTTGAAGACATAGACAGAATCACCACACTTCCTTTAGGGTTGCCTTGAAGTAAGCAAGATAGGGGTAACAACACCCTTGCAAAGAAGTGGTGGCATTATAATACAGGTGTTTTCCTTGCTGGAAACTCACTTAGATGAAAGCTCATAGTGCAACAGGTCAAAGAATTACAGATCAAACTACAAAGAATGAATAAAGAAAGGTATATGCAGGTTCACCTTGTCCAAGCTGTGTATACACGCAGGTTTACTGAACAAAAGGAGCGTATATGTACACACACACTTTCACAGAAGGAAATGTGCATATATCTTGGAAAAATAATGTTTTTGGTCCAAGGTATTTGACCCAACGTAATTGGTCTGAGGTATTTGGTCCAAGGTATTGGTCCTAAGTAGTTTTGGTCCATGGTATTGAGAAAGGCCTAAAACTATATAAGGAGGAGAAGATCATTAGGCCACAAGGGCAAGTATTTTGAATATCTTATGAGGTGTTGGATCATATATGCAGGTTAATGAGCTTCTGATGGTTTGCTTGATCTGATCTAAGGAGGCACCTATATGGTTGATGAAGGTTGATGGACCGGGATCATAAAGGCTTAAAAGTATTATCATTATGTGGTTTGATCTTGAACAGTCTAGATCTGAATATTGACACATGTTTTATTCTGTAAATATGATGATCTGGGTATGACTAAAGTCTGGAATAGTTGTCATGTTTTAAGTTAGCATTTACAGATCTGTACGCAGGTTTGCTTTAGTAAAAAAGTGTATACACACTGGTTCAGCATATTAAAGTAGCGTATAGACCATAAATTAGAATTTACATATCTCTACGCTGGTTTCCTTTGGTAAAAGTGTGTATACACGCTGGTTTGACACATGGAAGTAGTGTAACCTTATAAAGAATGATGTTTAAAGTTTCAGTAGCTTTTGTTTGCTATTGTAGAGTTCTGGGTTCTACTTCGTGTTTTAGTGACTGTATTCTAGTAATAGTGTTCTGAATGATCAGATTGATTGATTGTGATTTGCTTCAGTAACGATGGGTTGTCAGTGATTAATTAATTCAGTTTTGGTTGATTCAGAAGGTGATGTTTGAGTTTCAATGGTTGGTTGATGCAAATATATTTGATGGTTGTATTGCAGTTATGATTTTCTAAGTTTCAATGTTGTTTATGTGTCCAGCATGAAAATTGAATGAGACGTGGCCTTCAAATTTTGGTGTTGCGTTCTAGGAGTATCCAGTCTACAAATTCATGAAACGTGGTCCCTAGTGGAAGAGTGGAGTTTTATGTAGGCTAGCACCTACGTACTAGTAAACATATTGGCTAGTACAAGAGCTAGGGGGTTGTAGGTCCCTTCCAGTAGTAGCTGGAGAATGGGAGAAGGTTATATCCTTCTGCAAGTGGATGCATGTGTACTGGTATAAGTTTGCAATAGTACAGGTCCCTGTAATACTAGTGATTACCCTATTACTATTGTATTTGTATCCCTTATTAATACTGTTGTGCCCCTATTGTCCCCATATTGTTATAATCGTGCCCCATAGAATCCCTCTATTGTTACTTTTGTGGCTTTATATTATTATTGTTAGGTCGGCTGGGTTATATTGTGACTCCTTCGACTCCCATATATAGAAAGGAGGTTTTGTCATTTGAATCATCTAAGAATTGTTCATTTGTGTAATTTAAAGGAGGTTTCCCCCTCAAAGAGGCTGAACTCTAAGGCGTTGATCTCTCTTTTATATCTTTTTGTGAGCTGGATTCATAACATTTGGTATCAGAGCTTTGGATTCTAGGGTTTCGCTGCTCCAAACAGGTCATCGTGGAATTTTCACTATAACTTCTTTTCTACGACATTTCAGAAGCTAAAACAAAAACCCTTTTGAGAAGAAAGCACACTAAATCTCGGGTCCGAATTTCAGAGCTTTTCACGCTATATTGGCAGAGATACGATCTGAGGAAGTTGGTATTTTTGCAGACTCCTGAATTACATTCCAAACAAGTGACCTGGGGAAAATCATCATAAATTTCTCTCTGAGCATCATATTGAAATTTCGTAAGAAGGTATAGAAAGAGGATGGACTTTAGTTTCTTGTTTATATTTTTCAGAGCCAAAGTTCGAAACAGTGACTCGTGGCATGTCGTACAAGTTCACTCTATTGAACTAGCCTATAATCAGGTCATCTTGGGAGATTGTGCATAACGCTTCCTTGGAGAATCCAATTTGGATCAGACTGGTGGCATTGGAAATAGGACATAGAGGGTGACTACAGGTCGCAATTTCAGAACTGGATGATACGAAATTGCAGAGATACATCAGATTCAACATCAAGCTTCTACAAAGTGAAAAAAGGTGTGTAGTTTTTTTTAAATTTTTTCATAAGCTTAGTTTGAAAAATTAGTTTGAATCGGTAAATGATGCCCCGAGGAAAAGAAATGCAAATACCTAGTAAGAAACCTGAAATCTCTTACATGACTCATGAAGAAGAGGAAGAAATGCAACATGATGTATCAAAATTACGAGACCAAATGCAACAAGTGTCACTTGCACAAAAAGCAACAAAATCTAAGATGGATGGTTTAAGGAAAGATGTAGAAGCTAAGATGGATGGTTTAAAGAAAGGTGTAGAAGCTAAGATGGATTGTTTAAAGAGAGGCATAGAAGCTAAGATGGATGGCATGGAATCTAAGATGAATGGCATGGATGCTAAAATTGATGGCATGGATAATAAGATGGAAGAATTGAAGATAAATATGAATAAGTTGCTACAAGAAATGGTCACTAATGGTGAAAGGGTAGTAAAGGAAACTCATGATGAGAACAAAAGAAATGTTAATCATGATTCCATAGACTCTAATGTGGGATCAAAGACCCACGATATTCCAAAAATCGATATGAGGAAGTTTGATGGCAAGGATCCCGCAACATGGATATTATAGATGGAGCAATTTTTCGATTTCAATAATGTGAAAAACACACAAAAGGTACGTATTGCAACTTTATATTTGTAACCAAATCAGTTTGTATGGTATCAACGGCTTTGCGCTCATAAACAAATTATCACTTGGGCAATTTTTATGGAAGAATTGATAGCACATTACGAGGATACAAAATGCAACACTTTTTTTAGCCAAATGATAAGTCTCAAACAAAAGGGTTCAATAATGGAGCACATTGAGGAGTTCCAAAAATTGAACATAAGGGTAAAAAATATTCCAGAGGAACATAGGATTGATGTGTTCATAAGGACTTTAAAGGATAATATCCAACATGATGTTCGCCTTTGGGAACCTGATTCATTAGAGAAGGCATTTAGGTTAGCAAGAAAAATGGAAAGCAAAATAATGGCAACCAGGAAGCATGCCACTCACAACTATAAAGATCGAAGTGTTGTTACCCCTAGTCTTCCACAAACTATAAGGTTGACACCACAACAATTGGAAGAAAAAAGAGCAAAAGGGCTTTGTTACAGTTGTGATAGCAAATACACTAAAGGTCATAAGTGTGCTGAGAAGAAATTATTCTACATAGATTGTGAAGAGGAAGAAGAAAAGGAGCAAGAAAGGTCAAAAGAAGCAGATATACTCCAGGAACAAAGCCTAGATAAAGAATAAATGAATCCAACCATATATTTTAATGCATTGTCAGGAATTACCACTCCTCAAACCATCAAGATAGAAGGACAAATCAAGAAGAAAAAGGTAATAGTGTTGATTGATTCAGGAAGTACCCACAATTTTATTCATTGTAAGGTAGCAAAAGAATTGAATTGCTTCTTATATCCAGCACCAGCGTGTCAAGTTATGGTTGCAAATGGAGGAACAATAGCTTTCTCTGGAAAGTGCCATAATATCAAGCTATCCATGGGAGAATATGTATTGACTAGCCCAATGCTTTCCATTCCAATGGGAGGTGTTGATGTTGTACTAGGAGTCCAATGGCTATAGTCCTTGGGTACAATAGCTTTTAATTTTCAAGAACCTTTCATGAAATTTTATGTGGAAGGAAAGGAAGATGAATTAAGGGGTACTGTAGTGAAACCAGGAAAGATAATCAGCTCTAACGGTATGACAAAGCTTCTAAAAAAGGAACAAACATGTGTAATTGCACAATTATGTTCCCTAGATGTTTCCACATTGGAATCATCTATTTCTCCACATCTCCAAAAAGCCTTGGAAAATCATTCCAAGGTATTTGAAACTCCCAAGGGTCTCCCACCTATTCGTGATCATGATCATGCTATTCATCTGATTCCAGGAAGTGTTCCTCCAAACATCAGGCCGTACATATATCCCTATGCCCAAAAGAGTGAAATTGAACGTATGGTTGCAGAAATGCTAGAGGCTGGTATAATTCAACTGAGTCAAAGCTCTTTCTCTGCTCCAGTAGTATTGGTGCACAAGAGGGATGGATTATGGCGCATGTGTCTAGATTATAGGGAGCTCAACAAGCTCACTATTAAGGATAAGTTTCCCATTCCTGTCATTGATGAATTACTAGATGAATTACATGGATCAATTTACTTCACCAAGTTGGATCTTCGTTCAGGATATCATCAAATCAGAATGAAGACTGAAGAAATTCTGAAAACAGCATTTAGAACTCATGATGGTCATTATGAATTTTTGGTCATGCCTTTTGGCCTTACCAATGCACCTTCAACATTTCAAGGTTTGATGAATTCCATTTTCAAACCATTCCTTGGAAAATTTGTGTTAGTATTTTTTGATGATATACTAATCTACAACAAGTCTTGGAAGGATCATGTTGAACATGTTGAGAGGGTGCTACAACTATTGGAGGAGAAACAATTATATGCAAAAAGATCCAAATGCTTCTTTGGAGTACACGAGGTGGAATATCTGGGTCATATTGTATCTCATGAAGGAGTTAAGGTAGACCCTAGCAAAATTAAATCCATTAAGGAATGGAAAATCCCCACATCCATAAAGCATCTGCGAGGATTTCTCGGGTTGACAGGGTATTATTGCAAGTTTGTTAAGAATTATGGGAGAATAACAGCACTTCTAACAACATTATTGAAGAAAGATGCATTTTCATGGACAACAGAAGCAACAAAGGCCTTTGAGCATCTTAAATAGGCAATGTGCCAAGCACTGGTCTTAGCTACACCAGACTTCACAAAGAGCTTTATTGTGGAATGTGATGCTTTAGGAAATGGCATTGGTGTTGTTTTAATGCAAGATGAAAGACCCATTGCTTTTGAAAGTCATCCAATCAAGGGAAAGTTTTTACACAAAGCTATTTATGAGAAGGAAATGTTGGAAATACTCCATGCACTTAAGAAATGGCGACCCTACCTAATGGGAAGACACTTCAAGGTAAAAACGGATCATGATAGGCTTAAATACTTTTTAGATCAAAGATTATCCTTTGAAGAGCAACAAAAGTGGGTCACAAAGATGTTGGGTTATGACTTTGAAATCATCTACAAAAAAGGGAAACAAAATGTGGTGGGAGATGCACTCTCAAGAAAGGATGAGGATGTGGAAGCATTGTTGTGCGCCATTTCTATTATCCAACCAGATTGGATAAACGAAGCAAGGGAGAAATGGAAGAATGACAAAGAAGTGTGGGAACTTATTCGAAAGTTACAACAAGACTCCAGTATGTCTGATACATTTAGCTGGCAAAATGATTTGTTATGGTACAAAGATCGCTTATACCTCTGTAAGAATTCCCAGGTAAAACAAAGGATTCTTATGGAATTGCACACTTCTCCCTTAGGAGGGCACTCAAGATTTTTAAAAACTTAACATAGGGTTAAGAAGGAATTTTTTTGGGAAGGCCTTAAATCAGATATTCAAAAGTTTGTGGTGGAATGTTTGGTTTGCCAAAAAAATAAAGTTGAAACAATTAAGACACTGGGTCTATTACAACCTTTATCCATTCCAAGCCAACGTTGGGAGGAGGTCTCAATGGATTTTATCACAGGTTTACCCAAGTCTGAGGGCAAGAGTGTCATCATGGTGGTAGTTGACAAACTTACCAAGTATGCACACTTTTGTGCATTATCACATCCATTTAAAGCTAGTACAATTTATACTACATTTATGGAAACAATTCAAAAGCTACATGGAAACCCAAAGATTATTGTAAGTGACAGAGATCCCATTTTCACTGGAAATATTTGGACAGAATTATTTTCTTATCTGGGTACTCAGTTAGCTCATAGCTCATCTTATCATCCTCAATCTGATGGGAAAACTGAGATAGTAAAGAAATGTTTGGAAGGATATCTTCGTTGCTTTGTATCTGATAAACAAACATAATGGGTCAAATGGTTGCCTCTGGCTAAATGGTGGTATAACACTTCCTTCCATACGTCAACAAAAATGACCCCATTTATGGCACTTTATGGAAATCAGCCACCATCCATCACATCATATTTAAGAGAAAATTCTAAGGTTCAAGCAGTGGAACATCACATCGAACATCAACAACAAGTCCTCCAACTCCTAAAGGATAACCTCGTGTTGGCACAAAATAGAATGAAACAACAGTCAGATCAATATCGCAGTGAAAGAAGTTTTGATGTAGGTGATTGGGTATTCCTACGGCTACAACCATATAAGAAAATATCCCTCAAGAAAGCTAAGAAGGATAATAAATTATCACTAGAGTATTAGGGTCCATACAAGGTGTTGCAAAAGATTGGTACTATGGCATACAAATTGGAGCTTCCTGCAGCTTCTCGATTGCATCCAGTTTTCCATGTTTCATGTTTAAAGAAGGTTATAGGTGACAAGCTCCCAGTTCAAACAATATTGCCAGAACTTGACGACGAAAGAAAAATTATATTGGAACTAGAAGCAGTCACAAAAAAAAGAACTCGACAGTTACGAAATTGATCAATTTCAGAGTATCTTATCAAGTGGAAGAAATTATCTGTTGAAGATTCCACATGGGAGGATGAGAATTTTATACAGAAGCATCCACAACTACTCAAGCATTGAGGACAACACTTTTTTGAAGGAGACGGGCATGTTGGGTCCCTATAATACTAGTGATCACCCCATTAATATTGTAGTTGTATCCATTATTAATATTGTTGTGCCCCTATTGTCCCCATATTGTTATTACTATGCCCCATAGAATCCCTCTATTGTTATTTTTGTGGCTTTATATTATTATTGTCAGGTCAGCTAGGTTATATTGTGACTCCTTAGACTCCTATATATAGAAACGAGGTTTTTTCATTTGAATCATCAAAGAATTGTTCATTTGTGTAATGTAAAGGAGGTTTCCCCCTCGAGGAGGCTGAATTCTAAGGCGTTGATCTCTCTTTTCTATCTTTTTGTGAGCTGGTTTCATAACATAGTAGCTGGAGAATGAGAGAAGGTTGTATCCTTCTGCAAGTGGATGCCTGTGTACTGGTATGAGTCTACACTAGTACAAGATTGTAAACATATTTTCTTATTATTAAAAGAAGACAGAGACAACAACAGCAGGAGGGTTTTACCCACATTGGGTTTCCACCTTACATCTTGGTGTTCATGTCTGTTGCTTATGTGTGATGCTTTATTCTGCTTTTATTGCACTGTCTAATGAATATCTGATATACTGGTTTAAGCTCAATACATGATAAATTTTCTAAATCAAAAGTTTTCTGCATATACACTTGTTTTCTTAATTATAGTCATGTGTACACGCTAGTTCACTTCACTGAAGTAATGTATATAAATCTATTTGGGAAATAAAATTATAGATCTGATAATACTAATTCACACCCCTCTCAGTGTTATTTTTAACAAGAAGAAATTCTTTTCAGAAGGGGAGAAGGCAATGGAGGACAAAAATGGTGTCAGAAGAGAAAGCCTTCCATACCCTTGGAATGAAATTAACTACCACCTCATTAAATATAAATCATGGGAAGGGAGATATAGTGTGGTGTATGGATATCATTTCAGACTCATCCAAGAACAGAGATTTGGAGCAGACACACCTCCTCAAAATAGACTAAGTATACCCTACTTTCTTCTTCAATTAGTGATTGTTATGAGCATCAAAGTGTAGGAAGGGAAACATCAATAGCTAGCCCATCATGGGTTAATCAAACTTATCCTAGAAGATGCTCTCCAAAACCTAAGACTCCTTATTACATGGACAACCTTCAGAGACATGCAAGCAGAGGGAGAGATAAAAGCTCTTGAATATGACAAAAGCCCCACTGCTAGTGAGAGGGATGATGAAGAAATAGAGGAGGAAAAACAGGAAGAAAAGGAGGAAAATGAAGAAAAGATAGAAGTAGAAGAAAAAGAAGAAATATATGAACATAGTGAAGAACTGGAGGAAGAAGAGGAAGAGAAGGACAAGAATGAGAAGGAGAATGGAAAAGAGGAAGCAAAACGCAAGGAAGGACAAAGGTCTATAGTTCAAGGCAAAGAAGGGGAAGAATCACCAAGGGCATCTCTAGAACTGACTGAGAAAGAGGCAGCAGTTGCTCTTACTGCCCTAAGTACACCTATTAAGCAAAAATGGAAGAGATAGAGACAGACTCCATTTTACTTTAGGACAAGAAAAAGCATAAGAATCAGGCAAGGAAGACCTCAAACACCGACCAAAATTCCTATCATCAGTGAACCAAAGCAGTAAGAGAAGGTAGCTCCTCTTAAGAAAAATTGAGGAGAAGGATCATCAGGACAAGCCTCTCCCAAATATCCGATTAATTATGTTAGGAGGCCTGTCACCAAGTCTGCCTCGAGAAAGGGAGAAGGTATCCTACAGGAGAGATAGAAGGACCTATGAGAAGACGAGGCCATCCTACAAGAAACTCTGCTAAACCTACAAGAAACTCAGAAAATGGACCAAGAAGGTATCACTCAGCAAGAAACAATGAAGGAAGACGTAGAACTGAGAGAACATAGTCCTCAACCCAACATCAACACTTACTACAGGTTCATTGAAGGGGGCAAGGTCATCCCAAAGAAATTTTCCATCCCCTTATTCTTTGATCTTCAGAAAGAAAGAGCAAGAACACACAGGTGGATGAAAATGTCCAAGTCCAAAGGAGTGGAGGATGTGGGCCACATGGAGGAGAAAGTAAAAGAGATGGGGAGAGAACTGAGAAATATAAGGGATAGAGACGCAATGATGAAAGCTCAGTTGGAGGTAGAGAGGGCATGGCTAAGGGGAAAATTGCAAGAAAGGGAAAGTTAGTTGGCAACTACTGTTGGTTTATCCTTGGAGGCAATCCAGTGCAAGATGCCAACAAAGTCTTATGCCTTGTATCTTAAGAAACAATGGCTACAATTCCAAATTAAGACTTTAACGTAGAGAGACATTATGCCCTTCCAAGACTATAGAAAATTCATTGATATCTTTGATCAAGGAACCTTGAAAGAGAGAGCTAAAATGTCTGATTTTTACCTACACAACTTGGCCTTGACAGATTTGAATGTGTGGGACGCAAATTTAAAACTAGGGGACTTGCAATTGATGGCTTTAGCATCATGGATGAATCGTGAGGAGGCAAGAGCTGCATAGAAGAATAAGGTAATGACAAGAGAGGAGAAAAACCCCTCATGATAGGAGCTAAGCAATCGAACCCAATGGCTATGATCAGCACCCACATCTTGATTGCAAATGATCCTAAGATTACACCTAGGTACCTTGCTATCGAAGAGCAAGAAATCATGCTCTTTGAAGACATGTTTAGGCTGTTAGGAGATGACAACATCTAGGCTTGCCAAAGTAGATGGAACACCTTGCCCTACAGCCTGAAAATTAGAGAATACCATTCTCCTCACAGAATGAGAGAGGCACTAAACAGAAAACCCATGTACAAGTAGGCTCTACAAGGACTCAAAGTCAATTGGATTGGCTTGAGACCCAATCCACCACTACTCTTAGGAATGTTGGAAGGAAGGAGGGAATAGAAAGAAAGAATGCAGTGGGAAGAGATAGAGAGGAAGGCGGGATTCTATTCACCGGAAGAGGAAACTACATAAGGAGCATGTGATGTCAAGGAGGTCACTAGAGCAATGATGGAAATGGATATAGATTGAGTTGCTTAGAGGATGAGCAACACTTTCAGTAGGAGGGTGATGATGAGCCCCATCATTGGGTAAGTATATGGACCTTAATATATGTCTGAGATTATTTAAATCAACACTTCTCATAATTCCTTACATATTTTAATAATATTTTGCTTAATGAGATGAGCAAAAGTAAGGTGTTATGTGTAGTGGACTAATGTGCATTGAGTGCAGGTTTTTGAGAGAAAATAATGGAAATTTTGGCTAATTAAGGGCGGAAATTCAAATGAGACAAGGAGGAGATATTGTAGGAGATAGATCCTCCTCATTTAGTCCTCACTCATTCAAATATTTCTCAATCAAATCACACTAGCTCGGACTTGCATGCAACCGAGTCATGAAGATCGAAAGGCAGTCAAGCCAGTGAAAGTTAAAGAGCCAATTCATCTTGAGTTTGGGAGCCAAGCCTCCCTATATTTAAGGAAGTCGTTGGAGACTTCATTTGTATAAATAAGGAGTCCTAGAGCCTCATTAGGATTTGGATTTTTTATGTAAGAGAACTAAGCACTTCCAAGTTCAGGACTTGTGGAAGACATTGTTATGTTATTTTTCTGGTATATTAATGGCAATGAGAATTTCCGTGATCCAACACTGAGTTGAATCATAGGGCTAAAGCTCTTCGGTTATGGCCCAAACCTAGCAACAAAGGGTCCTCTTCTTGTATTTGTATGCTTAGTTGATCTCATAGATAAATGGTTGAATTGGTTTTAGCATTATTTCATTGCAAGTAGTTGTGAATTTGGATTAGTTTGCTTCCATTTGTGCCTTATTTTAGTAGTAGATTAGAAAGATAAAAAAATACCAAAAAGTTGTTAGCAGGTGGATTTGGCCTCAATCCTCCCTTCAGGGGCCATGGTTTGAGGAAAGAACTCCTATGCAGCCCAAAAAGATAGAATTCTAATTTCTCATGGAATTTAGGGGTTTCTGCTATTTAGGCAAGCATATTTTCAATTTTCAATAATAGGATTCAATTTTAATTTATGATATCTTCAGCCTTTTACTAGGTCTCATAGTGTTTCACATTATTCTACAAGTATTTCCATCCATAAACTAGGCAACTAGATAATGAAATTCTATTTTCTTTAGTTGATTGAAAATCTCCCATATTTGACATGATTCATGGATAAATGGTAGTGATTGATGCAGTGCATGGTTCAAAGCATCTAGGGAGATATCACGACCAGCAACCCCATGCTAACCTCATCCATCCATGATCATCACTTTTTCCACTACATCCCTCAAAAAATTCATCCTTCTATAAAAACAACTTTCCATATTTGTTGAGCAAATCCAACCATATTACAAACTTTGTTTTGAGCTCTAAGGAAGTCTTAAGCACTCCATTGCATTATTTCTCTCACCATTCACCTTCCCTAAGCCCTACACCACCTTCCAAATCACCCCTATTGCTATCGGCTAGATCATGTAGGAATACTGGGAATCCTGTAGGGGCATTAGGACATCCTATAGGAAGCATTAGGACATCCTGTAGGATGACCTGTAGCGGCCTATTTTGAGTCAGAATTGTGGAAAAAGCATCCAAGAATATAGGAGAAGACCCCTACTTACCTTCCAAGCCATTTGATCTTTCACCACCACCTCTAACTCACCTGCCACGTCACCAAGAGGATTTAGCATTCACATTTTCACACAAAATGGACAAAAAAGAAAAAAGAGTTATGGTGTTCATTTACATGCACAATAGTAAAATGTTTGGTTATTTCCAATTGCATACCTAGGATAGTAGGATTACACACATGTTAACTTAGCATTCCTTTGAAGCAAATACTCTTAACAGTTAGTTAGGTGAATGGCGTGTTTGAGCATTTGATTTCAATCTTTCATTACTACAGTAGACAAGATTTCAATTAGTGAAAATTTCCTCTTTCCTCATTGGTAATCAAGATTCTTCTAAATGAATAGAAGGTTGGTTTGAGAAACCATAGGGGTCTATTGCTAGCTTAGCAGTGACAAAGAGTGGACCCATCGCATCTACTTATGCATACAACATTGTCACCCCCAAGTTTATACTAACCCCGGGTTGATAAAGTAAAGTCGATAACCTCACGAATTGCAACATTCTTGCTGCAATAATGGTACTCATTAGTAATAGCATGCAAACTCTTGTAATAGCATGTGAATTCTTGCAATTTGTATGAACCAATAAAGAGAAGATATATAGTGACGACTTTCCAAATAAGGTTGATTCCACTTGGATATATAGGCTTCTAAGGGAGTCCAATTTACTTTAGGGTTGGCCTAATCAAATGTGCCTATGTGGGCTCTTCTTCAAAAATACACTTTCCCTTGTCCGAATTGGGCACTTCAATAGTCAAACTTGGTCCTCTCAAGAATAGGAATATAGTCCCATGGTCAAATTTCATCACTAAGGTGCCGAACTAACATAAATAGAAGTGAAACCTGGTAAGATCCTAGAAGGAAATTACTCGGGAGAAAAATATTGGAAAGAAAAAAATCCTAAAAGGCTCTACCTTAGAATAATAACAACAACGAGAAAAGGAAATTAGCTTGGAATATGGACACATGAGATATAAGGTTTTCCAACAAATAAAGTTTTGTCAAAAGACGGAAAAGCGTTCAGGGTCATAATTTTTTATGTAGTTCTTTGTATTATGATATAGGGTCCGTGGTGGACGAGTCGACAACTTAAGATATTTTTTTTAGTGTAGAGATATATTTGGAAGCATTTTATAAAGTATTCTGGATTTGGAATGGATGAGTTGAGAACTTGAATTTGGCGGCTACGCTAAATATTAAAAGAAGTTCTAAAGTTTAAAAAAAATGGCATGAATGAGTTGGTAGCTTGAATGGTGGCCTTCACTAAATTTTGAGATTCACCAAATTTGGAAGAACCATAATTAAATCATGTAAAAATTTGAGAATAGGAATTTTGAGCAATTAAGCTAAATGTTTCCAGAAGAAATAGGTACAAAGAGTTTGTTAACTTCAAGAGAAGATTCAGGGGACTTAGCTGAAAAGGACAAAGGAAAAAACAAGTGATTCATGCAATGATAAAAGTGAAAGATAACTAAGTTAAAATTCCAAAAATATCAATCCAAATTTCTTTATAAGTAGAGTCAATTTTGCAAAGCATAAAGTAGAGAACAAAGTTCTGGAATGTGATGAGCTTGGCGAGATCATTGAAGGTGTTTGAAATGGTGTCTTTTGAGAGTTTTTTAGAGACAAATTAAATTATGTTGTAAAAGGGAATGACTTCATCATTTGAGTATGAATATTGTATGAAATATGACTCATTGAGGTCATGCAACTTGTAGATTGCAAGTCAGGGGTTGTAGCTCCTTCTAGTAGTTACTATTAAATACATAAGGGATGAAGCTCATTTTAGTAGTAGCTCATAAATATTATGGACGTAACACCCTTCAATTATAGCTGATAAATTAGGGATTTGTTGCTTCCTATCGGTTGTAGCTAGATAACCTTGCAACAACAACTTGTAGCTTTATTTGTGAAGAAATTGAAAGAAATATTTGTATAATTTTTGTGTTCTCATTATAATACATATGTTATTTTTTTCCATGCACATATGGATTAAGTGCTAAAGTGTGTCTTGGTTTCCTTAATTTGATTGCAGGTGAAAGAAAGTTTTAAAACTCCTACAATACTAATTTAGGTCCCCTCCTAGTAGTGTCATAGTTTCTAACAAGTTTTTCACAATAGATCTAATAAAACTATACTTAAAATAAGGAAATCTATTTTAAGGGGGTTACTTTCCTGAGAATTTTGGAATTATCAAGTTATTATTCTATACATGAAATATAAAAAATGTGGAAAATAGAGAAAAAACAAAACTACAAACATACACAACAATAATGTTGGCAATAATTTTATTATAGAGACCCAAGGTTTGACAACATGGTGCCAACAAAGGGCCCATTGTAGTCTAGCTAATGTTGGCATTTTTTATCTTCTGCAAGTGAAGAAATTATCATTTGAGGTGTGGTGATACTTATGAGCGATGATTATGGTTTAGATGGTGACATAATACATCTCATCAATTAAAATATTCATCACGTTGATTAGTATTCATAGGTTTGTTAACTAATCCTCACACAAGAGATAAATAGATACATTACATAGAGCTTAACATAGAATAATAAAGATTGTAAAATAGGAACATAAACACGGTAACATACATACATAAAACATAGAAATATTTCCCCACAACAATTTCCTATTTTCATATGGTAATGGTAATGGTTGTTCAACCAAGTTGAATGAATCCTTGTTCCCACATGAAAATTTGGATTTGAAATATTTTCAAAAGGAGTATAACATGACTATCAAACATTTTATTTTAGGTATATCTCCTTTCGATCAAGAAGATGACATGCTTGTCATTAAATAAATTTTCACTAGTCTTGAACATCTACCTTTTGTTGAATCTCATGATTTAAATGTTGAATCCTCTCCTGAAAAGAAACTAATTTTTTTTTCTCATAATCCAAAGTCAAGTCTAATGAGTATGGCACTTTAGCTAAGGCTGGTGGTTATGTCAAGTCCCTGTCATGATGGTAGTATTTGTGATTTCAGTTAATTTTTTATTTATCTGCACAATTTTTCCATTGATTTCATCACATGGGATAACAATGAATTATTGAGGGATGATTCCTTTATTCATATAAAATTTTCCAACCTAAAGGGAAGGAAATTTAATTTGATTAGCGAACTTCCACCTCTTCATCTCATTTCAAACAAATCTCCAATCTATAATGAAGAAACAAAGAAAAATCTCAATGAAACTTTTCCATAATTCATCCAGGAATCCTACATGCACAACAAATTCGATCGTGGTCAACTTGAGAATGTAATGTATGACATGAATCTGTATTTCTGTGATATTTTTCTTATATCTTTCCATAAAGATTTCTTCCATGATCCTTTTGCAGATTTATTAGAGGGGTCGTTTTAGTATCGGCCCATGTCTCGTCGCTTTTTTTTCATATGTGTTATAGACTTTTTTGGGCACTGCAACCTCAATCATATATGTCCATAAACCAAGGGCTTTTGAGTCCCTAAAAGTGTTGTTTCATGCCCTAAAGGAACAAGGTCAGCTCATTACATCATCTCCCAGAAGTTCTCCATAGGAAACTACTCAGAACTGGTCAAAACTGGACCATACAAGTTGCTCAGAGCTAAGGGTGCGATGCATCTCACCTGCCCAGTGTAAAAGGTGTGATGCATACTAGAAGGCCCTTCTGTAGGGTGCGATGGGCAAGAATGGGCAAATGGCAGAGACAGTTTGTGAGGTGGATGATAATGGAATCTTCCATAAACTTCTCCTAGACACTTGCCTCTCTGAATTCGCCCAGGAATGAGTAAGAGATCATCAATCTCCAAGTGGAATCAAGAACTATCAGAGAGAAGACACTAATCAAAATCCCAGAAGCTGACTCACCTCCATACAATCATCTATATATGGATCCCTCATCCTAGAGATCCAGAGGCTGGAATTTTGTATCTTATAAGGAAGTGTTGTTGGTTTCTTAGTGGAATATAATAGTGTTGGGTGATCTAAGCTTTTCATGAGGTGAAGAAGGGCTTTCATGCTGGGAGGATGACGCTGGGTCAGATCAATGGGTTGTAATCCTCTCTTCTAATCTTTATATCAATAAAGCTATTCAAGTTTTCCTCCACATTCTTGTATGTATGATAATATATGCATTTGTGTAGTCAATATATATCTGGTCCTATATTGCTTATGATTGTAGATCTCTGCACTTTGAAGGTATTATGCTGCTTTGACTTTATAGGTACTCTTTGAAGTGGAGTGGTCAAGTGAGAAGTGACAAAGACCTGTCAGTGAGGAGAAGGAAGAAGCAAAGAATCGAGCAAAAGATCGAGGTTGGTATTCTTTGATCCTCTCCTATCTACTTCTCATAAAGGAAAACGAAAGTAACTTTAATCTGTTTGTTCCTATGATAGCTACCCATCTTAGTGGGACTAGCAGCTCTGCATAGACACTAGATTTCTTGATAACAATATGCTTTTTCGAGTCTTGTATGGTCATAAGCCCATTGATTATTGTCGTTGTGAGGTTCCTTGCATGGTATAACAGTCAAGTGTAATACACCGTTGTGGTTTCACTTCTTGTTTTGGTCAGTCAATGCAGATGTTTGAATGGTTACTATTGTTCATTTCACTACTTTTCACTATACATGATCACATCCTTTTGTTTAAAGGTCAAGAGTAGCTTTTGTGGTTACACTGGAAGTTTCACTTTACATGATCCAACCTTGTATTTTTTAGTTTAGGCTAGGTTAGGTTACATGTAGTTATATGCATTGCACTATCCTTTTGTCTTTCATGTTATAGATTTACTTTTTGGTTTTATTAGTATTGAATAAGTCAGTTTGAGCTTCGAGATGGCTTAGTTAATATTTTTCTAAAGGGAAACTGAAGTAGCTCAAAACTATTAGCTTATCTATCTCCCTCTTCCCTGATTTGGTTTACATCTTTCAAGTCAGTGATTTTCTAATGGAAAATGCAATCCTTCAATTGGGAAACTATAAGCAAGCCATGAAACCCGCATATATTCGGCTTTCTTATTCACACACTCAGTATTGTTAAGAATGGTGTGTTCTTTCTTATCTATATGTGTAGAATATGATAAGGGGAAAAATTTCAATGATTAAAGAATCAAAGGTCTAAAACCTGTCTTTGAAGGAACAATCTATTCTACTCTCAATAAGTAGAGATCCCTCTTCCACTCCTGAAAAGCTAATAAGTGAATATGCACAATACTATGAAATAAAACAAAAATATAAAAGAGTGAAAGAAGAGAAGGACTTCCTACAGAAGGAGGTGAAGCAAGGGACTTCTTTGGGGTATTGTCCAAGCTCACTTGCAGCAAAGAAATGTTTTCATTCCTGAAACAACTTTGTCAAGGCACTATTTAGGCCTACTAGGAGTGAAGTAATGCCAAATATGTAAAACTCAAACTTTGATTTTTTTATTTCAATGTATTATATTACCCTTAACTATGTTGACAGGATATTGTTGCGGCTTGTTTAATATTTGTGTTACACTGAGTAGTGAAATTGGGAATGCTATAAATTTAACTAAGAAGAGTGGGGAGTTGAGGGTAACTTATTGGTCGAATCAATACTTCCTATAGAAATGAGACATTGTGCTTACAATGAAACCATTTTAGAGACGCTGGGGTCTCTCAGTGTCTTGCCGATGTTGTCGCTGTGACGAAAACCCTCTAAATTTTTTTCCTATGTCAATTTTAGAGCCTACACTAATTGGCATTTTGATTTCCCATGCATCGTAATGTGGTTTCACTTATTATTTGAATGTATTCTCTTAGTTTTGATTCCTCCTAATTGAATGTGTCTCAAGCTTCATCAGTTAACCATTAGAAGTGTTTAAGTTAGTAATTTGTGGTTAGGTGAACTCACGTTCTCTCTTGACTTCAAAACTTTCCTTATAGCCATGCATACACTCAAAAAAAGATGTAAAAGTGGAAAAAGCAAGAAAATATGTCACAAAAGAAAAGGTGCACTTTCAATTGACGAAGGCTTGCACTTGAGATTAGTGCACTCTCTTTTTGTTTCAAAAGTGCTCCCTACTAGGGCACACTCCTTCAGGCTGAGCAAGTGCGCGCTTCCTAGCAACACTCCTTCGTGATAAAGACTTGTACTCTATCCATTTTCATGCATGATCCAACTTGTTGCATGAGGGTGCACTCCTTGAAAATAGAAACCTCCTTAAATCCTTCTTAACTAATCCTTTCATCTAATGACAAGTGGAACACATGCATGAGTTAGTTTTGAATGTTGATCTCTTTAAAGAAAATCAGCTAATCATTCCTTCGTCGTCATTTCATATGAGAACACAACTGCAAAATCATCAATCCCCTCATCAGCGAGTGCAACAAGTAAGTTTTAATGCTCAAACCTTTACTACTTTTTACCATTTCACTATCAAATCCTTCTTTGTTTGTTGTTTATTTCTTATTTTGTAGTGTGTTTTGTTCACGTTTTAGTTCGATCTTCATATTGCAAGTGTTTATTTATTGTCGCATGCAAGAAACCTTTCACATTCCTGAAACTTTTCATCTTCCATCATGCATGAGACAACATCTTATGTAGGCTTGTGTATCATTCCTCTCCTTATATTGGCATAGAATTCTAATTTTTGTACCTTTCTCTACGTTCTTTTAAGGCTGAGCACATTCCTTGAGCTCGAAGCTCCTTCAGTCACAAATACTATGCCCTATTCAACCTAGTTTTATTCTTAGGTGTATGGGCACATCACGAAGGCATAAAGCTTTTCCCTTCGACCCTTTAGAGTGCTACAATGTGCCCTATTTTCATTACGGTACATGTTCGCAAGCATGAAGGAACAAAGCCTCATAATTCAACCCTCCATCATACGACAATGCACCCTCCTTTGTCACGAGCACATATGCTCACTTTGAACAAATGAAGCTCCTTTGTCCTCATCCTTTGTTAGTTTAGAGTGTGACAGTACACCTCCTTGTCTCCCAAGGTACATGGGTGCATAGGGAAGACATGAAGCTATATTTTCTCATTGCTTCGACCCTTCAAGGTGCTAGAAAGATCCCTGGCTTATTTTTTCTTGTTTCTTGACTTCACTAGCATGCTACGAAGCCTCGAATGACCATGCATGTCTCTTCGTGCTTCGAGAGTGCACCCTCCTAATTTTCATATGTATTTTTGTTTGTATTCAAGCCATTTTTGGCTATCGTTCATACTTGTTTATGTTGTATCATTCATGGTGACTCTTAGAACACGATTTATGAATATTTTTGCATATTTAATTGTTTTGTTGATCTTGTCCTTATGAGTGTGGTTCCACAAACATTTTTCCATGCTACAATTGTTGGCATTATGTCATTATTCTACCATGCAAAGTAGCCTCTAAACGAATCTCAGGAGTAAGCATTGATGATCTGCTTGAAGTTAGAAAGTCAAATATTCCTATATATGCTGACACTTAGTGTTTTATTGACAAGATGGCATAGGTTACCTAGAAAAAGATCTACAATACGTTTATGCAAGAGACATTTCCTGATGGATTAGAATATATGCATGCATATATAAACATTAAGAAGTCTAGGATATAGAGGATCACATGTATATACCCAGTCATGCCATGTCTTGAAGCTATTGAATGGAAAATTACACATATGGATGACTCCCACCTTGTTCTACGCAGTGAAAGTGGCGGACACCTCGCCACCTATTATTGTGAGGATATGCAGACGTATTATAAGATGCTCAAACTCAATGAAAATTCAAGGGATTCCTCTTACATAAGATGTTTTGACCTTGATAGGACTGATCTTATCAATAAATGACATCAAGAACCCACCAAGTTTCACCATCACCAAACATTAGTTCATCCGACTAAAATTTTAAGAGATGTATATCAGTATTTGATAGTTATGTATTGTTGGATGTTTGGGCATTAGAGCATTCATGTATTCCAAGAGAACTAGATATCAATATGGTGAGGAACCATGGAAAATATTTTAATTAGGTGGATATATTATCATTTGAGTTGCAGTAGTAGGTGGGGTAGGCCAAAGAATATTTGCAAGAAAATTAGGATACACAATTTCACATGTGCATTGCAAGGTGTTATGAGAACGAAGATTTTGAGGTGCATACAATGTATTGGTCGAACACTTATCTGTAGCCATATTTAACTTCACATTTTGTATCGACTTGCCATGAATGACAGATCAAGTGAAGAATTCTTGAGGGAACTTACATAATATGCTTTAGATTTCAAATAACATCTCACCTTATGTTGTAATATGTGAAAAACAAGGTGGTCATGCAGGAGGTGGAAAATTAGCTAGACAAGGAATTGTTAGGAAGCCTTCCCACGAGGAAGAAAACCCCTTGGCCCATACTTCCATTAAGGATCAAATTATATGAATTAAAAAGTCACAGGACATTGGCCGCTAAAACTGAACAGCTGAGCCACCTACAGTTCGCCACCAAATATTTCCATGCATATGATCCTAGCCGAATTGTCAGATAGCATTGTGGAACAATCAAGAATAATACAAGTTATTCATAAAATATTGTGACCATAGGATGGAAAGATAAATAAATGGTACTATGCTAGAATGAAGACACATTGCACCATGAACACCAATTCACCTCACGATGTACTGGCTCAGGGCTAGAAGAGGCAATCTCAGGAGGAGGAAACAACACCTCAAGTAAATACGTTAGCTCCTAGGAAAAGGATCAGGTACTAATTAGGTGATATTAATAGAAAATGGAAAGATGATCCTTTAAATATAGGAGCCACCCAATTAGAACTAGAGAGGAGAGAAGGAGAAAGAGAAGGAGAATAAGAGGAGAGGAAGAAGCAATATGAGTTGCTTGAGAATCAACTTGTAGAAGAAGAAGAAAATGTACAAATAGAGGAAGAACAACAGAGGTAGTCTTAGGAGGAGGAAGTAGCATGGATGGTGTAAGAAGAATAGTTGAATCAAGAATTGGAGGAGGAGCAGTATGAGGAAGAAGACACCATCCAACCCATGGACGATGAGCCCAGTACTCTAGGTGAGCAACCACTCATAGGAGGACCTCTTCCATTTGAATATATGGGAATTACACCTCCACCAACAAACAAAGTCATAGATGTTTGTAGTGTAATATTTAATCAGCTAAATTAGAGGATCGTGCACCAAAGGCATGGTTACTTTCCCAATGATCCTTAAAACCATGTCGCAGTAGTGATAGAAAAGGTGACCACCTTTGACCCTAGGAGAAATATGAGGGTAGTTATGGGAGCGAATGTTGCATTCACTAAAAAACACCTGATAAATCATATTATTTTCTAAATGAGAATGCCAAGGTGAGAAGAGAAATCATTGTGATGAAGCAACGGGTAGAGCATCTTGTAGTAGAGAACCAACAATTGCTATCAAAGAACTCCAATAATATAGAATGGTAGTCACCCATGCTAGAAAAAATGAGACTAATGGAGGATACCATGGCATGACTATACGACGAGATGATACTTATTTAGCAAGTCACGTCTCCTCTCATTCACATTTAGAAGAATGCACATGAAGTGGTGAAACTCCTGAAGATAGCAACCAGAGCAGTTGACGAGATGTAGGAGTGGACTACCAAATATCTAAATGCCTTGGAGCATTTGGAAAAGAAGGATAAGCTCTATGTAGAAACATATAGAGTGGAATTGAGAATCCACCTACAAAATTACTCACATTTTGGAGCAAATTTAGTTTACAGTATGGCTACATATAACTAGATGCATATTGGGTTTGAGTCTCTTACACAAAAGCACGATATGCTCACCATTAGATCCCTTGAGGAAATGAGAGGAACAAAGGTCATATCTTAGGAGATCAAAGATTACATTGACCAAATTAAGTAGTTAGTAGAATGGCTTGGAAGTGACCATAGATGCTATTCAATAGTATGCCTTTGCATCATTCAAAGCACAAATGAATCTTTCATGGTTGTGGAATAATGTCCAGTCAATCTCCATGAACATATTGTTAGAGGTATTTGAGGTAAGTGCATCTTACAAAAGGGACTTTCCATGCTAGATTAAGGCCGTCACATATGAGTTCAGAGCATGGCACACTTATATCAACTATGAACTCTATGAATAAGCACATGATCTATCCTTTTGATGAGTTTTGTCTTTTAGTAGTTTTGTCTTATTAGGCCATTGTCTCATGTGTAAATTGTCTTATGTAATAAATGCTATGTAATGAAGTCTAGGGGAAACGAGTGTAATTAGAATGGCCACACATTGCAATGTAATGAGTCATACTAGAATATGCATAATCATAGAAGTCAAAGAGTGCTGTGAAGCTCAAGAGTCATTTATTTTTTATAAATAGCTCCTTATAACTAAAGAAAGGGGTGATTTTGGGGAGACTGAGCCTTGATTTCTATTGTACTACATAGGAGATAGATTATTCTTTGGAGAAGAAAGTTGTGGCTTCGTGTTCCACTATTGGATACAATGAATCACTCATGTAATAGTGTATTTTGGATCTCTCACTTAGATTTCATATTTGTGATAAGTTTGATGAAATGTTTGTCATGGCTAGGAGGCATCCATTATAGTCCTTGTTAATGATTTTACAAATATATTTGTTTTCTGCTATAAAATTTCATTCTTGAAGGTGTCATTGAGTTATGGGTAGTGATGTAGGGTCTAGGTCTCAAATGGTGGCTCAAATCCTGGAGACATAAGCACATCACTGGGGAAAAAAGTCCCTAGAAGCTTCCTTGCCCTTGTTGTGGGAGTGTCAAGAGCCTACCAAACACACCCTTGTACATATCAAGGGAGCATCTAGGCGGTTGATGAACTAAAAATTTAGTGGGTCTCAGGTGTTGGTTACCTGAGTGGTTGGGATGGCTCCTAGGAGTTTTGTTACTGACGTGGAAGGTCTATGTGATGTGTTTCGTTGGTTCCACTTCCTTAACTAACACATAGGGAGTCGAATGATATCATAGTAACTTCTCATCACATGTTTACCCTGGTTAGTTGGTTAGTTTGGTAAATGTGGGAGAATGGTGTTATAGAAATAATCAACAAAGAAAAATTGACTCATGAAGACACCTAGATTTGGACTAACAAATCCACGCAAAATTGTACCATGATTAGCAAGAAATGACAAAATGACTTCACATTCCAAAGAAATTCAATGTATTTAGTGCATAGGTTGGCAGCCCTTATTGTAATTAGAGTGATATCACTCCATGAATTGCCAATATACTTCATGAAAATTTAATGAAGTGTGGGAAACAATGAGCAAGGATAGAGAGACATAAACCATCTGCACATGTGAGGTTTCCAAGGGAGTTAGGCCACTGAATGACACTAAATGTGCTAGACCTTCATCAGAAGAGAAAAGTTAAGAGACATTTTGTTCGAGGTTGATACGATGTGTGCATTTGTTCACCCTCTATATTAATTCATGAGAACATAGGCATTTAGGTAATGATAAGTTAATATTGACTCAACCAAAATTAGTTTACAATGGTGGTTTCAGACCTAGGGTATTTGTCTAATGCTTTTAACTATAACCTGTATATATCTTCTTGCTTAGGTAGCAAGATTGAGTTGAATTGAAACTAGATTGTCCATTTTTACTAATAAATTCAATGCTTTTTCCAAGTATATTTTTGGTTTTTACAACTTGTTTGATTTATATTCGTTTATTTCTAATTTACTGTAAACTAATTTTCGATGTGATAGGGGGAATGGTTATTTGAAAACAAGGATGTTCAAATTATATATGACTGTGGAAGTCATTTCTTCGAAACTAAAATGAATGCATAAGTCATGCACCATTCCTGGTCTTTGAGCAAGACCTTACCAATGAACCATCAAATGGGTATGAACTCACAATGAATACCTTAAGTTGAAGTGTGAAGTTTCAAAGAAGAGTATATCAGAAGCCATTAAAATTAGGGTACATATTCCTAAATACATCAAATATAAAGATGTGGAGTCTTGGATCTATAATAAAAAGAATAGGTCGCAGAGTGTTGAATATTTAAAAGATCAGGATGTGGAATCTTGGATCCTTGGAGTAGATTAGGGCATGGAGTCCTCAATATACTAAGGCATGGAGATGAATGTGATATGGATGTGGAATCCCTATTCTTTGAAAGAAAAATACCACTTGTGAGAAGTTCAGGGATGAATTTCCTTAATAGAATCTCATTTTTGCAATTCTAGAGTGACTTTCAAAAAATAGTAAATCACCTTTCATCAATTGCTAATCAAGTATAGTAAAAGGAAAATCAGTTAACTTATCACTAATCAATCCTAATAGTTCAATATTGACATAATCATCAATTTTATTAATATTATTAATATCTTTTATGAGACTATGATATTATTATTAAAAGGAATTACAAGTCACCTTCATCACCATAATTGCTTCACACCTCTCTCAGTGACTCTCATGGCTCTACATAGCTCTCTCTCTTAATGATACATTAAACTCTCTCTTACGCACTCATCAAGGAGATGGCATATTCCTCTTACGCTCATTAAAAATATGTCATACAAGATTCCTCTTATGCTCTCTTTAATGCACATGTTACACTCTCCTTAAATAAGGCATGCATACCTCTCCTTAATGGCATTGTTGGGTCCCTATAATACTAGTGATTACCCCATTACTATTGTAGTTATACCCCTTATTTATATTGTTGTGCCCCTATTACCCCCATATTATTATTTCTGTGCCCCATAGAATCCCTCTATTGTTATTTTTGTGGCTTTATATTATTATTGTTAGGTCGGCTGGATTATATTGTGACTCCTTAGACTCCTATATATAGAAAGGAGGTTTTGTCATTTGTATCATCCAAGAATTGTTCATTTATGTAATGTAAAGGAGGTTGCCCCCTCGAAGAGGCTGAATTCTAAGGCGTTGATCTATCTTTTCTATCTTTTCTTGAGCTGGTTTCATAACATTTGGTATCAGAGCTTTGGATTGTAGGGTTTCGCTGCTCCAAACAGGTCATCGTGGCATTTTCGCTATAACTTTTTTTCTGTGATGTTTCAGAAGTTGCAAACAAAACCCATTTGAGAAGACTTGACGCTGAACCTTGGGTCCGAATTTCAAAGCGTTTCGCGTGATATTTTCGGAGATATGATCTGAGGAAGTTAGTCTTTTTGCAGACTCCTGAATTACATTCAAAACAGATGACCTGAGGAAAATCGTCATAACTTTCTCTCTGAGGATCAGATTGAAATTTCGTAAAAAGGTACAGAAATAGGACGGACTGTAGTTTCTTGTGGGTGTTTTTGAGATCCAAAGGTCGAAACAGGGACTCTCAGCACGTCGTACAAGTTAGCTCTACTGAACTAGTCTATAATCAAGTCACTGTGGGAGATTTCGCATAACTCTTCCTTGGAGAATCCAATTTGGGTCAGACTTGTGGCATTGGAAAGAGGACACAGAGAGCTACTACAGGTTGCAATTTCAGAACTAGATGACTGGAAAGTACAGAGATACATCAGAGGAAATATCGAGCTCCTACAAAGTGAAAAAAGGTGTGTAGATTTTTTTAAATTTTTGCTTAAGCTTGGTTTGAAAATTTATTTTGAAGGAATTCAAAGGGCATAGTAGAGCATTATTATCGGTAACTGATGCCCCGAGGAAATAAAATGCAAACACCTAGTAAGGAACCTGAAAGCTCTAGCATGACTCATGAAGAAGAGGAAGAAATGCTACATGATATATCAAAATTACAAGAACAAGTGCAACAAATGTCACGCTCACAAAAGTTAACAGATGCTAAGATAAATGGCATGGAAGCTAAGATGAATGGCATGGAAGCTAAGATGGACAATTTGAAGATAGATTTGAACACAAATTTGAAGACAGGCATGGCAGATTTGAAGATAGATTTGACTAATTTTCTACAAGAAATACTTACTAATGGTGAAAAGGTAGTAAAGGAAACTCATGATGAGAACAAAAGAAATGTTAATCATGATTCCATAGACACTAATGTTGGATCGAAGAATCACCACATTCCAAAAATCGATATGAGGAAGTTTGATGGCAAGGATCCTGCCACATGGATATTACAGATGGAGCAATTCTTCGATCTCAATAATGTGCAAAACACACAAAAGGTACGTATGGCAACTTTATATTTGGAACCAAATCAGTTTGTATGGTATCAATGGCTTTGTTCTCGTAAACAATTTATCACTTGGGCAATTTTTACGGAAGAATTGATAGCACATTATGAGGATACAAAAAGCAACACTTTTTTTAGCCAATTGATAAGTCTCAAACAAAAGGGTTCAATAATGGAGCACATTGAGGAGTTCCAAAAATTGAACATAAGGGTAAAAGATATTCCAGAGGAGCATAGGATTGATGTGTTCATAGGGTCTTTAAAGGATAATATCCAACATGATGTGCGCCTTTGGGAACCTGATTCATTAGAGAAGGCATTCAGGTTAGCAAGAAAAATGGAAAGCAAAATTATGGCAACTAGGAAGCATACCATTCACAACTATAAAGACGGAAGTGTTGTTGCCCATAGTCTTCCACAACCTACAAGGTTGACACCACAACAATTGGAAGAAAAAAGAGCAAAAGGGCTTTGTTACAATTGTGATAGCAAATACACAAAAGGTCATAAGTGTGCTGAGAAGAAATTATTCTACATAGATTGTGAAGAGGAAGAAGAAAAGGAGCAAGAAAGGTCAAAAGAAGAGAATATATTCCAGGAACAAAGCCTAGATGAAGAACAAATAAATCCGACCATATCTTGTAATGCATTGGCGGGAATTACCACTCCTCAAACCATCAAGATAGAAGGACAAATCAAGAAGAAAAAGGTAATAGTGTTGATTGATTCAGGAAGCACCCACAATTTTATTCATTGTAGGGTAGCAAAAGAATTGAATTGCTTCCTATATCCAGCACCAGAGTGTCAAGTGATGATTGCAAATGGAGGAACAATAAATTGTTCTGGAAAGTGCCATAATATCAAGCTATCCATGGGAGAATATGTATTGACTAGCCCAATGCTTTCCATTCCAATGGGAGGTGCTGATGTTGTACTAGGAGTCCAATGGCTACAATCCTTGGGTACAATAGCTTTTAATTTTCAAGAACTTTTCATGAAATTTTCTGTGGAAGGAAAGGAAGTTGAATTAAGGGGTATTGCAGGGAAACCAGGAAAGATAATCAGCTCTAATGGCATGACAAAGCTTCTAAAAAAGGAGCAAAGAGGTGTAATTGCACAATTATGTTCGCTAGATGTTTCCACATTGGAATCATCTATTTCTCCAGATCTCCAAAAAGTCCTGGACAATCATTCCAAGGTATTTGAGACTCCCAAAGGTCTCCCACCTATGCGTGATCATGATCATGCTATTCATCTGATTCCAGGAAGTGTTCCTCCAAACATCAGGCCGTACAGATATCCCTATGTCCAAAAAAGTGAAATTGAACTTATGGTTGCAGAAATGCTAGAGGCTGGTATAATTCAACCGAGTCAAAGTTCTTTCTCAGCTCCAGTAGTATTGGTGCACAAGAAGGATGGATCATGGCGCATGTGTCCAGATTATAGGGAGCTCAACAAGCTCACTATTAAAGATAAGTTTCCCATTCCTGTCATTGATGAATTACTGGATGAATTGCATGGATCAATTTACTTCACCAAGTTGGATCTTCGTTCGGGATATCATCAAATCAGAATGAAGATTGAAGACATTCTGAAAACGGCATTTAGAACTCATGAGGGTCATTATGAATTTTTGGTCATGCCTTTTGGCCTTACCAATGCACCTTCAACATTTCAAGGTTTGATGAATTCAATTTTCAAACCATTCCTTAGAAAATTTGTGTTAGTATTTTTTGATGATATACTAATCTACAGCAAGTCTTGGAAGGATCATGTTGAACATGTTGACAAGGTGCTACAACTATTGGAGGAGAAACAATTATATGCAAAAAGATCCAAATGTTTCTTTGGAGTCCAGGAGGTGGAATATTTGGGTCATATTGTATCTCATGAAGGAGTTAAGGTAGACCCTAGCAAAATTAAAGCCATTAAGGAATGGAAAATCCCCACATCCATAAAGCATCTGCGAGGATTTCTTGGGTTGACAGGGTATTATCGCAAGTTTGTTAAGAATTATGGGAGAATAGCAGCACCTCTAACAACATTATTGAAGAAAGATTCATTTTCATGGACTCCGGAAGCAACAAAGGCCTTTAAACATCTTAAAGAGGCAATGTGCCAAGCACCGGTCTTAGCTACACCGGACTTCACAAAAACCTTTATTGTGGAATGTGATGCTTCAGGAAATGGAATTGGTGTTGTTCTAATGCAAGATGAAAGACCCATTGCTTTTGAAAGTCGTCCAATCAAGGGAAAGTTTTTAAGCAAAGCTATTTATGAGAAGGAAATGTTGGCAATACTCCATGCACTTAAGAAATGGCGACCCTACCTAATGGGAAGACACTTCAAGGTAAAAACGGATCATGATAGACTTAAATACTTTTTAGAACAAAGATTATCCTCTGAAGAGCAACAAAAGTGGGTCACAAAGATGTTGGGTTATGACTTTGAAATCATCTATAAAAAAGGGAAGCAAAATGTGGTGGCAGATGCACTCTCAAGAAAGGATGAGGATATGGAAGCATTGTTGTGTGCCATTTCTATTATCCAACCAGATTGGATAAACGAAGAAAGGGAGGAATGGAAGAATGACGAAGAAGTGTGGGCACTTATTCGAAAGCTACAACAAGATTCCAGTACTTCTGATACATTTAGCTGGCAAAATGATTCGTTATGGTACAAAGATCGCTTATACATCTGTAAGAATTCCCAGCTAAAACAAAAGATTCTTATGGAATTGCACACTTCTCCCTTAGGAGGGCACTCAGGATTTTTAAAAACTTACCACAGGGTTAAGAAGGAATTTTTTTGGGATGGCCTTAAATCAGATATTCAAAAGTTTGTGGCAGAATGTTTGGTTTGCCAACAAAATAAAGTTGAAACAATTAAGACACCGGGTCTATTACAACCTTTATCCATTCCAAGCCAACGTTGGGAGGAGGTTTCAATGGATTTTATCACAGGTTTACCCAAGTCTGAGGGAAAGAGTGTCATCATGGTGGTAGTTGACAGACTTACCAAGTATGCACACTTTTGTGCATTATCAAATCCATTTAAAGCTAGTACAGTTTCTACTGCATTTATGGAAACAGTTCAAAAGCTACATGGAAACCCAAAGATTATTGTAAGTGACAGAGATCCCATTTTCACTGGAAATTTTTGGACAGAATTATTTTCTTGTCTGGGTACTCAATTAGCTCATAGCTCATCTTATCATCCTCAATCTGATGGGAAAACTAAGATAGTAAACAAATGTTTGGAAGGATATCTTCGTTGCTTTGTATCTGATAAACAGACACAATGGGTCAAATGGTTGCCTCTGGCTGAATGGTGGTATAACACTTCCTTCCATACAGCAACAAAAATGACCCCATTTATGGCACTTGATGGGTACCAACCACAATCAATCACATCATATTTAAGAGAAAATTCTAAGGTTCAAGCAGTGGAACATCACATCGAACATCAAGAACAAGTCCTCCAACTCTTAAAGGATAACCTCGTGTTGGCACAAAATAGAATGAAACAACAGGCTGATCAACATCGCAGTGAAAGAAGTTTCGATGTAGGTGATTGGGTATTCCTACGGCTATAACCATATAAGCAAATTTCCCTAAAGCAAGCTAAGAAGGATAATAAATTATCACCAAAGTATTATGGTCCGTACAAGGTGTTGGAAAAGATTGGTAATATGGCATACAAATTGGAGCTTCCTGCAGCTTCTCAATTGCACCCAGTTTTCCATGTTTCATGTTTAAAGAAGGTTATAGGCGACAAGATCCTAGTTCAAACAATATTGCCAGAACTTGACGAGGAAGGAAAAATTATATTGGAACCGGAAGCAGTCACAGAAACAAGAACTCGACAGCTACGAAATCGATCAATTTCAGAGTATCTTATCAAGTGGAAGAACTTATCCGCTGAAGATTCTACATGGGAGGATGAGAATTTTATGCAGAAGTATCCAGAACTACTCAAACGTTGAGGACAACACTTTTTTGAAGGAAAGGGGCATGTTGGGTCCCTATAATACTAGTGATTACCCCATTACTATTGTAGTTATACCCCTTACTTATATTGTTGTGCCCCTATTACCCCCATATTATTATTTCTGTGCCCCATAGAATCCCTCTATTGTTATTTTTGTGGCTTTATATTATTATTGTTAGGTTGGCTGGATTATATTGTGACTCCTTAGACTCCTATATATAGAAAGGAGGTTTTGTCATTTGTATCATCCAAGAATTGTTCATTTATGTAAGGTAATGGAGGTTGCCCCCTCGAAGAGGCTGAATTCTAAGGCGTTGAACTATCTTTTCTATCTTTTCTTGAGCTGGTTTCATAAGAGGCATGAGTTACACTCCTCTAAATGGAATATGTTACTTTTTCTCAAGCCATGCATACTACTCCTCCTTTATGACAAGAATTTTTTTTTGCTTCTATATATGTGTCTCATGTCATCTCACTTGGAGAGAGAGAGGTGTATTGTGATACCAAGAGTTGGAAATATTTGATTATGAGAATGGAGAGACCTAGAGAGTAGCCAAATGTTAATATGAATTAATAAGTATGTCTACAGAAAGCAGTGGAACATGAGTGCTATTGACAGGAACTGAAATTTACCTTCCTCATCTTGGTTTATATATCTCATCTCTCTACTGCTATATTTTGGTACTACTTGTGAGCTCTTACAACTCGGGGGTTCTAGGGGAAGAATTTTTGCATGGATATGGTTAGGTGGAAAATTAGATGGTTCAAATGAGCTGGTTAAGGAATCATAGTGGGCCATATTCTCAACAATTGGAACTGAATATCTTATTAGGTATAACTTTAATTGCTCTAAAATTGTAGTATAGCATTATAATAAAAGAAAAAGTAGAAATTTCAATTATTGTAAGCACTAGTTTTGGTTTAAGCTCATGTTATATGGAATCTTATTGGCTTGTTGAAAATGAAAACTAAGAGAAGTCTATATGTATATCTCAAGATTGGAATTATTATTGTGTAGTTTATTGTACTTACCTTTGTTTTATAGAGTTTGAGAAAGGAAAGCCAGATATTGTTGAAGGTAATTGCCATAAAGAATTTACAAAGGACTTGGGTAATATTTTCATGAGTTATGGTTTTGTTTCATTTTAAATGAAATAGTTAATTAGAGGCACATTTTAGAAAGGGTTTCAGGATATGTTGCCAAGTTTTTGGCAAAATCCTTGAATGCGCAACACTATTATTATTTATTTAATTATTATACATGAATAAAGATTAAATTCTAGCCTATCAAAGAAGTAGGAAATGGATGCATACCCAAAATATACTTGGACGATTCACTAGATCAACGCTATGTGCTTGAAATCCTCGACAATGTAGATAATAAGTAAGGATACATAATTCATTTAAAGAATCATCACTACTTAAAACTTATTTTGGACTATTTTTCTACATGTATTACATTAGCTCAAGATGCTTGCCATGTTTTTGTAGGAATGATTGAATGAAAATAATGCTTGATGAATCTCAAAACATTAAATTCACTTACAATAGGCAAGATGTTTTATAAAATCATTTTGACAAAGCATTAGTAATTATAGCTTAATTAAACATTTTCATTTTTTATTCATGGTTGTAAATTGAAGTTTGCATGCCCTCTATTTGATAATTTTTTTAAATGAAATTCCAAAAGTCATAATATTTTCTAGTTTAAAAAAAATGCATCCATGGGTAGTTTTGTAATGATTCAAGGCCACACCAGGGGGTATTCGTATGCTTAGGTTGTGTAACTCCCAACTTGATTTCAAAAAAAAGCTTTTCAAAACTTGAATCGTAAATTTGGGTGATTTTGTAAATTATGCGCACCTGTTGTCGAGGTTTTGCTAAAAGAATAAGACGATTTAGTACTTCTTTAAATATTCCAACATTTAAAGAATTAATTTATAGATTTTATGAGCTAAATAGGTTGACGAAGAATCTTAGATTCATGTCAAAATTTCTTTCAGAGATCATGGCTTCCAAGTGTTTAAATAAATGCGTCAATGGTTATATATTGTATGCCTACAAAGTGTTTCACAAAATGTCTTAATGCTTGTAGATTGCATGCTTGCAAAGTGTTTGCCAAAAGGCCTCAATGGACATGATTTCATTTTTAAAAATTGTTTGTCAAGGGACCTCAATGGATGTAGCATCATATCTTTGCAAGCTTTTGCATGAATGTGAAATTGAATTTAATAAGTTGTTGAAGTGTGAATAGTGAATAAGACAAGTGTTACTTTTTTTTTATCTAAAGCTCTCATAACAAAAAAAAAAAAGGTTGTTGTTGGAAACAATTTTACTGTGACCAATTTGATATTATTTAATTACTTGTGAAAGTGAACATAATAAGTTGTCTGAGTTGCATGTACTCATGGGTGCAGTCTTCTGTTTCAATGACTATAGCAAAAACCTATCTGTGCCCAATTTTGCCAAGTCCATTGTTTTACTTGACACTTTTTTCAACAATAACATGTTTTGGAATTTGTAACAATACATGTTCTTGTTGAAACATTTATTATACAAGTATTGTGATTAAAGCAATGCCATTTTGCAATTAGTAATTGGGAATGGGAATTTTTAGTCGATGAATTTGGAAATGTGGTTGCATCAATATCTTTTGTCATTCCATCTTTTCATTTAATAAACATACCATATTTATTAGATTTTCTAATAAAGAGAGGCATATTCCTCCTTTAGTTACCCTATTACAAGAGAGTTAATACCCATAGCCTTATATGCCATTTTTCTAATAGAAGTATAATATTTTATGTTCTTGTGACATACATTGTGATTGTGATATCAAGAGTCAATAAGTGGAGCTTATTTAGCAAAATATTTGGAATCAATTAAGTCTATCTAGCTTAATGCTCACATAGGGCATTATGCTGGAATTTATTTCAGCCTTACTTAGAGCTCATGTATAAGTATGAAATGAGCACATGCTATCATCTTTTAAACTTGATGAGAAATGTGATTTGAAATAAGTTTTAAGGGAAAGTTATCCATGACACCTTATGTTGAAATAGATGAGGGAACATGACTACATAAGGTAACTAAGTTAGTCATATTATGAAAAAAAATGAGTATTAGTGTTCAATGTGACCTTCAATTCTCTATAGTATTGATGGTTGGTAAGGTGAGACCTTACACTTCTAAACTATAGCCCTCAATAAATTCCATCTAAAGCCTAAATGTTGGTGTATATTCATAGACGACACTTTTGAAATTTATTCCCATGGAAATCCAATAGAATAACCTCCTTCATTTAACTTTCTAGTCTCTCTCTCCCACACACACATGTTTACATCATTGTGTATTATTTTTCTTAAATGATTATCTCATAATAATTATTTGATGATATGATTATTAGTATAATTTTTTCTATTTTTTGAACTGTATTTTAAAATATATAAATTGAATTTTTATAAAATTTATCTTTTTTTTCCCCTGGGAAAAAGTCGTAATTTCCATTAGTGTTTAAGAAAATTACATTCTGCAGATGCCGAGGCATATTCAAATGCAGGCAGTATGCCTGTCGAAGTCACTATTGCTGTTATATCTCCACGCAGGGAGCATGTTATATCTGAAAAAAGTATCAAAATTTGATGTCCTGCTCTTCGCAGAGAGCATATATATCCTATATATATCTGAAGATGTACAGAAAACTCTATATATAAAATTTATCTTATATAAATTTATTTACAAAAAATTGTTAGAAACATACCTAATAAACACCCATTAACCTAAAATGTTTAGACTACTATTTTATTAAATAAGTTTATTCTTTTCCAATTCCCATAAATTTAACATGATGATAAAATAAGTGCCATTACATTTCTAAACTTCAGTAAAATCTACATTTAAGAAAATTAATAATAATTCTTGTTTGTGAGATCAAATAAAATTATAATATAAATATAATACTTTATGATTTCTTCATATTTATGGAATGTTAAGTTAACTTTTTTCTTGGGTTTAAATTTGCATTGTTATAAATAGTATTTTACATCAAAATCAAAGAATTTTGTTGTGGCCTAATATTTAGATAATCTAACGAAGCATAGGATATCAGTGTCCATGATAGCTATACAAAACGTTGACTATGATGAAACCAAAACATAAGAAAAACAATGTCAAAGACTTGTCATCTAGGATCATTAGTAGCTAAGAAAACTAGAGAATGTAAGTTGAAAGAAGTGAAAAACTAGATTACCAAAAGAGCATTTAAGAATTTTCATATTCAGATGCTTCGAGAAGGATGGGATTCCTGTCACCTTCTAAGCAGAAACTTGAAGCACGAGGTAAGCCAAGGTGAGCTTTAATTTTGCTAAGTCTCTAGTTCACGGAATGCATGTGCATATGAATTTCATCCAATTGAAGGATCGTTTCTTCCTAAGCCACATTCCTATTGAGAAAAACCCTTCTTAACAGAGTTTTTAGATTCCATTAGAGATAGAAAATGTGCACATAATGGCTGAAGCAGCCCTAAAAGTGTCCCATGTTTGGAAACCAATATATCGTCACCTCAGTTGACATCTTAGCATTCATTCAACATTGATGACCATCCACAATTTCTCGCTCGACTTTAGTGATTTCTTCTTGAATGTGTGGCACTATATGGTTGTGAAAGTGGGAAGCAGAGCTCTTCGCACTCTATTCGTTCCAAGATCTACCTAGTGCTCCATAACAAGTCACACCATGCCTCACTCTAGCACATTAGTGGGACATTTTGTATCCCTGCCAAAGGGGATATTCAAGGCCAATGGAGGGGTGAGCATGAAACTAACAATTGCAAGGAACTTGGTGAGGTGAAGTGAAGTGTGTAGAAAGAGTGAGGGTGAACGCAGAGATAGGGAAAAAGTTTGGGAAGCCCCAAAGGTTATGAAGAAGCGATTGTATCATGAATAGAACCTGGAGAAAGGGAAGGATGAGAATAGAGCTAGTGATGGAATAAAGCTAGAAAACTTGGAGGAAGCATGTAACTTATAATGGAAACAACCTGGGGATCCAGAAACTTCACCAAGAGAGACGAAGGAGGACCTAATTCTAAACTACAAACAGTGGATAGAGAAAAATTTACGTACCAAAACTCCTAGAGCCAGACTAACATATCCATGCAAAATTCTACCATGATTACCCACATATGACAAAATAACTTAATGTGCCAAAGAAAATCAATATATCCTCTGCATAGGATGGTGGCGCATATTGTAATGGGAGTTTTCTCCCTCCATGAATTGCCAATACAATTCATGAAATCTAACAAAGTGTGGGAAAACATGAGCAATGATGAAAAGACTTAATTAATCGAAATTTGTGAATGTGTCGAGAAATTTCGCCCACTAAATTACGCCAAATGAGCTAGACCTTAGTCATAAGAGTCATTAAGGGACATCTTGTAGGATGTGTGCATTAACCATCGGGGGAGGAGGTGGGGTAATGTTCACCCTCTATATTAATTCACGGAATTCACATAATTTCTAGTGTGTTAAGTTAGTCTTTAACTTAATTGAATTTAATTTCTAATGATGGTTTTGGACCCATGGGATTTGTCTAACTTTTATTACTATAACTTACCTATATCGTCTTGCAACTGAATTGAATTGAAACTTCATTGGTCGAATTTTGTTAGAAAAATTGTTTTTTTTTCCAATACGTTATTGGGTTTTTCAATTTGTGCCTTTTAGTTTTTATTTATTTCTAAAGTTGTTATCGTTTTTCCGTGCTTTTTTTATTTTTGTTTATTTCTAAATTTTTTTATTATGTTTAATGTTTTTATCCTAAAATCTATTTAATTGAGACTGAGATCTTACGTTGGCCGACTCAATATCAAAATTACCTCGACAATGTAGATCTGTTAGATAATTGAGCTTTTGCACTGGCCGACTTAATATTGAAATTGCCTTCAGGGAATGGATTGATATGAATAAGAAACCCTGGACATTACATTAAACATCAGACAGAAAGTTCATCTGCTAATCTTTTGGATAATATTTTGACCTACCGTCAGCCATAACTGTGAGAGATGGACGAGCGACGGATGTTATATGCTTTTATAGCCGCATATGTGATTTCAGTGTCATTATATCTATTTCTGTTACAGTTTGTGACTCCCAGGAACCAGTACGGCCACGCTGTCGCTTTCACATGGCTTGTTTTGATTTTATTGTCGCTGTGTTTATTGTATATGAAGTTGGCATGCTCCATGGAAGAGGAGAAAGATGGAGAAAATAATAAGAGTAGAGGTCCCCTTATGGTCGAAGAGAAAAGCATTGAGTACAGCAGTCCAGGGATGGTGGAGAGGTGCAGTATTTGTCTCGATGATTTTGAAAATGGGGAGCGCGTTCTATTTCTGTTGCCCTGTTTGCATTATTATCATAGAAAATGCATTACTCCCTGGATTCGATGTCGCTCCTTCTGCCCTCTTTGTAGAAGATCAATACAGAGAGCGTCTGACTCTAGGTATGGAGGAAGTGATATTGTGGTTACTATTCCTGAAGGGTATGCCTTTTCCATATCTTAATACAGGAAAGATGTGAAATTTCCTTGTTTTACACTGTGATGTATTTATATATTTAGAATTAATATTGATTTTTTTTCAGCTTTTATGGATCATATTCATGCATATGATGCATTTTGGCCCCGTGAATCTAAGAGTAATACATGTTTATAAAATATTTAACAACGCTACTGCGTTTATGAATATGTTGTTAATTTTGAAATATATAATTTTTTGTTAAATTATATTTTCATGTTTGTCTATGAATCATATGAGATGATTTGTTGATCAAATTTTAATGATGCTATTAATCTAAAAGAGAATCTCACTATATTTTTAAAATTTCTTTATAAATAATTTTATTAATTTTTTATTGATATCTATAAAAAAAATTAACAATCTTATTTTTAAATTTAATAAATATTATTCTAATTTTTTTATATTAATAATATTTTCATATATATATATGAAAGAAAAGACTGGTAGAACCATCTCCAAAGGAAGATCAAATCTTCTCCGTTGCCCCCAAGTGCTCTAAAATATGTGCAGTTCCACAATCCGAGTAACTTGGTCACCTTCCTTTTGTAGAAATCAAAACATTAAAAATGAGATAGATTTATGGGAAAGAATAAACATATTATTGATCAACTACCTTTTTTTTTCTCTTCAATCTCTTTCTCTTCTATTAGTTAGCAATAGTAATAACTCAACATTATGCATGGGAACACTACTAGTCTAATTGTCTATTTTCCTTTTATTGGTCATTTGCTAAAAAAGATTGGGTCATTGGAGATCACCCATTTGCTGAACAAACTACACCTTTCTGATGAGTATCACTTGATCATGCCCGCTCAATCATGATTGGTCGCTTAGAATTTATTCTACGGCCTCCTTGCATCTTTGGGATTTAATAAAAATGGGGGACCACAATTTGTCATGTATGGATGTTAAACCACCTCCAAATCTATACAGCACACACTGTGATCCCGATACTCTAATTCAGTCTAACTAGAGATTCATTGTGGGGCCCCCTTGCTTTTTAAGCTATAATGAGAGGGGATGGGGGTGTGATTAGTTACTTTATAGAATTTTATATGGGAAAATTTGTTTATCAACCTCTTTCTACCCATTGTTGTTAATGCTCGTTTAATCACGATTGATAGTTTAGAATTTATTCTGCAGCCTCCTTGCCTCTCCAAAATTTAATAAAAATGGGGGACCACAATCTTTCTTGTATGGAGGTTAAGCCTGTCCAAATCTATATAGCACACAATGTGATCCCACTACTCTAATTCAATCTAAATAGAGATTCATTGTGGGCCCCCTTTCTTTTTAAGCTATAATGGAAATATGCTACTTGGCCACCCAACAAGGCCAAATCCACCAACCATATGTCATGACCACAAAGTGGCACATGACAATCAATACATGTCACTACCACTTGCCATAATCTCACTGGTACACGTCATTAACTTACACCTAAAACTTATGAAAACATTCCAAAGATTTCTTCTTGCTTATTTTTTCCTGTTATTTTAAGTGTACATTGTTTGGTCCTTACAGCTTGATATGCACCTTTGTTCCTAGGACAAGTACCATATGACAAGGGATTCTGACAATGAGCCTTATCAGCCACAACTCGCCAGTTGCTGATGATGTTTGCACATCGAATGTACTAGGCGTTCAGATAAGCATGTAGGCATTTTAGCCTAGCTCCCCATGATCAAGGGCTAGGACTAGTGACTTACTACTCCACTACTCATTGGCCATCAAACTATTCATCCTCAGTTTTTCTACCTTCCATTGTGGATTCGTCGATTCAATAATGTGGGATTGTTGGGCAGCGGATCGCCCACGTAACAGTTTTGGGGCTTAAACACCCACAATTTTGGGTAATGGTATTGTAAAGGCTCCACGAAGTGCACGGAGCGTGAATTGTAATGAGTCAAGTCAAAGGGTTGTCCGTCGTCAAATATTGTAATTTAATATAGAGTAGGTTGTCCTACCATGGTCCACGGACCATGGGAATGTATAAATAGAGCGAGGCTCTAAGTGTAGAAGGCAGTTTTTAGTCTGGATCTCAAGTGATATGGGTTTTTGAATGCGATATTCACTCTGAGTCTGTAGGTCTGAGTCTTGGGTTGAAGGAGTAGGAAGAGGCTCTGTAGCTATGTGCACAGAGGCCTGGTAGAGTCCGCAGCTGTGTACGTGGACCCCTACAGCTGTGTGCGCAGGGCAGAGTTGGGATTGTAACGAAACAAAAGTTTAATCAAAGATAAGTTGATTTAGAAATATTCATAGATATGTATGTTTATGCTTCTGGTATATGTTTATGCATCTTCTTACAATTTATGATTACACGCACTTGTTATGAATGTTGAATAATTGATAAGAATATTGGGCCTACAAAATTTAGTTAAGAGCTATAATAATAACGCAGTAAGGTTGAGTGATTTAGACCGTGCCTCTTTGCGCTCTTTACAGAGCTACGTGAAGATCAGACTGTTGCACGAAGCAGTGCAAGCACGTAGGATTGGTTCACGAACTTCCCAGACTTCATCAAGACATCCCTAGGGTGGGGAAACCTAGTTCCAACACCCTGCCATACTACCTTGGGTTTTGCCGAAAGGGCCGGTAGTTTTGGGATTTGTTTGGCTGAAACACTTCTGAACCTAGGTTAGGCCCCAACAAGCCAACAAATGGTTCCATTGTTAGGACTGGGATCTACTTAAGGGATGTCTGAGGTCAGAACACTAGAAGCCTACGAAGAAGGAATTTGAAGAGTGATTACATTAATGATTGGAACAACGCGGAGCAGAGAGGTCTACAAAGGTATCAAAGGGTTAGGAAACAGTCCTTTAATTTCACCTCCGCAAATGAGGGAGGAAGAGCGCGCTAGGGTATCACCGTGGAGTGCGGTCAGTTTGATCAGGTAGTGCATTCCGCAGTTACCATTTCCACTTATGCCACCACTCGCTTCACCTCCTTCATCTCCATCTTCCCCCACACCACCTCCACAAAACCAGCAGTTCAATATGGTAAGTGCGATTAAGCTACCCATATTTAGAGGAGTAGGAAATGAGGACCCGGATCAGTTTTGGCTCATGGTAAGAGCAGTGTGGGAAGCATAAGGGGTTATGGACAATAACATTAAGAAGGCTACATTGGTGAGCACATTACAGGATCACGCGTTGACATGGTATATCAAGCACTTGAATGATCACCCAAACGCAGGAATAACAGAGATCCAAATTACGTTGAACAAAGAATTCAACCAACCGAAATTAGAGATGCAATCAATCATCGAATTTAAGGAGATTACGATGCTTCTAGGCAAGAACCCCTGGGATCTGGGTCAGGGACTGAAGAGTACGATATGCGAGGCTAATATGACACTAACAGATGCGCAGCACCGTGCGTGGTTTGTGGTATCTTTGACACCACACCTCGGGACAACGCTCTGACAATAGAAGCTTTTGACCCAAGCAAAAGCATTGGAATTGGCGATGAGGTTGCATGAAACACCGATACAGGATCTGGGATTGGGAGTCCAACAGATCCACACACAACTGTTGAACCTATGCTTGGAGATGCAGAGTTTGAAGCAGGATAGGGCACCACGACCAGAAACACACTAAGAAGTGTGGTGTATAAAATGTAAAGGTTAGGGCTATGATAAGCATCACTATCCAGTATTCGCAAACTACTTGGTACGAGGGGGCCTAATGCCACTGAGGGCGGAGGCACAAGTAGGGTCAAGTGCGACACCCCCACTCTGGTGCATGATCTATCAGATAGGAGGAAAGCAGATGACGAACAACTGTCATCTGTTGCAGAAGTATACCCAGACTCCGCAGCAGCTGTTTTGTAATTTCTGTAGATTAGTGGGCCACGACGAGCGTACTTGTCACAGCTGCGAGTTTATGATGGAGCAGAACCCCGCCTATATGATGCAGATAGATACGCAAGGCCTTGACCTAGCCACGGGGATGGCCCACACTGGATTTCAAGAGCGAGGTCATGGACGAGGAGGAATGGGGGCAGGAAGGGGCCAAGGACAATTAATTTGTTACAATTACGGTGGACCGAGGCACTACGCTCGTGATTGTACCAATCCAACAAGACTATCTTATTCGTACTGTTCTCAATTTGACCACGAAATGGTCGATTGTCCTAAGTTTATGACAGAGATGCCTGAGAAAGGGGTACTTCAGCCTACTACAACGAAGAATATTCAAATGATGAGGTCCGAACCACACGAAGAAGACCCCAACATAAACATGATGCTCAGAAGCAGTGTGACCATAGGGGAAGATAAGGGGAAGTAACCCAAGGAGGATACATGGGTTCGTAAGTCTCCTACAAAGGAACCTGAGTTTGACTTGGAACGTGCAAAGGAAACATTTATGGAAGCTAAGAAGAGCTTCATGGAGGCCTCTACTTCAGGTAGTAAGGATCAACCAGAGATAGGGATGGATCCTGCTATGCTAACTACCTTTTTAGAGACATGCATAAAATTGCTACGCGATAATAAGGCGGTTAAAGGACTACAGGAGTTAATAACCAGGTGCACAGGGACAGGGGAACCACGCGTAGTCCGGAAACTAGGAAAGCATACATTGCGCACTGGGAGGGAGATGACATTAATGGCATAGATCGACGGATATGAAATGGATCATGTCATTCTGGACCTAGGTTCGGACGTGAATGTGTTACCAAAGCAGACATGGGAATGCATGGGTAGGACCGTATTGTAGTGGTCCCCTATTCAATTACGAATGGAAAACCAACAAAATATCTTGCCCGTGGGAAGGTTACAAGGGGTAATAGTGGACATTGAAGGCGTGAGAACGCAGATAGACTTTGAAGTAATAGAGATTTTTGATGACAGCAACCCTCACCCCGCATTGCTAGGAATAGACTGGGCCATTGACATGAATGGAGTCATGAACCTGAAGAAGTGGAAGATGATATTTGAGAAAAAGTCCTTACGCGTAGTCATTCCACTAGATCATACCGAAGGAGTGCGCTACACTAAATCTATACCTGACGATGGAAGTAATGATGAGCTGGATTGTATCTACAAGATAACTGCATGGGATCGGGATTGGGTAAATCCAACTACAGATGAAAGAATCTTGTGGGAGCACACAGGTTCCTACACCTCAGATTCAGACGAAGAAGACGAATGTTGGCACAATCAGTTGAATGAAGTGACAACTCTAAATTGCAACATGATGACTAGATCATTGTGTTGTGTAACAACCCAGGCCTGAGATCTACCGACATACGATGGACTGATAGCAATGGATGAATTCTTGAGCATGTTTGAGAGCACAGTACTGGAGCAACAATGGTTCAATGCATTGAAGTGGGTTTTGCGTGTGACACCCGCGTGTTGATGGGGAACACATCAAGAAAATTTTGAGAACTCGCATGGCTGCAGGAGGATGATTCGACTATGATTTGGGAAACCAAAACTATGACTAACAGATAAATACGATGGATATAATGACCCACACACACACCTTGCAAAATGGACCAAGGCCTATGGAGAAGAGCCTCAGCCTAAATGGGTACACTTATTCTATCATACCCTGGATGTCATACCCATGAATTGGTATATTGAGATGGAAATCTGACATGCTACGGGCGAATGCTATGTGTTGTGTGAGGGATTTTTGTTAACATTTGCCTTTGAAGGCCGATGGTTAGATACTGTTAACGATGTGCTACAAGTTGTGAAAGCCGCCATCTTCAAAATACCACAGGAACCGTGGGAAGAAGTTCAACTAGCATGGGAAACCCAATTAAGATGTGCCCTCGAATGTTATAATGTACAAGCAAAAGAGGATGATGACAACCCCTGAAACATTAATATTCCAGAAACTGAAGGGTGTTGAGAAGTTCGAGGACCATCAATTGAGGACCTCGACATCACTGCACCGCTAAAAACAAAGCAAGTAAACATAGGTACAGACATGGAGCTGAAGTACATGACGCTTGGGGACTACTGGGATGATGCTATGGTAGATAAGGTCACCGAGTTACTCCGCGAATACCAAGATTTGTTCCCGACCAAAATCATAGACTTAAAGGGGATCATTGGCGAATTAGGGATGATGAAGATCACTCTGAAGCTGGACACAAAGCTAGTCAAATAGCTACCTTACTGGTTGAATCCAAAGTATAAAGAAAAGGTCCGTAAAGAATTAGACAAAATTCTTGTAGCTGGAATTATTGAATCAATGGAAGAATCAGACTGGGTAAGTCCTATGGTAGTACAAGAAAAAAAATAGAAGGGTGAAATTAGAATTTGCATGGACCTCAGGAAGCTTAGCGATGCCTGTGTTCACGATCCATTCCCGACACCGTTTACAGATGAAGTATTACATAATGTTGGCAGACAGGAAGCGTACTCATTCACGAATGGTTTCTCAGGGTACCATCATATTAAGATCGCACCGGAAGATAGGAGCAAGACAACCTTCGCAACCAAATGGGTCTATTTTCAATATACCATTATGCCCTTTGGGTTGAAGAATGTGCGAACGATATTTTTGCACGTAGTGCTGGCCGCGTTCAAGGAATACATCCACAAGTTCTTGGAGGTTTATCTGGATGATTGGACTGTGTTCGAGTTAGTTAAACACCATATAGCAAGCTTACGTTTGATGTTGGATACTTGCTGACGACACCAGATTGCATTGAATCTGAAAAAGTGCACCTTCCTCGTCCCCTTTAGAAACCCGCTCATCCATGTGGTCTGCAGATAAGGTCTGATGGTGGATCCTATGAATATTGTTGTTATTCTCAATCTGGAAGCACCGTGAAGTGTCAAACAACTACGCGCTATGTTGGGGCACACTAGTTACTATAGGAAGTTCATCAAGAGCTATGCACAAATAACGGCCCCAATGGAGAAGCTATTGAAAAAGGATGCTACATATTGTTGGAATGATGATTGTGTAAAAAGTTTAGATGTTCTCAAGGAGAAAATGGCATCTGCTCCCATCTTGGTCTTTCCAAAATGGGACATAGAATTTCATGTACACGTTGATGCGTTGTGTATCGCACTAGGAGCTGTACTTACGCAAGAAGGTGTGGAAAGCATGGATCACCTGATCACGTTCACAAGTTAGCAGCTGTCCAAATATGAAAATAACTACTTTATTGCTGAGCACGAGGGGTTGGCAATGGTATATGTGCTCCAGAAATACCGATATTATTTACTTAGTGGGCACTTCAAGATGTATACCGATCATTCCTTGTTGAAATATCTAGTAAACAAGCCTGTGTTGGGGGGGCACATATGCAGATGGCTACTAATGTTTCAAGAATATGACTTTGAGGTCATCGTAAAGTGAGGACACCTAAATGCAGGACCAAATCATTTTTCACAAATTGCGACAAAAGAGGAGCCAAAAGATTTGGAAGAAGGAGTACGTGATGCACAACTCTTTGCAGTGCATTTCACGGATGGCCACTTCGAAGATATAATTCATTTTTTTACCACAAGGACTACACCACAGGGATACTCAGTCCAGTAAAAGAAGGAATTGGTGGTACGTGCGGTAGATTTTTCTATCATCACGGGGCACCTCTACAAAATGGGAAATGATGAGCTATTACAAAGATATGTACCTGAATTTGAACAAGGATAGATCCTCGTGGAAGTACATGGAGGGGTTGTAGGAGGACACTCTCTGCGGGATGAGTGACGGTATAGAAGATTCTTCGCACCGGACTATGGTGGCCAACCCTACATCAAGATTCGAAAGCACACTGTCGGGCCTATGACGTATGTCAAAGGACTAGGAAACCATCGTGAAGGGATGAGATGCCACTCAATCCACAGATGATGCTGCAACCATTCGAGAAATGGGCAATAGACTTTGTGGGGCCAATCACACCTCAAGGGAAAATGGGCGTGCGCTACATAATCACCGCGATAGAGTTCTTGACTCAATGGGCAGAAGCACAGCCGGTTAAGGACTACACGGTTGCCACAGCTGCGAAATTTTTGTTCGACAACGTGTTGACATGGTTTGGATGCTTGAAAATTTTAATGAGTGATAGTGGAACGTACTTCATAAATGAAACTATTAGCGCACTCATTGAGGAATTCCAGGTGTATCATTAGCAAAGTACAATGTACCATATGCAAGCCAATCGGATAGTAGAAGCATTCAACATGACTCAAGAGACTGCGTTGACCAAAGTATGTAACACACAGTGAAATGACTGGGACTTACACATGCCTGCCATATTATGGGCATAGAGAACCACATTGTTATAGACATTTTTGGGCACTGCAACCCCAATCATAAATTTCCATAAAACAAGGGCTCTTAAGTCCTTAAAAGTGTTGTTCCAACCTCTAAAAGGACAAGGTCAACTGATTACATCTTCTCCCAAAAGTTCTCCATGAAAAACTGCTCAGAACTAGTCAAAACTAGACCATCTCACCTGCTCCATGGTCAAAGTGCGATGCATCCCACCTAAATACACACAGTAGGTGTGATGCATCTTGAAAATCCCTTCTATGGGGTGCGATGGGCGAGAGCGGACAAATGGCAGGGTCAATCTACAAGGTGGAGAATCATGGAATCTTCTAGAAACTTCTCCTGTGACATTTTCCTCTCTGCATTCACCTAGGGATGAGTAAGAGATCATCAATCTCTATGTGGAATCAAGAACTATCAGAGAGAGTACACTAATCAACTCTCAAAAGCTGACTCACCCCCCTTTCAAATATCCATATATGGATCCCTCATCCCAGAGATCTAGAGGCTGGAATTTTGTATCTTGTAAGGAAGTGCTGCTGGTTTCTTGGTGCAATATCATAGTGTTGGGTGATCTAAGCTTTTCATGAGGTGAAGAAGGGCTTTCTTGCTGAGAGGATGTGTTGGGTGCCTATAATACTAGTGATTACCCTATTACTATTATAGTTATACCCCTTATTTATATTGTTGTTCCCCTATTACCCCCATATTGTTATTTCTATGCCCCTTAGAATCCCTCTATTGTTATTTTTGTGGCTTTATATTATTATTGTTTGGTCGGCTGGATTATATTGTGACTCCTTAGACTCCTATATATAGAAAGGAGGTTTTGTCATTTGTATCATGCAAGAATTGTTCATTTTTGTAATGTAAAGGAGGTTTCCCCCTCGAAGAGGCTGAATTCTAAGGCGTTGATCTTTCTTTTGTATATTTTCTTGAGCTGGTTTCATAACATTTGGTATCAGAGCTTTGGATTCCAGGGTTTCGCTGCTCCAAACATCTCATTGTGGCATTTTCGCTATAACATTTTTCTGTGATGTTTCAGAAGTCGCAAAAAAAACCCATTTGAGAAGACATCACACTGAACCTTGGGTCCGAATTTCAGAGCATTTCACGCAATATTTTCGGAGATATGATCTGAGGACGTTGGTCTTTTTGCAGACTCCTGAATTACATTCAAAACAGGTGACCTGGGGAAAATCGTCATACCTTTCTTTCTGAGCATTGGATTGAAATTTCGTAGGAAGGTACAGAAAGAGGATGGACTATAATTTTCTTGTATATATTTTTCAGAGTCAAAGGTTGGAACAGTGCCAATGGCACTTCATACAAGTTTGCTCTACTGAACTAGTCTATAATCAGGTCGGTGCGGGAGATTGTGCATAACTCTTTCTTGGAGAATCCAATTTGGATTAGGCTAGTGGCATTGGAAGGAGGACATAGAAGGCTACTACAGGTCACAGTTTCAGAACTGGATGATTCGAAATGACAGAGATACATCAGATTCAATATCAGGCTTCTACAAAGTAAAAAAAAGGTGTGTAGTATTTTTTTTAATTTTTGCATAAGTTTGGTTTGAAGGAATTCAAAGGGCATAGTAAAGCATTATTATCGGTAACTGATGCCCCGAGGAAAGAAAATGCAAACACCTAGTAAGGAACTTGAAAGCTCTAGCATGACTCATGAAGAAGAGGAAGAAATGCTACATGATATATCAAAATTACAAGAACAAGTGCAACAAATGTCACGCTCACAAAAGCTAACAGATGCTAAGATAAATGGCGTGGAATCTACGATAAATGGCGTGGAATCTAAGATAAAGGGCATGGAAGCTAAGATGGATGATCTGAAGACAAATTTAAGGACAGATTTGAAGACAGACATGGCAGATTTGAAGACAGATTTGACAAATTTTCTACAAGAAATACTTACTAATGGTGAAAAGGTTGTAAAGGAAACTCATGATGTGAACAAAAGAAATGTTAATCATGATTCCATAGACTCTAATGTTGGATCGAAGACCAACCATATTCCAAAAATCGATATGAGGAAGTTTGATGGCAAGGATCCCGCCACATGGATATTACAGATGGAGCAGTTCTTCGATCTCAATAATGTGCAAAACACACAAAAGGTACGTATGGCAACCTTATATTTGGAACCAAATCAGTTTGTATGGTATCAATGGCTTTGCTCTCATGAACAATTTATCACTTGGGCAATTTTTACGGAAGAATTGATAGCACATTATGAGGATACAAAAAGCAACACTTTTTTTAGCCAATTGATAAGTCTCAAACAAAAGGGTTCAATAATGGAGCACATTGAGGAGTTCCAAAAATTGAACATAAGGGTAAAAGATATTCCAGAGGAGCATAGGATTGATGTGTTCATAGGGTCTTTAAAGGATAATATCCAACATGATGTGCGCCTTTGGGAACCTGATTCATTAGAGAAGGCATTCAGGTTAGCAAGAAAAATGGAAAGCAAAATTATGGCAACTAGGAAGCATACCATTCACAACTATAAAGACGGAAGTGTTGTTGCCATAGTCTTCCACAACCTACAAGGTTGACACCACAACAATTGGAAGAAAAAAGAGCAAAAGGGCTTTGTTACAATTGTGATAGCAAATACACAAAAGGTCATAAGTGTGCTGAGAAGAAATTATTCTACATAGATTGTGAAGAGGAAGAAGAAAAGGAGCAAGAAAGGTCAAAAGAAGAGGATATATTCCAGGAACAAAGCCTAGATGAAGAAAAAATAAATCCGACCATATCTTGTAATGCATTGGCGGGAATTACCACTCCTCAAACCATCAAGATAGAAGGACAAATCAAGAAGAAAAAGGTAATAGTGTTGATTGATTCAGGAAGCACCCACAATTTTATTCATTGTAGGGTAGCAAAAGAATTGAATTGCTTCCTATATCCAGCACCAGAGTGTCAAGTGATGATTGCAAATGGAGGAACAATAAATTGTTCTGGAAAGTGCCATAATATCAAGCTATCCATGGGAGAATATGTATTGACTAGCCCAATGCTTTCCATTCCAATGGGAGGTGCTGATGTTGTACTAGGAGTCCAATGGCTACAATCCTTGGGTACAATAGCTTTTAATTTTCAAGAACTTTTCATGAATTTTTTGTGGAAGGAAAGGAAGTTGAATTAAGGGGTATTGCAGGGAAACCAGGAAAGATAATCAGCTCTAATGGCATGACAAAGCTTCTAAAAAAGGAGCAAAGAGGTGTAATTGCACAATTATGTTCGCTAGATGTTTCCACATTGGAATCATCTATTTCTCCAGATCTCCAAAAAGTCCTGGACAATCATTCCAAGGTATTTGAGACTCCCAAAGGTCTCCCACCTATGCGTGATCATGATCATGCTATTCATCTGATTCCAGGAAGTGTTCCTCCAAACATCAGGCCGTACAGATATCAATATGTCCAAAAAGGTGAAATTGAACGTATGGTTGCAGAAATGCTAGAGGCTGGTATAATTCAACCAAGTCAAAGTTCTTTCTCAGCTCCAGTAGTATTGGTGCACAAGAAGGATGGATCATGGCGCATGTGTCCAGATTATAGGGAGCTCAACAAGCTCACTATTAAAGATAAGTTCCCCATTCCTGTCATTGATGAATTACTGGATGAATTGCATGGATCAATTTACTTCACCAAGTTGGATCTTCGTTCGGGATATCATCAAATCAGAATGAAGATTGAAGACATTCCGAAAATGGCATTTAGAACTCATGAGGGTCATTATGAATTTTTGGTCATGCCTTTTGGCCTTACCAATGCACCTTCAACATTTCAAGGTTTGATGAATTCAATTTTCAAACCATTCCTTAGAAAATTTGTGTTGGTATTTTTTGATGATATACTAATCTACAGCAAGTCTTGGAAGGATCATGTTGAACATGTTGACAAGGTGCTACAACTATTGGAGGAGAAACAATTATATGCAAAAAGATCCAAATGTTTCTTTGGAGTCCAGGAGGTGGAATATTTGGGTCATATTGTATCTCATGAAGGAGTTAAGGTAGACCCTAGCAAAATTAAAGCCATTAAGGAATGGAAAATCCCCACATCCATAAAGCATCTGCGAGGATTTCTTGGGTTGACAGGGTATTATCGCAAGTTCGTTAAGAATTATGGGAGAATAGCAGCACCTCTAACAACATTATTGAAGAAAGATTCATTTTCATGGACTCCGGAAGCAACAAAGGCCTTTAAACATCTTAAAGAGGCAATGTGCCAAGCACCGGTCTTAGCTACACCGGACTTCACAAAAACCTTTATTGTGGAATGTGATGCTTCAGGAAATGGAATTGGTGTTGTTCTAATGCAAGATGAAAGACCCATTGCTTTTGAAAGTCGTCCAATCAAGGGAAAGTTTTTAAGCAAAGCTATTTATGAGAAGGAAATGTTGGCAATACTCCATGCACTTAAGAAATGGCGACCCTACCTAATGGGAAGACACTTCAAGGTAAAAACGGATCATGATAGCCTTAAATACTTTTTAGAACAAAGATTATCCTCTGAAGAGCAACAAAAGTGGGTCACAAAGATGTTGGGTTATGACTTTGAAATCATCTACAAAAAAGGGAAGCAAAATGTGGTGGCAGATGCACTCTCAAGAAAGGATGAGGATATGGAAGCATTGTTGTGTGCCATTTCTATTATCCAACCAGATTGGATAAACGAAGCAAAGGAGGAATGGAAGAATGACGAAGAAGTGTGGGCACTTATTCGAAAGCTACAACAAGATTCCAGTACTTCTGATACATTTAGCTGGCAAAATGATTCGTTATGGTACAAAGATCGCTTATACCTCTGTAAGAATTCCCAGCTAAAACAAAAGATTCTTATGGAATTGCACACTTCTCCCTTAGGAGGGCACTCAGGATTTTTAAAAACTTACCACAGGGTTAAGAAGGAATTTTTTTGGGATGGCCTTAAATCAGATATTCAAAAGTTTGTGGCAGAATGTTTGGTTTTCCAACAAAATAAAGTTGAAACAATTAAGACACCGGGTCTATTACAACCTTTATCCATTCCAAGCCAACGTTGGGAGGAGGTTTCAATGGATTTTATCACAGGTTTACCCAAGTCTGAGGGAAAGAGTGTCATCATGGTGGTAGTTGACAGACTTACCAAGTATGCACACTTTTGTGCATTATCACATCCATTTAAAGCCAGTACAGTTTCTACTGCATTTATGGAAACAATTCAAAAGCTACATGGAAACCCAAAGATTATTGTAAGTGACAGAGATCCCATTTTCACTGGAAATTTTTGGACAGAATTATTTTCTTGTCTTGGTACTCAGTTAGCTCATAGCTCATCTTATCATCCTCAATCTGATGGGCAAACTGAGATAGTAAACAAATGTTTGGAAGGATATCTTCGTTGCTTTGTATCTGATAAACAGACACAATGGGTCAAATGGTTGCCTCTGGCTGAATGGTGGTATAACACTTCCTTCCATACAGCAACAAAAATGACCCCATTTATGGCACTTTATGGGTACCAACCACCATCAATCACATCATATTTAAGAGAAAATTCTAAGGTTTAGGCAGTGGAACATCACATTGAACATCAACAACAAGTCCTCCAACTCTTAAAGGATAACCTCGTGTTGGCACAAAATAGAATGAAACAACAGGCAGATCAACATCGCAGTGAAAGAAGTTTTGATGTAGGTGATTGGGTATTCCTACGGCTACAACCATATAAGCAAATGTCCCTAAAGCAAGCTAAGAAGGATAATAAATTATCACCAAAGTATTATGGTCTGTACAAGGTGTTGGAAAAGATTGATACTATGACATACAAATTGGAGCTTCCTACAGCTTCTCGATTGCACCCAGTTTTCCATGTTTCATGTTTAAAGAAGGTTATAGGCGACAAGCTCCCAGTTCAAACAATATTGCCAGAACTTGACGAGGAAGGAAAAGTTATATTGGAACCGGAAGCAGTCACAGAAACAAGAACTCGACAGCTACGAAATCGATCAATTTCAGAGTATCTTATCAAGTGGAAGAACTTATTCGCTGAAGATTCCACATGGGAGGATGAGAATTTTATGCAGAAGTATACAGAACTGCTCAAGCGTTGAGAACAACACTTTTTTGAAGGAGAGGGGCATGTTGGGTCCCTATAATACTAGTGATTACCCCATTACTATTGTAGTTATACCCCTTATTTATATTGTTGTGCCCCTATTACCCCCATATTGTTATTTCTATGCCCCTTAGAATCCCTCTATTGTTATTTTTGTGGCTTTATATTATTATTGTTAGGTCGGCTGCATTATATTGTGACTCCTTAAACTCCTATATATAGAAAGGAGGTTTTGTCATTTGTATCAGGCAAGAATTGTTCATTTATGTAATGTAAAGGAGGTTGCCCCCTCGAAGAGGCTGAATTCTAAGGTGTTGATCGTTCTTTTCTATATTTTCTTGAGCCGGTTTCATAACAGGATGATGCTAGGTCAGAACAATTGGTTGTAATCCTCTTTGCTCTTTCTTGATTATCAATAAAGCTATTAAAGTTTTCCTCCACATTCTTGTATGATTGATGTTATGTGCATTTGTGTGGTCAATATATATCTGGTCCTATATTGTTTATGATAATAGATCTATGTTCTTGGATAATGTTATGCTGCTTTGATTCTACAGGTGCTCTGTGAAGCTAGCTAGACAAGGAAGCGAGTAGCAAAGATCTATGAGAAGGGAGAGGAATCGAGCAAGGAACCAAGCGCAAGACAGAGGTTGGTCTCCTTATTCCCCTCTTATCTATTTTTCATAAAGGAAAACGAAATTAGTTTTAGTTTGTTTGTTTCTAAGGTAGCTACCAGCCTTAGTGGGACTAGCAACTCTACATAGACACTAGTTTTCCCGATAACAAAATGGCGACTCCGCTGGGGAGCGAATAGATTGTTTGTTTATCTACATTTTTTTACTTTATAAACTTACAAATGGAGCATGAAGTTAAGCCAGCTAGCCTTCGAACTGCATTTTCTATGCAAGTGCAACGTAGATCAATGCTGCTTCAGTCTATCTCCAGGTTTTGTTTATGAACTGAACAATTGATTTACAAGCTCTCTAATTGCCCTTATGGTGGCTCTGGTAACCTCTTTAGATCTACCCCTGTGATTGATCTACTGATTACCACTTGCTTGGCCTAAATCCCTGAACTGAGCTGCAAACTGTGACCCAGAACCCAGTAAATTCTCATCCCTAGTCCAGCGCACTGTCTCTTCTGTGAATTCTAGATGCATCGCACTTCCCGAGTGTAGTAGTTGCGCTGCATCTCCAGTTCACTGTGTTACAGGTGCGCTGATCAGACAAAGCCTTTCCTGCTCCTACATTTTGGTTTCTGTGTTCACTCTTTTCATCTCTATTTAGGAGTTTTCTACCTGTGGTCAGTGCACCTCTGTTGAAACCCCCTTACTTGCCATTATTCCGCCTCTATTGTGCAAAGGACTGTAAATTTTTTTATGTATTTTGAGCCATTTTCAGTTCTCTTTTACAAAGAAGTAGTGTAATCGTACTGTCATGTCTTGATTTGAAAGTGTCGCAGGTGTCATTCTCAGTCATAGAAGAGAATCTTATTGTTCTTGACTGTCGATTACACTGTTACTCTTGTATTTGATTTGAATTAGTAATTTTTCAAGTGTCGAAAGCAAGTTTTCATTTCCAAATCGCAATGTGTCGTCGTTGTCCTCATTTTGTCTTGAAAAGAAACTTGTTAGTAACGTCGCTTTGAAAAATAATTCAGATTTGCGCTTAGCTTTCTTTTTATCATTCACACATTAAGAAGGCTGAAAACAAATACATGCATGTGCATTTGCATTTAGACTGTTTGTTGGTTTGATTTAGGACAGTGCATATAGTGTGTGCTCTCCGCTCTATGTTGAAAGAACGCCATCTCTCTTTCCTTAGTAGCTAGGATTTTCATTGCAAAAAGAAGATTAAACAACTGTTTATCATCTTAGATTGCATTTTAGGAATTGTACATCTACATCACACGATGAACCTGAAAGGCAAATTTATTAAGCAAGATCAACCATAAAATAAATTTAATGAAACTAAAAACGCTTTGGAACCTAACGCACACCATCTAGAAGTCTAGGCTAGAGACGTATTCTGGCGTTGTTAAGCCTGGTAACTGTTGTTCTCAATGTTGGTTGGGTGATTCCTCCACCTTGAGATGATAAGTGCCAGTACGGACTTGTGCTCCCATGTACTGTCGAGTATATATTGGGAGACCACAATAGGCTTTATCCTTTATCCATAGGAAGCTGTGTCTGTCGCCCTATCGATCGCAATGCACTGAACACAGCATTCGGGAAGATTGACTGCCGTACCATAAAAAGTATTTTGTAGTTTTGCGATTGGTTTGGTAATCCCTCTGACTAGATTTCCAGAGCAGTCCCTTTCATTCATTTTCAGACTCCTTAAAGGAAAAGGTTCATCTGAGCACTTTTCACTTCAGGCTCATTAAAATCAAAGGCGACTAGAGTCATTTTTTATTTTTTCCCGACTCTTAAAAATTGAAAAAACAAGTTGTGTCAAAGCGTCTAAAATTAATCTAATTCGAAAACATACTTCCCCTTGATTTTTAGTTGATAGAGTAATCCACAATCGTGGAAGAAAGTCAATTGAAACCTCGCCATTCGTGGAGGCTTACGAGTCAACCGTCTTTGTCTCCAGAATCGAAACTGTTACTGACAAAGCGAACTCGTTTAACCAGTTCCAAATCCCCTGGTAAAGTTAGAACAAGTGTTCCAACACCATCAAAGACTCCAGTTACTCCAAACATTTATGGTATCCCTACCTTTATAGAAGAAGTTCAGCAGCCACCAAAGGACAGTAGAACTGATCCTAGTGTGAAGGTAAACACTTGTATTACTGAACCAGCTCCATCTACAACTGATTCAGAAGGTGTTATTCCCCAAACATCTATCATTGCAGATTCTATACCTTCTTCGGCACCAGAAATATTCTACGGACCTAACGGTCTACCTCTTCCACCTGGTCTGATTGCTATAGAAGAGATTGTGGAAGATCCTCCATCTAGTACTCCATCGAAGTTTAGAGTCAGGATCACCCTATATCCTTCTTCATCAGAAATTAGTCTACCATTATCGGAAGCTCCCGTAGAATCGCTAGGAAATTTTTTGGAGAGACTAGAAATGTCTGAACAACCATCGACATCTAGGACTGTGTCATCCGACACAGCGACGACAGAACTTCCCGTTGTCACTCCAACAATGTTCACCGGCATACCATATGTCCCAACTAGCTCTCAATCGCTAGAAGGGGCCCACTTAGGGGCTATTTCGACAATATGGTCCGTTCCTGTTTGTTCATCCAGAATAGTATCTGGGAACTCTTATGTTGAGTCTCAGCAAATTGATCCTCCAGGGTGTCAATTTGGGCAGTCCGATTCTCAAGGACAAACAATTCCTTTGAGTACTAGATTACCGCCGTATGGGGGGCAGTATACCCTTTCATTGTCACCTCCAAGAGGACAACCATACATGAGTTCACAACAAAATTCAGGTTATGTTGGAATTACATCTAGCGGTTGGGTACCAATACTGCCTCAACAACCAAGAGTTGTATATTCAATGTAACAATGTTTACCTATGTCAAATATACCAACTATGTCGGTTATCGTGATGGTGTCGCAAGTACAAGCGTCGCCTGTTGTATGCCAACCTTAGGTTTCTCAGGTTGTAATGCAACAACCTCTTGTCCCTGCGACTCAACCACAATCGCCAACTAGTGGAATGACACAGGCCCAAACGGGTACAATTACCCCTCATCTTGGTCAAACGGTCAGTATTGGACAACAGCACATGGCTTCGCAGCCATGGCTGGTGCAATACCAACATCCGCAATTCCAACAAGTATACCAAGGATCTGAGGAACAAATCTTTGCAAATAGTGGGCAGCCGTATATTCAAAATGGTCAAAATCAACCATTCTATAATGGTTATGCCCATCAACCTTACCAAAGTTACCAACATCAAATGCATTATGCTGGTATGCAAAGACCAACTCCTCAGGCAATTCCATCATATCCTGGGTATGCTTCACCAAACTTGAATAAACAGTTACCCTTCATGGCAACTTTAGAGTTACCAGATCTAAATCGGCTAACAAACGATCCAATTGCTTACGCCCCTTGGTGGCCAACAATCCTGCATAAACTTCCGTCAGATATTCCTAATTTTAATGGAAATCTGGGTGAAGACCCATCGAATCATGTGATGACATTTCATTTGTGGTGTTCATCAAACACCCTAAATGATGATTCGATTAGGCTTCACCTTTTTCAAAGGAATTTAACTGGTCCGGTAGCAAAGTGGTATATCGAGTTACCCAGAGCTTTGTTTGACAACTTCAATGCCCTAGCCACAACTTTTTTAACCCAATTTCAGTTACCGATAAGGTACGAAACGGGAATAGAACTTTTTACCAATTTGAAGAAAAGTACGGCCACTCACATATCCAATCATATTCATAAGTGGCAACGTCGTCGTAGAATGGTAAAAATGTATGTTCCTGATGAGCTTTTAGTTGAATGGTTTATTAAGTCATTATTACCTTCCATTGCAGAAGATGTGCCAAAAGGAGGAGTCATCACTGAAGAGCAAGTAATTGCTCGTGCGCAATATTTAGACTTGATTTATTCCCAGTTTGGCATGCTCTATGATAAAATCCCTGACGACCCCAGACCGGAATTTTTCATCCCTCCTCCTAAATCGAACAATGACTCTCATGCTGGCGATGGAGTCATTGGCACGACAGACACGAAATTGACAAAGGCTACATCTAAAAAGGCCCGTAAGATTTCCAGTCAAAATGCAAAAGAAGAACTTCTCACCTCGGAAGTAAATGTCGTCTCGACTGACAAAGGCAAAGAAACCAAGCAACCAGGAGGCAAGAAGAAAAAAAAGGGAAGAAGAAGAAACAAGAGGAATCGTCACCTGAAAATTCTTCTGCAAACCCTCCTGGAGATAGGAAACCAAGAAGTCCATGCTTAATATGTGATGAGGATCATTGGACAAGAGAATGTCCACATAAAGCTGAGCTTAAAAGATTCTTTAAGAATTCAAAAACCTCGACGGTATTGACTGATCCATTTCCAAATCCAGGGACAAATCTGGTTGCTAATGAAAATGCTTCCCCGTCCCAAGTGATGATATTGTCGGTTTCGAAACAGCAAAATGATGCTTTGATATTGATAAGGAATAAAGATTATGGGAGTCCACAGCTGTCGAACAACAAGGATAAGGATAAACCTAGTAGTTCGACAACGACTTTTACAGAAGTTGTGCAGCCCATCATTCCGGAGCTAACAATAAAACCGCCAAAGGGAGTAGTACACAAGTCGACATTTAATCCTCGTGCCAGAGCAGCACAACATTATAACATAGTGGAAGATCTAGCCCAATCGCCATCTACTATGTCGACACTTGAAGTACTTCAAAATTTCCCATCCCAAAGGCAGGATTTATTATCAACTATAGGTGGGATAGACCCAAAGGATTCTAATCTTGTGTCCTTTAATCACAAAGGATATGATCCTCAGTTACCAGCTCAATTAGATTTCCTCATTCAGGTAAAAGCCCTCAACAAAACTGTTCATCGAACAATTATTGATGAGGGGGCATCTACATGTATTATGTCGATGAGTTGCTGGAAAACTTTAGGATCTCTAACCTTGTCGCGATCTTCGACGACATTAAAAGCATTTGACGGACGAACATATACCCCGTATGATATTCTAAGTAACTTGCAAGTCGAACTAGGGGGGAAAACAGTAGAAATAGATGTCGAAGTAATCGATGGAAACCTCGATTACAACATCCTACTGGGAAGACCATGGATATATGCTATGGCAGCAGTTGTGTCGACCTACTTTAGAAAGATTGCATTTCCTTTTCAAGGAGGAATTACAATCGTCGACCAACAAACATTTCTCCCCAATTGTTCTGAAGTTACGGGAAGCATTCCGATGATCCATGGAAGCCCCCATTTGCTTCAAAATATCGGAGTAGACCTACTAAAAGACCCTATATTAATGGGGACTTTTTCCCTCCCTCCTCCAATCAATCTGGCAGAAGTGGCGACGGTAGGAACCTGCAATATGATATCTTCGACTCAAAAGATCTCAGAAAACGATATTAACATGAATCATCTGCGGGTATTGCCTCCAAGCCCAGTAGAAATATTGTAGCAATCAATGTTTTTGGCATGGGAGGTAAGCCAAAATCAACGTTCATCGAGAGTTTGGATAGATAGGTCTAAGGAATATGGAACCCCTTCAGATCCTTGGTCGCAAGTGCATTACACCGACGAAGGAATTGTTCAGTCAATGACGATTGAAGGGGCACCATGGGAGGATTACCACCATCGTTCCCATCTTTCGGATCATCAAGAAGATACTCCTGATGACCTGAATCATCCTTCAGTTTTTGATTTCCTATAAAATACTGTAAACACGGTGGATTCCGAGGGAAACTTGTCCAATATTGAAGAGACTATAGCCATAAATATCTTGACCACAATGGATGTTGTAGAGAATATTTATGTTGGCAACGTTGTTCTCCTTCAGAACTAGAAATATAGAACACTCTTTTTTGCGAATTCAGAGATGTCTTTGCTTGGTCATATGATGAAATGCCAGGCATTGACTCGAGTATAGTTGAATACGAAATCAAGATGTATCTAGATGTCAAACTGGTATGACAACGGCTACGGCAGGTGCAACCCAAGAAAGCCATTGCCATTAAGGCAAAAGTTGAGAAACTTCTCCATGCTGGTTTTATTTACCCGGTTACTCTAATTGATTGGGTATCGAACATCGTTCCTGTGATGAAAAAACAAGGAACAATTAGAGTGTGCATCGATTATAGGGATGTAAATCAAGCTTATTCGAAAGACAACTACCCTACACCCTTTATTGACCAGATAATTGACGAATGCGCCGGATGTGAAATCTTTTCATTTATTGATGGATTCTTCGGGTATAATCAAATAAATATCCACTCATAGGACCAGTCAAAGACTGCATTTATTTGTCCGTGGGGCACATTTGCATATCGCAAATTACCCTTTGGTTTAAAGAACGCAGGGGCAACATTTTAGAGGGCAATGAATTATGCCTTCCATGACATCAAAAACATCATTCAACCATATCTGATGACCTTCCGGCTCATTCGCGAAAGCGGACCGATCATCTGCAGCATTTGAGAGCCATATTTCTACGTTGCGGACACTACAAGATACGACTCAATCCACACAAATGTGTGTTCTGTGTCAGTTCTGGTCATTTGCTTGGCTTTGTAGTCTCAAAAGACGTGATTCGTCTCGACCCATGTAAGGTTCATGCAATCATAAATTTGCCGCCACCTTCAAATTTACTTTAGATTCAGAAACTCCAAGGGAAAGCAAACTTTCTGAGGAAGTTCATTTCAAATTATGCTGAACTTGCTAAAGGTTATACACGTCTATTGAAAAAGGAAGTACCCTTCATCTGGGATCAGGTCCCGCAAGCTTCCTTTGATGCTTTAAAAGAATCCCTAATGAAAGCATCATGAATGTACACTCCCAATTACCAAAAAGACTTTAACCTATATCTGGCTGCAGCGGATACAACCATCGTAATGGTTTTACTTCAAGAAGACAAGAGAATTGAACATCCTATATATTATTTGAGTAGAAACTTAAATGATACAGAAAGCAAGTATTATTATGTTGAAAAGCTAGCTCTCGCAGCTGTTCAAGCGATACAGATATTTCGACACTATGTCCTCTTTCGAAAAACTACCACTTTGTTAGATTGCAACCCCATGACCTACATATTGTCGTGACAGTTGCTGGGGGGAAAATATTCGAAATGGATAGCAATTCTCCAAGAGTTTGATCTAGAGTTCGTAAAATCCACATCAAAGAAATCCATGGTTTTCACGGAATTACTATGCGATCTCCCATCGTCATCCAACGATGAAACATCCGAGGAAACCATCAAGGATGAATCATTATTTCTGATATCTTCAAGCAATCCGTGGTATGGAGATATAATCATCTATCTCCAAACCCAAAAATATAGGTCTAATACCTCCCGCTCGGAACAAAAGCATATTCGATACCAATCAAGGACTACATGATCGTCGGTGATACACTCTACCGTCGTGGTGTCGATACAATTCTGAGGAGGTGCCTCACCCACGAGGAGGCTGAAAAAGTCCTGAATGATTGTCATTCAGGCGCGTGTGGGGGGCATCAATCTAGTTACGCTACAACACAAAAAAATTTACGAGCAGGATACTTCTGGCCAACAATGTGCAGAGATTGCATAACCATAGTCAAAAGTTGCCATGCATGTCAAATTTTCGATAGCAAAACCAGAAAACCACCCACTCCTCTGCAACTGATAGTTTCTGTTGGGCCATTCGCCAAATGGGGTATTGATTTCATGACATGTAACCCCACCTTGACCGGGGGGCATGGGTATATCATAGTCACCGTAGACTATTTTACCAAATAGGCCGAGGCAATGCCTACATTGGATAATACTGGTGAAACAGCTGCCATTTTATTTTTTAATCATGTAGTCGCCAGATTTGGCATTCCACAAGCTATAGTCACAGATCATGGATCGCATTTTCACAATCACATGATGGTTGAATTGGCTGCCAAATTAGGATTGTCCCACAATAGCTCTACTCCATATTACCCGCAGGCCAATGGACAAGTTGAAACAATCAACAAAGTTCTAAAGCGGATGCTGCAAAGGATGATTGGAGTCCACAAAAGGAGTTGGCACCTAATCCTATACTCAGCCTTGTGGGCATACTGAACGTCGGTAAGAAATGCAACCGGGTTCACACCTTTTCATCTGGTGTATGGCCTAGAAGCAATCTTACCAGTTCAGTGTGAAATCTCGTCCCTCAAACTCGTAGTCGACCTTCTCCCTATAACTCCAGAAGACGAGGCTCGTTTCTTGGAACTAATCCAATTGGATGAAACCCGTCGTGATGCCACTTTGGCTAACGAAGCCCATAAGAAACGAGTCAAGGCGTAGTTCGACAAGAATGTCAAACCGCGTGTCTTCTCAGAAGGTGACTTGGTCTTACTTTATGACTAGGAATCCGATAAATTGGGAGCATGTAAGTTCAAGTCTTTATGGATGGTCCCCTATATTGTTAAGCGAGTGTTAGCAAAAGGAGCCTACGAGTTAATGGATTATGACGGGATTCCACTGGCGCAACCCCGTAACGGGTTGTACCTTAAGCGTTACTATGCATGATTCAGTGTGGTAACCTATGTGCTTTTGTTACATTTTTGTTTTCGCTAAGAGTAATCGTTTTGGTTAAGTAATCCACTTTTTACATTTGTCATAGATGTTAGACCCATTGGAATCTTTCATTGGATATGCCGACGGAGCGAGTCATAGTCCGCGAAACCTATCTTCTGCGGCCTGGGCCATTTTTGATCCAAGTGACGAGTTAGTAAGGTTCAGAGGGGTATGTATTGGTCGTTCAACAAATAACATCGTTGAATATAGCGCGTTGATAGAACTTCTCTCTGATGCCATCACACATGGCATAAGCCGACTTGTCGTTAGGCTAGACTCACAGCTCGTCATACTACAACTCACTGGTATCTACTCCGTCCGGAATCCAGCTATCTATCGCATGTTCCTAAGGGTCAAGATTTTGGAAAGACAATTTGATTTCATTAAATATCAGCATATTTCCATAAACTTAAACACATTAATAGACTCATTGGCAAATTATGTGTTAGATAGACATTTGCAACATTTATTAAAAGAAGCATTTCATCAGTATTTGCATCAGGATCATGTAACTTAACCAAAATAAAACTCCGAAAATCAAAAATATATATATAACTATTTATGGTTTACACATAATGTTCTGTAACCAAGATAAAATTAGTCAAATGACCCAAAACTCAAAATGCTAGGGGGCACCCTAGTCTAATGATGCTGGTGATAACAAGTCACCACCTGTGCAATCATGCATAAAAGCCTAGTCCATCGACTCGGCACACGAGTGGTATGTCACTGCAACCTCAGGGGCACCTCATCGGTCCTCACGTCCGGAATACCAAGAGTAAGGCCCTCGACCTGATATTGCAATGCTAAAAGAGTCTCGACCACATCAAGGTCACGAAGGATAACCCTTCCCGCACCCTCTCCTACTGGAGCAGCGGTTGGCACTCTCGGGCATACTACTGGTTGAATTGGTCCAACATCTGCATGAGTACGTGAGTTTTGATTAGTCCTGATAGAAGAAATCATAAGAACATTATAAGGAGAAATGATAAATAGAGATATGGTCAGAGAATTTACCGATTACACCCCACTGCTCGCCAGCAGGCAGTACCAAATCCGGATCACCCCGGAAGTCCATACCAGCATATGGATACTCGGAAAAAACCATCTCCTGATGGTTGAACCACTCAAAAAAGTTATCAAAGACAGAAATCTGGGACTGACCAGCATGTCTGGCCATAAGGTCGACCGATCTCTGCATCCATGGCTCAGTCGGTGGAGGTAAACCAAGTGAAACATACTGCGGCTGCATCAGCGGGATCTTTTCCAAGGCGAAAGATGTCAAGATACAACCATATCAAAAGTTCTTCAATCTTCTATTTTTCACCTTGGTTAGTTTTTCTTTCATCACAGAGAGTACTGCATCACACCAGTTGAACACCTTTGGTTCAAGCCATTCCAAGGCATACTGCATATAAGACCTGTTGGCCACGTGAAGTGCCGCACTACCAGCCAGTCTAGCAAAAGTGAACAGAATGGTCCACAGGGACCTGTCAGTGACATCTCGGATAATGATATTTCCGTCCTTACTCAGCTGAGATCCCTCTCTGCAATACCTGCGAATGTAATCTCTCATAGATTCACCCCCACGGGCCGAACCTAATAATGAGATAGGGGCACCCCGCTTCGATAAGCCAGTCAAAAAATAAATGTCCACGACAGTCAAGGGGATGGACTTGCCCCTAATCTGGAACACCTGGGTGGTAGGATCCCATGCATCAAGGAAATACTGCAACAAGTTGATTTGTTGCCTCATGCAAGAGATGCGGAAAAACTTGAACAGGCCACAGTTTCGCAGTGCATTTACCATAACCAGATCATGTAAAGCAAGCATGTCTTCTTCTCCATGCTCACGTTCTCACCATGTAATAGGCATTTTTCTCCAATGAATCTTTGAAACAAACAAGAGAAGAGTCAAGGTCCTGATTTGGTGAGAAATAGGCAAAAATTTCCATGAAAAACTGTGCATAAATGGCCCTCTTTGCGCCCATCGCACCCCCAACAGTGTTCTAGGTGGGATGCATGCTGACTGGCCAATGGCCAAGCTAGCATGCATCGCACCTTTCAATGTAGAATAGGTGCGATGGAGCCAACGCGAGTTTTTCAAGCCCCAGAGGCTCAGAAAAATTAGAAAACATGCTCATAATGCAAAATGGAAAGGATGAAATTAAAAAGCTCAGGTTTAGCCACTACCTGGTCCAGACGGTGCCGAGAATCGTCCACAGAATCTCTCAGAATCAGCTAGTGAAAATCAAGGGGGAAAGCACCTCCAAAACTCCAACAAACCAAAGTTCAAATGAAATGGTAAAATGAGAGGTAAAAAGCACTAATTTGTTCAAATGAAATGGTAAAATGAGAGGTAAAAAGCACTTTTAAATTATTTTCACGTAATTCAAGTAAAATATTAGTGTTTTAACTCATTTTTTTAAACATATATTGTTCTTTTCTAACTAGTTTGATGAAGCAATTGAACAGGCAGTACAACCTTTGAAAGAACAAAGTTGTCAATGGTAAAATCAATACAATCAATGACCATTATATCGAGTAGTTTTAACGCGGACTTCAGGCTCGTTAAAAAATAAACATAAGCAATGAGCAAATGTTCCCCCAGAGTTTAAGCTCATTAAAAAATGAGCCATTCCCCGGTAAATAACCATTGTGAATGTATTACCATCAGCCTTTGAAGCCTTGGTCGTGTTCTCATCATCACCTCCACTTTGTTTTGTCCAGTCATTCACCTCCATCTGATTGTTTACCCTTTTGAGGAACCGTTGTGAAGAGTGATCCTGTTAGCCATCCTTGTGACACTGCCGTGATTGGAAAATTCCAATCCTTACCTGGAATCAGCTGCTACCCGAATTTATCACTCGTTCCTCAAAAAACGAGTCTCCTTTAAGCCCTTTTCAACTGACTCGTAAAATATGAAAAGATTGCTGAGCGATTGGCCTCTCCAGCTCATTAAGGGGACCAGAAGTGCTATCCCTCCTTTAAATTTTAATCTTTTTGGACTTGAGGGATTATTACACAAAAATATTGAGCGCTTGTTTTGTTCGGCTCGTTAAAAGTACCGAAGATTCATCCCTTTTGTATTGTTTTATACTTTTTCAGACTCAAGGGATTATATGACAAAAAAGGATCATTGGAGTTTCCTTTACATCCCTTTTTCAGACTCTCTCAGATTGAAAAGGACTGGGTTATCCTTGTCATTAAACTCGTTAAAACCGAATAGCGACAAACTTGTCCATAACAGACAAGAAAAAGTTTCACTATCGCTAGGCTCGTTAAAACATAGCGATGGGTTTGCCCGAAGGGAAAATTACAGAACAAGCATATGTTATCCTCCTCAAGCTTGACAAAAATAAAGAGGCACTGGTCAGCAATGACTGGGGAAAATTTGGGAAGAAAACTTGAAAAAAACTTTATTGGTAGCAAGTCGCTCTTAAACATGACACTTTCACTCCGCATCCGAGTCGGGCTGGGTTGTTCCATTCACTGGTCACATCACCGTGGTTCTATCACACCATCCATATTTGGGGTTAATGTTACCGATACATCATGTCAGTTTCGCCGATATGTTCAAGAGAAGTCGCTCAGAGAATTCACCTGTGTCTCACCCACTGCAATACATTCACGCTCCTTTCTTTCATGACCGCCACCCTGAACCTTATATCACCAGATCGTTTTCACCTCAATTAACATCATTTTCTCCATTCTGTGTCATTGATGTTGGATTCATTAAGGCCCTCCTATGATGGATCGCTTATTGTCGACTTCAGCTCATTATCCAAGAAGTTGATCTAGGAACAGCCCTTTCAGTACTTTGAAGCTTGCATGCCTCAATGGCAAGTTTCTCACCTCCGGCGACAAGTTTACATTAATGGCCTTCGACCGAAAGATTTTGCGTGGTGTTCGACGCCAAGTCCCTTATTCACACCACGTGAATTGTACTGTAGTACCTTGAGGGTCATCATCATTATCGGTGATTCCTCTCATGCCTATTAACAGCTTACATCATTGGCTAGTAATCAGGCGATGTCTTTCCATGTTCAACTCCAGAACATCTCTCACATGGATCGACTTGTACTTTGAGTGAAGATCGAACGAGATTGAAGACCTCGGATCTAGTTTCATCCGTCCGGGCAACGATATATATTCAGGAAAATAAAGACATCAAATGTACATCATTGTTGCACAGATAATCATCCAACCTAAGGGATGATGGCTCTACCAGAATCATCAGTCTACACTCAGACAATTGTCTGCCTTATGTACATGAAAATGAATTTATAAAGTTGAGCATGGGAATTCCCGCCTCAGCTAGATCATGAAAATATTATGAAGATAATGTATTGTATTGTATCTTATTGCAGGTCGCCTTCCAGCTTGAAAAAACTTCAAATCCTCATGATAAAGCATTTCACCCGACATCAAAAAATTAATGACCTCATGATTTAGGGGGCAACTGTTATAGACATTTTTGGGCACTGCAACTCCAATCATAAATGTCCATAAAACAAGGGCTCTTAAGTCCCTAAAAGTGTTGTTCCAACCTCTAAAAGAACAAGGTCAACTGATTACATCTTCTCCCAGAAGTTCTCCATGAAAAACTGCTCAGAACTGGTCAAAATTGGACCATCTCACCTGCTCCATGGTCAAAGTGCGTTGCGTCCCACCTAAATACACACAGTAGGTGCGATGCATCTTGAAAATTCCTTCTATGGGGTGCGATGGGCGAGAGTGGACAAATGGCAGGGTCAATCTGCAAGGTGGAGAATCATGGAATCTTCTAGAAACTTCTCCTGTGACACTTGCCTCTCTGCATTCGTCCAGGGATGAGTAAGAGATCATCAATCTCCTAGTGGAATCAAGAAATATCAGAGAGAGGACACTAATCAACTCTCAAAAGCTGACTCACGCAACTTTCAAATATCTATATATGGATCCCTCATCCGAGAGATTCAGAGGCTGGAATGTTGTATCTTGTAAGGAAGTGCTGCTGGTTTCTTGGTGCAATATCATAGTGTTGGGTGATCTAAGCTTTTCATGAGGTGAAGAAGGGCTTTCTTGCTGAGAAGATGATGCTGGGTCAGAACAATTGGTTGTAATCCTCTTTTCTCTTTCTTGATTATCAATAAAGCTATTCAAGTTTTCCTCCACATTCATGTATGATTGATGTTATGTGCATTTGTGTGGTCAATATATATCTGGTCCTATATTGTTTATGATAATAGATCTATGTTCTTGGATAGTGTTATGTTTCTTTGATTCTACAGGTGCTCTGTGAAATTGGCTAGACAAGGAAGCGAGTAGCAAAGATCTATCAGAAGCGAGAGGAATTGAGCAAGGAACCAAGCGCAAGACGGAGTTTGGTCTCCTTATTCCCCTCTTATCTATTTTTCATAAAGGAAAACGAAAGTAGTTTTAGTTTGTTTGTTTCTAAGGCAGCTACCAGCCTTAGTGGGACTAGAAGCTCTGCATAGACACTAGTTTTCCTGATAACACACATGCAAGAAATTGATGAGTTAGACACCTTTCAGGTTATTCTATGGCACAAAACCAGTCATGCCAATGGAATACATCATACCCAGTATGCAGATAGCAGCGATGACAACATGTCAGACCGTGAAGCACTAGAAGAGAGGCTCGCACAATTGGAAGAACTTGAGGAAGAACAGTTTCTAGTGGGATTCCATCAGCAAGTACAGAAACAGTGGAAGAAAGCATGGCAGAATTGCCATATCAAGAAGGGCACATTCAAGGTAAATGATTTAGTGTGGCTGTATGATAGCAAGTTCGAAAAATTTCTGGGGAAACTCAAAATGCATTGGTTAGGACCATATGTGGTCAAAGAAGTTACAGATGGGGGCACTGTCTAGCTAGTCAAACTTAATGGAGAACCCTTCCCAGGTAGAGTAAATGGCAGTCGCCTAAAGCTCTACATGGGTGGGCCGACTGTCTGACTATCCATAGGAAGCATAGTCTCACCACTCCAGATAGTTGAAAGAGAGTGCGGGACTATAAAATAGTATGTTAGGGAGCTACTCGACAACAAGGTTGCGCACAGGGTCGGTATGTCACAAGGGTCGCGGTCGAGCAGAAGGGGCTACGCTGTTATGTGGATCAACAAGGAAGTGACCATTGGTGTCACTGTTCATGACAAGATGTTTGAGTCAAGGCGAAAAGGAGTGGGCAGCAGGAATTTAAGACATAGAGTCAGAATTAGATTTGAAATGATCTGCCACCAATATAGCATTAATGAGCCAAAAAAGGGGGGAACGGTCGAATTTGAATTTCAATAGGCTTATAACTCATAGCTGGTCATCCATCGAACAAATCGTTGCATCTTGAGAATTAATTTATTGCGATATCCAATAGATATGGAACCATTGACCTTCGACACTTTGAGAGTAAGCCTAGTGTTTGCAACATTGCCAAAAGAGACGCAGGACCTTCCGGACAACGTCCTATTGACAGCCAAGGATGCCATGCTGAGCCCAACACCAATGGTTGGAGATGTACTAGAAATTCCCAGATAGGTAGCAGGACAGGTCCAGAGGTCACCGCGGAACCTATGGTCTGGTAAGCGATCTATGAAAGGTAAGGGAAAGATGGTGGATCTTGAGACAAAAGATGGAATTCCGTTTAAAAGATCATCTCTGGGCCGCATGCCCATGACAAAAGTTGAAGATTGGGACCTCGTAGATAGCAACAACTCTCTTTCAAAAATGCAACAAAAGCTTCAGCAGACATTCAGTATACTGAACCTGTTGGGTCCCTATAATACTAGTGATTACCCCATTACTATTGTAGTTATACCCCTTATTTATATTGTTGTGCCCCTATTACCCCCATATTGTTATTTCTGTGCCCCATAGAATCCCTCTATTGTTATTTTTGTGGCTTTATATTATTATTGTTAGGTCGGCTAGATTATATTGTGACTCCTTAGACTCCTATATATAGAAATGAGGTTTTGTCATTTGTAGCATCCAAGAATTGTTCATTTATGTAATGTAAAGGAGGTTTCCCCCTCGAAGAGGCTGAATTCTAAGGCGTTGATCTATCTTTTCTATCTTTTCTTGAGCTAGTTTCATAACATTTGGTATCAGAGCTTTGGAATTCTAGGGTTTCGCTGCTCCAAACAGGTCATCGTGGCATTTTCGCTATAAATTTTTTATGTGACGTTTCAGAAGCCGCAAAAAAAACCCATTTGAGAAGAATTGGTGCTGAACCTTGGGTCCGAATTTCAGAGCTTCTCGCGTGATATTTTTGGAGATATGATCTGAGGAAGTTGACCTTTTTGCAGACTCCTGAATTACATTCAAAACAGATGATCTGGAGAAAATCGTCATAACTCTCTCTCTGAGGATCGGATTGAAATTTCATAAAAATGTACATAAATAGGACGGACTGTAGTTTCTTGTGTGTGTGCTTTAGATTCAAAGGTTCAAACAGTGACTCGTGGCACGTCGTACAATTTCGCTCTACTGAACCAGTCTAAAAGCAAGTCACTGTGGGAGATTTCACATAACTCTTCCTTGGAGAATCCAATTTGGCTCAGACTTGTAGCATTCGAAAGAGGACGTAGAAGGATACTACAGGTAGAAATTTCAGAACTGGATGATCTGAAATTACAGCGATACATCAGATTCAATATCAGGCTTCTATAAAGTGAAAGATGGTGTGTAGTTTTTTTTTTAATTTTTGTGTAAGCTTGGTTTAACGGAATTCAAAGGGCATAGTAAAGCATTATTATCGGTAACTGATGCCCCGAGGAAAGAAAATTCAAACACCTAGTAAGGAACCTGAAAGCTCTAGCATGACCCATGAAGAAGAGGAAGAAATGCTACATGATATATCAAAATTACAAGAACAAGTGCAACAAATGTCACGCTCACAAAAGCTAACAGAAGCTAAGATAAGTGGCATGGAATCTAAGATAAATGGTGTGGAATCTAAGATAAAGGGCATGGAAGCTAAGATGGATGATTCGAAGATAGACTTGAAGAGAGACATGGCAGATTTGAAGATAGATATGAAGACAGACATGGAAGAATTGAAGAAGTTGCTACAAGAAAGGGTCACTAATGGTGAAAAGGTAGTAAAGGAAACTCATGATGAAAACAAAAGAAATGTTAATCATGATACCATAGATGCTAATGTTGGATTGAAGAATCACCATTATCAAAAAATCGATATGAGGAAGTTTGATGGCAAGGATCCCACTACATGGATATTACAGATGGAGCAATTCTTCGATCTCAATAATGTTCAAAACGCACAAAAGCTAAGTATGGCAACTGTATATTTGGAACCAAATCAGTTTGTATGGTATCAATGGCTTTGCTCTCGTAAACAATTTATCACTTGGGCAATTTTTACGGAAGAATTGATAGCACATTATGAAGATACGAAAAGAAACACTTTTTTTAGCCAATTGATAAGTCTCAAACAAAAGGGTTCAGTAATGGAGCACATTGAGGAGTTCCAAAAATTGAACATAAGGGTAAAAGATATTCCAAGAGGAGCATAGGATTGATGTGTTCATAGGGTCTTTAAAGGATAATATCCAACATGATGTTCGCCTTTGGGAACCAGATTCATTAGAGAAGGCATTTAGGTTAGCAAGAATAATGGAAAGCAAAATTATGGCAACCAGGAAGCATACCACTCACAACTATAAAGACGAAAGTGTTGTTGCCCCTAGTCTTCCACAACCTACAAGGTTGACACCACAACAATTGAATGAAAAAAGAGAAAAAGGGCTTTGTTACAGTTGTGATAGCAAATACACTAAAGGTCATAAGTGTGCTGAGAAGAAATTATTCTACATAGATTGTGAAGAGGAAGAAGAAAAGGAGCAAGAAAGGTCAAAAGAAGAAGATATACTCCAAGAACAAAGCCTAGATGAAGAACAGATAAATCCGACCATATCTTGTAATGAATTGGCGGGAATTACCACTCCTCAAACCATCAAGATAGAAGGACAAATCAAGAAGAAAAAGGTAATAGTGTTGATTGATTCAGGAAGCACCCACAATTTTATTAATTGTAGGGTAGCAAAAGAATTGAATTGTTTCCTATATCCAGCACCAGAGTGTCAAGTGATGATTGCAAATGGAGGAACAATAAATTGCTCTGTAAAGTGCCATAATATCAAGCTATCCATGGGAGAATATGTATTGACTAGCCCAATGCTTTCCATTCCAATGGGAGGTGCGGATGTTGTACTAGGAGTCCAATGGCTACAATCCTTGGGTACAATAGCTTTTAATTTTCAAGAACTTTTCATCAAATTTTCTGCGGAAGGAAAGGAAGTTGAATTAAGGGGTATTGCAGGGAAACCAGGAAAGATAATCAGCTCTCATGGTATGACAAAGCTTCTAAAAAAGGAGCAAAGAGGTGTAATTGCACAATTATGCTCGCTAGATGTTTCCACATTGGAATCGTCTATTTCTCCAGATCTCCAAAAAGTCTTGGACAATCATTCCAAGGTATTTGAGACTCCCAAGGGTCTCCCACCTATGCGTGATCATGATCATGCTATTCATCTAATTCCAGGAAGTGTTCCTCCAAACATCAGTCCGTACAGATATCCCTATGTCCAAAAAAGTGAAATTGAACATATGGTTGCAGAAATGCTAGAGGCTGGTATAATTCAACCGAGTCAAAGTTCTTTCTCAGCTCCAGTAATATTGGTGCACAAGAAGGATGGATCATGGCGCATATGTCCAGATTATAGGGAGCTCAACAAGCTCACTATTAAAGATAAGTTCCCCATTCCTGTTATTGATGAATTACTAGATGAATTGCATGGATCAATTTACTTCACCAAGTTGGATCTTCATTCGGGATATCATCAAATCAGAATGAAGATTGGAGACATTCCATAAACGGCATTTAGAACTCATGAGGGTCATTATGAATTTTTGGTCATGCCTTTTGGCCTTACCAATGCACCTTCAACATTTCAAGGTTTGATGAATTCAATTTTCAAACCATTCCTTAGAAAATTTGTGTTAGTATTTTTTGATGATATACTAATCTACAACAAGTCTTGGAAGGATCATGTTGAACATGTTGACAGGGTGCTACAACTATTGGAGGAGAAACAATTATATGCAAAAAGATCCAAATGTTTCTTTGGAGTCCAAGAGGTGGAATATTTGGGTCATATTGTATCTCATGAAGGTGTTAAGGTAGACCCTAGCAAAATTAAAGCCATTAAGGAATGGAAAATCCCCACATCCATAAAGCATCTGCGAGGATTTCTTGGGTTGACAGGGTATTATCGCAAGTTTGTTAAGAATTATGGGAGAATAGCAGCACCTCTAACAACATATTGAAGAAAGATTCATTTTCATGGACTTCGGAAGCAACAAAGGCCTTTGAACATCTTAAAGAGGCAATGTGCCAAGCACCGGTCTTAGCTACACCGGACTTCACAAAAACCTTTATTGTGGAATGTGATGCTTCAGGAAATGGAATTGGTGCTGTTGTAATGCAAGATGAAAGACCCATTGCTTTTGAAAGTCGTCCAATCAAGGGAAAGTTTTTAAGCAAAGCTATTTATGAGAAGGAAATGTTGGCAATACTCCATGCACTTAAGAAATGGCGACCCTACCTAATGGGAAGACACTTCAAGGTAAAGACGGATCATGATAGCCTTAAATACTTTTTAGAACAAAGATTATCCTCTGAAGAGCAATAAAAGTGGGTCACAAAGATGTTGGGCTATGACTTTGAAATCATCTATAAAAAAGGGAAGCAAAATGTGGTGGCAGATGCACTCTCAAGAAAGGATGAGGATGTGGAAGCATTGTTGTGTGCCATTTCTATTATCCAACCAGATTGGATAAACGAAGCAAGGGAGATATGGAAGAATGACGAAGAAGTGTGGGCACTTATTCGAAAGCTACAACAAGATTCCATTACTTCTGATACATTTAGCTGGAAAAATGATTCGTTATGGTACAAAGATCGCTTATACCTCTGTAAGAATTCCCAGCTAAAACAAAAGATTCTTATGGAATTGCACACTTCTCCCTTAGGAGGGCACTCAGGATTTTTAAAAACTTACCACAGGGTTAAGAAGGAATTTTTTTGGGATGGCCTTAAATCAGATATTCAAAAGTTTGTGGCAATGTTTGGTTTGCCAACAAAATAAAGTTGAAACAATTAAGACACCGGGTCTATTACAACCTTTATCCATTCCAAGCCAACGTTGGGAGGAGGTTTCAATGGATTTTATCACAGGTTTACCCAAGTCTGAGGGAAAGAGTGTCATCATGGTGGTAGTTGACAGACTTACCAAGTATGCACACTTTTGTGCATTATCACATCCATTTAAAGCCAGTACAGTTTCTACTGCATTTATGGAAACAGTTCAAAAGCTACATGGAAACCCAAAGATTATTGTAAGTGACAGAGATCCCATTTTCACTGGAAATTTTTGGACAGAATTATTTTCTTGTCTTGGTACTCAGTTAGCTCATAGCTCATCTTATCATCCTCAATCTGATGGGCAAACTGAGATAGTAAACAAATGTTTGGAAGGATATCTTCGTTGCTTTGTATCTGATAAACAGACACAATGGGTCAAATGGTTGCCTCTGGCTGAATGGTGGTATAACACTTCCTTCCATACAGCAACAAAAATGACCCCATTTATGGCACTTTATGGGTATCAACCACCATCCATCACATCATATTTAAGAGAAAATTCTAAGGTTCAGGCAGTGGAACATCACATCGAACATCAACAACAAGTCCTCCAACTCTTAAAGGATAACCTCGTGTTGGCACAAAATAGAATGAAACAACAGGCAGATCAACATCGCAGTGAAAGAAGTTTTGATGTAGGTGATTGGGTATTCCTACGGCTACAACCATATAAGCAAATGTCCCTAAAGCAAGCTAAGAAGGATAATAAATTATCACCAAAGTATTATGGTCCGTACAAGGTGTTGCAAAAGATTGGTACTATGGCATACAAATTGGAGCTTCCTGCAGCTTCTCGATTGCACCCAGTTTTCCATGTTTCATGTTTAAAGAAGGTTATAGGTGACAAGCTCCCAATTCAAACAATATTGCCAGAACTTGACGAGGAAGGAAAAATTATATTGGAACCGGAAGCAGTCACAGAAACAAGAACTCGACAGCTACGAAATCGATCAATTTCAGAGTATCTTATCAAGTGGAAGAACTTATCCGCTGAAGATTCCACATGGGAGGATGAGAATTTTATGCAGAAGTATCCAGAACTACTCAAGCGTTGAGGACAACACTTTTTTGAAGGAGAGGGGCATGTTGGGTCCCTATAATACTAGTGATTACCCCATTACTATTGTAGTTATACCCCTTATTTATATTGTTGTGCCCCTATTACCCCTATATTGTTATTTCTGTGCCCCATAGAATCCCTCTATTGTTATTTTTGTGGCTTTATATTATTATTGTTAGGTCGGCTGGATTATATTGTGACTCCTTAGACTCCTATATATAGAAAGGAGGTTTTGTCATTTGTATCATCCAAGAATTGTTCATTTATGTAATGTAAAGGAGGTTGCCCCCTCGAAGAGGCTGAATTCTAAGGCGTTGATCTATCTTTTCTTGAGCTGGTTTCATAACAGAACGAAAGATCGCAAGGTTGCTTCTCTTGCTCAAAGAGTTCATGCATTTGACATCTTAGCTAGAGTTAAAATCCTATGAAGGGCCATTTTTTATTAACCCAGTAGAGTAGAATGAGCATCACTAGTTAAGCGAATTAGTAGGGGAAATGGAGTAGGAGCTTGAAGAAGCATTGCAGGAGGCAATGACAAAGCAACAGATTGAAGTGCATCACTCACAGGGATGGCAGACTGCGAAGCCTTGGCAACGCGACTCGCTGCACCAGTCGAGTGACTTGGGACGAGTCACGATGATTGTGTTAGGGGACTGTTGGGCAGTGGATCCCCCGCGTAATGGTTTTGGGGCTTAAAAGCCCACAATTTTGGGTAATGGTATTGTAAAGGCTCTGCAAAGTGTGCGGAGCTTGAATTGTAATGAGTCAAGTCAAAGGGTTGTTTGCCCTCAAATATTGTAATTTAATATAGAGTAGGTCGGCGTACCCATGGTTTACGGACCATGGGAATGTATAAACAGAGCAAGGCTCTAAGTGTAGAAGGCGGTTTTTAGTCTGGATCTCATGTGATATGGGTTTTGGAATGCGATATTCACTCGAAGGCTGTAAGTCTGAGTCTTTGGTTGAAGGAGTAGGAAGAGGCTCTGCAGCTATGTGTGCAGAGGCCTGGTAGAGTCTGCTGCTATGTGCGTGGACCCCTGCAGCTATGTGCGCAAGGCAGAGTTGGGATTGTAACGGAACAGATGTTTAATAAAAGATAAGTCGATTTGAAAATATTGTGCATCTATTCCTAGATCTATATGTTTATGCTTCTGGTATATGTTTATGCATCTTCTTACAGTTTATGATTGCATGCACTTGTTATGAATGTTGAATAATTAATAAGAATATTGGGCCTACAAAATTTAGTTAAGAGCTATAATAATAATATAGTAAGGTTAAGGGATTTAGAATGCACCTCTTCGCGCTCTTTACAGAGCTACACAAAGATCAGACCATTGCTCGAAGCAGTGCAAGCACGTAGGATCAGTTCGTGAACTTCTCAGACTTCATCAAGACATCCCTAGGGTGCGGAAACCTGGTTCCACATCCTCCCATACTACCTCGGGTGAGACCTCAGTCTGCGCTCCACAGACTATTGCTGAAAGGGCTGGTAGTTTCGGGATTTCTTTTGCTAAAACACTTCTGAACCTAGGTCAAGTCCCAACAAGCCAATAGGGGCCCACATTAGAACCATGATGACTTTCAAACTTTGATTTCTCCTCATCCATTTTGCTTTATGCTAAGTGTCATATAGCATTGGAATGGTCTTCATAATTACTATATAACCAATTTATTTTCATGTTCTTTTGAACCTCCGCATGAAGTTAACATCAATGACTAAATTTGACATCAACAAAAAAAACTACCAATTTGATGGCAACATATCCACTTGAAGAAATTGCCACTTTTTTCTCATGCACCCCCATTAATTTTGAAGATAAGGCATTCTCCATGATCTCTATATATATTTCATATCCAATGTTTGTCATCTCCATGCTCATTCTCCCCCTTTGACATTAATGGAAAATGGCTCAATTACCCCCACTGCCCCTCCCCTTATCGTCCACCCTTGAAAGGGACATAACATACTAAATATGATAGGATAATAATTTCAATATTTGGTGCTAATCATTGTTCCCCTAGGAACTACATGGACCATCAATTTAAAACACTCAATACTAGTGCAAATTTTCCATTGCATTTTCCTTCGATTTGCACTTTTCTTCCCCTAAACTTGTGCTACTCTTGTAAAGTTGAAAGCTCCTCTTAATCTTGGTATTTTTTATGTTTCCAGCCATACAACTATCCTTGGACAAGTTTGGAAAACCTCCCTCTTTGCTTATGTAGAAATCTAGTGAAGAGAAGAAGGATACAACATTCCCAAATTTTTCTTTAAATACTCCGAAGGCTCTATGGAAGGAGGCTTGGTGAATATATCATAAACTTTTTCCTTCGTTTATATATATTCCAACCTCATAATCTGACCAACCACCCATTATCTAAGAAAATGGCTCTTTATGTGTTTATGCTTTGTTTTTGAATGAAGAACATGATTCTTAGAGATTCGTTGATATATATTCCAACCCCATAACCTTTTTAACCCCATAGAGTAATTACTTGCATAAGAATTGTAAAAACAGAAAATAAACAAACGTGAGAGCATAACAGATAAAACAAATATATTACATAGAGATTTTCCCCTGGATTCCAAAACTGGGACTACCAGATTGATTTTTCATTATGTTCCTTTCAATGTTACAATACATATATATACATGCCGAAGCATCCATAAACCACAATCCATTAACCCTCGATTAGAATATAACCGTAGTTCCCTTGACTGGATATATAAAATACCATGGACTGAAAACCATTGTGCCCAAACCATGTGCGAAAACCATGCACGAAACCATAGATAGGTCTGCCCACCTAATATAGGGTCCAAAAAAAATTCCCGGGGGCACTACCCCAGACCCCGTAGAGGGGGGCTATCGCCCCCCTCAAATCCCCCAACAAGGGGGGCTTCTACACCCCCCCGCTATGCATCGGCACAATGAGGGGGAGCCCCAGGCCCCCTCTAACCCGCCCCAAGTTTCACTACTAGGGCTAGTCATGGAAAGGATATAAAACAACCCAACAAGATCCTTTGCTAATATATCAAAAACTTGTCCCTTTGTTGATATATATTCCAACCTCATAATCTAACCAACCACCTGTTATCTACAAAAAAATTTCTTTATGGGGTTATGGTTCATTTTTGAATGAAGAACATGATTCTTGGATACATTTATAATGCTTATCTTATCATACATAATTGGAACTGGTTCATCATAAGTTACATTAATGTCCTTTAATGTTTTATTAATCCACAAAATATGAGTGAAACTCACTACATCTGCTATGTGCCTAGATTTGTTAGAAGAAAGGGATATAAGACATTTTCCTTTTTCTTAACCAGGTCCCCAAACAGTTTCCAAGGAAGAATGCACCACCACTTTTCCTTTTCCTATCATCCACACTTTGATCCCAATAAACATTTGTGTATGTAGTTAATGAGAAATATTCACCATTTAGATACCATATATTGTAGTCCATTATGGATCTTAAATATCTAAAAATCCCCTTGGTAGCTAAGAGATGACTTTGTTTGGTTGTTGATTGATAGCTTGCAACTACACTAACATCTTGCATAATGTCTAGCCATGATTCTATTACATACAAAATGCTACCAATTATTGATTTATACATTCTTTGATTTTCCTCTAGTGACTCATCATCTTTGTTTAGCTTACATTTGATGACCATAGGAGTACTAATAGGCGAGCATTATTCAACTCCAAATTTCTTCAAGATTTCTATGAGGTACTCACTTTGACCAATGAATATACCTTTTGTTGATTATGTAATCTATAATATAAGGAAAAATGAAAGTTCCACAAGCATAGATGATGAACCCTGGTATTACAGCAAGGATTTTGTAACTCCCAGGGCTACCAACTTTAATTCATCAATTTAGAGTTCGTACAAACTTAAGAGGTCTAAGTGCTATATGCATAGATGCAAGGTTCTACTTCAGTTGAACTGAAGAAATGAATTAAATCGAGATGTACAAAGACCATTTTGGAAAATTGAATAAAGGAAGACTACATAGCTTATGTTTTCAAGAAAGATGACTAAAACATAACTCATTATATTGCATGGAAGAAACCCTAATTTGTTTTCATGAAAGTAAATGTCAAAAGGAGATCCTAATCTATCTTGCAGAAACTAAATGACAGGAGGAAAATATAATCTATTTTGTAGGAAATAAATATATTCTATTGCAAGAAAATTAAATTATATTCTACTTGCAAAAATTCAATCAAATGCTCAAAAGCGTTAAAGGTAAAATACTTTCATTCTATTTAACACGTAATATAAACAATATACCCTAGTTAGAGAATTGATGTTAAAACGATGAAAGTAAAGTATTTATAGGATCTTTTTTCTTCCCAAGTTCATGTTAAAGCCTTAGGGGATGTTGTGGAGTGATGAGAAATGAAAGGCAAGCTTTGGAGACATTTTTGGACGCGTTATGAATAAGTTTGTGTACAACAATACAATTGTTATAGGATGCCCTCTTTTGCTACAGGAAATCATCCAAGAGAAATCTAATGGATATAGGAGTGGTTTGAAGGTGTATGAAAGTGGTAGGAAGCTATGAAAGTGTGTTATAGACCTTACCATGCCAAAATCTACTTAGTAGACTAACTTTTGTAAGGGAGGAACACAACTCGAAATCTCTTGTAGCGAAGTGAGGCAGTTTCCAGCACGCACATGACTTGCAAAGATGATTAGTAATTGAAGTAGGGGTGTTGAAGGAGGTGATTCTCATGCGTAGAAAATGATGTTATTATACTATATGAACCAATATATTCCATTTACACATAAAGGACATGTTTAGTTGATGAAAACAAAGCAAGTAAATGACTATAAAACTACTAACTATAGAAAACAATATGGAAGTGAGTGGATGAGTTCAATTTGGAACATAATCTACTAATTGCATAAAAGAAAAACTATTTTTTGTCCTTTTCAAAATAGGGTATACAAAAATTATTTGAGAAAAACCTTAGTTATCAACTTGCAGAGACAATGTTTTTCTCAAAAACTAGAGCTGCAAAAAATCACGGTTAGACTAAGTGCATCCAAAAGAAATTCATAAATAAATTTACAAATGAAGCGGATTTAGGACATGGGTTGGGACTTAACCCAAGGAGACTCTTGTCCCTTAAAGAAAATTCAGCCTAGAAATAAAATGATGCTTTTCAATAACCTAAAAAATTGTTTAAATATGTAACATAATAATGGAAATAATAAGTAGAAGTCTCTTTCTTGGATAATCATTATCTTGACTCTAGAATTGGTATCGCTACTGAGCTGTTAGGCTCTCTTATTGAAAAAAAAGTGACTGAGAGGCAATCTCCTTAAAAAGAGTGTTTCTTCCCTCCAAAACTCTTATAAAATTCGATCACATCTCTTGCTGTACTCACATCCACTGAGTGGTACTAACAAATCATGAGCCAACAGAGTTTTTGATGGGGTTGAAGCAAGGAACAAACCTCCTAGATATTCTCCTACTGCTATCTAATGTTTTCTGCAAAATAAATCCTCAATGTCATACACATTTAATGCATGAGGCCATATGATATAGAAAATGTCACTTAACCTTCCTAAGAACACATTGTAGCTCGAAGAGAGGTTAAAATGGGGCTTGAATTGTACCTATTTGGGTGGCTTATCATACCCATCTATTGAAAGTGTTTCTTATCCTCTGAGAAACTTGGCCACCTAGATGTACTGCATTCATGGCCCCGGTGGCCTCTCTGACATCCCAAGCTATCTCAGAAGGGATGCCTTCTTTTGGATGGAAACCTACATTCTTTTCAGTCTTATCCCATTCTCTATGTTCTTCTTCCTAGTCCACATTCTCTTGCAAACAAATCAGTAAAGGGGGACTGAACTTCAGTGCAATCCACTAGATTCCTAATCTCAGGATTATTCTTTTGTACAAAGGTGTTCTATCCAAGTTGTTCCTCAACCTCTTTGATGAGTGATATTTTTTATCACAAAAAATTGATCATCTATCCTTAATCTACTAGATGGATCGAAGTACACCATATAAGGCCAATTTTACCATAGTAAAATTTATTTCACTGTGAGAAATTACTTAATAAGCAACATTTGTTAAGCAATTTATAACTAAACCCATGAAGAATAATTAAATACATCACTATTTGTTTAATTATATTCTAGGAATAATTAATTAAATCATTATTTAATTAATATTCCTTGTCATATTTGACACAGTTATGAAAAATAAACATATAAATTATTTATTATCTTATTTTTCTCTAGGAATAATTAATTAATCACTAATTAATTATAATTCCTTGTTAAGTTTGACTAAATCCCTTAGGAATAATTAAATAAATCATTATTTGTTTATTATTCCCTAACCAATTTCTTGAGATGATAAATAGATCATTTATTCATTTATTATTTCGGAATAAAAATTTAAATACTTTTTCCCTCGTTTCCAAATATGATAAAATATTCCAAGTGGTTATTTCTGGAATGAGGTTAATAATATTTAATTATTTCTCATTATTGACAGATAACCTAACATTTTGTTATAAATAGGAGGGTTTTCCATTCATCATTCACTTTTGATTATTTTCATTGTTACACCCACTCTGATTATTATCATTGTCGCACACCATTTTTCTTCCATTTGAATTCCCATTGAGCTCAAACATTTTATTTTATGGGTTTACACATTATAGATGGGAGAGACTTTACACAAGCTGAAGATGTTTGAGGATAGCCAAGAACCCATCCCATAGAGGGGGATTGGTAACATTTATTTGTTACCTTCACAGTTGTTATAATAAAATCTATTATTTGCATATTTGGTTTCCATTGGATTACTGTTTCATTTTGCTATTTAACTATGATTGTGCCATAGATCAGGTCTTTGGCATATTTTCTTTCTATCAGTTGCTGCAGATCTACAATGTTTAGCAGCTATTTATATTGTTAATATTTTTTGTCATCCATGGCCTTAAGTGTTTCCTTTTCGTATATATTTGAGGAGAAAACACTATAACAATATTCCTTCATTCTAAAGTTGTGTGGGAAGGTATGCCATCCTCTGTGGTAGGTTTGTAGGCTCTTGTTTCCCAATAGTATGAAGGTGTCTTCAAAATGGATGATTTCCTCCTCTTGTTTCTCTATATAGGCTTCTGCCATCATTGTATCTTCAACTATAATCCTATGGTTACTAGTGATGAGATGAGGACCTCTTAACTCTTCCCTAATCCACAAAGCTTCGTCTACCTCTCTAGCCATGATTCCTTTAATCTCCTTAGGTCTAGATTTTTCATGGGCTAGCAAAGAGGCTAAGACCATTAATTATACATCTCCTAGCTTTGATTTTGGGTCTCATACATTCATATCAGGAAATATTAAATTGTGAACATGTAAGACTTAGAAATTTTATTCTTATCTTCAATGTTGCACTTAAGCGAAAAATCAATGAATTTTATATAGTCATAGAAAGGAAGAGAACCATACCCAGTCAATGTCCCAGTTTGGAATTGCAACCATTGGTATTTGAATAACAATTAGTATGTTTTTATGAATTTTTACTGTGTATGGATTCCATGGACAAACTATCCATGGTGGCAAGTTGTTCCTCCTTTTCATGTCATTGGGCCTTAAATCTTTAATTTTCCTTCTGTAGCTAGTCCAATATATTGGCTTCTCTAAATTTGAGTTCATAAATTTCCTCCCCCATCTTTTTCATTTTCTCCTCCAAAATACCCACACCTTAAACTTCTTTTTATATGTAAATTTTAATCCATCTATGGGTCCTTTCCCTCTCGTTCTCTAGTTCAAAGAAAAATTGGACTAAAATATTGGTAGGGGTTATCTTCCCCGCCTCAATCCAAGGATAATAAGGTTTGATGTTTGATTGTGGATCTGGATCATATATGTTAGGATTTTTCTCTTGTAGCGCCACAACCCCTTCCTATAGCTGTTATCTCTTTTCCTATAGTTGCAAAGTACATTCCTGTAATCCTTTTGTTTCTTCCCATAACTCTTTTGTTACTTCCGATAGAATTGCAGATCCTTCCTGTAGCTTTACAAACCTGTCTTGTAGCTATGCATACAATTCTTGTATCTTGATGGTCTAACTAGGAATATTGTGCCCCTTAGCACTCAACCTCGTTTGTCAGATCTGTGGTTGTTTTCCCTTGATTTTCATGGTGTTTATTTCTATGGTTGCTTCTTTTCTTTTTCCAATTCCTCATCCTGATCGTTGGTTGATTCTTCAATAGTGATGGGAGTTGGAGAAGGTGATTGAGGTTTCCCCTACCTTATCATATTATTTTTTCTCCTCCTAAAGTACTTGGGTTTCCTTTGGTCTACTTCCTTTTGGTTTAGTTGGGGTACCTAATGATCCCAAGGCGGAAACAATTTCTTCCTCTAGGTTCACCTCATAAGTGCTTTCCTTCTCCTTAGTCCTTCGTCTCTTTTATGGCATGGATGATGTTCAAGTGACCTCTTCGGTATTTTGTTCCTCTACTTATATTACAATAAGCTTTCTTAGATCTTCTTTAGGCACTTTTATTCTTGTTTCTTCTCAATTTTTTCCTTTACCTTTTCTTCATCCTTGTCTACTTCTTCCTCTGGATTTTCTTTAGATTCTTCTTCTTCAACTTTAGCTTCATCCTCCCCATATTCCTCCTCTATTGTTTCTCCCTTGAGTTCAAGTTGGGCTTGTGCTTGGGTTACTAGGAAGGCCTCTCTTTCCATATCCACAAAATTAACCCAAGTCATGGGGTTTTGGATACCTTCTAGAGCATCCATGACTACTAATTTTATCATCCTATGGTGTGGCATGTATTGATGCTTCCCTCTTTCCATCTTCTGGCTCATTTCCTTGATTGACTGAAGAAGGAAATAATGGATTCTCAACATTTCTTGGATGGGAATTTTCATTTGAAATCCGAATTGTTAGAGCACCCTAAACTGATATGTGTAAACAATACTAAATATCCCTTCATATGAGAATACTTTAAGACATGGTAGGCTACCTCACCCCAAGGATAGGCTAAACCATCCTTTCCTACCCTATTATTTTCCTCATTGAGTTGTTCATCTTGAAGGAATATTTTTTTCTTCATTGTGATGGCCTATCTCCTTTCTTCTTTGATCCACATCACCCCTAGGAAAAGTGTGGTGAATCTACTGATGACTACCTCATTTATGTGAATTAATGAGGCAATTTACTATGGTGATGGCATCATTTCCACCTTGTTTCTAGAGGTGTAAGCAAAATTCTTCAGTGATCTTACCATCAATACCCTTGAATCTATAAAAAAAAATAACGAATGGTGATTTACAGGAAGGTCCCTGACATTAGGATGTTGAGTAATATTCAAGGGATTTATGGGTTCCCTATAATTGAATCCTTCCCCCATAGTCTCAATACCAGTTTTACCTATGTGGGGAAAAAAAATTCCCTTCTCTACAATATGGTTCTAGAATTTTCGTGAAATTAGGGTTATTGAGGCAGAAATAAAATGGATAGTGTTGTTATAATTCTTAGGAGAGGGAAAATTTCATAATGCATCTCAATAAAATTTTATTCCCTACTCTTATCATGCTCATCTTAAAAATATTCACACTTCTTTTCTTCTTTCTTCAAATTAAAGTAGAAAAAAACATAGGAGGCTGAGACAACCTCAAGATATGATTTTGAAAATTTGAAGGGTTCTGCAAGTCCTCTCATTAAAAGTTGACAACGGTAATTTTTTCTCACACCATCTTTGATGCTTCTCTTTGTTTCCTAGGGTTTCTATGAACTAATTCTTAGAACTAGGCTTTTGGTAACTCCCTATAACTTTTTTGTGGAACCTTGTAACTTTGTTATAGCAGATGTGTATAGGTGTTGTAGCTCTCGTGTAGTAGTTTGTGAAAGAGCTATTTCAAGTATATCGTCTTCTAATGGAAATTGCGAGCCTCCCTTGCTTTAAAATATGGTTTTTATTCATAATGAGGCTTGGGGGTTCGACTTATGTGGTTGGTGGTTGAGTCGATGGGATTAGTGCGTTGTGTGAGTTGGTCCCCACATACCAATTTCGCACACAATACTTTATGGTGTGTAGTCACATTGGACCACACCTTTCTCATTCATTTCCCTCTGCAAATGTAGTTGATTTAGGAGATGATTTAATTTCACTACCAAAGGTGGTCAAGACTATTAAAAAAAACTTGTCCCAAAGAACCTCTTCTTTTATGCATTGATAATACTTTTTAAGATAATATGAGTTTTTGAGAAAGGTTTAGGGCTTGGCATACTCAAGCCTTACCTAGTTATGCTCTTGATAGTTGTGTCATAGATGGTTATTTGATTGGCTGTAGCTTCCATAAGGTTATTGCAACATTGAGGTGGCTGTTGGAATTCCTTCTCATGGTATTGAGGTGGATGGTACTGAAATTTGTAAGAATTAGTAGTCCTTTTATTAGACTTGGTTTTTTTTTTGTAGTGTTCGTTGTTGACGCAATTACATTGATCCAAGTTATTAGAGTATAAGTGCCATGATTGATATAATTCTATTATTTCTTTATGATATAGGGTCTTACAGCATCCTACAGGAAATCATGTAGTTGCTCAGTCTATTGTTGGAGTCTCTTGAAGCTTTGAGCTCTTCAAAATTATCAGATTGATGTTTCAACTTTGACCTTGTAGGGTTTATGCAAGTTGTCGTAGGACTTTGTGTCATCCTATAGAAAGCACATAAAAACCTTAGGATCACAATTTTCTTTGACTGTCACAGCCAAAAATCCTTATAATTCATGGTGAAACAACTGGTGGTGGGTAGAGAGTCTCCCTTTGATGGAAATGGGTGGAGAAGAGGTGAAAGGTTGATCTTTTTATGGATGGTGAGTCGGATAAAGGTGAAAAAAGTAAAGTATGATGGTGTGGATCAATGCTAGGACTCTCATGGGCTCCCTCTCTTGTCCTCAAATCAAAGAATTATAATGCAATTTTTTTTTCTATCGTTATGAGCTTCCTATAGAAATATAGGTACTTTCCTATACCATTTTAGGACACTAGAAGAAATGAGTGGAATTGACAAAGAGGGTTGTCTGAAGGTCTTGAAGGTGAATGTAGATAATTTTGATTTTCTTTGTCTATGTTGACATTATTTCACTACTATTGTGATCCTATTTTACCTACAATAGTGTTGGAATAGATAAAGCAGAGGTTCTTTCACTCTTATATTTTCTCACGTTTTTTCTTCTCCTTCTTTCCCTCTTTCTTAATATTTCTTTTATCTTTATCATGAGACTTATAAGCTACCTCAAAGGATGTTTTCAACCTACTAGGCCTACGCCAGGTGCCTTAAGGGAGGTTTTCACCTAAGGATCATCTTATTCCCTTTTCTTTCTTCTTCATTCTCTTTGGCAATCTCATGGAGGTTTTCAGCCTAAGTACCTACCTTAGGTGCCTCGTAGAGGTTTTCACCCAAGTTTTTTTCTTTTTCTTTTTTCACCATTTTTTCTTCTTATTTTATGTCTTTCTTTATCAAGGGATGAATGGATTAGGAATTTTGAGGCTCTTAATCACATTCAACTCTATTTATTAAATTGGTAAATTTGGCCTTTGATAGGGGGTTTCTTGTAAAACTTGAACTTAGAACCATTCACTAGAAGTGGTATCATTTCCTCATCAATTGTTCAGATTTCAACGAAACCATTGTCACTGAATTTGTCTACCAAGTAAGGACCCATCCATCTGGTCATGAGCTTCCCTTTCAATTCCTTAAATATGGAATCATATTATAGGTCCCAATCACCCTCTAAGGTTCTTTCCTTGATGTGCTTTTCGTGCCACACTTTTCTTTAAAATTGAACCACTTTAGTATGCATAAGATCCTACATCCTGAGTTCAACGAGGGCATTCAGTTGTTGCAGCCTCTCTTCCTAAGATCTTGTGACATCTAGATCAACTTGTGCTACCATCCCCAAGGTGTTATACTCAAATTAAATGGATAATAGGGCTTTCCTACCATAAACCGACTCGAAGGGTGCGAATCTAGTGGTGTTCTTCCATGTTGTATTATAGGCCCAAGTAACCTCCACAAGACTGGTTTTTGAGTCCTTCTTGATGCTAATAACAACATTTGTCAAGATGAATTCTAGTGCTCTATTGGTCCCTTCCACTTACCCATTTTCTTGAGGGTTATATGGGGTGCACTTCCTATGCTTGATGTGATGTTGCCTCATTATCCCTTGTATCAAGTTCAAAGTGAATTGAGTTCCTTGGTCATTGACTACTTCTCTTAGGAACCCAAATTTGTAAAGGATGTCCTCCCTTAAGAATTCTACAATTATTTGCTCTGTTGTTTCTTTGACCACTTTGAATTTAGCCTACTTGGTCAGATAATTTGTGCTTAAAATGATATACCTTTTTTCTCTAGATAGGCGGTCAAGAGGCCCAATGAAATCCATTACTCACTTCTCCAATGGTTCAAGAGTAATTTAAGGTTGTAATGGTATCTCACCCTTTTATGTGGGCTTCCCCATCATTTGGGACTCATCACATTGATAAATGTACCTTTGAGCATCTTGATGTAGGGTAGCCCAATAGTAATATACCTAAATAATCTTGAAGGTTGTCCTTTTGGCAACAAAATGGCCCCCACGGGGGCCATCATGCCATGGTAAGAGGATCTCAAAGGTTTCATACTGCCTTAGACATCTCCTAAAAATATGATATGACCCTAATCTAAAAAGGTTGCCCCCAATCCAAGTGTAAGGGGCACTTGACAATTTGGGTTTTTTCATTCGAAGAAAAATTAGGAGGAAATTGTCGAGAACAAAGAAGTTTTCTATATCAGAAAACCAAGGTGAAAAAAATAATATGGTGAAGAGGTGCTCATTTGGGAGTTGATGATCTGTGATCCATCTCTCCATTCTCTGTAGATATGGTTATATAAACAAGAAATTTTCAACAACATTTTCTTTCACTAACTTATCAACAATGATTAGATCAAACTATTGTACTAGAAATAACCATGTAATAATTTTTCTACGTTGACATCAGGTTTACTCATCAAATACTTAATGGTTGCGTGATTAGTGTGCGATAAAAAATTATACCCTATAATGTAATGGCTGAATCTATTCTAGCAATATACAACAATCAAGAGCTCTTTTTCAGTGATTTCATAATTCTGTTAAGACTTTGACAAATTCTTACTAATGAAATAGATATGATAAAGAAGCATACCTTCCAAATATCCCAGGGATGTTCCTATTCCTTCGTCTCATGCATCTATCTGAATATGGCAAGGAAAGGCCCAATTTCAGCCCCTAAGAACTTGTGTAGTTGTCAACTTTTCCTTGCACTCCTCAAATGTTTCTTGACAATGGTGTTTAGTAAATTTAGTGTCCTAACTTGCTTGCATGAATTATCAACCGAGGTTTATAGACTGGTGAAGTGTGATGCACTATATGTGCTTAGTTAAATTTTCTCTTACTTTGTTGTTTTGTATTTTTATGTTTGTTTTGGGGGTTTCTATTCTCTAGTGTCTAAGAATATACAATCTATGAGATATTTACATGGATCTAATGAGTTTTAAAAGGAAGGATAGGTTCCTAAGTTAGTCTAGTCTCCTAAAATAGACTAAGAATCATTTTTAACTAGTTAGGACCTAATAAGAGAAACAAAGCATCTAGCTTATCTACCATTTAGTCCTAATCCATGGATCTAATTCCTACAACCAAAAGTAATATTGATGTAGAAGGTAATCCAATAATTGCATTCATTTAGCCATTCAACCATTCAATTTTGGAAAATGATAGAATCAATCTCCTTGAAATTATTTTTTGGAATGTCAAGTGATGCAACTAAGTAATGACCTGAAAATAGAAAAGAAAAGATGACAGATTGTAAAACTGACAATATGCTGAGTAAGCTCAATCACTGCATGAATTAGATATTCAACGAATTAAGTTAGAATTGTCATTATTTCGAAATTGTTTTGAGAACATCTATTAATACAGATAATTGGCAGTTCTATGCTAAGAAAATGAGTAATCAAAATAGTAAGAAGGTAAACAACTGTGTATTCTCATTTCTTCTTTATTCATTCAGTCATTTGTCACACAATATCTCAGAAGAATAAGACTTGCACAGTTGTGATTTTTATTCTCACACTTTTGGTTACAAACTGAAATGAAACAAAAATAAAGAAAATGGATTTGCAGAAAAACGAAGTAGTAGAAATTAAATGAAAACAACAAGTGAAAAACCTCCTTCAATGTAGGGGTCCTCTGCAACTGATGTGGCTGGATAACAACTAATTAAAGATGCACTTTTAAACCACCATTGACAAAACATAGTTTGTATTATCAACAAAACGAAGTCTGAACAAAATTTTTAACAAAAAACATGTAATCCCTTCTAGCTTCTAACTAGTTCTCAGTCTCATCTAACCAATATTTATAGAAAAAAAACATCACTATCTAAGACAAAATCTTGTTACAGGTGGCTTGATCTCAATCTATGATGACTGTTTATAGAAAGACATGCTACAAATGGCTTAATTCGAATTGTGATGAGACTGTTAAACTTTTGAACAACGACGGGTGGCCTGATATGCATTAACTGCTCAACTCCTGATCAGCTACAAGTGGCTTACTCTGCATTAACTCTTCAATAGAACCATTAGACTCCTAACCAGCTATGAAATATAAAGTGTCCTACTGCTACTAGATAACGTATTTGACTCCATCTTTGACCAAGACTTTATGCATGATTTTCTGTCGATCTAGATCGAGTGAGTAGGATAGAATCCATGTAGAGATGATGATGGAGATACCCATGTGGCCCAGTTCTTCATTTGACACCTGTAACATATGAAACCATGAGAGTAGCTACACAACTCACAATTAGTTGCAGAAAAGGCTACGTTCTATAGCTAATTTGCAAAAATCTATTAAAATAGCAAGAACATGAAAATATAATATGGTGATCATTTTAATGATTTCCTAAGACAAAATCTATCATTTATCATTGGCTGGATCTGCAGTATTGTGAGAAATCAAGAGAAAAAGGTGAGAACAAATGTCAAGGGGAAGGTAATTCTGAGGTTCAACATACCCCCACTGCAAAATAATTGCATGTCCTCATGCAATTTTTGAAAAATGTGAATTCTTTTTTTGTAATTCATTTGCTGAGACACTTCTACCAGTACATCCAATTTTCTTCTTTTGCTCTTCTTTGAAGTGGTTGTCATTGTGGGGTTCCTCATAAGAAGTTTGTATTTGAGGTTTATGATTGTTCTGTTCAGACTTCTATTCTTCCTTTTCAACTTCCTATTTTTCGTATACCATAGTGCTAGATGCAAAATGGTATTATCATGAATAGCCTTGTCCAATTTACTTTGTTCCCTCAAGGTTTCATTCTCCTTCTTGATATGTTTGTTCAATATCTTTAATTCATAAATTTCCTATCTGAGAGAGTCAATTAGAGGTTCTTGTGGATTGACAGAGGGTTCTAGATTCATTGAGGCATTTTTCTTTTTCATTGATTCTATATAATCATATATCTCTTGTTGTACTGGGTCTATTCCTGGAGATCTTCTACTTGGGCTACCTTCAAAATGATGGTCAGTAGAATTTTGAGGACTATGTGCAGAAGGGATGTTAACAGGAAAAATTTATGGGGTTTCCTCTTCTAAGTTTATGAACTCTGTCCGTTTTTATGGTGTTTTCTTTGCTAACCCTCGGAGTCTAGAGCTTCTTCTAGGTTCTATATGACTTATATTCTTTTTCCCTGTGACCTTTTTCTCTTTTCTTATCTTTCCTCTTGCTCTGATTTGTTTCCTGATTTCTGTTAGTTCTTCAGATATTAATTTTTCATCATCTTTATGTGATGAAGGCTGAGGTTTGTCTTCAATGACTATACTAATCTTCTTTCTTCTACTTTTTCTAACATTATCTTATTTGGGTGACTCTGGTGCGTCTTGACAATGATTACTAATGAGAAAATCCTCCCAGGTATCTCCTTTGCCTTTTAAATGAAACTCAATCAATATCTTTATCAACCCATGATGGTACATGGTTGTGTTTGTGAATTCTATTTTCTTCTACACATTTGAGGCCATCCTTCTTAAACTATTTAGTAGGAAGAAAGGAAGTTTGGTTTCTCCATTTTCTAGAAAATTCATCAACGAATGTATATGGTAGAGATACATGCACCCGAATCTCCCCTCACAGGTGATAAATTTCTGTAATATCAAAAGCATGCTTCTCCATCTACTTTTAAGAGCTGAAATGGGAATTCCTTTTCTAAAACCATAGACATCCATACTTGGGTTCCTGAAGATTACTTTCCATGATTCACTATGGAATTCCTTGTTTTTAAACCATCTTTCACCATGTCTTGGAAGTTATGTAGCCTCTGTTATGAAGGATTATGTTACTGCAAACTTAATATCTCCAATATCTACCTTTGTACCATCAAAAGATCTAGCCAAATATTTTGTGATCTCTTTATCAAAGTCATCAAAATTTTCAATGAATTTGAGCCATCCAGCCTTCTACAACATTTCCTTGAGTTGTGGCTATCCTTCCATATATTTTTCTCCTACCAGTTCTGACCTAACAATGAGTCTCGTGTCTTTTGTTTCACAAAATTCCTTAACCTTCAGAATTACCCTCCTAGTTTATGAAATGGATTGACTACAAGTATGGTGAAAAGAACTGCGGGCTTGCATGAAATAAGTAGATGGTAAGGGTTTTGGAGAGACATGGAAAAATATGTCACGTCGTAGTATGACCGTTAAAAACAATGAGGGAGTTAATTATGGACCGTTATGTGACGGAAGACAGATGGTGTGGTGGATATGCAGTACAATGGAGATGGGAATCAAATCAAATGATGATTTGTCATGGAGACATATGAATGCCCATATTATACATATTCTATGTTCTAACCTTGCTATTTTAAAATAAATTTTTGCACTTTTACCTCTTGGAACTTAACCTGCTTGTTTGTTGTTTTTCTTTGATGTTGATCTGCAAATCCCCTTCTTAACATATCAATGTTAAAAAAAAAGGGTTCTTCAATTCCCTGCAATCAACATTTATTTGGAACAGAGTTGCAGAATGGAGTTATGGCTACAGAATCAAACTGGCTACAGAATGGAGTTAGTTGTAGAACATGGCAAAGACGAAATATGGTTATGGAACATGGATGTGAAACAAAATGAAAACGAAGTGTAATGAAAGGAAAATGGAATATAATAGTGAAAGGGAATGAAAGTGAAGTAAGATGAAATGAAATGAAATGAATTTGTAGATTAGGCACTGCAAATGAATGTAGCTTTATGTCGATACTTATTACAGAAAGAGAAATAGGAAATATAGGATGTCAGAAATCTCTGATTTTCGCCCTGTATTTCCTATATAAGTAAGCCAATGAACAATTGGTTTTCAGACTTATACATTTTATTTATATGTTTTTTTATGTTAGATATATATATATATATATATATATATATATATATATATATATATATATATATATATATATATATATATATATATATATATATATATATATATATATATATATATGTACAAGAAAACTAAGTTAGTGGAGAAGAAGAAGAATTCTTCACCAACTTCATCTCAGTGTTATCTCCGAAAATTCTGACAAAATCCTCCCTTCAAATTGGCTTATGATATATCTTTAACTAATGACCATTTACAAGAAGAGGTACCTTTTCCTCATCTATTGTCATTATTCTTACTGCTCCATTATTAAAGACTTCTTCATTCTCATATGGCCCAAGCCACTGAGTCTGATACTTCCCCTGAAAATATTTGAATTTTGAATCGAACAAAAGTGCCCAATCTCCTGCTTGAAACTTATCCTTGATATCCTTCTCATGCCATTTATCACTTTGTTGTTGGACTAAACTGGTTCTTTGAACTACATCCTACTTGATTTCATCAAGCTCATTGAGTTGCTCCAATCTATGTTTCTGTGCTTCTGATAAATCCAGTCCCAATTGGACTACCATCTTGAAGGTTCTGATCTGAAACTCTATAGGGAGCAGGACTTGCTTCCCATAAACAAGCTCATAGGGAGTATGTCCTGTTGTGTTCCTCCATATAGTTCTGTAGGTCCATAAGGCTTCAGGAAGCCTTTTTGCCCAATCTCTTATGTGTAGATTTACAGTCTTAGTGAGAATTACTTCAATCACCTTATTGGTAGATTCAACTTGACCATTTGCTTGTGGATGGTAAGGAGTAGGCTTCCTATGTTTTATCCTGTATCCTTCTACAAGTCTTTCCACCATTTTAGATGTAAATTCAGATCCTTGATCTGTCACTATTTCTCTTGGAACACCGAAATGAGTGAATATGTCCTCAAAAAGAAAATTAACTACAGATTTATCATTAGCGAAAGGTAATGGTTTAGCTTCTACCCATTTAGTGAAATAATTAATGCATACCAAATATACTTCTTTTGTTTATATGGAGGATTAATTGTTCCAACAAAAGCCAAGGCCCATTTTTCAAAAGGTTCAATGAGTACCTGAGTTTGTACTGGCATTTCATCTAAGGGAGCAGGTTTTCCCATCCTTTGACAACTGTCACACCTTTTGACATACTCTTTAGCATCTATAAAGATGTAGGGCCAATAATTTCCTAAATGAATTATTTTATAGGCTTTTCTTTTGTCAGCAAAGTGTCCACCACAAGATTCATCATGGCATGCCTTAAGAATTTCAGGCATTTCATCTTCTCGAACACATCTTCTTATCATGAGATCTAGACCTCTTTTATATAATTCATTAGTAATCCATGAGTAATTTTCACTTGCTTGAATGATTTTTCTTTTCTCCTTAGGAAATAGATGTGAAGGTCATTTTCCTGTGACTTAATTAACAATATCTGCAAACCAAGGAGTTTGAGTAGTTACTGCAAAAGATATTCATCAGGAAATTTATCTTCAACTGGAGTGTTATCTTTGATATTTTGATTTCTGGACAAGAGATCAACAACTGTATTTTGTTCTCTAGGTCTATCTAAAATAGTGACGTTGAACTCTTGAAGGAGTAATAACCATCTTTTAACTTTGCCATCAGTAATCGGTTTATTCATTAAGTATCTAATTGTAGAACGATCTGTATGAACAAGGGTTTCATGGCCTATTATATAATGTCTAAACTTGTTTATAGCATGAACAACAGCTAAGAATTCCTTTTTAGTTATAGTGTAATTTAACTCAGTGGGAGTCAAATTCTTGCTTGTGTAGTAGATGGAATAAGGGATCAAATCTTTTTGTCCTAATAAATCTCTTAGAGTTGTATCTAAAGCATCTATTGAAATATGAAAAGGTAGCTTCCAATTTGGACCTCTTAAGATGAGTTCCTCAAAAAAAATTATTTTCAAGGTCTCAAATGCCAACTGGCAATCAGGATTCCATTTGAATTCACAGTGCTTTGTGAGCAATTTGAAGAGTGGTGATGCTAGTTTAGTGAAATTTTCTATAAACCTTGTATAATATCCTGTGAATCCTATAAATATTCTAACATCCTTTTGACAAATTGGAATCGATAATTTAGAGATGACTTCAACTTTAGATTTATCAACCTTAATTCCATCTCCTGAAATGTGATGTCCTAAAAAAATCCCTTCTATAAACATCATAAGACATTTTTTATGGCTTAGTGAAAGGTTTGCTTCCTTACATCTTTTAAGAACTTTTTCCAAATTTTCTAATGCTTCCTCAAATGTATTCCCATAAGCTATAAAGTCATCCATATATACCTCCACACAATCATGTATCAGATCAAAAAAAATTCCTAGTACTGCTCTTTGAAATGTTGCAGGTGAATTGCATAATCCAAAAGGGAGTACTTGGTAGGCATAAGTTCCCCATGGGTAGGTAAATGTGGTTTTATCCTGATCTTCAGGTGCTACCTAAATCTGATTGTAACCACCAAAACCATCCAAGAATGAGAAGTACTTCTTACCTGCTAATGTATCTAACACCTGATCTATAAAGGGCAAAGGAAAATGATCTTTCAGGGTAGCTTATTCAATTCTATAATCAATACATACCCTCCATTTACCATTATTTTTGTGCACAATCACTAGAGGACAAACTCACCGACTATCTGAAATTGGGTAGATAAAATTTACATTCAGCAATTTTTGGAACTCTTCTTTCACAATTTCCCTAAGATTTGGATTCATCCTTCTTTGAGGTTGTTTGATAGGTTTACAATTTTCGTCAATGTAGATGTCATGTATACAAGTCTTAGGACTAATTCCTTTCATGTCAGTGTATTCCCATGCATATGCAGAAGAATGTTGTTGTAAATTTTTGATTAGATTTTCTTGGTGTAATATTTCCAAGTTATTGTTGATGTTCAATGTTTTTCCTGGAAAGATTTCAACTGTAGAGCTACCAAATTCTTCCATAGAATAAAGAGACATCTTCCTAGATGACAAACATTCAATATTATATTTTTCTTGAAACTGATCATGTTCATATTCTGGAGATGATTCAAAATTTTCCATTGTATTCAAGATTTGACTATCTTCACTAATGGTTGAAATAGTAAAGAGAGGTTGAATATCATTTTCTTCATCAATCTATTATTTTTCATCTATCTCTGTGATTGTTCTTGATGGAGGATATAAAGTGAATTTCTTAGTTGAATTACCATCAGAGATATACATATCACCAGATCTACAGCTAATGAATGCATCAACTATAGCTAGCCAAGGTCTTCATAATATAAGTGGATGTCCTCCTAGATTGCTCTTTGGGGTTAGGATCATAAAATCAACATGGTACTCCCAAGAGTCTAAGGACACTAAAATATATTCTAACACACCATCTAGTTTGATTACAAATCTATCTACCAATTGCAGTAATGTAGGTGTATAAAGAAGATTGGGAAGTTTGAGCTGTTCCGTTTGTTTGCTCATGATGTTTATTGATGTTCCTAAGTCAATCAATGTATTTTGGATTTCAACTCCATTGGTATGTGTTTTTACAACTGGACCTCCTGGATCTACATATTTTTGTATGGCAATTTTTGCCATCATTATGTATGCTATTTTTCCTGCTAGGTGAATTATTTTTACTTCATCTGTTTTTCTTCCTGGTTTAACAATGTAAACTTTGAAACGGGAACTGATACTGTTACCCATTTCGTAGAGATAGCAAAAAAATGACCTGATTTTCAAAAGTGGTGATGCAGAATACACATGTTTTTTTTAGAACATGGTTTTTGGAACTTTAATTTTTTTTCATGTTCTAGGATGAAATCAAGTTTGAGAATGGTAGTGATTTTCATGCTGATTTTAAAAAGTGAGTATTCAGCATCACACCCTTTTTTTAAAAGACCTATTTTTTGACTTTTAATTTTCTAGTGTGTGAAATGTAAAAAATTATTTTCTAAATTTGATAGTTTTTGAAGTCGTCATTTTATTCATATTTTCTTGTTCTCTATCTTAATTTTTTTTTTTTTTAGGGGGGTTTTTATTGTTTTGCGTTTTTAAATTAGAAAGTCAATAGTTTGAATTTTAGATAATCTACATATTTATACATCCTTAATTAATTTTTCAATCCACATGAAATAATTGTTTCTAAAAAACAACATTTTTTAACAATGGACATAAAAATAACCATTTTTAACATAAATATAACAAAAAAACTAAACGTTTTGATAATTTTTTGCTAGAATTAACATGTCAAAATCACAATTTTTATACAAAAATATTAACTAAAAATGGTCAAATAATAGTTTTTTTTTATGAATTTCATGTCAAAAAAATAATAATAACAACTTTTTTTTTCAAAAAATAATAATTAACTTAAAAATCAATGTGAAAATCACAGTTGTGCTCTCTCTTTCTTTCACATACCAGACTCTTGATGGAAATTTCACCTCTTTTGAACTTTTCCAATCTGAGATTAGCTTCTTATCACTTAAAGCACTTGAAATATTTGTAGGCATGAGCTCAGGTGGAGTTCATTCACCAATGTTTTTTGAAGATACACCTTTAAGACTCTTTGGTCCAGAAAGATTCACAGAAATTTTCCTTGATGCCATTTTCCTAAAAAAAACACATAAATTAGTAAATAAAAAAACATATTAACTTAAATTAACAACAAAAATATACCGTAATTTTTTTATTTGTATAATCAGAATTGCCCAGCCACCTCTAACGGGCAGGCGGGTCGATGGGCGAGCGGGAGGTCAGGTGAGGGATAATGAGGCTAAGTGCACAATTAGGCAAGTATGGGCGAGCCCATACCCATGCGCCCCCCACAACCCCCTGACGACTACATTGAAGCCTCGACCCCATTAACTTATTCCTCTCACGAGAGATCTCTTGTCTGGATTCACTACACATTAATAATTAAAGTAACACGCCTGATCCAATCTCCGAAAATGATGATGATGACAAATCCCTCGATATGATTACCAAGTTATTGTACTCCCTGCATCCATCAAATCTGTGTTTTCTCTTCGTTTCGCTTGCCAGCTCTGTATTTCTTCGTGGTCCATCCTTTGCATGCCACGCTAGATGTTTGTTTTCAGCTGAATTTTCTATTTGAACGAAGCTTCCTAAGCTTCCCCCCCTCCCCGGCCCCCCCCCCTCCCCTTCCCTCCCCCTACCCCCCCCCTACCGTCCCCCCACACTCCCGCGCCGCATCCCCCCTCGCCCCCCGCCCCCGCCCCCCGCCCCCCCCCCCAATCCCCCCAAACCCCCTATACCCCCCAACCCCTCCCTGCGGCCACCCCTCACCACTGCGCCCATCCCCCCACTTGCCGCCCAACTGTACCCTTCCCCAGCCCCCACCCCCCCTACCCCCGTGCCCTACCCCTACCCCCTCCCCCCCCCCCCCCCCAACCCCCCACCCTTATCCCCCCCATCCCCTTACACCCTACCCTTACCCCCCCCCCGCCCACCCCCTACCCCCCACCTTACCCCCCCCAAACACCCTACCCGCACCGCCCACCCCTCTCTCCCCACCTTACCCCCTACCCGCGCACCCCCCTTACCCCCTACCCCCTACACCCCCCCATCCCCTACCCCCTACCCCCACCCCCCCCCCCCCCCAACCCCCTACCCCTCCCCCCCCCCCTCACATAATGTTTAAATAAAAATTGTTTTGGTGTTAGTTTAAGGAAATTAAATAAAATCACATAATTCTATTTTATAGTTAGTGAATCGGACATACTTTTTAAAAGATATGTAGTTAAAACTATATTTTATTATTATAATTATTATTACTATTGCAATTATGCCAAAGTGGATATGTTACCAGGAGATGTAGGGATTAACCGTTCATCTTTATTACTAAAGAAATTCAACATTCACAAACTACTCATACTCCCATAATTGAGGGTATGTTTCCATTAAGATTTTTGCAAAACAAAACAAATACGGTGTTTCTATGCATTATATTAAGTATTCGCACTTCCTTTTTTGGGAAAGTCTAAGTGCTCCAAAGTGGATATGTTACTGAGAGATGTAGGAATTAACCCTTCCATTTGATTACTAGACATATTCAACAATCACAAGCTACCTATACATCATATACTTATAGTGTCTCTCCATTAATATGTTTTCTAGACAAGTCAAAATTGGTGTTATGCATGCATCATATATGAAGAATACCCACTTCCTTTTGTATCATACTTTATTCCTAATGAAATAGCTTAATATTTGAACCATACCTAAACACATTGATTGTATATCCAAGAATTTTATCAAGATTAAAGGTCATGTTTCCATTGCAATTATTGTTGGACAAATCTAACATATACAACTCAGTGAGATTTGTAACAAATTGAGGATTAACGCCATGAAGAAAATTATAAGCAACACCTAAAACTCTTAAGTCATGAAAATGCAAGATATCAAAGAATCTCACAAATCAATATATTTTTTTAATCCAAAATTATAATGGACCAAAGATGTACAAGTCCAAGAGATGTTATTAGATTGGAAAAGTGATCATTCAAAGAAGTGCAACTACCAAAACATTTAGGAATTGGTCTCTTTATGTTTTTGTGTGATAGATCTAAAACTTGAAGTGAAAAAAATAAGTGCATCTACCAATACCCTTAGGAATCAATCCCTTTAGGTTAGTTTGTGATAGATCCAAAAACTCAGGTGAAATAAAATCATTGATTCTATTAGGGATGCTCATAGTTAATTTGTTCATATAAAAAAATAATGCGTCCAACAAATGGTGATTTCCTATCAATGTTCCCAATTAAATTATCTGAAGACAAAGTTAATCTCTCTAATAAATGGAGTTTTACAGTCAATGCTACATTACTCCTAGTTAAAGTGTTTGAAGATAAAGATAATACTCCCAAAGAATGAAGTTTTCCAATGCCTTTCCAAATAGTTCCTTTAAACCCATTGAGATAGTAGAAAATGTTGGAGAGAATGCATATAGATTCAGCGTACTCCCATACATGCACATTTACTTAGTACTGAATGTAGAGAATATGAAACACTAGGGTTTTTGGCCCCTTTGTCAAGAAGGGGGATGTGGCCTGGACTGAGGATATTTAGATAGCCCGTCTTTTGGAATAGTCACTCTTGACGGGTTTGTTGGCATTTGGATGTCTTCCTCTTGTAAAGAAAGGAACCATGGAATCCTAAAGTTTCCTATTGTTATATGTACATGAATCCTAAGTTATGTTCTATGTTAAGTATGCCTAGACTACCAGTTAAATAATTAGTAAAATATGATACAAAGAAGAGACACATGTAAATGGTGCTAATAATAAAGGATGAATGATGTTCTCTTCATAAAATGTTGAATGTTCAAGATGCAAACTAAATACTATGGCTAAATTATAAATGCAATTATAATCTAGAATATGAATTATTCTTAATGAGATATATTAAAAACTACAATAATGAAAGCCTTCGATCTTTTAAACAAACACAGAATAATCTAGAGTTGTTTTTAGATTTCACATCAAGAATTACTATCTAGTTGTTATTTCTTAGTGAGGTAAATTAAAAAGACCGCAGTAATAATTTCTATAGTTGAATTATCTTTCAATTATTCATTTATGAAACAATTCAATAAACATATAACCAAATGAAATAATAAATTAAAAACTCCTACAACAATAACTAAATGAAATAATAAATTAAAAACTCCAACACAAGTATTAATTCAATTTGTGTAAAAATAACTTTCTCAATAATCTGAATCAGTGGAAACAATTTACAGGAACCTAAATCAAACCAAATCAGAACACTTACACAAAATTATTTTAGAGTAAGGGAGAATTTTAGAGTTTTATTCTCCTTTACTCTAAAATTCTCCCTTCAGAGCGTTGCTGGAGTTTTTTTCATGGAGTTGAAAACGAATTCTCAAAGGTTTGCATAGCTACCATTGACACTTTGATACGGCTCAATGGATTCTCTAACAAATTTGCTGATAATGCAGTGGACTTATTGATGGATATTTTAAATGATGATTCTATAGAGGTTCACATGCATACCTTGCATGGTTTGCTACACATGGCTCATGTTAATCATTCGATAGTGCAGGATATACGCATATATTTCTTGGTATGTTTGACAACATCAACTCTGATATATGGTCTACAACAAGGAAACTTTTTGGTCGAAATAAAGCTACCCAACATATCTATGTTTAAAATGACATTTGAAACCCTTATGACTAATCTGGACAAGCATCCCCACGATGATCAAGATATTATCTTTATTATGTATTGCATGGGAAAAATCCATGGCACATATGTCTTGTGCTCTGCGAATGAATTTGTAAAACAAATAACAACGTATTCAAATGAGGATTTAGGTTTGGATCAACCTCAAGTAGCAGCGTTATTGATCATGATGTTAGCAGCAAAAGTCTCAAATGTAGGAATCCTCTTTCAAATCCCAAAAGAGATGGTATCGTATGAAAAATATTTCCATGGAAATTTCATTAGTTCTCTAGGAACAAACTGTAACTATAAAAATGCAGAGTCCAGACACGAATGTTAGAACATATAAGAGTTAAGTAAATTTGTCTAGAAGCAATTTTGGGTAGAAGAAAATTTATGAGGAAACTGTTAAAGTTAGTAGATGCCAAGCCTTATGTGTCCCTAACTATTCGACTTCTATAACTGTAAGATAAGTCTTATGTGGAGATTGATCAAATTTGTGTTTACGGCCTACTAGCTTCAGCGATTACAGTTGGTACTGAATCTATTAGTTTTAGCGGCTCTAATATTCAAAGTAGTTTATTTGGAGATTATTTACTGGAAATACGTATTTACCCCCGGGTCGAGTAGTTTATTTGGAGATTATTTACTGGAAATACATATTTACCCCCGCCCAGCAACGCTCTGAAGGGAGAATTTTAGAGAATTGTAGTTGAATGTTTAATCAAACCTGCGGGTCGATTCCGGGAATCGACCCGCCGCCGGTCGGGCGGGGCGGGGCGGCCCGGGGGTGCCGCTGGGTGGCGCTGAGCGCAGCAGTGCCACCCCCCGGCCAACTCGCCCCGCCCCGCCCGACCGGCGGCGGAATCGACCCGCAGGATAAAGAGAAAAAACAAATCATTTAGGCGTGAGTTGGGAATTTCATATTGGTTAAGAGTCATGGCTATTCGTTTTTGCATGTACAGTTAGCTGGAATAAGCTCGGTCAAACATTCCCAGAGTAATTTAAAAACACGAAGAATAAAATTATAATTAATGATGATGAGCAACCAATTGATGATGAGCTGATAGTGAATGTTATAGTTACCCCACCCTGGGCAGGGGCTCAGAAATCACTAGTTACTTCATTTTTCTAACGATCGCTTGATTTTTGCACTACATGTTTTCAAAAACCCTTCTGTATTGATCTTTGCACTACATGTTTTCAAAAACCCTTCTGTATTGATTTTTGCACTAACATGTTCACAAAAACCCTTTCTGTATTGATTTTTCCAAGTGCAACAACGTAAAACAGATTACTTAAAATACAGCCATTGTTTTCCGTGAACAAATAAGCACTTCAAAATTCAGCCAATGTGTTTGTTGAGATTAAAGTAGCACTTTCATTTTCCCTGGGTCAGCTTCGAAAGATGAACATTGGACGTGCACATTTCTTGTTGATACAACCCATTATGTTCGTAGTTATTCTACATTTAAACACAATATGATTCAAGTAGATATATATTCCTGACCTCTGTTAGCCAGCCTATACTAACCAACACGTACTAAAAACTTAAACTTTGAACCATTGAGCACTGACATTTCAACAGCAACAACAAGTACCTATTGCTATTGGCAAACTTCTTTTTGCAACTGAGAAAATAGGCAGATTACTGAAAGCTTCCGTGTGTAAAATATGGATAGCTGTAAACTTTGATGTTGATCAGAAATACATGCCGATCTCCTCACTAAAGGTTGTCTAATTCGAGAATTAAAGCACTGTTTTTGGGTGATGGTAAATCTGCAGTAGGATTGTAAGCCAAGTAACCAGATTCAGACAAGACCAACTCCAAGGAATTGGCTAAGTTGGTCCTCGATAAAGATGATTTACAAAGTTGTTCATACACAACATAGTTAACAGCTCTCAGTCCTCCAAAACTGAAATCATCTAAGGGCCTGGACTTCGCAAACCCTGAACTTTTATTTCCAGATTGTAAATCTTGAAGAAAAAACTCTGCGTACTTTGCCCTTTTGAATTTAACATATGCACAGCTCTTGTCCACCAACTGTACTCTGAAACCTTCTTGACATATTTCATGGATGGTGGTTAACATTTCTGAAAGTGCCTTAGCGGAGGAGCCAATCTTAAATCCCCAGAGGAAAATTATGTGCGAATTTTTAGAATAAGAATCTCTCTCTATATTCACATCTTCCCCATTTAATTTATTGAGGCATATAGCCCCAGGGTAAAGAATATTTTCATGGCTTGCCAAGGCTCCTTTACATCCATCAATCGATATGCTCAAATCTGATGAGCTGATTTTCAATAACCGACAAACTTTAGCAAACAAATAGGTCAACCTCAGCACAGTATGGCCGTGACTTTCAGCTCCTTTGGATCCATAACTACACAGCAAAATCTGTTATTAGACCATGTAGTCCCATATGTTGGAAATAAGAACATGAATTTTAATATGTGATTCCGCATGCACAGTGTAGAGAATACCATTTAAATTCAAGGGGTACTTCCAGATCCAGAGGCAGGGAGAACTGCCTGTTCAAGTAGGAGAGAGCAGCATGCAAGTTTTTGGCCTTCTTTATGGAAGGGGTCTCCCTAGATTTAACCTCCTTCAGTAGGTGACGGATGTCTAAAACACGAGGAAAGATGCTTTGGAGAGAGCATAAAAACTCCTTCACAGTTGGCGGCAAGGGTGCTATGAAGCTTGAATAAATCATAGTAAAATCTGCAACGAACAGTACAGGTGTAACAAGTTTACATATTAGCAGGCATAAAGATATAACCCAAGATTACTCTCAGAAAATGAACTCACTGACATAACTATAAAAGGCATGAAAGCCATTCCAATATCCAAATATCACGAAATGTACAGATGCTTGTATCAAACAACCTGTTAGGCAGTTGTAGCCAACAATGGTTTTTCCTGACTTGATGAGAGCATCAACCACGTCCTCAAATCTCAAGGTCTGTTTGCATTGGTCTTTTACATGCTGTTGCAGTTCGCTCTTGAAGTAAAAGATTAATGTCAGTGTGCATCTCCACCTAATATGTCAACTCCAAGCACAAAAATAACAGATATACCTTACTGGCTAGAAACAGTTGAATGCCAAGCTTGGTTGTACCAGAAGGAAATGTTTGTCCTCCTCAGAACTTGTGAAAATCACTTTGACTTCCTTCTTTACGTCTTCTCCAACTGAGCTTCTCAATGGCACAAGATTGTGTGAAAACTCTCGTAACACCTGCAACAAACAACCTATACATTTAAGTAATTATAATTTTATTCTTCGTGTTTTTAAATTACTCTGGGAATGTTTGACCGAGCTTATTCCAGCTAACTGTACATGCAAAAACGAATAGCCATGACTCTTAACCAATATGAAATTCCCAACTCACGCCTAAATGATTTGTTTTTTCTCTTTATCCTGCGGGTCGATTCCCGGAATCGACCCGCCGCCGGTCCGGCGGGTCGGGGCGGCCCGGGGGTGGCGCTGCGGCGCGCATCGCCACCCAGCGCCACCGCCGGGCCGCCTCGCCCCGCCCCGCCCGACAGGCGGCGGGTCGATTCCCGGAATCGACCCGCAGGTTTGATTAAACATTCAACTACAATTCTCTAAAATTCTCCCTTCAGAGCGTTGCTGGGCAGGGGTAAATACGTATTTCCAGTAAATAATCTCCAAATAAACTACTCGGCCGGGGGTAAATACGTATTTCCAATAAATAATCTCCAAATAAACTACTTTGAATATTAGAGCCGCTAAAACTAATAGATTCAGTACCAACTGTAATCGCTGAAGCTAGTAGGCCGTAAACACAAATTTGATCAATCTCCGCATAAGACTTATCTTACAGTTATAGAAGTCGAATAGTTAGGGACACATAAGGCTTGGCATCTACTAACTTTAACAGTTTCCTCATAAATTTTCTTCTACGCAAAATTGCTTCTAGACAAATTTACTTAACTCTTATATGTTCTAACATTCGTGTCTGGACTCTGCATTTTTATAGTTACAGTTTGTTCCTAGAAAACTAATGAAATTTCCATGGAAATATTTTTCATATGATACCATCTCTTTTGGGATTTGAAAGAGGATTCCTACATTTGAGACTTTTGCTACCAACATCATGATCAATAACGCTGCTACTTGAGGTTGATCCAAACCTAAATCCTCATTTGAATACGTTGTTATTTGTTTTACAAATTCATTCGCAGAGCAGAAGACATATGTGCCATGGATTTTTCCCATGCAATACATAATAAAGATAATATCTTGATCATCGTGGGGATGCTTGTCCAGATTAGTCATAAGGGTTTCAAATGTCATTTAGGAATTTGAAAGAGGATTCCTACATTTGAGACTTTTGCTGCCAACATCATGATCAATAACGCTGCTACTTGAGGTTGATCCAAACCTAAATCCTCATTTGAATACGTTGTTATTTGTTTTACAAATTCATTCGCAGAGCACAAGACATATGTTCCATGGATTTTTCCCATGCAATACATAATAAAGATAATATCTTGATCATCTTGGGGATGCTTGTCCAGATTAGTCATAAGGGTTTCAAATGTCATTTTAAACATAGATATGTTGGGTAGCTTTATTTCGACCAAAAAGTTTCCTTGTTGCAGACCATATATCAGAGTTGATGTTGTCAAACATACCAAGAAATATATGCGTATATCCTGTACTATCGAATGACTAACATGAGCCATGTGTAGCAAACCATGCAAGGTATGCATGTGAACCTCTATACAATCATCATTTAAAATATCCATCAATAAGTCCACTGCATTATCAGCAAATTTGTTAGAGAATCCATTGAGCCGTATCAAAGTGTCAATGGTAGCTATGCAGACCTTTGAGAATTCGTGTTCAACTCCATGAAAAAAACTCCAGCAACGCTCTGAAGGGAGAATTTTAGAGTAAAGGAGAATAAAACTCTGAAATTCTCCCTTACTCTAAAATAATTTTGTGTAAGTGTTCTGATTTGGTTTGATTTAGGTTCTTGTAAATTGTTTCCACTGATTCAGATTATTGAGAAAGATATTTTTACACAAATTGAATTAATACTTGTGTTGGAGTTTTTAATTTATTATTTGATTTCATTATTGTTGTAGGAGTTTTTAATTTATTATTTCATTTGGTTATATGTTTATTGAATTGTTTCATAAATGAATAATTGAAAGATAATTCAACTATAGAAATTATTACTGCGGTCTTTTTAATTTACCTCACCAAGAAATAACAATTAGATAGTAATTCTTGATGTGAAATCTAAAAACAACTCTAGATTATTCTGTGTTTGTTTAAAAGATCGAAGGCTTTCATTATTGTAGTTTTTAATATATCTCATTAAGAATAATTCATATTCTAGATTATAATTGCATTTATAATTTAGCCATAGTATTTAGTTTGCATCTTGAACATTCAACATTTTATGAAGAGAACATCATTCATCCTTTATTATTAGCACCATTTACATGTGTCTCTTCTTTGTATCATATTTTACTAATTATTTAACTGGTAGTCTAGGCATACTTAACATAGAACATAACTTAGGATTCATGTACATATAATAATAGGAAACTTTAGGATTCCATGGTTCCTTTCTTTACAAGAGGAAGACATCCAAATGCCAACAAACCCTTTAAACCCGTCAAGAGTGACTATTCCAAAAGACTTGGGCTATCTAAATATCCTCAGTCCAGGCCACATCCCCCTTCTTGACAAAGGGGCCAAAAACCCTCGTGTTTCATATTCTCTACATTCAGTACTAAGTAAATGTGCATGTATGGGAGTACACTGAGTCTATATGCATTCTCTCCAACATTTTCTACTATCTAAATGGGTTTAAAGGAACTATTTGGAAAGGCATTGGAAAACTTCATTCTTTGGGAGTATTATCTTTATCTTCAAACACTTTAACTAGGAGTAATGTAGCATTGACTGTAAAACTCCATTTATTAGAGAGATTAACTTTGTCTTCAGATAATTTAATTGGGAACATTGATAGGAAATCACCATTTGTTGGAGGCATTATTTTTTTATATGAACAAATTAACTATGAGCATCCCTACTAGAATCAATGATTTTATTTCACCTGAGTTTTTGGATCTATCACAAAAACTCAGGTGAAATGCGGAGGGGGGTGTAGGGGTAGGGGTAGGGCGGGGGGTGGCAGGGGGTTTGGGGGGGGGGGGGGGGGGGGGGGTGGGTAAGGGGTAGGGGGGTGGCGGAGGGTGGGGAAGGTAGGGGGTAGGGGTAAGGGTATGGTGGAGCGGGGTAGGGCGCGAGGCCCATGGGGTCGGCGTTAAGGAAGGGGGGGAGGAGTTGAGATTGGAGGGGAATGGGAGTTAGGGGGGGTGTAGGGGTAGGGGTAGGGCGAGGGGGGTAAGGGGGGTGCGGGGGGGTGGGGTAAGGGGTAGGGTAGGGGGTGGCAGGGGGTTGGTGGGGGGGGGGGGTAAGGGTAGGGGTTGGCATGGGGGCAGGGGGGAGGGGGGGGGGGTATTGGGGGGTAGGGGTGGGGGGGGGGGGGGGTAGGGTAAGGGGTGGGGGGTAAGGTAAGGGTGGGGGGGGGGAAGGTAGGGGATAGGGGTAAGGGTAGGGTGGAGGGGGGTAGGGCGCGAGGCCCATGGGGCCGGCGTTAAGGAAGGGGGAGGAGTTGAGATTGGATGGGAATGGGAGTTAGGGGGTGGGCTTATGGGGAGGAGAGTTGTCGGGTAGGGAAGGAAGATTTGGGGAAATGGTGCATGAGTGGGTGAGTTGGGGGTAGCAAGGGCTGGCGCATGGGTAGGGCAGAAGGGGGAAGAGGGCATGGGTGAATGGGAAAGATCTGTAATGGGTTGGGGGAAGGGGGCACGACGACGGCCTACCCACGGTTATTGGGTGATTGAGTTTGAATAATTGTTTAAGACAGTTTATATAACTGATGTATGCATCATATCTTCAAATAAAATTAATGTTTTCCATATTTTGTTAAATGAGAAGTTATGAAGCATTTTTATGTTGTTGGATTATGTCTTAAGTATGATAAATTCTATTGTTTAAATATCTACAATGCAATATCAAATTAGAGATATAATGTATGTTTTATTCAGTATACAAATAAAGACTTTTGAAATCATTCAGTGATATAATTTGTTCATAATGTCATGTTTTTTTAGTTTTATAGTTGAAAAAATTTCAATTTCTTTTGTATCTAGCATGCTGTGGTTGAAAACATGTTAAATTTATACTTAGGAAAGAAAAATGATATTCTACCAGAAACATTAATGTGTTTTTTCCTTAAAATTTAACTTTTTTTGAGACATAAAAAATTGGTTTTATTAGCATTTTTTAAAAAGTTTGAAAATTGACCCTAAAAAAAAAATCATTATTCCAGTATCAACACTTTCGTTTTGAAGCTATATTTCGCACAAAAATTTCGTAGTAAATTTCGTAGTCACTGCCATTTTTAAAACACGTTCAAAATTGACACCTAAAAAAAAAAAACATCGTTCCAGTATACACACTTTTCGTTTTTAGCACTGTTTTTGATGTTTTTTTGGGGTTTTTTGGCCAGAGTTCCCGTTTTGAGTTTATAATTCTCGTTTCAAAGTTTACATTGTTGTTTCTTCATGCTCAACTCTTTTATTGTTTTAGCTAGAATTGGAAATTCCTTAATGTCTTGTAACAAAGGAATTTTGATAAAAAGAAATTTTAATTCATCTAGAAAATCATAATTAGCCAACATAATATGCTTTTCTACCCCTCTATAAACTTGTAATCTTTCTAGAAAACGAGGTGTAGAAGTACATATTGGTTGTTTCTCTATGATAGGAGTTGATTTTATTGGTTATTTTTTTTTTTCATTTTTAGTGTTCTAGTTTTAAGGAGATGTTCCTTCAAAAAATTTATTTTTCTGTAGAGAATCTTCCTTAGAATTGTCTTGTTCTTGAATAATCATAGAAGGTTTTCTCCTTTCCAATATCTTACCAAATCTCAATTGGACATCATTGAGATCTAATGGAGTGATCATGTGAGTTGGAACTTGTTATCCTTCCATCATATAGGTATTCTGCAGATTTTTATTGTTGGGTCTAGGTAATGGTTGCGCAAGTAACTGATTTGGTCTCTGTGGAAATGGCAGTGAAAGTTGAGGGTTTTTGTTTTGAAGTTGGGGTTGTTGATTTTCTTGAGGAATTTCTTGGGGAGGAAAGTTTGGATATGATGGAGGATATTGATAGTATCGAGAGAATCTTCCTTAAGGGTTCTTCATTCCTTGAGCCCAAGGTTGAGTTTGAGATTGAGATTGAGGCCAAGGTTGTTTCCAAGAATTCCAAGCTGGAGGGGGCTACATATACATTTGGTTGTTAAAACCCTGATTTTGATGCCCTTGCCAAGGTCTTCTAGAGAAAAGCAAAGAGACTATGTTGGATTTGAAACTGTTTCTTCTTGAAAAATAGCTTTAAGATCAGGGATTGAAGGACAACTCTTGGTCTCATGGTTTTTTGAACAAATCACACAAGTCTCTATGAATTTTTCATCTAAAGGGCATTCTCTTAAAGTGTGCTTATTTCTACATTTGGGACAGAAAATAGCCAGAGCATCAGTTTCAGTTTTATGGTTGTTCTGTAACTTAAGAGTGTCTATCTATTCACTAAGGCTCCCTAGAATATCTATTTTAAATTCATCAAGCATGTTTCCAATTTCTACCCTAATCACTGATCCAGTTGCAGATTTATTCACCCTAACAAGAGAAGGATCTCTTTGACCTTTCTCAATTTTGGATTTTCCTCTTGAGTGATGAACACATAATTTTCCTATGTCACTTAATGGGAGTTGAGAGATATCTCTGTTCCCCATCATGTGAAGCATATCTTTCCACTCATCTCTAATGGCTTTCAATATAACAGCTTTTAAATTTTCTTGATCTAAGTTATCCATTTTTGCTCTTTTTAAGTTATAATTGAATCTCTCAATTAAATCCTCTAAAGTTTCATCCTCTCTTTGCATCATTTTGAATACTACATCCTTGTGATTGATAGGCATGCAATAATCTGAATACCTATCCAAAAACACTTTCTTCATCTCATTCCATGTTCTACTGGACTGAGTGACCAACCCCATAAACCATTTTAAAGTAGCTCCTTTCAACGTGGAAGGGAAAAATTTGAGTTTTCAGAGTCTTGTAAATAATCATATGTTCAGCATAAGACTTTAAATTCAAATAAGAAGGTTTCAGGGTCTTCACCTTTCAATCCATGAATGTTTGGGAGGACATAAGGTGAGATATTTTTCATTGTGGCATCTATTTCTTCATCAACTATAGGGAATCCAAAAGAATTATCAACTTCCCTATTTCCTCTACCTCTTCCATTATTTCCTCTACCTTCTCCATTATTTCCTCTACCTCTTCCTCTACCTCCTCCTCCAAGTAGTGTGAATTCTCCATCCTCTCCTTCTTCTTCAATTATAGTTTCTTCAAAGTCAATATAAGATTCAACCTGCAAGGTTGATTGCCCTCTCTGGTTCCTCTATTAATGGTATGTGGGAGAGAGGTTCTACTTCTTCTTCTTTACTAGGTATTCTTAATTCTTCCACTAATATATGTTCCCCTATGGAGGTGAAAAAGGCTACTCCTTCTGTTGGATATCCATGATTTTCCTCCTCTAGGACTACCTTAGTAGATGAAGTAGGAAATCCTCTTGATTGAATTTCTGATCATAGAAATTCAGGACGTCTATGGCTAGGAATATGAGCTTGAAATGGAGGTGTATCTCTTCTTAGTCTTGGTGGATTAGGTGGTGTTGTAGGAATTGAACTCCTGCCTCTAGCTATAAATCTACCGCTAGAGTCTCTTTCTCTATGCATATCATCCTTTTTTTAATGTAAGAGATAAGGTTACCTAATTACACTTCCCGGAAATGACACCAAAATGTTCGGTCAATTTAGTGTCCTAAATTGCTTGCATGAATTATCAACTGAGGTTTGTAGAGTGATGAAGTGTGATGCACTATATGTGCTTAGTTAAATTTTCTCTTACTTCGTTGTTTTGTCTTTTTATGTTTGTTTTGGGGGTTTCTGTTCTTTGGTGTGTAAGAATATACAATCTATGAGAGGCTTACATGGATCTAATGAGTTTTAAAATGAAGGATAGGTTCCTAAGTTAGTATAGTCTCCTAAAATAGACTAAGAACCATTTTTAACTAGTTAGGACCTAATAAGAGAAGCAAAGCATCTAGCTTATCTACCATTTAGTCCTAATCTATCGATCTAATTCCCAAAACCAAAATTAATACTGATGCAGAAGGTAATCCAATAATTTCATTCATTTATCCATTCAACCATTCAATTTTGGAACATGATAGAATCAATCTCCTTGAAATTATTTTTTGGAATGTCAAGTGATGCAACTAAGTAATGACCTGAAAATAGAAAAGAAAATATGACAAATTGTAAAAATGACAATATGCAGAGTAAGCTCAATCACTACATGAATTAGATATTCAACCAATTAAGTTAGAATTGTCATTATTTCGAAATGGTTTTGAGAACATCTATTAATACAGATAATTGACAGTTCTATGCTAAGAAAATGAGTAATCAAAATAGTAAGAAGCTAAACAACTATGTATTCTCATTTCTTCATTTTTCATTTAGTCATTTCTCATACAATATCTCAGAAGAATAAGACTTGCACAGTTGTGATTTTTATCCTCACACTTTTGGTTACAAACTGAAATGAAACAAAACTAAAGAAAATGGACTTGCAAAAAAATAGAGTAGTAGAAATTAAAATGAAAACAACAAGTGAAAAACCTCCTTCAGTGCAGGGGCCCTCTGCAATTGATGTGGCTGGATAACAGCTAATTAAAGATGCACTTTTAAACCACCATTGACAAAACAGATTTTGTATTATCAACAAAACGAAGTTTGAATAGAGTTTTTAACAAAAAGCCTGTAATCCCTTCTAGCTTCTAACTACTTCTCGGTCTCATCTAATCAATATTTATAGAAATACAACATAACTGTCTAAGACAAAATCTTGTTATAGGTGGCTTGATCTGAATCTATCATGACTGTTTATAGAAGGACATGCTACAAATGGCTTAATTTGAATTCTGATGACACTGGTAAACTTCTGAACAGCTACAGGTGGCCTCATATGCATTAACTCCTCAACTCCTGATCAGCTACAAGTGGCTTACTCCACATTAACTCTTCAACAAAATTGTTAGACTCTTGATCAACTACGAAATATCAAGAGTCCTACTACTACTAAATAATGTATTTGACTCCATCTTTGGCCAAGACTTTAGGCATGCTTTTCTGTTGATCTGGATCGAGTGAGTAGAATAGATTCCATCTAGAGATGATCCTGGGGATGCCCATGTGGCTCAGTTCTTCTTTTGACACCTGTAACTTGCCAAACCATGAGAGTAGCTATGGAATTCACAATTAGTTGTAGAATAGGCTATGTTCTGTAGCTAATTTTCAAAAATCTATTAAAATAGCAAGAATATGAAAATATAATATGGTGATCATTGTAGTGCTTTTCTACACAAAATCTATCATTTATCATTGATTGGATCTGTATTCCTGTGAAAAATCAAGAGAAAAGGGAAATAACAAATGTCAAGGGGAAGGTAACTCTGAGGTTCAACAAATGGTCTATCCAACATAAATCATAATCTTTTGTTAAAAAACAAAAAAAAGGAAAGCCTATTTTTAGTAAAATATTTGATAAATATCGTATAATATCCAAATAGTCCTAGGAAGATCCTAACATCCTTTCAATTGTGTGGAACAAGAGCCCTTCTAATAATGAAAATATTATTAGGGTGAACATGAGTCCCTTCCTTAGAGAGGAAATGACCTAACACAATTCTTGCATTCATAAAAGATTGGCATTTTTCTGGACTTAAAGAGAGATTCATTTCAATGCATATTTTCAAAAATTTACATAAGTTATAGATCGATTCATGGAAAGAATATCCATAAGAAAAGTCATCCTTATAGATTTCAACCAAGTCATGTATAAGATCAACAAAAATACTCAATACTACCCTCTACAAGGTGGAAAGGGCAATACACAAGACAAATGGAAGGACTGCATAGGAAAATTTTCCCTATGGGAATGTGAAAGTAGTCTTATCATGGTCTTTAGGACTGATGTGGATATGATTGCACCTGCTAAAACAATCCAGAAATGAAAATAAATTTCATGCGATAGCACCCAAAACATGGTAATAAATGTTAAAGGAAATTGATATTTCATGGTAGCATTAATTAAGGTCCTTATAATCAATGCAAACCTTCCACTTTACATTCTTTTTTGGTACAATCACTAAAGGTGATACCCATTCACTGTCAAAAATAGGGTAAATAAATCCTACATCTACCAATTTCTGCAATTCCTATTTAACAATGTGCTTTAGTGCAGGGTTCATCCTCCTCTAAGGTTGGAGAATAGTTTTATGGCTTTCTTTTATGTATTTATGATGTTTATATACTTAGGGGTGGACCCCTTTCATTTCTTGGTAATCCCAAGCAAAGGCATCCAGGTGTTGTAGTAAGACCATGAGAAATTTTTCCTCTTATTCTGCTAATAGGAAAGGACTAATTTTCAGAGTTCTATTGGGGCTGATGTTTAAAATTTCGATATGGACTTGATCACACTAAACAACAATTATTAAATATACCCATGGACTATATTTATTCTATCATAAAGGTTCCTCTTTTAGTCCATAAATTTGCATGGAAGATGGATACTTGTTTTGCAAAAAATTGTCAATTAGATTATCTTCATCCATATGCATTCTTATAGTAGTGGATTCTAGTGTAAAAATAGGGTAGGGTAATGATTGATAAAATTCTTCCTCTTCTTCCTATCCTACACACATGGGAAAATCATGCTCAACAATGGGTTGAGCAAGGGGGTGTATTACAGGTTTTCTTGTGATTTTCCCATTCTTGATTGTCATGTTCCCAGCTCTACAGGTAACTGAATAGTAGCTAACCAAGGTATTTATAAGATGAGATGATACCGATTAACTTGTTCCTAGGTTAGAGTATAAGGAAATCTGTGGGGTACTCCCAGGTATCAATGGAAAACATGGCATTCTCAATGACACCATCGGGCGCTACTATGGATCTGTCTACAAGTTGTAGCATGATTGTGGTTCTCTTCAGGGTTCCTTGGAGGTTAATTTTAAACATGGACTCCATAGTCATGACATTCATTGTATCCCCTAGATCAATGAGAGTTTATGGAACTATAATATTATTGATATGTACATCCATTATCAGGCTACTAGGATCCAAATACTTTGTGGAGATTACCTTCCCAAGCATTAGATCAACCGATTTTCCAATGACAATGATAGTTGTGAAATCCTTATTCTTCATTCATTCGCTCTTAAAACATTATTCCCCGATGAATTTATTATATATGGGAACATATTTTATGGCCTATAGGAGATAGTTTTGACACAAAGGTTTTTTAGTTCTCCCAGAAGTTTAGCCTATTTTGGTTCTATTGCTTGGGATGGATCAAACTTTCAATATAGTGAGGTGTGTGGATTGATGATCACTTTTTTCCTTCTATGTTTCATGGTATTTTTATAGAGAAGGTGGGCGAGAAGTAGGAAGTACTTTCCCAAACCTAAGGTTGATTTCTTGGATTTCTACAACATAGGAATGATAGAAGTTTTCTCCATTATAGAATTTTTAGGCCTACTTATCATTTGGGTTATGATTAGGTTAAGTAGGAATCTAAGGTTTCTTAGGTGGATTGTTTTGGGGTAGCTATGGTTGAGAAGGAGAAGGTATTAAGGTAGATTTTTGGGATGATTGAAGCCTCCATACTTGCGATAGATTACCCTAATTGGGAGTTTGGTGCTGACATGGTTCGAAAGGAGGAATGGATGGTTGAGGAGGGTAGGGCCAAGAAGATGGAATAGCCCATGGTGAGTTTCTTAGAGGATGCTAGAACTAGAAAGGTATATTATGACTTGTATTGAAGGGAGGATGATAGTGTATCCCTTACACACCTTGTTAATATGGCCTAGGGCCTTGTGGCCTCCTTTGGTTGACGAAGAAAACTTGCTCCATTCCTCATTCTCTTCCTTGATACACTACTTTCAAAAGTGGAAGAGAGGTGCACTTGATTGATGAATTATTTTCCTCACAAATAGAGACAATTTATATAATATTCAATGGGAAATCATTTCTAGGATGTTGTTGTAGCAGCTACAACCACCCTCCAAAATTTTTCCTTAGCCTATTTTGGAGCCTCCCTACCAACCTTACATGGTAGCTTGCCTTGTTTCGTCAAGTCATCAAGCTTTAGTGTCTTTCTTGCTCAAAGGCAGCTTGTCGATCACACTTTGCTTATTCCCTTCACAGGCTGCTCACCTGAACTTGGTCCAACTGCATGTTGAGCAGCTTCCTAGCGAAATTTGTGCATTTTTGGAGGGAAACTAGCCTTTATCTCTAGGAATTATGCAATTCTCTCTTATATCCTACTGGGCTCCAGGATTGCGCAATCCTGCCAGCCAACCCTCCAAGCAGGAATTGCACAATTTTTCTCGTCAATGGGAAGTTCAGCCTAGGATTTGTGTAAATCTGGGAAGCAATCAGCTACTTGGCCCAGAAATTGTGCAATCCCCTTAGGTAGTCAGCCCAAGTTACAATCAATAATGCGCATTTTTACCAAGAAGTTGAACACTACCACGCAAGGAAAGTCTGGTTGACCAGTTCCAGTCGAGACCGAGGAAACTTGACTTGCATGCATGGATGAATTGATATTCCCAAAATAGCAAGGGGAAACATGCAAAAGGTAACCCATGATTCAGGGAGCTATTTTTAGCAGTCGGGGGTTACATGCAAAGTTGTTTTATAAGTTTCCCTCCAAGTGTCGCTCTTTCCTAGATTTGTGGCATGCGTGTCTGCAGACCAAACTTACTCTTTCGACACGTCAAAGCTCATTCATTCACATCGATCTTGGAACTCTGACATCCCAAAACACATCCAGGACCCTTTAACAAATTCGACTCAGCTATTCATAGGTATGTGGCCTCAACTTGTATTTCTTGGCATTTTTGTCGCTTTCTATGTATTCACTTGTGTGAGTGTTGTTTGCTTGATTTCTTTGAATGCTTGGTGTTGTTTACATATATTCTAGCTTGTCTTAGTTTTGTTTCAATTTTTGTTGCTATCTCACTACTGTCACATACATGAAACGATTTTGCATGAAAGTTCACCCAACGAGTGAATGGCCTCGCCCACATCCATGTTGATATGTTTTCTCAATATTCCATTCATTTTTTGCATTCACTGTTTATCACTTCTACTATCACTTAGCGTTGCCATGCATTTCATCGAATTACTTGCTCTCAATTTCCCGTTGGTGAGTCGGGCCAACCTTGGCCCGGTCTCAACCTTCACCAAAGCTGCATTACGCAATATAGAGGAGGAAGGCTCACCTTTCTCTCCATATTTGCACATTGTGGCCCAGCACTAGACTCCTATACTAAATTGCACATTTCTGGAGGTTAATGGTTGCTTGGCCCAAACATTTGCACAAATCTATCCATGGGCCAGCAGTCTTTCCTAGTTGGAATCATGCATTCTGTAATCCTAGAAGCCAATTGCCCAACTGGATTGCGCATTTTACAGGTCTAGTAGTCAGTTCGTCTCCTAGCAGCTGGGACTTTGCCTTATGTAGTCTTGGTAGTCGGTCTCCCGACCTCCTGACCAAAATTGCGTAACCATCATGATCATTCACCAAGGTATGTTACAAGTCAGTTCTCATGTTCATTTTTATTTCCAATTGACATATTTCTTGCCATATCTCCAGGTATCACAGGTGTTCATGTTCCTCTTAGCAGTACAAGTACAATGGTTCCTAGTAGAGCAGAGACGAGGACAGCTTTTAAGGCACGCTTGGAGATGTAGTCGATGAAGTGTCTATGAGCTTGCCTACTCACGAAGACATCAAGTTGTTCGTTGACAAGGACATCAAGCATCAGCATAACAATGAGCAACATCATGAAAAGCAGCTGAAGGCAGCATACCAAATGCAGTGAATGCAAGAGGAAGGTTATTGACCACATAGAGGCAGAGAAAAGTTGCAAGATCAACTAGATCCACTAATAATGAAAGAAACTTTGTAGACTTAGGCTATGAAGTGATGGAACGACATGAAAATCGTGTGAAGGTAGAAGATATAACAAATAAGGAGTTGCATGTGCTGAAGCAGTAACTCAAGAGGAACATGAAGCTGCCAAGATAGACCAATGAGTTGCAGTAGGAACATGAATAGCAGTGGGCCCAACATGCACTCAAAAATGAAACTGCACCAGTACAAGTTAAGGATCTATCCCAGTAGATGACACATAGCAAACATGGTGAGCAGTGTTGTTGTTCACATGGAAAGGATCCAACAGCATACATGTTGTTGAGCACATGCATGGAATCCAACACATTCAACACACTCACCAAGGTGAAAACAAGAAGCAAGTCCAACTGGGGCTGAACATGCACTTTGGAAAGTTAATGTGCATGACTACCAACACACACTTGAAGATCAACACAGACACTATGTGTCAGTGTGTTGCCAGTTCAACCATACCCAATAAGACCATGCATATGTTAATAGAAGAGTTTTATGAAGAGGCCGAACCAATGCACCGGTTGCAACAAAGGCAAGAGTTCACTTCAGCAAGATGTCACCATGAGTTCCATGCACACCATCACAGACAACCAAGATTGGCATCAACTCACTAGCTTCACCATCACACGCATGTCCAAGTGTTGGTCTCACCACAGTGGACCGAGTGTCAGTGGTGTTTTGTAAGGCTTGCTCAAGCCATTTTGTCTCACATGAGTACATGTGGATTGTAATGTTGAATCATGTCAAGTGTAAGTCAACTGTCAACAGTTGGATGTAACAGTCATAGAGTAGGTGAAGAGTCATGAGGGTAGTTGAACTGTCAGAAATGGGATTGTCAAGGGTCACCCCACCCTTTGCTATAAATAGTCCCTCATAACTCATTGTATGGGATTTTGGTCAGCCAAGCTTCTACTAGGACTACCTTGAAGAAGCCCTGGATAGTATTATAACACGCCTTGGCTTCTCCACTGCACAAAGCTAGTATGTCTCTTTGGAGGAGAAGGCAGATGTGGTTGTAAGGTTCTACGGATAGGGCTAGCAAGTTGACATGGTGTATTCTATGATTGTGACTTACACTTCTTTATACAATAAAAGCCAATAGATTTTCATGCATATATTGTTATTGTAGTTGGACTGCTCCAGTTGCCTAAATGATATATGTTGTTTACCTTACGTACTTATGTACGAACTGATTCACATGCAATTATATGAATCTTGTTGTTAATGTGTTCCATATGTTATTAATGTTGTCACCGTCCATGTCGATCACTTTGTCAGACACCAAACAAACCTTTCTCTAAACCTTGTTATATCAATCGTCACACTCGTCTCAAATAGATCATGAGTGTTGTTCATGTTATCTTACCTTGTATGTTGGGACTACCGCATCGATGCCGACTGCTCTGCCAGAAGTTGTGCATCTCTTTTATGTCGTGTGTTCCTAGCCGAGTTGGGATTGATCCCTTTCAACCTGGAACTCACCTTCACCTTCCTCTCCCTTAGAAGTGTTGGAACCTCTCATACTCATTCCTTGACTCACTACATCAGTCAAACCCTTGCTACTGATAGAGTTATCTTACTTGCCTCTGTGCGACATCGTGGTCAAGGAATTACCTTACAACCCCTTGTTGGTACTCCTACACTAAACAGTCTGAGGTCTAATTTGGACTTCTTACCGTGGATATCCCCTGCACATGTTGGCTGGTCCAACATCGTCAATAGGTGCCTCTTGGTGAATCTATGGAAAAATATAGCTAATTCCCTTTTTGCCTCCTCTTGTTTCTTATGAATATGAACCGTTTCCATTTACAAGAAAAGATTATCTAAAATTTCACTTTTAAAATCCTCTAACATGCCTCATATTTAATTCTTCATGGTTGAGTTAGAAGGTGAAAAACTTACCAAACCCTATCTAAATCTACCTCTTTTCCTTCTAACCCTAGAGTGGTTTTTGAACACTATCTTAATCTCCTCATAAATGAGCTAGTAAATATCTGCATTAGATAACATGTTGAAGGTCTCGACCAACTCTTCTTCGACCCATCGAATGTAGGAATTTATAGGGTAAGTTCATTATATTGAAAACCAAAGGACACTACTCACAAATAGATCACAGAGCAGTACAATAGTATTATTCACATGGTGAAAACCCTCAAACAGGGAAACATTCCAGGACCTGAGCCAACATGGCCACTTCATTCAACATTATTAATAAAAAAAGGAAAATTTACATAAGCTTCTCTCATAAATGGTCACCGAACAAATGTCCCTCCATTCTCTTTATATAGAGATCATGGACCAAGGTGTTAAGCCATAGATCAATTATCAGTAATACCAAGAAGAGAATGAACCGTTAGAGAACTTCATGTCTAGAACATATCGTGACCATCAAATTGTAAGTTACAAAAAATACATACTAAAGAAACAAACTTTACCTAAACATACACTACACCAAGTTATACTTCATTATTTCTTATGTGTTAGAAAATCCTAACACCCCCCCTTAAGAACAACTTGTGATAGGATTGAAGGATGTACAAATATGACACAATATGAGAAGAAAGGACGCATTAAATCCTATTTCCCGTAATGAAAACTTCCTGAAATCCAACCATAAATCAAAGTTTAGTCAACTTTGTCTATGTGAGAGCCTTCTTAAAGATGTATGCAACTTGATCATCGGTTGAACAATATTGCACTTCAATAACATGGCCATGAATGAGCTTTTCAATGGAGTGAATGTGTAGTTCAATGTGTCTGATGCATTGATGTTGGACTGGATATTCACATTGTTGAATGACACTTTGATTGTCACCCCAAAGTATAGTCGGATGCTGCTACTGAAAACCAAACTCTGATAGGATTTAATAAAGCCACCGAGATTCCTTACTAGCTTCAATAGTGCCACAATACTCTACTTCTACCCAAGAAATAGAAATGGCACCTTGTTTCTTGAAAGCGAATGCAATAGGTCCATAACCAAGAGTGAAGACATAACCTACAGTAGACTTTCGATCATCAAGGTCACCATCCCAATTAAAATTAGTGAAACCAACTAGTAAAGGAGATGCTTCTACACTGTAATGAATCCCAAATTGAACTATACCTCGAACATAACAAAGAATTCTTTTAGCTCATTTCCAATTACTTTGATGTGGTTTGTGCATAAACCAAGCAATAAGGCCAACAACAAAGGAAAGTTAGGGATGGGTATGGGTCAGATACAAACGTTTTCCAATAAGCTGGTGTTATAAGGTAGCATCAACTTTAGGGGAAGTGCAAGTGACTAAATGTTTGACTCCAGAATGAAATGGAGAAGGGGATGGCTTACATTCCTCCATGTGAAAGTGGTGTATAATATCATAATTATACTTGGACTGAGAAAGGGAAATAACATCTTTAGATTGCAAGAATTGAAGACCAAGAAAATAATGCAAGTGTCCTAAGTCTATCATTTCAAACTTCTTTCTAAGGCTAGACTTCACATGGTTTATAAGGTTTTGATCACTACCAGTAAGGATAATATTGTCAATACAAAGAACAAGAATGATTATGGATTTACCCACTTTCTTGGTGTAGATAATATTATCAGAATGCCACCTAGAAAAGCCAGTATCTAAAAGAAATCTATCCATTTTGGTATACCAAGACTCGGGGGCTTGTTTGAGACCATCAATGGATTCTTAAGCTGACATAAAAGGCTAGAGTACTTTTTTATAAAGTCAAGAGGTTGTTCCATATAGATTTCTTCATGGTAGTCCCCATGTAAGAAGGCATATTTAACATCCATCTAAATGACTTTCCATTTGAAAGAGGTAACAAGGGAAAGAACGAGGTAGATAGAGTTCATTTTTGCAACAGGGGAGAAGGTTTTATTATAGTCAATGCCTTCAACTTATGAAAAAACTTTAGCAACAAGACGAGATTTATGTTTATCAACTTTTCAATTTGGACCAAATTTGGTTTCGTAAACCCACTTGCATCTAACGTGTTTTTGTCCCTTTGGAAGAGGAACAAGTTCCGATGTATCATTTTCCAACAATGAATGTTATTCTTCATTCATAGCTATGTCTCAATCTAGATGGCTTGAATCTTATGGAAAGGTGTCAGGATCATAATTCGTTGAAACTTGAGCCAACAAAGAGCAGGCTCTATCTAACTGAGAATGTGTATGACACTTATCTATATCATCACCTGGAAGACCACCTGCTGCATCCTGAGTAGTATAGACCCATTTTGGAAGCTCAAGAACTGAAGGAAGATCCCGAGAAGGTGGGGGAGGATTTTCATCCTCGTTGTCATCATCTGAAGAAGGAATATTTTCAGAAGTAGAAGAGATAGAGATAGGTAGCACATCTGTCAAACTAGGCTTGGAGGCCAATATATTTTCATCAAACTTTACAACTCTTCTAATGATAACATTTTTTGATTTAGTTTGAAGAAGTCTATATCCTTTGACATCTTCAGGATATCCAACAAAAATATATTTTTAACTCTTAGGTTCTAAGCCTTTATGTTTCTCATTTGGAATATGGGCCCATGCTTCACTTCCAAAAACATGAAAGTTACTTACATTTATTTTAATTGAGATCCATGCCTCTTCTAGAGTGGTATTCTTTAAAACATTAGTAGGAGTGTGATTTACTATGTAATTTTCATAGTTAATTTCTTCTATCCAAAATTAAGAGTAAGTCCTTTAGATTGAAGCATACAATTAGCCATTTCCTTTAAGGTGTGATTCTTCCTTTCAGCTACACCATTTTGTTGTGGAGTATATGGAACAGTGTGTTGAAATTTAATTCCATGCTCAGTGCAAAATTTGAAGAATTTGTTGTTAACATACTCTCCGTCATTATCAGATCTTAGCTTAATAATTTGATTTCCATATTATTTCTCAACAAAGGCCTTAAAGGCTAATAACATGTTAAATAATTCACTCTTGACTTTTTAGAAGTATACCCAAGTGTGTCTAGAGAAATCATTAATGAAAGTTAAGAAATACTTGTAGCGAGAGAATCAAACAACTGGAAGTGGACCACATAAATCACTATGCACAAGTTGTAAAGGGGCTGAAGTGTGCCAATAGGTACGTTTTTCAAAACTATCTCGAAGATGTTTTCTAAGTACACATCCGTAACAAACACCATCTCAACAAGATACCATACGAAGAACTATCACCATATTTTATTTACATAGATTTTGAAGGAAGGGATAGTTTATGTGAACAAATCACTCATGCCAAAGTTTTCTCACTTCATCATTATGAACAAAAAATACCGACAGAAGAGTTGATGACCCAAAGTTGTCAAACTTATACAACCTTGTATAATCATGCACAATTCCGTTAGCTAAAATATGTCTATGATCTCTTAGGTCCTAAACTACAACATCATGAGGTGAAAATTTGATGGTTTTACCTTCATGTGAATGAGTTATTTGATATAAAGATAGAAGATTACTGGATAAGGTAGGAACACATAATACATCATTAAATTGACCATTGTCTAGGTGAATAGTTCTAGACCCTACAACACTAAGAGATCTATCATCACCAACATATATATGTTTAGTGTTATAGCCATTTAAAGAAGAAAACATGGCTTTTTTTTTGGCCATGTGATAAAAAGCTCCATAATCAATGAGCCATGCACGAGAATGATAAGAAGAAGATACATTTATTTCATAAAAAGACTGAGATGCTTGACAACCACATCAAGAAAGTGTTATTCCTCAAGATGAAGTTGAAGTTAAAGAGTGTTCCAAATGGATGTTATGCTTCTTAATTGTTGCTTCCAAGGCTTCCATCTTCTTAAAGGATTTCGATTCTATGTGACCATCACGATTACAAAAGTTGCAAGGTCTATCAGTCTTCTTCCCTTTGTTTTTATTTTCCTTATCATTTTGTTGAGTTGATTTTTCATTTTGAGACTGAAATTGCTTAGGACCCTTGTTTGGTTAAGGACCATTCTTTTTAGGATGTTGCTTCTTAGGATTCTTTGAACTTGGTTGATGTTGGGTTGCTAAGGACCATTCATAAACACATCCAAGACCCTTTAACAAATTCGACTCAGCTATTCATAGGTATGTGGCCTCAACTTGTATTTTTTGGCATTTTTGTCGCTTTCTATGTATTCGCTTGTGTGAGTGTTGTTTCCTTGATTTCTTTGAACGCCTGGTGTTGTTTACATATATTCTAGCTTGTCTTAGTTCTGTTTCAATTTTTGTTTCCATCTCAATGTTGTCGCATACATGAAACTTTTTTGCATGAACGTTCACCCAACGAGTGAATGGCCTCGCTCACATCCATGTTGATATGTTTGCTCAACATTCCATTCATTTTTTGCATGCACTGTTTATCACTTCTAATATCACTTAGTGTTGCCATGCATTTCATCGACTTACTTGCTTTCAATTTCCCGTTGGTGAGTCGGGCCAACCTTGGCCCGGTCTCTACCTTCACGAAAGTTGCATTGCGCAATATAGAGAAGGAAGGCTCACCTTCCTCTCCATATTTGCTCATTGTGGCCCAACACTAGACTCCTATACTAAATTGCACATTTCTAGAGGTTAATGGTTGCTTGGCACAAACATTTGCACAAATCTATCCATGGGCCAGCAGTCTTTCCCAGTTGGAATCGTGCATTCTGTAATCCTAGAAGCCAACTTCCCAACTGGATTGTGCATTTTAGAGATCTAGTAGTCAGTTGATCTCCTAGCAGCCAGGACTCTACCTTATGTAGTTTTGGTAGTCGTTCTCCCGACCTCCCAGCCAAAATTGCGTAACCTTCATGATCATTCACCCAGGTATGTTACAAGTCAATTCTCATGTTAATTTTTGTTTCCAAGTGACATATTGTTTGCCATATCTCCAGGTATCGCAGGTGTTCATCTGCCTCTTAGCAGTACAAGTACAATGGTTCCCAGGAGAGCAAAGACGAAGACACCTTTCAAAGCACGCTTGGAGATGTAGTCGATGAAGTGTCTATGAGCTTGCCTACTCACGAAGGCATCAAGTTGTTCGTTGACAAGGACATCAAGGATCAACATAACAATGAGCAACATCATGAAAAGCAGCTGAAGGGAACATACCAAATGCAGTGAATGCAAGAGGAAGGTTATTGACCACATAGAGGCAGAGAAAAGTTGCAAGATCAACTAGATCCACTAATAATGAAAGACACTTTGTAGACTTAGGCTATGAAGTGATGGAACGACATGAAAATCACGTGAAGGTAGAAGATGGAACAAATAAGGAGTTGCATGTGCTGAAGCAGTAACTCAAGAAGAACATGAAGCTGCCAAGATAGACCAATGAGTTGCAGTAGGAGCATGAATAGCAGTGGGCCCAACATGCACTCAGAAATGAAACTGCACCAGTACAAGTTAAGGATCTATCCCAGTAGATGACACATAGCAAACATGGTGAGTAGTGTCGTTGTTCGCATGGAAAGGATCCAGCAGTATACATGTCGTTGAGCACATGCATGCAATCCAACCCATTCAACACACTCACCAATGTGAAAACAAGAAGCAAGTCCAACTGGGGCTGAACATGCACTTTGGAAAGTTGATGTGCATGACTACCAACACACACCTGAAGATCAACACAGACACTATCCATCAGTGTGTTGCCAGTTCAACCATACCCAATAAGACCATGCATATGTTAATAGAAGAGTTTTATGAAGAGGCCGAACCAATGCACTGGCTGCAACAAAGGCAAGAGTTCACATCAACAAGATGTCACCATGAGGTCCATGCACACCATCACAGACGACCAAGATTGGCATCAACTCACTAGCTTCACCATCACACGCATGTCCAAGTCTTGGTCTCAACACAGTGGACCGAGTGTCAGTGGTGTTTTGTAAGGCTTGCTCAAGCCATGTTGTCTCACATGAGTACATGTGGATTGTAATGCTGAATCATGTCAAGTGTAGGTCAACTGTCAACAGTTGGATGTAACGGTCATAGAGTAGGTGAAGAGTCATGAGGGTAGTTGAACTATTAGAAACAGGATTGTCAAGGGTCACCCCACCGTTTGCTATAAATAGTCACTCATAACTCATTGTATGGGATTTTGGTCAGCCAAGCTTCTACTAGGACTATCTTGAAGAAGGCTTGGATAGTATTGTAACACGCCTTGGCTTCTCCACTGCACAGAGCTAGTATGTCTCTTTGGAGGAGCAGGCAGATGTGGTTGTAAGGTTCTACGGATAGGGCTAGCAAGTTGACATGGTGTATTCTATGATTGTGACTTATACTTCCTTATACAATAAAAGCCAGCAGATTTTCATGCATATATTGTTATTGTAGTTGGATTGCTCCAGTTGCCTAAATAATATATGTTGTTTACCTTACGTACTTATGTACGAACTGATTCACATGCAATTATATGAATCTTGTTGTTAATGTGTTGCATATGTTATTAATGCTATCACCGTCCATGTCGATCACTTTGTCAGACACCAAACAAACCTTTCTCTAAACCTTTTTATATCAATCGTCACACTCGTCTCAAATAGATCATGAGTGTTGTTTAGGTTATCTTACCTTGTATGTTGGGACTACCGCATCGATGTCGACTGCTCTGCCAGAAGTTGTGCATCTCTTTTATGTTGTGTGTTCCTAGCCAAGTTGGGATTGATCCCTTTCAACCTGGAACTCACCTTCACCTTCCTCTCCCTTTGAAGTGTTGGAACCTCTCATACTCATTCCTTCACTCACTACATCAGTCAAACCCTTGCTACTGATAGAGTTATCTTACTTGCCTCTGTGTGACATCGTGGTCAAGGAGTTACCTTACAACCCCTTGTTGGTACTTCTACACTAAACGGTCTGAGGTCTAATTTGGACTTCCTACCGTGGATATCCCCTGGACATGTTGGCAGGTCCAACGCCGTCAATAGGTGCATCTTGGTGAATCAATGGAAAAATGTAGCTAATTCCCTTTTTGCCTCCTCTTGTTTCTTATGAATATGAATCATTTTGCATTTACAAGAAAAGAGTATCTAAAATGTCGCTTTTAAAATCCTCTACCATGCCTCATATTTAATTCTTCATGGTTGAGGTAGAAGGTGAAAATATTACCAAACCCTAGCTAAATCTACCTCTTTTCCTTCTAACCCTAGAGTGGTTTTTCAACACTGTCTTAATCTACTCATAAATGAGCTAGTAAATATCTGCGTTAGATAACATGTTGAGGCTCTCCACCAACTCTTCTTCGACCCATCAAATGTAGGAATTTATAGGGTAAGTTCATTATATTGAAAACAAAAAGGGCACTATTCACAAATAGATCACAGAGCAGTGCAATAGTATTATTGACATGGTGAAAACCCTCAAAGAGGGAAACATTCCATGACCTAAGCCAACATGGCCACTTTAGTCAACATTATTAATAAAAAAAGGAAAATTTACATAAGCTTCTCTCATAAATGGTCACCGGACAAATGTCCCTCCATTCTCTTTATATAGAGATCATGGACCAAGGTGTTAATCCATAGATCAATTATCGGTAATACCAAGGAGAGAATGAACCGTCAGAGAACTTCATGTCTAGAACATATCGTGACCATCAAATTGTAAGTTACAAAAAATACATACTAAAGAAACACACTTTACCTAACCATACACTACACCAAGTTGTACTTCATTATTTCCTATGTGTTAGAAAATCCTAACATCCCCCCTTAAGAACAACTTGTGATAGGATTGAAGGATGTAAAAATATGACACAATATGAGAAGAAAGGAGGCATTAAATCCTATTTCCCGTAATGAAAACTTCCTGAAATCCAACCATAAATCAAAGTTTAGTCAACTTTGTCTATGTGAGAGCCTTCCTAAATATGTCTGCAACTTGATCATCGGTCGAACAATATTGCACTTCAATAACATGGCCATGAATGAGCTTTTCGATGGAGTGAATGTGTAGTTCAATGTGTCGGATGCATTGATGTTGGACTGGATATTCACATTTTTGAATGACACTTTGATTATCACCCCAAAGTATAGTCTGATGTTGCTACTGAAACCAAACTCTGATAGGATCTAATGAAGCCACTGAGATTCCTTACTAGCTTGAGTAGTGCCACAATACTCTACTTCTACTAAAGAAATAGAAATGGCACTTTGTTTCTTGAAAGTGAATGCAATAGGTCCATAACCAAGAGTGAAGACATAACCTACAGTAGACTTTCGATCATCAGGGTCACCATCCCAATTAGAATTAGTAAAACCAACCAATAAAGGAGATGCTTCTACACTGTAATGAATCCCAAATTGAACTATACCTTGAACATAACAAAGCATTCTTTTAGCTCATTTCCAATTACTTTGATGTGGTTTGTGCATAAACCAAGCAATAAGGCAAACAACAAAGGAAAGTTAGGAATGGGTATGGGTCCGATACAAACGTTTTCCAATAAGCTGGTGGTATAAGGTAGCATCAACTTTAGGGGATGTGCAAGTGACTAAATGTTTGACTCCAGAATGAAAGGGAGAAGGGGATGGCTTACATTCCTCCATGTTAAAGTGGTGTATAATATCATAATTATACTTGGACTGAGAAAGGGAAATACCATCTTTAGATTGCAAGAATTGAAGACCAAGAAAATAATGCAAGTGTCCTAAGTCTATCATTTCAAACTTCATTCTAAGGCTAGACTTCATGTGGTTTATAAGGTTTTGATCACTACCAGTAAGGATAATATCGTCAAAACAAAGAACATAAATGATTATGGATTTACCCACTTTCTTAGTGTAGACAATATTATCAAAATGCCACCTAGAAAAGCCGTTATCTAAAAGAAATCTATCCATTTTGGTATACCAAGACTCAGGGGCTTGTTTGAGACCATCAATGGATTCTTAAGCTGACATAAAAGGCTAGAGTATTTATTTATAAAGTCAAGAGGTTGTTCCATATAGATTTCTTCATGGTAGTCCCCATGTAAGAAGGCAGATTTTACATCCATCTAATGGACTTCCCATTTGAAAGAGGTAACAAGGGAAAGAACGAGGTAGATAGAGTTCATTTTTGCAATAGGGGAGAAGGTTTTATTATAGTCAATGCCTTCAACTTATGAAAAAAATTTAGCAACAAGACGAGCTTTATGTTTATCAACTTTTCAATCTAGACCAAAGTTGGTTTTGTAAACCCACTTGCATCTAATGTGTTTTTGTCCCTTTGGAAGAGGAACAAGGTCCGATGTATCATTTTCCAACAATGAAAGTTATTCTTCATTCATATCTATGTCCCAATCTAGATGGCTTGAATCTTATGGAAAGGTGTCAGGATCATAATTCATTGAAACTTGAGCCAACAAAGAGCAGGCTCTATCTAACTGAGAATGTGTATGACACTTATCTATATCATCACCTGGAAGACCACCTGCTACATCCTGAGTAGTGTAGACCCATTTTGGAAGCCGAGGAACTGAAGGAAGATCCCGATAAGGTGGCATAGGATTTTCATCCTCGTTGTCATCATTTGAAGAAGGAATATTTTTAGAAGTAGAAGAGATATCGATAGGTATCACATCTATCGAACTAGGCTTGGAGGCCAATATATTTTCATCAAAATTTATAGCTCTTCTAATGATGACATTTTTTTATTTAGTTTGAAGAAGTCTATATCCTTTGACATCTTCAGAATATCCAACAAAAATATATTTTTAACTCTTAGGTTCTATGGCTTTATGTTTCTCATTTGGAATATGGGCCCATGCTTCACTTCCAAAAACATGAAAGTTACTTACATTTATTCTAATTGAGATCCATGCCTCTTCTAGAGTGGTATTCTTTAAAACATTAGTAGGAGTGTGATTTGCTATGTAATTTTCATAGTTAATTTCTTCTATCCAAAATTAAGAGTAAGTCCTTTAGATTGAAGCATACAATTAGCCATTTCCTTTAAGGTGTGATTCTTCCTTTCAACTACACCATTTTGCTGTGGAGTATATGGAACAGTGTGTTGCAAATGAATTCCGTGCTCAGTGCAAAATTTGAAGAATTTGTTGTTAACATACTCTCCGTCATTATCAGATCTTAGCTTAATAATTTCATGTCCATATTATTTCTCAACAAAGGCCTTAAAGGCCAATAACATGTTAAAGAATTCACTCTTGAATTTTTAGAAGAATACCCAAGAGTGTCTAGAGAAATCATTAATGAAAGTTAAGAAATACTTGTAGCGAGAGAATGAAACAACTAGAAGTGGACCACATAAATCACTATGCACAAGTTGTAAAGGGGCTGAAGTGTGCCAATAGGTACGTTTTTCAAAACTATCTCAAAGATTTTTTCTAAGTACACATCTGTAACAAACACCATCTCTACAAGATACCATAGGAAGAACTGTCACCATATTTTCTTTACATAGATTTTGAAGGAAGGGATAGTTTATGTGACCATATCACTCATGCCAAATTTTGCTGACTTCATCATTATGAACAAAAAATACCGACAGAAGATTTGATGACCCAAAGTTGTCAAACTTATACAACCTTGTATAATCATGCACAATTCCATTAGCTAAAATATGTCTATGATCTCTTAGGTCCTTAATTACAACATCATGAGGTGAAAATTGATGGTTTTACCTTCATGTGAATGAGTTATTTGATATAAAGATAGAAGATTACTGGATAAGGTAGGAACACATAATACATCATTAAATTGACCATTGTCTAGGTGAATAGTTCTAGACCCTACAACACTGAGAGATCTATCATCACCAACATATATATGTTTGGTGTTATAACCATTTAAAGAAGAAAACATGGCTTTGTTTTTGGCCATGTGATAAAAAGCTCCATAATCAATGAGCCATGCACGAGAATGATAAGAAGAAGATACATTTAGTGCATAAACAGACTGAGATGCTTGACAACCACATCAAGAAAGTGTTATTCCTTAAGATGAAGTTGAAGTTAAAGAGTGCTCCAAATGGACGTTATGCTTCTTCATTGTTGCTTCCAAGGCTTCCATATTTTTAAAGGATTTCGATTCTATGTGACCATCACGATTACAAAAGTTGCAAGGTCTATCAGTCTTCTTCCCTTTTTTTTATTTTCCTTATCATTTTGTTGAGTTAATTTTTCATTTTGAGACTGAAATTGCTTAGGACCCTTGTTTGGTTAAGGACCATTCTTTTTAGGATGTTGCTTCTTAGGATTCTTTGAACTTGGTTGATGTTGGGTTGATAAGGATTTCTTAGAAGAGTTTCCAATATTAAGAAGACCAAGATGTAAGAGTTTTTCATGTTCTCTTATTAAATAATCACAAAAGGAATCAAAATAGGGGGACTTGTAGTCATTCCTTGAGAAATAAAGGCTTCTCTAGTGGAACGGAAGGTGGAAATAAACACAGCGTAGGTTGGTCCTAACTTAGTAATAATGGAATAGATAATGCTATCATCTTCCATCTTAAGCTCAACACCTTCCAGTAGAATTCTCAGGGTTTTGAACTTGGACAAAAAATCTTCAATTGAAGAAAAATTATTGGGGTCCAAAGTAAGCGATGCATTTTTGAGTTGATGGGCTCTAATTTGATTTTTAATTCCAAAAACAGTATTAATCATTTTCATTGCTTCATCAGGGGTATCAATTTCTATGATATGGAATCTAAGGTCTGGAGAAATAGACCTCCCTATCAACCCACATGCTTGATATTTCTTATTTTCCCATTTTTCTAGTTTATCTTCATGTATAGGTTTCAACTCTTGGCCTGAGGCTATTCTATAAAGACCTTTACTTCTAAGTAAATCCACAATGTAGGATACCCATTGGAAGTAGTTGGTGTTGTTAAGAATAACTAGGCATGGAATTTCCATTTTAAAAGGAACTGAAGAGGTAGATGTTGAAACTAAGTGTTCGAATGGAAATATCTCGAAAAATTGGTCTAACTAAAAAATAACGGCTCCGAAAATGACTTTGAGATGAAGAAGCTATGCCTTTTTTAAGAAAACTTGTTGAAGATGCCAAGGAACCACGCGAATGTTTGGAAGTTGATGATGATGTTCTATTAAAAAAAAATTCCCGCCCTTTAGAAACTTAATATATTCAACTCACCTTTTTAGAAAAAGATTACTTTATGTCACCAACTTTTATAAATAAGTGAGAGTCAGTTTTACAATGACACTTTATGAACTATCCACTAAATTATAACTTAAACAAAAGATAAAGTCACTTTACAATTACAAGTGACTCACTTTTTATAATGGGTGAGAACACTTTTCCATAAAGTAACTTTAAAACATAAGTTACATGTGCTTTTTGAAAAACTAACTCAACAAAAAGAAATACCTGAACCGAAGACCTCCATTCTCATAAAGTAACTTTAGACCAAGTGAGCTAGTTAAAAGATTTAGTAATTGTTGTAAATGAGGATGGGTTTTTTTTTGTCGCTCACTGAAGCTTTGGGGTGCGTGCTTACCTGAAAAACCCTTTTTTTCCTAAAAAACGAAAAAACAACCACACAAACCAAAAAAAAAAAGAAAAAGTATACAAGCCTTATGGATTAAAGTTAGATTTGGGGTTAGTCCCCGAGAAACTAGATATTTCCCTTAATGTTTATGGTTTTCCAAGATCATAGTAAGGTGCGGTGGAAAAGAGCATACGCATGAGAAAAATCCTTTATTTTTGTTTTTGGTTTTCACAAATCACACAGAGTCACGGGGCAAAGAGAATACACAAAAATTAAATGTATAGATCTGGTAATAAAAAAAATTATATATGATTGTAAAAAGAAATAAACAGAGAGATAAATAATTATAACTGCAAATAAATATTATATACTTCTAGATCTTAAAATTATATAACTACGGCTACTAGAAACATTTTCGCATGAAACGAAAGGGGTTCCTCACTGGAACATATGCTCCTAACACAATACAATAGTCCTCTCAGCTTGAAAGTAGTCAGAAACAGTAGCTATAGGAAACGATATTCGGATGCAATCATACTGGCTTTGGATTTGTATCACCAATGGATGCAGCCCTCGAATGACTCTGATACTATGTAGGAATTTATAGGGTAATTTCGTTAGATTGAAAACCAAAGGACACTACTCATAAAGGATTAGAGAGAAGTACACTAGTATTCTTGATGTGTTTAAAACCCTCAAAGCGGGAAACCGTCCATAGCTTGAGGCAACGCAAACAGTTCTCTCATAAATGGCCAGAGGAATAATGACCCTCCATGCTCTTTAAATAGAGATCAATGACCAATCAGGTGTTAAGCCACGGATCAGGTATCGGTAATACCAAGGAGAGAATGAACCATAGGATCACTTCATGCCTATAGCATATCGCCTCCGTCAGATTGTAAGTTATAAAAATTACATACTAAAGAAACACACTTTACCTATCTATACACTAGACCAAGTTATACTTAATTATTTCCTATGTGTCAAAATATCCTAACATCGAACTAATAATAACTTCATTGATTCTGAATGAAAGCTGTAGTTAGCTCTCCTATAGCTCAACTAAAATCTTTCTTCAAAGTTGTTTAGGGATTCATATCAACCTTGAGTCATCTTGAATAACTACACTTTTGTGTCCCTTTCCTTGCAATAATATTTGTACTTTGTTTTCAATGCTTCCTACATAAGAGCCCATGTAATAATTTTGTCTCCTTCCAAAGTCATGAACTAGCGCAAGGTTGTGTCCTTGAGGGTGGAAGGAAAAAAAATTAATTTTTGATCATTAGAGGTGTAATCATATGTCCTCGAAACTACAACAAATTCAAACATGAAGGTGCCAAGGTCCTTATAATTCATTCCATGGGAGTGTGGAAGAGAATTGGGGCTAATTTTCTTCATTATAGCTTCCCCATTTGTCTCTCTAATAGGAAATAATTTAGGATTCCTATTTCCAACCATCTCTTCAATGGGTTATGGCAGTTCTTCTTCCCCTATAGGCTCCTAAAAAATATCTAGCTTCTCACCCAAAGGGTTTTGATCCAAATCTTTTGTGGTGAGAGTAGGAGGTCTCATGTCACCAGAATGTCAAATTTGACAGCTTATATGAGTTGGGATTTTAGACAAAAGTTTCTCCGAGTTATCCCTACTTGTACAAGGCATGAAACAAATGAATTTTCTTTTTCTTTTTTTTGTATTTATAAACCAAAATACTAGAAAAAAAAGTGTGTTGTTTTCGGGAAATTGAATGAAAACAAAGAAACTTAAAGAAGAAAACAATACCTACTTAGACACCTCCCCAGAAACAACACCAAAAAGTGATGAAACCCAATATTACAACAAGAGTTTTTCAACTCCCAGGGTTATTAACTTTAATTTGTCAATATGGAGCTCGTATAAGCTTCAGAGGTGTCAAGTGCTATATGCACAGTAGGAGAGGTTCTACTTAATCTTATCTGAACTAATGCATTGAATTGAGATGTACATAGATCACTTTTGAAAATACACTAAAAGGAAAACTATGTAGCATATATTTGCAAGAAAATAGATGACTGAAACATAACTCATTCTACTACACTGAAGAAACCCTAATCTTCTTTCATGAAAGTAAATGCCAGAAAAAGATCCTAATCTATCTTGTAGAAGGTAAATGACAAAAATAAACTCTAATCTATTTTATAGGAAACAGATATATTCTATTGGAGATAAAGTAAATTATATTCTACTTGCAAAAATCTATGAAATCTCAAGAGTGATAGAGGTAAATTACTTTCCTTCTATCTAACACATAATAGAAACAATATACCCTAGTTGCAAGATTGAAGCTACAACAATGAAAGTAAAGTATATAAAGGGCCTATGGCCTTCCCAAGTTCATATTCAAGGCTTAAAAGAAGTTGGGGAGTGATGATAAATTAAAGGAAATCTTTGGAGGAAATTTTGGACATGTTCTAAAGAAGATTGTGTACTGCTACATGGTTGCTACAAGATGCTCTATCTTGCTATAGGAAAGCATCTGAGAGAAATTTTATGGATCCAGGATTGGTTTGAAGGTGGAGGAAATTGGTGGGAGGATATAGGGTGCAATATACCTTACCAATCCCAAATAAACTTAGTAGAATAACTTGTGCAAGGGAGGAGAAAAACTACAAATATCTTGTATCTCGATGAGGCAATTGCCAATGAACATAAAACTTGCAAATATGAATAGTAATGGAAGGAGAGGTGTCTAAGGAGGTGATTCTCATGTGTAGAAAATGATTTTATTCTACTCTATGAACCAATAAATTTCATATTCACAGAAAGTACATGCTCAGCTGATGAAAACATGGTGACTAAATGAATATCAAACTACTAACTGTACAACACAAGATGATAATGAAAGGATGAGTTGAATTTAAAATAATATCTACTTATTGCATCAAATAAAAACTATTTTTGGTTCTTGTAAACACATTGTACAAAAACAAGCTTCAAAATAAACCTTACTAAACAACCTATAGAGATCATGCTTTTCTCGTAGACTAGTTTTTAGTAAAATCACAACTATACCACATGCGTGCAAAAGAAATTCATAAAGAAATGTAAAAAGGAAGGGGCCTGAGCACTTGGGTTGGGCCCTAACCCAAAGAGACTCAGCTTCTTTATGCCAAATCAAGCTAGAAACAAAATTATTCTTTTAATTTGCCTCAAAAATTGTTCAAACATTTAACATAACAATGGAAATAACATGAAAAATTCTCCATCTCTGATAGTCACTATCTTCTCTCTAGAATTTGAATCCCTACTAAGCTGCTAGGCTCTCTTATTTATACAAAATGTGAGTGAGGAGCACACTCCTTGAAGGGAAAGATTCTTCACTCCAAAACTCCTAAAACAGTGGATGTGGTCTCCTAGTGTACTCGTAGCCACTCAAGGGTAGTAACTACTCATGAGCCAATTGAGTTGTTGGTGGAATTGAAGCAAGGAACAAGCCTCCTAGATATTTTCAATGTGTTTTACACAATAAATCCTTAAAATCTTGCATATTTAATGCATTGGGAGATAGGATATAGAAAATATTTCCTAACATTTATAAGAACATATTATAGCTTCAGAAATATACTATCAAATGCAATAAGAGAGGTTAAAATGTGCCAAATCATGGTCAAATGGGCCTTGAATTATAAGTATTTTGGAGGCCGATCAATAGAGATCTCAAATTCATCTTACTTATCAACTACAAATTTTTTCTAACTAAATTTGCATCACTACCAAAAAAAATGCCATAACATAAACAACAACTTAAACATTATCATTTTCAAATTTGTTATGCAAGTCACTATCACCTATCATTTATTTTAAAGCCTTGATGATATAAGCACTTCTCTAATCTTGAATACCACACCCTAGGTAATCTCTTTAGTCCATACATTCCATTTTTTTTAGCCTACACACTACCTCGCAGTATTGTGATGGCTAAAAACCTTCAAGTTATTCAATATAAACATCTTCTTCAAGTTCACCACTCATGAATGTTGATTTTACATCCATCTAGAAAACTTTAGAACTCTTCTGAAAGGAAAATTCAAGAAACATTTTGATTTATTTTAATATTTCCATGGGAGGAAATGTTTCATAAAAATCAATTCCTTCATTCTTAACATAACCTTTGCATACTAATCTAGCTTTATTTATCACAACCTACCTTTTATCATTTAATTTGTTCATAAAGACCCACTTTGTGCCAATGGCATTTTTGTTTCATGGTCTTCGAACTAGTTCCCAATATTGATTTTCTTAATATTATATCTCTTTGTCCATGGAATTTATCCAATGCTCATCCTCAATTTCCTAAGAATTTTTTTATGGCTCAATCATTTACAACATAGAAATATTTTCTTGACTGTAGGTATGCATTAATATTCTTCAATTTTGGACTCCTGAATCATTGTTTCCAACTATGCTTTAAAGAGTCATTCTTTTGTACATACCTTCAAGGATTTTTTGGATAAGTGCACTTTGATTAATTTTATTATTATTCTTCTTCTCTTGATTCTTCAAACTACTTGGCATCATATTCCTTGTTGGTATGTTCATGTGGGATGATATATCTTGGTTGTTGTTTTCCTTAGAGATAAATCATCATCCACTCTCACACGAATGTTATCAACTATTTTCATAGGCTTTTATTATAACACATAAAACATTTTATCTTATATAAATACCCTAAAAATATAGCATTATTATCTTTGGGTTCAAACATACCAATATTGTGATCATTATTCTTAATGTAGCACCTGCTACCAAGGACTTTGAAGTTCTTTACAGTGGCAAGTTTGCCCCACCAAAGTTTTTTAATTTGGTAGCTCGGTGAAAAATATGAACCATGAGACTAGATTCATGTTTTTTCGAGGACCAATTTTGACAATTAGTGCACTCAATTTGGATATGGGAAAGTGTACTTATGAAAAAAGGCCCACATATGCACATTTGGATAGGTTGGCCCTAACACGAAATTGGTCACCATTGGAAGCCTATAAATACAAGTGACCTCAAGCTAATTTGGATATCAAAAAACATATTCTTCTTCCATTCTTCATTGATTGGTTCACACAAGTCTGGGGTTGGGTTGACAAAATAGGTTTGCAAAGGTCCGAGATTACAAGGTCCAAAGCTTGCACGATGCACATGTTTCTATGGTTTTTGGACTACATTCGTTGGACCATCAAAGGAAATCTTTGGGTGAAATCGTTGAATTCAATGATCAGGGGAGCAAATAGAGGCTCTCAATTTCTTGCATACCTCCTCCTCCTTGTGACTGGAAAGTAGCGCTAAAATTTGACATTTCACCACAGCTGATTGCAAATAAGAAAAGTTGTCTTTGATCTATATTGATGCCAGAAACATAGTTATGAATATTGTTGGGATAATTTTATTGGATGATATTTTATTGGGCTCAATGTATTCTCTTCTAAACATTTTATGAAATCTAATAAAAGAAGAATTTCAAAAGGCTTTCCCCCTTGTGGGGTTTTTCCCTGGTCTTTGACCAAACCTGGTGTCTCTTTTTGATGTGTTGACTATCTCCTTTGCTATTGCATTTATTGTTCTATATCCAATTTCTATTTATTATTGGAAATATTGCTAATTGAAGAATTTAATTGTGTTTAAGTAATTGAAATAACATAAAATAATCTCAAATGAACATGGTATCAAAGCTAAGGTGAAGGACAATCCCAAAAGGAGACAAGCATCGAAGCAATCATCTTTCGAAAGTTGAAGGATCATATCTAGTCAAGTCAAGTCAATATGTCTTCCTCTTTCTTCAAGGAACATGAGAAATTAGGTAACTCATCTAAATTTGTTTCTCGGAAAGTCAGGTTGGAGATCATAGCTAAAAAATGATGTTTTGGATTAAAATAAAGGAAGAGTAGCTTGGCCTCTAGAGAATGCTTCTGTTTCTACCAAAAATAAGCATAAGAAAGGTGAGTTAAAAGTAAAACAAATTAGAGATGATGGTTTACAAGATAATTAACTTACATATGTTGGAAATTTGAGGAAGTCTGAGGACATGTATGATAAGAGAAATGGCATGTATGAAGTCAAAAATTTGAATGAAATCATCTCCTTCAAAGATAAACTCAAAGAAACAAAGACGAACAAAGGGGAGTCTGTGAAATCCTACATTATGAGGATAGCTCTTCTTAGAGATCAATTGCGAAGAGTTGGGGAATATGTGTCTGCTACGAGATTGGTTATTATGACTCTTAGAGGTCTCCCTTCTATTTGGGGAACCTCCATTACTACTATAAGAAACAAAAATACCCTCATGTCATTTTATGATATTTTTGGAAATCTCACTCAAGGAGAATTAGGGATGATATCAAGAGCAAGGATTCAAAAGCATGAAGAGGGAGAGCGTAATGCACTCATCACTCATGATAAGAATAATAAGAGAGGAAAAGCAGATCCATCAAAATTAAGAAAGCATGCTCCTCGAAATTCAAAGGAATAATCGCACATTTAATGCTTCAGTAGTCATACTAGAGGCAACTATGCTTGATATTTCCCCAAGAGGAACAATGGTTTGTGCTACAACACTAGAATCGACAACAACAAGTTTGATGATTGAAGAAGAAGAGATGACTGAAGGAATGATCACAATGGCAGAGATGAAAGAAGAAGAAGAGATGCTCCAAGTGATCATGAAGAAGATCATCATCCCCAAAAGAAGTCAATATTCTCCAGTTGGTTGGTTGATAGTGGTGCTACTCATCATTTCTCTCGGTATAAGGAAGTTCTCTATAATTTGGTATAAAGGGAGTTAAATTTTAATATTATATTTGGAGAAAACTCCACTAATCCCATTATAGGTTTTAGGTCAGTCAAATTTCATTTACATTCTTAGGAATCTATTTTTCTCCATGATGTAATGTATGTGTCGGGTTTGAAGAAGAATTTGGTATCAATGTCCACTTTAGAAGACAAAGAGATGTGGGTTGCCTTCATCAAGGGAAAGGTTCTTACTTGGTGTGTTGGATCACCTATGAGAGATACATTCACATTGGGATTGAGACTTAAAGGACTCTGTAGGGTTACTGGAAGAAATCTTCTAACACTGGCCCGTGGTAATAATCATTTAAGTGATCTACGACACCAAAGATTGACCCATGTACATTATGTTGCTCTTCTGAAATTGGAGAAATTGGTATCAAGGGTTCCCAAGGTTTAATCCCAACATGATGGAGTAAGTCCAGATTGTTCCAGTGGAAATAAGACAAGGGGACCATTCCCCTCTAGTGAGAACAAGACAAATGACATCCTCCATCTCATTCATTCTAACATATGTGCTTTGAATCCCATGCATTCTATTGGTGGCCATCTCTACTACGTCATCTTCATTGATGAATTATCAAGAAAGACCTGGATATATTATTTGAAGCACAAGGATGAAGCCTTTGAAATGTCCAAGGAGTTAAAAGCTTTTATAAAAAAATCAAAACAAGGAAGAAAATAAAAATATGTAAGTCTGATAATGGTGGAGAGTACATATCAAAGAAGTTCATTATTTTTGCAAGAAGGAAGGTATCAAGAGAAATACATTTGTGCCCTATACTCCTGAACAAAATGTAGTGGCTAAAAGAAATAATAGGACCATTATATAAGTTGCATGTGCCATGCTCCATGATCAAAAGTTGTCAAAGTTACTTTGGGGAGAAGCATTGAATGGTTCTGTATATGTGAAAAACAAGGTGCATCATCAAACATTGGACAAAAAGGCCCCCAAAGATGTGTTCAAACATTTCAAGCCTGATGTTGGTCACATCTATATCTTTGGATTCCCCTTATATTTCCACGTGCCGAAGGACAAAATAAACAAGCATAGAAGACATGGGAAGAAAAGGTATGTTTGTTATATATTGTGAAAATTATAACGCATCTAGAATATATATTCTTGGTCAAAGGAAGTTTGAAATTAGAAGGGATGTAATTTTTGATGAAGATGTTATCCTTGGGAAAGCAAGGGACCTTCCTCCACATCCTCCTCATAAGAAGAATGATGATATGGATATTTTAGATGGCCCTTTTGTGCTTGAATTCAAGATAGTTGATGATCCCCTAGAGCCTATGGATCCTTCAGATCCTCCTCCATGTGATCCTCCTACCAAGAAGAGGCCACTTTGGCTCCATGACACATTATAGGATGATGATAGGTGAGTTCATGTTTGAAGACCATTTAGAGAAAGAGAGAAGCCATGTAGATACCAAGGATATGTGCATCCATGAGCACTATGATACAAGCCAAACCTTCCAACTTTGAAGATTGTTAGCATTATGATACAGGTGTTGTCCTTGATGGCGACTCAGTCAGATAGAAGATCATAGTACAACAAGTTAATAGAAAAGAATTACAGATCAGACTACAAAGAATGAAGAAAGAGAGGTATACACAGGTTCACCTTGACCAAGCTTAGTATACACGCAGGTTCATAGAACAAAAGGAGTGTATACTATACACACACACTTTCACAGAAGGAAAAGCACATATATATTGGAAAACTAAGCTTTTGGTCCGATTTATTTGGTCCAAGGTATTTTGATCCATGGTATTGGTCCAAGGTATTTGGTCTGAGGTATTGACCCTAGGTATTCGGTCCAAGGTATTGGTCCTAAGTGGTTTTGATCCATGGTATTGAGAAAGGCCTAAAACTATATAAGGAGGAGAATATCATTAGGCCTAGATGTTCAAGTATTGAGTATTTGATGAAGAGTGAGATCTAGTATGCAAGTTACCGACTTATGGTGCTTTACTTGATCTGAACCTAGGATGAACCTTAGTGGTTGATGAGGGATAAGATCTAATGATGGATCGGGATCTTAAGGCTTGAAATGAATTATCATTATGTCATTTTTGATCATGTATAATCTAGATTTGAATAATGACGAATGTATCATTCCGTAAATGTTATGATCTGGGTATAACTAAAGTCTGGAATAGCTACAAAATATGAATTAACATTTACAGCTGTATATGCCGGTTGTCTTTGATAAAAGCTCATACACACACTAGCTCGCCACAGGGAAGTAGCGTATACCTTATGAAGAATGTTTCAGTTGCTTATGTTTGATGTTGCAGAGTTCTGGGTTCTACTTTCGGTTCTGGTGACTGTATTCTAGTGACAGTATTCTCAAAGATCAGATTGATTGATTGTGATTTGCTACAGTGATGATGGGTTGTCAAAGTGATTGATTGATTCAGTAGTAATGTTTGAGTTTCAATGATTGGTTGATGCAGATGTATTTGATAGTTGTATTACATTGGTGATTGATTTTGAGCTTCAATGTTGTTGATGGGTCCAATATAAAAATTTGATGAAATGTGGCCTTCAGATTGTGGTGTTGTGTTCTAGGAGTATCTAGTATGAAAATTTATGAAACATGGTCCCTGGAAGAAGAAAGAAGGTCGTAGCCTTCTATAGGTTGGTGCCTATGTACAAGTAAACATATCGGGATATAAGGAGTTAGGGCTTGAACTGGTCGAACCTTTGCAAGACTAGCCTCGCAAATCTCGACGGCCTCCCATGGCGGATGAGAAGAAAGACAAGGGTGCAGGAGATCCCATCAAAATCTTGCTCGAAGAAGCCCTCGAGCGACAACGGAATGCGATGATGGACAACTTTGCCCAGATCCTTTAGCGGCTACCCAGAAGCGACGCATCAGCTTCCAGCAACTACTCTGGAAACGCCACACCCTTTAAGGTACAAGCTAATTTTGAAATCCCCATATTCGAGGGTCAGATAGATGCAGATGTCATAGATAAATGGTTAAATCTGCTAGAGGGTTATTTTTCTGTTCATGAATTTTCGTGTCGGGAAAAGATTGTTTTCGCTCTTCTCAAAGCAGCCCCCCACGTCAAGGACTGGTGGGAAACCTACTGCGAGCAGAACGATGAAAGTACTGGCTCACTATTTTCAGCCGCACCCACCTGGAATTCATTCCGGGATGCCATCAAGGAGCAGTACTACCCTGTCGGAAGCTATGAGGATGAATACGTAAAGTGGACCACGCTGCGGCAGGGAAGGGACCAAGACGTGCTAGAGTTCACCAATCTTTTCCATACCCTTCGCACAAAGTTGGGTATCAAGGATTCGGAGCAACATTTGATACTCAAATACCGTGCCTGCCTGCACAAGTACATCCAGGAAGAAATACAATTCCTGAACATCTCCTCGCTCGGTGCAGCATACCAATATGTCGTCAAGGTCGAGCAGAAGTTTAAACAAAAGAAGCGAGACTTTGGATATGCGAATCCAAAGCAGGGGAAAGGTGCCCCTAAACCACAGAACAAAGGAAAAAGCCAAGGCGAGACAGCCCAAGACAACCCGCCGAAGCTACAAGAAAAGAACAGCGCCGCGAAGTTGAAAAAGGACACTGGAAAATGTTGTGAGTTCCATAAGAGCTCCACTCACAACACAAGTGAGTGTCGAACCAAGCAGTCATTGGTGGCTGAGCTAAAGGTTTCAGAATCAGATGCATGTTCCGACTCTGAGTCAGAACCCGATAAGGGGAATGACAAAGGGAAGCAGATCATTGATGCGGATCCCAACGCCACTGTTGCTACCGCCAAGATCCAGAAAAATGAACCCGAAGATCCAGAGGAGGAGGAGCGTCTCTTCCACTCCTAGATGTGGGTAAAGGGCTCCCCAATACAGTTCATTGTTGATAGCGGGAGTCAAAAGAACCTCATTTCGGCAGAGGTCGTGAAGCGGTTGGGCTTACCGACCACAACACATCCACAACCATACACCATTGGGTGGCTTCACCAAGGACGAGATCTTCGCGTGAGCCAGCAGTGTCGCCTTCCATACAACATCAAGCCCTTCACGGATGAGGTATTGTGTGACATTTCTCCCCTTGAAGTTTGTGATGTATTATTAGGATAGCCATACTGGTGGAAGTGACATGCTGTGTATGAATCAAGGCCCCGTGCTGTTATTATTACAATGGGAAATAAGTTGTACAGGATACCAGAGGTGGCACCACCTACCGCCATCTCTTTGATTACTGCAAAACAATGCAGTAAGATCACTTCCAAAACCAGGAAATTTGTTTTCCTGATGATACGCCCTCAAGGAAAGAAGAAGACGGTGGTCGCGGCCTCCAGACGGGGTCCCTCTGCACGACAACTACAGATGGACAAGGTTGTGGAGGAGTACGAGGACATCTTCACCTCCCCTGCAGGGGTTCCTTTGCACTGTCAGGTCAAGCACTCCATCGATCTGACCCCAGGTGCACCGCTACCCAATGGACCAATTTATCGGCACTCCATTCTGGAGAACAATGAAATCAAGAGGCAGATTCAGGAGCTCCTGCAGAAAGGTCACATCTGTCCGAGTTCATCGCCTTGTGGGAGCCCGATCATGTTGGTACAGAAGAAGGATGGGATGTGGAGACTCTGTATTGACTATTAGGTGCTGAACAAGATCACTGTCCATAATAGGTACCTGATCCCGCGGATTGATGACCTCCTGGACCAACTAAAGGGGACGAAATATTTCAGCAAGATCGATATGAAGTCAGGATATCACCAGGTACCAATAGAACCCTCTGATGTGTGGAAGACTGCCTTCAAATCCAAGGAGGGCCTTTTCGAATGGTTGGTTATTCCTTTCGAATTGACGAATGCTCCTGCAACCTTCATGAGGCTAATGGATGACATATTGCGGCCATTCACCAACTCCTTTATAGTAGTATACTTGGATGACATTCTGATCTTCAGTCAAGGTTGAGAAGAGCACCTCCACCACTTCCGACAGGTTCTCCAAACACTGCAGCAACAAAAGCTATGTGCCAATTTGGAGAAATGCACTTCTGGCATGACCCAGGTTCAGTATCTGGGATACATCATTGATGAACAGGGGGTGCATGTCGATCCAGCCAAGATCCAAGTCATTCGGGATTGGCCATCTCCAACCACTCTAACAAAACTCCGCAGCTTTCTAGGTCTTGCCAACTTCTACCGCAGGTTCGTGTTGGGGTTTTCTCATATTACTTGGACCTTGAGTCAATTCACCAAGGGAGGGGTGAAAGCAAAATTCTTTTGGTATGAATCTCAACAGAAGGCATTCATGGAATTGAAGGATCGCCTCTGCATGGCACCAGTGCTCACGTTACCAGATTTACAACAACCATTTGAGGTCGAGACAGATGCCTCTGACTATGCTATTGGGGCAGTCCTTACTCAACATGGACATCCAGTGGCATATCACAGTGAAACACTTTCAGACACAGTCCGGAAGTACCCCACTTATGATAAAGAGATGTATTCCATTCTACAGGCCTGCCAACAATGGAAGAATTACATTTTGGGGAAGGAAACAGTTATCCACACAGATCACCGACCCCTGTAGTTCATACAGACCCAAGGGAAATTGCAGAATGATTGCCATCAGAAGTGGTCTACATACCTGCAACAGTTCCACTTGAATATCAAGTATAAGAAGGGCAGCACCAATAATGTTGCAAATTGCCTCAGTCGACCACCGATCATGGCGTTAACCACCGTGCTCAACTCTTGTGGGCACGAGACTTCTGATTGGCCACTTCTCTACAAAAGTGACCCAGAATTCAGCCACACATACCAGACACTCTTGGAGGGTCGGCATGTTCCAGATTTTCACCTCCAGGATGCCCTGTTATGCCACATGGGTCACCTTTGTGTTCCTTCAAGCGAGCGTGCCAAGATGATTTGGGAAGCACACTACAGTCGGGCTACTGGGCATTTCGGGGTCGATAAAACAGCGGCAGTACTGCAAAATTATTTCTATTGGCCGAATCTTCGACAGGATGTTGGGAAGTGGATCAGATCATGTACTGCTTGTGCCATTGCCAAACCGACCATTAAGAAGCACGACTTCTATACCTCGTTGCCTACCCCTAGTTGACCTTGGGAATCCATCTCCATGGATTACATGTCAGGCCTCCCTTCCACTAAGCATGGAAATGACTGTGTTTTTGTGGTCATCGACAGGTTCTCAAAGATGGCCATTATGGCGGCCTGCAAGAAGAATATCACAGCAGAAGCCACTGCTAAACTCTTCTTTGAACGAGTGTGGGTGCACTTTGGGATCCCACAGTCTATCATCTCAAATCGGGACAGTCAGTTTCTCAGCACATTTTGGTCCAGTCTCTGGTTAATGCTAGACACCAAACTCGCGAAGTCCACAGCCTTCCATCATCAAACTGATGGCCAGACAGAGGTTGTCAATAGGATGATTGTGCACATTCTGCGCATGTATAACTCAAAGCATCCACGCACATGGGACGAGAGCCTCCCCTATGTTCAGCACAGCTACAACCGAGCTCTTCACAGCTCCACTGGCCATAGCCCTTTTCAGGTGGGGTTGGGATTCCAGCCACTATGCCCCATTGATGTGGCCATGCCACTTGCAGCTACTCACATAAATTCAGCTCATATCCAATCCGAAACAGATAAGGCCGCCAGCTTCATTGAGCGCATCCAACATATTCTCCAGTAGGTCCATGACATTCTGGAGAAATCAAATGCCAAGTACAAGCAGTGACATGATCAACATCGGGTTCCACAGAAGTTTCAGGTGGGCGAAAAAGTCTGGTTGCATTTGCAAAAGGAACGCCTTACTGGAGCCTATCGGAAATTGAGACCACTCCGATATGGTCCTTACACCATTACTAAGGCTATGGGAGACAATGCATTTCAGCTCAGCATTCCCCCATTCCTTGGCCTGCACCTAGTGTTCAATGTGGATCGCCTTCAGCCATACTTTCCACCATTGCTAGACACATCCGACATTGCAGAACAGCTCAAACCCACAGAATTAAATCCAGATTGCATGGAACAAGCGGCAACTGATTGGATCATGGACACACAGATCAATAACACTCGCCAATAGAATATCCAACTGTATCAAGTTGTTAAAGCAGGCCAACTCCTTCAGCAGGGCAAGTGGCTCACCAGGGAACAAGTTTAGCAAAAGTTTCCTCATCTCATGGAGGAACTCAACGTAATGCAGACCATTGCTTCCTAAGGGGGGAGGAATGATCCAGGTGGATATTGGTGGCCACCTGCCAAGTCCACCTGGACCCCCACGATTGTTTCTCTCAGCATTTTCAGTTTCCTTAATTGTAGCACAACTTACTATTTTTAGCAGTTTTTTTGGGTCCTGAAAATCTGGAGCCGTTTTGAGGCCCTAAACGATGTTTTTTTGGAAATCTAGGCAAAACATGGGTCCATGGACCAATGTTTCCCTTCCCAAAGTGGTAGTGCTCGAATAGATCTTTCTAACGAGCTATTGTACGCGTCAAACGGAGATCGTATGCCAAAGTTACGACCCCGGGAAATTGATGTACCAATTTACCCAAACGGGGCCCACAGTTTGGCGTTTCATCTCCTAGGGTTAGGTTTTGGAATGTTAAGGTTTTTCCATTGTTTCTCAACAATAAATAGGCCTGCGAGCCTCATTGTAACATAGTTCAGAGGCATGTAGCCACCACATCTCTTCTCAGAGATAAGCTACCATTTCTGGTTGTAAGCATATTTCAGTATTTTCCATTAATGAAATGAAGTATTACTTCTGCTGCATCTTTGTGTATATGGTTATCTCTATAATTTGTTGCATTCCTGTTTAAATCTGGATCACTTCTATAGGTTGGTCCCTATGTACTAGTAAACATATCGGCTAGTACAAGATCTAGCGTGTTGTAGCTCCCTTCCAGTAGAAGTTGGAGAATGAGAGAAGGTTGTAACCTTGTGCAGGTAGAAGTCTGTGTAGTGGTATGAGTCTGCACCAGTACAATGTTCTAAACAGATTTTCTTATTATTACAAGAAGAAAGAGACGATAGTAGCAAGTGATTTTCACCCACATTACATTTCCACCTTAAATCTTGGTGTTCATGTGTGTTTCTTTTGTGTGATGGTTCATTATGTTATTAACTACCCATGGTTACTATTTAATGTATAATAAAGTATTGATGCATAGATTAAAGATCAACATATGATGAATTAAATAAATGATAAGTTCACTAGATATACGTTGGTTTCCTTAAGAATAGTTGTGTGCACACGCAAGTTCCCTTTACAGAAGTAGTGTATATAAATCTGGTTATGGAAATGAAAATGTTGTTGATTTACAAATACTGATTCACCCCCCCCCCCCCCCTCTCAGTATTATTTCCAACAATTGGTATCAGAGCAAGTCCTTTGGAAGAATCTTGATCGCTTGAAGGAGATCTGTAGAAACAATGGGAAAGAAGTTAAAGAAGAAACCACCTCAAAAGAAGAAGGCATCTCAAAGGAACTATGACAGTGGGAGAGTCAATTAGGGATTATGTGGAAGCAACTCTTCAGATTCAGAATCACCTCAGAATGAAGATGAACAAGCAAAAGAACCATCAGGTATGAATTTATTATCCTCTAGTGATACATTTCTCTGTACATTTGAAGACTATGATAGTGACAACGAAACAACTGAAGTTTCTCTTATGGGTGAAAGAGAAAGATATCAAATAGAGGTAGAATTTAAAAGGCTCATAGAAAAAATTAGAGATCAACAAGATATATTGGACAAAAGGGAGTCTGCCTCCAAAGAAGAAGCTACCAAACTAAAAGAGGAAGGAAACAAAGTAAGGAAGCAGTAAAAGGAAAAGGAATATCAATGCCAAAAGCTACAGGATGAGGTGACATCATTAAGAAATGAAGTAAATAAAAGGAACACAACAATCAAGAAACTTAAAGATAGATCTAGTTACTATGAAGGTCTTGAAGCTAAGATCCTCTCTCTAAAATAAGATCTTGAAAAATCAAATAAGGAGAATGAAGAACTACTCCAGGCTCTTGAAGAACAAGAAAACAAAGTTCTCGAATTAAGGCAACAAGTGGAAGAAGGAAGAAGAGCTAAAGAAATCACGAAGAAGCAGTATCTTGAAAAGGAAGAGCATTATCAGGTTAAGGTAAATATACTAAAAGGTAAATTAGAAGAAAAGGATAAGCTTATATGATTTCAAGATAGTACTAAGATTTTGGATGATATTCTTAGTAGTCAAAGGTCTCCTACCATCAAATCTACTCTTGGTTTCCATGAATCTGTTGAAGGTGAATCTAGCTCACAAGCTAAGGCAAGGAACTCTAATGTAAAACCTGAAATGATCAACAAGAAGATTAGAGGTCAACCCCATCAACAACCAAGGAAAGAAATTCTTCAAAGAAAATCTTTTACTCCTAAATGTGGAAGTGATAGTCGGTTATTTCCTCAAATGAATAATGTTGAATGTTGTGTATGCCATAATCTTGGGCATGTTGTAGCAAGATGCGGAAGTAGAATGGTTCAAGACCATCACATAGAAAGATCATCAACTTCCAAGTACTTTAAGGGATATTTTTTTTCTTGCAATATGTTTGGTCACAAAGCCATTAACTGCTATAGAAGAAATTTAAAACATGTAAGATGTTATGCATGTAACAAGTTTGGACATATAGCAAAGGAATGCAGGAGAAAATTTTGGGCACCATACCAAAAGGAGAAAAAATCATCACACTCGAAGATATGGAAGAAGAAGGAAGTACAGTCATAAAAATGTGGCATGGCACAGTGTACAAACATAACAGAAAAATGTGGCATGGCATTGTGTGTAGACATAACAGACTTAGGGGGAGCTAAAAGTGTGAAACTTCAATGTTCTAAATCTCATACGCAAGTTTCATGAAGACAAGTCACATAGATACGCGAGTTCGAAGCTGCATAGTTGCGTATATGTAGTTTGAGAAAAATGCAGTGGGACAGACTCTGAAAAAATGATTTGATATGATTCAGACAATTATTAGTTATCTTTTCTGTCATGATGATAGATGACTACAGTCTGTAAATGCTTTTTATCCTCACAAGTTGTCGATAACTTGATGTATATCTGATTGTTGATGATTCATTGATACTTCTTACTGATATATGCAATGATCAGATCTAACATTGAACAAGTGGAACACGGTCAGGGGGAGAACATGCTATGCTTATAATAAAGCATTGTTGGCATTATGTTTAGAAGTATTTTCAATGATGATGATGTTTTTATGGCTAAATGATACATCGTGCTATGTTACGGTTATGATTTTCCCATGATAAAATCCCATATGATACTTGGGGTCACATAGTTGGTATTCAGATCAGATTTATGGATGATTGTCGATGACTCTTTGATGATGCATATAGTACATATATGTTTCTCACATGGTGATTGTCATCAGGACAAGGGGAAGTACAAATCTTGAGTACACAACTTCATTATTTCATGATGAGCCACTCATTACTTTTATGCTGTTGTCATCATGCCTTCAAGGATGCATAAAGATCATATGGTGCAGTTATGATGTAGGATTCCTATAGTTCTTGGCTCTCACATGGTTGAGGATTGTTGCTATTGATGATATCAAGAAATCTTGACAAAAGACAATGAGCTCATGGTTTGCTATCTCTTTGATGGATATACAATATACTGGATACATGGATGATTAATTAAGATGCATATTGATTAATATTGATGGTTGGCCAAGAGAATGGTGTTATTGCAGGTCGCATTGAAGACATGGATATTCAAAGAAATGGCTTACTCACATAGGTTGAATATCATGGTTGATGCTTATCAGATGTGGGATGTTCCCTAGTGATAATACTTGGTTGATATATTAAGGGTTCTTGTGAAAGATCATGTAGTTCTTGATGATGATGTGATGACTATGGTGTTTTTCACATATGATATGATGTGAATGATTTTGTGTTACTACTTGGAGATATCACATATACTTAGTTGATTCATGGAAGGTTATGATAAGGCTCCTTCTACTAAGGAAACGAAGAAAGTTGATCTTGATGAGATCAAGAGGATGAGTTGATATCTATATACGACATTCTTACTAACCGGCTGATGATATTTACTTTGTCATATCTTTGGAACTAATGATGGACATATACAGGTCTGGATGTTGTTGACAAATGCTTATGGTGCAGATCATACATGGTTGCTGATGACTATCATGGACTTGTTTAGATATTTGGTCTCTGTTGTAAATGTCATGTATATCATTCGATGTAAAGGTCATACAAAGACCCATGATGTAATAAGTTGTCTCTGTCTGTCGTAGTATTTTGATGAGTCCTTTTTATATCATATGATGTAATTTGTAACCCCACTATGCATGGCAAGGATGATGTAATAATTGCTACATTTCAGTCATGTATAAATTGGTATATCCCCACTTGGTTGGGAGATTGATGTATGTATAAGTTATTGGTGATAGGAAGATCATACTCACTTATTCGAGTTATACAGTCATATTATTCTTCTAGAAAATATTTTTCCAGACTCTACATGTGCTCAGGGGGAGCATGGACAGTTTTAGTGTATCTCAGCATGTACAAAGAGGGAGCTCAATCAGAGAATTCAACATGTACTCAAGGGGAGCATGGAGAACATAATGAGAATATCTTGGTCCGACCTTTTCCCTTGATGTCAAAGGGGGAGAGTGACTTGGTGTTGGTGTTTCCATCAAGTCCAAAGGGGGAGATTGTTGGCATTATGATAGAGGTTTTGTACTTGATGGCAACTCACTCAAATAGAAGAACATGGTACAACAAGTTAGCAACAAAGAATTACATATCAGACTACAAAGCATGGAGAAAGAGAGGTATATGCAGGTTCACCTTGACCAAGCTGCATATACACACAGGTTCACATAACAAAAGGAGCGTATACCATACACACACACTTTCACAGAAGGAAAAGCATGTATATGTTGGAAAACTAAGTTTTTGGTTCGAGGTATTTGGTCTGAGGTATTTGGTCGAAGGCATTTTGATCCATGGTATTGGTCCAAGGTATTTGGTTTGAGGTATTGACCCTAGGTATTTGGTCCAAGGTAGTGGTCCTAAGTGGTTTTTATCCATGGTATTGAGAAAGGCGTAAAACTATATAAGTAGGAGAAGATTATTAGGCGAAGGTGTGCAAGTATTGAATATCTGATGAAGTGTGAGATCTAGTATGCAGGTTATCGGCTTATGGTGCTTTGCTTGATCTGAACCAAGGATGAACCTTAGCAGTTGATGAGGGATAAGATCTAATGATGGATCAGGATCTTAAGGCTTGAAATGAATTTATCATTATGTGGTTTTGGATCATGTAAAATCTAGATCTGAATATTGACGCATGTATTATTTTGTAAATGTTATGATCTGGGTATAACTAATGTCTGGAATAGCTACAAAATTATGAATTAATATTTACACATGTATACATTGGTTAGCTTTGATAAAATCACGTACACATGCTTGTTCACCACAGGGAAGTAGCGTATACCTTATGAAGAATGTTTCAATTTCTTATGTTTGTTGTTGTAGAGTTTTGGGTTCTGCTTTGGGTTCTAGTGACTGTATTTTGGTGGCAGTATTCTAAATGATCAGATTGATTGATTGTGATTTGCTATAGCGATGATGGGTTGTCAAAGTGATTGATTGATTCAGTTGGGATGTTTGAGTTTCAGTGATTGGTTGATGCAGATTTATTTGATAATTGTATTACAGTGGTGATTGATTTTGAGTTTTAGTGTTGTTGATGGGTCCAGTATGAAAATTGGATGAAACGTGGCCTTCAGATTCTAGTGTTGTGTTCCAGGAGTATCCAGTATCAAAATTTATGAAACGTGGTCCCTGGAGGAAGAAAGAAGGTCATAGCCTTTTGTAGGTCATCACATACGTACTAATAAACATATCGGCTAGTACAAGAGCTAGGTTGTTGTAGCTCCCTTCCAGTAGAAGCTAGAGAATGAGAGAAAGTTGTAACCTTCTATAGGTAGAAGCCTACGTACTAGTATGAATCTGCACTAGTACAATGTTGTAAATGGATTTTCTTATTATTAAAATAAGACAAAGACGACAGTAGAAGGTGGTTTTCACCCACATTGGTTTTCCACCTTAAATCTTGGTGTTCATGTGTGTTACTTTTGTGTGATGGTTCATTCTATTATTAATTTCTCATGGTTACTGTTTAATGTTTAATAAAGTACTGATGCATAGATTAAAGATCAACATACGTTGAATTAACTAAATCATAATTTGACTAGATATACACTGGTTTCCTTAAGAACAGTTGTGTGCACACGCGAGTTCCCTTTACTGAAGTAGCGTATATAGATTTGGTTATGGAAATGAAAAAGTTGTTGATTTACAAATACTAATTCAACCCCCCCCCCCCCCCCCCCCCCTTTAGTATTATTTCCAACAATGTCATGAAAGAACAAGTTTTCAATGATACTATCGCTGAAGAATATGAATCAATAATGAAAAATGACGTATGGGATGTTGTGCCATGAACAAAGGGGAATCTATGCTGACTTCAAAGTGGCTATTCAAGATTAAACATGGAGTTGATGTTAGCATTGAGAAATATAAAGCAACGTTTGTGGCCTGTGGATTCTCCCTGAAAGAGGGAGAATATTATGATGATATATTTTCACTTGTGGCTCAATATATAACTATTCACTTGATAGTTTTCCTTGCCATCAGTCAAGAATGGACCCTTCATCAAATGGACATAAAAACGACATTCCTCCATGCAATGCTACAGGAAGAAGTTTATGTTTATCAACCACAAGGATTTGAAGTAAATGTTTGAAAGACATATGTTTACAGGTTTAAGAAGGCATTGTATAGTTTGAAGTGAGCCCCTAAAGCATGGTACGCCTGCATAGACAATTATTTGGTGAAGTTGCGATTCCAAAGAAGCAATGCCAATTCTATCCTCTACTTTGTAGGCCTTGAGGTATGGAAAAGGCCTGGTTAGATTTTTCTTTTAAGAGGAAAATATGTTGTGAAGTCGTTGGAGATATTTGGAATGACAAAATGCAAGTCCCTACCCACTCTGATGCAAATGAATTTCAAGAAGTTATGTGGAGAAGTTGCAAGGCCTGATTTGGTGAATCCATTAGAGTATAGAGAGTTGGGCAAATTCATGACCAAGCCTCCATGCACATTGGATCACTGCCAAGCATATTTTGAGATATTTACATGGGAAGATTACAATAGGTATGAGATATTCTGCTAGAGATGTTCGACTTCATGGATATACCAATGTTGACTGGGCAGGAAACATTGTCGACAAGAAAAATACGTTTGGATGTTGTTTTATCCTTGGAAATGCCATGATATCTTGGATGAGTAGGAATAAGAATTATTGAGCATTGAGTATTGCTAGGTAGAGTACACTACCGCTAGCATGGCGAACTATGAAGAATTTTGTTTTAGGAAGTTCTTTGAGCATGTCTTAGACACTAAAATGATATATAGTGAAAATAAGAGTGGTATCCATCTGGAGAAGAATGTCGTATTTTATGACAAGTCCAAGCACATAGAGATTTGATATCATTTCATTTGAGACATGGTGCAGAGAGGAGCTATTAGACTCCATCATATATTGATAGATGAGTAGAATATAGAAGCCCTCACCAAGGCTTTACCGCAAAGGAGGTTCTTGGTCTTCAGAGAGCAGCTTGGACTGACAAATGTGTGACCCCTCCCGAAAAGGGGAATCATTGATTGAGGACATTGAGCCAGATCTTCCCCCCTATTTGAGAAACCAAGGTGTCAAATTGTCATAGAGGACTGTTAGGGTTAAGTGATGTCTGGACAATAGGGTATAATCCCTATCTCCTACCCATAAGGTCGAAGACGTTTCTCCACTATATTATTCTTTATAAAGTATACCCTATTTGGAATTATACCCACAAGTTGAGCTTGTTGTGATTCTTCCTCTATGTCTCGCCAACGGGTTGAGGACACTTGGGGGTGTGTGATCCTTACCTTTTTCTAAGTCAGGTAGCTCGCCCAAGCTCGAATTATGATGCAAGTTTTATACCACATGACCCTTGAATATCATTTGATGCCAAGATGAGTAAGAAATAAGATGAGTTGAGATGTGATCCCCTATATCACCTATTTCTCTATATGGGGTCGAAGAAGTTTAGCTCCCCCTTGCGATTCGGGGTTAATATGTGCAACCTGGTGTAGTTTTAGGTTGAAATGTGCTACCTGATCATTTTTTAGATGGATATGTGCTCTCCAACATTATAGAAGGTGGTAGCTAATGCTTCCTGATGATTCTTCTTATTTAGGTTCAAGAATTTTATAACATATAGATTTGACAAGACATGGGAAATGATATGACAACGAGATACACATGACATGATGCAGTTGGAATTTCTCCCTATCTAAGGGGGAGTGTTAATTTTGAAAGTCAGTTGCAAATTCCAACCATGGGACTAAATTTCTCTTTTCAAGAGAACCAATTTTGACTATTGAAGTGCTAAATTTGGATAAGGGAAAGTGTACTTATGAATAAAATCCCACATATGCACATTTGGACAAGTCGAACCTAATAGGAAATTGGTCACCCTTGGAAGCCTATAAATACAAGTGACCTTAAGCTCATTTGGATATCAAAAATAATATTCTTCATCACTTCTTCATTGATTGGTTTGCATAGGTCTTAGGATGGGATGACAAAAGAGGATCGCAAAGGTATGATATTATAGGGTCTGAAGCTCACATGTATTTCTAGGGTCTTTTGGTTACAATCATTGGCTCATCAAAGGAAAGATTTGGTTGCATTCGTTGCCTTGTATGCTGAAGGGAGTGATTAGAGGATATTATTCAATTTCATACCTCCTCCTCCCTATGACTGGAAAGTAGTTCTAAAATTTAAGATTTGACCGTAGTTGACCATGTTAGAGTCGGTCTGGTCAGCCCTCCGTCAGAGATCAAAACTCATTGTGCATTTCAATTTTAGGTGCCTCACTCCATTCACTCAGCTGAATTTCACTAGGGACATGCCATGATCTGATGGAGAAAGTCATGCTAGTCATTTTCCCTCATGTCTAGCCCCTGCTGGCTTAGGTCTTGGTCCATAATCACCGAAGCTCATGACAGTCCAGGTCTGGCCCTTTACAGAACAAAGTCATTTTTTATGATTGGGTCTAGGAATTCATCAATTTTGTCTTTGAAAACATGTCCAGAACAAGCCATGCGGGCCAGAGGGAGGCCTTACATAGCTATGGTTTAGAAAGCTTCATCATCACTTGGAGAGACATCGAATCTTCTTCAAAACTATGTTTTGAAGAAAAGTCAAACAAGGTCAATTATGACAAAATTTTCCAAAAAATCATCGGTTGAATTTTCATATGCAGTTATGATTTACATGGCCCAACACTCTGCCATACAGTCCCTGCAAAGAGGTGCCGAAAATTTCATCATTTGAGCCAGAATGTCAAAGGGAAAGTGAAAATCAGTGTGTCTAAAGGTCAATGAAAAAGTGCAAAACTCAACATTAGAAAAGGGATTTTCAAAGAGACAAAAATCAAACCCATCTCCTCCAAGGCTATAAATACATGTTTTGACCCAAACCAAAAGAATTTTCCTCTTGCAAGACTTGGAGAAAGCATTTCAAAGGTGTGAAGGTGAGATTGGGGAGTTTGAGTGATTGGAGGCAGGTTTTAGGAGCGCACGGCGCATATAACCAGGGGCACGGCACCCTCACGAGGCGCAACGCGCACGCAGCCAGCCCACCATTGAAAGAATACATGGGCACGACGCATACAAGGCATGTGGCGCACTGGGAAGAGCGCGCGACGCAAACAGTCCAGCAGCCAAGAAACGGTGCCAAATCGCTGCAAACCTTGGGGAAGGCTATCAAATTGAGAGGTAAGCCTTATAACATCGCCTGCTCATCAAATTGTGTCAAGGATGTGGTGTTTGTGAAAAGGTTAGAATGTCACCCAAAACGCATAATGTCACCCATGAGAAAATCAATAAGGAAACGAAGGTTGAGGTTATAAATTTGTGTTGATATTGCCAAGGTTTCGCTCCACCCACTTATTCCCCTCACCTATCATTTTTCCCCATCCTCCCTTGTCATTTTTCCTAAACCCCTTCCCTAAGTCACTACCATACCCTCCCCCTATTCCTCCACTATTTGGTTAATGAAAAATCACCATAGGACCAACTTACTGGGCAAGCAAAGCCGTGGGAGAGGGGTGAGTGGCAGAAGAGTCAGAGAGTTAAACTATTAGGAAGAAATTTGAGGGTTTTCATAGTGCACGACGCACACACCAAAGAGCGTGGTGCACTCATGGTGCACGGCACTCACAGGGCCTGCCCACTGTGTAAACATAACACTGGCGCGACACATACCTGACGCGCGGCGCACTGGGCATAGCGTGCGACGCACAGAAATTTAAAGCCTAAAAACTATTCAATCTCCCTAAAATTTGTTGGAAGCTCACCAATTTTGAAAGGTAGGCCACATACCTTAATTCTTGCATCCAAAATTGAAATGGATAGCATGATTGTAGGGGTAGAAATCAAACGCAAAAAAAAATTGTAAAGCAAACTAAAGGGGAACAAAGAAATCGTTGACCCTAGGGTTTATGCTACAATGACAAAGCTGCCAATATATTTCAAACCCTACCCCATCAACCCCTATACCTAAAACTACTCCCAAATCCATGTTTAATCTCTCCCTTTAAACCCCTATCCCTATTTCATCATTCCCCTCCTAATACTCCCGATTTTATTGTCCCCTTTGTGGCAGATTTTTAGGGCAACTACCAACTTCATTGGAATTCAAGGGCAACATAAAATTCAGGGTTCAAACAGCAGTAATGACACCAGAAGTTCCATCAGAGTATGAGGAGGAGACCCACAGTGACATAGCTTCGAGAGAAAGGGCCCAAAGGATACATCACCAGAGTGGCAGACATATTAGAGACAAGCCAAACACACTCACTGAGTTGCAGGAATGCCCTCTTGCTATGTCTTGCTTCCAGCACTTAGCATGTTTCAAATTTTGTCAGAGGGTGGCAAATGTCAGAGTTCATCATGAGTTGGCCCAACTTTTTGCACTTCACCTACATGGAGGATAGTCCATCTTGGCTGGGGTCACTTTCACATTGACACCCGAGACCATATCAGTGGAAACGGGTATACCAAACATTGCAGAGCATTGGCATAAGAAAAAGAAGGTAGAGAGGCATCATTATGAGCCTTACATCGAAGACAACTATTTGAGCCAACTCACAAGAGTGTTTCCGTTCATATTTCTAAAAGATGAGCATGCCCCGCTCATGAAATTGATCATGAAGTACTTCAGTTGCGAAGGGAGGCTTTCTCGCCTCTACGCCTATCACATCAGGTTGCTCAAGCACTTTATGAGGGTGCAGATGATGAACCTCCCATTTTTCATCTGTGGGAACATAGAGAGGATGAGGAACTTCATGCAGCACAAGACCCCTTGACAGTAGCTCAACAGTGTGTATCACTTTGCCCTTATCTGGATTTTGGTAGACCATCAGTTGGGATTGCAAGGTATTGCTTGGGAGGACTTCATCTCTCGTGACGTTTTTAGCACTCCATAGGTAGTTTCAGAGAAATAGCATGAGGTAGGGGGGCCATCTCATCAGTATGAGCGACATGAGACTGCCACTATGCCAGTGTACATCACCTATCAGAAAGGTAGTAGACCCTTATTTGTAGCAGCAAAGAAAGTGTTATCTCCACCCGAGGTGGAAGGGGCCTCGCTTCCGACATCAGCACCATAGTAGCAAGGTAAGGGTAAGGAGCTAGTGCAGGAGAAAGGACCATCAGGCGAGCGAGAGACCGAGTTTGTTCTCCTCCAGGATGATGAGACAGATGATGAACCAACAAAGGAGGAGCTCACAGAGATCATTCAGCAGCAGCAGTCAGTGATTGACTCCTTGTCCGTTGACTTGGAGAGGGCCAAATGGAACATGAACTACCTAGATTAGAGGAAAAAATAGCTGGAGGACCAGCAGACGATTATGGAGCTTCAAAACATTTGTGAGCATCCCCAAGCTGCTCAAAGGAGAAGAGTTCAACCCACATCACTGGAGCAGGCGACCAATGAAGATTGGGAGGACTATCTCGAGATCAGCAACATTCAATTGGAGAGGTTTCTAGACAAAGCCAACTAGGACCTTGCTCTATTGAGACATATGGCTTTCCGTTACAAGGTGTGAAACATGAGTGCATAGGCCCAGATAAGGAGTTTAAAAGAAAAATTAAGGAAAGCAACAGGAAGGGAAAAACGGGCAAAAGAGAAATATAGGCTTAGAATCTTGGCTAAGGCTTCCTTGGCTCAGCATGGCACCCCATAGAGAACTTCTAGCCCAAATTTCAAAAACTTTGGGCAAATTTTGGTAACAGGGAAATTTTTTGGGCCAAAAACAAGGATTTTCTCCCTGTGCATCGCGCCACTAGCGTGACGCTAAACTTATAGGGGTCAAATGGAGAAATGGCTTGCATATTTGGATTCAACATAAAAAATTACGACTACTGGTGTCCGGGCAAGAGATTTGGGCAAGATATGGGTCTCCTAAAGGTCAAAAAACTCCTGAAAATGGCCTCTCTACCACTTTTTTGACACACAGAAAGCAGTCTTTGGAGAATGAATATTTGGAGGGGAAAATGAGCACCAAATTTGGAAATTATAGTGGGGTTAGAAAGTAGACAGGACAATCTTTCCAAAAAGCCTACTTGGGCACATTTTGGAGACTTGCATGTGCCCCAAAGTAGCGCAACGCACAGAGAAAATGGTGCGGCGCACACAGGAAACATTGCCAATTTTCTTCCATTTCGCGAAATTTCAGTTCGCGACTTCTCCAAGTGGGTCCGGTCATCTACACTTCGGTTTTTTGGCACCAAAGGTATCATTTAAAGAGTTTTTTCTCTAGATTTGCTTCTATCCAAGTGGCGAAGGAAGGAAAACGGTCACCCAATGCCAAATGTCATGTTTGCAGCACTGCACTTGTAGCTGATGGTTGGCTCTCCATCTCCATTTTGTAATGATTCGAGTAACTTCCCAACCCCTGGGCGTTCTATCTCTTCCTCGCACATTCTATATATTGTATGTAAGTTATTTGCAAAGGGTTGGTTGGCTTGTAACTTCTGGGAGACTATGGGAAAGAAACTTTGTTTCTTCACTATGGATTTTGACAGAGAATTAATGAAAGGCAGCAACTCTGTTTCATGAGATTCTTGTGGTTGCGAGTGTAGCAAATGTGTCTCTTATGTTTTCATATGTATTTAGTTATGTTTCATAATTCATTTCATGCTCATTCCCAGTGAAATTTTCAGAGTGAGATTAAGTAGAATCCAATTTTTATTGCTCTGCCTGTGGGAAAATTTCATGTTTCAGTGTTATTTCTTCTGTTGAAGAGGATTCATGTCACTATGCCCTTTTCACATTCTTTAGAAATCCATTCACGCCGTGATACCTCAAACTAAATTGTTACATTTTCCGCCTACCTTGCCTCACGGAATAATCTGTGCCTTCATATTCAATTCTTTGTTCTTTGCTGAGCGTCGGTCCCATAACATCCCAGAAGCTCGGTCATTTCATAAAATTGTTTCCAGAATCCCTATTCACTTACTAGCCTAAGGTAAACATTGCATTGTAAGTCATCTCAGACTGTTTTTGATCATTTATTCACTGACCGTGACTCAGAGAGAGCCCTCTCCTGCTCTGGTAGGGCTAGCTACCAGACTGACCGTGGTTTGTGGTTACCCTAATTTTTGCCTTCCTTCAGCCTAAGGCAGATTTAGGTGCTAACATAGTGGCGAATCCACTAGGGACTAAGTTGAAATCAAATCCCCTTGTTTCATAATAATTCTAGGCCTCCGGATGATGAGCTTAGGATTGGAAAGGCTGAGTAAGTTGGTCGTGTCCTGTGATTTTTCTCAATAGCACACTGGCTTCAAGGAGATATACCAGAGCCAATCCAGACCCGGATCCTCCTCATATTTATGAAAACCCCAATTTGATCCCAAGACTCCTTTGTCAAGAAAGCACCATAACTCCCGTGTTCAAATCCCATTCATGTCCCGACATCTTCGAGTATCTTGAAGAGCTTGAGTTTGATGACCGATTTGAGATATCACTGTTTGAGTCTAAATCTGAAAGGGCTGTTGATTATACTGTCCCCAATCTGCAATTTCTTGTAGACCTCGAAACCGAAAGAGCTAATATATTAATTGATAACTACATTGCAACATAGCCCCAAACTCCAATTGCAAGCCCCTTGCAAACTGTGCACACTCCTCCAACACCTCCAAGGCCAAATCCACCGAGAATGATGGCTGCCCGTTTCGCACCCCTTGTTCTACCCCAAGTCCTAGATGACATGCCAAATGATTATCAAAGTAAAATCCCGTTTTTTGATGGCACTCCTAACAGCATTACTTCTCAGCAACATGTAGACAAAATGGCAGACTTTTATGAACTTCATGAGATTGATGCAGAGAACATGGCAATGAGGCTCTTTGTACAAACATTTGCAGGTGATGTGAGGAAATGGTTCAGAGGTTTGACGACTGCAAGTATCACTACCTTGGATGAACTACAAAGACAATTTTTGAACTGGTGGGAAGTGAAAAAGAATCCCCTTCAAATTCTGGTCGAGTATGAACAAATCAAACGGAATGCCGGTGAGTCGGTCCAAGATTATTGTGTTAGATTTAATGCAGTCTACAACGAAATTCCAGACCATCCAAAGCCACCTATGGGACTAGCGATGATGAAGTTTCCAGATGGTTTTGATACCGACATGTCGTACCAATTAAGAGAGAGAGAATTGGCTACAATGGAAGACATGGAGAAAATTGCGGTCCACGTGGAGGCAAATCTGCTGTCCAAAAGAGCTAGAGAGGAAGCAGAGAAGAAAACCACTGTGAAAGAGGAATCTTCTTCAATGGATCAGCTTCTCAAAAAGGTAAAGCAGATGCTTGAAAGGGTAGAACTTGACAAGCCAGAGCCACAAGTTAGGAATCCTAACTTTCGTGGTCAGCAGTAGCCACAATATAGAATAAGACAAAGAGATTGGCGAACTCAAGAGCAAATAGCACAACAGCTGCTACAAACACCCTTGCAGCAGAATTTTGTGCATGGACCAGAGTCAAATGAGGATGGGAATGTAATAGGCGAGGAAAACCACCTCTTTACTCTAGATGAGCTGCCTACTTACATTACTGAAGAGGAAGAATGTGCAGTGAATTCAGCTGCAGACCAAGAAACTGATTTTATTCTAGCTAGCGACACTGTTTTGGAAGAAGAATCATAAGAATATCAAAGGGGGTATATGAATGCTCTGTCTGCACAACAACAACGATATTCACTTAGAAATAGAGATGTGCCAGCCAAACCAATTCAAAAAAAGGAGGGTGAAACAACAAAAAATGATTCATCAGCTACACAAAGAAAAGGAAAGGAGGCAGTTGGTCCGGAGAGCAGCAAACCAAAATCAGTAGAACAATCACAGCAGCAAGCCACATTAAAGGAAAAGGAAAGGAAAGAGATCCCAATCAAAGAGGTAGAAAAAACTCCCACCTTTAGCCTAGAGAATAAGATTTCTAAGTTAAAGGTATCCATCCCCTTGACTGAAATCATGAAGAACAGCAGTTATAGAGGACAGATTTCTAAAATGTTGAATTTGGACCCAATGTCCAACATGGTAAATGTAGAAGATGATCAACCTGAAATGATTTTTGGACCAACAACGAATGGTGAGTCCCTTGATAGCGATGTGCTACCCTTCTATATCAATTTACGATTGCATGATTTTGTGTTACACAATGCCATGTTCGATTCCAGAGCTTCTCACAATCTCATGCCCAAGGCTATCATGGATAAGCTTGGTCTGGACATCACCCGGCAATATCATGATCTCTATTCATTTGATTCCAATAGAGTAAGGTGTATAGGACTCATCAAAGACTTAGTTGTGAGTTTGGATCAACTTCCTATGAAAAATGTTTTGATGGATGTGGTGGTCGCAAATATTCCTCCAAGGTTTGGCATGCTTCTTTCCAGGTCTTGGGTAGCGAAATTGAAAGGGACACTACAACTGGATTTCTCCTATGCAATAATCTCGGTGTTTGGACAAATGAGGAAGTTATATCGGGAACAAAAAATGAAATATATGATCGCAAGCAAGGAGAAACCAATAAATCATCCTATTAACTATGTACATACAAATTTAGAGTCTTTTGTTTTGTTTTCAGATAGTTTAAATGAGATAGATAGTAAGATAGTAGAAGCAGATGACATTCCGGAAATAACAGAAAATTTCAGAGAATTTTTTAAGAAAGAAAGACAAGAAAAGCAGGAAAACGCTGGGCAATCAGCTGAAAGTGATGGACAGCAAGCAGACAGGGCACGGAAAACAAATTTCCAGCACTTACAAGAGGAGAAAGAAGGCTTGTGGACCATGGATTTTGATGGAGCAGTAGGGAATGATGGCACTGGTATTGGAATTTGGGTACGCAGTCCCTTCTCTACCCCAAACAAAGTGCCTAGCAGCATGAGAGTTTGCTCTTAGAAGCTGGCCTTTGAATGTTGAAATAATGAAGCTGAGTATGAAGCTCTGATTGTTGGCCTGAAGATTCTTAGAAAGCTGAATGCAAAGAGGATTTCGGTATATGGCGACTCTGAGTTGGTAATAAAACAGGTCAAAGGTGAGTATCAAGCAAAACATCCTAGGATGCGGGCCTATCATAATGCAGTTTTAGACATCTTGAAGCTATTTTTAGAATACACCTTGACATGTGTGCCACGTATACAAAATAGTATTGCTGATTCTCTTCCCAAGACAACAAGCAGCTTGAAGATCCCCATGAACTCCAGCAATAAATCTGAAATCCATGTCAAGCATCGTCCAACCATTCCAGACAATCAGCGATATTGGGAAGTGTTTCAAGATGTTGAGGAGATTAAGGATTTTCTACTCAACAAAGGCAAGTTCAAAGAAACATCAATTGATGTGGAAAATGATGAGGGCAAAGGGAATGGTATAGATGAAGTGCAGATCAATCAAATGGACGTATTGTAGCTGAGGAATAACATCATTCCTAAAGGCTTGATACCTCTAGAGGAACTTTTTGATCAGGATGATGTATCCTGCAAGCGAACATTGCAGCCGACAGAGAAGGGTGTAGAAGAAGTCAACATCGGTACAACTAACAATCCAATGTTGGTAACATTGTCCAAAGCATTACCTCCAAAGATCAAGGACAAATACATCAGTTTGATGGCTTCATTTGCAGATGTGTTTGCTTGGGATTATTCTGATTTGAAGACCTATGATACAAATATTATTCAGCACACAATACCTATCAAGCCCAATCAAAAACCATTTAGACAAAAGCTGAGGAGGATAAATCCAAAGTTGCTGCCATCTATCAAAAAGGAGGTAAATAGGTTGTACAAGTCAGGTATCATTGTGCCTATCAGATTTTCAGATTGGATATCTAACTTAGTGCCTGTACGCAAGAATACTGGTGAGATCCTCCTATGCATTGATTTCAGAAATCTGAACAAGGTCTCATTGAAGGACAACTATCCACTGCCCAAGATGGACCATATACTTCAGCGAGTAGTGGGGGCATCTCGTATGTCACTGCTTGATGGTTATTCCGGATATAACAAAATTTCTGTCCATGAAGATGATAGAGACAAGACAACATTCACCACTCCATGGGAAACCTTTCACTATGCCAAGATGCCCTTCGGTTTAAAGAATGCAGGTGCCACATTTCAGCAGAAATGGACATGGCTTTTGCAAATGAGAAGGATGTGTTTTTGGTGGTGTACTTGGATGATTTGACGGTATTTTCCAAATCTGATGAAGAGCACATGCATCACCTAAAAATTGTCTTTCAAAAATGCAAGAAATATGGTCTATCGCTGAATCCTAAGAAAAACTTGTTCACCATGGAGGAAGGAAAATTACTTGGGCACATCATTTCAAAGGATGGCATTCGTATAGACCCAGCACATGTGCAAGAAATTCAGCAAATCGATCTGCCTAGGAACAAAAAGGAGATATAATCATTCAATGGTAAGATGAATTTTCGGTGTCGCTTTGTGCCTAATCTTGCAGAACACTGAAGAGAAATGACCAACATGCTTAAGAAGGATAGCCAGGTGAAATGGATAGATGAGGCTGTAAAATCTTTCAACTTGGTCAAAATGGCCCTTTCTTCAGCTCTAGTTCTAGTAAGCCCAGACTACACTCAGGATTTCATATTGTTTTCATTTGCTTCGGAGCACACTATGGCAGCGGTATTATTACAGAAAAGAGATGATCATGAAAGAACCATTGCATTCTTCAGCAGGGCTATAAGGGATGCAGCTTTAAAGTACAACATCATTGAGAAGCGAGCCCTGGCATTGGTGAAGGCATTGAAGGATTTCCGGGTGTATATCCTACATTCTTATATTCTGGCTTATGTTCCTAATACTACTGTAAAAGATGTTTTAGTGCAGACCGATCCGGAAGGGAGAAGAGGCAAATGGATCAGAGCCTTGCTAGAATATGATGTAGAGATAAAGCCTACAAAGCTGGTCAAAGGAGAGGGGTTGGCGAAGCTAATCGCCGAATCAAACTTGCTTGCATTGGACATAAATCTGATCGCTACCATGTCTGATGAGAATGAGGAAGGAACGCCAATTCAGGTATCTGAAATGTTTGCTTTGTCCCCATGGTATTTCGATATAATATATGTGCTGAAAAATCTATCACCACCGCCCGGCATGACTAGAAACAAAGCGAGAACACTCAAATTGAAGGCTGCCAAGTTTTGTATTTTGAATTCTGCACTATATTGGAAAGATCCGGGTGGCATTTTGCTAAATTGTTTGGTGGAAGAGGAGGCAAAGAATGTCATGGAGGATTTCCACGGAGGAGAGTGTGGTGGTCATCTTTTTTGGAAATCAACAACGAACAAAATTTTGAGAGCAGGGTACTACTGGCCTACTTTGTTTGCTGATGTGCATAAGATGGTCAAGCGCTGTCATAAATGTCAGATTTTTGAAGGGAAATAGAAATTACAACCTTTGCCACTTAAGCCTATTGATGTGAGCGCTCCCTTCCAACAGTGGGGGTTGGATTTCATTGGGGAAAATCATCTTGCCTCTTCCGGACAGCATAGATGGATCCTTACCGCGACAGACTATTTCACAAAATGGATTGAGGCAGCCCCTATCAGACAAGCCACAGACATAGTAATGATTTCATTTCTCAAAAATAACATCTTGTCTCACTTTGGTTGTCCAAACAAATTAATCATCGATAATGCAGCAGCTTTCAAATAAAAAAGGATGGTAGAATTTTGTCATAAGCATCATATAATTTTGGGTCATTCAACTACTTATCATCTGCAAGCCAATGGATTGGTGGAATCTTCAAATAAATATTTGGTCAACATCATCAAGAAGCTGCTGGAAATAAATAAGAAGAGCTGGAACAAGAGGTTGGTCCATGCGCTTTGGGCAGATTGGATCAGTCAGAAAAAGTCTATTGGTATGTCACCGTTTGAGCTTGTTTATGGAGTTGACATAGTATTCCCTGCCTCTCTTGCTGCCCCAGTGGACAGACTTCTTCAGGAGGCTGGCAGTGAAGAAGATCCCATGCAGAGAAGGCTGAATCAAATGATCCACTTGCAGAAAACAAGAGAAGAAGTTTTCAACAAGACATCCAAGTTGCAGGAGAAGATAAAGAAAATCTATGACAGAAAAGCAAAAGCAGAGAAATTTTAGTTGGATGATGTGGTGCTGAAGTGGGATGCAAGGAAGGAAGAGAAAGGCAAGCAAGAAAATTTCGAAAATCTGTGGAAAGGTTTGTTCAAGGTTGCAGCATATAGGGGTCAGAATGCCTTCCTTCTGAAGGAAATGAATGGGGAAGATTGTCCTGGAGGGCCGATCAATGGTCGGCTGCTCAAGCAGTATAACTGCTGATCTATTAACACTGCCTCCAATGTCATTGTAAATACCATTTTTATTTCAGTTTGGTTTCAGTTTGTAATGTTAGTTTTTGAGTTATTTCAATGTCAAGTAGAGCCAATTTCTTGGTCATTTCAGTTTTATAAATAAGTCAGAGTCCTATGCTGTTTATCGAAATGATGACTCCATAGCCCAATGGACAAAAGGCACTATCTAGCTCCTCCAGAGATCTGTAGTTCTTGGCACCTCCAAGGAGCTACCATCCCTCATTGGAGCCAATGTTAGAGTCGGTCTGGTCAGCCCTCTGTCACAGATCAAAACTCTTTGTGCATTTCAATTTTAGGTGTCCCGCTCCATTCACTCAGCTGCATTTCTCTAGGGACATGCCATGATCTGACGGAGAAAGTCATGCTAGTCATTTTCCCTCATGTCTGGCCCCTGTTGGCTCAGGTCTTGGTCCATAATCACCGAAGCTCATGACAGTCCAGGTCTAGTCCTTTACAGGACTAAGTCATTTTTTATCATTGGGTCTAGGAATTCATCAATTTGGTCTTTGAAAACATGTCCAAAACAAGCCATGCATGCCAGAGGGAGGCCTTACACAGCTATGGGTCAGAAAGCTTCATCATCACCTAGAGAGACATCGACTCTTCTTCAAAACTCTGTTTTGAAGAAAAGTCAAACAAGGTCAATTATGACAAATTTTTCCAAAAACTCACCGGTTGACTTTTCAAATGCAGTTATGATTTACATGGACCAACACTCTGTCATATAGTCCATGCAAAGAGGTGCCGAAAATTTCATCACTTGAGCGAAAATGTCAAAGGGAAAGTGAAAAATCAGTGTGTCTAAAGGTCAATGAAAAAGTGCAAAACTCAACATTAGAAAAGGGATTTTCAAAGAGACAAAAATCAAACCCATCTCCTCCAGGGCTATAAATACATATTTTGACCCAAACCAAAATCATTGTGCTCTTGCAAGACTTGGAGAAAGCATTTCAAAGGTGTGAAGGTGAGATTGGGGAGTTTGAGTGATTGGAGGCAGGATTTGGGAGCACGCGGCACATATAACCAGGGGCGCGGTGCACTCACCGGGCACAAGGCACACGCATCCAGCCCACCGTTGAAAGAATACATGGTCGCGGTACATACAAGGCACGCAGTGCACTAGGAAGAGCGCACAACGCACATAGTCCAGCGGCCAAGAAATGGTGCAAAATCACTACAAACCTTGGGGAAGGCTATCAAATTGAGAGGTAAGCCTTATAACATCGCCTACTCATCAAATTGTGTCAAGGATATGGTGTTTGTGAAGAGGTTAGAATGTCACCCAAAACACAATGTCACCCATGAGAAAATCAACAAGAAAACGAAGGCTGAGGTTATAAATTTGTGTTGATATTGCCAAGGTTTCGGTCCACCCACTTATTCCCCTCACCTATCATTTTCCCCATCCTCCCTTTTCATTTTTCCTAAACCCCTACCCTAAGTCACTACCATACCCTCCCCCTATTCCTCCACTATTTGCTTAGTGCAAAATCACCATAGGACCAGCTTACTGGGCAAGCAAAGCCATGGGAGAGGGGTGAGTGGCCGAAGAGTCAGAGAGTTAAACTATTAGGAAGAAATTTGAGGGTTTTCATAGTGCGTGGCACACACATCAAAGAGTGCGGTGCACTCATGGTGCGCGGCGCACACAGGGCCCGCCCACTGTGTAAACATAACACTGGCGCGGCGCATACCCGTGCGCAACACACTGGGCATAGTGCACGGCGCACAGAAATTTAAAGCCTAAAAACTATTCAATCTCCCTAAAATTTGTTGGAAGATCACAAATTTTGAAAGGTAGGCCACCTACCTCAATTCTTGCATCCAAAATTGAAAGGGATAGCATGATTATAGGGGTAGAAATCAAACGCAAATTTTTTTTGTAAAGCAAACGAAAGGGGAACAAAGAAATCATTGATCCTATGGTTTATGCTACAGTGACAAATATGCCAATATATTTCAAACCCTACCCCATCAACCCTATACCTAAAACTACTTCCAAATCCATGTTCAATCTCTCCCTTTAAACCCCTATCCCTATTTCATCATTCCCCTCCTAATACTCCCGATTTTATTGTCCCCTTGGTGGCAGATTTTCAGGGAAACTACCAGCTTCATTGGAATACAAGGGCAACATAAAATTCAGGGTACAAACAACAATAATGGCATCAGAAGTTTCATCAGAGTATGAGGACGAGACCCACAGTGACACAGCTTCGGGAGAAAGGGCCCAAAGGAGACATCATCGGAGTGGCAGACATCTTAGAGACAAGCCAAACACACTCACCGAGTTGTAGGCATGCCCTCTTGCTATGTCTTGCTTCCAGCACTTAACATGTTTCGAATTTTATCAGAGGGTGGCAAATGTCAGAGTTCATCATGAGTTGGCCCGACTTTTTGCACTTCACCTACATGGAGGACAGTCAATCTTGGCTAGCGTCACTTTCACATTGACACCCGAGACCATATCAGTGGCAACAGGTATACCAAACATTGGAGAGCATTGGCATAAGAAAAAGAAAGTAGAGAGGCATCATTATGAGCCTTGCATCAAAGACAGTTGTTTGAGCCAACTCACGAGAGTGTTTCCATTCAGATTTCTAAAAGATGAGTATGCCCCGCTCATGAAATTGATCATGAAGTACTTCAGTTGGGAAGGGAGGTTTTCTCGCCTCTACGCCTATCACATGAGGTTGTTCATGCACTTTACCAGGGTGCGGATGATGAACCTCCCATTTTTCATCTGCGGGAACATAGAGAGGATGAGGAACTTCATGCAGCACAAGACCCCTCGACAACAGCTCAACAATGTGTATCACTTTGCCCTTATCCAAATTTTGGTAGACCACCAGTTGGGATTGCAGGGTATTGCTTGGGAGGACTTCATCTCCCGTGACTTTTTCAGCACTCCACAGGTAGTTTCAGAGGTAGAGCATGAGGTAGGGGGCCCATCTCATCAGTATGAGCGACATGAGACTACCACTATGCCAGTATACATCACCTATCAGAAAGGCAGTAGACCCTTATTTGCAGCAGCAATGCGAGTGTTATCTCCACCCAGGGTGGAAGGGGCCTTGCTTCTGACATCAACACCACAGGATCAAGGTAAGGGTAAGGAGCCAGTGTAGGGGAAAGTACCATCAGGTGAGCGAGAGACCGAGTTTGTTCTCCTCCAGGATGATGAGACAGATGCTGAACCAACAAAGGAGGAGCTCATAGAGATCATTCAGGAGCAGCAGTAAGTGATTGACTCCTTGTCCCTTGAGTTGGAGAGGGCCAAATGGAACATGAAATACCTGGAGCAGAGGAACAAACAGCTGGAGGACCAGCAGATGATTTTGGAGCTTCGAAACATTCGTGAGCATCCCCAAGCTACTCAAAGGAGAAGAGTTCAGCCCACATCACTGGAGCAGGCGATCAATGAAGATCGAGAGGCCTATCTCGATATCAGGAACATGCAATTGGAGAGGTTGCTGGAAAAGCCAGCCAGGACCTTGCTCTATTGAGACATATGTCTTTCCGTTACAGGGTGCGAAACATGAGTGCACAGGCCCGGATAAGGAGTTTAAAGGCAAAATTAAGGAAAGCAACAAGAAGGGAAAAATGGGAAAAAGAGCAAGACAGGCTTAGAATCTTGAGTTAGGCTTTCTTGGCTCAGCATGGCACCCCATAGAGAACTTCCAGCCCAAATTTCAAAACATTTGGGCAAATTTTGGTCACAGGGAAATTTTTTGGGCAAAAAACAGGGATTTTCTCCGTGTGCGTCGCTCCACTGGCGCGACGCTAAAATTATATGGGTCTAATGGAGAAATTTCTTGCATATTTGGATTTATCATCAAAAATTATGACTACTGGTGTCCAGGCAAGATATTTGGGCAAGATCTGGGTCTCCTAAAGGTCAAAAAACACCCGAAAATGGCCTCTCTGCCACTTTTTTGACACACAGAAAGCAGTCCTTGGAGGATGAAGATTTGGAGGGGAAAATGAGCACCAAATTTGGAAATTCCAGTGGGGTCAGAAAGTAGACAGGACATGATTTCCAACAAGCCCACTTGGGAACATTTTGGACACTTTCAAGTGCCCCAAAACAGACCCCAAATTAGCGCGATGCACAGAGAAAATGGCGCGACGCACAGAGGAAAAATTGCCAATTTTCCTCCGTTTCGTGAAATTTTGGTTCGCGACTTCTCCAAGTGGGCTTGGTCATATACACTTAGGCTTTTTGGCATAAAAGGTGGCATTTAAAGAGTTTTTTCTCCAGATTTTCTTCTATCCAAGTGGCGAAGCAAGGCATATGGTCACCCAATGCTAAATGTCATGTTTGTAACACTGCACCCGTAGTTGATGGTTGGCTCTCCATCTCCATTTTGTAATGATTCGAGTAACTTCCCGACCCCTGGGAATTATATATCTTCCTCACACATTCTATATATTGTATGCATGTTATTTGCAAAGGGTTGGTTGGATTGTAACTTCTGGGAGACTGTGGGAAAGAAACTTTGTTTCTTCACTGTGTATTTTGATAGAGAATTAATGAAAGGCAGCAGCTCTGTTTCATGAGATTCTTGTGGTTGTGAGTGTAGCAAATTTGTCTCTTATGTTTTCATATGTATTTAGTTATGTTTCATAATTCATTTCATGCTCATTCCCAATGAAATTTTCTGTGTGAGATTAGGTAGAATCCAATTTTTATTGCTCTGCCTGTGGGAAAATTTCATGTTTCAGTGTTATTTCTTCTGTTGAAAAGGATTCATGTCACTATGTCGTTTTCACTTTCTTCAGCAATCCATTCACGTCATGATACCTCAAACTAAATTATTACATTTTCCGCCTACCTTGCCTCACGGAATAATCTGTGCCTTCATATTCAATTCTCTGTTCTTTGTTGAGTGCCGGTCCGATAACATCCCAGAAGCTCGGTCATTTCATAAAATTGTTTCCAAGATCCCTATTCGTTTACTATCCTAAGGTAAAAATTGTATTGTAAGTCATCTCAGACCGTTTTCGATCATTTATTCACTGAGTGTGACTCAGAGAGAGCCCTCTCCTACTCTGGTAGGGCTAGCTACCAGACTGAGCGTGGTCTGTGGTTACCCTAATTTTTGCCTTCCTTCAGCCTAAGGCAGATTTAGGTGCTAACAGACCACATACAAGAAAAGTTGGCTTTGATCTATATTTATGCTAGAAACATATTTTAGAATATTGTTAGGATGATATTGTATTGGTCTCATTGTACTCTCTTCTGAACATTTTATGACAATCTAATAGAAGAATAGTTTCAAAGGGTTTTCCCCCTTGTTAGCTTTTTCCATGGTCTTTGACCAAAACCTGGTATCTCTTGTTGATGTGTTGATTGTATCCTTTGTCATTAAATTTGTTGAAAAGTGTGCAACAAGAAATTATTGTTGAGAATGCAACAGGATGATGGAGCTCAATGGAAAGGAGTCACCTTCACTAAGTGGGCCCACCAAAAAATTATGGCGCAAAGTCTATTTTTTTATCACAGCAGGAGTGATCACAGTAGGAGTGATCACAACAGGAGTGATCGCAGTAGGAGCGATTACAGCAGGAGTGATCACAGTCTATATTTAGACTGCTAGTCAAAAATACAAAAGTCAAATATTATTGTCTCATAATAATATTTGGACAATAAACTTTATCTTATCCTCTTGGAGCACTTCAGTTTGAGCTACAGATGTGGCACATGCAGCTCTCAGAAGGAAATACACTTTCTTTATGAGTTAGTTGAGCTATTGCATGTAGGACATCAGTTAGAACTCATGTGGTTGAGTTTTGTGGAGTTGGATGAGCAGTTAATCGAGTTGTGTTCAGTTTGATTTAGTTGAACTAGTTGTATTTAGTCTAACTGATCAATAGAATAAGTGATGAGTTGTGTGAATTAGTTATTAATTAATTCACTAATTATTAACTCATAATGCAACTAAAGAATACATCAGTTAACTTAGTGCATGTACAGTTCAGTGGAGACAGGTGTTAGAGGTTGAGATTGCTATCAGTTGTGCATGAGATTTTGCACATGCATGGGATTGAGTTATGCCAATGATCTCTCCGTAGTGTGGGCCAATACGAAGTGAAATATAGCTTGTGCTCACGTGATTTACAGTGTGGGCGATTTTCACAAGGTAAATAGGAGTTTGGATCAGCCATTCTCATTCATTCTCTTGCAGGATTGTGTGGTGGAGGCAAGCAAGCAGCGGAGGAGATTTGGAGATCAGATCTGAGTTGTATTGTGTATAACAGGTGGAGATAGTGTTGGATACTTGTGAGGAGTATTGTGCTATGTAATGTTACATGTTCTCAATCAATATAATATATAGATAGTTGGGGTTTTTAGCGAGAAGCTTTCCCCAAGAAAATATTGTGCTGATATGTGCGATTGATGCTTCTATGTGCACATGTTATTATTTCTGCTTCTGTAAATTGATGATCAACGTATAGGAGGTTATGTATTATGCATGTTTTCTGAAATAGTGTATAATCAGGATAATCTCTATTGAATAAGTGTCATATTATTCAAAATTTCTACATGGTATCAGAGCTGTTGATCATCAAATCTACTATTCAGAAAGTGTTTACAATTTATTTCTTCAGACAGAGTCTGTAATTGGGCCAGGTAGCCTCTGGATTCATCCTTCTTTTGGAAGGTGAGGTATCCGCTGAATGCCCATACAGTTGATCTTTGTACAAGAAATACTTTGTTCTCACGAATTCTAGATCAGTGGCAGTTGAGTTGTTGAGCTGGTGGAATTCGAATTTGCAGCAACGTTTTCTTGGTGTCAAAGTTGAAATGTCATTCAACGGATTGCAATTGGAGTATGCCCTTGAGGGCAGCTCGAACTATATTGCATGGAAGGATAGGATGGAGACGGTGTTACATGACAATGGGTTGAAGGAATTCATAGATGCGGATGTCCCAAAACCTACTGATGCTGCTCAAGTCGGGGATTGGAAAAAGAAGACAGCAAAGTCTTGAAGGATTCTGTTGGAGGGCATGAGGGATCACATTGTGTCCAGCCTCCATGGAAAGGCTTCTCCATATTTGATGTGGAAAACGTTGACAGAATTATTCCAAAGTAAGAGCGACCAGAGGAAGTTGGCGCTGAAGGATAAACTCAGAAACATTAGGTGTGAGAATGGAGACAGTATGCCCCAGTATCTCACGAAGTTCACCCAATGCCGGGATGAGCTGGGAAGTGTGGGGGTAACTATTGAGGATGAGGATATGGTGAGTCTAGCACTCCTTGGCCTTCCTAAGAGTTGGCATAGCTACCAGGACTTGGTGAATGGAAGGGAGAAATTGCCAGGATGGGAGAGACTTTGGTCGGATCTTATGCAAGAGGAGATTAGACGGCGCACCAGAGACAGTTCTTCATCTATGCATGATGAGGAGAAATGTGCCTTAGCGAGTAAGGCGAAGAAGGGGAAGGGGAAGGTTTCTCTTCCCAAATCTAGTTCTTCCAATGATGGGAAGAAGGTTGACAAGTTGAAGGTGAGATGCTTTCATTGTCATGAGTTGGGCCATTATGCTACTAATTTCCCAAAGAAGAATTCCAAGAAGGGATCCGGGGAAAGATTTGAAGGTGAGGCAGTCTCACTTGCTTCACATTTTGAGTTGCACTTCACACTCTTCGCATGCATGGTTTCATCCATGGTGGGAAGTGGTTGGTTTCTTGACATTGGAGCTTCTTTCCACATGATCAGTGACAAAAGTTTTTTCAGTACCTTGGAGGAGAAAGATCTCCAAATACTCATAGGGATGGGTAATCATGAGAAGTATAGTGTCTCAGGTGTAGGCACGGTTATTTTTCAGAGGGAGCATGGAGCTCGCCTTACCTTGACCGATGTCAAGTATGTACCGAGACTGAAGAGAAACTTGGTGTCGATCACGGTGCTCGAAGATAGAGGCTATGATGTAGTCTTCAGTAAGGGAAAGGTTTTCCTTAGACACATCATCACTAGACAGGTGAAGCAGATTGGTTCACGGGTTAAGAACCTATATGCTCTTGAGGTTCAAGATGCATGCAAAGCGTTGAGCAGCGAGGCAACTTATGGAGACTTGGTGGTTGAGAGGGAGCGTATCTTACCTCTCGACATGCAGAGCCAGAAGAAGTCTCAGACGATTGTGGAGGAGTCACGATTGGTGCAGCAGCTTCAAGAGGTTGTGGAGCAGCCACAACAAGGGAAGTTGAGTGAAGATCAAGTAGAGATATCTACTCATGCAGAGACCTCCAGTAGGGGGAAACTTCGAGCCAGGTGGGCCTTAGGGATGACATGCAACCATACCTCCAGGTAGGAGGTATGGTGATATAGAGTGATCGTTCCAAGGAGGAGGGGCAGGATCCTTGAGGTACCCAACCTATTTGATGAGACCTTGATACGGGAGCCCCAATGTGGAGTAGCAGGAACTGATTGATTGGGTAGAGACGGATGCGGATGGAGCGGCAGAGAGAGCGAGAGTGCAGGGAATCCCAGGACAGCGCATAGCATGCAATCTGCAGCAATGCGAGAGGCACAAGTGTTTTGCACAGTGCTAGGTTGCACAGAGAGGTGTGCAATGGTGTGAGATGCATGGAGATGTTCCAGTAGCACAGATGTCACAGAGGGAGCACTTGTCAGCAGCAGGTAGAGCTTCAGCATCAGAGTATGTTCCTAGCCCAACAGAGTGGTCAGTTGGGAGTGTTTTTGTTCCAAGTGTTGTTGGAGCAAAGTGGACCGGGCAGATGTGTTGCATGCAGAACATTCCAGAGTTACAGGATCGGGTTTGAGAGGAAGCCTTTCATTTTGAGAGGGAGTGTTGAAAAGTGTGCAACAAGAAATGCTTGTTGAGAATGAAACAAGATGATGGAGCTTAGTGGAAAGGAGTCGCCTTCACTAAGTGGGCCCGCAGGAAAATTATGGCACAAATTCTATTTTTTGATCAGAGTAGGAGTGATCACAGTAGGAGTGATCACAGCAGGAGTTATCACAGCATGAGTGATCACAGCAGGAGTGATCATAGCAGGAGTGATCACAGTCTATTTTTAGACTGGTAGTCAAAAATAAAAAAGTCAAATATTATTGTGCCATAATAATATTTGGACTATAAACTTTATCTTATCCTCTTAGAGCACTTCAGTTTGAGTGACAGATGTGGCACATGCAGCTGTCAGAATGAAATATGCTTTCTTTATGAGTCAGTTGAGCTATTGCATGCAGGACATCAGTTAGAACTCATGTGGTTGAGTTCTGTGGAGTTGGATGAGCAGTTAATGGAGTTGTGTTCAGTTTGATTTAGTTGAACTAGTTGTATTTAGTCTAATTGATCAATAGAATAAGTGATGAGTTGTGTGAATTAGTTGTTAATTAATTCACTAATTATTAACTCATAATGCAACTGAATAATACATCATTTAACTCAATGCATGTACAGTTCAGTGGAGACAGGTGTTAGAGGTTGAGATTGCTATCAGTTGTGCATGAGATTGTGCATATGCATGGGATTGAGTTATGCCAATGATCTCTATGTAGTGTGGGCCAATACCAAGTGAAATATAGCTTGTGCTCATGTGATTTACAGTGTGGGTGATTTTCACAAGGTAAATAGGAGTTTGGATCAGCTATTCTCATTCATTCTCTTGCAGGATTGTGCAGTGGAGGCAAGCAAGAAGCAGAGGAGATTTGGAGATCAGATCTGAGCTGTATTGTGTGTAATAGGTGGAGATAGTGTTGGATACTTGTGAGGAGTATTGTACTATGTAATGTTACATGTTCTCAATCAATATAATATACAGATAGTTGGGGTTTTTAGCGAGATGCTTTCCCCAAGAAAATACTGTGTTGATATGTGTGATTGATGCTTCTGTGTGCGCATGTTATTGTTTCTGCTTCTGTAAATTGATGATCAACATAGAGGAGATTATGTGTTATGCATGTTTTTCGAAATAGTGTATAATCAGGATAATCACTGTTGAATAAGTGTCATATTATTCAAAATTTCTACAGAATTTATTGTTATATATTCAGTTATTGAATTAAGGCTTCTGTGATCCATATCAAATTTTTGAAGATTCTTCGGCGAAAATCACATAGAGAAACTTTTGTCGACGCGTTTCGAACCAACCAGTGTGGTTCATCGTCAGGACAAGTTAAATGAGCAGATCTCGTTTTGCACATTAAATAGACAGGGCAGAATATCCCATGACCCAATTTTCCAAACAAGATAACGGCTAAAATGACAACAGCTAGATTTGACCGGGAAACGACTAGTTTGACTTTGATAAGGGGTAAAAACTCTATTTATTTAAAAAGGTTAATACGGTTGTAAGTGGACCATTATATAAATTACCATAAATTAAATTTATTATTATTATTATTATTATTTTATTTTTTTTATTTTTTTTATTTTTAGAGTGATCTATAAATAGTTAATTAAATTTTAATTAAAGGGATTTATATAAATATATAATAAAATAAATTAACTTAAAATATTTAGAATTCTTATATACATATTAGTTAGTTATTAAAATAAAATAAAATAAATTTTATATTCATAGTCCAAAAAGTTTTAAAAATTATTAGAAATTAGTTAGTGATCTATTTAAATAGTATGTTAGTTTTTAAATAATTATAAAATAGATTAGATTAAATTAACTTCATAAATTGATTACTTTCCAGAGTTTTTTTTTTTTTTAAAGAAAAAAGAAATATATATATATATATATATATATATATATATAACATAAATATCAATTTCAATTGTTATAATATTAGAAATGAATCTATATTTAATTTAAATCATATATTAATTGATTATAGAATAGATTAATTTTAATTTAATTTTTTTAATTAGTTGAGTTTAAATTAATCATCAAGGAGATTTTAAATGAATAAAATACTAGAGAATTCAAGCGTTAGAGAAAAATATTACCATAAAAATGAATTAAAAGCTTAATGTGATTGCTAGAGTGTCGCAATTCCATCATCGGAAGTTTAGAGAAGCCCTTGAGATTGAGAAAAGGCCAAACAATCTCAATAGAGAAGATGGCTGGAAGATCAGTAGTTGCCAGGTACCAACCCTATCCTCCTAGTAGTTCTCTTCCTTTTCCCCCCTCCCTTCAATAAGCTTTTAATTAATTTTTATGGTAATATTTTTCTCTAACGCTTGAATTCTCTAGTATTTTATTCATTTAAAATCTCCTTGATGATTAATTTAAACTCAACTAATTAATAAAATTAAAGTAAAATTAATCTATTCTATAATCAATTAATATATGATTTAAATTAAATATAGATTCATTTCTAATATTACAACCATTGATATATATATATATATATATATATATATATATATATATATATATATCTTTTCTTAAAAAAAAAAACTCTGGAAAGTAATTAATTTATGAAGTTAATTTAAACTAATCTATTTTATAATTATTTAAAAACTAACATACTATTTAATTAGATCACTAACTAATTTCTAATCATTTTTAAAACTTTTTGGATATAAAATTTATTTTATTTTATTTTAATAACTAACTAATATGTATATAAGAATTCTAACTATTTTAAGTTAATTTATTTTATTATATATTTATATAAATCCCTTTAATTAAAATTTAATTAACTATTTATAAATCACTCTAAAAATAAAAAATAAAAAATAAAAAAATAAAATAATAATAATAATAATAATAATAAAATTTAATTTATGGTAATATATTAATTCTAATATATATAATGGTCCACTTACATTTATAACCGTATTAACCTTTTTAAATAAATAGAGTTTTTACCCCTTATCAAAGTCAAACTAGCCGTTTCCTGGTCAAATCTAGCTGTTGTCATTTTAGCCGTTATCTTGTCTAGAAAATTGGGTCATGGGATATTCTGCCCTGTCTATTTAATGTGCAAAACGAGATCTGCTCATTTAACTTGTGCTGACGATGAACCACACTAGTTGGTTCGAAACGCGTCGACAAAAGTTTCTTTATGTGATTTTCGCCGAAGAATCTTCAAAAATTATATATTCAGTTACTGTTGATGATTGGTAAGATTAATTTTTCTTGGAAATATCTGTAATTGAAGAATTGAACTGGGCTAAATTAATTGAAACAACATATAACAATCTAAAATTAAAATAGTTCATAGTGAGTCTTGTCACTATATGGCCTAAAGTGGGATTCTTTTAGGAAATGCAATATTTGTATTAACAACTTCAACCAATTTATTTTTTTGGAATATTTCTTTCATCCATATTTCTCTTGTTAATTTCTATAGTAACCTATTTTTTCTTTCAACCATGCCATTCTATGGTTTGCACTTTCCAATCTTGAATTTCCTTCTTATGCTGTGCTCTTCAAATTAATCATTAAAAAAAATTGAATAAACTCTCTGCTCCCATATGATCTTACACACTTTCATTTGCAATCACTTTTCCTTTCAACCATGGCTTTAAAAAGCTTGAAAATTTCAAAAAAAATTGATGTCTCCCTAAAATTGCAACCCATGTAAGCCTATTATAATCATGAAGAATTAACATAAAGTATCATTTACCACTTGGATTTTGTATTCTTGAGGGCCCACATAAGTTTGTAACAACTAGTTCTAAGGGTCTAGTGGATGATTTTTCTTTGGTATTAAATGGAACTTGGACTTTCTTGCTAATTTGGCATGACTTACAAATTGTATCACTCAGTTTGACATATCCCTTTCAAGTTCCTTTTCCCAAGGTTTCACACTATGGTAAAAATTCAGGTTTCTCAACCTTTTGTCTGATAACCATCTCTCATCATACATCCCCAAACAACAATTTTCATTTTACTAATTTAATATGTATACATTACTTTTTATTATTTTAGTATTAGCCACTACTTCTCTTGTGTCTGATGTTTGTATTTCATGACCATTGGAACAAAATATGACATCATACCCTTGATCAAAGATTTGGTTGAAACTCAACAAGTTGTTTTTGAGTCCATTTACAAAAATAACACTCTTATCTTTTCCTCTTCCATTGAAAAGCTTGACCATGCTTTTGCCCATGATCTTTCCTCGAGCATCATTTTCGAAAATAACAGAGTCTATCCTATCTTCTCTTAATGAAAATAATTTATTCCTATCACTAGTCATATGATTGGAGCATCTATTTTTTAGATACAAATGAATGCCCTAGTTTTGAGCATGTACGAAAATGCCACACTCTTCATTCTTTTCTTGCTCTTTCTTATTCCATGTTCTTGATTCCTTTTTACCGTGATTGATCTAAGGAGTTGATTTTAATTTTATGGTTTTACATTCAACTATCTTATGTCCAAATTGTGGCAGTTATAACATTTAATATAAACAAACGAAGGAGAAAAAGGATATTTTTCTCCCAGATTATTCCATTGCGAATTTTTAAATATGTTATATCTGTTTGACTCATAGGACATATTTTTTTCTAATTATTTCTAAAATAAGCTCTACAAATTATAACTTTATGTTCATAATTTGTACATACATAATAGTAGCCATGGAGGATATTTTGGTACCTAGGAGCCATTTGGCTTTGAGGATATTGATTCTTTGCTGAATTTCTCTTCAAGTAAAATAAGGTGTTTGTTAACTTCTTACTTGATTTTTGTGGGTGTTTGAATTGTTGTAGCTTACACTACTTTTCTGCTATTGATTCTTATTTTTATACTTTTCCTTTCTTTGTTGATGTTTGTTCTTAACATTCTCTCTATATTTATTTTTGTTTAGTTCTTTGATTTCTTCAACATGATTGATTGGTTCTTTGTCTTCATCATTCTTTGTGCTTGATTCTCCTTCATATTTTAAGCTAGGTTTAATAAGAGGAGACCTAGAAACACTCAAAATCTCATATAACCTATTAGATCCTTTAATAAACTTTATATTTTGGTTGATTTGTATTTGTGTCTTTTCCAATTCATTTCTAGGAGAGACTACCTCTTCCTCTAGTTTTTCACCTTCCTTGCCCTTTTATTTTAGTTATTGCAATAGAGTTTCTTTAATATTATACACCGATGGTTACTCATTACTTTTATGCATCAAGTGTTCTAATGGGTTATCACTTGATAGTGTTGTAATTGAAAAAAAATCATTATTTATCGCTTAGCTTTGAGAGGAATTAAGTCCTAGATTCAAATATCTAGTGATATGGCCCCACCTCACCTTACAACAATATTGTGTCTGTGCCGGATCAAATGGAATTTTCTCCTCTGAATTCAAAAACCACAAAAAAAACCAAATTTCCATAATACTGCGAAACCTTACAAAATGGGTACTTGTTGCATATCCCAAAGCTTTACCACCTCATCTTCCATGACGACTCTTTGCCACATGTCATGCCAACTCTTTTACATGTGTTACTTAGAAACATGCCACTTGTCCACCAAAAAAGGTCAAATCCACCTACCACATGTCATCACCACAAAGTGCCACTTGTCATTCTATAAAAGCCACTTCCACCTAGCATCATCTCATTGGACCATGACATTAGCCTACCACTTGTCTCTGCCACTCGGCACCTCAAAATCCATGCCAGCGATTATTTCTTACAACATTTGCTCACTCTTTTGTGTGTACATCAATTGATCCTTGAAGTGTGATAAGCACCTTGGTGTCTAAGCTAAGCATCCTTTGACTAGGGGATGTGACAGGGAGCCTTGACAGCTATTTCTCGCTGCTCCCAAATTATTGCTACTATTTACACATTAACTTTACTAGGAATTCCAATAAGTTATTTGGTTCTTTATCCTAGCTTCCTATCAGTATCTATTACAACCAATGGCTTACCACTCGACCATTCATTGATTGTCAAACTCTTCCCCCTAAGATTTTATTCCTTTCATTATGGATCCATTGATTTGATAAGGTGGGGCTGACACTAGAAACATGTTGACATTCAAACTATGATTTATCCTCATCCCTTGTGATTTATTATAAGTTCCATATACCATTGAAAATGTCTTGAAGAAAACTATCAAATCAAGTGCTTTTCAATGGTATATGGAACTAACATACAAATTTTAAAATTATATTTTAAAAGCATAATTTTGAAATTTTTACGTTAGTTACTTCTATATGTATCCTAAAAAAATTGAATATTTCATAGTCTAAAATTCCGTAGAAAAGAAGATATGACAAAAATATCAACATGACTTGTTTAAAACTTATTTTAGTATTGTTCAAAAACACTAATTTCCACAGAGTATAAGTCTGAGACTATAGTGAGCCAAATTCTAAAATTCGAGCTAGATTTTCCCCTATATTTCTCATAATATTATCCAAGTTTCACTATCTGAAACCTCACATACAAAAATTTATTGTGAAAATTTTAAATTTTCCTATTTGAAAACTATTTCAATAACATCTAGGGATGCAAACTTCCTAATATCATATATGAAATATTATAGAGATCCAATATCTGAAATTTGAATAATATGTTCAACAAGATTTTTCTTCAATGTTGAATATGTTTCATAGTTTGAAACCTCTTGAAAAGAAATTATAGCTAAAATTCCAATCTAATTAGTTTGTGACTCATTTCAGTAACATTCAAGGACCCTAACATCCTTGGATCATATCTCATTATATCTGGAAAGAAATTTACAGTGCTATAAATCCTTCAACCAAGGGGATCTCCCCGATATGAAGTCCCAATTATACCTCACACCGTTAGGTGTAGGAGTCCCATCTAGTATAAAGTCTCGGTTGTCAAATCCTTAAACATCTACATTGGCTCTAGCTATCAGCACATGAGAGCGATGAAATGGGGTCTTCGAACAACAAAGTGTGTGTGCCTGGTGAGGGTGCAACAGAATTTTGTCTAGATTCTCTTACTATAAAAAAGGGGGGAGAAACGTGAGCCTCTAATGGAGAGGTAATAGTACCACCAAGGAAGAGACACACATGAACTGGAAATGCCTACCCAACATCCAACGGAATAGTCCACAGCAGATGTGATAGTCGTTACAACCAATGAAGAAGAGAATATTCGTCTAACATCTAGTGGAATAGTCCACATAGGATGTGAAGGTTGTTATAACTGATAAGAAAGGAAATGTTTGTTTAGTATCTCATGGAATAGTCCATAACTATGAGACAACAGTTCCAACCATTACAACACATTCCCAACAAGATAAGCACTAAAACAATCGAAATAGTACAACTATATTAGTACATGTGAAATTGAACATGAAATACAAACATTCACAGAATAGTATTACAAACATTCATAAGTCATGCATGAAAACATACTGGCCTAAAAAGGCTTCTGTAATTAAGAAAAAGTTCCAAGCCACATATTTATATTATACATCACTAGCCCCAGTAGTGGGACATTGTATCCACTCCATGCTCCTCAAAGAACTAATTGATCTCTATAATGCTTTACGAAGGAGCCAAGGTGAAAATTACTTTCCTCATACAATGAAGGGGTATATAAAACCAAGGGATGATGCTTACCCCTTGTGACTCTTTGAATACCCTCATGATTGTTTAACTTACTTTGACTTTTCAGCTTACATGACTCTTCATATTCATGTGTTTCCATTGAACTTCCACTTTACAATACATTTGATTTACAATAAACATGGCCCACAATAGTGATGTGGAAAGTGAAATCTCATGGCACGACTTGACATGACACTATTGACATGGATTGGCTTGATGATGTGGCAATGTTAAGCCACTACTACTACTGAGGGAAAGATGTGTTCTTGGATGTGCATTCTCTTCTCCTCTACATAGCCTGATGATGCGGGGTCTTCATAGATCTTCAGTCTTAAAAGACGGTTACACACTTGTGTTCCTTTTGCTTCCTCTTGGTAGGCTCATTTGTCCATTTGGCTACAAGTGAGTCGTTAGGCATGCTTCCTCTTTTTTCTCCTTCTTCATCATGATATCACCATGATTGGATAGTGTACCTATTCCTACACATCACTCATGACAGGATGACATCAATATGAAAAATCCCTAATCTAAGATGATGCATTTCTATCCATGAACTAAGCTTGGGACTGATGACAAGCTGAGAGAAAGGTCCTAGTAACTACGCATTGTACAATTCTAGGTGACATGGAGAGGGTTTTATCAGTGAGACTGTGCAGAGAACAATTGAGCATTGACTGAGGAGCTTCTGAGCATAGTCCCTACTGGGGAGTAACATTGCGCAGTAGCCACTAGGAGTCAAGATTGCACAGTTCAGGAAAATAGTGGTTGATGTGGGATGGGACCCTGGGTGGTAGATTTGCACAATTTTTAGAGGCTGTGAAGCGACCTAGAGGAAAAAGATGTGTAGTTTTGAGGTCAATGAGCTCTGGCTGATGGAGGACACTGTGGACACCTTCGTGTAGTTCTGGAGGCAAAGAAAGGTTGGCATCTCTAAACATTTTTGTGTTCAATTAGACAAGGAAGAGAGCTTGAGGACTAGAAGTGTGAAGCATGCAATTAAACTCAGACTGGGAGGAACTATTACACAATTTTGGGTGTCAAGGAAGGGTGTGGAGGTCTAGAATTCCGTAGTGAAACATCCCTAGAGGGAAATTTCTGTGCACTGTGCAGTTCTAGGAAGAAAGTTCACAACACTGAGGGTTGAGACTATGTAGTGTGTAGTTCAGTTAGGGTTTGGTGTATTTGGGTTACTCAGTGAGGAAGATTTTCGAAAATGGCTAAGTGCAGGAGCGAGATCGACTCACGATGAACTTGAAAAATGATCACACCCTTAGCATATTTTGACAACACGACAACATAGACCATCAGAACAAAAGAAAAAATCATTACCATTTTTGTGATTGTCTCATGACAAGAAGTGACAAGTGCAACACTTGAGATAAGATTTAGGAGAATCGGGACGACACTTGTGCGATAGTGCTCAAGACTTTATGTATTTGTGTGAAAAGTGTTACACTGCTAGGACAACTCGTATACACAAACACCAACATTCGAAACCACCAGAAAAAGATCACAACATTACATATCAGTAAAACATGCCAAAAGATGACAGTTAGCCCAATATTCAAAAGGGAATGAAACTCTTAGAGAAAACACATGGAATGACTTTCATTGTTTGCAACCATACATTTCATTGAAGACATAATGATGTGACAATGATAAGCCTTCATTCATACCATAATAAGAGGTGTATTTCAACTTTATGAGATGTGCTATTTTTACTTTACCTACCCTCCGAACGGTTGTGAATTAGATGGATTTTTCACGTGGCCTTGATCTCTGATCTTCTATCATACATCAGTGTTCCTTAGTCTTCTTATTTGATGGTTATATTTTCTCCTTAGCTCTTTGAGTGTCATCTAGCATGTCATCCTTCTTAATCATCTTGCAATAGCCTGGTAAAATTCTTGTATCTGTAATCCACTCATGGCAAGATGACATTATTCTGATAAACCCCTAGTCTAAGATATTGCATGATAATCCATTGACTGGGCAAGAACTGGTATAAGGCCACGGGGAAGAAGGCTTGGTGACTAGACTGGAATGAGGGGTAACACTACACATTGCCCACTAAGGGACAAAATTGTGAAGTTCAAGAAGGTGGTGGCTACTGCAAGATGAGGCCTGGAGGACAAATCTGCACAATTTTCAAAGGAAAGGGGTATTGGGCAATAGAGAGGCCTCGAGGACAAATTTGTGCAGTTCTTGAGGGTAGTGAACTTTGGTTGAGGGAGGGTCACTGGAGGTAGCTTCTCCACAGTTTTGGATTTTAAGGGATGCTAGGCTTTCTGCGCATTGCATAATTCTAGCAGTCAAGGAAAAATCTTGAGGGTTGCAAATGTGAAGTGCGTAGTTTAGGAAGCCTGGATGACGTTAGGTTGTGAGGAATCCTTAGAATTTGGATAAGTGTGGGATTATTGGAATTTATATGAAAAGTGATAAAACGTGACTTTGGCCACACACTTGGAAACTTAGAGATACAACAAAGATCATCCAGAACATATGAAAACATACTTCACTTAATGCAACACCCTTTGTGGAAACTTTGGACAAGTGTGGTTTCGATGAAAGACTGTGTGATGATCATGACGAGAATTGCATAATAATGCATAAAACTTTGGAAATGAGTGTGAAACATTTCTACATGATGGGAACAACTCATTCTCACAAACATTTCCCCTTGAAGAAAACCAAAACTTCCCTTTTCCTGACAAGTGATAACTCCCAGGCCCGAAGATGACACTTTCTATATAAAGATAAAAACATGAACGAATCTTGAGATCAAAGAAGGGATCTTGAAAGCGTCATCTTACCAATAAATTACTAAGGAACAACTAATCACAAGATTCACAATAGGCTCCAAAATTTTAGTGTAGGCCAAACTTTTGGAGGGTGTTGCAGCTACTACAACACATGGTGACACACTGGTGGAATCCAACTTCTCTATTTTGGTTAACTCCTTCCCTATAGTGCCTTGGTTCTTTGGGTAGTATTAACTCATCATGAAAATTATCTTGGCCTTCCCACTTACCACATTAACAACCATGGTCGCCTCTATGCCTTCTAAGTCGAACACAACATAATATTCAGTCTAATCACAATGTTTCAAGTTGGGAAAGGTAGTGTAGCTTGTGAGCTTAAGATTTTCAGAGTATGATTTTTCATCTATGGTGTTTATCCACTGCTAGCAGGCCTAGATAGTACCCCAATGGAGTCACGTAGGAACACCAACATTTCTTTGCTTCCAGCAAGCCTGGAAAATACCCCCACGAAGTTTCTTTCTTCACCTCTCTGCACAGGAAGCCTTTTTCTTCTTTCTTGATTATTTTTTCTTAAAGAGAATTGTTCCTTAGAACTTATTTATTTCGGGGTAGAAGATCGATCCCGACTTATTGAGAGAATAAGACATTGTTCCTTCAAAGGAGCATATAGAGACCTCTGATTTAGGTTTTCTCGTTTATATTTCCCCCTCCCCATTTCTACTAGTTGGATAAGGTTGAGAATACTAATCCAGAAAAATCGAGTATAGGCATGAGGTTTATGGACTAGAGAGGAGTTCATGGTTGGACCAAAACTATCCTTACAGATGGATCATATTTTCGGTCGGAACTTCATCAGCCAAAAGGTGTAACCAACTCGGGGAAGATAGACATATGTCTATTCGAATGCTTAAGAGACACAAGACTCTTTATAGTTTGGCCACACACATACTAAGAAGCCAAATCAAGTCCAGGAACAACACTTATTCGCATAATAAAAATGAAAGGGAAACCCTTAATAAGAAGGAAAACAGGACAAAAAGAAATAAAACACAAAACCGAGAAACAAAACTAGAATACAAGAGAACAAAATGGCTAAAGCAAACATGGTGTAGAACCATAATAAGAAAACGAGGATAGCCTACAAGGGACGAGTGCAAAATGAGTGCAAGAAATGGAAAACTAAGATGTGTCTAATCCTACTCCTATCCTAATATCTAGAAGGTCAGGGTCACATAAAATGAAATTTCCAATGAAGCCACCATAATTGTTTCCAACTAGCATCCACAAAGATATGAACAATTAAAATAGATAAAAAGTGATGTGCAACATATGATGTAAAAACATGAAAAATTGCAGAAGAAATGGAAGCTCTTGCGTGTGGGCAGAAATATGTGTCACAACCACTACTTTCATCCAATCCACTTGCTTACCTTTTCGATGAATACCATTTTTCAACAAACCTCGGAAGCCTCTTGCAGATATGTCTTCGTACACTGAGCTCATTAGAAAGCGCGAGGAAATATTGAAACTTTTTGTTTGCAAAAAATCTTGCCAAGTAAGATTGTTCCATCCATTCAACGATTGGATCGTAAAATTCATGATGGCTCTCTTGAAAACCCGAAATCTTGAAAAAGGTGAAATTCCGATTAAGAGAGCGGGATCATGATGGGAATCATGTGAGGAAAAATAGATATGATCATACTTGATATTCATGTCAATAAAGTGATGACTTGCCATAACCATCAGCGATGGATGAAGTGCCTCACCTGCTTGAAAAAAATCTGAATAGAGAGATGTTGAACAATGAAGATCAGGGGGTGTGAAATAACTATCATTAGACGTGTTGATGCAAAAATGATAAGCTAGATGACAGTTGTCAAGGACAGAAGAATGATGATATGAGATCATTGAAGCATCAGATTCCCAGTTTATGATCAACAAAGAAAATTCAATTCGAATAGTCTTGTGAATGCTCTGAACAATTAAATGAAGTTCCTTGTGAGCCAAATATGACCGACCACCTTCTTGGAATAGGTGACAAGTTGTACAAGCTTTGTAGTCAACAAAAGAGTTTAAAAATGATGTTAACACAATGAATGCATGAGACCAATTGGGATGTGGTCAATGGAAAATAACTTAAGTCATTTGACAACTTGTGCATTCGTTATCACTCAAGAAGATTTCTGCTGTGATGAGAGGACAAATTTGCAATATAAAATTCACGAGAAGACCGAGGAGCTGACCATTAAGGGATAAATTCGATAAGCCTAATTCCTTTGGGAAAGGATAGTCTTTGAGATTACCATCTTCATAATTCCATGATTCTATGAGAGATTCACATTCCCAACACGAGTTTGATGTGAGATATTTGCATGAAGATGAGTGAGTTGTAACAGATTCTTGAATTTGTTTAGAAGTAAAATATTGAAAACTTGAAAGGTCACACCCGGAATACCAAACATTTTTCACATGGAAACTTATATTGAGTGAAACCATGTAGAGAGATGAATTGTGCAAGAGAAACCAGATCTGATTTAGTTGGGGGTGCTTACCAGAGTCATGAGATCATGATATAACCATCAATGGAAGTTGAAGTGCCTCAACTCCCTACCATGTCCTAGAATTTCCTAGGATTGGAGAATCACATTTTGAATCTTGAACTAGATCATGCATGCGGTGAGGATAGCTACTATTGCTGGTCAGTAAGACCACTTCTCATTAGAAAGTAGCCATCTCCATCACAAATTTTACTAGGTTTTTCAATTTCAACAATGAGATTGCTCAATTGGAGAGGCTCTTCTAATCATAAATTCAAAGATAAATGAATCGGTGAGATCTCATGAGAAAGATGATTTTAAGAGTTTCCTTCATTCAGGCTAAGAGATGACGAGGGATGGGAAGGGTACTCGATGATTTTATTGTTTTCAATTTCATCATGGAAAAAATCACCGCCTTGTGTCAATTGAGGGGATAACTCATTGGACGGAGAAATGAAAGGGCATGAAGTATCTTCCTCATAAGTACTCATGTTATGAATTGTAGCACACAAGGGATACTGAGGTGAAGGGGAAGTTTCAATACAAACACCTTCTTTGATCAAACGAGATTGGGGATCTAAATTAACATCTTCATGAGAAACTAAAAGATCATATGATGTGCTTGGGCATTTGTCACGACATACAGAAATAGAGCTATCATCATTGGAATGATCACTACCCAAGGCTAGGGATTGATTAAAATAATAGACTGTATTGTATTTTCCACCGAGATTAGCAGATTGAGAATCATTCAAGAATGGAAAATCATTGTTTTGATAAGGAAGATTCTGAAACAGAGAGGAGAGATTGGAAGCATATTCACCTTCCTTCTCCTCTACCCGGGTACTGTGACTACATTGTGCATAATTGCAACCTAGGCTAGTAGCTTGAGAATCACGAGAATATGAAGAACTTCATTGTGAAGCATATTGATCAAGCGGCTCATGGTAGAAAGAGTCAGGATATGTAGATGATAGAGGACAATAGAAATTCAGATTAGCTTTGTGACTAGACTTGTGAATGGTGACATCATATTGTGGAATGGAGGAGTGAGTCTTCACCGTAGGCTTCATGAACCATTCTTTAATTTACTCCATTGAAGTAGAAGAAGAATGAGAAGATGGACTAGAGATTTGATTCACAAATTTCCCAATTTTACAAAACACCGCCAGGAGGCACCCTCATCGGGGCTGCAAAAGGAGGAGTAAAAAAATGAAATGGGTAGTAAGCTCCTCCACTGAAATTTGAGGTGCCTAATGATTCACAAGATTTGGAGAAGAAGGAAAATCAGGAGGTTATAGTTCACTGTATGAAGAGACATGAACCGTGCGCACAAACTCTTGTTTCAAGAAATACTAGACAAAATGTTTTTCCAGGAATTTCACAACAAAGGTGAAGGAACATATCAAAAAGATCCTCAACTAATTCATGAGGTTTCATTCTTAAACGATTGATTCTTCCACAAAAAATTGGGTAGTTATACTTATCGAAGGCTTTACGAAGCTTCCTGGAAATTTGGTGGAATGAATGGATAAAATAAATCGGTAATGTATGAGATGATTGACTAACATGACCTTCGAATGTGAGGTCAAGTAATCTAGCTATGACATCTTTGGAACATAATCTATGAAGAATACAAACACAGACAACTTGAAATATATGTTCGCAAAAAATTGATTTACCCTCATCATTGAACTTAAACTCAGATGGATATGAACAACTCCCATGGGAATTGTAAAGTTAAGCTCTTTAGAAAAACATCTTGGGATTATGATTTGGAGAAGAGAGATTTTGAATCAGATATTCAAACCAGACTCGACGGGAAAAACATTTCATCTGGCCCTCCTTCTAGCACCATTTTTTTGATGGTGGTGGAAATCCGTCAACCAAGGGCATATCCCCGATATGAAGTCCCAATTAGACCTCAAACCTTTTGGTGTAGGAGTCCTATCCGGTATAAAGGCCTAGTTACCAAATCCTCAAAGATCTACCTTGGCTCTAGTTGTCAACAAAGGAGAGCGATGCAATGGTGTCTTTAAACAGAAAGGTGTGTGTGCCTGGTGAGTGTGCAACACAACTGTGTCTAGGCTCTCTTACTGCAAAAAGCGGGGAAGAAAAGTGATCCTCTAAGTGAAAGGTAATAGTATCACCCAGGAAGAGACAAACATGAACCAAAAATACCTACCCAGCATCGAGTGAAATAGTCCACATCCAATGTGACAATCGTTACAACCAATGAACATGAGGTGATTTGCCTAACATCCAATGGAATAGTCCACAACGGATGTGACGGTTGTTATAACCGATAAGCAAGGAAAGGTTTGTCCAGTATCCCACACAATAGTCCACAAGGATGAGATAGCGGTGACAACCATTACAACACATTCTCAATATGTTAAGCACTAAAAAAACCGAAATAGTTCAATGATCTTATTACATTTGAAAGTGAACATGAAATACAAAAGTTCAAAGAATAGTCTTAGAAACATTCATAATTCATGCATGAATAAGTGTTGGCCTAAAAAATATTCTGTAATTAAGAAAATGTTCCAAGACACATATTTACATTATACATCACTAGCCCTAATAGTGGGACATTGGAGCCACTCCTTTCTCCTCAAAGAACTAACTGATATCTCTAATGCTCTATGGGAATATCCAAGGTGAAAAGTCCTTTTCTCATACAATGAGGTGGTATATATAACCAAGGAGTGATTCTTACCCCTTGTGAATCTTTGACTACCATCATGACTATTCAACTTCCTTTGACTTTTCAACTTATATGACTCTTCATATTCATGTGTGTCCATTGGACTTCCACTTTACAATACATTTGATTTACAATAAACATGGAAAACAATAGTGAGGTGGATGGTGACAACTCATGACACAACTTGACATGACAATGTGGACATGGAATGGCTTGATGATGTGATAGTGTCAAGCCACTACTCCTGTTGAGTGATAGATTTTTTTTTTGATGTGATTTCTCTTCTCCTCCACATAGCTTGATGATTTTGGGTCTTTAATGATCTTTGATATTGGAAGGTCATTGCCCACTTGTGTTCTTTTTTCTTGCTCTTCATAGTTTCATTTGTCCATTTGACTACAAGTGAGTCTTTAGACATGCTTCCTATTTCTTCTCCTTCTTCATCATCATCTCTCTATGATTCAATAGTGTACCTTTTCCTGCAATTCACCCATGACAGATGACATCGATCTGAAAACTCCCTAATTTAAGATGATGTATTTTTATCCATGAACTAAGGATAGGACTGACGACAAGTTAAACAAAAGGGCCCAGTAACTACAAATTACGTAGTTTGAGGTGACAGGGAGAGGGGTTGATCAGTGGGATACCATAGAGTGTAGCCACTACAAGAGAAAAGGTCACTGGTGAAGGTCATGCCTGCGATGGACCTTTAAGGTCCATCACCAATGTTGCATATGGTGACGGTCTTTAAAAAACTGTTGTTGTAAGTGTATATAGTGATGGTCCTTTAAGGCGTGTCACCAAATCCATTTTCAATCACACTTTTGGTGAGGGTCGTTAAAGGCCCATGACTAATTCTCTTTTTTGTGACACTTCTAGTGACTATCTTTTACTGACCATCACCAATGATATTTTTGGTTACTTTTGGTGACGATCAATAAATGTTTGTCATCATTGATCATTCCAATGAATTTTTGATGATGCTTCATGCCTATGATAGACCTTTAAGGTCCATCACCAATGTCGCATATGGTGACGTTCTTCAAAAAATAGTTGTTGTAAGTGTATAAGTGATGGTCCTTTAAGGTTTGTGACCAAAGCCATTTTCAATGACACTTTTGCTGAGGGTCGTTAATGGTCTGTCACTAATTCTCTCTTTGGTGACACTTTTGGTGATGGTTTTTAAAATCCCATCACTAATTCTCTCTTTGGTGATACTTCTAGTGATGATCTTTTATTGATCCTCACTAATGCTGTTTTTGGTTACTTTTGGTGACAATAAAAAAATGTTCGCCATCATTGATCATTCCAATGAGTTTTTGATTATGCTATGTACCTATTACTATTTATTGTCAAAATATAACGATTTAAGACCATTGTTGTGGAGTCTTTTTCATTATGTGTCCAAGGTCATAGTGGTTATAATAGTCATTCAATTTGTTAAGAAGTAATTAGTGTGTATCATTTCCCTCAACTCATAAGAATATAGTCTTCTGATGAGTCAACACATGATTCATCTCTATTGGGTTTATTATCTAGCAAATTTTCTTTAAATAAAGTTCCACTAGTGTGTGCAAGAACTATATTATTTAATAAATAATCAAGCTCTGTCAATTCTATTAATGAGAGAGACCTAGCACTCCTCAACACTCATGGCACACCTTAACATGATTTGGAATAGTACACTAACATTCCTTGGCACATCACATGTCTTGGAACATCTTTGTACCTGGAACATCTTTGTACCTAGAACATCTTGCCATGAGTAGGACGCCCAAGCACATGTTGGCATGCCATAGCATAGCATAGCACTCCCTTATCATGTGTTGGCATTCCTTGTAGTCCCTAGCATTCCCTGGAAATCCTTGGCATAATATTGCATTGACAAACATTAGCACTTGGCATACATTGGCACTTGGCATGTATTGGAACATATTATTACTTTGCCTAGCATGCCGCTTTTGAAAAAGATAAATTCCCAACTTATTAACCCTCTTATGTGTTCATTTCATTTCATTTTATCTTGGCTATTCCTTTTGTTTTTGGCATACTCTGGCACCCTACACATCCTAGCATGTCTTAGCACCTGGCATGCCTTGGCACTATTTGGCACATGTTACCACACCTTGGAACTATCTAGCACACTCTAACGCTTCTTGACATTCCTTGATATTCCCTGGCATTGCTTACCCATGCTTAGAATACCTTGTCACTCCCTCCTTGGCATGACAGCTAGCACTTATTAACACTCCTCGACACACCCTCATATTCATTCACTTCCATGCATTTTGACCTACGGCTCCCGTGTGTTTTCCTAGTACTCCCTAACCCTCCTCAGCATGCATTGGCACTCTTTAACACACCTTAGCACTCATAAGTGAATAATGAAACTTGTAACCAATGTTACCAGACTCGGAATAAACAATAAATCGGTGAGGCAAAAGAGCTAAGAGTTTTAATCTCATTGGGGAAAAATTGGGAAAAAATTAGGAAAAAATCAGTGAATTCAATAAATAAAAATATACACATATATTCAATTAAAAAAAAATTGCATTGATATTCAGTAAAGCCATGTCCAAGAAATTAATAATATCAATAGATTTCCAAAATATCATGAATGAATAAGCATCTCATATATGTTATGAGTCCAAACATGATCCAAGTACTGAGTCATGACTCCTAACTAGTGACTACATAGAACTAGAAGTAATTGCTTCTAAAAGTTTACAAACAACTACATACTAATTAGAAAAAAATCAGTAACTAAGAGTCTAAGACTCTTAAGAGTGAGAACTAGAAGCAATTACTCCCACTCATTTGCTTGCTTGACTCTCAAAGTTCTTCAAGTCATGTATGCTTAAAAGAGGAGCCTCCTCTAATTGGACCCAGTCTGCTGCATTTGTAGTTTGCAAATCTATCTCTTCAAGGTCTATTGGTGAATGGTCCAAACCTATCATTATCTTTCTTTCTCGTTAATACTATGCTATGCTATTATTTACATTAAAAGAAAAATAGTTACAACCATGAAGTCATATGCCAGAGGTCGGGGATGGCACTCTGGACTTACAGTGCTCAAAAATCCACCCATACAGGGTCCACACCACTAGATTGATTACCCACGCAGGGGCCTTAACATGAAAACAAATCACCCGCGCAGGGGCAGCATCCTTGAGACCAGACACCCACGCAGGGGCGCTACCACAGAGATAGAATGCCCACGCAGGGGCTTTAAACCTTTGAGGAGCAGTGAGGGCAGAAGTAGTCATTCCATTCAGGGGCGTGGAAGAGAAAAGGAGAATCTTCATCAAACTCCCTCGCAGGGGCGTGGAGACACACTGAACAGTAGAATTCGCATACAAAACAGAGACGTTCAAAACATACCAGCTGCCATAGCGGCTTACATGACGTTTCATAGCAAAACCAGAACATCGTATGAAAGGAAGAGACTGAGCGAGCGGATGACTAATCGTCCGGCTCCTCTTCATATATCCAGCACATACCTTCTGGGGGGGGGGGGGGGCAATCGACCTTGGCTTTCTCTGACGAAGGCGCTTCCTGAGTCGCAGGAGGGTCAATGCCTGGCTTTGGACGGTCTTGTGGCCTTCCCTCAGCAGCCCTGGAGCTCTCAGCCTGATGAAGCTGTGGGCGGGGCTGCTCCCCGACCTCCTCCACCGGTTCTTCCAGAAAAAGGACAGAGACATGGGCATTAATACGCGAATTGGCCTGGGAGCTGTTAAAGGAGAAAACCGCGGTTCCAAACGCAGGAAGAGGATTAGAGCCCGCATCAGGATTGCCAGAATCCATGAACTGGCTCGATTGCAAGGGATTAGCTTCTGCAACTCGGTGACATAAACAGCGACAACAGCGAGAAGAGGCATTATCAACGGAGGGGCGTGAAGTTCCGCCTCTGCCAGAGCCTCGACGGCTAATAAGGCGCTGTCGGGGCTTGACCATGATGGCTTTGGAAACCAGAGAACGAAACAGAGCAGGGTGAACAGAAACACACCTGTCGCCCACGCTTGCAGACTTGCTCCCAACTTCAAATGCAAAGGGGGCGCCTTGAGCCGAACCTCTGGGAGCTGACAACCATACTCCCAATTCCACAAACTGTAAACGATCCAATGCATAACATTCCTTACCTTCATCATACTTATGCTCCTCTGTGACGTCTCGACCCTCGCATGCCATAACTGCACACAGAAACCATAGCTGTAATCTGGACCAGGCAATAAATTGCCCTCCCTTCTCTCAACAACACCCACGCTTGCAATCCCTGACGGCAGATTGCAGTGAATGCCCATCTTATTCTTGGTACCGCCCATGGTGACCAGGTGGCGTTCCCATCTCCGCGCTCGTGGCACCCGCATCCGGGGAAGCAGCCTCACTTTGGATTAGCTTGTCTAATTCCTGAGCCTTTGAAATGTCTGATATGATGGCCATGGTGCCTGTGAGAAGATAATGATCATTATCTGCACCTATGTTAGCTATAAAGTCAGCAACCTTGTTACCTTCTCTTTTTGTATGAGTGAAGGTGATAGCCCTGTTGCTGCGGAGAGCTTGTTCAATGGCTTCTAGTCTGGCTGCAAGTCTCCAGCTGTTTGTGATTTTTTCCGCTTGAGAGCCATTCTGAAGTCTCCTGGCCATGTTTATGAGAATCTGGGAGTCTCCTTCCACGATCAGGGGCTGAAGATTGAGGTTCCTAGCGAGAAGAATTCCTTGCCATAAACCTTCGATCTCCGCCGAGTTGTTGGTGTCCCATCCCAAAGATCCGAAGTATAACTGTAAGGGTGTGCCTGCTTGATTCCTAATGATGCCTCCAAAGCCTGCCTTTCCCGGGTTACCTTTGGAGGCCCCATCAAAGTTGAGCTTGTAAGAGTTCTTGGGGGGGGCCTTCCAAGTACCTTCAATGGTGCTGCTGCTTGTAGAAGTACTGCTTTTGTGGGGGGTCTGTGGTAGAGATAAATGCCAGTTGCTTAGAATGCCTTTCTCGATGTCTAGAGATGGGAGATCTTCCAGAGTCCAGGAGTGGAGAGCCAGCGTTTCATTGAGGTTCCCACATATTCTGGTCCATATATCATCGACCCTAGAGCTCTGATTTTTAAATATCCTCTTATTCCTTTCCTTCCATATACCCCATAGGATGAGACCTGGTAGCAGTTTCCATAGGCAATTGAGGAGCTCGCTCTTATAAGGATGCTGCGGCCAGTGTCTTAGGGAGTCAGTTATGTCATTCATTGTTCTGCACCTTTTTTGACATCTGAAACTAGCCTTTTCCCACAAATGATTGGCTAGGGGGCAGGAGTCCAAAAGGTGTTGGAGCGTTTCCTCATTTTGATGGCAGTTAGGACATATAGATGGTCCATGGAAATTTCTCCTTCGTAGTTTGTCCCAGGTGAGAATTCTTTTGTGACTCACCAACCACAGGAAATATGAGACTTTGGGCCATGAGTTAGGATCCCATATTATACTCCAGATTGGGTCCGATGGGATATTATGGTTGCAGACTATCTTGTAGGCCTCTGAAGTTGAGAAGTTACCTTTTGGGCGGTATCCCCATCTTAGGATATCGTTGCCTTCATCATGTCTGATTCTCCTTTTTCCAAGCTCCCTCTCCAATTCCCCTGTATCCTGTAGATTTGTGAGGTTAGTTAACTGATTTCCCTGTATCCATTTCCTGAATCCGTGCTCCGACTCCTGCAACCAGTAGTGATGGATTTTTTCTTGCTGCTGCTCCTGCCTTATATGGTCCAGCGGTGAATGCAGAATGTGGGTCAGCTTTGGCATTTGGTTCCATGCGTCTGTCCAAAATCTCGCCGTTTTGCCATTCCTGACCTCCCAAAAGCTGTGTTGCTGTATTAACTGGAAATGTTGTTTTGCCGCATTCCAGATTAGTGATCCTTTTTCCTTGGGGGTGAACCGAATGAGCTCCTCCTGGGGACGGTTGTTGGCATATTTGGCCGTCCAGATTCTTGCCCAGGGTTTTCTGGATTAGTGATCCAGTGCCACCATATTTTGGCACTCATAATAGAATTACTATGCTCCGGATCTCTTAGCCCTATGCCTCCTTTTTCTTTTGGTAGACATACTGCAGACCATTTGACTAGCGCCCATTTCCTATTTGTAGCTGATCCACCCCATAGAAAATTGCGCTGGAGCTTCCTGATTCTTTTTGAGACCCATTTGGGTGCTGCAAGGACTGAGAAAAGGTACAATGGCATTGCCTGGAGAACTGACTTGATGAGCACGACCCGGCTGGCTAGGTTGAGAGATCTGTGCGTCCAAAGGTTGAGACGAGATTCAAGCTTCTCAATGAGGGAACGCAGGGGAGTTGTGAACAGAAAGACCTTTGAGCTGGTGGGATTGGAGAGCTTGCTTGATGTGACGGCCAAGCCCTTCTTCCATGAGAACAAATAGGAAAGGGGATAGGGGATCCCCTTCCCTAATTCCTCTTGATGGTTTGAAGGGCCGAGAAGGGATTCCATTAACAAGGATGGAGAATTGAGTTGAACTTATTAAGCTCATTATCCAGCGGATCCACATAGTATTGAAACCAAAAGCTTTTAGCATTTGCTGAATAAAGTTCCAGCTGAGTTTATCAAAAGCCTTTGAAAGATCAAGCTTAAGAATCATACCTGCTTGCTTTGATTGTTTGAGGGAGTGAATGATCTCGTGCGTAAGGAGAATGCCGTCCAAGATTTGTCTGCCTTCCACGTAACCTGACTGTTCCTGGGATATGAGCAGCGGCAGCAGGGGCTTCAGCCGGTTAGCCACAACTTTAGAAATGACCTTGTAAATTACATTGCAGAGTGCAATCGGCCTGAATTTGTCGGGCTTGATTGAGTCCTCCTCTTTGGGTATGAGGGCTATGAAGGTGGTGTTGAGAGAAGGTAACATCCAGTGGAGTGCTCTCGATTCTTCAACAATTTGCCATACTTCCTGTTTTATCATCTCCCAAAAGGTATGAAAGAACGTAGTGGTGAATCCGTCTGGTCCAGGAGCCTTTCCATCCTTGAGCTGGGACATTGCCTCATCCACCTCCTGAAGCTGAATCGGGCGGAGGAGAAGCTCATTGTGTTCCTCCGTAATGATTCTAGGCACATTGTTAGTGATTTTTTCAATTGCTTGTCTTCTATCTCCTTCCGGCTCTTGAAGGATCTGGTTGAAGTGATTGCGAAATTCTTCCTCGATTTCCTCATGCGTTTCTACTCTCTCCCCTCCTGGCTTCTGGATAAACGGAATGCTGTTGTGCATTCTTCTTTGAATGGTGGTTCTGTGGAAGAATTTGGTGTTGCGTTCGCCTTCCTTCAACCATCTTATTCTGGACTTTTGTTTCCAGTAAATTTCCTCCTGCTTCTGCCTTTCCTCAATCTGCCTGTGGATGCGCCTTTCCTGTTCCAGTGTCCCTTCTGTGTGTCCTTCTGTGATAATTTTTTGATGGAGATCCATTAGTTCCCGATTGAGATCTTGCTGTGCTTTGAATATATCTCCAAAGGTTTCTCTGTTCCATCGCTTTAGGTGGATTTTTAGGAATCAGAGCTTCTGTTGGAATTTGTACATCTTAGATCCTTCTGGAGGGGTGAAGGAGGTCCAAGTGGCTTTAACAAAGTCTTTGAACTCAGGGTGCGAGAGCCAGAAACCTTCGAAACGGAAGGGTCTCCGAGTCTGGTTTCCGGGTCGTTGCCATTGGAGAGCTATCGGCCAGTGGTCCGAACCGGTATGCGGGAGAATAGCGGCTGTGATGTCCCCTCCAAGATGAATCGCATTATCTGAGATGAGGAAGCGATCGAGCTTGGATGCGATTTGGTATTTGCCGGCTCTGTGATTACTCCACGTGAATGTGCCATTGCAGAAAGGCATGTCTATAAGGGAGGCGTTTTGAATGAAGTCCTTGAAATGGATGTTTTCTTGTTCCAATCTGTTTCTCCCCCCAGTCTTCTCTTCTAGCTTAGTGATCATGTTAAAATCCCCTCCAATGATCCAGAGAGGGTGCCTTCTGTTATTATTCAGTGCCTCGATGGTGTCTAGAAGTGCTATTTTGCTTCCTGTATCCTGCGGGAAGTATACATTCGAGAGATTACCATGTACATTCGTGCCCAAAATGTGGAAGGCTGCCTGTATGAGGTGATGAGAGGCATGGAACTCTGAGAGATCTATTGCTTGAGTATTCCATGCTATGGCCAGCCCTCCTGACGCTCCTGATGCATCTACTGCTACTGAGCGGCATCCTGGCCAAGCTTTTGTGAGGATGCTGCCTAATGTGGTTCCGTTACATTTGGTTTCCTGGAGTAAGCAAATTTGCGGCTTTTCCGCTTTAATCATGTTTTTTAACATTCTAAGTTTACCTGGGCTGTTGAGCCCTCTTAAGTTCCATGAGACCAGCTTCATGGTTCAACCATTTGGAGAGGGTTTGTAGTACTTTGTCAATTTCGCATACCTGCCTGAGTCTACCAGGAGTTTCCCGACCTCGATCGTTCTCTGTAGATCTGTTTTTCGTCCCCTCTTTTTTGACTCCTTTGGAGGTTGGCTTCCATCCCACTGGCTTCCTGGTTGAATCCCAAGTTGCTGCTGCTGGTATGCTCTTGAGATAACCACTTCCAACTTGCTAAGTTGGGCTTCTGAGATGCTGTCATACGCCTTCGTTTTGCATGCTAGTTCCAGTTCTAGAATATCAAGGCCATGCATGTCTATGCTTTCCGGCTCCTCTTCCATCTGTTGCACCTGATTGCCTTCGTCCTCAATCAATTTTTCGTTAGAAGGAGGATCTGACTTTCCATCGATATCCATTTCCTTGTCGTTCTTTGCCTGATCCTTCTTATCCCCGGAGGGGAGATCATGGAAGCGGAAGGGGGAATGGCGATTGGGGGAGGAGGAAGAAGGAGGTGGGTGGGTGGAAGAGGAGGGATGGGAAGGGTTAGCTTCAGAGATCGGGGGAGGATCCTCAGAGGATTGAGCCAGGATTTCGAAACTATTCTTAGATGCAGGGCCACTAGAGCTGTTTTGCAGGGGCTTTTGCCCATTTGAGGGTTTCCTGTGCGCGCGTCTTCGGCTGGGGGCTTTTGTAAAGCCATCTTGGGCATCTGAGGCAGAAGGGTCAGGTGAAGTAACTTTGGCATTCAAGGGACAGTCACGGAAGAGATGTCCTAGAGCATGGCATCTTCTGCACCGGAAGGGAACATGCTCGTAGTCCAAGGGTTGGATCCACTCTTCGTCCCTATGAGAGAGACTTACCGATTCTGGAAGTGCTTCATTCAGCCGCATGAATACGCAGATGCGAGCATAGGAAATGAATCTGCGCATTTTTGTTTCTTCTGCAGTTCTAATGTATTCCCCTAGTCCATTTCCAATGTTCCTGAGAACGTCCTCGTCCCAATATTCATCTGGAAGTCCATACATTCTGATCCAGACTGGCGCCCAGGTGAGGTCTTCCTTGTCCGGGTTGAATCTTGGTATCCAATCTCTCATGTACAGGCCTGCTGCGTTGAAAAAGTGAGGCCCTGTTCCCAGTACCCTGAGTTTGTCCTCAATACAGTAAAAGATAACTGTAAAGAAGCCCTTCGGCCCTAACTGCAGAGTAACATCTCCTTTTGGCTTCCATTTTGCTGCAATCCACCCATATAGAGCTCTTTCCGTCGGCCAGAACCCTATAAATTTCCCAATAATGGCATGATCTCTCATGAACTCGATTCGAGCATCTATTTTGTGCCCAGGTAACTCGATTCTTGGCCTTTCTGTGGCTACTGGCTTACAGGTTGTAGAGGATACTTTTGGTGCTTCCTCCGGGTTTTTTCCCTTTTCCTGATTGCCGCTGTCATGGTCTTGTCGTCCTTCTGTTTTCTTGTGATCTTGCTGTTGTCTTTTCCCTTTGTTCAGGATCTCTCTATCGATCGATCCAAAACGGAATGCCTGTTCCGGGTCGTTCTGCTTTGGGGAGGGCTCTGACGCCCCCCCCTGAGGATATTCCATAGCGCCTATCTAATGCCGTGCTGTTCTGCTACACGCCAGAGGAAACAGATAGGATGAGTGCAGTACTAGAGCAGCGCTGTCTGCACCGTCACAGCTTCCTGCAAAACCCTAATCGCTCCGTCCGCTCAGAGCTCTCTCTGCTCTACCATACATCAATTCGGTACAAACCTATCATTATCATGAGACATTGAAATGTGAATTTAAGTTTGACCTTGAACTTTAAATTTTAAACTTTAAATTGCAAATCAGATTATGAAACCTTCAAATTCAAGCTCTCATCTAATATTTTCTTGTTGCAAAGTCGTAGATTGTAATGGAAAAATACAAGGTCATTTAAGTGCTTTTGTGTCAATTGGTTGCACTTCTTAAAATGTGTTCTCTCAAACATGCTCCAATTCCACTCATAACCTGAAGCACCGCATGATTGGTTTAAGATTCGAATGGTGAATCTCTTCAAATCTAGTGTATCACTACAAAAATTTTGCCACCAAAGACATAGCAAGTGGCAAGGGTTTGTGAGTAGATGTACTAAATACTAAATAGTAAAAGCTTAAAAATACAACAAAATTTAACAAAGCATTTAACATACAAAATAAAATTTAAACAAATTTAATGAATTGATGAAGCCTTTAAGCCTCAAAGGGTACTTGGAAACATCTTAGACCTTTCTTGTATAACACTGGTATAGGAAAATAATTTAGCTGGTGCTCTATAATCCTATAGTTGGGAAAAGACACTACTTTGAAATTTTGGATCAAGGAAGCACCTTTCCATGCATGTCGTAAGTTCTCTGTGAACCTCCCCATTCTCATTAAATTTTCTCCTATCATAAAAATACTGTGGGTTTAAGAAGTACTTAGCAACATGTAAGGGGGAATGCAATTTCCTATCCCAACGTGCATCAATAATGTCCCAACGAGGCATATACTTTGCCTCCTTATCCCCATATCTTCTTTTGATGGCCTTCTTCGTAAGATCCATCACCTCATGAATGTAACCCATAGCGGGTTCGTCACCATCAACCATCCTAAAATTTCAAGCTTTCAAATTTAAATAAATATGAAACATTGAAAAAAAAGAAGAAGCTTTAAATGAAATTTAAAACATGAAAAAGTTAAAAACTTGAAGTACCTAAGAACTCTAACAAGGGACTCCATCACAACAATAATCTCTTCGGTATCTTTCTAGAAACCATCATTAAACGCAAGTGCAACAAGTTCAATGCCTTCAAGGGTCTTGGAATATTTAGATGCCATCCACTCAGGTCCCAAGAACATCCTCTTCAGATTTATCTTTTGCTCAACCACAAATTACAAAGATATGAAATTTGTTGCAAATCTAGTCACTGTACGTCGAACGATTTCTTTACCTTCGGTGTATTTTATCATGGCTTTTAGGACAATAGTGTGGCTGTATAGGTCTTTTATTATGGATTTTTCCTTTTCCACAACCTCATGTATCCAATGAAGCCAACCAATGTCCTCAAGCATTAAATATATGCAATGGGAAACAGAATAGGTCCAAAAAATAGTGGGGTGCCTAATCTCAAAAGTCTACCAGCAGCCATATAATTAATTGCATTGTCTGTGACAATTTGTACAACATGTTCTTCTCCCACTTCTTGAATGACTTCCTCCATCATTTCACAAATAAGTTGTGCATTCTTAACCTTGCCTGAGGCATCCACTGATTTGAGGAATATTGTACCTATTGGACAAGATACAAGGAGATTTATTAAAGTTCTATCCCTTTGATCTGTCCATCCATCACTCATGTTGGTGCACCCTGTTTCTACCCATGATGAAGGAAAATTAGATAGCACAAGCATGACATCTTCAACACTTTCTAATAGAAAATTTGTCCTAATGCTCTCTAATGAAGGGGATTTGAACCCTGGACCTGCAACAACAACTGCATCAATCATAGCTTTCTAATAAGGACTTATGACACAGTGGAAAGGTATGTTAGAATAGTACCAAAACTCAGCAATGGCCTTCCTTTCCTAACTATGTATATTTTTTTTCTAACCAGTGGTATCCATGGTAGGTTGGAAACCAAGTTTTGTACATGGATAAAAAAAGGTGTTTATGTTTCCACCTCCAATGTTGAATGGAGGAGGATTCATTTGGCCTTGAGTTTGACTTGGACTTGGAGGCATGTGTGGGAAATTTGGGAACTGCATTGAGGATTCAACAGAGGGAGATGAAAATGGGGTAGTGGAAGAAAAATTGTGAACTCTAGGAGTTCCTATTTCTTTTTTTTTCTTTTTTTTCTTTGCATTATGCTAACTCAACATATCAACGGCCAAGGTTGCTTGGTGTTTGACATTTTCGTGAACGTTTTTGTAGAGACCTATATTAAGGCTGGGTATTTGTGCAAGGTGGTACTTGGATCTATAAATGCCTCCACTACATTTTGCTTTGAAAAATTTACAAAGGAGCTTGGGGTCTCCAAGAATCTTGTCACAATAAGCCCAAGCAAGGTTCTTCTCCCTCGGCATTGTTGTTGTTTTGGACTTGTGTTTAAATTGTGGCTTCTGTATAGATTTGGAGTTGTGCCTTATATTTAATTTGGCTCCTATAAAAGACAATAAAAAATTAAAATTAAACATTGCATATATAAATTCACAATAAAGAGGGTTGGTTATAAAGGATATGAGGTTTTATTAAGGATCAAAGAGAAGTATGTCCAGCAACACAAGCACATTTCAACCTAATATATCATTATGACCTTGAAACACAATTAGGTATATATGAGGAAACGATACCTAAAGGGAATATTATTAACATATATTGCACTGTAATATTGAATTTGCAAGTTCGTTTCGCATAAGACAACTGAACCAATACATCAATAATAGATTATGGAAGAACCAAAATACCCAAAGTTGTGAATGCATGGTTAAAGCCTTTGGAGTCGACAACACATCAACCAAGGAAGGAATGCTTGATGACTTGGCCAGTGGTTCATATGAAACCATTTCTTAGTGCATTTTTAAAATCTATTTAAGCCCCATTTATAGGATTGAAAAGTCATAACCAAAGGAATACACCGAACATTCGATTGCTGAACAGTGGAACTTGAAACATGCCATTAAAAACGACATTGAAACTTCAATCTAGTAATATACCTGTTATTTAAGCCAAGTACCAACATACCTCGATTGTTGAATAGTGAAGCAGCTAAGCCTGAAGGTAACACATGCTGAAGGTGATGCGCGACTGCCCGAGGGTCAATATGGAGTATGGATAGAGCACACGCTGGCGACTAGCCAATATGGAGTCTGGACTTATGCTCATGCTGGCGGTTCCCTAATATGGAGTCTGGATTGTGTAATAGTGAGTAGTGATTTTTTACTAAAGGTTTCGACATATGAGTTGTAGGCCTGAAAAATGAGAAATAAATTTTGGAATGACTGACATTTAGTTTTTAACAATGCGGCATACCTAAACTTGAAAAACTCGTGCTCCTTGAGTAAAGGCCAAAAATCGAATAAATTGGAATCAATCGCAGGAATTTGCTTTAATCGGCAAGTCACAAGTCAAACTTGCATTGACCATGAGTTGAACTTGGTCAATGTGAGTTCGACTCACAAATATTTGGATTGGATCATTTGGAGACTGAGCAGATTCCGACTTGTGATTAATCACGATTTATTGGTGAGTCTTGTTTCACTGCTTGTATCTGAAATCTGAACTAGAATAGGAGATATTACAATTGAACCTAAGTGTGAATTTTCTGAACTGAAATTGGCCCATCAGCATCATTTCTATTTGTGGCTAGGTGCATCAATGGAAGAGATTCATTTTAAATCAGGTTCATGGAGAAAATATTTTATGGAAGATGTTTGTTTTATGTCGAGGAAGACAGTAATATTTTTTATTAAATTTGAATAACAGTAGTATATACTTTGTATCCCCTGTATCTCATTATTTTTTATCTCCTATAACTCATATAGAAAGTGGTTAATAGTGGACATGTAGCATCAAGCTCCACTCCTTTTAATCCAAAGTTCTACATGCAAACCTTTGTGTCACTTGCGCCACAAAGCCTTTGCTGTAGAGTGTGGAGTTAACTCCTATGTATACATGACGAAAGCTACACATACCCTTTGACTTGGTTTTTTCACCTTTTGTCCATTCTTTGTGTGGAGTCTGGGACAACAAGCTCCACATACTTTTTTTCCATACCTCTATGTTAGTGTAACTTTGCACATATTCTTTGCTTTAACCAATATCAAAAGCATTTGTGAGCTTCTTTCAAGGCATGAATACATGCTTCAATCATGGAAATTAGAAAAGTTTCTAAAGCAAAAAATAACCATGGAGTTAACCTTTGCCATTTCAAATATTTTAGGATTCTATTCAGAGTTTTTTAGAGATAATTATTAACTGGCCCTCTACTTTTCTCTTTTTCTTAATATAAACTGCATCTCTTATTACATTTCTAATCAAGAAATGTACATCAAATACTAGATCAAAGGTTCAAGGACCTTTCATAAATTCTTCCTTGTCCAGTAGAGGAATAAATGGTCAACATGTTAGCTTGGCTCTAATTTCTGGGGAATTAATAATTCTTCTTAAAAATGACTACTCTTGTTTGAATCTAGAACTATGTTTAACATTTGAAAAAGGATTTTACTCCAAATTTATCTTGGAAAGGTCCTTATTAAAGGCTTCTCTATATCTCCTCCACTAGAATGAATGGCTTGTACACTGAAAAGTATACTAGAGCTCCCTTCTGAAAATCTTGATCATCCCATTGTCACGAAGAGCTCCTCCTTTCCCCAAATTGGACCCAAAACAACATTGAGTACTTAATTATGATTCAGCCTGAGAAATTTTGATTGACACTACAACTCAAGAGATATTCAATTTAAAGTGCGCTAATAGGATTCATCGTTCTTTCATTGAATAAGTATATTGTTTTTGAATTTGTTATTTGTGCTTGTAGTATGTGGCAATGACCTTGTTTCACGTGAAAGGGTTTTTATTCATGGACTATGACAATGCTAGTAAGATTTAGGCCTTTTGAAGTATTTGTACCCCATGATCATTTTTACAAGATGTATGTCCCGTGTAGAAAGAAATAAGCATTTAGTTATTACATCCTAAACTAAAGCATTATTTCTTTTATTAGGTGCCATGTAATGTCCCCTACAAATTGAGGACAAATGGGACATAATATCCTATCCATCCCCATAGGCTATAGTCCTCCATAAAGGGGAAAAAACCCCAAAATACCCATTGTTGGGCAATTTTTGGGGACACTGGGCTTAAGATACCCAAATTTGGGGTTTGGAGTAAGGTTTACTCAATCACTTAAGAATATGAAACCGCTCTGGGAAATCTATAAATAAAGAAGGATTGAATTCATTTTGGATCACCAAGTGTGGACTAATTCATTTGTTCGTGATAATTAGGTCTAATAGTTTTTTACCCCTTCTATCTCTTGTCAATTTTGGTGGTGAAGGATTCCACCCTAGTTGGCATACCGTTATTATCTCTCTATTTGGGCACAAGGGTCTCTGGCTGGTCAACAAATTCTGTTGGATATTGGTCTCTTGTCTTTTTTGGGCACAATATTTCTGTTAAAGGTGGATGAATTTGGAGGATAGTGCGAGATAGCTTAATTCTGTTTGGCATACACCTCTCTTGAAGGAAGCAACAATGTTTCTAAGTCCTTAGTATCTTGTTTTGGGAAAAGCACATACCTTAGGCAGTGGATTCATTTATGGCACTTGGAGTAGTGAAACTCTTTGCTTTATTTAGCTCTTGAATGCACAATTGAAAGGAGAACTTCCCTAGTTATTAATTCTCAGCCTTAGCTAAGGAAACATGTTTGCATATCTCATATCATATTCAGTAGAGGCAGACTTTAATTGTCCTGTCTATCCATGCAAAGAAGGTGCATTAGGATTAGGATTTAAGAAAGTCGAGACATTGTTGTACATGTTTGCAGATTCATTGTACCATCTAGACTAAAGGAAAAGTGAATAGTAGTGTTTGAAATTTTTAGTTATTTCCTGTTTCAAAGACTAATAAATAGTAATGTGATTTGAGTTTCAAATTTGTGTACTTTTTGCTAATTTCTTTAGTGGCATGTGCTTCCCTGTTCAGAACAAGGAATTTTTCTATAGTCTCTAGCCTCCAAAGCTTCTTCAATGTAAAATAAATATCAAATCATTCCCTCACATTTGAAATCATCTAATGCATCACCCTAGAGAAGCTCCAAAGTAGACCAATGAGCTTTGATAGGACAACTCCAACCCCATGTCACTATACAAGTGTTGACATCACTGCTACAAAAATTACTCTGAAGTAGTGCATCCTACACCAATTCCTAAGATGGATGCCCAAATGGGTTCTAGAACGAGGCTCAACCTTCATTTCCAAATTTAATACTTTTGAAAGGGACTGGTCCCTTTAAACCATACCAATTTTTACACTTTCACAATTTGGCCATGTTCCTATCAATTTTATATTTTGTATTGGAAAGTCAGTCCTATTTTACCTGTTTATTAACTTTAGGAACAATTATAGGTCATCTCTAGAAAAATGTCAACAAATTTGTGGGTTAGGTTATCATTTCTCCAAATACTATCCCACATGTATATATAATCACACATTTTCCTTTTTATATCTTGATTGGTTGAACAAAAAGGTTCGCTGCCTATGTAATTTTGTCCCATACCTCCACATAAGCACTCATAGATAAAAATATTCTTAATTCTTCATCTGTATTCACAGTAAGGTCCCTTCTGGTTGATATTTTTGATGGAGCAACCTATGACAGTACACCTTTTACCACAAAGATGTTGTTGTTGGACAGAAATCTCCAGAGGTGTCTTACACCAGACATATAAATGGCTATTGTATATCACAATAATAAGCATTAACATTTGAAGATGTGGTAGACCCTAAACTTTGTGCATTCAATCCATTACTTTTTCTTTCATGGCCGATTTTGTTCTGCATAGTAGATGTGTTGTGGGACTTGAGTGTGTTCGCATCAAAAATTCTAAGGCCAAACCTAGATTCTCACGTGTCATGGCAATTCAACATATGCCTTGTTCACCTAAGAAATACTTGTAACTCATATTAGGGTACTCATGTATAATCTCAACTCATCCCACTTAACAAGTTATGAAGACAAGGATCATCACACCCAACCTTTGTCTAAAACAATTAAGCAACGCAATTTAAACCTTGACATGCCATAGCACCTGACATGTCTTAGAATGCCTTAGCACTATGTGGCATGCGTTAACATCCCCTACATTCCTTGGCATGCTTTGACAGTCCCTAGCACACCATGGCACTTCTTGACATGCCTTGTTAGTTTAGCATACCTTGGCATTGCCTAGCATATAACCTTATCACTCCCTCCTTAACACACCTAGAACTCATTGAAACTCCCTCTCACACACTCTTATTTGTTCATTTCTATTCATTTTGACCTAGTGCTTCCTTATATTTCCATGACACCCCTTAACACTCCCTAGTGCACCCTAGCACCTAACACATCTTGGCCTACCACCCTAACGCTCTAGCATTCCTTGGCACTACATAGTATACTTTGTCACTTTCTCATTAGCACACCTAGAGATCGCTAACACTCTTGGTCACAAACTCTTATTCATTCATTTCCATGCATTTTTACCTAGTGCTCCCTTTTGTTTCCCTAGCACTCCTATCACTCCTTGACACGTGTTGTTACTCATTATCACCTATGATATCTTGGCGTGTTGCCCTATCCTCTAGCATGCCTTAACACTGCCTAGCATACCTTGTCAATTTCTCCTTAGCACACTTGGAACTCACTGAAACTTCTAATCTTATTTGTTGATTTCCATTTATTTTGACATAGTTCTCCCTTGTGTTTCTGTGGCACTTCCAGCTAACACTTCCTTGCATGCATTGGCACATCTTGGTTGCATGTCACACTAGAACTCTAGCATTCCTTAGCATTACCAAGCACACCTTGTAACTCCTCCTTAACACACTTAGAAGTCACTGGCACTCCATGCCACACACTCTTATTCCTTCATTTCCATGCATTATGACCTAGTGCTCCATTGTGCTTCCTTAGCACTCCCTAACACTCCTTGGCACACATTGGCACTCCAAGGCACTTGTCACATCTTAGTAGGCTTTCCTAGCACTCTATCATCTATTGGCACTACTTATCATACGTTGTCACTCCCTCCTTAGCACATCTATAACTTGTTAACACTCCCTACAACACACACACATTCATTCATTTACATGTAATTGAAACAAGTCCTCCATTGTGTTTCCTTGGCAATCCCTAGCATGTGTTGGCACCACATCTTAGAACCTAGCACACATTGGCATGCCTTAGCACTTGGCATGTATTGACATGCCTAACATTCCTTGGAACTTTCTAACATGTGTTAACGCTTCCTGAATTTCCTGCACACCTTGGCGCTCCCTAGTTTTCATGCCCTCATAGATAACCTTACTTTTTTTGTGACCTAAGAACAGAACCAAGTCATTGAAAAAATAGTGTTGTGCCTAGACCAAAGTCTCCCTTTGTCTCAAACTGATTTTTCCATCCTCTAATCACAGTCGTAGGATTTCCTCCTACAAGTCCTAATATGAAATTCTCCTAAAACACTTCTTCCATGGGACACCTAGAATTCACTAACACTCCCTAGCATAATCTCTTATTCATTCATTTCCATGCACTTTGACCTAGTTCTCCCTTGTGATTCCCTGACACTCCCTAGCATAATCTCTTATTCACTCATTTCCATTCACTTTGACCTAGTTCTCCCTTGTGATTCCCTGACACTCCCAAACATTCCTTAACATGTAATGACACTATCGAGCATAGGTCAGCACTCCTTTTCATTCCTTGGAACACCATGGAACTCCTTAATTATCATGCCCTCATAACTACCCTTATTTCTTTTAGACTTAGGAACCCAACCAAGTCCTGCCTCCACTACAACTAGACTATGCCTTGTTCCCCTAATGGACAATAAATCATCTTAGGCTTCTCATGTCCAATCCTAACTCATCCCACTTAACAAGTTATCATGTCAAGGCTCACATCCAACTATACCCATAAAACAACTACGCAACATAGTTTACATCTTCACATGCCATAAAATTTGGCACGTATAGTAATCCATTGGCACTACATGGCACACATTATCATCCCCTACATTTCTTGGCATGATCTTCCACTCCCTAATACACCCTACCACTCCTTAACATGCCCTGACACTCTAGCATGCCTTGGCACTACCTAGCATACACCCTTGTCACTCCCTAGCATGGTTTATTAATATCTTTAATCCTAGCATTAGAGAATGAGAAGGGGGCTTAGGACTTAATTTCACAGGGTATAGGGGACCTAGAGGGAAGGTAGCAAGATAAATTGATAGGGGAACCCCCAATAGTGGTGATAAGGGGGTTAGGAGTCCAATTATCACAAACCATAAGCCCTTAACCCATAACCACTAAATTCCCTATCCTCTTAACCCCCAATCCATAATACCTTAACCCCTACACTCATAACTCATAATCCATAAATCCCTTGATTCATTAAATCTTAAGACACTAACCCCTAACCTATTATCCATGAACCAACTCCTAAGTCATAACTCCTTATCCTCTTAACCTGTGACCCTTAATCCCTATCCTTTCACTGCCTAAACACCTTAACTAATAACCCCTTAACCACTAACACCTAAATCCCCTAAATCTTAAGTCCTTAACCTCTAAACTCAATTATGTCAATGTATAATAATATACATAAGAGAAAATAAAATGATACTATCCACATCAATGATTGAAATAGCCTTAAATTAGCCATGAGTGGTCAGCTAGGGGGTGAATGTGGGGCACTATTAAAGTTACATCATGTTTAAATGCCTTTTACATTGTGAGGTTGTTCTCCAATAGGGTTGAATCATCATCACAAGGAAGCATGACACATTTTTGTGGGGGAGCGATTAAATATGTAACACAATTCAAGTGATTTACACCTACAATGCAAATTACATCATTGTATGTTTGTGTCAGGTTGTTAGAGAGGTTATTTATAGAAAATACATTCAATGTACTTAGACTTCATTTTTGCAGGGCCTCGACTCTAACATGGATTTTTAGCAGGAACACTTCATGAAAATGAAAGGGGTTGTTTAACCACATATGCAAAAGAGCACTAGATGTTGCCCTTCAAATCCCCTTCGGTGCATTCAGAGTGGTTTACATTCACGTCGAGTTGAAACTAAGCGTAATGACCTTCCTCTTCTTAATAACATCTGCTAGATTTTCCATATACACGAGATACTAGAATTAAAACATCACCTCATCTATATATGCCCCAATCTATTATGAGATTCAAGGGATGTTCTATTGTCTTTATCAACATTTGGATGGGTCATTATCTGCATTCTTTAAATACAAGTCTAGAACTTTTTATGAGCGAGGGCCTTTGACTTATATCTTTATATAAGGCCTCATGTGGCCTTTCCCTATAAAACGTTTTCAAGGGGGTCACCTCCTTCCATATTGCCTTGCCTATTTAGGGCCAAATTAACAAACCAAGATTCAAAATTCTTCAACTACCAAATTAGTGAGGCATCATACCTCTTCTTGACCTCAGCCTCAATGAGACATATTTCTTCAGAGATACTTTGGGGATTTCCCACCATAAATCACAAGTTGGATGTCATGGGATCTATTACCCCATTTTCTATTTGGGCTTTTAGAGGATATTTTAAAATTTTGATTGTGTTAAAATTGGCAACTACGGCCAAATTCCACCTTGGGATAACCCATTTTATGTTAGTCATTTTAATTGTGTGCAACAAGTAACATTTCAATGAAAGTAAAGCCACTAGGAAACACGATGAGAAAAATATCCTAGCCCACAAGAAGAGCTCACCACCATCAACATATAGCTCAATGTAACATCAATGAAAGACTTAAGGTCACTACCATCAACACAATACAGATGGATGTTTCCATCAACATAAGACACATACCTGTTACCTCAATAGGATACAACTCTATCGTCATCATTAGAAAACATGTGGACACCATCATAATCAAAATACACATGCCCATTGCCATCATTGGAAGGTTGTTAAGTTTTGTAGGATAATGCGCCTTTGAGGTAAGCCAATGAGGTTGACTTACTATGAAAAGTACATAGAACATGAGAGAAATCCTTTGAGCTTGGTCATAGAAAACACATAACATGAATCCAAGTGATATTTAGAGGCATTGTGGCTCTGCTTCTCCCTTGAACTCAATGAATTGATTGCTTTTCTTCACAATCAAGAAGCCTTGGATAATCTGAACCCTACAAAGGTTTAAGGTAGGTGCCATTTAGTTGAGAGGGAGACAAATGGCTCTTGTCATCTTCATTATCAATCATGTAACTATTTGTATCACTCTCAATTATTAATCTTCATTATCAATCTTCATAATCTACATGTAACTATTTGTATCATCATCCATTATTAATCTTCATGATCAATCTTCATAATCTACATGTAACTATTTGTATCACCTTCCATTGTCCAACCGTCTAGACCTGGGCTCTTATCCTTTTGCATCGACCTTAATATTCTTTCAACTTCCCCTTTTGTCACTTCACCCATGATGATTTCATTATCCTCCTCCTCCAGATACCTTGGGAAGATTTGTGTTGTCCTAACCACCTCGATGATAGACACCTCTATAGGGGCTTTGAAATTTTTTTGGAAGTGATTCCTTCCCAGGAGGGAAAATTCCTCAAAAGACTTGGTCTGGGTTCCTTCCTCCAATTTTAAACTCTATATTGTATTAATATTTTTCTGGCCTTTTGCATAATTATGATTTATTTTTTTAATTTTCATCCCCTGTTGCCAACCAAATAGCTCTTCTTTTTAGTCTCCACTGCTCTTCCCTGATTGATAAGATATTTCTTCAATTGAACTCCAATAGTTTGATCCTATCCCTCTTCCCTTCCATTTCATATCCATCCTCTTCTGGGCTCTCCAACAAGTCTAATTCCTCTCCTATCTGCTTTAGTTCTTATTCTTCTTTGTCTTTCTTAATTTTGGCACATTCAATAGTTGCATTTTTCATTCGCTTCAGGTTTTCCATGAACAAAAAAGCTTCTCCCTTGTCCTGATCATCTGCTTCTAACCTCCAAGTAGATTTGAACAAATTATTATAAGATTCCTCCTTAAGCTAGGTCAGATTGAATTTAAAGGGGGACCCAGGATTTTTGTTAGGGCCTTTCATTTCTAGCAGGATGGGAAGATGGTCTGAGTCTCCTCCTTCCCCCACCCAGTGTCTAAAGACCAGAATCCTAGCCACCACTTCTTCTCTAAGGAGGAAACAGTCCAGCCTCTTAGCCACCCTAGCTTCCCCTATTCTCCTATTCCTCCATGTTGGCCTGGGCTTGATTAGATTGATGTCCATCAGTTTTTTGGAACTGATCTTATTCATAAAGAAATCAGTTAGGTGATCAACATGTGTTGATGGTCCCTAGGTTTCTGACAGGCCCATAGAGAAATTCAAATCCCCCCTATAACCAAATTCAGATTCTCCATGAATGATTTTGAGAACAAATTGTTCTAGTAAATCACCCTATCCTGACAGGGCCCATAAATGTTTAGAATTAGAAGATTGGTGCAAAGCTCTAGAGAGTAAACCTCTATGCCTAGAGCCTGATAAACTCCCCATGTGGTAAGAACCTTCAACCTTCCTTCTTTCACTCCTGTAGCCAAACCCCCGTATCTGCCTTTAGCATCCAGTGACTGAAAATCCCACCCAGACAAAATTTTGTGTAAAGCTCTACTAATCTCCTCACCCAATCCAAGGGTTTCTTGCAACAAAAGCACATCTAAATTATAGGAATTTATGAGAGCCTTCAAGGGCAACTTTTTAGGGGTGCTAGATAACCCTCTACAGTTGAAGGACAAAATGATCATTTAGAACCAAGGGAGGGGTTCTGTGCTACTCTAAGCACCCCTAAAATGGATATTTATTTCTCGTCAGCTATGTCGATCTTTGCTCTTAGCTAAGCCTTTGAAATGTTTTTCTTCCTTCCTTTGTTTTTTCGAGGTCCAATTAGTATAGGTTGTGACCCCAGCCCCCCCACCACATCCCAAGGGATGATTTTCTTTTCACGAGGTCTAAGGTTATAATGGGGCTTCACTGAATAGGCACAGGGAATACAAGAAGTCTCGACACTAGACCCAAGACATGCCTTGGAACTTTCTAGCATGTGTTAGCACTTCCTGGCATTCCTTGCACACCTTGGCACTCTCTGGTTGTCATGCCCTCATAGATAGCCTTACTTTTTTTGCGACTTGGGAACCCAACCAAGTCATTGAAAAAATAATGTTGTCCCTAGCCCAAAGTCTCCCTTTGTCTAAAACTTCTTTGTCCATCCCCTTATCACAATCGTAGGCTTACCTCTTTCAAGTCCTATTCTGAAATTCTCCTAACACACTTCGTCTTTTGGACACCTGGAATTCACTGGCACTCCCTGGAAGACACTCTTATTTGTTCACTTTCCATGCACTTTGACCTAGTTCTCCTTTGTGAGGCCTTGACACTCCCCAACACTCCTAGACATGCATTGATACTGTATGGAATGTGTTAGCATGCATTTTCATTCCTTGGCACACCCTGGCACTCCTTAGCTATCATGCCCTGATCATAGCTACCCTTATTTTTTTTTTGGACTTAGGAACCAGCCAAGTCCTACCTCGACTACAACATCTTGACCAAGTTGCAAATACTACAACTATACCATGCCTTGTTCACCTAAGAATGACCTATACCTCATCTTAGGCTACTCATTTCCAATCTTAACTCATCCAACTTAACAAGTTACCAAGTCAAGGCTCATGTCCAACCATGGCCATAAAACAACTAAGCAAGATAGTTTACATCTTGACATGCCATATCACCTGGCACATCTAATAATCCCTTAGCACTATGTGGCACCTGTTGGCATCCCCTGCATTCCTTGGCATGATTTAGCACTCCCTAGCACACCGTACCACTCCTTGACATTCCCTAGCACTCTCTCATGCCTTGGCACTACCTAACATATAACTTTGTCACTCCCTCCTTAGCACATTTGGAACTTGCTGACACTCCCTATCACACACTCTTATTCGTTAATTTCCATGCATTTTGAGCTAGTTCTCCCTTGTGTTTTTGTCACACTCCCTGGCACACATTTGTACACCCTGGCACTTGGAACATCTTGGCATGTTGCCATTGCACTCTAGCTTTTCTTGGCACTACCTAGCATACCTTGTCACTCCCTCCTTAGCACACCTAGAACTCAATGTCACTCCTTGTCACACACTCTTATTCATTCATTTCCATGCATTTGAAACTAGTACTCCCTTATGTTTCCCTGGCACTCCATAACACACCCTGGCATGCATTGGCACACCTTAACACTTGACACATCTTGGCATTTTTCCTTGGCCTCTAACATGACTTAACACTACCTAGCATACCTTATCACTCCCTCCTTATCACACGTGGAACTCACTGACACTTCCTGTCACAAACTCTTAATAATTCATTTGCATGCATTATTTTCGCCTATTTCTCCCTTGTGTTTTACCTAACACTCCTTAACACTTCCTAGGACATGTTGGCACACCTTGGCACCTGGCACACTAGCGTGACTTAGCGTTACCTAGCATACTATGCCACACACTCCTATTCATTCATTTCCATGCATTTTGACATAGTGCTCCATTTTGTTTCCTTGGCACTCCCTAACACTCAACACACATTGTCACACCTTGGCACTTGGCACACCTTGGTATGCTTCCCTAGCACTCTAGCATGCCTTGGAACTATATAGAATATCTCATCACTCCCTCCTTAACACGCCTAGAACTCATTAACACTTCATTTCCATCAATTTGAAACTAGTGCTCCCTTGTGTTTCCTTGACACTTGACCCTAACATTCCCTAGCACGTGTTCACCCCACACGCTGACACTCGCCACATCTTGGCATGCCTTAACACTTGACATGTCTTGGCATGCCTAACATGCCTTGGAACTATCTAACATGTGTTAGTACTTCCTATCATTCCCTAGCACACCTTGGCACTCTATAGCTGCCATGCCCTCATAAATAATCTTACATTTTTTGTGGTTTGGGAACCCAACCAAGGCATTATAAAAACAATGTTGTGCCCAACCCAAAGTTTTCCTTTGTTTGAAACTTCTTTTTCTAGCCCCTTATTGGAACCATATGCTTGCCTCCTAGGAGCCCTATTATGAACTTCTCCTTGAACACTTCGTCCTTGGGACACCTAGAATTTGCTAACATTCCGTGGCACACACTCTTATTCATTCATTTCCATGCATTTTGACCTAGTTATCCCTTGTGATGCCCTTCTTGAAAAGTGTAACTAGGTTCATTCTTCATAATGACATGTGCAATTTTGTTTTTATGTAATTAATGTAAAGAATAAAATAAAATTATTTTTTGTAATGCTTGAATCATGGGTTTCATGATCAAGGAATTTTATTTTTAGTTAAAGCTCCCATTGTGAGCTATTAGGTTGGTCATAAAGTCATAAAATTCATAGAGTCAATGTCAAAGATTGAAGACCGATTTTGGGCATGTAATCCATTGTAAAAGAAACTTTATTAGCCCTTGAAGACTTTGTCACAAACTCTTATTGATGTCAGCCTAAGGATGCTTCTATAATGTTAAGTTAGCTTACCTATATCAGAAGTCAACTTATTTTGATGGAAGAAACACTATATATAGGGCAAGTCAGCCTCCATTTGTGGACAAGAAAATTTGGTTAAGTCTAGAATAAGAAGTGTGAAGATAACCAATGAAGAGAAGGAAATGAAGAGTGAATATGTTGTGTATGGGTCTGGTTTAGGGATAATACCTCCACACGTGCAAAGGAAGGAAGAACTATCTACTGCAGAAAGGGTCGAAGGTCTTGTTGTTGTCTAAGAATTTGAATCAAGGAATAAGATAAAAAAGGTTACAAGCCAAATTATAATAAGAGGTCGTATCATCCAAGCAAAGAAGATCAAGGTTCAAAAGGTTGGTCAACCACATGTGCTAGGGTTTCTATAGGAGGGCCAAGAACTACATGAGATCTGATCCAAGGAACCGAAATTTGAAGGATAGTCGAGTTATTGAAGGAAGAAGCTTGATCATCATAGACTCAAGGAAAAAGAAGGAATTGAATCAAGGAGGCTTGTGACTTGGCCTTGGAGAGGTCATTGAGTCAAGGGTCTAGGTCACAGTCTTGGTATTCGTCAATTGAAGTCTCTATAAGAAGAAGAATTCATTTGGGTTTTCCTCTCATGTTGGAGAGGTTTTGGCCCTGGCTGATCACCTATTCTTTATGTCTCTTGTCTTTTCATTGTTTATGCATTAGTATTTGTTTGATGAAGAATAAAACTACAATAATCTAAGTAAAGAGAAGATCCTAATCTTAAGAAGTAAAAAGCATTCACAAGAGTTATGATAAGAATAGAAATCACCTAATTATTATGCCCTAGATTTCTCAACAACCCTGGCACTCCCTAACACTCCTCAGTATGCATTGACACTGTCTAACATGTGTTAGCATGCCTTTTCATTCCTTGGCATGCCCTGACACTCCTTAGCTATCATGCCCTCACAACTACCCTTACTTTTTTTGGGACTTGGGAACCCAACAAAGTCCTTCCTCAACTACAACAACTTGACCAAGCTATGAATACTACAACTAGACTATGCCTTGTTCACCTAAGAATTGACTATCACTCATCTTAGGCTACTCATGTCCAATTTCAACTTATCCCACTTAACAAGTTACAAGTTAGCAAGTCAAGGCTCATGTCCAAGCGTGGCCATAAAATAGCTAAGCAACATAGTTTACATCTTGACATGCCATAGTACCTTACACATCTAACAATCCCTTGGCACTATGTGGCACGTGTTAACACCCCCTGCATTCCTTGGCTTGCTTTGGCACTCCCTAGCACACCCTACCACTCCCTAACATGCCCTGGCACTCTAGCATGCCTTAGCACTGCCTAGCATATAACCTTGTCACTCCCTCCTTAACACACCTAAAACTCACTGACACTCCCTATCACACATTCTTATATACTCATTTCCAGGCATTTTGAACTAGTTCTCCCTTGTGCTTCCATCACACTCCCTAACACTCCCTGAAACACATTGACACACCCTATCACCTAACACATCTTTGCATGCCACCGTGGCACTCTAGCATTCCCTGGAAGTACCTAGCATACCATGTCACTCCCTCCTTAGAACACCTAAAACTCACTGACACTCCATGTCACACAGTCTTATTCATTCATTTCCATGCATTTGAAACTAGTGCTCCCTTGTGTTTCCCCGACACTCCCTAACACTCCCTGTCATGCATTGACACACCTTGGCACTTGACACATATTGTCTCTCCCTACGTTTTAACATCCCCTATATTCCTTAGCATGCTTTGGCTCTCCCAAGCACACCCTAACACTCCCTGACAAACCCTAGCACTCTAACCTGCCTTGACTCTACCTAGATATATAACATTGTCACTCCCTCCTTAACACACTTGGGACTCACTGTCACTCTCTATCACACACTGTTATTCATTCATTTCCATGCATTTTGAACTAGTTATCCCTTGTGTTTTTGTGGCACTCCCTAACATGATATTGGTAAGACCTCTAGAGACACCTATAATACATACTCCTCCTTTGAATCAACATGAAGTTTTGATTTTTTCCACTTCCTTTGCATACCCTCCCTTCAATGATATCCTCACAAGAGAGCCCGAGGTTGAATATTACGACAACAAAATGGGGCACACCATCTTCTTACAGGGTTTCAAGGGGGTTTCAAGGGAGGGGTATTGAAAATAATTGTTTTATCCCCTACAGACCTTAAGATCTTCTCAACACATAAATTAAATGACAAATTGATAAATTGACCCAAAGATAGATCTCATCGTTCATGGCCAAACCCAAATAGAAAGAATCAAACCATGGATTAAGCATTGGCATTGAGTTTTGGTAAAATCAAGGACCTCCTTTCAAGATTATGACCTTGTTTTTAGCATTCTCAAATGGAAGGTCTAAAACCCACATTAAAGAGGGGAGATTTGCACCTTAGCCTTTGCAACCTTTTCCCAAGAAGAATATATCTAATGGAATAGCTTAGATATGTTAGGTCTTGGATTTCTAAAGTACCCAAACAATGCTTTTGAGGCCAACTCCCTAGCCACAACTAAAATTTAGTCCTATTTGAAGAGACAACTTGAACAATCCACCTAAAAAGAGACATTTTCAGTTCCTTTTGATTAATTTACAACAAACCTCAATGCCTCTCCTTTATTATTTTCCTCTTGCATTCTCCAACAAAAAATCATTAATCTTATATCATAAACACTTTATATAGGTAAGCATTGTAATCATTTTCCTCAACTCATGGGGTACCTTTACATCTCAACCCATGTAAGTGGACCTAAGTCGATGGCACAACCCATCACACTCTAAGATGGTTCCAATTGTCTCCTCCAAACTATGGCATAACACACCTTATGATGCCAAAAGGTTAAGTCATCTCTAACTTGTGGCCTTTTTGCCTTCATGGAACACATTCTAGCTAGTGCTTATTAAACACAATGCACTAACTCCACTAACACACACCAAAACTCCAAGATACCATTAAGATGTGGCATGCACCCAAGTGCTTAGAGTACATCGCTATAAAATGCACCTTGAAATTTGGATATCCCAAAATAGTAATATCTTAAGCCAATATGGCCTATTTGTTGGATTTGTATAATTTGCTCCTTATCAGATGCTTGCACCTCCTTGGCACTCCATGACAAATCTACTCCAATGGTCACCTTCCAAGTTCCAACAACTCCTTTTGAAACATGACATAACCATCTATATATGTTGCAACAACCTTGCCAACTTCTTTAGTGGCTCACACATGTATTTCACATTTTTGCTTCATCTTGAAAAGTGGTTGTGCCAAGGAGAAGGTATCAACATTGATCAAGGAATGTTCACTTAGTACTAGTGCCAAGTTTCCTTCATGCAACTCGTCAAATGTCTTAAGTTTACTTCACAAATATTCCACCTCTTCAACCCTTGTTAGAGTCTTCCTAGACGTGCACTCTTGCCTCAAGTATAACATAACACTAGCATCCCAAATGTGCATACTCATTCCATCTATTAATGCCTTGCTGAAACTGTATTATCACACTGCTTAAAATGAAATGTTCACATCTTAAGGAAAAAACCTATTTTTCTTATGATAACCTAAAATATGTGAGTGACTAGGAGAGGGCTCCGTTTTCACAAGATGAAAACAAAGGGTCTTACAACCCCATTCACACAACAATTTGAATTTATTTAACCTAGATAAGGATACATACCCCACCCCTTCCAAATTTATCCTATGATTTTGACTTTTAAGAAACTAACACTTGTTTTTAACTATTAAATCCACTTACTATATACTCTCTTTTGCTTGCACCCACCTAATATGAAAGAATACATAAATGTTTTCAGTACAACCAAGTTAAAATCACTTGTTTCCTTTGAGAGATCTTAAATTCTACCTAATAAACTTTAACAACAAAATCATTGTATATAAACCCTAACCTTAAAATTAGATAATTATTGTTATTATCATAAATACCACTCTATGATAAATCTTTTTAAACATAAACCAAAAAAATATGTAAGAGTAAGAATAGTTAATTGCTCAAATACAACTAAAATTGTATCTATTGTTTTTGGTGAGGGAAAATTTCAACATTTTTGAAAAGACTAAGCGTTAATTCATTTAGCGCGAGGGAAAATTTCAACATTTTTTAAAAAACTAAGCGTTAATGCATTTACGTTTCAGGACTAAGGAGGATTTGTTCATTTTTCAAAAGGCAGGAGCCAAAACGTATGAATTCCGAAATTCCAATACCCTCTGTCAATCTCTCTGGATGTCGATAAACAAGAGGCTGTTGGGCAGGTGACGGTAAAATAGGTAGATGGTCTGAGGTTTTATCTCTCTTCATTCTTGCTTTGCATATCCAAGAACTTCAAGGTGAATACGAAAACTTTATGGACCTGAGTAACATTTAGCCACCGATGAAAATCGTCGGCTCTTCACCATTCGTGCTATGGAAACTTCAGCGAGGATGCTTACTGACAGTTTACTATGCTTTCATGGGTGTGATGGGCAATTTATAAGATATTTTGTGGCAACGGACTGGTGTACAGCCAAAGTGGAGCAGAAATCTCAACAGACAGGCAAAGATTTGTTGCCTTTTCAGTTTTGGAGATGTTGCTAATTTTTCCCTGAACTTCAATGCTTTAAAATTATCAGTAAAACCTTATTCTCACAGCAGAAAATGGCATTGCCTAGGGGAACATGTGATGCACGATTCCCCAGCGGACGATATGCATGTTCAAAATTTTTATTCTATATTTCAACTTTTATTTTCAAATGCCACAAATGAGACCATCACGAATTTTATAATCTTGAGAACCCGGTATCAAACCCCCACCATCGGCTCTTCAGTGTATTAATGGTGCCAAGGTATGTTCCATTTGTAACTTCAATGCATTTTCACCCCACATTTGGTCTTCCACACAGAGAATACATGCACGTTAGGTTTCTGATTCAAAATCCATTGTTTTTTTGCAACCACGCTTGTATGTTTAGTCTTTAATCTCTGTTTGAAAGTCTCTCTTTGTCTGAAATTTCTCTGTCTAGCTCCCTGTTGCAATCACTGAATAACCTCTTGACATTCCTATTTTGAACTTGATGGAGTTGACATAAGTACTAATATGAAATTCTAGAAAAGGAAATTGATATAGCTTTAAAAAATCTCCATGAAAATCCTAAAATCTATTCATGAAATGGTCTCTACACTTTTCTACACATTAAAGTGCAACCATTCATTGGTTTGACATTGAACATGAAAACCTAGACTAAATAAAAAGTATTATGTGTTGGAAAGGAATTTTTTTACCATGGATGAAATGCATTTAATTTTTGAACATTTTTTTAAAGTAAATTTCATATTTACATAACAAGTGGTCATTTATTTCCTCTGTTTTCTAGGTTTGGGATGCAATAGGAATTGAACATTGAGGTCCTAGTGGGTCCCTTACTGAAGAAGTTTCTCTAGCTACAACAAAAATTGTAAGTCAATGCTTTGACTCTTTCAATGGTTATTCTAACTTTTGTATGAGGAAATTGTTTGTTTTTGGTAATCATATAAGAAGTAAAAATAATAATTTTCATCCTTACAATAATGAAGGTCAAATGGTATTCTCTAGAAAAATATAGTTGATATCATTAGAAACTAGCAGTATGTTCTAGATTATTTCTTGTCACACAACTTGTCTAATCAAATCCACGCAAGATCCTAGAACCATACATTTTAACATCCCTTTGCATCGTAGAGGAAAATTGATAGTGTATTCCTTTTCCACTACTTATTCCCAAGAATCAAATTTCACTACTTCTTCCAAAACTTCATCTGCCTAGTGCTTATATGTCGATATTTCTCATCCTTCTTATCATCCCATGAGGATCATACCTCAAGCTAGTTCCCTTCTAAAGGTCTAATGAACTCAACATGTTATCTACATAAAATGAAGCAGTCATTTTCTTCACTATGAAAGGACCCACCTCCTATGGTACCTTGAACGTTATTGAGCTCTTATTTTTGACAAAATGGACCTAATCATAGTCCATTCTTTGCCTGATGAATTCTAATGATAAAATTCTCATTTTATGGAATGCAGGGAGGAGGTATGGTTGTCCTTCTAAACCGTAATTATTGTGTAGCCCTTAAATCAAAGAGATAGTAGTCTCGCTGCACCTACCAAAGCATTATTTGCCATTTTTGGAAATGGACTCTTGGAGCTTGTTTATTGTAAATGAGTGTCTATTCCCAAAGACTCCTCACTTCTTAGAGATCCCACCATCAAATTACCCAATCCATGAAGAGGAGGAGACTTTCTCATTCGAGCATCCATAGCTATAAAACCATTCTTCATACGATCTTGGCTCAATGCAACCAAGATGTCAAAATTAGGGACTTCGGCATGTCAAGACATAGAATTTGTCATGCACTTTCTTCAAGGTACCTCTGCTTTCATGCTGATAAGGGGTGTTACAAAGAACTGATCTAAAGTGTCATGTCCTTCTTCTCCTAGGAGTTCTTCAAGCATGAAGGCTTCAAGCGTGATCCACCCCTGCAATTTCTTTTACTAGCAGATCTCTGTAGATTCTTCATAATAGATAATACATCCAAATTTTACAGCTGTCTTATTCACAACTTCGTTTGTGAACAAAGTTATAACATTGTCATCGATTTACCGAGGTTACGACATACTGCTACTGTATGGTAATGATATCATACATCGTGCTAGACTAAAAAGAAACCATAAATGATGTTGAGTTGTATATGCTGAGAAGCCGTACATGGGGTAATGCTATATTAGGTTTAATGCCATATATAACTGACAATGTATCCATCACCCATGTGCTATTGTTCCATTTTCTACCATATGAGATAGGGTAGCATTCTAAATTACACCATTTCTGCAAGTGGCTTTCGGCAATCCATTGTTTATGATAACACTACCATTTTATCTATTCACAACATCCAATTCTCATGTTGTCAACCTTCCTTTATCATACTCTTGTATATATATTGTGTACAACTCTTGTCAAACTGTCATGCGCATGCTGTCCAATTGTAACTTTCATACAAGTATTTTGTCATGTTTAGATTGACATATGCATTATTGTCCAAAGTTACTTAGTCCAAGAACCTATCTCTGAAAATAAATCAATGCCATGCAAGGTTTGATGAGATTAAGGTGAGACTATCACCCTATTATTGTCAAGAGATATTGTTACATTATTACTACCAAAGTGAATAGTGTGATTGTCTTTTAGTCAAGGTCAAAGATGTACAATGCTTGTACTAATGAGTTGCATCTGAGTGAATATCTTTCACATATAAAATTTGGTTCTATATGATGCTGCCTATACTTAACACTACCATCTAGAAAATATACTTCTAAACTATAGCAAATTCATACAGTCTCAGAATATATATCTAGCTCCAGATATAATACATTCACTGTGCAAATTAAGGTCTTTCACATAGGATTTTCAAATGGCCTAATTTTGCAACTTAGAAATAAGACTTATTCGTTGTTCCAACTGAGAGGACTAAGATTTTAAAACAAATATGTTTCTTCGGTGGTTCATAAGGGTTACAAGAGGACTGCTTAAAATGTCAGTTTGATAATACTGAGGGTGAATTGGAGCTCAAATAGTTATTGCAGAACTTGCCATCAGGAGTCTTACAACTGTCACAATGTTGTATCATCAATATCTATACTCTATACAAGATTTGGTCAGCTTGAGCTAGTGGTGGAAAGCTATGCACCTCCAGTCTTCAGTCATGATAAATTAGATTGGTAATTTTGACTTCCAAAAGTAGTATGATCCCTTCAACATATAAATTCATCTCCTGAATTTGCATAGGATGTTTGGTCTATTGTCCAAACTGAAACTTATGTTGTTCTAGGAATATACGCACAGGGAATAGAGTTTTTAACTTCTACATTCAACAGAAGATACCCATCTTCTCTTTAAATAAGAAATAGTTCTCTAGTAATGACAACATTTCCTTCACATCTAGAAAAGGTAATTTCTCGACCATTAATAGAGTGTGCTCAACCAATAGTGAATAGGAGAAAAATGCGGCCCACAGAGAAGGTAACTTGACCTTATTAATGGCCAAAATTACACATCCTCTCAAAGATGAAAACCTCTGAAAAAAGAGTAACTTCCATAGGCCGACTTCTAGACAAACTGTTGAGTCCGCATAGAACAAATATAAACTTCAGAACTGTACTTTCTTCTATTTGATGTTTCTTAAGAATTCAAGATATTATTATAGGTGTTGGGCACCTATGCTAACAATCTGAGTGGTGAAGGCTTGAGAAGAGGGTCTTTTCTCTTGGTCCTCCTACCAGGTCTTCACAACCAACTATACCTACAACTTTCCCTACAACCCTAAACAAAGATCCAAATTATTTCAGAATATACACAAAACACCCTTACTTACCTCTGCACCAGAGGCCTAAGACTGCAAGAGATCTGAGACAAAACTGCCCTAAAGCCTCGTAGTTGTCTTCCTTAGAACTGCATCTCTATCTCGAAGAAAAAATAACATATTTTGAGAGAGACTGTGGTCATATTATAGAGATTTGTAGATGGAGGGGACCACGAAGAGTTATCTACAAACTCCACTTTGTGATTTCTTATCAAATAAAAGGATATGGTGGTATAATTCTTCCTTGGATGAAACGACTTTTTTCTAGTGACAAAAATAGGGTGATTAATGTTCCTATCCCATGGTTGCACAAGAATTGAACCTAGGGCTATGAATGATACATCTACAAGCACATGAAGTATTTATTTCCAAAATGGAAAGACATGTATCAACATGTAACTGATTTCTTCTTGTGGGTATTGAACACTTTATAGCATTCCTATGTCCAATTGTATTTGGTGTCTTTCCTTAGTAATTGTTCCATCGGTGTGACAACTTCACATTGTCTCAGATGAACTTCATATAGTAGCCTATATGCCCCAATGTGGGATGCAACTATCTTACAAACATAGGATACTTCATATCCATAATTGATGCAATCTTTGCAAGACCTACTAGTAGACCCTTTGTGCAAATAATATGGCCTAATAGTGTGCCAAAATGAGTGCCAAAGATACAATACTTAATATTTAGTGAAATTTAGAGTTTCTTTAATTTATTAACCACAAATTAGGATTTATATGTAATATTTTAATGAGATGAATATAATCTAGTCATCTAATTATACCTCTAGCAACCTATGGATAAACTCTTTAAATGTTCTGGAAACAATTCAAGAGAATACAACTAGTGCCTTCTTTAAACCAAATGGCATGACTATATATGAAAAGGATCCCTATTGTTTCTTTAATGACATCTTGGTCCTATCCCCCTCTATGATATTCACTTGATGGTGTCTATAAAACCTGATAGTGAATGTGCAGGCCCTTAATGGAGTGTGCTCAACCAACAGTGAATAGGAGAAGAATGCGGCCCATAGAGAAGGTAACCCGACCTTATTAATGGCTAGAACTCCACATCCTTTCAAAGATGAAAACCTCTGATAAAAGAGTAACTTGCATAGGTCAACTTCTAGACTCACTTTTGAGTCTACATACAACAAATATAAACTTCAGAACTGTACTTTCTTCTATCTGATGTTTCCTAAGCATTCAAGATATTATGATAGGAATTGGGCACTTGTGCTAATAATCTGAGTAGTGAAGGCTTGAGAAGAGGTCTTTTCTCTTGGCCCTCTTACCAGGTCTTCACAACCAGTTGTACTTACAACTTTCCCTTGAGCCCTAAACAATGATCCAAATTATATCAGAATATACACGACACACCCTTACTTACCTCTGCACCAGAGGCCTAAGATTGCAAGATATCTGAGACAAAACTGCCCTAAAGCCTCATAGTTGTCTACCTTAGAACTGTAGCTCTATCTCCAAGGAAAACTCACATATTTTGAGAGAGACTACATCATATTACAGATATTTTTAGATGGAGGAGACCATGGAGACTCATCTAAAAACTCTACTTTTTTATTGCTTATCAATTAAAAGCATATGGTGGTATAATTGTTCTTTGCATCAAACAACTTTCTGATAGTGACAAATATGGGGTGATTAATGTTCCTATCCCATGGTTGCACAAGAATTGAACCTAGGGCTATGAATAATCCATCTACAAGCACATGAAGTATTTATTTCCAAAATGGAAAGACACGTATCAACATGTAACTAATTTCTTCTTGTGGGTATTGAACACTTTATAGCATTCCTATGTCCAATTGTATTTGGTGTCTTTCCTTAGTAATTGTTCCATCAGTGTGACAACTTCACATTGTCTCAGATGAACTTCATATAGTTGCCTATATGCCCCAATGTGGGATGCAACTATCTTACAAACATAGGATCCTTCATATCCATAGTTAATGCAATCTTTGCAAGACCTACTAGTAGACCCTTTGTGCAAATAATATGGCCCAATAATGTGTGAAAGATACAATACTTAATATTTAGTGAAATTTGGAGTTTCTGAAATTGATTAACCACCAATATTAGGATTTATATGTGATATTTTAATAAGTTGAATATAATCTAGTCATCTAATTATACCTCTAGCAACCTATGGATAAACTCTTTAAATGTTTTGGAAACAATTCAAGAGAATACAACTAGTCCATTCTTTAAACCAAATGGCATGACTATATCTGAAAAGGATCCCTATTCTCTCTTAAATAACATCTTGGTCCTATCATCCTCTATGATATTCACTTGATGGTGTCTATAAAACCTGATAGTGAACATGCAGGCCTCTCCAACACCCACATTCTCTGAAACTCCATTAGTGAATGGTGTTGGGAGTGGATCATGCATGTAGGATATGTTTAATCCACACAAATCCATGCATATTATGGTGTCACTATTCTTCTTTTCTTTTACGACCATTGGGATAATCCACTATGATTCATCCACAAGAAAAATAATCCCATCTTCTAATATATCGTCTTAGCTCCTTGTGCACCTTTTCCAGGACCAGGTCTAGGTGATTAAGAAGCATACGTTGATCCTGTTAACTGTAAAGATCTAGATCAATACTCATACCCCGCAACTTCCCCATGCAGCCTCTCCCACCAAATAGTTAGGGTAGGATAAGGATTGGAGTAGTTAATTCCTTCTGGCAGCAGGAGAAGTTCAGACATATTCAATCCATACAACCTATTTTAATGGACTTAGCTTCAAGATGCAATTGGATTATAATCTCCCTGAAAGAACTTGAAATTCCGTTCATTTCATCAAAGATTCATAGAAATAAGTCTTCATATTCTTTTAGGGTGTCCACAACCTAAGTAATGGTCTCGCGGTCTAAACAATCACCAACAATTTCCATCTTTTAGCATCTTCAGTACCAATATTATATTTATTTGTTTCCAAGGGTTTAGCATAGAAATGTGCAATACGATTAGAAGCCTTTTCCTAAATCATCAGATTTGCTAGTGTCTCCATGATTTTCAATCCTTGAAACTCATCCCCTAGCCCTCAATAGTGGGTTAATTGTTATAACTTCACAATTTCCCTATGTTGTGTGTTGGCACTCTATAATTTTCGTGCCAATTCATGAGCATATTGAGCTCATTTCGCGACGTTCCCAAATTTAAGGATTTCATAGCTCATACTATTTTATTAGTAGCAGGTTTTGGGTAAGGTTGCAATTGAACCAAAAGGTTTGTCATGATAATCAAGAGCATTGTTTTCGTGGTGAACAACTTGAGAATTACTTGAAAATAGAGGCAAAGGTTGAAAACATATCTAAATTGTTATTGATTTTAGTACCAAAGTTATTGTGAATAGTGAAGGTGGTGAAAGACTTCCCCAAGTAGTACAAGGACTTCTTTTCTTATACCTAACAAAGAAATTCCAATTCAGGAATTAATCCTCATAAAACATATCACAACTCCTGATATTGAGACAGTGCAAACACTAGGTGAATCTAAGTCTGACTTTGAGATTGTTGATGGTGAATCTAAGAAACTAGGGTCTTCTTATGTTAATAAGGAGGAGGTGCATACATTCCAAAAAATTATAAGTTTCAAATGGTTGGAGTATGGAGCATGTGCTTATGGGACCAAATGGGCCAGCTAAAGCAAATGAACCTTATGGAGTTGGGTCCAGAATGTGAAACACATATGGCTAACCTTCCTTGGGATACTGCAAAGTTCAAGGAGTTTTCATAAAGTATTTGTGTGCATTTGGTTGAGTGCATTCCTGCATTGAGAAAGCTTTAGCATAATGCATTATGATGTACTGAACATGATGCACAAAAGGATAAGGTAAGGATGGAGATGCATCCAGTGCATTCTCTGGAGCTCCAGTTTATTGGCATGTTGATTTGGAACAAGTTCCTTGGGGAGTGCCAACCATCATTACTGCCCATGAATTTTATGATGCTCTTCTAGTGCACCAATTCCAGAAAACTCCTCGTGGGTGGTATGAAAAGCTCATTGATATTGCAGAAGATTCCTTCGATGGACTTTGTTTTATGTTGTCTCAAGAACCAACAATTGCCAACAAGTTGTACTTAACTAAACACCTTAAGGGGCTTTCTCCATATGAAATATCTCACTAGAGCATGTTGAAGTTGAAGTTTACTCTCAGGCTATTGAATTGGCAAGGAATATCGCTAAGAGGATTTCATCAGATGGTGGTTGGAGGCAACACTCATGGAACATCCTTTGAATTTGCTCTTCATTTGTATTTGTACATTATTTTGCATGCGTTGGCAATTGCTCCAGCTTCCTAGGTGTTTCAGGTAGAAAAAAATATTTTGGTGCTCATTTATTCTATGCTCAAGTTATTGCGTGGGGTTTTCTAAACCTTCTTGAACCATGAGATGGATGTCACAACTGAAAACATGGGATTTACTGGACATTTTCACCATTCTACCCAGTTAACTTCCGAGATAGTTTTTGGGTAAACGAGGATGAGTTCTAAAAATATGAGAGAATATATGGTTAATCACGGATTAGGGAACATTAACCTCTTTTATTTTTCCTACAGGCTTCACATATTGGGAGAATCAAATGCATATTTGAGCCCTGGATTTCTAGATTCATAATTTTCCTGTTTAATACATATGTTTCAAATGCAAATCTCGGGTAAATAGAGACGAATCTCAAAAACTTGAGAGAGGTTTTTTCTCAAAAAAAGCGGATATACAAAAACCTCCTCCAAATTTTACACAACTATCATGAGTTAGGAGATACGAGCTCCTGAAGTGACCCCTAGTTTTCAGCAGTCTGGTCCATTTTTCATGGCAGACAGTTCCAAACTTCAATGTAACTGCTGCTATCTTTGGAAATTTGGTTAGATTCGACCTCCTGAGCCTGGGGGAGAATTATTTCCTATATAATATTGTAATTTTAATGTGTAAAGGGTTGGATTTGGGTGAATTGTAGCACTGTTCTGAGCTCCTGGAGCTGCTGTAATCATTTTCCTGAAATTCAATAAAATTGGGTTTTGCAAGCTTGGATTCAATTTGCAGAGATTCTTGTGATGTATTGGATGGTGTTTGTCTTCTCTATGTATGTATTTCTTTATTTTCCAGGTCTTTCATATCTATTTAGATGTTTAGATTGAGAAATGTGTCAGAATTCATTCTCACAATGCTCTGATTTCTACCTTCTAACATTTGTCTGTAAAGTCTTCTGCATGGTTTCAAGGTATTCTACAACTGAGACCTTGATGCCCTACTGAATGTTTCTCTTTCCATCCCACTGCAATGACAAACCTCTAATTTTGGCACAGTCCATATGTCTATCTTGCCTCTGTTGACGAATTCCAGAGTGGATTTCCCAGATTTGTTTTCTTTTCAGACCTCTTGACTCCATGCCCAATGGATCTCTTGACTTGTGTTGCAAGGAACCAGATTCAATCATTTTACTTTTTAATCCCTAATCTAGCCTCCTGAGTCAAATAGAGGTCAGATCTAGTATTTGATCCAGAGAGAGCCCTCTCTTAGGTTGGAAGTGGCTAGTTACCAACCTAGAAGTGATTTGAAATGGCTACCTCTGTGATTCCTCTCCTCAGCTTGGAGGCAATTACAGAGCATTAACATTGTGCACATATTGTTTTGTGTGCAATGTTACAATAATGCATTGCTTGCTATAAATTCACCATTTTCTTATGTTGTGCACATACTATCTTATGTGCAGGAACAATAAACTGCTCAAAATAAATAAACTACTTCATGCTTTGCACAACACTCATTAGTATCACATTTCCAGAGGTGAAAGTGAACATGGCACATAACTATTGATTGATTTCATCCCAATCTCTCATTTCATTTGTGTTTTCTCCTAAATGTACTAGATTTGTGGGACCAAATCCTTGGTATTGGAAAACTATTGCACCCATTGGGCCCACGATATCTTCCTTTTTTCCACTATTCTACACATAAACCCATTTGCTAATGTAGGTCTTCCATCGCTTTATATTTGTTGGAAAAATCATAATATCCTATGATTTGGAACCTAATTTGGATGTATTCAATTACCTTCACTCAATATCTAAAGTTATCTGAATCCATGAACCAAAAATTAGAAATTAAGAAGGTCCTAACTATAGCAAAAACTTGAATAATTACAAAATAATAGCAAAGATATGAAGACAAGCAACGACAAAAAATACTAATGATTTCAACCAAAACTGGATACTGACTTTGAAGAACAAATGTAAATGCTAGCATGAAGTAATTTGTAGCTGAGTAACCTAGAAAATAAATATGATAGAAAGGAATTCTTCTGAGAAGGTATGGATGCCAACTCACGTCAAATCAACAGCAGTATGGATGCTGCCTACCCCAAATAGTCTCTTCAAAAATCAATGCAATAACACACTTCACAAACAGCTTCATCAAGGTATGGATGCCAACTGAGGACCAAGGCAGTATGGATACTACCCTTGCCCCAAATGGTCTCTTTTAGATTGCCTTCATAAAAAGCCTCTACTCCAATGTCTAATGGTCATTTTATAGTTAGTCTTCCCACTTTTTGTAGAAAAGAGGAGCTGCAAAATTTGATTAGTGACACTTAGAAGTGAAAGTTGTAACCGAATATGCATGGACTTACAAAGGATTTTATGATGAGAGGGACATATATTTTAGCTTTTCAGGTTACTTTGAAAGCGTTTACACCATGTTTGGGCCTTGGGGGTGGTTTGTGAGATGTGGGGTGCATGGTGTATGGTTAGACCATGGTCTTCCATGATGGACTTGGACATTGGAGGCGGTTTACTATTTGCTACTAGACCTTGTTTGGATGTTTGAAATAAATTCTTCCTTGAAGTTTTGGATAAGTATGGAGCTTGGATACTTCATGTTGTTGATGAGTGAAGGGATTTTATGTGCTTGGAGTGGAGTTGGGTATTTTACAGGAGGTTATTTAGCCCTAGATAGCACAAGGTTGCTTGGTTGCTTGCATGGAGGTTTACACTTGACATGTGGACTCTTGGGTTGAAGACCTGGATATGTAGGTGTGGTAGTCCTTAAGGTGACACATGACCCTAGATATGCATTGTCCTTAAGGAGACACAAGAAAATGGAGATGCATTGGAGCTTTAGAGCTTTAGAGGATTGTTGGACCTTAGGGAGTAGTGCTCATGCCATGGAGGCCTTGCTTGTTAATCATAGTCACCTTTGAGCCTCACACATGTCACTTAGAGTAGAGTGCTTCACATGGGTGGACCTACTTGTGTCTTGCAAGTTTGCTTGTAGTGGACTAGGTCCACTTGTTATTGTAAAGCCCCTTTACCTATCATATAAATAGAGAAAGGAGTGAGTTGTTATTATAGTCGATCATGCACTTGTGCATATTCCTTTTCATACTTGGGTTAGAGATGTAAGAGTAGTGCTACTTTCTCTCTCTCTCTCTCTCTTGTTCAATCTTCTTTGTACTTTGTGTTTTTGTCTTAAGGTGCTAGTGTTTCTTGGAGCATTCACCTCAAAACTTCATATATATAAAGAAGAAATGAAAGATGTGGGGTGCATGGTGTATGGTTGGACCATGCTCTTCCATGATGGACTTGGACATTGGAGGTGGTTTACTATTTACTTCTAGAACTTGTTTGGATGTTTCAAAGACATTCTTCCTCAAAGTGGTGGATAAGTATGGAGCTTGGTGACTTCAAGTTGTTGATGCATGAAGGGAGTTTACATGCTTGGAGTAGAGTTGGGTATTTCAAAGGAGGTTATTGAGCCCTAAATAGCATGGGGTTGCTTGGTTGCTTGCATGGAGGTTTACACTTGACATATGGACTCTTGGGTTGGGGGTGTGGATATGTAGGTGTGGGAGTTCTTAAGGTGACACATGACCCTGGATATGCATTATCCTTAAGGAGACACATGACCATGGAGATGCATTGGATCTTTGGAGCTTTTGACGATGGTTGGACCTTGGGGAGTAGTGCTGATGCCATGGATTCCTTGCTTCTTAATCATTGTCGCCATTGAGCCTCACACATGTCACTTAGAGTAGAGTGCTTCACATGGGTGGACCTACTTGTGTCTTGCAAGTTTTCTTGTAGTGGACTAGGTCCACTTGTTATTGTAAAGCCCCTTTACCTATCATATAAATAGAGGAAGGAGTGAGTTGTTATTATAGTCGATCATTCACTTGTGCATATTTCTTTTCATACTTGGGTTAGAGATGTAAGAGTAGTGCTACTTTCTCTCTCTCTCTCTCTCTCTCTCTCTCTCTCTCTCTCTCTCTCTCTCTCTCTCTCTCTCGCTCTCTCTCTCGTGTTCAATATTCTTTGTACTTTATGTGTTTTTGTCTTAAGGTGCTAGTGTTTCTTGGAGCATTCACCTGAAAAATTCATATATATAAAGAAGAAATAAAACCCATGAACACAATCAAAACCTATCATATAATTCTCCATGCTTTCAAAAACCCTATATAGGGAAAACCAAGAGAAACCCTAGCTCCACCAAAGATACTCCAACAATCAATCCTTTTGAATAACCTTTTGAAATATCTTTGGTGGAGCTAAGGTTTCTACTGGTTTTCTCTATCTAGGGTTTTGGAGAACTTGGAGCATTATATGATGAGTTGTGATTGTGTTCATGGATTTTAGTTCTTACACACACATATGAAGTTCTCAATGGTCCAAAATTGTGTTATTTTAGATTTGACTTCCAGCTTACCACTGCCTAGCATACCTTGTCACTCATATATATTGTGTTATTTCAAAGATTTGACTTCAATATTTTCATAAATATAATGTCCTCAAAAATATAGTTGAACACTTCCATATTCATAGTTAGATCATATTCCAAGAATATATACATTTGTTGTATGGATCAACAATTGTCTCACGAACAACAATCACATCACAAGCAACAATTGAACTTGGTTAGGGAGGATATTAATTTATCCTCTCAAGTTCCTGAGTTCTTTTTGTTGTCAAATTAAATAAGAACTAGATAAAAACTAGATAAAAAAATGGTTGGCCAAACAATACCTAAATTATTAAAATTTAGGAAAAAACATATATATTAATATGCATCCATATGAATGACAACCATTATACAAAAAAAGTTCATTTAACTTGAGTTTTCCTAGAAACAGATTTGGAGGTTTCCCAACATGAAATTCCTAAAGAATATGTTGTCTTGAAGCTAAGTGTGCACCATATCATAGTTAAAATCGAAAGTCTTTCATAGTTAAAATCCAAAGTCTTTGGCACCCTTAAAATTGACACTAGTATGAGAATATTATACCACGCTACGAGCATATTTGTGCTAAGAGAGTTCACCATGCATTTACAACCACATTTTTTCTTAAGGGTGAAAGTGGTTCTGTGCCACATAACTCTGTTTGAAGGACAAATATACATATCATAAAACATAGGCAAGCTTGAAATGCTTGTTCTATGCCTAGAAGTATTGTTATGACATTGTTCACAACTTTTAAGTACTTTGTTGAAGAACTTCAAAAGGATGTAAAAGTGATTTAGTTGGTTAGAATGTTCAATGATGGGTATTATTGTGAAATTATGTGCCCAACATGCTCCTACTAAATTGAAAATGTGTTTTTTATGTTTATTGTTTGGGCCAAATATTGTAACAGTAGCACTAGTGCATTAACTATGCTAAAAGGTCACCAAAAAATACATAAATTATTCAAATTTAGGAAAAACTATATATATTAATGTGCATCCATATGAATCACAACCATTATACAAAAAAAACCATTTAACTTGAGTTTTCCTGGAAACAGATATGGAGGTTCCCAACATGAAATTCCTAAAGAATATGTTGTCTTGAAGCCAAGAGTGCACCATATCATAGTTAAAATCTAAAGTCTTTGGCACCCTTAAACCTGGCACTAGCCTTAGAATCCTATAACATACTAAGGGCATATTTGTGCTAAGACAGTTCACCATGCATTTACAACCGCATTTTTTCTTAAAGGTGAAAGTGGTTTTGTGCCACATAACTCTGTTTGAAGGACAAATATCCATATCATAAAACAAAGGCAAGCTTGAAATGCTTGTTCTATAGCTAGAAGTATTGTTATGACATTGTTCACAACTCTTAAGTACTTTGTTCACGGACCTCAAAAGGATGTAAAAGTGATTTAGAGGGTTAGAATGTTCAATGATGGGTATTATTGTGAGATTATTTGCACAACGTGCTCCTACTAAATTGAAAATGGGATTTTTTTTCTGTTTATTGTTCGGGACAAGTATTGTAACAGCAGCACAAGTGCATTAACTATGCTATAAGGTCACCAAAAAATACAAAATTTATTTGAATTTAGGAAAAACATATATATTAATGTGCATCCATATCAATCACAACCATTATATAAAAAAAATTCCATTTAAATTGAGTTTTCCTGGAAATAGATTTGGAGGTTTCCCAACATGAAATTCCTAAAGAATATGTTGTCTTGAAGCCAAGTGTGCACCATATCATAGTTAAAATCTAAAGCCTTTGGCACCCTTAAACCTAGCACTAGTCTAAGATCCTATACCATAGTAAGAACATATGTGTGCTAAGAGAGTTCACCATGCATTTACAACCACCTTCTTTCTTAAGGGTGAAAGTGGTTTTGTGCCACATAACTTTGTTTGAAGGACAAATATCCATATCATAAAACAAAGGTAAGCTTGAAATGCTTGCTATATAACTAGAGGTATTGCTATGACATTGTTCACAACTTTTAAGTACTTTGTTGAAGGACTTCAAAAGGATGTAAAAGTGATTTAGTGCGTTAGAATGTTCAATGATGGGCATTATTGTGAGATTATTTGACCAACATGCTCCTACTAAAGTGAAAATGGGTTTTTCTATTTATTTTTTGGTCCAAATATTGTAACAACAACACTAGTGCATTAACTATGCTAAAAGGTCACTTTCTTGTTAATTTGACCATGAATATCACTTTTACAAAGCAATATTTCTTAGCTTTGTTTATGTTAGTGGTTTGACAACAACATTTCTATAGTCTCTTCACTGAATTTCTTAAATTTTTTACATTTATGCTTTTTGACAAGAAAGGGCTAACATTTTACCCTGGCTAAGTAAGGAATCTTTAAGTAACCTTCTAGCTTGGTTCCTTTTTATTCCATCTAAGCTTGGAAAAGTGTCATGAATTTACATTGAACAATGTAAGAATCTAGTCTTTTCCATAAACAATCAAGCCAACTCTTTCATTTTAAAAATTACCTACCAGTTCTGGACATATTTTTTGAAAATTCTATGTTGAAGGTGTTGGATTTAGGTAAGTGATGCAAAATGCACACCTACAGTTCTATTGTTCACCTATTAGACCAATGCAAATTATAGGAAAAGTTGGAAGGGTTGGATGTGACTGTTCCAACCATACTCTTATTGGCCCACAATACATATATTCATAACACATACCTACAATACTATTGTTCACCTATTCAGCTAGTGCATATTGTAGGCAAACTGTTAAATGTTGGACTTCGTTGTCTCAAGTTCACACACCAACACTAAAGATGCAACATATTGTGTGCATCCTTAGATATGTTTGATATTGCAAGATAACTATTTAAATAAATGCATGTATAAAACTTCTATATTAGCAAAATAACCATCAATATTTTTTTCTAGCATTTTGGACTGAATTCACAATAGTATGCTAAAAAGTGTCATTTCAATGTCTGGAAATTAGGATATATAAATGTGAGATATATAATCTACATCTTTGGGTTATCTCTTTTTCAAATATGAGCTTTTTTAGGCTACATGTTAATTGTTTAAACTTTGAACTTTGAAGAAATTCCTAAATGGACTTCGTAAATACTCGAATGAATGGACTTCGTAAGGTAGTGGTACAATAAATTGTGTTATTTCAAAGATTTGACTTCCATATTTTCACAAAATACAATATCCTCAATAAATACTTATATGTATAGATACTTATGTTTATGATTATATATGTGTTGGAGTGGTTCCTTTATGTTTTACTATAATCTTGATGTTGACAAGCTTTAGTTGACTTTTTTCATCAATTGTCCATTGAATATGCAAAATATTTCATTGTCAAAATGTGGAAAAAATTACATTTCTCCTGATTTCTTTTTTTATTGTTCATGACAAGATAATTATGTTGTAGGAATGAGGTATCCTACAGTCTGTTTCAATTTGTGGATATTTTTTTTTCTCTAGTTTTTTTACAAGGATGTAGATTTCATTTTCATGTTGATGGTTTTTGCATGTATCTTATCTAGCCCCAAATGCTGGTAGTGGAGCGGATCTTGAGAAGTAGTCGTGGACACAGACTATCAAAGGTTAATGTTACAATACCACTTCCACCTGGTATCAGAAAAAGTTTAATGCTTTGTGACATAAAGAAGAGTTATTTAATGACAAGGTTGAAAAGGCAACCTCATGTCTTAGTTCTAAGTCATTTATTTTCATTTCTTAACTGTAAGTCATCTGTTTGATTTTCAGCTTTACTAGATCAATTATTTCACTAATCTAATATGCATGGCTTGTATTTCTCACCCGACGTTAGTTGACATGGTTGATATAACATTCAATTCTAGGCCACTTTTATTTTATGTCAAAGATTTATTGATTAAAAGGATGTTCATATTTTGATTGGTTTACTTGGAGCTTGATTTTAAAAAGTTTTGTAAATTCCACGTGGATGTTATTTTTCCAGGGTGAGCTCTTTGCACCAGTAAGGTCAGATGAGTCCTAGAACATAGGTATACAACAATCACATATTTTTCCTTTGTTGTGTATCTATTATTCTTTATATCATTAATCGATGGTTACTGATGATGTAAAACAGAGGATGGGAAGGTCATGCCAATTCTCTTGAAAAAACAAAATAAAATGGAGTGGTAGAATTGTGTTTTAAAGGGTGAGCCAGAGACCAATAATTGAAAGGTAGAACTTGAGAATGGCAAGATATCTGATCTAGATCTAGATATACAACAGACCATGGAAAAAAATGATGGTATTGACGAGTCTTCCCAATAAATAAGCTGTAACTGTTAGACCACTGCCCAAATTTCAGTTATCTGCAATGGCAATAGTGACTCTAGCTTTATTTTTATGAATAGCAACTTTAGCCATTGTGCTGTTTGTTTCCTATGAATGATTTTGATTTTCAAACTCCAACTAGTTTGATGCTAAACTAATTAAAGCATTGATGACAAAATTATAGTTTTCAAAGCTCTCTTCTAAATCTCTTTTATTGAGAAAATTTGTTTCTTTTACTTTAGGTACTGTAGATTGCTACTGTGTGACATATGCTATGATATAATTGCCTGGATAAATAGACAGAAGCATTGTACAACATAGTCTTTTTTAAATCTAAAGAAACAGTGTTTCCAAATACAAAGTTTATTAATTAAGAACATCTTTTAGATTTCTTAGCTAAGTTATGATTATACTTCGGTAGGGGATTTTGTGTACGCTGATATTGTGTCATCTCTTTGGTTTCTGTCAGGTAAAAATGGCTAATAAGGAATGTGTTCTTGAGCAACAGGCACACATCTTATTCTACTATCGACAAGAACTCCAAGTTTTTTAGGCATGGCAACAAAAACACAAATGTCAGTGGGATATCCAAAGTTCGTGTTGGATGAATGTAATACTAGTGATGATTTTGATTCCTTTTCAAATAAAGAATGTCATAAGTCAAATTCAAATAAACAGAAGCAACTCAAGAATGAAGGTGAAGTTATTGCTTTTGGCGAAGTCAATTTTTTTTATTTGTTGCTTGCTGTCATGTTTTGAGTGCGGACGTGTGAAATTTCAAATTGCATGTTGGTTTAGGTAAAGGGGATATATATATATATATATATATATATATTATCATGTGTAGTTCATGGTTTCCAGAGATCCGTCTTATATTTGCACAGAAGTTTAGATATCATTCAAATATCTAAACACCAAACAACAACAACATTGAGATTTTTCTTTCACTCAACCTATAACATATTGCATCTATCTTCATTAATGCTCTTCTTCCATATTCTATCCACTTATGATATTTCCTTTGCAATATTTGTTGGATTTGCTAGTTATATGTCATTTATAGGTTATAAATGTCTTCAAAGTTTCACTTTTAATTGAGTATTCAACTGAACATATTGATTCTCGTATACATAACTATTTTTCCCTCCACCCACTTTTCATAACTTCCATAGCCATTAGGTAGGGACCTGCAGCTTTGATGTTGCTTTGCTTGTTTAGTAAAATATTGTTGAGACTTTAATTTATTGAAAGTTGTAGAATTTACAATTTATGAAGTTTGAAGGTCTAATTTTTAAAAGTCTAATTCTTTAAAGGGTGCTAGCTCAATGGTAGAGCACCTGCGTTACAGGCAGGAGGTTGGTGGTTCGATTCCATTGTGCCCTAATATCCATATGGAATGGCTGATCATTTTTTAGTGACGGAGGCTCTTTTGACCATCACCAATGAGCTTTGGTGACATTTTTCGACCCTCACCAAAATATGAAATTTTGATGGTCAATGAACACCACCATATATACGCATCAATAGTGATAACCCTCAAATGTCTATAACCATAAATCATTGTTGTTGATATGAAATGGCGACGATCACCTTCCGTCATTATAATCATTATTTGTGACGGACCTTGATTGTCATCAGAACACCTATACTTCTGGCAATGCGGCTTTTGGTGATGGTCAATGAACGTCACCATATATATGCACCAATAGTGACAAACATGAAAGATCCATCACAATAAATCATTTTTGTTCATATGAAATGGTGACGGTCACTCTCCGTCATTATAATCAATATTTTTGACGGACCTTGAATGTCCCATAACACGTATACTTTTGGCGACGCCACTTTTGGTGACATTCAGTTTTTGGTGACCGACGCTATGGTCTGTCACCATTGCTTATATGAAATGGTGACGGTAGCTATCCGTCATTATAAATCATTATTAATGACGGACTTTGAATGTCACTATAACACCTATAATTTTGGCGACGCCATCTTTGGTGAGGTACAGTTTTTGGCGACAGAGGCTATGGTCCGTCACCATTGCTCATATGAAATGGTGATGGTCACTATCTGTCATTATAAATCACTATTGGTGACGGACTTTGAAAGTCACTACAACAGCTATACTTTTGATGACGCCACTTTTGGTGGCATTCAGTTTTTGGTGACGAAGGGACTTTTGACCGTCACCAATGAGCTTATGGTGACATTTTGCACCCCTCACTAATGTTATTTTTTCTTGTAGTGAGCTCATGCTTGACTAAGGAATGTCTGAGCACATCCCCTAATAGGGAGAAAACTTGTGCAGTGGGCACTTGAAGTCAATGTTGCATAGTTGAGGCAGACAATGGTGGATGTGGGATGGGACCTTGGGAGGTAGATTTGCGCACTTTTTAGAGGCAAGGAGGACTAGGCAGTGGAAAGACTTGGAGGAAAATCTGCACATTGTTTTAGGTTAGTGAGCTTTGGCTAAGGGAGGACACTTGGGAAACCTCTGTGCAGTTCTGGAGGCCAAGGGAGGTTGGGGTGTCTACGCATTATAAGTTTGTAGCAGGCAAGGAGAAGAGCTTAAGGAATGGAAGTGAAAATGTCGTAGTTCAAGCCAGATTAAGAGGAACTGCTCCGCAATTCTAGGGGTTAAGTATGGTTGTTAAGCTCTATAATTTTGTTATGTAACTATCTCACAAAATAGAAGAAAAGATAGATCAATGACTTCAAAATCAGCCTCTTCGATGGGGAAACCTCCTTTACATTACACATATGAATAGTTCTTGGATGATAGAAATGACAAAACCTCCTTTCTGTATATAGGAGTCTAAGGGGTCACATTATAATCAAAGATGACATAACAGTAATAATATAAGGGCATAACAATAACAATAGGGGCTACAATAACAACAATAATGGCAGAACTACTAGTATTATAGGGACCTAACATGCCACTCTCCTTAAAAAAATTGATGTCCTCGAAACTTGAGTAGTTCTAGATGCTTTTGTATAAAATTCTCACCCTCCCATATAGAATATTTAGAGGGTAAGTTCTTCCACCTGATGAGATACTCTAAAATTGATCGATTTCGTAGCAGTTGAGTTCTTGTTTTTGTGACTACTTCAGGCTCCAATATGATTTTTCCTTCCTCTTCGAGTTTTGGAAATATTATTTGAACTGGGATTTTTTCACTTATAACCTTATTTAAGCATGAAACATGGAAATCTGGGTGCACTCAGGAAGCTGCAGGAATCTCCAATTTGTATGCCATAGTACCAATCTTTTGAAAAACCTTGTAGGGACGATAATACTTTGGTGATAATTTATTATCCTTATTAGCTTGCTTGAGGGACATTTGTTTATATGGTTGTAACCATAGGAATACCTAGTCACCTACACCAAAATTCTTTCTTGGCGATGTTTATCTTCTTCGTTTTTCATTCTATTCTGCAGCAAAGTGAGGTTATCCTTTAAGAGTTGGAGAGCTTGTTGTTGACGCTCGATGTGATCTTCCACTACTTGAAACTTATAATTTTCTCTCAAATATGATGTGATAGACCCTGGATGATATCCATAAAGTTCCATAAATGGGGTCATTTTTGCTGCATTATAGAAGGAAGTGTTATACCACCATTCAGCCAGAGGCAACCATTTGACCCATTGTGTTTGTTTATCAGATACAAAGAAACGAAGATATACCTCCAAACATTTGTTTACTATCTCAATTTTCCCATTAGATTGACGAAGATAAGATGAGCTATGAGCTAACTAATTACCAAGATAAGAAAATAATTTTGTCCAAAATTTTCCAGTGAAAATGGGATCTCTGTCACTTGCAATAATCTTTGGGTTTCCATGTAGCTTTTGAATTGTTTCCATAAATACAATAGAAACTATACTGTATTTAAATGGATATGATAATTCACAAAAGTGTGCATACTTGGTAAGTTTGTGAACTACCCCCATGACGACACTTTTTACTTCAGACTTGGGTAAGCCTATAATAAAATCCATTGAAACCTCCTCCCAATGTTGGCTTCAAATGGATAAAGGTTGTAATAGATCTGGGGTCTTAATTGTTTCAACTTTATTTTGTTGGAAAACAAAACATTCCGCCACAAACTTTTGAATATCTGATTTAAGGCCATCCCAAAAAAAATCCTTCTTAACCCTATGGTAAGTTTTTAAGAATCTTGAGTGCCCTCCTAAGGGAGAGGTGTACAATTCCATAACAATATTTTGTTTGAGTTGGGAATTCTTACATAGGTATAATTAGTCTTTGTACCATAACGAAGCATTTTTCCAGCTAAATGTATCAGATGCACGGGGATATTTTTGTAACTTTTTCATGAGTTCCAACACTTCTTCGCCATTCTTCCATTCATCCCTTGCTTCGTTTATCCAATCTAGTTGGATAATAGAAATGGAGCAGAGAAATTCTTCCACATCCTCATCCTTTCTTGAGAGTGTATCTGCCACAACATTTTGCTTCAATTATTTGTAGATGATTTCAAAGTCATAACCCAACATCTTTGATACCCATTTTTGTTTCTCTTCTAAGATAATCCTTGTTATAAAAAGTATTTAAGACTATCGTGATCCATTTTTACATTGAAGTGTCTTCCCATTAGGTAGGGTTGCCATTTCTTCAGTGCGTGTAGTATTGCCAACATTTCCTTCTCATAAATAGCTTTCTGTAAATACTTTCCTTTAATTGGATGACTTTCAAACGAAATGCATATTTCTACTTGCATTAAAACAACACCAATTCCATTTCCTAAGGCATGACATTCCACAATAAAGGTTTTTGTGAAGTTCAGTGTAGCTAAGACCAGTTCTTGGCACATTGCCTCTTTAAGATGTTCAAAGACCTTCATTTCTTCTGGAGTCCATGAAAATGCATCCTTCTTCAATAATGTTGTTAGAGGTGTTTCTATTCGCCCATAATCCTTAACAAACTTGTCATAATACCTTGCTAACGTGAGAAATCCTCACAGATGCTTTATGAATGTGTGATTTCTCCATTCCTTAATGCCTTTAATTTTTCTAGGGTCTACCTTCACACCTTCATGAGATACAGTATGACCCAGATATTCCACCTCTTGTACTCCAATGAAACGTTTGAATATTTTTGCATATAATTGCTTCTCCTCCAATAGTTTGAGCAACCTGTCAACATGTTAAACATGATCCTTCCAAGGCTTGCTATAGATTACTATATCATCAAAAAATACTAACACAACTTTTCTAGGGAAGGGTTTGAAAATGGAATTCATCAAACCTTGAAATGTAGAAGGTGCATTGGTAAGGCCAAAAGGCATGACCAAAAATTCGTAATGAACCTCGTGAGTTCTAGATGTTGTTTTTCGAATGTCTTTAGTCTTCATTCTGATTTGATGATATCCTGAATGAAGATCCAACTTGGTGAGGTGAATTGATCCATGAAATTCATCCAAAAATTCATCAATTCGAAAATTTATCTTTAATAGTGAGCTTCTTAAGCTCCCTATTATTCGGACACATGTGCCATGACCCATCCTTCTTGTGCACCAATACTACTAGAGTAGAGAAAGAACTTTGACTAGGTTTAATTTTACCAGCCTCTAGCATTGCTGCAACCATACATTCAATTTCACTCTTTTGGGCATAAGGATATCTGTAAGGCCTGAAGTTTGGAGGAACACTTCTTGGAATCAAATGAATAGCATGATCACGATCACGAGTAGGTGGGAGGCCTTTGGGAGTGTCAAATACCTTAGAATGATTGCCCAAGAATTTTTCGATATCTAGAGAAATAGATGATTTCGATGTGGGAACCTCTAGCAAACATAATTGTGCAATTACGCCTCATTGTTCTTTATTTAGAAGCTTTGTCATTCCGTTAGAGCTTATTATCTTTCCCAGTTTCCATGTGATACCCCTTAATTCAACTTCCTTTCCTTCCAAATAAAATTTCATGAAAATTTCTAAGAAATTAAAAGCTATTGTACCCAAGGATTGTAGCCATTGGAATCCTAGTACTACATCAGCACCACCCATTGGAATGGAAAGAATTGGGCTATTCAATGCATATTATCCCATGGATAGCTTGATCTTATGGCACTTTTGAGAGCAATTTATGGTTCCTCCACTTGAAACCATCACTTGACACTCTAGTGATGGATATAGGATGCAATTCAATTGCTTGGATATCTTACAATGGATAAAATTATGGGCACTTCCTGAATCAATCAACACTATTACCTTTTTCTTATTGATATGCCCTTCTATCTTGATAATTTGAGGAGTGGTAATTCTGGCCAATGCATTACAAGATATGGTCGAATTCATTTCTTCTTTCTCTAGGGTTTCTTCCTAGTGTATATCCTTTTCTTTTGACGTTTCTTTTTCATTTTATTCCTCCTCTTCATAGTCTATGTAAAATAATTTCTTCTCAGCACACTTATGACCTTTAGAATATTTTCTATCACAACTGTAACATATCCCTTTTGCTCTTTTTTCTTCCAATTGTTGTGGTGTCAACCTTGTAGGTTGTGGAACGCTAGGGGTAGCAGCAATTCCATCTTTATAGCTATGAGTTGTAGGCTTCCTTGTTGCCATAATTTTTCTTTCCATTTTTCTTTCCAACCTGAATTCCTTCTCCAATGAATTAGGTTCCCAAAGGCGAACCTCATGTTGGATGTTATCTTTTAAAGTCCCTATGAACACATCCATCATATGCTCCTCTAGAATATATTTTAACCTTATATTCAATTTTTGGAAGTCCTCAACGTGCTCCATCATTGAACCATTTTATTTGAGATTTATCAATTAGCTAAAAAAATGTGTTTTTTTTGTATCCTCATAATGTGTTATCCTTTCTTCCGTAAAAATTTCCTAAGTAACAATTTGTTTACAAGAGAAAAGCCATCGATACCATACAAACTGATTTGCTTCCAAATATAATGTTTCAATGTGTACCTTTTGTGTGTTTTGCACATTATGGAGATTGAAATGTTGCTCCATTTGCAGTATCCATGTTACAGCATCCTTGCCAGCAAACTTCCTCATATTGATATTTGGAACATGGTGGGTCTTCAATCCATGATTAGAGTCTATGAAATCATGATTAACATTTATTTTTTTCTCATCATGAGTTTCCTTTACTAACCTTTCTCCATTAGTAATAATTTCTTGTAGAAATTTTGTCAAATATGTCTTCAAATCTTCCATGTTTCCTTTAAGTTTTTATTTTATACCATCCATCTTAGCATCCATGCCTATCTTCAAATATTCCATGTTGCCTTTAAGTTTTTCTTCTATACCATCCATCTTAGCTTCCATGCCTTTCTTTAAACCATCCATATTAACCTCCACATCATCCATCTTAGCTTCCACACCTTTATTTAAACTATCCATCTTAGCTTCTATTACTTTTTGTGAGAGTGAATTTTGTTGCACTTGGTCTTGTAAATTTGATATATCATGTTACATTTCTTACTCTTCTTCACGAGTCATGCTAGAGCTTTCAGGTTGCTTACTAGGTGTTTCCATTTTCTTTTTTCGGGGCATAAATTAATGATAATAATGATTCACTATGCCCTTTTAATTCCTTCAAACTAATTTTTTAAACCAAAGTCATGATTTTTTTTTTTAAACTACACACTTATATTCACTTCGAAGGATCTCGATACTGAATATGTTGTATTTTTGTAATTTTGGGTCTGCAAGGTCTACAATTATGGCCTACGGTATCCCTCTAAGTCCTATTTCGAACACCGAAAGTCTTATCAATATTGGATTCTCCAAGGAAGGGTTATGCCACATATCCCACGATGACCTCATTATAGACTAGTTCAGTAGAGATAACTTGTATGAAGTGCCATGTGTCATTATTTTGATGTTAGGACCTGTAACCAATACAAAGAAAACTACATGCCATCCTCTTTCTTTAAAGTTTTACGAAATTTCAATCTGATGCTCAAACAAAAAGTTATGATGAATTTCCCCAAGTCACCTGTTTGTAATATAATTTGGGAGCCTGCAAAAACCCTAACTTGCTTGGATCCTATCTCCAAAAATATAATGAGAAAACATTTGAAATTTGGACCTGAGGTGCATCACAATTTTGGCTCAAGCAAGTTTTAATTTCTGCTTCTCAAAGGTCATAGAACAAAAGTTATAGCGAAAATTCCACGATGGCCTATTTGGAGCAGCGAAACCCTAGAATCCAAATCTCTGATTCCAAATGTTATGTAACCATCTTACAAAATAGAATAAAAGATAGATCAACAACTTCAAAATCAGCCTCTTCGAGGGGGCAGCCTCCTTTACATTATACAAATGAATAATCCTTGGATGATAGAAATGATGAAACCTCCTTTCTATATATAGGAGTCTAAGGAGTCACAATATAATCAAAACCGACATAGCAATAATAATATAAGGGCACAACAATAACAATAGGGGCTACAATGACAATAGTAATGAGGGAATCGCTATTATTATAGGGACCTAACAAATTGTGCAATACAGCTACTCGGGAGGATAGTCAATGCACACTGCACAATTCTAGGTAGCAAGGTCAGAACACTAGGGGTTGAGATTGTGCATTGTGCAGTTTAGTCAAGGTCCGACACAACTAGGTTGCTTGATCGGGAAGATTTTTGGGAAATTTCTAAGTGCATGAGGGAGATCGACTCATGATGAACTTTAAATTTTATCACACACTTAACATACTTCGATGACATGACAACATAGACCATCAAAACATAGAATAAAGCAGTATCCTCGGGGTGACTATCTCATGACAAGAAGCGATAAGTGCGACATTTGAGATAGGCTTTAGGATGCCCCTGAAGACACTTGTGCGACAATACTCAAGACTTTGTGTATGAGTGTGACAAGCATTTACATGGCTAGGACAAATTGTATACATAGAAACAAACCTTTGAAACTATGAGAAAAGGACCACAACATTACATATTAGTCCAACATGCAAAAAGATCATAGTTAGCCCAACATGCAAAATAGAACAAAACTCTAGCAAAAAACACATGGAATGACTTTCAGTGTTTGCAACCATACATGTCATTGAAGAAACAATGATGTAATAATTATAAGCCATCAATCACACCACACTAAGAGGTGTATTTCCACTTTATGAGATGCGATTTGCTTTTCATACCTACCCTCCAAAGGGTTGTGAATGAAATGGAGTTTTCATATGGTCCTAATCTTTGATCTTCTATCATACCTCCGGGTTCCTTGGTCTTCTTATCTAATGATTATACTTTCTCCTTAAATCTTTGAGTATTATCCAACATATCCTACTTCGTAATCTCGTTCTTAATCATCTTTCCATAGCCTAGTAGAATTCCTTTATCTGTAATCCACACATGACGAGATCACAATAGCCTGATAAACCCCTAGTCTAGGATGTTGCATGATAATACAATAACTGAGCCAACATTGGTATAAGGTCAGGGGGAAGAAGGCTCAGTGACTGAGATGGGCTGAGGGGTAAGACTGCATAGTACCCACTGAGGGAAAATATTTTCCAGTGTCCACTGAGGGAAAAAAAAAATCATTTTAAGTAGGTAGTGGCTACTACGAGATGAGGCCTTGGAGGAAAAATCGGTGCAGTTTTCAGAGGCATGGGTGACTAGGCAGCAGTGGGGCCTGGGGGACACATCTGCATAGTTCTTGAGGGTAGTAAGCATAGACTAAGGGAGGGTCACTGGAGCTATCCTCTACATAGTTTTGGATGTGAAGGGATGTTGGTATTTTTGCACATTGCGCAGTTCTAGCAGACAAGGAAAATGCTTGAGGGTTGCAAATGTGAAGTGCATAGTTTAGGAAGGTTGGATGAGGCTAGGTTTCTAGGAATCCTCTAGAATTTGGCTAACTGTGGGATCAATGGAACTGATGTGAACAGTGATATAGCTTGACTGTGACCACACACATGGAAACTTAGTGATACAACAAAGATCATCCAGAACATATGAAAACATACTTCACTTAATGCAACACCCTTTGGGGAAACTTACGACATGTGTGGTTCTGATGATAGAATTTGTGAGGATGATGATGACACTTGTGTAATAGTGTGTAAACCTTTGGAAATGAGTGTGAAACATTTGTATGTGATTGGAACAACTCATTTTCACAAATATTTCTCCTTGAAGCAAACCAAAACTTCCCTATGCCTGACAAGCGATAACTCCCAGTCCCGAAGATGACACTTTATGTATAAAGATAAAGTGTGAACGAATCTTGAGATCAAAGATGGGAGCTTGAAATCATCATCTTACCAATAAGTGACTAAGGAACAACTGATCACACGATCCATAATAGGCTCCAAAATTTGAGTGTAGGCCAAAATTTTGGAGGGTGTTGTCGCCGTTACAACAAAAATATATCGATATTACAAGTGTTGTGATATACGAGTGTAACATAATCATGGCTAAAGTGAATTTAAATTGGATGTGTGGATTAGGAATGATTGAATATGTTGACAAGACAATTTCCTGACAATCTCATATAGTGGATAAACATAAGAGAATGTTTGTGGGAAGGTTAAAGTAGGGATCAGGTGATATCCCTAGAAATATAGGTTGGTCCAGTAATAGAAAACATAGTCACATAAGAATGACTTAATCATACCCAAAAAATGGAAATACAAAGGAATGGGTGAGCATTTCCTTTAGGATTAAGCTATATCCTTAATGATAGGAATTATGATAAATGCACGTATATTATCAATACTTAGGTAGGGTATAGTCAAGGTAGGAAGCTATTATCATGTAATTATTCTAAGAACATGATATTGTATGTATATATTAATTTTTCATGATTTTCCATGGATAGATGAATGAGAAAAATACAATGAGATGAAATATTTTGGTGACACATGAATGCATGATGTATTAAGTGAATGTAGGATTGTAAGAAAACAAATGGAAATATAACTAAGCCATGTTTGAGACCATATTGATGATGGATAAAAAAACATTATATCACTACAAAAATTTCCATGTGCTCCTTTCTTGAATTAGACTTTAGATTATAACCTTCTCACCAAAACTAAAGAGCACAGATAAAAATAATGGAATGCTTGAGGAAATGCATGGAAAAGAAGGGGTACATGTGTTGGTGTTATGTTGCGTTAGAAGAATTTATATGGTTTATAAAGAGAGAGAGAGCAAGAGAGAAAAGGTGGTTGGATGATGTGTTGACACATTATCCTAACCTTCTAAAGTCACCATGGTGGAATTATATGATAGTGGATGACAATCGATATAAGGAGCATTAGGTGCATGATGTTATGAACATTAACACACACACAAACAAATTGGATGTGATTTCATATATAATGTTGAAGCTGTTGGAAAGGTACATGTAATTATATATTATTTAATTTTTTTCTATGAATAAAAGTGGGAAGTGATTGATAGATGATGTGTGTGAGGAAAAATATGATGTTTTGTAAAGTTTGTAATAAAGGATCCTATGTGGATGAATACTTAATTTTTTTTTCTACTTGAAAAATTAGAGTGTACCATCGTTAAACTAGTGCTGGATATGGCAATGAGAGAAATATCATAACGAATACCGACACCTACTTTGGAAAGAGTTTAGTGGAGTTTGATAATGGTGAAACAAATTTGGAATGTTTCTATTGAAATTGTTATCATGATATGTCCATAATACAAGTGAGAGGATAAATTTTCCAAGTTGGATAGATGAACAATGCTAAGCAAGAAATCACAAAGAAAAGTATATCAATGTGATATGAAAACCTTATATTACAACATGATTACTATGAGATGTGCTATGTTATGATAGAGAAAGATAGGGGACACCTTGGCTATAAGAATCAATCAATATTAATACTCTTACCTTTAAAGTAGTGATTGATAGGATCACATGAGTGATTATGTAAAAAGAATGGATGCTTATGCCTTAAGGGTGAGATATTGAGTGAGAGGAAGATTGAAAAAATATATTCTAGATGGGATTGTGAGTGAATTAGGTATGTCTAAGAAAATAATAGCTTGAGTTCTTAGCATGGTAATAATTTGGACGTGAATCCATAATTATACAAATAAGTATTATGTTGAAATGTATAACGTATGCTAAGATATGAAAATCAATGGAATTTTTATGCATAAAAGTGGTTCTAATATGAATATTGCATGATGATTGTTGTTGACATGTGATGGATGCTAGGAATTTGGTGGTACTTAAATAGAGTAGATGAATCAGAATTGAAGTAGTTGAAGGAGGAAGTTAGGAAGTGATTTTGAAATAGTACAGAGCACCCAAATGATGTTTGGTTGCAATGAAGAATAAACTTGGAATGATTTGAACATTAAGAACATTATTTACTTTAATTGGGGAGGTGTTGGGTGGGGGGGGGGGGAAGCACATAACATCCTCATTTTAATTTGTATTAAACTATGTTATTTGTTTATGTTAGCATTAATATGTCCCCATTGAAATAAGTTTAATAGGATGAATCCGTGAACAAGTTATATTAATGTAAGGTATTCTCTTCATTAATGAATAAGATAACAGAACTAACCACGAATATGTATGCTAATACAAACCATGATACCATGACTGAGAACTAGCAAAGGGGCTAATGAGGGTTAACAAGCCAAATATTTTCCATAGAAATTTGAATTCAAATATAATCATTTTCCCTCTTACCTAAGAAATCATTGAATATTAATGACATGATAGGTGGAATGGTCACCCTCATAATTGTGGGAGTTGAGGTGGCTAGTAAAAAATTCCTAAGAAAGAAATGAAGGAATTGGAGAAGTACCCTTCCTTTAGTTTGGGTTTGTCCCATGGATTTTCCTAGGAAATTAAGGTGAATGTGGGGGTGCATGAAAAGGAATAAATTTGAATGTGGAGAATTTTGGAATGTTAGGTCCCTATAATACTAGTGATTCCCCCATTACTATTTTCATTGTAGCCCTTATTGTTATTATTTTTCCCCTATTGTCCCCATATTGTTATTATTATGCGCTATAGAAGCCCACTATTGTTATTTTTGTGCCCTTATATTATTATTGTTATGTTGGCTTTGATTATATTGTGACCCCTTAACCTCCTATATATAGAAAGGGGGTTTTGTCATTTGTATCATCGAAGAATTGTTCATTTGTTTAATGTAAAGGAGGTTAAGGGGATATACACCAGGAAAAAACCCTAGAGAAAGAAGAAATGAATCCGACGATATATTGTAATACATTGGTTGGAGTTGCCACTCCTCAAACTATCAAGATAGAAGTACATATGAAGAAGAAAAATTTAATAGTGTTGACTAATTCGGGTAGTACCCATAATTTTATTCATTGTATGATAGCCAAGGAATTGAATTTATTCCTATATCTAGCACCAGAGTGTCAAGTAATGGTTGCAAGTGGAGGAAACATAAATTTCTCTAGAAAGTGCCATAATATCAAGCTATCCATGGGAGAATATGTATTGAATAGCCAAAATCTTTCCATACCAATGCATGGTGTTGATGTTGTACTAGGAGTACAATGGCTATAATCCTTGGGTATAATAGCTTTTAATTTTCAAGAACTTTTCATTAAATTTTCTTCAGGGTGTATTGTAGGGAAATCGGGAAAGGTAATCAACTCTGGCGGAATGACAAAGCTTCTAAAGAAATAACAATAAGGCATAATTTCAAAATTATGTTCGCTAGAGGTTCCCACATCAAATCATCGATTTCTCCAGACCTCCAAAAAGTCTTGGACAATCATTCCAAGGTATTTTAGACTCCCAAAGGCCTCCCACCTACTCGTGATCATGATCATGCTATTCATTTGATTCCAGGAAGTGTTCCTCCAAACATCCAGCCTTGCGGATATCCCTATGCCCAAAAGAGTGAAATTAATGTATGGTTGCAGAAATGGTAGAGGCTGGTATAATTCAACCTGGTCAAAGTTCTTTCTCTACTCCAATAGTATTGGTTCACAAGAAGGATGGATCATGGGGTATGTGTCTGGATTATAGGGAGCTCAATAAGCTCATTTTTAAAGATAAATTTCTCATTCCTGTCATTTATGAATTATTAGATTAATTGCATGGATCAATTTACTTCACAAAGTTGGATCTTCATTCAGGATATCTTCAAATCAAAATTAAGACTGAAGAAATTCCAAAAACAACATTTAGAACTCATGAGGGTCATTATGAATTTTTGGTCATGCCTTTTCACATTGCCAATGCACCTTCTACATTTCAAGTTTTGATGAATTCCATTTTCAAACCCTTCCTTAGAAAATTTGTGTTAGTATTTTTTTTTGATATACTAATTTACAACAACTCTTGGAAGGATCATGTTCAACATGTTGACATGGTACTCAAACTATTGGAGGAGAAACAATTATATCCAAAAAGCTCCAAATGTTTCTTTGGAGTACAAGGGGTGGAATGTTTGGGTCATATTGTATCGCGTGAAGGTGTTAAGGTAGACCCTAGCAAAATTAAAACCATTAAGGAATGGAAAATCCACACATCGATAAAGCATCTACGAGGATTTCTTGGGTTGACAAGGTATTATTTCAAGTTTGTTAAGGATTATGGGAGAAAAGCAACACCTCTAACAACATTATTGAAGAAAGATACATTTTCATGCACTCCAAAACCAAGAAAGGCCTTTGACCACCTTAAAGAGGAAATGTGCCAAGTAATGGTCTTAGCTACGCTAGACTTCAGGAAAACCTTTATTGTGAAATGTGATTCCTCAGGAAATGTTATTGGTGTTGTTTTAATGAAAGTAGAAACACCCATTTGTTTCGAAGGTCATCCAATCAAAGGAAATTATTTACACAAAGTTATTTATGAGAAGGAAATTTTGCCAATACTACGTGCACTTAAGAAATGGTGACCCTACCTAATGGGAAGATACTTTAAGGTAGAAATGGATCATGATAGTCTTAAATGATTTTTAGAACAAAGATTATCTTCAGAAGAGCAGCAAAAATGGGTCACAAATATGTTGGGTTATGACTTTGAAATCATTTACAAAAAAGGGAAGAAAAATTTTGTGGCAAATGCACTCTCAAGAAAGGATGAGGATGTGGAAGCATTTCTTTACACCATTTATATTGTCCAACTAGATTGGATAAACGAAGCAAGGGATAAATCAAAGAATGATGAAGAAGTGTGGGCACTCATTCAAAAGATATAAAAATATCCCAGTACATTTGATACATTTAGCTAGAAATGATTCATTATAGTACAAAGATGGCTTATATGTATGTAAGAATTCCCATCTCAAACAAAATATTCTTATGTAATTGCACACCTCTCCCTTCGGAGGGCACTTGGGATTTCTAAAAACTTACCACAGGGTTAAGAAGGATTTTTTTGGGGATGGCCTTAAATCGGATATTCAAAAGTTTGTGGCAAAATGTTTGGTTTGCCAACAAAATAAAGTTGAAACAGTTAAGATCCCAAGTCTATTACAACCTTTAGTCATTCCAAGCCAATGATGGGAAGAGGTTTCAATGGATTTTATCACATGTTTACCCAAGTTTGAAGGAAAGAGTGTTATCATGGTGGTAGTTGACAAACTTACCAAGTTTGGACACTTTTGTGCATTATATCATCCATTTAAAGCAAGTACAATTTCTACTTCATTTATGGAAACAATTCAAAAGCTACATGGAAACCCAAAGATTATTTTAAGTGACAGAGATCCCATTTTCACTAGAAATGTTCGGACAAAATTATTTTCTTGTCTTGGAACTCAGTTAGTTCATAGCTCATCTTATCATCCTCAATATGATGGAAAAAATGAGATAGTAAACAAATGTTTGGAAGGATATCTTTGTTGCCTTATATCTGATAAATAGACACAATGGGTCAAATAGTTGCCTCTAGTTGAATCATGGTATAACATTTCCTTCCATACTGCAACAAAAATGACCCCATTTATGGCACTTTATGGATACCATCCACTGTCGTTCAGATCATATTTAAGAGAAAATTCTCAGGTTCAAGGAGTGGAAGATCACATCGAGCATAAACAATAAGTTCTCCAAATAATAAAGGATAACCTCACTTTAGCATAGAATAGAATGAAACAATAGGCACATCAACGTCGCAGCTAAAGGAGTTTTGATGTAGGTGATTGGGTATTCCTGTGGCTACAACCATTTAAACAATGTCCCTCAAGCAAGCTAAGAAGGATAATAAATTATCACCAAAGGATTATGGCTCATACAAGGTGTTGCAAAAGATAGGTACTATGGCATACAAATAGGAGCTTCATGCAGCTTCCCAAGCACACCTAGTTTTCCATGTTTCATGATTAAAGATGGTTATAGGTGACAAGATCCCAGTCAAACGATATTGCCAAAACTTGATGAGGAAGGAGAAATCATATTGGAACCTAAAGCAGTCACAGAAACAAGAACTCGAAAACTATGAAATCAATCAATTTCAGAGTATCTCATCAAGTGGACGAGCTCACCCGCTGAAGATTCCACATTGGAGGAAGATAATTTTATACATAAGCATCCAGAACTACTCAAGCATTGAGGACAAAAATTTATTGAAGGAGAGGGGTATGTTAGGTCCCTATAATACTAGTGATTCCCCCATTACTGTTGTCATTATAGCCCTTATTATTCTTCTTGTGCTCCTATTGTCCCCATATTGTTATTATTGTGCCCTATAGAAGCCCACTATTGTTATTTTGTGCCCCTATATGATTATTATTATTATGTTGTATTTGATTATATTGTGACCCCTTAGACTCCTATATATAGAAAGAAGGTCTTTTCATTTGTATCATCCAAGAATTGTTCATTTGTGTAATGTAAAGGAGGTTGCCCCTCGAAGAGCCTGATTCCTAAGTTGTTGATCTATATTTTCTATATTTTTGTGAGTTGGTTTCATAACATGGAAGGAGTGATTAAGTTTAAGATAAAATAATGAAAAATTAGATATAAAATGCAGATATCTTGGAAAAAAACAATGACTACCTAAAGATGTTCACAAGCGTAGATCACAACCATTCTTGAGTGTAACCATCACTAGAGCTTTTTTTATGATTATAAGTTGTTTGAGTTGCTAAAATATATCCACAAATATGAGATTCACATTTTTTATTAATGTTAGTCCATTTTGTTCTAATAAAACCTAAATTTTTATTCCCATAATTTTGGCTTAAGACACCCAATTTAGAATTCAAATACAAAAATTCCAAATGTAAAGTGAACTAGACATCTAAACTAGACTAGAATCTTAATTAACATCAATATTTTAATGAACAATAGAGAACATAAAGAATAGAATATAACAATGAATCAACATAAATATTTACATAGTACATAGATATTTTACCCTAAAAACCCTTAACCAGGAAAACCTACCAGTCTTTGAGCTTCACCGATCTTATATCCCCAATTAAATATTTATAGGTAGTTACAATGAATGTTGACATTGATATAAATATAATATGGATGTGTTCATAAATCACCAAATACATATCCAACATGAAGTTCCATCATCTCTCATTTTCCTTACATCATACTCCATTTATATGTATAGAAAACCCTAATTTGAACTGTCTCAAATCAATACTGGTGGCATAAGGTCACTAAGTAAGATGCCAAGAGTCTTGATGTTCATAATACTTTTATTACTAGTTATGGTTATAGTTTATTCCATTCAATCAATATCCAATGACTACTCAGAGTGAAATATATGCTTGATGACCCCTTCAACTACTTCAGTTGATTATCATTTTTTGGCAATTATTTAACTATTGATTGAATTAAACTAAGTAATTTATCTCAACTTTAAGGTCAAATTATTAGATCAATCATTGATTTGTATTTTCATTGAATTAAATTCTATTATGCTATTAACTTACTATCCTAAGTCAGTTATTCCCAAGAAGACTTGTTGAGGTTCATTCCCTAACTTTTTACGTAATTAGACCATTGACTAACTAAACTCTCGTAGACTAAGACTACCTGCAAAGAAAAAAACACCTAAACATTATCCCACCTGGTTTGTTATCTACATGATCTTATAATATTGTGAAATTACTGAACAAACACTACCATTCCCAACTCCTCTGTACAACAAGATAATTTACTAGCACTCATTAATTTTGTTAGAAACTCTACAACATTCTTAGCCACATCTAATTTTACCAGTAACACCTTCTTGATTTCGACCTTGTCTCTAATGAAATGGTATTGTACATCAATATTGTTTTTCCTTGATTGGTAAGATAAGTTCTCTTCTATAATGATTACAACCTATATATCAAAACATCTTCTTAACATATTGATTGAGAAAACCTATTCCCTTAACATAGCTATTGCAACTATACTACTTCCTTGCTTGGATGAGTGGGTTCCATGTATTAAACCTACATCATTAATAGTGCAATGGATAACTACAACTTACACATAAACAACTTGAACAAATATCTGCTACTTGATCCCCTTTTATCTAGATCACCATCCTATTTAGCATTGAAAAAAATTTGTATTCCTTTTTCATTTTCATAGTCAGTTTCTTCATGGTAGAAAATTTCATAATTTCATGTGTCATGAAAACACCTAAATATTCTTGAGATAGTAGATCAATCCTCTTTTTCCAAATGTTTTCATGTATCTTCTCAATAATCCGCTACATGAGCATTATTTGGTTGAGTTTATAATATCATTTACATTGAACAAATTACAAAACTTGCATATGGAACACAAGATATGTCCTCCCTTTCTTCCTATTTTCCGAACAAATCCATTCTCCAAATAGAAGTTATCTCCCTATGTTCACTGGCTTAACCTAGAAACAACCAAACAAACTACACTATCTTTCCCTCGAGATATTTGAAATATAAGAACAAAACCTACTATATGTTCATAAGAATTCCTCTCCTCTTTGCTCATTAACTCTAGTTCCAACTCTAACTCCAAAAATAAGAACCTAAAAATTATCCAAGGAAAGAAAATAGATTAAGATATCCCATATGATATACTTAAATAACTCTAAAATAGAGATCAAGGAATATTATTCTACACATGTATAATCAAAGACATGATGTATGGGAAAAATGATGCAATTTGTATTAATGATAACAGAGAAAGATTACAACCCTTTTTGAGGACTTGATGTTGGAAACATCTCCTAGACATATCTTCCTTTATTTACCATAATGATAAAACTTTCAATCTCACCAATGCATAAGGATGGATTATGGAACTCCAAACTAAAACTAACAGCATAAGGGAAGAATCAAAATCTCCAAAAGGCAACCCAAAATCTATATAAGGTACTTCGTTATAGCAAAAATGAGGCAGTTTTAGATCTACCATACTAGGGATAGATCAACTTTGAAAGGAGGTAAGTTCCATGAGATAAGGGATAAATCATCATTAGTAGGAATTCAAGATCACATTCAATAGAAAAAGGATGAATCTTTTCTCGAAGATTCTAGAGGGGAAAGCTTCGAAATTCTATTTAATATTTCCAAGTGTCATCGCACTTATAGTAAAGAGAACATACACTAACTATCACACGTTGCATGTGCACAACAAGTGCCATCAAAGGTTGTAATGAGGCTAAGTGTGATGGAGTCTTAAATTAGGGTTTTCATCTGATGTAATCCAATATTCTTCTAACTTTTGTGAATAGTTTTGATTTTGGCCGTACAAAGGATTAATGCAAAGTTTAACGCATGGCGAGAGATATAGGTTTGTTGAATTTGGCCTAAGTGCAAAAAAGTTCCCTGTAAGAAATTCCCCCTAAAGGAAAAAGTCAAAAGTTGTGGATGAGGACTGAATTTCTTTACCATGTGAAAAGTACAGATTAAGAGTTGGTTGGTTCAGATCTAACAATCATCAATTAACTGTTACAATATATTATCATCAATATATCACTGCTGAGGTAGGAATACCCATACTCAACAGATAAGTTGGTTTACATGTAAAATGATCAAAGTCACATCCATGGGTTATACATTATGGATCCATGATTCAAAGACATTTTTTGTGACCCTAGCCGTCATACTTCATAGATTTGTGTATGAATCCTAAAATTTCAATCCATATGGATGCAACTAGATCCATGATCTTCCATCTCCTTACTCAACAGTACAAATCTAACCATGTCACTAGATGTGTTAAACTCAAACTTGAAAGACACCATTTGATTAGCGACCAATGATGAAAGTTATTAACATATGTGAGAGGGACCACTGATGATGATAACAGTCCTCAAAGTACTAAGTGAAATATACGACATGTGAATAAATGAGTTGAAGTCGAACACTACACAAAATATTCCAGTTGAATGGCAATGATGAGAACCTAGTGCTGAAAGTGAGAAAACTTTCCATTGAGGCATGCAAGTTCCAAGGAATTTAGGGGAGTCTCTAGGTCAACTTCCTAGATAATGTGCTAAAGTAGATAGGAAGTGACCCATCGCATGAGGGCCTTCATGTATCCCCCATCAATGACATGAAATGGATATCAATATTTGAGATAGAATGTGATGATGCAGAGTTGGTTTAGGGATGGTTGACACAAAATAAGGCTATAGGTATTGCAACAGATGTCAACTAAGGGTGGATTTCTCTTGAACATATTGGTGAAACTTATATGGAATTGGAAGCATTGACTCAAAGACCCATTATGAATACATTCAAAAAGGTGTAATAAACAAGGAAGCAAGAAAATTTCCTAACCCAAAATAGTCACGAAGGTGAAAAAGTGTCATATTAAAGAGTGACTTACTACCAAAAATTAGGCTTTATGCCCTATTTCTCAACTTTCCCCACCATTTTTGAGAAGTACTTCTTTATTTTTTTACAAGATATATTTGAGAATGAATTAATGCCAAAAATTAGGTTTTATTCCATGTTTCCCCAATTTCCCCACCATTTCTTAAAAGTACCTCTTTACTTTTTTACAGGCTTGAGGAGAATAAAATATGCTTAACTTATAAGCTCATCCTTCGGATGAGTCCTTAATAGTATTTTTAACAAACCCTTAGAAGGAGTGGTTTGGCCTCATCATCTTTGACAAGTCCTACGTTGTTTATGTTTTCATGAGTCTCACGAAGGGGTAACTCAACTTCTTTTTCGTATTTAGAGAGTTTGGAAAAGAGGCAAAAAAGAAAAATCTAAGAGGTTCGTTTTCATAAATTTAGTCCCTTGGGCCTGAAATGTTGTAAAAAAATACTGAGGAGAAACTGTTTCATCATGTTTGATGAAAGTATTCCATTTATGTAAATAGTAAACCAAGTCTGCAACAACTGTACTAAGTGATCTTTTCATATTTTTGGAATCTAAAAGGAGCTTAAAGAGGAATGTAGGGGTTCCTTCATAAGTTTTAACGAGCCCTGAAAAGTGATAAACTATACTTAGTAAATTATTCTCATTTATTTATGAGCACGAGAAGGAACAAAGAATAAGCTCACTAATCTGATAATCACCCTATGAGTGACCTCAGTGAAGATTTATTAAACAAAAGGTATTACAGACCCATGTGCTGGTGTGTGTTCTGTGTTATTGAAACAACAGATCGATCAGATTGACAATACACAGAAAATAAATGGAAAGAAAGTAGAGAAATATAGTAAGAAACACAAAGACAAAAACTATTTTTAATAAGAAGTTTACCCTATTCTCCAGGGCTACGTCTCTGGTCCAGCTTCAGTAGTGGCCTTGTTTTATTATTCCTTTGAGCAGAGAAATTACAATAAAGGGACTCAATATGAGTTCTCCTGAAGCAGATTTTGCTTGGCAGGGTGGTTCCTGGATTCCCCAATCCACTTGGAGTACATAGACTCTTGTTCTTCCTACCAGCTCTGTGACCCTCGGTCTAGAGTGGAAAGAGCCAACTGTGATGCTCAATGCTGACAGATTCCTCTATGGGAAGGCTTGATTCTTCAAGCTCTTTGGTGCTTGATGCTTCCTATGGTCAGATCATCCCTCTGTCTCCTCTGCTTGGCTTTACTTCTCTCTGTGCTCAGTCCTCCTCTCAGGGTTCACTATTCACTGTCTCTCTTGGTCGTTGGACTCCTCGATCTGAATCTCTCTTCGGATATCCCATTCACTGTCTTTGTTCATGGCTTTAGCCATTTGACCTCCATGCATGTTTGTTTCCTCTCCTGCCTGTGTCAATTCAACTATTGTCTGCATGCTTGGAATTCCCTCTTCGGCGTCGGCATGAACTCTCGAGAAGTAGCCACACGTACCCATCGGAACTGCGCCAGCCCGCTCGTCGATTCGTTGCTTTCTCCACCGTGGTGGTCAACGGATTTCAAATCCTCTTAAATCGTGGCTTAATCCCCTATCAGTTCCACTCTATCTATCGGATGGAATCTCGGTCGTCCGATCTAGGCTCCTCCAGATCCAACGTCATTCACATGCCGAGCGCAGTTGACTTGCTCGACCGATAATGTGCGATCGTGGTGGTTTGTCTCTCATCTCCGCTACCACGCACCCATCACTGAGGGTGCTCACTCCATTTTCTCCAAAACCTCTTAGCATTCAAGGGCGCCCTGATCAAACCACCAGTTTCTAGGGTGTGGGTCCCACCTTCGTATGATGGCGCTTTACCTTTTTCCGCCCACGGTCCTCTAGCTCCCAACGTGACCGAGTGCTTAAGCCCTACCATTTCAACCCTGACACGCATAAAAAATCAACTCCTTTTCCTGATCCGGGTCTCCCACGGTCTATTTTGACCTCCTGGGCAGTCTCCATGGGTCTCGGTCAGCGCACTTTGACCTAGGTCCTAGTTGCTCCATGCCAGCTACCATGGCCACTGGTTCAGGGTGTTTTCGATTACTATTTTGGATTCTTCAAGGGTTTGTTTCGTCCCGATATAGTAATGGTTCTTATGACAGTCATTTATGGATCTGATTCGGATCTTGGCCTTTTGGACCACCAAAAGTTGGTTTTCTTCAAGCATCGACTAAGTGAGGAAACTACTGTCTCACTTGTCCAATCTCAATCCACTTCACACTGCTTGACTTCAATCCTTTAAGCCCAATTCTGAGGTATTCCACTTGTCCACTGCACGTCATCCTTACCTTCCTGTCCAGCACTATATCTTCCTGCAACTCATTAAGATATTCAGGTAGTAGGTCATCAAAAGAAGGAAATTGACTCTGCTCTTCAGGGTCTTTAATCGTTGAAGGCTCAAACAACCTCAAGCAATCTGCGTTCACGACTGAGTAGATGTGCATGTAAGCTGGCAGATCAAGATGAAAAGCATTTTCACCAATCTTCTCAAGTATCCTGAAGGGTCCATACCTAATAGGTTTTAGCTTCTTACCTTCACCTTGCATCCTGTCCTTGCTGATATACAGCCAAACTTGGTCTCCAACTTGAAAACTATTCTCCATCTGATGCTTATCATGCCCAACCTTGTACTTGGCCTGACTCTTTCCTAGCTGTTCCTGTACTGCCTAGTGGATCTCCTGGATCTGTTCAATGAACCTAGTTGCTTTCTCCACATCACTGTGTCCATCAACCATGGTATCTTTACCAAAGACAAAATCCAAGGGAGACCTTGGTATGAAACCAAAGAAGGTCTCAAAAGGAGATCTCTGTGTAGAAGATTGTTTGGCTCTATTGTAAGCATGTTGCACATAGCACAAGTGCTCATCCCAAAGCTTAGGATGTTTGCTGCAATATCCTCTCAGTAACTGGATCACTATCCTGTTAACTACTTCTGTCTGGCCATCTATTTGTGGATGAAAATTTGTGCTTTTCTTTAATTTGGTGTCCATTAGTTCCCGCACACTGGACCAAAACTTCCCCACAAATCGGGTGTCTCGATCAGATATAATGGAAGTGGGTAATCCAAAATGAACCCATACATGTTCAATGAATAATTTTGCAGTTTGTTCAGCTGTAATCTGTTTACTACAGGGTATCAAAATACACATTTTGCTGAACCTATCCACAACAACATATAGATAATCATGAGCTTTCCTAGATTTGGGCAGTCCTCCAACAAAATCCATGGAAATACTCTCCCAAGGGTGAGAAGGAATTGGCAATGGAGTGTACAAGCCTAGTTTTCTGTTGTTGGGCTTGTTTTTAGCACACATAGCACACCCCTTTACATATCTAGAAACTGTCTCACTCATTCTTGGCCAATAACAGAACCTTTGCATCTGTGCAACTATTTTACTTACCCCAAAGTGACCTGATATCAGAGAAGTGTGTGCTTCCCTAATTATCTTTGCTCTCTCAGTTTGTGGAATGCAAATTTTCCCACAATGATATAAGAGTCGATCCTTCACATGATAGTCCAATTCTCCTACTCTTTTGCCTTGACTCAAAGTTGCATATACATCTTTAAAGTCTATATCCTGAGCATACTATTCTATGTAGCTTTCATGTAGCACAGAATTATGCTTGAGTATGGTAGATGCATTTATAATGGGTCTAGATAACATGTCTGCAACCTTTTTATGTATGCCCTTTTTATATCTGATGACTAAATGAAACTGTTGTAGAAAACCCATCCATCTGTAATGTCTTGATTGTTGCAACTTAGTTTGGGAGTGTAGATATTGAAGTGGCTAATGATCAGTATGTATTACTGTTTCTTTGCCCATTAAGTAATGTTTCCACTTTTTCACACTCTGAACTAATGCATACAATTCCTTATCATAGGTAGGATAGTTAACTACTGCTGTATTAAAAGTCTCAGAATGATAACATATGGGTTTACTGTGCTGTGTCAACACTGCTCCCATGGCATAGTCACTAGCATCAGTTTGGATCTCAAAGGGTCTCTGTAGATCTGGTAGTGCTAGTACAGGTGTTGTACTAATTTTTTATTTCAAGGTGTCGAAGCCTTTCTGTTGTTTGACTCCCCACTGAAACACCTTGTTCAATCGTGTCAAAGCATGTAACGGAGCTGCAATTGAGGAGAAATGTGAAATGAACTTCCTCCAATACTGTGCTGCTCCTAAGAAGCTTCTAACTTCTGTAGCAGACTTGGGTTTAGGCCAGTTTACAATGACCACTACTTTAGAGGGATCTACTTTCAATTCACCTCCCCCTACTATATGACCCAAATAATTTAGAGAGGTTTTGCCAAATTCACATTTGGAGAGTTTACATAAAGTTTTTCTTTTTTCAAAACATCTAATGTCTGCTTAACATGCTTTAAATGTTCTTCCTACGTTTTACTGAAAATCAGAATGTCATCCAGATACACAATAACAAAATTGTCAAGAAAAGGTCTGAGTACATCATTCATTAATCTCATGAAACTAGCAGGGGCGTTGGTCAATCCAAAAGGCATAACCAACCATTCATACAATCCCTATTTTTTTTTAAAGCAGTCTTCCATGTATCTTGCTCTGCAACTCTGAGCTGATGGTATCCACTATGCAAATCCAGCTTGGTGAAATAAACAACTTCCTTCAATTGATCTAAAAGATCATCTATGCGAGGAAGGGGATAACAATTTTTTATCGTTATTTTATTCTGTGCTCGGTAATCAATGCACATTCTCCACGAGCCATATTTCTTTCCCACCAAAATGATTGGTGACCCACATGGTGATGTGTTAGGCCTGATGAACCCTTTCTTGAGCAACTCCTGCACCTACTTCTTGATTTCAGCATTCTCTAAAGCAGATAACCTGTACATCCCAATGTTAGGCAAAGGAACATCTTGCTGCAAAATAATATCATGTTCTCTTCCCTTTTTGGGCAGCAGACCTTGAAGTTCTTAAAACAAGACATCATACTCTGAAACAATATTTTCTATATCAGCTAGCTGATCAGAATTACAACCCTCAAATACATTCGTTTTATCAATTTTCTTTTCTTTTACAACCATTAGTAAGAACTGTTTGCATGAATTTATCATTCTTTTCATCTGTCCTGAGTTTATGAGAGTATAATTATTCTTAAGCTTATGAGCTCTTACAAAGTATTCGATTCCATCTTTAACAAGTAGATACTTGTTCTTAGCTCCATAGAAAAGAGCCTTTCTATAATACAAGTAAGGACTTCCTAAAAAAATTCCACATATATCCAAAGGAATTATATCTAACTCAACCTCATCTACAAATGCTGACCCAAAAGAAAACTTGAGTTTGCACTGTCTAGTCACTTGTAGTTTTGCTTTATCATTCAACCATCCTAATGGGTATGGTTTCTTATGAGGTGTAGTTGCTAATCCCAATTTCTTTACAATCGCTTCAGAAATCAGATTTACTTGTGAGCCACTATCAAACAAAGTATCAATCTTTTGATATTTGGAAACAACTCGAATATGGAAAAGCTCACGCCTTTTTCTCTCATGTTCTTCATCAATAACAGATTGAGCAGAATTACTAGTAGATGCTTTAGAATTCTTAGCTTTTATACCTGTGGCTGCAATGATTGTTTCATCTCCCGAGTTTGACCCCAAATCCTTGTGAATAGCTGCAGCAATTGTCTTCTTCTTTCCCTCAGACTTCTTAGGTCTCAGCTCTGCATGCAGAATCCAACAGTGCTCATCATCATGCCCCTCCTTTTTACAGTGGGTGCATGAGGCTTTGCCTTTCTATGCAGTGTTAGCCTTCCTTGCTTTCCACTTCTTCTTTCTTTTCTCCTTGCTCTTGCTTACAGTGGGTTGGGATGGTCCCCCAACTTCTGGATTTCCATTCTTTCCTCTAGCTTCTAGATGAGTAGCTTGTACAGATACCTCATCTATACTAGTGGGATTAAACATGAGGATAGTGTGCCTCATGTAGCTGTGTAGACCACCTATGTACTTCAAAAGAGTTTCTGGTGAGTCTAATGAAATATCTAACATCAATGCTCTCTTTCGGAACTCTCGAGTATACCCTTGTACACTTTTCCTTTTTAACTGCTGAAGAGTTTTCCAGCTCATCATGGCTTGTTGCATGTAGGCCAATGGATAGAACTGCTTTTTGATTGCAGTAACAAATTCACTCCAAATAGAGATGGTCTTACCATGCTTCCTCATATCAGCTTGGGTTCTGCCTTCACACCAAACCAAGGTGGTGCCCCTAGGCAAAGGCTTGCCAGCTGAATCTTACTCTTATCTGAGTCTATATTTTGTACTTTGCAATACACATCAATTTGTCTTATCCAATTGTCAAACTTTTCAGCATTTAGCTCTCCATCATATATAGCAAAATCAAATTTAACATCTAACTTAATCAAAGATGCTTTCTTATTATGCACAGGGCTACTATGAGGTGTAGGGAAGCTTTCTTCTTTCCCCTTTCCTTTAGAGTGGTCATGGGAATGAGATTCATCTTCTTCTCTATCTTGCTTAGAGTGTGATGAATCTTCACCCTTATGCTTTCTAAAGTCCCTATACATTTCTTCCACCATGGATTTTATAGCTAGGAAGCTTTCTAGGAATTGAGAGTCTGGTCCTACAGAACATTCTTCTGACATTGTATTTCAAGAATAGACTCTCCCAATTTCAGGATTAGTTTCCACCAATTCTCCTTCTAATTTGAGCTTTGATCTATTGATCATTCACAGCTAAACCGACACAAGCTTGTCTAACCTTACAGCCTAGAACTCTGATACCACTTGATCTGATAATCACCCTATGAGTGACCTCAGTGAAGATTTATTAAACAAAAGGTATTACAGACCCCATGTGCTAGTGTGTGTTCTGTGCTATTGAAAAAATGGATCGATCAGATTGCCAATACACAGAAAATAAGTGGAAAGACGGCAGAGAAATACAGTAAGCAACACAAAGACACAAACTATTTTCAATGAGAAGTTCACCCTATTCTCCAGGGTTACATCTCTGGTCCAGCTTCAGTGGTGGCCTTGTTTTATTATGTCTTTGAGCAGAGGAATTACAATACAGGGACTCAATATGAGTTATCCTGAAGCAAATTTTGCTTGGTAGGGTGGTTCTTGGATTCCCCAAGCCACTTGGAGTACACAGACTCTTGTTCTTCCTACCAACTTTGTGACCCTTGGTCTACAGTGGAAAGAGCCAATTGTGATGCTCAATCCGAATAGATTACTCTATGGGAAGGCTTGATTCTTCAAGCTCTTTGGTGCTCGATGTTGCTTATGGTCAGCTTGGACCTTTGTCTCCTCTGCTTGGCTTTACTTCTCTCTGTGCTCAGTCCTCCTCTCAGGGTTCACTGTTCACCGTCTCTCTTGGTCACCTCGACTCTTCGATCTGAATCTCTCTTCGGATATCCTGTTCACTGTCTCTGTTCATGGCTTTAGCCATTCGACCTCCATGCATGTCCGTTTACTCGCCCGCCTACGTCAATTCACCTGTCAACTGCATGCTCGGAATTCCCTGTTTGGCGTCAGCATGAACGCTCAAGAAGTAGCCATGCGTCCCCATCAGAACTGCGCTAGCCCGCTCGTCGATTCATTGCTTTCTCCACCATGGCGGTCAACGGATTCCAAATCCTCTTAAATTGCGGCTTAATCCCCTGTTAGTTCCGCTCTGTCTATCAGACGCAATCTGAGCCGTCCGATCTAGGCTCCTCCAAATCCAACGTCATTCGTACACCGAGCACGATTAACTTGCTTGACTGATAATGTGCGATCGTGGTGGTCTTTCTCTCATCTCAGCTGCCACGCGTTGATCGTTGAGGGTGCTCGCTCCATTTTCTCCAAAACCAATCAAACCATCAGTTTCCAGGGTGTGGGTCCCACCTTCGTATGATGGTGCTTTACCTTTTTCCGCCCATGGTCCTCTGGCTCCCAACATGACCGAGTGCTTAAGCCCTACCATTTCAGCCCTAACGCGCATCGAAAATCAGCTCCCTTTCCCGATCCGAGGCTCCCATGGGCTATTTTGACCTCCTACGCAGTCTCTATGGGCCTCAGTCAGCATGCTTTGACTGAGGTCCTCGTCGTTCCATGCCAGCTGCCATGGCCACTAGTTCAGGGTGTTTTCGATTGTTGTTTTGGATTCTTCAAGGTTTTGTTTCGTCCCGATATAGTCATGGTTATTATGACAGTTGTTTATGGATCCGATTCGTATCACTCACTAACATATTCTCATGTATTTATGACCACGATAAAGAACAAAGACTAACCTTGGTAACGTATTATCATGTATTTATAAGCACGATAAATAAAAAATACCAAGCTCATAATAGGTTTCATAGCTTTACACAAGCTTCAAACAGGGAGAAATTATTCTTGAGAGTGGTTTCATTTTTACAAAACCTTGAAGTAGAGAAAAACTATTCTTGAGATAAGCACATTGCCCATAGCATAATAGTAGAGGTATTCTCTCCCAACATTGTTTCATCTCCCAAATCTTCTCATGGACTCAAATAAACTACTAGTTACGAATAAAAATATGTTAACATGGAAGAAAGGAAGAGTATCATGTGATATGGGTTGATGAAATGAAGTTTCATCTCTGAGATCAAGTAAAAATAACTGAAATCACAATTTACGAGATCTAGTCAAAGATTCAAATCAACTGGAGTGGATTTGTTTCATTTTTTAATGATATTGAAACAATAAAAGAACTATTCTCAAAGGTTTATTTCATTTTTCTGAGATCTTGAAACATAGAAGAAATTATGCACGGTGACTTGCTTCATCTTTTAACGAGCTTGACACATTAAAAGAACTATTCTTATAGGTTTGTTTCATTTTTGTGTGAGCTTGAAACATAGAAGAAACTATGCTTATCATGACCTGTTTAATTTTCTAACGAGCTTAAGACAGTAATAGAACTATGCACGGGGAACTATTTCTTTGACCATGGCTCCTAGGAGGCCAAGGCTCTAGAAGGAATACATATGATGGGCTTGACCATGGCTTCCAAGAGGTTTTCATCGGATGGAAGAACAATTATCTGGAAGGAATACATGTCAAGGGATCCAATGTAGGAAGATTAAGCTCTAATGCACTGACTAAATAAGTTACTGTATCACCTACCCGATCCGGTTTAAAGGAATATGAGAAAATAGTGAGAAGATCTTCTTTGTTGGTAGTTATAGGCATGGAACAAGTTGCCACATAATTAACATGTGGCGAGGGGTATACCACTTGCATATTAGGAACATTTAGAGAAGTTGGATGATTGGAAATCAAATCAGGACTAATGAAAGAAAGTTGGTTAATAGTCATAGTTTTTCCATCATCTAGTGAACACATCACCCGTAAGAGTGTGGACACAACAATGTCCATGGAAAAAACATATTCTCACCCAAGGAACAAATTGAAATCCAAGGGACCTTGGACTACCATAACATCAATACAAATAGTTTTTCCTTCTAAGGTAAAAAGCAGTGAGGAGGGATCCCTAAAGGTTTACTAGTTATTCTATTAAAAGATAGCATATTCTACGTAATGGACACAAGCTGAGGGGAACTTAAAGCTTTCCAAGCAGTTGAGGATAGAATACTAATATAATTGCCTTCATTTACAAGAATTCATCAGGATTTTGAAGGGCATGTAAGAAGGGAGAATAAGCTTTATCAATTTGTTCCAATTAAAGGAAATTACATAATTACTTGGAGGGGGTTTCGTGAGAATGGAAGAAATTCCCCCTTGCTTGGTGGGATTTGGAGTAAAAAGAAAAAAATGAGCAAAATCAACTTCACTCTCTTATGGGAGAGTACAATCAACTAAAGATGGAATCAAGTCAACCACTTTCTCAACCAACGATTGGATGGAAAATGACTCCTACAATTCATGCCCATGGAAAGTGGGATTTACTAAATATGGAAGCAGAACGATCACTACATCAACTAATGGAGGATTGGAGGAAAACTTATGATAACTAGTAGGAAGTTTCTACTAAGCAATAGTAAGTTTTCCCAACAATTTGGAGGCTTCATCCAAATGAGGGTAAAGATGGGTTTGATGACTCCCTTCACATAACCTACAGGGAAACCTAACTTTACCCTTTTTCTCGAGAAGCTTATTATCACTAGTTAATGGTTTGTCACCAACAGAATATCTAGAGGCTAACGACAATAGTTGATGTGAGCATGTCGGCTAGACTTCTAATACATAGGGAATACCAGGGTAATCTCTAAGAATATGGTCACCCATATAAACATTGAAAGGAAATCTAATTTTACAAGGCATGTGGGAATGTTTTTCACCAATATCCACATTCATAGCAATGGTTGGTTAATTCAATGACCCTGCTTATTTCGCTTCTTCTTCTTATTAGCTTCTTGATTACTAGAATCAAGGCTTTCTCGAAGACAAGAAGAAGAAAGGGTGTAGAGATGGTGGGTGAATAAGGCAAGAGGTCAACATGAGGTTGATTTTGTTGAGGTGGATAACTTGCTTGTGAAGTAGCTGGGATGTTCAGAACTAAGGAGGTTGAAAACAACCATACCGGTAAGATTATCATGAATATAGTAAGAGACAATGTAGTCATGTAAGGAGCACCAATATTTCCAAAAAAGGAAAAAGATCAAGATTCTAGTCAAAGGGGTCACCTTGACTAGAATACTGTTGAATTTTTTCCATCAGACTCAACCTCAGGTCTAATAAGAAGTAAAAAGTGTGAAATCAATTAAAGAAACAATAACAATGAAATGGGAAACAAGGTATGCAGGGATTACTAGCTTGTTGTGAACATAAAAAAAAGTTAAGTACGTGCAGGAAATCTCTGTGAATGTTGTGTTTGATGTATCATAAATAACAAGGAATCCAAATCAGTCACCTATGGAGGATTTGCAACCTAGGGGTTCCTTCCTATATACCTGAGCGTATGTGTAAGCGTAGTTTGTGTTAGTTTTGTTTACTGTGTAATTGTACGATGGAATTGTTCCTATACAATGATCATATGTGGAGTGCCTTCCTATATACTAAAGAGTATGTGGAAGAATGATCCTATATACTCTGAAGTACGTGGAAAATCGACCATCACCAGAATGTAATGCAGATGATTAATGATTGCTCGTATGTTTAGAGTCACTAGAACACATCTTCTAACCTAGACCAACTAGATGTTTTTACTATTTCAAATTCTACTTAGATTCATTAGTAAATTTTAAATTTTTCTCTTTATTAAGGTTTATGTTTGACCTTAAAAGTGAAACATTCCCCCGAATTATTAAAACTCATTGAAAACTCAAGAGAATGCTTTTCAATTCAATATAGATCTAACTAGAGAAAAGGAAGAGGTTTCTATTCAACAATGCAGAAAAATTCCTTCCAAAAAAGACCTTCAAAGCCATTAATCCAATTTAACAAATTCAAAGCCCTAACCAACTAGGATTTAGTATTTTTTTGAATTTATGTAATGTAAAGAAAACTCAGGCTATGACTAGGTTACTAAAAAGAAAAATTCCAACACAGAACTGTTATCACCAAAAAATGATCACCTGGCCATTTCTAACTAGGTGGATCGAAATACACCATGTGGATTTAATTTTACCATAGTAAAATTACTTTCACTATTGAAATTACTCTAGTAAACCAATTTTACTAAATTATTTTCTAATTTAAATAAAAAAAGCCCATGAGAATAATTAGATAAATCATTATTTATTTCATTTTCTCTAGGAATTATTATTAAATCATTATTTAAAATTATTCCTTGTCCCATTTGACCAAATCCCTTAAGAATATTTAAATAAATCATTATTTATTTGAATTTCTTTATTTCTATTATTAGAATAATTATTAAATCACTATTTAATAATTATTTTGATTTCACACCTTTCTTGTTTCTCACGAAATAGTTAATAAATCATTTTCTTTGTTAATTATTTCTAGATAAAGGAATTTAACCATTTTAAATTCATTTCACCTCTCCAATAAATATAATAAAGTATTCCAAGTAGTTAGATCTGAATTTGGTCAATAATATTTTATTATTCTCCATTTTCGATATTAACTTCATACTTTGCTATATAAAGGAGGGTTTTTCATTCATTCCTCACCATGATCATTATCATCGTCAATAATATAGTCATTTTCTTGAGCTCCCATTTGATTTCTTCACTTTGTTTGGGTTTTTCACATGATTAAGAAAGGGAATTCTATTTCCAAAGCATCAAGGATATCAAAGGACCCATCCCACAGAGGGGGAATTACAGACCAATCTATAGATCTCCTTCACCGGGTCGTATCAATAAAGATTTATTTATTTCAAATCGTCTTTTCACTGGATTATTATTCTGGACACCTCATTCTAGTGCTATTTTTTGGATCTTGTTTTTCTTTACTACAGATTTTCCACTTGTGTTGTGGATATAGAATGATAGTAGCCATCAACTTGTTGTTAGGATCACTTGTCACGTAGTGACTTAAGTGAGGGTTTTCGGTACACCTTCCAAGAATCTTCATACTAACAATAACCACAAAACTACAAAATGCATTTGAAGGAATCAATAATCAAGCCAAATTATAAAATGTTCTAATTGAAAAGACAAAAGAAATTTCCTACAAAAGAGCAATCAAATATTAATTGTTAAAGTAAATGTTGGGTTTACAAAGAAACATGTAGACTATAGACTAAAAAAAGTACAACAAATAAGACACATTTTAAAGAAAGGCATGGAATCCATAAAATTTTTATTTTCCAAGTATCATCACAAGTAAGTTATAGACACTAGTGCGATGGTTTGCAATTAATCAACAGAAAAATTGCATTGTAGTGCAATGTCACTAATTCATCATAGTTTATAAGAAAGAAAACTGCACTAAGTCACACCTAATACAAAGGAAAATTTCACTGAGATGTAATGACATAGAAGTAAAAATGCAATGGGCTCGATTCGCATAAAAAATAAGGAAAAACCCTTCATCAAGCTCAAAATTCAATTTTATAAAGTCAAATTAAAATTTGAACAAGACGAAAAAGGTTGCCTATAGAGGTCTTAAAAGGCCATGGTAAATAAAACCACCGAAGAACAAATCAATCCCAGTGGATTCACCAAGTTGTTTTCTAAACAACTCCCTTCTACGTACATAAGTGATCTCCCTAGGTTCAGTGGCTTAACCTAGAAACGACCAAACAAGCTACACTATCTTTCCCTAGAGATATTTGAAATATAAGGAAAAAACCTACTTGATGTTTGCAAGATTTCCTCTCCTATTTACTTGCTCACTCTAGTTCCAACTTTAACGCCTGAAAGAAGAACCTTAAAATTAGTCAAGGAAAGAAAAGAGATCAAGATATACAATATGATATACTCAAATAACTCTAAATAATAGATCAAGGAACCTTATTCTACACATGTATAATCAAAGGCATGATGTATGTGAAAAAAAAGCAATTTGTATTAATGATAACAAAGAAATATTACAACCCCTGTTGAGGCCTTGATGTTGCAAATCTCTCCCAACCTTATCGTCCTTTATTTTCCAAAATGATAAAACCTTCAATCTCAATAATACATAAGAATGGATTATGGACCTCCAAACTCAAATTAATAGCATAAGGGCAGAATCAAAGTCTCTAAAATCCAAACTAGACACTATAACGAGTACTTCTTTTATAGGGAAAATGAGGTAGTTTTAGATCCACCATACTAGGGATAGGTCCACTTTGAAAGGAGGTATGTTCCATGAGATAATGGATAAAGCCTCATTAATAGGAATTCGAGATCATATTCAACATGAAATTGATGAATCTATTCCTGAAGCTTCTAGAGGCAAAAGTACCGAAATTCCTTTTTATTTTCCCTCATTTTCAAGTGTCGTCACACTTTTAGTAAAGGAAATTTGAATCGAACAACATAAGTTTCATATGTGCAACATGCGCCATTGCAAGGTCTAATGAAGCTGAGTGCGACAGAGTCTTGAATTAGGGTTTTGAGCTAATGTAATCAAATATTCTTATAGCTTTTTGGAATAATTTTGCTTTTGGCATTGGAAGGGATTAATGCAAAGTGTAATCGATGATGAGAAATATGGGTATGGGGCCTTTTGACCAAGTGTGAAAAAATGACATCTAACACTTCCTATGTCTTTGAACTATTTTTAGTATCTAGTCTCACCTCTGTTAGGTTCCTATACCAATAGGAGTCACAATTTTGAATGACTAAGGTTAAGCCTTGTAATATTATACATACATTTGCTTTCCGTAAATGTTTTTCATATTATAAAAAATAAAAAATGTAAAGGGGGTATGTCCTAAAAGAAAAATCAAAGGACAAAAAGAATAAGAGAAGGTAAAAAAAATGAAAATATATGAACCCCAAAAACGAAAAGAGATCATGAAAGTGTACAAGTTTAAATGCCACTACTATTTACTTTTACGCATAATAATGATTGTGTGAAACGTGTTATTCATGCCACAATCCATGGTAATAAAATTGTTTAATCTTGGTTATTTCATGCTTTTAATTTTATGTTTATAGTTAGAGAATAAAATCTAACCAAACAATTTAATCTTGGCAGATCATAGTTAGGTAGAGAAAATAAAAGGAGCTCATAAGCTTAATCTGAGCCCTTGGATGATATAAGGTTAGAAATAGATAGTTTTCTTTATAGAAGAAAATATAGAATAAGTGTTTGATACCCTAAATGCACCCAAAGAAATGAATAAAACATGTTAGATGTAAGAAATGGGTAAGTAGAAAAAAGGTTGCTAAACTAAAAAGTTAATTGGATCAAAGCACATGCATCATGTGTTGGCATTATGATACAGCTGTTGTCCTTGATGGAAACTCACTCAGATGATAGTTCACAATGCAGTAGGTCAACAACAAAGGATTAAAGACCAGACTCCAAAGAATGAAGAAAGAGAGGTATACGTTGGTTCACTTTGTTGAAAAAGCCTATACACGTAGATTAACAGAAAAAAAGAAGCGTATAATGTATACACGCACTCTCATGAGAGGAAAAGTGCGTACATATTGGAAAACCAATTTTTTGGTCTAAGGTATTTTGATCCAAGGTATTTGGTCTGAGGTACTTGGTCTAAGGTATTGACCATATGTATTTGGTCCAAGGTATTGGTCCTAAGTGGTTTTGGTCCAAGCTATTGAGAAAGGCCTAAGAGTATATAAGGAGGAGAAGATCATTAGGCCAAAAGTGTAAGGAGTAAGATTCTAAGGAATACTTCTATCTGAAGTATATTTTATGTTGCAGGGTTTTGTTTGGGACTAGATTTGAAATATTTATGTGCACCTTGAGTTCAATGTTGGATCAGGATCATGAGACATGAAATAACTTATTCTTGAATGATCTGATATTGGTTGAAACTAGATCTGATGTTTTGCACCTGTTTTACTTGTTATCCATCAAGCTCTAGGTCTGTCTGAAGTCTGGAATTACAGCAAAGTTCAAAGTCAATATTTGCAGATCTATACGTGGGTTCTTCTTAGCCAAAGAGTGTATACACTCAGGTTTGGTTCTTTCAAGTAGCGTATACAAAAGAAAAGTTTCTCTTCCAGATTTGGCTAAGCTATCTGATCAAATTCTATTATTTTACTGTTGTCAGTCAATGAAGTCTTCTTATATCTGAATGTAAAAACTGAATACATAAGGAGGATGGCATTTGATTGATTAATTGTATAAATGAGACGAAGTGATCTCATTCCCTGCCTGTGTAAAGCTCTGAAATTTGACAGTAGATATTGAGTATATTGATAGTTGGTACAGACTTGATTCAAAAGCTTATGTTTGTAGTAGTTTTGAAGGTACACGCAGGTTCAATTAATGGAAGTGGCATATGCACGTAGTTTGGGTGCAACCAAGTAGCATATACATTCTAATACATGATTTTTGAGGTTATAGCTGGTTCTGAATGATGATGTAGGGTTCTGGGTTCAGTACAGTGTTCTAGTGTCAGTGATCTGATTGTTCAGATTAACTGAATATTGGTTGATGCAGTTCAAGTTTAAAAGCTTTGATAGGTCCAGTAAGAAAATTTGATGAAATGTGGCCTTTAGATTGTGGTGTTGTGATCCCGGAGTATCCAGTCTAAAAATTCATGAAACGTGGTCCCCAGTGGAAGAGTGGAGTTTTTTGTAGGTTGGCACCTATGTACTAGTAAACATATCAGAATTGAGGCTTCTGTGATCCATAATATTTGCAAGAAAAACTTCGACGTAAATCACATGTAGACATACATTTGTCGACGCGTTTCGAACCAACTAGTGTGGTTCATCGTCAGGACAAGTTGAAGAAACATATCCAGCTTAGCATGATAAATAGTCTGAGCAGAGTCTCCAACGGCTAGATTGACTAACGGCTAATTTTGACCTTAGGAGCCAGGTCAAATTAGGTAAAATGGTTGGTTTTAAAAAGGAATTTATTTATAAAAATTAATATATATATATATATATATATTAATTAAAATCATAATATTAGGTTGACGGGTATTTTTATTCAATAATAATTTAATGGTTATTTTATTTTTATGGAAATTAATTAAAATAAAAATAAAATAATTTTAAGGTTAAAGATGTAATTATTTATTTATTTAAATTATTTATTAACAATTATATATATATATATATATATATATATATATATATATATATATATATTAATAAATGTTATAAAATTAGGTTATTAAGGTAAAAGTTAGGATAATAAGTCAAATAATTTTAACTTAAACTTAAGCCCCTGGTTGGCCGCACCGAGTCCTTCGTGAAAGACTCAGCGTCCTTCATTAAGGCGCTGAAGGATTTCAAGCTTAGCCCTGAGGACATGCTCGTCAGCTTTGATGTGGTCTCCCTTTATACTTGCATCCCTATAAAGGAGGCCTTGGAAGTGATCTATCACCTAACAGATCCCGATACTGCGCATCTGGTGGAGATCTGTCTCACTTCCACATTCTTCTGCTTCGAGGGTGAATTCTTTGAGCAGACTTGTGGTGTTGCCATGGGTTCCCCTCTTTCCCCTATTGTTGCAAATCTCTTTATGGAAGATTTTGAAGCCAAAGCTTTATCCTCAGCTTGTCTTCTTCCTAAGCTTTAGAAAAGGTATGTGGATGACACTAATGTCATCTGGCCCCATGGCCCTGAGGAGCTAGATCGTTTCTTTAATCACCTCAACAGTCGATCCTCGGCCATCAAGTTCACCATGGAAAAAGAGGTTAATGGTTGCCTCCCTTTCCTGGATATTCTTTTATCTCGGAATAAGGATGTCTTTCTCTCACACTCTGTGTTCCGTAAGAAATCGCATACTGAGCAGTATCTTCATGCTGATTCCCATCATTTCCTTGCTCAAAAGTTGGGTGTTCTTAACACCCTCGCTACTCGTGCCCTTAGGATCTCCGATGGGGAGAGCTTTGATAAGGAGAGATCCCATCTCCTTAATGTCTTTGTGGAGAATGGATATAGCAGACGACTGGGTCAGAAGGCTTTCCAGAAAGCCTCAAAAAACGCATTAATTAAGAAAGAGCCAAAAGAGCGTCGTCGAGGTGTCCACCTTCCCTATGTTCAAGGAACCACAGACAAGATTGCTCGTATCCTTAAAAGGTATGATATTCCCTCAACCTTTACGCCCCTCAAAACCATTCGCAATTCCCTCCGATCTGTGAAAGATCCCATTAACCCTAAGGACATGAAGGGTGTCTACTTGATCCCTTGTTCTTGTGGGACCCCCTATATTGGGGAAACAGGTCGCTCCATCCATCAAAGGATCTGCGAACATGCAGCGGACCTAAGACATGGGAGATCCAAGTCTTCAGCGTTAGCTGAGCATGTGGAAAAGACCAAGCATTAGGTGTGTATTGAGGAGGCGAAGGTGGTTGCCAAGGTTGCTCAGTTCCACCATCGTAAATTGAGGGAAGCTATTGAGATTGAGAAGAGGCCGAGCAATCTCAATAGAGATGATGGTTGGAAAATCAGTAGGTGCTGGATTCCGGCACTCTCTTCTTAGTCGATTTTTCTGCCTCTTTTTTTTTGTTTTACTATTAATTAATTAATTTTTTATTTTTTTTTTTAGTAAACATCATAATTTTATAGTATATATAATTATCAATATTTAAATTTATTAAATAAATAAATTACTTTTTTAAACTAGCCTTACATTTTTTTTTTAATTACTTTTTTAAATTATATATATATTCGATTATTAATAAATAAATTATTAAAAAAAATTAATTAATTAATATCTTTCTCTACCTATGATTAATATATATATATATATATATATATATATATATATATATATATATATATATATATATATATATAATTTTAATAATAATTATTAAATTAATTTAAATAAATAAATAAATTGTCTTTTTAATCTAACCATTAAAATTATTTGACTTATTATCCTAACTTTTACCTTAATAACCTAATTTTATAACATTTGTTATATAATATATACATACATATATATATATATATATATATATATATATATATATAATACCAATATTAATTATTAAATAATTTGAATAAATAAATAAATTTTCTTTTTAAAACCAACCATTGAAATTATTAATCCTAACTTTTAGTACCCTAATATTATAATATATATATATATATATATATATATATATATATATATATATATATATATATATATAGATATAGATATATATATATATATAAATTCCTTTTTAAAACCAACCATTTTACCTAATTTAACTTATTTCCATAGAAAAATAATAATAAAAATAATAATAATATTAAATTAATAAATAATAATTTGACCTGGCTCCTAAGGTCAAAATTAGCCGTTAGTCAATCTAGCCGTTGGAGACTCTGCTCAGACTATTTATCATGCTAAGCTGGATCTGTTTCTTCAACTTGTCCTGACGATGAACCACACTAGTTGGTTCGAAACGCGTCGACAAATGTATGTCTACATGTGATTTACGCTGATGTTTTTCTTGCAAATAGTAATCATATTGGCTAGTACAAGAGCTAGGGGGTAGTAGCTCCCTTCCAGTAGAAGCTAGAGAACGAGAGAAAGTTGTAGCCTTCTGCAGGTGGAAGCCTGTGTATTGGTATGAGTTTTCACTAGTACAATATTGTAAGTAGATTTTCTTATTATTAAAAGAAGATAGAGATGGTAGCAACAGGTGGTTTTTACACACATTGGGTTTCCACCTTAAATCTTGGTGTTCATGTGTGTTTCTTATGTGTGATGCTTTACTCTGCTTTCACTACACTGTCTAATAAATCTTTGATATACTGGTTTGATCTCAACACATGATAAATTGTCTAAGTCACAAGTTCTCTGCATATACGTTGGTTTCTTTAAGCATAGTCATGTGTACACGCTAGTTCACTGCACTGACGTAGCGTATATAAATCTGTTTGGGAAATAAAATTATTGATCTAGTAATACTGATTCACCCCGCTTTTAGTATTATTTCCAACAATTGGTTTTAGAGCAGGTCCTTTAGAAGAAGCTTGATTGCTTGAAGGGAGACCCATCAACATGAATAATCAAGAAAGCATGGGATCCATTAGACCACCAATCTTAAATGGGAGCAACATTGTTTATTGGAAAATAAGAACCATAACCTATCTAAAATCGCTTGGAATGGATGTCTGGGAAATTGTGGAAGGAGGATATACATTTCTAGCAGTAATTCCTACAGATGCAGCAAGTAAAAAGAAATATGAAAACAATGCCAAAGTTGTCAATACTTTATTGGGAAGTCTGTCACAATCAGAGTTTCTCAAAGTCATGCAGCTCAAATCAGCCAAAGAAATATGGGACAAAATCTTTCTAAGCTACGAATGAGACTCTCAAGTAAAATGTGCTAAGCTTCAAACTCTCAGAATTCAGTATGAAACTCTTAAGATGCATAGTGATGAAATTATATCTAGTTACTTACGTATAGATGAGGTTGTTAATTGTATGAAGAATCTGGGTGAAGAAATAAAGGAAATTACCTTAGTTGAGAAAGTTTTGAGATCCTTGTCTGCTAAATTTGAATCAAAAGTGTCTACCATAGAAGAAAAAGAGTATCTACAGAATATCACTATGACACAGCTTCACAGAATCTTAACTACCTTTGAGATGAGAAAAGGAGGACCGTCAAATATGAGAGAAGCCACCTTTAAAGCTTTAGCAAAAGGAAAGGAAGAACACAATGAATCAGGACATATTTCAAAAGGAGAACATGAGGTAAACTTTTTCAAGAAGCTTCAATGGGGTTCTGGAAGGTTTAGAGGTAAGCTACCCTTCAAATGCTTTTCTTGTGGTAGAGTCGGTCATTATGCTGCCAAATGTCCTCATAAAGATAAATATGAAAAAAGAAAGGAATATGCAAAAGGGAATAGAAAACAAGTTGTGAATAAAAGGAGTTACTATACTCATGAATATAGTGATGGTTTATCTAATAGTGATGAAGATGAAACTAGACAAGATTACAGAATTCTCATGGCTTATGATAGCAATGATTTTTGGGATAGTTTAGAAGAGGATAGTGATGGTTTATCTAATAGTGATTATTATAGACTTCTCATGGCTTATGATGATGAAGTCTATGGCTTATGATGATGATAATTTTTGGGATGCTTTATAAGAGGAAGACGTTCATGAAGAAATCTCTAAACTCAAAATCTTTTTAGAAGAAAATAACATGATTATAGATACCTTGACATACCAACTTGCTGAAAAGGAAAAACACAATGAAAAACTAGAATGTGAAATTGTGGGTCTAAGAAAGGATCTTGAGAAAACAAAATCTCTCAATATTAGATTTGCTAAAGGGTCAAAATCTTTAAATGAAATTATCAAAGTTAAGTGTTCTCCTCTGATAAAGATAGGTCTTGGATATGCTGAAGAAGCATCTCAATCACAGAAGTGGTCAACCTCCACCAAAATCTATATTGAGCAGTAAAGACCAATGAAAAGTATGACAATCGTCAGCAAAGGCATAGAGCTGATCACCAGGTAAATCATACTCATTTTACTCCAAGCATAAACATAAGCCACAACCAACCTCAGGAAAATCATACTTAATTTGCTCCAAAGATGAATATCAATAGAAACTACAATCACCAGGCTAATAGATTTGATAGTCGCAGGAACTTCTTTAATGGGCAATGTTTTTCATGTCATAATTTTGGGCACAAAGTTGCTCAATGCGTTGCTTACAAAACCATCGTGACTAGAGAAGCACAAAATGAAAGGAATGTAACAGGGATCAAGAGAAATTCCTATAATAACTTTTCTCCTCTTGAAAATGTAATACAATGCTCAATTTGTAACAACTTTGGTCATGAAAAATCTGAATGTAGGAGAAAATTTTGGCAAACGTCTCGAAAGGAGAAAACACCATTAAATCCCAAGATATGGAAAAGGAAGGAATCTCAAACAGAAATATGTGGTATAGCCTTGCATGCAGAAGGACAAAAAATCAGTGGTACATCGATAGCAGATGCTCCAAACACATGACAGGTAACAAAGAAAAACTTCACTCATATAATTCCTTAGAAAAGGAAAAGAATGTCTCATTTGGAAATGAAACTCTTGCTATCGTAAAAGGTAAAGGCTCTATTTTCTTGAAATAAAAGGTTAAAGCTAGAAATTTTATGTATGTAGAAGGTTTAAAGCATAACCTATTGAGTGTCAGTCAAATGTGTGATCAAGGAAATGAAGTGGTGTTTTGATCAAATGGATGTGTTGTTTGTGAGCTTGATACAAGAGAGACCGTGATCAAAGGTACAAGAACCAAAAACAACTTATACATACTCAAGGGAGGACAACAACAGTGCTATCTAAGCAAAAAATGATGAAAACTGGTTGTGGCATAGAAGATTGGGACAACTAAGCTTTTCTCAAATAAGAAAAGCATGCAGATTCAAGGTTGTTTGTGATCTTCTAGATATCAGCATCCCCAAAAATACAATATGCAAACCACGTCAAATCAGTAAGAAAACTAGAGTTCACTTCATGGAAAAAGAAGGGTCAGCTAGTAAGCCACTTGAACTTGTCCATACTAATTTATGTGGACCATCAAGGAAAAGGTCACCTCGTGGAGAAGAAACTTTATTTTGTTCGTTGATGATTTTTCTAGCATGTGTTAGATAGGTCTTATAAAGCATAAAGATGAAGCATTTGAAAAGTTCCAAGCCTTCAAAGCTTTGGTTGAAAATGAATCAAATCAAATGCCCCAGATCTGATCGAGGGGGTGAATTTACCTCGGATGAATTCTTTGATTTTTGTGAACAACATGGAATAAAAAGTCAATTCTCCACCACAAGGACTCCTCAGAAAAATGGTGTGGTAGAAAGAATGAACAAAACTATTCAACAAATGGCTCGCGCTACGCTAGATGAATCTGGAACTCCTACAACCTTCTGGGGTGAAGTTGCATTCGATGCTGTAACTATTCCCAACCAAGAAAATGTTTGGTTAAATAGCACTCAAATCCACATGAACTTTGGTATGGTAAGACTCCTACTGTAAAATACTTTAAAGTTTTTGGAAGCAAATGTTTTATCAAAAGGACTGATGAAAAACTTGGTAAGTTTGAACCCAGAGCAGACGAAGGTATTATTCTTGGTTATTCCTCCAGAAGTAAAGTATATAAATGTTATAATAAAAGACTTGGGGAAATTGTTGAAAGCATTGATGTTGTAGTTGATGAAGCATGCAAAAAGCCAAAATAGATAAAATAAATAGAAGATTGTAACAATGAAGAATATGGGGATTATTTTCCCACATCAAATTAAAATTATATTGAAGAAGAAACAAATGAAGCACCAGAAGAAGAGATAATGGTAGAAGAAAAGATTTTTGTCCAGGTATGTTCAGAAAAATCATCTAGAAACTCAAATTTTAGGGGAAAGAGAGGCAGGTGTACAAACAAGAAGAACTATTACAGGGAACTCAAGCTATCTAGCATTACTGTCTTCCACCGAACCTCAAAATGTAAATGAAGCATGTAAAAATGAATATCGGGTAAAGGCCGTGGATGAGGAACTTGAGCAAATTGAAAAGAATGATACTTGGGAATTAGTTCCTAGACCTCATGATAAAAATATTATAGGAAATAAATGGATATTAAAAAACAAGCTGAATGAAAACGAAGAAGTCATTAGAAACAAGGCCAGACTTGTTTGTAAACTATATGCTCAACAAGAAGGTATAGATTTTGAATAATCCTTTGCACCTATTTCCAAACATGAAGCCATAAGGATGTTTCTTGCTCTTTCTAGCTTTCAGAAATTCAAAGTATACCAAATGGAAGTAAAATCAGCCTTCCTTAATGGATATTTAGAGGAAGAAGGTTATATTGAACAACCAGAAGGATTCATCCTTGGAAATCGTGAGAAACTTGTATGAAGACTCAAAAGGCTCTCTATGGTCTGAAACAGGCTCCAAGAGCCTGGTATTACCGCCTTGACAAATATCTACACCAACAAGGTTTTACAAAAGGTTTAGCATATAGAAATCTATATACAAAGATTGAAAATGATAAATTACTAATTATTATTGTTTATGTTGATGATATCATTTTTGGTAGCAATGAAGAATCCATGAGTCATAATTTTGCTTCAGTAATGTAGCAAGAATTTGAAATGTCCTTGCTTGGTGAACTTACCTATTTTCTTGGTCTACAAGTTCAACAAAATAAAAATGGTATTTTTCTGTCATAAACCAAATATCTCAAATAGATCTTGAAAAGGTATGGAATGTAAGATTCTAAACCTGTATGTACCCCAATGGTAATAGGATGTAGTCTCAGCCCAAATGATGAATCATCATCAGTACATCACCAACTTACAGATCCATGATTGGCAGCCTACTTTATCTAACAGGCACCCGACCTGACATCATGCATGCAGTAGGAATAGTTGGAAGATTCCAAGAAAATCCAAAGGAATCAAACCTTCAGGAAGTCAAAAGAATTTTCAAAAATCTTCAAGGAACTCATGACTTTGGTTTATGGTATCCTAGAGATGTAGATCTTACTCTTCATGCATATACAGATGTAGATTGGGCATGAAGTGTTGATGATAGAAAAAACACCAGTGGTGGTGCATTCTATATGGGTTCCAGGTTAGTGTCTTGGTTCACCAAGAAAAAAAGTTCAATTTCTTTATGTACAGTTGAAGCCGAATATGTGGCTACTGCATCTTGCTGCACACAACTATTGTGGATGATGCAAACTTTGCAAGACATTTAGATCACATGTACTCCACCCATCTGCATTTTGTGTGATAATACAAGTGCCATCAATATTTCGAAGAATCTAGTCATGCACTCAAAGACCAAGAACATACCCATCAAGTACCATTTTCTACGTGAACAAGTGCTTGAACAAAAGGTCAAATTGGATTATGTTCCATCCAAAGAATAGGTTGCTAATATATTCACTAAACCTCTTCCTAGAGAAACATTTGAATATCTCAAACAAACACTGGGAATAGTTGCTGCATCATCCTACTGTTAAATCTAAATTTTTCAGAGAAAGCTTATTATACTCGTGTTTCATGAAGTATAGTCGCATACACACATGGGTTTCTATGGGTGAAGGAGTGTATATGTTTGTTAAACAGGAAAAATAGTGGTGCATGATCTGGTATAGGTCCTCTATCTGATATTGATGATTAATGTCTATCGATATGCTTTGTTCGTTAATTTTTATCTAACTGACAAAGAGGCCTTTATCATTGACTTGTTAACAATTCACAGGTAGCACAGGTTCAAGGGGAGCATTAGCCTTCACATACATTCAGCTTTGTTGGCATTATGGTTGTTGAGTCTAGCTATAGCTTCAGATATTTATACCATTTGTTGCTTAAGTCATGTAAAAGTCTAGGGTGTGATATGTCTTCTCATATATTTCAATGAGTCCTCTTAGACAAATGATGTAATTTGTATCCCTACTTTGCATTGTATGGATGATGTAATATTTATTATTTCTGTCATGTATAAACAATTGGTATATCCCCACTTGGTTGGGTGGATGAGTCAAAATTGGTGTATCTCCACTTTGTTGGGAGATGGATGTATGTATAAGTCATTAGTGATAGGAAGGCCATACTTACATAGATGAGTTATAGAGTCATGTTATTCTTTTGAAGAATATTTTTGCAGACTCTGCATGTGCTCAGGGGGAGCATGGATGTTTTAGTGCATCACAACATGTACAAAGGGGGAGTTCATCTAGCGAATTCAGCATCTACTCAGGGGAAGCATGGACAACATAATGTATGTCAAAGGGAGATAATATCTTGGTCTGCCCTTTTCCATTGATGTCAAAGGGGGAGAGTGTCTTGGTGTTGTCGTTGCCATCAAGTCCAAAGGGGGAGATTGTTGGCATTATGATACAGGTGTTTTCCTTGATGGCAACTCACTCAAATGATAGTTCACAGCACAACAGGTCAACAACAAAGGATTACAGATCAAACTCCAAATAATGAAGAAACAAAGGCATATGCTAGTTCACTTTGTCCAAAAAGTGTATACATGCATGTTTACAGAACAATAGAAGCGTATAACGTATACACACACTCTCACAAGAGGAAAAGCGTGTACATATTGGAAAACCAAGTTTTTTGTCCAAGGTATTTTGATCCAAGGTATTGATCTAAGGTATTTGGTCTGAGGTACTTGGTCCAAGGTATTAACCCTAGGTATTTGGTCTAAGGTATCGGTCCTAAGTGGTTTTGGTCCAAGGTATTTGTCGAGTCGTAAAAAGGGTCTTTTTCACCTCTATTTACCTCACATTAACTTATAAATCTAGGAACGATTTGTTATCTCAAAGAGTTTACTCAGTTTGAGGTGGTCATCTGTCAGAGTAATGCTAGTAGTATAGTGCTCAAGAAAATACAAGAGTAAACGGATGCTTAAAATAAGGTCTACTTACAGCAAATCACTTTAAGACTTAAATCATGCATTCAGAAGACTAAGTAAATTATTAGTCAAGGGTACAGTAACAGTAACTCATCCCTCTGTAAACTGATGTAACTGAAGACAATCAAGGAACAGATCATCAACCTGGGAACTAGACAACGAATGTCAATGCTCACTACAGTTTCATATCGTTCAACGCAATGGCAATGCAAATAACAGGAAATGGAACAGCAACTATAATTGAAACAACAACTAGGAAATGGAACAACAACTAGTCTTGATAAACAGTGAAACCTTACTCTAAGGAAATAAAGGTAGCAATCATATCCTACAGAAATCAGAGAGCAATCCTTACTCTAAGAATAAATCGAACAACAAATGGAAATAGAATGGCAACCAATTAGCAATGAAATATAGAACAACACTTAGAGCCAATTGTGAATGTACAATAAACCAAAATAAATAACACACACAACACACCTTGATATTGAGAGAAACAATAATTTAACTCTGATACCACAAATATTAATCTCAGTTATAAAGGATAACGATCGCAATTCGTAATGGAACAATAATGTCAATTGAACAACAATCGTAATTAAGTATAAACCATAGATGAACACAATAATACCAACATAAGAATGTTACAGCCCGGTTACTCTATAATTGAACAACAATAGCATTCTGTAAAGAACAGTAATGTTACATCAATGATTAAAGGAACAACAATGCGTTATAAAGTTAGAATGAACAATACAACATTCCTGTTATAGAGAACGATATTGTAAATATAACAGATCTGCGATATAAAATAACAAAACACCTTAGATTACTGAACAAAGCTGATAATGAAAACCACACATGAATTAAAGATAATGGTACAAGAGCAAGTGTTCCACTAGGGCCAGGCCCTTAGCCTCCAGGGATACACCGTTTGAGATTATTCCAGGATCAAAGATGGAACAAAAACCAGATTTATATTAAATCATCCAAAGAAAGTTACAGTGGATCACTTCTCAATGAGAGTCGATGATCAAAGTTTTAAATACAAAGAGAAATTACATAAGAGTAATAACAACTAGTCCCCCTGGGCTAGCAGTGCCGCCCCTTTTTATAACAACCGAGAAAAGATATCAATGATGCAAAAATAGTTAATATTGCGATCCCTCAGGATCAAAGGATCTTGAGGGATTTGCCAAACTGTTAATTCCAGTTATCCCTTTGTTCTCTTGCACCGATTCGATATCTCCTTTTCCTTTCCTTCATTGATACACTTTAGTTTGGATCGCCTTGTCTGCATATGGTTTCCTGCCACAGGGACAACAGTTAACTTTGCCCTATCTTTCTCCTTGGGATGACAATCTTTCGTTTTTCCCTTTTTCTGCATAAGAAAATGGCGATTATTAGTTGTTTTGCGTTACATAAAAATCTCATAGATTTTTCCATAATTTCTTATTATTTGCCTAGTTCATGATGCAAAGGGATTATGAGTTTTTAATGAAAATATGACAGAACAATCAATAAAACATACCTTCTTCAGTACTCCACAATATTGAGAAAGGCCTAAGAGTATATAAGGAGGATAAGATCATTAGGCCAAGAGTGCAAGGAATAAGATTCTAAGGAATACTTCTATCTAAAGTATATTTTATGTTGCAGGGTTATGTTTGGGACTGGATCTAAAATATTTATGTGCATCTTGAGTTCAACATTGGATCGGGATCATGAGACATGAAATAACTTATTCTTGAATGATCTGATATTGGTTGAAACTAGATCTAATGTTTTGTGCCTATTTTACTCATTCTCCATCAAGATCTGGGTTTGTATGAAGTCTGGAATTGCAACAAAGTTCGAAGTCAATATTTGCAGATCTATGCGCGGGTTCTTCTCAACCAAAGAGCATATACACACAGGTTTGGTTCTTTCAAGTAGCATATACAAAAGAAAAGCTTCTTTTTCAGATCTGGCTGAACTATCTAATCAAATTCTATTAATTTACTTATGTTTTTCAATGATGTCTTCTTAGATATGGATGTAAAAACTGAATACATAATGAGGATGGCATTTGATTGATTGATTGTATAAGTGAGAAGAAGTGATCTCTGTCCCTGCCTATGTAAAGCTCTGAAAGTTGACAGTAGATATTCAATATATTGATAGTTGGCACAGACTTGATTCAAAAGTTTATCTTTGCAGTATTTTTGAAGGTATATGCATGTTCGATTAGCGGAAGTGGGATATGCATGCAGTTTGGGTGCAACCAAGTAGCGTATACATTCTAATACATGATTTTTTAGGTTATAGTTGGTTCTGAATGATGATGCAAGGGTTCTGGGTTTAGTACAGTGTTCTGGTGTCAATGATCTAATTGTTCAGATTAACTGAATATTGGTTGATGCAGTTCAAGTTTAAAATCTTTGATAGGTCGAGTGTGTAAATTTGATGAAACGTGGCCTTCAAATTGTGGTGTTTTGATCCAAGAGTATCTAGTCTGAAAATTCATGAAACGTGGTCCTTGGTGGAAGAGTGGAGTTTTCTATAGGCTAGCACCTACGTACTAGTAAACATATTGGCTAGTACAAGAGCTAGGGGTAGTATCTCTCCTCCAGTAGAAGCCGGAGAACAAGAGAAGGTTATAACCTTCTGCAGGTAGAAGCCTGCGTACTGGTATGAGTCTGCACTAGTACAAGATTGTAAACTGATTTTCTTATTATTGAAAGAAGACATAGACGACAGCAGCAGGTGGTTTTTACCCACATTGGGTTTCCACCTTAAATCTTGGTGTTCATGTGTGTTGCTTATGTGTGATGCTTTATTATGCTTTTACTACACTTTCTAAAAAATCTTTGATATACTATTTTAAGCTCCACATACGATAAATTGTCCAAATCACAAGTTCTCTGCATATACGTTGGTTTCTTTATTGGTTTGATAATAGTGATTCGCCCCCGTCTCAGTATTATTTCCAACATCATGCTTATACACATCTTTCAACATGTATGGTCAACTATGGAAGTAAAGGCAAAGGTTTAAAAGCTCATGTGATTAACTCCCCCTCATTCTCTTTTCCCCTATACTTGCTAATTTCCCATCCACAAGTATGTTCTAGTACTTTTAAATCCTACAAGTCAAAGAGGCTTAGAGCATTTCTCTGACTTGTGGTGGGACAAGACCCTCAGCTTAATGACTTATGGACGCAAGTGCTAGAATCCCCTTCATATAAGTGATTTCACCTCATCACCCTAAGAAAACCCCTTTTCCTAAGGTTAAACACCATTTGCGTAGGAAAAGTGAAAACCCCCATGTAAATCCATTTTCGCCCAAAAAACCCAGAAAAAACCTTTTATACTAAGTATAAATCAAAGTGCATGAAATGCATACATTTTACCTTTTTACTTAGGAAAAACCCACTCCGCCCATTGCATTTCATAATAATTATTAACTTTAATATATAATTCCCGATATAACCCTTTTCCCATATATTAACTAAATCCCTATGTAAATACCCCCAACCTTTAGTTTTAATAGAAACTAATACATTTAACACTTATCTTGACAAAATAGATAAATCCCCCATTAACCCCAAATAAACACAAATCACTTCTGATCAAATCTTCGGCCCCCCCCAAGCCTTCGTACATTTCCTCTGTGCTATTTCATTTGCTCCAGTGACCTCTGACTCTGGATTTAGAGATTCTAAATGCAATGGAGAAGTCGGGGGAGATGGTGAGGGCGATTTACTCTCAGAATGGTATTTAGATTTAGATTTGCTTGCCATTCATAGTTCAAGCCCTCCTTCTAGCACCAAATATGTTGAAGCCCCGAAAATCGGGTCTACAACAAGGGGGATACCCATAGTCCAGACCTTGGTTAGCAGCTCCTTTTCTGTTTGGTATAGTGGGTCCGGCTGGGGATATGGGACCAGTTTCCCAATTTATGTGTGTGTGTGTGTGTGAAGGATTGATATTTCTCTTACTAACAGTTTCTAAATGGAATACTTGTATTCTAACTCTAATCTAATAATATAGAAATTGTATTCTAATAAGCAGAAACATCTAAGTCTACACTAACCCGAGGTGTAATCTTTCCGTTATGCTATCTAAAATGATTTAAAATAACAACTGGTAATATAGATCATTATGAGAAAAGTATTCAATAAGGATGAACCACTTCATATGAAAAGTTAGACGAAACAGTTGTGAAAAACATATCGCATAATAAGCTATTCATACATTAAGCATAAATAAATAGCTATCACCGTACAAAAGTGCCAAATGATAACTCAAGCATTCATGCATCAATATATAAACAACTAAACATGAATATCACTTTAACACAAAGGCAGAAATAGTTAAGAGATAGAAGTACCATTTATAACTAGTCCTACTCATGAGCTTCAAGCGATAATGATTTATCTCTTCTTGATCTAACATCCACTAAGAGTAGAAAAGTGCAACATCAGTAGCAGATATTAAATGCAAATATCAATAAATCATGTTCCATTCATTCATCAAAAGCTCGTCAGAGGGTACAAAAGTGCATGTTCTGGGGATAAGTTTTTGACAAATTTTAGGACCCTTCTCTAAATGCATGAGAAGGGTTTAAATACTACTAACTAAATCTAAAAATAACTTATTACAAAAATGTAGGATGTGGTTTAAATGACCGTCCTCATTTTAGGCAAAAATAAAACAAAATTAAAACTAAAATTGAATCTAAAATTAAAACTACTTTTGTATCATCTCCTTGAAATTGCACGCATTCAGCATCTGTTTGAGAAGAGTCGGTTGGCCGACTTCCGATTTTAGCTGAGCTGAGAAAACAGAATCAGCAAGAGTTGGCGCCATCTTCTCGGTAGAATTGATGATACACTTGAGAGTCATCCACTAGCTTTCGGATTCAAATTTTACATTTTACCTCTATTATTGCTTTCCTACAACATTTTTGGGCTTACAGGTGACTGAGCAATTAGAAGCTTTCCCTTTCAAGAAATTTTGCTCAGCGATGAATCGCGCATCGGAAACTACCTCTGTTTCTTGATCTAGGCTTCCTTGATGCATTTTTTGCCTTTTGCGCTTTTTCCTTTTAGCGGATATAAAGTTCAAATTTTGTGAAAATAACGAATTTATAAGCTCTTGACCCTGAGTCTTAAACTGTCTATTTTTTATATCAATGCTGTCTAGTATCCATTTAACCATGTTCGTGTATGGGAGAATTTTGGGTCTTGCTGCTATCCGGTGTAAGAATGAAAAAGCTAGTTCTGTGATGGATGCCTCAGAATAAATATGTGAGCCCGTAATAGCAGTAACTTCCATTACTCTGGGATTCTCCTCCTCAAGCAGGTTATACATGCCTTCCCATGTAGCAATACCAGTGTCTCTATTACAGGTTGTGTCTGTATACAAGGGCACCATTTCTTTCTCTTCAAAGCTCGGAGCTTTGCTTTTCTTCCCCATAATATTCTGCGTACTGCTTTGTATCGTTTTCTGTTCTTCGTTCCTGCAATTCACAAGTGAAGTGAAAAAAATGGTAAGGAAGGGTGATGGGAAGGTTTTAAATGCCGAAGACGTATCAATTATACCACCTTACGTGAGATGATTTTTCGATAAGCAGAAACCATATTCCATTAATAACTGGAAACTAACTCATTAATTAGCATTAAAGCGCATAACCAGGTGTTTGTTTATGGAAAATACTTTTTTGAACCACGAGCCTGAAATATCTGCGATGAAGCAATTTTGCGATTTGCTTCGCAATATCGTAGATTGCAACATCACAGGGTCACAACATTGCAGAATCGCAACATCGCAGAGTTGATAGCTCGCTATATCGCATTATCACATTGTCACTGTATCGCGAAATCACAATATCGCAATATCGTAGGAACGTGATATATGACAATCTCTATTAATCTATTTTCTGCGAAATGCGATTTGCGATATCTGTCATCGCATATTGGAAATTTAAGATGTTTCAATGTAATTTGTCTTTGATGTATGGGATGCAATATTTGTTTATTATCGCGTATCGTGATCTCGCAATGTTAGAATTTGGCCTGTAAGGAGGTATCCTATTATCCTTTTGCGATGCAATATTTCCTAAGGAAAGATTTTGTTTTACCTTATGATAGAACTTAGATTTTTAGATTTTTCAAGGGGGTCTTCCTAAGTTTATGATGGTAAGTTTTATTAAAAAAGACAATTTAAACACTAACTTGATTTTTTAAATTTTTAACTAAGGGTCCCCACTTATTTAGTATTAGGAATAACACTAAATAAGAAGGGTGGGTTGTTGCTGGCCACAACAATTGGCAATTCACTTGGAAGAACCAGTTATCTCTGTCGTTCCTTTGAATTTTCGAAACTTCGAGAACATAAATTTTTCCTGAAAATTAAACTTTATTATAGAAAGATTAAGTACATTACGCTTTTACCTATCAATGATATTTCGTTTCTTCTTTTTTCAACTTTGATTATTTACTCCCTCAAGCTAGTCCTTGTATCTACATCAGTGATTACTTGGTTTATAAAGATAAAAACAAATTCTTCTCTGTAAATCAGTTTTAAATATGCTCATTTGTCGTAGGTAGCATTTATAGCTTCGACAGGGTTACCTGTTACCCAGCAATGATCCTGTATCCTACTTAGAGAAATTTACAACTTCTCAAAGGAAAATCCATTTCCACACTCTTTGCGTTCGCTTTATTCTAATCCTTAAATAAAAATGTCTTGGTTTGGTAGCCAATTCATGACATAGTCATTCACTGATTTATTAACTTTTCTGAACAAGCTGGCTCGTGATGAGACCCCTTGTCTTTTGATTGTAACAATCTTGAGTCATTGCCCTGTTGTGGTATGAAATATTTGGCAAAGTCAACAAGCTATAATATCTATGATCATGATAAGTCGGCTCGTGATGAGACCTCTTACTCTTTAAGTTAAAGTGTATCTTTGGATCATTATCTGAATATTGTAGTTTCCTAGGCGGGGAGGAAGTCATTGTTTCCTTAAGACAACTCTGGACGACAATGATAGAGTTTTTGGAAAGAGATTTTCTACAGAGAATCTTCATTTTTGTTATTGATACCTTTCATTGGACTACAATAAAACAATTTCTAATTAAAGGTATTTTTTGTCAAAGTTTATATAGTTGAAACTAGTATCATTTCTAGGTCTAGAGTCTTTAACTCATCTTTCAATAATAATAATCAATTTTTTAGAAGGAATTTTATTTATACAAGTGAAAAAACAAAATCTAATAGAGAATTTGTATCTTTTTCGTGAATCTCAAATGTAACCATTTACAACCGATTTTATTATGAAAAGAAATACAACTATTCTACAAAAATGGAAGAACGATCTTTTATGGAAAATATTTTTTGAGGATCTGACCATTAACAAGTAAAGAATCTCTTTTCCACGTTAAATCCTGTAACATGAAAGTGGACAGACCTATGACTTCTATGATTTGAAAAGGACCAAGCCACATTCTTTGAAATTTTGTATGTTTCCCGTTTTCCTCATGAGCCTTGTCCCATTTTAAAACTAGATCTCCCATCTGAAAATCCTTTGTGGATATCATATTGGAATCAAAAGAGGCTTTTACTAATGCTTGGTGATGAGTGTGGGTTTTCTTATCCCGTTCTCATTGTTCTTCTAACTTAATTAATTCCAGCTGCCTTAGTTGTAAGGAAGAAGTTGGTGCTTCATCAATATATTGAACCAAGGCTAAAGAGGGAATTGCAAGATGTGTTGGAAGAACCACTTCTTTCCCATAAACTAAATTAAAGGGAGAAGTTCCAATTGAGGCTTTCTGCTTTATTCGATCTGCCCATAAATCATATATTAAAGACTTATGTCAATTTTTATGATTTTGGTCAATGGTTCGCTTAATGATTCTAATTAAGTTCTTATTTGTAGATTCAACTAACCCATTCCCTTGTGGGTAATAATTGGCAGAGTATTTGAGATTGAAACCCCTTTTGAGTGCAAATTCAGTCATTGCATTACCAGAAAAATATGATGCATTATCAAACATTAAAGCGGAAGGCAACCCAAACCTAGTGATTATGAACTGATCTATGAACTCAATGATATTTTCAGCATTAGCTGTCTCGATTGGAACTGTTTATACCCATTTAGTAAAGTAATATGTTACTGTAAGGATATATCTATGCTGTTTAGAAGAGTGAGGAACGATCTCACCTATTATGTCCAATCCCCACTGGTCAAAAGGTTGTGTAATGTTAACTGGTTGTAGTGGCAAGGATGGTTTCTTTTGTTTCCCAGCAGCGGTTTGATAGACTTGACATTTCCTTACGTAGTTATGTGCGTCTTTGAATAATGTGGGCCAGTAATAGCCTGCACATAAAATTTTGTGAGCAGTTGCATCTCTAGCATAGTGTCCACTTGCTGGCCCATCGTGAAGTTCTTGCAAGACTTTTTCAACTTCAGATTTCTCAAGACATTTAAGGAGAACAAAATCATAACTTATTCTAAAGAGAACATCATTCACGAGTTGATATTGTTTGGTTTTTAACCTTAGAGCTCTTTTCTTGGTATGATCGAGGTTTGAAGGAGCATATCCATTCTTTAGATAATAAATAATATCAGCCTATAATGACTCAACATCGTTTAGGCTTACCTCGTACACTTGTACCTCTGCAGATGGATTTTCGGAGATTAGCGATGCTCCAGCCAGCATTTCGCAAAAGCCTTGACCTTTTACAATACTTGCTGGTTTGATTTTTACGTCATATTCCTGAAAGGCAGTAACCCAATTGGCCCTTTTCTCACCCACATCCTTTTGTACTAGAAGATTTCTTACCGCTGGAAACGGTACTATGATTTTGGTATGTGTTTTCAGTAAAAAAGGTCTGAAAGATTTAATTGCTTTGAAAATACCATAACCTTGTTTCTCCACATCTGAATAATTCAACTCAGCTCCTTGTAAATTGGAACTTAAAAAGCAATTGGGGCTTCCGCCTTTTCTTGATTTGCTTGAGTGAGTATCGCAGCATATGATTTATTCGAGGCAAATGTATACAAAATAAAAGGGTCAGAAAAATTTGGAGTTGCTAAAGATGGAGCATTAATAATTGCTTGTTTGATTAGCTTGAATGTCTCATGTTCGTCTTGGCCCCATTTAAAATTTTCATTCCTTTTAATCATTGCTTGTAAAGGAGACACGATTCTTGAAAAGTCTGGAACAAATCTCTTTACAAAGTTAATCTGGCCGAGGAAAGATTGCATGGCTTTCTTGTTGTGAGGTAGGGGTACTACAAAAATTTCCTTGATTCTGTCAGGATCAATGTGAAACCCAGATTTTGACACTATGAATCCGAGAATTTTTCCTTCACTTAATGCGAAAAATTATTTTTTTTGGGTTAAGTGAAATCCCATACCTTAAAGAATGATGGAAGATTTGTTTTAAATCCCTGAGATATGTTTTTTCGTTTCTTGGAATACACAGTTATATCATCCAAGTAGATTACCATTGATTTATTAACTAACCCCTTGAATGTAATGTCCATGGCTCTCTAAAATGTGGCACCCGCATTAATCAAACCAAATGGCATCTTTTGATATGCGTATGTGCCCTGTTTAGTTCTAAATGTAGTTTTTAATTGATCATCGGGATGTACCAACACTTGATTGTATCCTGAGAATCCATCCAAGAATGACATTAATTTTGAGCCACAACTACCTGCAGTATTTGTTCAATGGGGGGCAAAGGAAAATTATCCTTTTGGCAGGCCTTGTTAAGATTTTGAAAGTCAATGCAGATTCTAATATCTCTATTTTTCTTTCTAATAGGTACCATATTGGAGACCCTTTAGAATGTCTAATGGGAAAAATTATTTTGGCTTTCAATAACTTATTGAGTTCAGTTTTGATCTGGTTTTCTAAATTGGGATGGATCTTTCTCAACTTTGGTTGGACAGGTTTTTCAATATTGATCGTTGGAATAGTACGTTGGACGATGGAGGTGTCGTATGTTTTGAGTTCATCGTAATTACAAGCAAAGACACTTTTGTATTATCTCAAGAGATGAATATATGCTAATTTTTCTTCAGGGGCTAGGCCAAGGCCTAGGTTGATATTCTGTGGTTTGGCATGAGTTCCTAGATTTACTAATTCATAATTCAAAGTTGAACTTTGGAGTTTTGAATTGGTAGATCTTCTGAATCGATCTTTCAAATCATAAAGGTCTTCTAACTTGACTACTGATTTAGGTATAGCATTGTTAATATTATCCTCTTGCAATTGTTGGTCATGTTGGCCTTCATCAATTATTTGATTGGGGTAGGATCTTTTCAGATGTGAGGAAACTCACGATATCAGGATCGTCGTTGAAAATCCTCCAATTGGTAATGTTATCAGGAATAGATTGTCTAAAAATTAACTCAATTGAAAATCGGTCAGGGCTAAAATCTTCTGAAGGAATGAGCTTGGAAGCTACATTGGCCAATAGGTCTGCACTAGCATTCTAGAGTCTGGGAATTGATGAAATATTAAATGCTATAAAGTGTTTAGTTAGAACTTGAACTAAATATTGGTAATGTTTTAAATGACCTGATAAACAGTGTATAGTATTATGTACCTGTCTGATTACAATTTTAGAATCTCCAAAAACTTGAAGGTATTTGAAATCTAGTCTGATTGCTTTGTATAACCCTTGGATTAAAGCCTCGTATTGTGCGGTATTGTTGGTGCATTCAAATTCGAGTCTGCAAGTTAGCATAGTTTTATCTCCCTTTGGGCTTATTAACACGCATCCTGCTTCTGATGCTTCATTAGACTTAGAACCATCAAAAAATAATTTCCAAAACAAAGATTTATTTACAGGACTATCTATAAAATTAAAACATTTAGAACTATCTGTTTGAGAGAAATTTTCTACTTGAGATAAAATAGAATGTTCAAGTAAGGTGAAGTATGAGCATTAAAATTTCCTAGGAAAGAATCTAATGAATAGTTTCCAATGATGTTAGAATTATATGCTACAGGTTCATTTTCTCCCTCGAGTTCTATTACTATATATTTCTGATGTCGTTCGTGCTCAACTTTTATTTGGTTGGGTTTTCCATTATAAGGGAGCCACATGTGGGACCAGTCAGTTGCAAAGTATCCGTGAAGTTTTCTGACCAATCTTTGCTAATGACTAAGCCATAAGATTTTGGAACATCATTAACTAACAATGTAAACTTTGAAACGGGAACTATAAACTCAAAACGGGAACTTTGGCCAAAAAACCCCGAAAAAACATCAAAAACAATGGTAAAAGTGAAAAGTGTTGATGCTGTAATAACACCTTTTCTTTTCTTGGGTAAATTTTCAACATGTTTTAAAAATGGCGGTGAAAACCAATTTTTTGCGCAAAAATTATCCATAAAACACCCTCAAAATGAAAAGGGTTGATTCTGGAAGAAGACTTTTTTTTTCAAAAGTTAAATTTCGACATCTCGAAATAATGGCATGAAATATTTTATCATGACCACAAAAAAACATTAAATTTAAAAAAATAATGAAAACATAAAATTTAAAAAAAAAATTAAAAAAATTAAAACAATGAAAAAACACAAAAAAATAAAAATAAAAATAAAAAACCAAAAAAACAAAACATAGATTAAAATATCTATTAAAAGAAAAATATAAAACAAAAATAAAAAATGAAAAAAAAAATCAATCATAAAATGTAAAAAGAACGAAATTAATGATAAGAACTAAAAAACTAAAAAAACTAAATAAATAAATTATAAACAATTAAATAGTTAAAAAAATATTTTAAAAAAAAAGGGGAAAAAAATGATAATCTTGTAAGCCAAAAAAAATTTGTAAAATAAAATATATATGGAAAAAAAAAAAAAAACATTTAAAAAAAACAAAAAATTAAGTGGGTGAAAATAGAAAAAAAATAAAAAAAAAGCAGAAAAACAAGAAAACAAAAAAAATTAAAATTAAAATTAAAAACAAACTAAATTTAAAAAAAAAAAATAGAAAATTAAAAAAAAAAAATTAAAAGCTACTAAAATTAAGATTTAAATGTTGATTACTTAAAAAACAAATATAAAAATATATATAAAAGACAAAAATAAAAAAACAAAAAATGTTAAAAAAATTATCTCACAAACCATAAAAGAATTTGGAAGACAAAAAAACAAAATTAAAATATATATATATTAAGTAAGTAAAAATAGAGAAATTGAAAAAAAACATTAGAAAAAACTGGGAAAAAAAAAATTAAAAACAAGCTAGTTAAAAAAAAAAAAACATTAGAAAAAACTGGGAGAAAAAAAATTAAAAACAAGCTAGTTAAAAAAAAAAAAAAAAATCATGAAAAAAATTTAAAAACTAATAAAATTAATATTAAAAAAAAAAAAAAACAAAAAAAAAATCAAATTATAAAAAAAAAAAACAAAAAAAAGTGTATTTTTTATTAAAAAAAAAATGTAATTAATTTTTATTAAACATAGATATTTTGTTTAAAAAAAACAATTTTTTTTTTTAAAAACGTTTGTTACTATTAAAAACAAATTTTACTTTTATTTCTATTTTTTATTTAAAAATAAAATTATTCAACAGATCTTTTATATTTAAAAAAAAATAAACCTATATTTTATATTTAAAAAAACAAAATTACATTAATTTTTTTTTAAACAATGTTTAAAAAAAAAATGAAAATTAATTTTTTTTTTAACAATTATTTTTTTTTAAATCTTTTTTTTTTTGGTTATAATTAAGAATAGTTTTTTTTTTTTAAACCATTTTAATTTTTTTTTTTATTTAAAATTTTAAAAATTATTAAAAAAAAAATAAAAATTTTAAAAATGAAATCGGTTTTTTTTTTTTTAAATTAAAAATTTAAAAAATTTAAAATTTAAAAAATTGAAAATTTTAAAATTAAATAAAATTTTAAAAAATTAATATCGTTTTTTTTTTTTTTTTTTTTTTTAAATTAAAAATTAAATGTTTTTTTTATTAATTAAAAAAAAAAATTGGCGCCCCGGGAGGGCCTGCGCGCAGCTATGAAGCGAAAAAGTCCCAGGCATGATTGATGGAGGTCGACGTAGACTAAAAATTGTCGAAAAAACCTAGATAACAACTCGTTAAATTTGTTTTTTCATGTATTAGATGTTTTTTGTTAAATTTTGTGACAAAATTTAAGACCAAAAAAAATCGAAAAATCTCGCATAGTAACTTATAAATCAGATGAGAGATGTTGAAAAGACCACTTTAAAGTTGAGGGATCATGTTTATTTCGTGGGTAATATTTTGGGAATAGTTTGCAATTCATAACAAAAGTTACTAGGGAATTCTTGTGTTTTAAGTCACTTTTGTTCATCAAATATTCTTAAAATCTACCATAAAGTTATACAAATAAGTACAAAATTTGAACTTGTTGAAAAACGGCAGAATGAAAATGGGAAGAGAAACAACGTGAAGAATATTTAATCTGTATGGACTCGGGGCAAAAACAATGGTATAGTACGTAAGAGTAATCCACGCTGCAGATTCTATTAAGGAAGAAGGAAGTTCAGTACTCCATATTGGAAGCGAGTATGCCCATGCAGGGTAGAACATGAAATCTCTCTGCTTGTTAAACACCAGAAGCTTTGCAATTGTCATATCTATTCCTGCCATTCCGTTGAACATAGTCATGACGAGGCCCAAGAATAGCACCCCTGCGCAGGCCCTCCGCCCCCGGCAGCGCCAACACGGGCGGCCGGGGGGCGGGCCCTCGATTCTGGGAATCGAGGGCTCGCCCCCCGGCCGCCCGTGGTGGCGCTGTCGGGGGTGGAGCGGCCTGCGCGCAGGCCCTCCGCCCCCGACAGCACCACCACGGGCGGCCGGGGGGCGCCAATTTTTTTTTTTTTTAATTAATAAAAAAAACATTTAATTTTTAAAATTTTTAATTTTAAAATTTTTAATTTAAAAAATAAAAAAAACGAAATTAATTTTTTAAAATTTTTAATTTTTAAAATTTTATTTAATTTTTAAAGTTTTTAATTTTTAATTTAAAAAAAAAAAAAAACGATTTCATTTTTAAAATTTTTAATTTTTTTTAATAATTTTTAAAATTTTAAATAAAAAAAAATTAAAATGGTTTAAAAAAAAAACTATTCTTAATTATAACAAAAAAAAATGGTTTAAAAAAAAATTGTTAAAAAAAAATAAAATTTAATTTTCATTTTTTTTAAAACATTGTTTAAAAAAAAAGTTTAATGTAATTTTTTTTTTTTAAATATAAAATATAGGTTTTTTTTTTTTTTAATATAAAAGCTCTGTTGAATAATTTTATTTTTAAATAAAAAATAGAAATAAAAATAAAATTTGTTTTTAATAATAAAAGAGATTGTTTAAGAAAAAAAAAATTGATTTTTTGTTTTAAACAAAATATCTATGTTTAGTAAAAAATAATTACATTTTTTTTTTTTTTTTAATAAAAAATACACATTTTTTTTTGTTTTTTTTTTTTTTTTTTTAATTTGAATTTTTTTTGTTTTTTAATATTAATTTTATTAGTTTTTAAATTTTTTTCATTAATTTCTATTTTTTTTTTTAAACAAGTTTGTTTTTAATTTTTTTTTTTCCCCAGTTTTTTCTAATGTTTTTTTTTAGTTCTCTATTTTAACTTACATATATATATATATATATATATATACATATATATATACATATATATATATATATATATATATATATATATATATATATATATATTAATTTTGTGTTTTTTTTTGTTTTCCAAATCCTTTTATGGTTTGTGAGATAATTTTTTTAACATTTCTTTTTTAAATATTAATTTTACTATTTTTTAAATTTTTTTCATTAATTTTTTATTTTATTAGTTTGTTTTTAATTTTTTTTCCCTAGTTTTTGCTCATGTTTTTTTTTCCCTCAATTTTTACTGACTTATATATATCTATATTAATTTTGTTTTTTATTTCCAAATTGTTTTATGGTTTATAAGATATTTTTTTTAACATTTTTTATTTTTTATTTTTGTCCTTTTTTATATATAATTTTTTATTTGTTTTTTAGAGAGAATTATTTCATTTGGATTGAAAATTTAATTAACGATGTATAAATATGTAAAATATCGAAAATGAAAAATATCGACCTTCTTCTTTAAATATGCAAATCAATAAAAACCTCACTACAAAAAAAATAAAAATAAAAACAAAAAACTATGAAGAGGAAGACCACTTCCAAAATTATTAAATTTACAAAATAATTATTTACATTTTATACATTAGAAAAGTTAAAGTCAAGAAAACAGGCTTTTAAAAAAAGGGTCTGATGCAGAATAACCACTTTTTTAAATCGGCATGAAAATCACTACCATTCTAAAACGCAATGTACATAACAAGAATTTAAAAAAATTAAAGTACCAAAAACTATGCTCTAAAAAAAACATGTGTGTTCTGCATGACCCCTTTTCGAAATCGGGTCACTTTTTTGCTATCTCTACAAAACGGCTAACAGTATCAGTTCCCGTTTCAAAGTTTACATTGTTAACTAAAATGTCGATAATTTGACATACCTTTGGGTTGGATGATAGCCTTATGGTAACCTGATTTAATTCGCCAATCACTTCAACTTGAGATCGATCAAGCTAAACTATGTGCACAGCGGATTTCTGTGGTTGAACTTTCAATTTTGCACATATTGATTTTGCTAAAATATTCGATGAAGCTGCAGAATCCACTAAGCAATTATGCACGTTTTTATTGAAAATTTCATAAATAAGGAGAAATGGGGGAGTATGAGATCTCGATCTTCCTCCAATTAAGGCGATGTCGTTTGGATCAACCTTATTCATCAGATTAGTTGGAGGTCTTCCCATGTCATGGGAAGCTTGAGATATTACAACGGCTAGCAAAGGTGCAACTGGTACAACATGTAATTCTTTCAAAAGTACTTTTTTCTGGCGTATTAACTTGCTCAATTCGTAAAAAGTGATATTGGCCCTAGTCTTTTTCATGTCTTCTATGATATTATACTCCATTTCATCTAAAACGATCAGCGTTTTAGATGGAGTTGATGGGTCTGTTTTGACTGGGCTAGTTTGAGTCATTTTGGGTGTCGTTTTCTTGGTTGCGACTTTATCCTTGGTCATTGAGCTTGCGCTCTTTGGCTTAGGTGTAGGTTGAGGGGGATCAAGTTGATTTCTACTGGGAGTACTAACCGGGAATGCCTCTTGATCGTCTTCATCTGATAGGATGAAATCCCACATACATTGTAACTCTACAACTTCTTCTTCATCGGTAAGGTCTTCAGTAACAATTTCCTCTTCTTCTTCTTCTGATTCAGCACTTGTAATTGCGTTAGGGGCTTTGGAATTGTTTGAAGGATTTCTTTTAAAAGGCCTGTATGGATTTTTAGAAGAAGTTTCTACCACTTGTTTCTTAATGTCGACCATCTCGTTAGACATGGTCTTCAAAATTTTTTGTAATCCTTCTAAATTGAATGGATCTTTCGATTGTTTTTTCTTGGGATCTTCTTTGAAAGAAACCTTCTCACGTTTTTGTTCTTCTATCGTGTTTTTCTTTTCTAGGTCCATAATACATTTCTCTACTACTATTGCTTCTTTCATATTTTCAACTAAGGTTGTTTTGTTAGCCCTATCAACAAAGATTGCTATGTTTGATGGTAAAGCAGTGATGTACCATTCACTTCACACTTCTTTGCTAGGCTGGGAAGCAATAGGGATTTTGTTTGAGATTTTATTGAAATGTAAATTGAAATCTTTGATAGGTTCACTTCACGTAGCCCTAAGGTTAGACAAGTCATTGATCAGTGTCTTTGTAGACCTGTCATCACCGAACTTGTTCAGGAATTGTTCTTGGAAGATGTCCCAACTAGTAATAGATCCAGATGGTAATGAGAAATACCATGATCCGGTTGTTCCTTGGAGAGTATAAGGAAAAAGTCGAACAACAACGTCTTCATTGGGCAAATCCATTGAGATTTGTGGATAGCATAAAGTTATTTATATGTTCTTCCGCTAGCATGCCTGCCTCAGGATTAAACTTAGGCAGCCATTTTTCAGGATGGGTCGGTAACTTACTCAGGGGTGCATGCATTAAGAGTGCCCCTGGGTTATTCCATGGAGATTGGGCCATCGCTGAACTACTAACAGAGGAAACTTCAGAAGATGATCCTGTAGTTGAGAAGATGAGGATATTACAACTCCAGATGGTTGAGAAGGAGTTGCGGAAGATCCAGTGGGCTGATGGACAATGATCTGAAGTGGAGGAGTGGATGGTTGACTTCGCGGTGAAGAGGTTGAGATGGATGATGATAATGATGAAAGAGTCTTGCTATTGGACCCTTTATGAGACTTCCTTGCTCTTTTCCTTGTAGGTAGAGGTAACTCGGTTCGTTGAACAACACACTTTTTTCTCTTTAATCTAGTAAGAGGATGAGCAGGGTTATACTGTCAAGTCACGCTGCCTTGAGATTTGACAGATTTTTTAGGAGATATAGAAAATCGCCGAAGTTTGTGAATCAAAGATTCAACTTCAGGAGGTTCAATAGTAGATTATTCTGAAATGTCAGGGTTTGTAGCAGTGGTTGTTACTCCAGCGACTTTTGACTCTGTACTTAAAGATTCTAAATGCAATGGAGAAGTCGGGGGAGATGGTGAGGGTGATTTACTCTTAGAATGGTATTTAGATTTAGATTTTCTTGCCATTCACAGTTCGGGCCCTCCTTCTAGCGCCAAATATGTCGAAGCCCCAATAATCAGGTCTACAACAAGGGGATACCCACCCGGTCCGGACCTTGGTTAGCAGCTCCTTTTCCGTTTGGTATAGTGGGTCCGACTGGGGATATGGGACCAGTTTCCCAATTTATGTGTGTGCATGTGAAGGATTGATATTTCTCTTACTAACAGTTTCTAAATGGAATAATTTTATTCTAACTCTAATCTAATAATATAGAAATTGTATTCTAATAAGAAGAAATATCTAAGTCTACACTAACCCGGGCTGTAATCTTTCCATTATGCGATCTAAAATGATTTCAAATAACAACTGGTAATATAGATCATTCAACTGTTATGAGAAAAGAACTCAATAAGGATGAACCACTTCGTATAAAAAGTTAGATGAAACAGTTGTGAAAAACATATCGCATAATAAGTTATTCATACATTAAGCATAAATAAATAGCTATCATCGTACAAAAATGCCAAATGATAACTCAAGCATTCACACATCAATATATAAACAACTGAACATGAATATCACTTTAACACAAAGGCAGAAATAGTTAAGAGATAGAAGTACCATTTATAACTCGTCCTACTCATGAGCTTCAAGCGATAATAATTTATCTCTTCTTGATCTAACATCCACTACGAGTACAAAAGTGCAACATCAGTAGCAGATATTAAATGCATATATCAATAAATCTTCTTCCATTCATTCATCAAAAGCTCCTCAGAGGGTACAAAAGTGCATGTTCTGGGGATAAGTTTTTGACAAATTTTAGAACCCTTCTCTAAATGCATGAGAAGGGTTTAAATACTACTAACTAAATCTAAAAATAGCTTATTACAAAAATGTAGGATGTGGTTTAAATGACCTTCCTCATTTCAGTCAAAAATAAAACAAAAATAAAACTAAAATTGAATCTAAAATTAAAACTACTTCTGTATCTTCTCCTTGAAATCGCATGCACTCAGCATCTGTTTGAGAAGAGTCGGCTGGCTGACTTCCGATTTTAGTTGAGCTGAGAAAACAGAATCGGCAAGAGTCGGCACCATCTTCTCGACAGAATTGATGATACACTTAAGAGTCATCCACTGGCTTTCGGATTCAAATTTTACTTTTTACCTCTATTATTGCTTTCCCACAACTTTTTTGGGCTTACAGGTGAGTGAGCAATTAGAAGCTTTCCTTTTCAAGAAATTTTTGACAGCGATGCGCGATTAGCGCTAGGTGCTAATCACGCATCGGAAACTGCCTCCATTTCTTGATTTGGGCTTCTTTCATGCATTTTTTGCCTTTTTTGCTTTTTCCTTTTAGCGGATATAAAGTTCAAATTTTGTGAAAATAACGAATTCGTAAGCTCTTGACCCTGAGTCTTAAACTGTCTATTTATAATATCAACGTTGTCCAGTATCCATTTAACCATGTCCGTGTATGGGAGAATTTGGGGTCTTGCTACTATCCGGTGTAAGAATGAACAAGCTAGTTCTGTGATGGATGCCTCAGAAGAACTATGTGAGCCCGCAGTAGCAGTAACTTCCATTACTCTAGGATTCTCCTCCTCAAGCAGATTATACATGCCCTCCCATGTAGCAATACCAGTGTATATGTTACAAGATGTGTCTGTATACAAGGGCACCATTTCTTTCTCTTCAGATCTTAGAGCTTTTCTTTTCTTTCCCATAATATTCTGCGTACTACTTTGTATCATTTTCTGTTCTCCATTCCTGCAATTCACAAGTGAAGTGAATATAATGGTAAGGAAGGGTGATGGGAAGGTTTTAAATGCCGAAGACGTATCAAATATACCACCTTACATGAGATGATTTTTCGATAAGCATGAAACCATATTCCATTAATAACTGGCAACTAACTCATTAATTAGCATTAAATCACATAACCAGGTGTCAGTTTATGGAAAATACTTTTTTGAACCACGAGCCTGAAAGATCTGCGATGAAGTGATGAAGCGATTTTCTTCACAATATCGCAGATCACCACATCACAGAGTCACAACATCACAGAGTCACAACATCGCAGAATTGCAACATCACAAAGTTGATAGCTCGCTATATCGCATTATTGCATTGTCGCTGTATTGCGAAATCGCAATATCGCAATATCACAGGAATGTGATATATGACAATCTTCGTTAATCTGTTTTCTGTGAAATGTGATTTGCGATATGCGTCATCGTATATCGGAAATTCAAGGTGTTTCAATGTAATTTGTCTTTGTTGTATGCGATGCTATATTTGTTTATTATCGCGTATCACGATATCGCAATGTTAGAACTCGGCTTGTAAGGAGGTATCCTGTTATCCTTTTGTGATGCGATATTTCCTTAGGAAAGATTTTGTTTTACCTTATCATAGAAATTATATTTTTAGATTTTTCAAGGGGGTCTTCCTAAGTTTATGATGGTAAGTTTTATTAAAAGACGCAATTTAAGCACTAACTTGATTTTTAAAATTTTTAACTAAGCGTCCCCACTTATTTAGTATTAGGAATAACACTAAATAAGAAGGGGGGGTTGTTGCTGGCCACAACAAAATTTTATATGCTACATCAATTATAGGTATAGTCTAGTGAATCATTTGATTATAAACAAGGATATGACTCAGCCATTTTCAAAGTTCATAAATAGTATAATATAAGAAGAAAAATGAATGTAGATGTCCCTGACCAAACTAAGAAAACAACACAAAATCAACCAAAGAAAATAAAAGAATCCCCCATTTCAAAGATCCCCCAAATTCTCCCTAGGCAGAACCCAAATCCTTTTGGCCCCACAATTGTAGATATAACCTCTGATCAACCTTATGCTGATCAAGCATCCACTTCAATTCCACTTGAGAATCCGCATAAGGAGATCCATAATAAAGAAAAAGAATCCAATCCTACTCAAATACCTGCTACAAAAACTCCAAACCTTCAAACTGAAAAATTCCCTTTGCCGTTCAATTTGGGAGAAAAGATAGCAAAGCTAAAGATTACAGTCCCTTTAACAAAACTAATCAAGAATGAACCTTATAAATCACAGATAAACTAGACCTTAAACATTGGTGAAAATTAGGATTTAGTTAACTTGTTTAATCACCAACCAAAACTCATATTTGGTCTAGATGTTAATGGCAAACCATTAGAAGGAGGAGTTCCACCTTTTTACATTAGCCTTAGTATCCATGACAAAATTATACACAATGCAATGTTGGATTCTGGGGCCTCTTGCAATTTAATGCCCAAATCAGTAATGGAGATATTGAACCTAGACATTACAACGCCTTACAAAGACTTATTCTCAATTGGCTCCACTCAGGTAAAGTGTTTAGGATTGATTAAAGACCTATGTGTTACTTTAGTCCAATATCCTGCCAAAAGCATCCTTATGGACATTGTAGTTGTTGACATCCCACCAAAGTATGGCATGTTGTTATCCAGATCATGGGGAGCCAAACTTCGGAGATCTTTACAACTAGATATGTCATATGCAACAATCTCTATTTTTGGACAACCTAAGAAACTATACCGAGAAACCTTAATGAAATATATGGTAAGTAGCCAGGATCAGCCTCAAAACTTTCCCATCTACTCCATACACTCAGATATTTATTCTTTTATCTTGTATAATGTTGATCAAACACAAGAAAAACTTTTAGACAGTATTGATACAAAACCAAAAGAAATTGCAGTTTCTACACAAAATGAAACTAACCAGACTATAGAACTATTCAATGAACAAGAAGGTCAAATTGCTATGAATGATGAAAAGTTTGTTGCACCAGATAGTGAAAATTACGATCATGAGATATTATGGCATTTGGAATTTGATGGATCAGTCAATAGGTTAGGAGCAGGAGCAAGAGTGTGGATATATAATTTGGATAGAAATTACTCAGAAGGCCATGTACTAATAATGTAGTTGAATATGAAGCATTAATTTTACGTCTTAAGTTAGTTAAGAATATAGGAGCTAAAATGGTTTCTGTCATGCGAGACTCTGAACTAATTGTAAAATAGATTGATGTTGTATTTATGACGAAGGACCCTAGATTAAATTGTTATAAAGACACTATTGTTGAAATACTTAACACTTTCCTAGAAACAAAGCTTGCAGTAATCCATAGAAAGCACAACATGCAAACCCATAGTTTAGCAATGTTTGCCAACACTTGTAAATTACCCTTCCAACCTAACTAAAAGTACACTGCTGAAGTTAGGCACAGACCTGCAATTCCAGAAAAATTTGAAGAATTGGAAAATATTTTCTAATGATAAACACATAAATGAATTTTTACTTTCAAAAGAAGAGTTTTTCAATAACAATATAGATATTGATACATCCATAGATCCTGACACTAAGGATAAGACAGAAATAAATGATATAGAAGATGATGAAATAAATAGGCTTAACCCAACTAAATTTACCAAATAAGATGTAGATAACTTAGAGCTAATGGAGATTGATGAAATAATCAATGAAGAAACCAAAGTAATTAATCTCAAGGATAACTTCTTACCAAAGGGATTAACCCCTCTGAAAGATTTATTTGATTCAAATGATGTTCCTCGGAAACCTAAAATGGAACCATTAAGGTCTGATATAGAGGATTGTAATATAAGCACTAATGAAAATGATAAGTTGATCAAACTTTCAAAATCATTACCTTTGACTGAAAAAAGTGAAATGCATTGAGTTGTTGAAATAATTTAGTGATGTCTTTGCTTAGAGTTACAAGGACCTTAAAACCTATGACACCAACATCATCTAGCACACAATTCCTATTGAAGAAAATCAAAAGCCTTTCAAACAAAAAATAAGAAGGACCAATCCTATCTTATTACCTACGATTGAAAAAGGAAATGTAGAGGATGTATGATGCCAAAATAATTTCACCAATCAGATTTTCTGATTGGGTCTCAAACTTGGTGCCAACTAGAAAGAAAACTGGTGAGATCAGACTCTATGTGGATCTCAGAAACCTTAATAAATTTTCAGTAAAAGACAATTACCCTCTCCCCAAAATGGATCACATTTTCCAGAGAGTAGTTGGATCAACCAGAATCTCATTGTTGGACGGGTTTTTTGGTTATAATCAAATCTTAGATCATCTAGATGACCAACCCAGAACTTCCTACTCCTTGGGGCACTTTTATGTATGTGAAAATGCCTTTTGGGCTAATCAATCTAGGCGCCACTTTCTAGAGGGTTATGGATGTAGCCTTTTCTAAAGAAATTCATGATTTCCTTATGATATATCTAGATTATATTACTGTATTTTCAAAGTTTGGCAATCAACATTTATATCATTTAAGGCAATTTTTTATTAAATGTGGGAAGTTTGGAATCTCCTTGAACCCCAAAATGTCCTTGTTTGGGTTAGGGGAAGGAAAATTGTTAGGTCACATAATTTCAAAATATGGTATAAGAATAGACCCTGCAAGAATAGAAGCCATCTTACAAATAAGACACCCCAGGAACATTAGAGAATTACAAGATTTCTTAGGAAAAATTATTTTTCTTAGAAGATTTATATCTAATCTAGCAGAGTTACTTAGATCACTAAATAATATGCTGAAAAAATACCCCACCATAAAATGGACTGTTGAGGCTAAGAAATCCTTTGAAGACATCAAAATGGCCTTAACTAAAACACCTGTATTAATCAATCCTAAATTTGACGGAGATTTCTTCTTGTTTTCCTTTGCTTAAGAGCACACAATAGTTGTTGTCCAATTATAGAAAAATGACCAGGGCTATGAACAACCCATTTGTTACTTTAGCAAATCCCTGAGAGATGCCCCCTTGAAATATAACATAATGGAAAAAAAAGCTTTTGCTTTAGTCAAGGCATTAAGGATTTTAGGGTATACATCTTATATTCTCATATAGTAGCCTACATTCCTAATCCAGTAGTTAAAGACATCCTAACTCAGGATGGTCCTGATGGAAGGAGGGAAGAGTGGATTGGTACTATTTTAGAGTATGACATAGAAATCAAACCTACTAAGTTAATCAAGGGTCAAGGTTTAGCCAAGCTCATGGTTGAATCAAACTGTCAGGCCTTGGATATAAACTTTATTGCAGCAATAGACAACGAAGAGGAGATGGTGACTCCACTAAGCAGCCAGGCCTTTCTTGAATCACCTTGGTATGCTGATATTATTTATGTTTTACTTAATTTACAAACTCCTCATGAATTATCTAAGACTAAAAGCAGGTTTTTGAAGATGAAATCCTTAATATTTTGTATATTAGACAATGTTTTGATTTGGAGAGATCATGAAGGTATTCTTCTCAATTTATTATTAAAATAAGAATCTGACAAAGTTCTACAAGAGTTTCATGCAGGTGACTATGGAGGACACCTTTACTAGAAGACTACTACAGATAAAATCCTTAGAGTTGCTTTCTACTGGCCTACCTTGTTTTCTGATGTCAAAAAATATGTGACCTCCTGTCACAAATGTCAAATTTTTGAGGGGAAGAAAAATCTCTTACCTTTACCCGTCAACCCAATCTGTACTGAAATACCTTTTCAACAATTGGGTCTAGACTTCATTAGTGAAATTCACCCACCCTCCTCTGTTCAAAACAAATGGATCCTTACAGCCATAGACTACTTCACAAAATAGATAGAGGCCATACCTTCAAGGCAAGCCACAGACACTGTTATCATAACCTTCCTTGAAACCAATATTCTATCAATATTTGGATGTCCAACTAAGCTCATTACTAATAATGCAGTAGCCTTTAAATCCAAAAGAGTGATAGATTTCTGCAATAAATACCATATCACCCTTGACCATTCCACAACATATTACCCTCAAGGTAATGGATTGGCAAAATCCTCGAACAAAAGCCTAGTAAATATCATCAAGAAGTTACTAGAGGACAATAAGAAAACTTGGAATAAAAAGCTAGTCAATGCCTTACGGGCAAACAGATTGACTACCAAGAAATCAATTGGTACTTCTCCCTATTAACCAGTTTATGGAATGGAAGTTGTCTTTCCATCCTCTTTGGGAGTACCAGTAATGAAGACACTTCAAGAAATGCAGGTTGAACCAAATAGTATCCAAAGAAGAATCAACCAAACTATTCATCTACAACAAACAAGAGAATAGGTCTATGTGAGGTCTCAAGTTGTGCAAGAAAATATTAAGAAGATTTTTTATAAGAGAACCAAGGCTGAAGATTTATTAGTGACAAAGTGCTCAAGTCAGACTCAAGGAGGGAAGATAAAGGAAAATATGGGAAAATTGATTTCCAATGGAAAGGTACCTATGTCATTTATGCTTATAGATGAAATAATGCTTTCTTCTTGAGAGAAATTGATTGTACAGATGCAGAAGTTGGGCCAGTGAATGGTCGAATGCTAAAACATTACTTTCAACCTAATTACTAATTTTCATTAGTACATATTCTATTTTCAAAAGTCTAGTTTGGATTGGATGGTGATATTTGAAGTTGAAGCCCGAAGAGAAGGCCCTAAGCTTTAAAGGATTCACCATCATAAGTATCAATAATGCAGATTCATAGAAGGACACTTTGTAAGGCAACACCAACGACAATTCAAAGGCTACTGATCTCTAAAGTTCTTGACATTTCACAAGGAAATGTGTTCCCCAAGTGGAGCCACTGTTAGACCTTTCGTATACCAATAGGAGTCATAATTTTGAATGACTAAGGTTAAGCCTTGTAATATTGTACATACCTTTTCTTTCTGCAAATGTTTTCCATATTATAAAAAAAATAAAAAATGTAAAGAGGGTATGTCCTAAAAGAAAAACCACAGGACAAAAAGAATAAGAGAAGGTCAAAAAACTGAAAATATATGAACCCCAAAAACAAAAAGAGAGCATTAAAGTGTGCAAGTCAAAATGCCACTACTATTTACTTTTATGCATAATAATGATTGTGTACAAATTGTTATTCATGCCACAATCCATGGTAATCAAACATTCTAATCTTGGTTATTTCATGCTTTGAATTTTATGTTTATAGTTAGAGAATAAAATCTGACCAAATAGTTTAATCTTGGCAGATCATAGTTAGGTAGAGAAAATAAAAGGAGCTTGTAAGCTTAATCTAAGCTCTTGGATGATATAAGGCTAGAAATAGATAGTTTTATTTATAAAGGAAAACATAGAATAAGGGTTTGCTAGCCTAAATTCACCCAAAGAAATGAAGAAAACATGTTAGAGGTAAGAAATGGGTAAGTAGAAGAAAGGTTGTTGAACTACAAAGTTAATTGGATCAAAGCACATGCATCATGCTTATACACATCTTTCAACATGTATGGTCAACTATGGAAGCAAAGGCAAAGGTTTACAAGTTCAGGTGATTAACTCCACCTAATTCTTTTTTTCTCTATACTTACTAATTTCCTATCCACAAGTATGTTCTAGTACTTTTAAATCCTACAAGTCAAAGAGGCTCAGAGCATTTCTCTGACTTTTGGTGGGACTGGACCCTCGGCTTAATGACTTATGGACACAAGTGCTAGAATCCCCTTCATAAAATCATTCCCCCTTCATACAAACCATTTCCCCTCATCACCCTAAGAAAACCCCTTTTCCTAAGGTTAAACACCATTTGCCTAGGAAAAGTGAAAACCCCCATGTAAATCCCTTTTCACTCAAAAAACCCACAAAAAACCTTTTATCCTAAGTATAAAGCAAAGTGCATGAAATGCATACATTTTACCTTTTTACTTAGGAAAACCCCACTCCGCCCATCGCATTTCATATTAATTATTAACTTTATTATATAATTCCTGATATAACCCTTTTCCCATATATTAACTAAATCCCTATGTAAATACCCCCAATCCTTAGTTTTAATAGAAACTAATACATTTACCCCTTATCCTGAAAAAAAAAAAAAAAAAAAAAAAAAAAAAAAATAATAATCCCCCATTAACCGAAATAAACACAAATCACTTCTCGTTAAAGCTTTGGGCCCCACCTAAGCCTCTTTACATTTCCTCCATGCTATTTCACGACCCGACCACCGTCCAATCATCGACACTCAAATCCTATGATGCACAACTATATTGGCCTCACCCGACACCTGATCTTTACCTAAAGAGTTAAACTCCCTTATTAAGCCCCGCCCGATCATTGTTAACACGTGATTAAACCTTAAATAATCTCATACCGCCAAGGTTTAAAGCCTGCCCCCCCCCCCTTAAGCCCAAGCTTTTATCTCTCGCTCATTTCCGTCACCCGATTGCCATCTGATCAACATCTTCTTCATCCAATTCTCCATAGCCATATCAGCTATGCCCAATGGCTAAACATTACCCACTCGATAAGGTAGTTTTGCCTGAACCCCCGATGACTACGTGTCACACTCTAGAGTATATCGAGTGACCCCTCCTAAAAATTTCCTTTGCCTCATCAGCGGTGTGAAGACCCTTAATACCACCTCCCTGCCAACCTGATAAACCACCTATTATCCATAAATATAAACATTCACGCCATATTCAAAAAAGTTGCCTGTTAAGCTTAAAACCCCGAAAACCTTTGTTTTCATGCCTTTTGCCTGTTTCACAGTATAAACCCGTTAAACGCTTCAGCGCCACCCTGAACCTATGCAACACAATTCCACCTCCATTTACATCCAAAACACTACCATGACCCCTTCAACATGCATCCCTGTGCAGATAAAGCCATCAACTGCCTTTCCAGCTGACTGAGGTTTTCTTAATAATTGTTGAATTTTACAGGTAATCAATCGAAAACCAGAGCATGGATAAATTTTTTTGATACTAGTCACAAACTTGTTTACTCCAAGACTCGACAAGAAACCTGCTAAAAGCCTATATTCAGAGAATAAGACAATTACACATAGAGCCAAGAAGAAAGCACTTATACAGAGTATGAACTGTCAAAATAGAGGAACTAGAATGAAGATGCATCCAGAATACAAACAAATGAAACATACAGAGACTTGATCAATATCGACTTCCCGATACTGATACACATAAAAGCAAAAGAATTTTCTGTTGAAACACACAGTAAAATGTCAAATTGTACAGTAAAAGGAAAGACACATAAATGATAAATACAGGTCATCAAGTAAAAGAGTATCAGTGATAGAGAGTATCAGATGAAAGCCTGAAGTAAATAAAGCCTCCAGCGTGATAATTCAAACAACAAAGAGCATAAAGAGCTAAAATCAAACCATAAAAGCCAGCAATACCACAATAAAAGGGACAGCATGAAAGCAGTTCAATAGCTGTCTCTATCTTCCTGCGAGAAGATATTCATATTTCCTAGATTAAATCTCAAGTTAGTTTGAGATATTTGTAATAAAACCTTAGTATAAATACTTCACAATTTGAAGTATGTAGGGTGGATTCTTAGACATTTCTATAGATTTCTTGATCGAAAGACTGTAAAGAAATTGGAGCATTCACTGAGCCAACAAGCTGGATCGATGAATAAAGACCAGATACTTCAAAGGATTCATGTGTAGAGCGAAGTGCAAACAAGTCACGTCGTTGTTATCTTTCTGAAAGTTTTTCCATAACTTTTATGTGAATCTAAATTCCATAACTAGATAATTATATCAAAATTTGTTTAATTACACTCTGTTATAACAGTTAGGCAAATACATGTTTCCTACTGATAATATAAGTTAAAGAATTCTTAATTGCTCCTTAGTTTAGGTTGTTTCTTTATAATCTATTGCAAAGGATTCTTAATTGCACTTTGCTTCTGATTCCCTTTGTTCCTTGCCTCAATCTCGGTCTGAGAATTCTTAATTGCTCTCTCACCATGGTTAAAACCTTTTTCACTGCTATGGCCCTAAGACCTGCACTCTACTCTACTATCTTGCCCTTTGAACATTCCCTTTAGTGAGTTGATCTAGTCCTGTTGCTTTTTTCTTGACTCCATAGCCTAATGGTCTAGAGACATCATTCTATCCATCTGTTTAAAGGATCCCACCACCCAATCATCAATACAAATCAAAAACCCCCTGAACATTAAGAAGTAGCCTAAAATCCCATCAAACAAAGCTAAATCATATAGAGAGAGCCCTCTCTAAGCTTAGGTTTGCTAGAGCCTATGCCCAAAAGTTGCTTTGTGGTTACCTCGGTCATTTTCTTTCTTCTAATAACTCCTAGAGAAAATTATGAGTGATAATAAACTCAATAGAAAATGATACCTTCACTAGTTTACAATCATAAATGTTGAAATCATTTTAATCGGTTCACCATATATCTTAGATTTTCTTAGCCATAAAATCTCTCCTTATATCCATTCCAATAATGAAATGTGCATCCTCAAGATATTTTATGTAAAATTTAGTGGATAGCTACATATTCAACTCCTTGATTGCAAACATGATGCTTCGATTAAACAACATCCAATTATCCAACAACATTGTACATATGAATCACTTGCCTTCTTACCTGAGATACGCATAATGATCAACTTGTATTCTCACGAATACCAATCCCTAGAGGTATGTGTAAAATTGCTAGTATCACATCCTAAGTGGCTTCTTTAGATCACATAGGAACTTTTCTGGCCTGCAAACCAGCTCCTCCTTTCCGTTTACTACATCATGGGAATTTTGAAGGTAAAAAATGGGCATGCTACTAAAAATAATGAAACAATATTTATGAAGTTTTTAAATGGAAATAAAATAAAATAAAAAATGTTTTTTAACTGTATTTATAGCTTAACTCTTTATAGGTTTTCTCAAATTCAAGTGTATGAAAACAATGGATGTGAAAATAAATTATACATAGAATAAGTACCCACATGCATGCTTTTGATTAGATTAACAATAAAATATTCACACGAAGAAAACATATTCCTTTCAAGAAATATGTTTGGCCGAGGGGCATCACTATCAAAAAACATATTGTTTTAGCAAACAAGTGTAGTTTTAGTAGGGGTGTTCGATGGAAAATTCTCTTCTTCGGACATAAGTGAACTGCCTAGATCTAGTGGATTGATCTAGAAGAAACAGAAACAAAAAACTTGTGATTTCCTTAGAGATATTACAATATGGACGAAGTACTTACCTTGAGTCCAACACAAGTTCTCGTATTTTCTCTGCTTGTGAACTTTAGCTCAACCTCAAAATGTTATAAATGGAACATGCAAAATAATTATAACAAGAAAAAGAACTTCAAGATATAAATATCATAAATTAATATATCTAATCAATTAGTCAAGAAGGCATTGAGATACATATCCATCAAATAGACATAATTATAGAAAAACAAAGCTTTTTGTATTAATGAAATGTAAGAGAAGATTACAACCCTTTTATACATCTTGACCACGTAGACCTCTCCCACCTAAATTATCCCTCCTTAGCCACAAATAAAGCCTTAAATCACAACTCAAGGATGGTAATGGATCCTTAGGTAAAATGCAGCAGCATCAAGGCATAGCTAAGAGTCTCCAAAATCCAACCCCTACTCTATGGGAGGCAGTGAATTTATAGGGTAAATAGTAGTAGTTTAGGTTTTACCAATATAAGGCTTGGACCCGAATATAGTGGAGGATAAGCTCTATGGGATAAGAGATAAGCCCTCAAGGTTATAAATTCTAGATCTCAATCAATAGTAAATGGTTAAAACCACTCTAGAAGCTTGTGGAAAGAGAATATTATAAATTATTTTTATTTTTTATCGAAATTCAAGAGCCATCGCACCCTCAGTGAAGGAAATATGCTTTGGTCTGTGCAGTTCCTTAGTTATGCAACATGCAACAGTTCATGTTGCTAGAAAGGAATGTGTGATGGGCCTAAAAATGAGGTTTTTGAGCTAATTAACCCAAAATACTTAGAATTTTAAGGGAGATAATGCTTAAGGCTTTGTAAAGGGGTGATTTCAAGGTGTCAAGGATGTTGATTCATATGTTTTTTAGGCCATTTAAGTAGAGGTGAAACAATACCTGTAAAACATTTCCCCCTAAAGTTCAAAGTCAAAAGTAGTGGCTGAAGAGTGAAGTGCTTTACTTTGTGACAAGTCCATATTAAGAAAAGGTTGGTTTCAATCATCATTCATTACAATACATAATCATCATGACATCATTAGTGAGGAAGGCCTTACCATACTCAGTTTCTAAGGAAATTTACATGTACATAATTAAAGTCACATCCATTGGTGATAGATGCTTAGATGTCTTTCTAAACGATCATAATCATCATACTTTGTGATATCGTATGAATACTAAAAGTGTAGCCCAGATGGATGGAACTAGATTCGGGTTATTCTACCTCATCACTTGACAGTACAAGTCCAACCATGTGAATAAATGAGTTAGATTCGAACATGGTAGACACCATCAGATTACTAACCAATGATGCAAGCCCTAAAGAGATGTGAGAGAAACAATCGATAATGATCATGTCTCTCAAGGTACTTAAGAATAATCCATTTAATGTGAATGAATGATTTTAAGTTGAACACCACACATAATATTTCTTTCGAAGGCTAATGATGAAAATCATGTTGCTGAAATTGAGAAAACTTGCAATTGAGGTATGCAAGCTCTAAGGCACTAAAGGAAGTTTCTAAGTAAACTTTCTAGATAATGTTCTGATGTCGACAGGAAGTGACCCATCACAGGAGGGCATTGATGTATCCCCCATCAATGACATGAAACATGCATCAAGATTTGACACAAAATTTAATGTTGTTAAGAATCTAGTTCACAGGTGGTAGACATGAAAAAATGCTTAAAGTATTGTAGAAGTTGTCAATTGAAGGACTTCTATTGAACATATCAAAAACACTTAATGGAGTTGAAAGCATTGACTCAAAACTGAAAGTATTGTAACAATAGCACTAGTGCATTAACTATGCTATAAGGTCACCAAAAAATACAAAATTTATTCAAATTTAGGAAAAACATATATATTAATGTGCATCCATATGAATCACAACCATTATATAAAAAAATTTCCATTTAACTTGAGTTTTCTTGGAAACAGATTTGGAGGTTTCCCAACATGAAATTCCTAAACAATATGTTGTCTTGAAGCCAAGCATGCACCATATCATAGTTAAAATCTAACGTCTTTGGCACCCTTAAACCTGGCACTAGTCTAAGATCCTATACCATAATAAGAGCATATTTGTGCTAAGAGAGTTCACCATGCATTTACAACCACATTTTTCTTAATGGTGAAAGTGGTTTTGTGCCACATAACCTTGTTTGAAGGCAAATATCCATATCATAAAACAAAGGTAAGCTTGAAATGCTTGTTCTATAACTAGAAGTATTGTTATGAAATTTTTCACAACTTTTAAGTACATTGTTGAAGGACTTAAAAAGGATGTAAAAGTGATTTAGTGGGTTAGAATGTTCAATGATGGGTATTATTGTGAGATTATTTACCCAACATGCCCTTACTAAATTGAAAATGGGTTTCTCTATTTATTGTTTGGGCCAAATATTGTAACAACAACACTAGTGCATTAACTATGCTAAAAGCTCACTTTCTTGTTAATTTGACCATGAATATCACTTTTACAAAGCAATATTTCTTAGCTTTGTTTATGTTAGTGGTTTGATAACAACATTTCTACAGTCTCTTCACTGAATTTCTTAAAGTTTTTATATTTATGCTTTTTGACAAGAAAGGGCTAACATTTTACCCTAGCTAAGTAAGGAATCTTTAAATAACCTTCTAGATTGGTTCCTTTTTATTCCATCTAAGCTTGGAAAAGTGTCATGAATTTACATTGAACAATGTAAGAATCTAGTCTTTTCCAGAAACAATCAAGCCAACTCTTTCATTTTACAAATTACCTACCAATTCTGGACATATTTTTTGAAACTTCTATGTTGAAGGTGTTGGATTTAGGTAAGTGATGTAAAATGCACACCTACAGTTCTATTGTTCACCTATTAGACCAATGAAAATTATAGGAAAAGTTGGAAGGGTTGGATGTGACTATTCTAACCATACTCTTATTGGCCCACAATACATATATTCAGAACACATATCTACAATAATATTGTTCACCTATTCAGCTAGCGCATATTGTAGGCAAACTGTTAAATGTTGGATTTCTTTGTCTCAAGTTCACACACCAGCACTAAAGATGCAACGTATTGTGTGCATACTTGGATATGTTTGATATTGCAAGATAACTGTTTAAATAAATGCCTGTATAAAACTTCTATATTGGAAAAATAACCATCAATATGTTTTTCTAGCATTTTGGGTTGAATTCACAATAGTATGCTAAAAAGTGTCATTTCAATGTCTCGAAATTAGGATATATAAATGTGAGATATATAATCTACATATTTGGGTTATCTCTTTTTCAAATCTGAGCTTTTTTAGACTACATGTTAATTGTTTAAACTTTGAACTTTGAAGAAATTCTTGAATGGACTTTGTAAATACTCGAATGAATGGACTTCATAAGGTAGTGGCACAATAAATTGTGTTATTTCAAATATTTGACTTCCATATTTTCACAAAATACAGTATCCTCAATAAATACTTATATGTATAGATACTTATGTTTATGATTATATATGTGTTGGAGTGGTTCCTTTATGTTTTACTATAATCCTGATGTTGACAAGATTTAGTTGACTTTTTTCATCAATTGTCCATTGAATATGCAAAAGATTTCATTGTCAAAATGTGGAAAAAATTACATTTCTCCCGATTTCCTTTTTTATTGTTCATGACAAGATAATTATGTTGTAGGAATGAGGTATCCTACAGTCTGTTTCAATTTGTGGATATTTCTTTTTCTCCCATTTTTTTACAAGGATGTAGATTTCATTTTCATGTTGATGGTTTTTGCATGTATCTTATCTAGCCCCAAATGTTGGTAATGGAGTGGATCTTGAGAAGTAGTCATGGACACAGACTATCAGAGGTTAATGTTACAATACCACTTCCACCTAGTATCAGAAAAAGTTTAATGGTCTGTGACATAAAGAAGAGTTATTTAATGATAGGGTTGAAAGGGCAACCTCATGTCTTAGTTCTAAGTCATTTATTTTCATTTATTAACTGTAAGTCATCTGTTTGATTTTGAGCTTTACTAGATCAACTATTTCACTAATCCAATATGAATGGCTTTTACTTCTCACCGATGTTAGTTGACATGGTTAATATAATATTCAATTCTAGGCCACTTTTATTTTAAGTCAGAGATTTATTGATTAAAAGGATGTTGATATTTTGATTGGTTTACTTGGAGATTGATTTAAAAAAGTTTTGTAAATTCCACGTGCATGTTATTTTTCCAGGGTGAGCTCTTTGCACCAGTAAGGTCAGATGAGTCCTAGAACATAGCTATACATCAATCACATCTTTTGCCTTTATTGTGTATCTGTTATTCTTTATATCATTGATCGATGGTTATTGATGATGTAAAATAGAGGATGGGGAGGTCATGCCAATTATCTTGACAAAACAAAATAAAATGGAGGGGTAGAATTGTGCTTTAAAGGGTGAGCCAGAAATCAATACTTGAAAGGTAGAACTTGAGAATGGCAAGCTATCTGATATAGATCTAGATACACAACAGACCATGGAAAAAAAATGATGGTATTGACGAGTCTTCCCAAAAAATAATCTCTAATTGTTAGACCACTGCCCAAATTTGGGTTATCTGCAATGGAAATAGTGACTTTAGCTTTATTTGTATGAATAGCAACTTTGGCCATTGTCCTGTTCATTTCCTATGAATGATTTTTATTTTCAAACTCCAACTAGTTTGATGCTAAACTAATTAAATCTTTGATGACAAACTTATAGTTTTCAAATCTCTTTTCTAAATCTATTTTCTTGAGAAAATTTGTCTTTTTATTTTAGGTACTGTAGATTGCTACAGTGTGACATATGCTATGATATATTTTCGTGGATAAATAGACAGAAGCGTTGTACAACATAGTCTTTTTTAAATCTAAAGAAACAGTATTTGCAAATACAAAGTTTATTAATTAAGAAAATCTTTTAGATTTCTTAGCTAAGTTATGATTATACTTCAGTAGGGGATTTTGTGTATGCTAATATTGTGTCATCTCTTTGTTTTTTGTCAGGTAAAAATGGTTAATAAGGAATGTGTTCTTGAGCAGTAGGCACACATCTTATTCTACTATCGACGTGAAACTCCATGTTTTCTAGGCATGGCAACAAAAGCACAAATGTCAGTGCGATATCCAAAGTCCGTGTTGGATGAATTTAATACTAGTGATGATTTTGATTCCTTGTCAGATAAAGAATGTCATAATTCAAATTCAAATAAACAGAAGCAACTCAAGAATGAAGGTGAAGTTATTTCTTTTTGTCCAAGTCAATTTTTTTTATTTGTTGGTTGTTGTCATGTTTTGAGTGCGGATGTGTGAAATTCTAATTTGCATGTTGGTTTAGGTAAAGGGGATATATATATATATATATATATATATATATATATATATATATATATTATTATCATATGTCGTTCATGGCTTCCAGAGATCGTCTTATATTTGCAGAGAAGTTTAGATATCATCCAAATATCTAAACACCAAACAATAACAACAGTGACATTTTTCTTTCACTCAACCTAAAACATATTGCATCTATCTTCATTAATTCTCTTCTTCCATATGCTATCCACTTATGATATCTCCTTTGCAATATTTGGTGCATTTGCTAGTTATAGGTCATTTATAGGTTATAAATGTCTTCAAAGTTTCACTTTTAATTGAGTATTCAACTGAACATATTGATTCTCTTATACATAACTATTTTTCCCTCCACCCACTTTTCATAACTTCCATAACCATTAGGTAGGGACCTGCAGCTTTGATGTTGCTTTGCTTGTTTAGTAAAATATTGTTGAGACTTTAATTTATTGAAATTTGTAGAATTTACAATTTATGAAGTTTCAAGGTCTAATTTTTAAAACTATAATTCTTTAAAGGGTGTTAGCTCAATGGTAGAGCACCTACTTTACAAGCAGGAGGTTGGTGGTTCAATTCCATTGTGCCCTAATATCCATATGGAATGGCGACGATCAATTTTTAGTGACATAAGCTCTTTTGACCATCACCAATGAGCTTTGGTGTCATTTTTCGACCCTCACCAAAATATGAAATGGTGATGGTCAACGAAGACCACCATATATACGCATCAATAGTGACAACCCTCAAAGGTATGTAACCATAAATCATTGTTGTTGATCTTAAATGGCGACGGTCGTCGTCTGTCATTGTAATCATGATTTGTGACGGAGCTTGATTGTCATCACAACACCTATACTTCTGGCAATGTGACTTTTGGTGACGGTCAATAAACTTCACCATATATATGCACCAATAGTGACGAACATGAAAGATCCATCACAATAAATAATTGTTGTTCATATGAAATGGTGACGGTCACTATCCATCATTATAATCAATATTCGTGATGGACCTTGAATGTCCGATAACACTTATACTTTTGGTGACGCCACTTTTGGTGACATTCAGTTTTTGGTGACCGAGGCTATGGTCTGTCACCATTTCTTATATGAAATGGTGACGGTCACTATCCGTCATTATAAATCATTATTGGTGAAAGACTTTGAATTTCACTATAACACCTATACTTTTGGCGACGCCATCTTTGGCGATGTTCAGTTTTTGGTGACAGAGGCTATGGTTCATCACCATTGCTCATATGAAATGGTGATGGTTGCTATCTATCATTATAAATCATTATTGGTGATGGACTTTGAATGTCACTACAACACCTATACTTTTGGTGACATTCAGTTTTGGTGACGAAGGCTCTTTTGACCGTCACCAATGAGCTTATGGTGAAATTTTGTGCCCCTCACTAATGTCATTTTTTCTTGTAGTGAGCTCATGCTTGACTGAGGAATGTTTGAGCACATCCCCTAATGGGCAAAAAAATTGTGCAGTGGGAACTTGAAGTCAATATTGCATAGTTGAGGCAGACAATGGTGGATGCGGGATGGGACCTTGGGAGGTAGATTTTCACACTTTTTAAAGGGAAGGGGGACCGGGTAGTGGAAAGACTTGGAGGAAAAATCTATACATTTTTTTAGGTCAGTGAGCTTTGGCTGAGGGAGGACACTAAGGAAAGCTCTGTGCAGTTCTGGAGGCCAAGGGAGGTTGGAGTGTCTACGCATTGTAAGTTTGTAGTAGACAAGGAGAAGAGCTTAAGGAATGGAACTGAGAATTTCGTAGTTCAAGCCAGATTAAGAGGAACTGTTGCGCAATTCTAGGGGTTAAGTATGGTTGTTAAGCTCTATAATTGTGTTATGTAACTAGCTCACAAAATAGAAGTAAAGATAGATCAATGACTTCAAAATCAGCCTCTTCGATGGGGAAACCTCCTTTACATTACACAAATGAATAGTTCTTGGATGATACAAATGACAAAACCTCGTTTCTATATATAGGAGTCTAAGGGGTCACAATATAATCAAAGATGACATAACAATAATAATATAAGGGCATAACAATAACAATAGGGGCTACAATAACAATAGTAATGGCAGAATTACTAGTATTATAAGGACCTAACATGCCACTCTCCTTAGAGAAATCGATATCCTCAACACTTGAGTAGTGCTAGATGCTTCTGTATAAGATTCTCACCCTCCCATATAGAATATTTAGAGGGTAAGTTCTTCCACTTGATGAGATACTCTGAAATTGATCAATTTTGTAGCAGTCGAGTTCTTGTTTTTGTGACTACTTCAGGCTCTAATATGATTTTTCCTTCCTCTTCAAGTTTTTGCAATATTATTTGAACTGGGATTTTGTCACCTATAACCTTATTTAAGCATGAAACATGGAAATCTAGGTGCACTCAAGAAGCTGCAAGAATCTCCTATTTCTATGCCATAGTACCAATCTTTTGAAAAACCCTCTACGGACGATAATACTTTGGTGATAATTGATTATCCTTCTTAGCTTGCTTGAGGGACATTTGTTTATACGGTTGTAACCATAGGAATACCCAATCACCTACACCAAAAATTATTTCTTGGCGATGTTGATCTTCCTGGTTTTTCATTCTATTCTACACCAAAGTGAGGTTATCCTTTAAGAGTTGGAGAGCTTGTTGTTGACACTCAATGTGATCTTCCACTGCTTGAAACTTATAATTTTCTCTTAAATATGATGTGATTGATGGTGGATGATATCCATAAAGTTCCATAAATGGGGTCAATTTTGCTACATTATAGAAGGAAGTGTTATACCACCATTCAGCCAGAGTCAACCATTTGACCCATTGTGTTTGTTTATCGGATACAAATAAACGAAGATATACCTCCAAACATTTGTTTACTATCTCAATTTTCCCATTAGATTGACGAAGATAAGATGAGCTATGAGCTAACTAGTACCAAGACAAGAAAATAATTTTGTCCAAAATTTTCCAGTGAAAATTGGATCTCTACCGCTTGCAATAATCTTTGGGTTTCCATGTAGCTTTTGAATTGTTTCCATAAATGCAGTAGAAACTGTATTAGATTTAAATGGATGTGATAATTCAGAAAGTGTGCATACTTCATAAGTTTGTCAACTACCACCATGATGACACTTTTTACTTCGGACTTGGGTAAGCCTATAATAAAATCCATTGAAACCTCCTTCCAATGTTGGCTTCAAATGGCTAAAGGTTGTAATAGACCTGGGGTCTTCATTGTTTCAACTTTATTTTGTTGGAAAACCAAACATTCCACCACAAACTTTTGAATATTTGATTTAAGGCCATCCCAAAAAAAATCCTTCTTAACCCTGTGGTAAGTTTTTAAGAATCTTGAGTGCCCTCCTAAGGGAGAGGTGTGCAATTCCATAACAATATTTTGTTTGAGTTGGGAATTCTTACATAGGTATAAGAAATCTTTGTACCATAACGAATCATTTTTCCAGCTAAATGTATCAGATGCACTGGGATATTTTTGTAACTTTTGCATGAGTTCGAACACTTCTTCACCATTCTTCCATTCATCCCATGCTTCGTTTATCCAATCTAGTTGGATAATAGAAATGGAGCAGAGAAATTCTTCCACATCCTCATCCTTTCTTGAGAGTGCATCCACCACAACATTTTGCTTCAATTCTTTGTAGATGATTTCAAAGTCATAACCCAACATCTTTGTTACCCATTTTAGTTCTCTTTGTTAAACATGATCCTTCCAAGGCTTTCTATAGATTACAGTATTTTGTTCTCCTCATGAGTTTCCTTTACTACCCTTTCTCCATTAGTAATAATTTCTTGTAGAAATTTTGTGAAATATGTCTTCAAATCTTCCATGTTACCTTTAAGTTTTTATTTTATACCATCCATCTTAGCATCCACACCTGTCTTCAAATATTCCATGTTGACTTTAATTTTTTCTTCTATAACATCCATCTTAGCTTCCACGCCTTTCTTTAAACCATTCATATTAGCCTCCATGTCATCCATCTTAGCTTCCACGCCTTTCTTTAAACTATCCATCTCAGCTTCTATTACTTTTTGTGAGAGTGAATTTTGTTGCACGTGGTCTTGTAATTTTGATATATTATGTTACATTTCTTCGTCCTCTTCATGAGTCATGCTAGATCTTTCAGGTTGCTTACTAGGTGTTTCCATTTTCTTTTTTCGGGGCATAAATTAATGATAATAATGCTTCACTATGCCCTTTTAATTCCTTCAAACTAATTTTTTAAACCAAACTTATGCAAATTTTTTAAAAATCTACACACTTGTTTTCACTTTGTAGGATCTCGATACAGAATATGTGGTATTTTTGTAATTTCGGATCTGCAAGGTCTGCAATTATGGCCTACAGTATCCCTCTAAGTCCTATTTCGAACACCGAAAGTCTTATCAATATTGGATTCTCCAAGGAAGCGTTATGCCACATATCCCATAATGACCTCATTATAGACTGGTTCAGTAGAGATAACTTGTATGAAATGCCAGGTGTCATTATTTTGACGTTAGGACCTACAACCGATACAAAGAAAACTATAGGTCCTCTTTCTTTAATTTTTTACAAAATTTCAATCTGAACCCAAAGAAAAAGTTATGACGATTTTCCCTAGGTCACCTGTTTGCAATATAATTCAGGAGCCTGAAAAAACCCTAACTTCCTTGGATCCTATCTCTGAAAATATAATGAGAAAACATTGAAATTTGGACCTGAGGTGCATCACAATTTTGGCTCAAGCGAGTTTTAATTTCTTCTTTTGAAAGGTCATAGAACAAAAGTTATAGCGAAAATTCCACGATGGCCTATTTGGAGCAGCGAAACCCTAGAATCCAAAGCTCTGATGCCAAATGTTATGTAACCATCTCGCAAAATAGAAGCAAAGATAGATCAAAAACTTCAAAATCAGCCTCTTCAAGGAGGCAACCTCCTATACATTATACAAATGAATAATCCTTGGATGATAGAAATGACAAAACCTACTTTCTATATATTGGAGTCTAAGGAGTCACAATATAATCAAAACTGACATAACAATAATAATATAAGGGCACAACAATAACAATAGGGGTACAATGACAATAGTAATGGGGGAATCACTATTATTATAGGGACCCAACAAATTGTGCAATACAACTACTAGGGAGGATAGTGAATGCACATTGCACAATTCTAGGTAGCAAGGTCACAACACTAAGGGCTGAGATTGCGCATTGTGCAGTTTAGTCAAGGTCCGATACAACTAGGTTGCTCGATCGGGAAGATTTTTGGGAAATTTCTAAGTGCAGGAGGGAGATCGACTCATGATGAACTTGAAATTTGATCACACACTTAACATACTTCGACGACATGACAACATAGACCATCAAAACATAAAATAAAGCAATGTCCTCGGGGTGACTATCTCATGACAAGAAGCAATAAGTGCAACATTTGAGATAGGCTTTAGGACGACCTTGAGGACACTTGTGCGACAATACTCAAGACTTTGTGTATGAGTGTGACAAGTGTTTACATGGCTAGGACAAATTGTATACATAGAAACTATGAGAAAAAGACCACAACATTACATATTAGTCAAACATGTGAAAAGATCATAGTTAGCCCAACATGAAAAATAGAACAAAACTCTAGCAAAAACACATGGAATGAATGTCATTGTTTGTAACCATACATGTCATTGAAGAAACAATGATGTAATAATGATAAGCCATCAATCATACCACACTAAGAGGTGTATTTCAACTTTATGAGATGCGCTTTGCTTTTCGTACCTACCCTCCAAATGGTTGTGAATGAAATGGAGTTTTCATGTGGTTGTAATCTATGATCTTCTATCATACCTTACGGTTCGTTGGTCTTCTTATCTAATGATTATACTTTCTCCTTAAATCTTTGAATATCATCCAACATATCCTCCTTCTTAATCTACTTCTTAATCATCTTTCCATAGCCTAGTAGAATTCATTTATCTATAACCCACGCATGACAAGATGACAATAGCCTGATAAACCCCTAGTCTAGGATGTTGCATGATAATACACTAACTGAGCCAACACTGGTATAAGGTCGGGGGGAAGAAGGCTCAGTGACTGAGATGGGCTGAGTGGTAAGACTGCATAGTACCCACTAAGGGAAAATATTTTCCAGTGTCCACTGAGGGACAAAATTTTTCATTTTAAGTAGGTAGTGGCCACTACGAGATGAGGCCCTAGAGGACAAATTAGTGCAGTTTTCAGAGGCATGTGGGACTAGGCAGCAGAGACGCCTGCGAGACACATCTGCATAGTTCTTGAGGGTAGCAAGCTTCGGCTAAGGGAGGGTCACTGGAGCTAGCCTCTACATGGTTTTGGATTTGAAGGGATTCTGGTATTTCTACGCATTGCGCAGTTCTAGTAGACAAGGAAAATGATTGAGGGTTGCAAATGTGAAGTGCATAGTTTAGGAAGGTTGGATGAGGCTAGGTTGCTAGGAATCCTCTAGAATTTGGCTAACTGTGGGATTAATGGAACTAATGTGAACAGTGATATAGCTTGACTGTGACCACACACATGGAAACTTAGTGATACAACAAAGATCATCCAGAACATATGAAGACATACTTCACTTAATGCAACACCCTTTGTGGAAACTTACGACAAGTGCGGTTATGACGATAGACTTTGTGAGGATGATGATGACACTTGCCTAATAGTGTGTAAACCTTTGGAAATGAGTGCGAAACATGACTATGTGATGGGAACAACTCATTTTCACAAATATTTTCTCCTTGAAGCACACTAAAACTTCCCTATGGCTGACAAGCGATAACTCCCAATCCTGAAGATGACACTTTCTATATAAAGATAAAGTGTGAATGAATCTTGAGATCGAAGATGGGAGCTTGAAATCATCATCTTACCAATAAGTGACTAAGGAACAACTGATCACACGATCCACAATAGGCTCCAAAATTTGAGTGTAGGCCAAAATTTTGGAGGGTGTTGTCACTGCTACAACAAAAATATATTGATATTAAAAGCATTGTGATATATCAGTGTAACATAATCATGGCTAATGGGAATTTAAATTGGATGTGTGAATTAGGAATGATTGAATATGTTGACCAATTCCCTAATAATCTCATATAGTGGATAAACACAAGAAAATGTTTGTGGGAAGGTTAAAGTAGGGATGAGGTGATATCCCTAGAAATATAGGTTGGTCCAGTGATAGAAAACATAGTCACATAAGTATGACTTAATCATACCCAAAAAATGGCAAAAAAAAGGAATGGGTGAGCATTTCCTTGAGGATTAAGCTATATCCTTAATGATAGGAATTATGATAAATGCATTTATATTATCAATACTTAGGTAGGATAGAGCCAAGGTAGGAAGCTATTATCATGTAATTATTCTAAGAACATGATATTGTATGTATATATTAATTTTTCATGATTTGTCATAGGTAGATGAATGAGAAAAATACAATGAGATGAAATATGTTGGTGACACATGAATGCATGATGTATTAAGTGAATGTAGGATTGTAAGAAAATAGATGGAAATATAACTAAGCCATGTTTGAGACCATATTGATGATGGATAAAAAAACATTATATCACTACAAAAATTTCCATGCGCTCCTTTCTTGAATTAGGCTTTAGATTATAACCTTCTCACCAAAACTAAAGAGAAGAAATGAAAATAATGGAATAATTGATGAAATGCATGGAAAAGAAGGGGTACATGTGTTGGTGTTATGTTGCATTAGAAGAAATTTATTTATATGGTTTATAAAGAGAGAGAGAGAGAGAGAGAGAGAGAGAGAGAGAGAGAGAGAGAGAGGAAAGGTGGTTGGATGATGTGTTGACACATTATCCTAAACTTCTAAAGTCACCATGGTGGAATTATATGATAGTGGATGACGATCGATATAAGGAGCATTAGGTGCATGATGTTATGAACATTAACACACACACAAACAAATTGGATGTGATTTCATATATAATGTTGAAGGTGTTGGAAAGGTACATGTAATTATACATTATTTAATTTTTTTCTATGAATAAAAGTGGGAAGTGATTGATAGATGATGTGTGTGAGGAAAAATATAATGTTTTGTAAAGTTTGTAATAAAGGATCCTATGTGGATGAATACTTATTTTTTTTTTCTACTTGAAAAATTAGAGTGTACCATCATTAAACTAGTGTTGGATATGGCAATGAGAGAAATATCATAACGAATACCAACAACTACTTTGGAAAGGGTTTGGTGGAGTTTGATAATGGTGAAACAAATTTGGAATGTTTCTATTAAAATTGTTATCATGATATGTCCATAATACAAGTGAGAGGATAAATTTTCCAAGTTGGATATATGAACAATGCTAAACAAGACAACACAGAGAAAAGTATATCATTGTGATATGAAAACCTTATATTACAACATGATTCCTATGAGATATGCTATGTTATGATAGCGAAATATAGGGGACACCTTGGCTATAAGAATCAATCAATATTAATACTCTTACCTTTCAAGTAGGGATTGATAGGATCACATGAGTGATTCTGTAAAAAGAATGGATGCTTATGCCTTAAGCGTGAGATATTGATTGTGAGGAAGATCGAAAAAATACATTCTAGATGGGATTGTGAGTGAATTAGGTATGTCCAGGAAAATAATAGCGTGAGTTCTTAGCATGGTAATAATTTGGACGTGAATCTATAATTATACAAATAAGTATTATGTTGAAATGTATAATGTATGCTCAGATATGAAAATCAATGGAATGTTTATGCATAAAAGTGGTTCTAATATGAATATTACTTGATGATTGTTGTTGACATGTGATGGATGCTAGGAATTTGGAGGTACTTAAATAGAGTAGATAAATCAGAATTGAAGTAGTTGAAGGAGGAAGTTAGGAAGTTATTTTGAAACAATACAGAGCACCCAAATGATGTTTGGTTGCAATGAAGAATACACTTGGAATGATTTGAACATTAAGAACATTATTTACTTTAATTGGGGAGGTGTGGCGGGGGGGAGCACATAACATCCTCATTTTAATTTGTATTAAACTATGTTATTTTTTTATATTAGCATTAATATGGCCCCATTGAAATTAGTTTAATAGGATGAATCTATGAACAAGTTATATTAATGTAAGGTATTCTCTTCATTAATGAATAAGATAATAGAACTAACCACGAATATGTATGCTAACACAAACCATGATACCATGAGTGAGAACTAGTAAAGGGGATAATGAGGGTTAACAAGCCAAATATTTTCCATTGAAATTTGAATTCAAATATAATCATTTTTCCTCTTACCTAAGAAATCATTTAATATGACTGACATGATAGGTGGAATTGTCACCCTCATAACTTTGGGAGTTGAGGTGGCTAGTAAAAAATTCCTAAGAAATAAATGAAGGAATTGGAGAAGTACCCTTCCTTTAGTTTGGGTTTGTCCCATGGATTTTCCTAGGAAATTAAGCTGAATGTGGGGGTGCATGAAAAGGAATAAATTTGAATGTGGAGAATTTTGGAATGTTAGGTCCCTATAATACTAGTGATTCCCCCATTACTATTTTCATTGTAGCCCTTATTTTTATTGTTGTTCCCCTATTGTCCCCATATTGCTATTCTTATGCCCCATAGAAGCCCACTATTGTTATTTTTGTGCCCTTATATTATTATTGTTATGTCGGCTTTGATTATATTGTGACCCCTTAACCTCCTATATATAGAAAGGGGGTTTTGTCATTTGTATCATCCAAGAATTGTTCATTTGTTTAATTTAAAGGAGGTTTCCCCCTAAAATAGGTTGATTTCTAAGTCGTTGATCTATCTTTCCTATCTTTTTGTGAGATGATTTTATAACATTTGGTATCAGAGCTTTGGATTCTAGGGTTTCACTGCTCCAAAATAGGTCATCATGGAATTTTCACTATACTTGTTTCCTGCGATGTTTCAGAAGCTAAAAAAAAACCCATTTGAACCAAAATCTCAATGATCCTTAGGTATGAATTTCAGATATTGTCTCGATATATTTTCGGATATATGATCCAAGGAATTGAGGGTTTTTGCAGGCTCCCGAATTACATCCCAAATAAGTGACCTTGGGAAAATCATCATAACTTTTCTTTGAGTTTCAGATTGAAATTTTGAAAGAAGTTACAGAAAGAGGATGGACTTTAGTTTTCTGTGAATTGTTTTGAGGTCTGAAGGTTGAAACAAAGACACATGGGACTCTGTACAAGTTCGCTCTATTGAAAAAGTGTATAATAAGGTCATCTTTGTAGATTAGGCATAACACTTTCTTGGAGAATCCAATTTCAATCAGACTTGTCACGTTAGAAATAGGACTCAGAGGGCTACCACATTTCGCAATTTTAGACCTTGGAGCTTTGAAATTTTAGAGATACATCAGATACAATATTGAGCTCCTACAAAGTGGAAAAATGTGTGTAGTTTTTACAAAATTTTGCATAAGTTTGGTTTCAAAAATTAGTTTGAAGGAATTAAAAGGGAATAGTGAAGCATAATTATCATTAATTGATGCCCCGAAGAAAGAAAATGGAAACACCTAGTCAGAAACCTGAAAGCTCTAGCATGACTCTTGAAGAAGAGGAAGAAATGCAACATGATATATCAAAATTATGAGACCAAGTGCAACAAAATTCACTCTCACAAATAGTAATAGAAGAAAAGATGGATGGCTTAAAGAAATACGTGGAGGCTAAGATGGATGGCATGGAAGCTAAGGCGGATGGCTTTATGAAAGGCATAGAGCTTAAGATGAATGACGTGGAAGCTAAGGTGAATGACATGGAAGAAAATATGGATGGTGTGTAATCTAAGATGGATGGTTTAAATAAATGGATGGAAGCTAAGATGGATGGTTTAGAAGAAAACCTTAAAGGAAACGTGGAATAATTTAAGACAAATTTGACAAAGTTTCTACAATAAATTCTTACTAATAGCGAAAGGGTAGTAAAGGAAACTCGTGATTAAACAAAATAAATTTTAATCATGATTTCATAGACTCTAACATTGAATGGAAGACCCACCATGTTCCAAAGCTCAATATGAGGAATTTTGATGGCAAGGATCCCTTAACATGGATACTATAGATGGAGCAATATTTCTATTTCCATAATGTGCAAAACACACAAAAGGTATGCATTGCAACTTCATATTTGGATCCAGATTGGCTTGTATGGTATTGATGGCTTTGCTCTCGTAAACAAATTTTCACTTGGGAAATTTTTACAGATGAAATGATAGCACATTATGAACATACAAAAAGCAACACTTTTTTTAGCCAATTGATAAGTCTCAAACAAAAGTGTTCATTGATGGAGCACGTTGAGGACTTCCAAAAATTGAATATAAGGGTAAAAGATATTCCAAAGGAGCATAGGATTGATGTATTGATAAGGACTTTAAAGGATAACATCCAACATGAGGTTCGCCTTTGGGAACTTGATTCATTGGAGAAGGCATACAAGTTCATAAGAAAAATGGAAAGTAAAATTATGGCAATAAGGAAGCCTATCACTCACAATTATAAATATGGAAGTGTTGTTGCCCCTATCGTTCCACAACCTACAAGGTTGACACCACAACAATTGGAAGAAAAAAGAGCAAAAGGGCATTGTTACAGTTTTGAGATAAAATACACTAAAGGTCATAAGTGTGCTGAGAAAAAATTATTTTACATAGATTTTGAAGAGGAGGAAGAAAGGGAACAAGAAACATCAAAAGAAGAGGATATACGCTAGGAACAAACCCTAGAGAAAGAAGAAATGAATCCAACGATATATTGTAATACATTGGTTGTAATTGCCACTTCTCAAACTATCAAGATAGAAGTACATATCAAGAAGAAAAATTTAATAGTGTTGATTAATTCGGGTAGTACCTATAATTTTATTCATTGTATGATAGCCAAGGAATTGAATTTATTCTTATATCCGGCACCAGAGTGTCAAGTAATGGTTGTGAGTGGAGGAAACATAAATTTCTCTAGAAAGTGCCATAATATCAAGCTATCCATGGGAGAATATGTATTGAATAGCCAAAACCTTTCCATAGCAATGCGTGGTGTTGATGTTGTACTAGGAGTCCAATGGCTATATTCCTTGGGTATAATAGCTTTTAATTTTCAAGAACTTTTCATTAAATTTTCTTCAGGGGGTATCGTATGGAAATCAGGAAAGGTAATCAACTCTAACGGAATGAGAAACCTTCTAAAGAAACAAAAACAAGGCATAATTGCAAAATTTTGTTCGCTAGAGGTTCCCACATCAAATCATCGATTTCTCCAGATCTCCAAAAAGTCTTGGACAATCATTCCAAGGTATTTTAGACTCCCAAAGGCTGCCCGCCTACTCATGATCATGATCATGCTATTCATTTGATTCCAGGAAGTGTTCCTTCAAACATCCGGCCTTGCGGATATCCCTATGCCAAAAAGAGTGAAATTCAATGTATGGTTGCAGAAATGGTAGAGGCTGGTATAATTCAACCTAATCAAAGTTCTTTCTCTGCTCCAGTAGTATTGGTTCACAAGAAGGATGGATCATGGTGTATGTGTCTGGATTATAGGGAGCTTAATAAGCTCACTGTTAAAGATAAATTTCTCATTCCTGTCATTGATGAATTATTAGATGAATTGCATGGATCAATTTACTTCACTAAGTTGGATCTTCATTCAGGATATCTTCAAATCAAAATTAAGACTGAAGAAATTCCAAAAACAACATTTAGAAATCATGAGGGTCATTAAGAATTTTTGGTCATGCCTTTTCGCATTGCCAATGCACCTTCTACATTTCAAGTTTTGATGAATTCCATTTTCAAACCCTTCCTTAGAAAATTTGTGTTAGTATTTTTTTATGATATACTAATTTACAACAAGTCTTGGAAGGATCATGTTCAACATGTTGACATGGTACTCAAACTATTGGAGGAGAAACAATTATATCCAAAAAGATCCAAATGTTTCTTTGGAGTACAAGGGGTGGAATATTTTGGTCATATTGTATCTCGTGAAGGTGTTAAGGTAGACCCTAGCAAAATTAAAACCATTAAGGAATGGAAAATCCACACATCCATAAAGCATCTACGAGGATTTCTTGGGTTGACAAGTTATTATTGCAAGTTTGTTAAGAATTATGGGAGAACAGCAACACCTCTAACAACATTATTGAAGAAATATACATTTTCATGCACTCCAAAAGCAACAAAGGCCTTTGACCATCTTAAAGAGGAAATGTGCCAAGTAACGGTCTTAGTTACGCTGGACTTCAGGAAAACCTTTATTGTGAAATTTGATTCCTTGTGAAACGTTATTGGTGTTGTTTTAATGCAAGAAGAAACACCCATTTGTTTCGAAAGTCATCCAATCAAAGGAAATTATTTACACAAAGTTATTTATGAGAAGGAAATGTTGTCAATACTACGTGCACTTAAGAAATGGTGACCCTACCTAATGGGAAGATACTTTAAGGTAAAAATGGATCATGATAGTCTTAAATTCTTTTTAGAACAAAGATTATCTCCAGAAGAGCAGGAAAAATGGGTCACAAACATGTTGGGTTATGACTTTGAAATCATCTACAAAAAAGGGAAGCAAAAATTTGTGGCAAATGCACTCTCAAGAAAGGATGAGGATGTGGAAGCATTTATTTACACCATTTATGTTATCGAACCAGATTGGATAAACGAAGAAAGGGATGAATCGAAGAATGATGAAGAAATGTGGGCACTCATTCAAAAGATATAAAAGTATCCCAGTACATTTGAAACATTTAGCTGGAAATGATTCATTATGGTACAAAGATGGCTTATACCTATGTAAGAATTCCCATCTCAAACAAAATATTCTTATGTAATTGCACACGTCTCCCTTAGCAGGGCACTTGGGATTTCTAAAAACTTACCACAGGGTTAAGAAGGATTTTTTTGGGGATGGCCTTAAATCGGATATTCAAATGTTTGTGGCGAAATGTTTGTTTTTCCAAAAAATTAAAGTTGAAACAATTAAGATCCCAGGTCTATTACAACCTTTAGCCATTCCAAGCCAACTTTGGGAAGAGGTTTCAATGGATTTTATCACATGTTTACCCAAGTTCGAAGGAAAGAGTGTTATCATGGTGGTAGTTGACAAAATTACCAAGTATGGACACTTTTGTGCATTATATCATCCATTTAAAGCAAGTACAATTTCTACTTCATTTATGGAAACAATTCAAAAGCTACATGGAAACCCAAAGATTATTTTAAGTGACAGAGATCCCATTTTCACTAGAAATGTTTGGACAAAATTATTTTCTTGTCTTGGGACTCAGTTAGCTCATAGCTCATTTTATCATCCTCAATCTGATGGAAAAACGGAGATAGTAAACAAATGTTTGGAAGGATATCTTTGTTGCCTTATATATGATAAATAGACACAATGGGTCAAATGGTTGCCTCTAGTTGAATGATGGTATAACACTTCCTTCCATATTGTAGCAAAAATGACCCCATTTATGGCACTTTATGGATATCATCCACCATCATTCAGATCATATTTAAGAGAAAATTCTCAGGTTCAAGGAGTGGAAGATCACATCGAGAATAAACAATAAGTTCTCCAAATAATAAAGGATAACCTCACTTTAGCATAGAATAGAATGAAACAATAGGCACATCAACATCACAGCTAAAGAAGTTTTGATGTAGGTGATTGGGTATTCCTATGGCTACAACCATTTAAACAAATGTCCCTCAAGCAAGTTAAGAAGGATAGTAAATTATCACCAAAGGATTATGGTCCATACAAGGTGTTGCAAAAAATAGGTACTATGGCATACAAATAGGAGCTTCATGCAGCTTCCCAAGCACACCTAGTTTTCCATGTTTCATGCTTAAAGATGGTTATAGGTGACAAGATCCCAGTTCAAACTATCTTGCCAAAACTTGATGAGGAAGGAAAAATCATATTGGAACCTGAAGCAGTCATAGAAACAAGAACTCGACAACTACGAAATCAATAAATTTTAGAGTATCTCATCAAGTGGACGAACTCACCCACTGAAGATTCCACATGGGAGGAAGATAATTTTATACATAAGCATCCATAACTACTCAAGCTTTGAGGACAACACTTTTTTGAAGGACAAGGGTATGTTAGGTCCCTATCATACTAGTGATTCCCCCATTACTGTTGTCATTATAGCCCCTATTGTCCCCATATTGTTATTATTGTGCCCCACTCAGATGACAGTTCACAGTACAATAGGTCAACAACAAAGGATTACAAATCAAACTCCAAAGAATGAAGAAACAGAGGTATATGCTAGTTCACTTTGTCCAAAAAGCGTATACATGTGCGTTAACAAAACAAAAGAAGCATATCACGTATAACAGCCGAGCAGAGATATCAATGATGCAAAAATAGTTAAGATTGTGATCCCTCGGGATCAAAGGATCCTGAGGAATTCGTCAAACTGTTAATTCCAGTTATCCCTTTGTTCTCTTGCGCCGATTCGATATCTCCTTTTCCTTTCCTCGTTTGATACACTTCAGTTTGGATCTCCTTATCTGTATATGGTTTCCTGCCACAAGGACAACAGTTAACTCTACCCTGTCTTTTTCCTTGGGATGAAAATCTTTCATTTTTCCCTTTATCTGCATAAGAAAATGGCGATTATAGTTGTTTTGTGTTACATACAAATCTCATAGATTTTGCTATAATTTCTTATTATTTACCTAGTTCATGATGTAAAGGGATTATGAGTTTTTAAAGAAAAGATGACAAAATAATCAATAAAACATACCTTCTTCAGTACTCCACAGTATTGAGAAAGGCCTAAGAGTATATGAGGAGAAGATCATTAGGCCAAGAGTGCAAGGAATAAGATTCTAAGGAATACTTCTATCCAAAGTATATTTTATGTTGCAGGGTTGTGTTTGGGACCGGATCTAAAATATTTATGAGCATCTTGAGTTCAACATTGGATCAGGATCATGAGACATGAAATAACTTATTCTTGAATGATCTAATATTGGTTGAAACTAGATCTGATGTTTTGCGGCTATTTTGCTCATTCTCCATCAAGATCTGGGTTTGTATGAAGACTAGAACTGCAGCAAAGTTCTAAGTCAATATTTGCAGATCTATATGCAGGTTCTTCTCAGCCAAGAGCATATACACACAGGGTTGGTTCTTTCAAGTAGCGTATACAAAAGAAAAGATTCTTTTTCAGATCTGGCTAAACTATCTAATCAAATTCTATTAATTTACTTCTATCTGTTAATGATTTCTTCTTAGATATGAATGTAAAAACTGAATACATAACAAGGATGGCATTTGATTAATTGATTGTATAAGTGAGAAGAAGTGATCTCTGTCCCTGCCTATGTAAAGCTCTGAAAGTTGACAATAGATATTCATTATATTGATAGTTGGTATAGACCTGATTCGTTTTGAAGGTATACGCATGTTGAATTAACAGAAGTGGCATATACATGCAATTTGGGTGCAACCAAGTAGCGTATACATTCTAATACATGATTTTTTTAGGTTACAGCTGGTTCTGAACGATGATGCAGAGGTTCTGGGTTTAGTATAGTGTTCTGGTGTCAAAGATCTGATTGTTCAGATTAACTAAATATTGGTTGATGCATTTCAAGTTTAAAATTTTTGATAGGTCCAGTGTGTAAATTTGATGAAACGTGGCCTTCAATTTGTGGTGTTTTGATCCAGGAGTATCTAGTCTGAAAATTCGTGAAACGTGATCCCTGGTGGAAGAGTGGAGCTTTCTGTAGGTTGGCACCTACGTACTAGTAAACATATTGGCTAGTACAAGAGCTAGGGGTAGTATCTCTCTTCCAGTAGAATCCGGAGAACAAGAGAAGGTTGTAACCTTCTACAGGTAGAAGCCTGCATATTGGTATGAGTCTGCACTAGTACAATATTGTAAACTGATTTTCTTATTATGAAAAGAAGATAGAGACGACAACAGCAGGTGGTTTTTACCCACATTGGGTTTCCACCTTAAATCTTGGTGTTCATGTGTGTTGCTTATGTGTGATGATTTATTATGCCTTTACTACACTGTCTAATAAATCTTTGATATACTATTTTAAGCTCAACATATGATAAATTGCCCAAATCACAAGTTCTCTGCATATACGTTGGTTTCTTTAAGTACAATTGTGTGTACATGCTAGTTCACTTCACTAAAGTAGCATATATAAATCTGTTTGGGAAATAAAATTATTGATTTCATAATAGTGATTCACCCCCGTCTCAGTATTATTTCCAACATCATGCTTATACACATCTTTCAATATGTATGGTAAACTATGGAAGCAAAGGCAAAGGTTTAAAAGCTCATGTGATTGACTCCCCCTCATTCTCTTTTCCCCTATACCTACTAATTTCCTATCCAAAAGTATGTTCTAGTACTTTTAAATCCTACAAGTCAAAGAGGCTTAGAGCATTTCTCTGACGTGTGGTGGGACCAGACCCTCGGCTTAATGACTTATGGACACAAGTGCTAGAATCCCCTTCATACAAGCGATTTCCTCTCATCACCCTAAGAAAACCCCTTTTCTTAAGGTTAAACACCATTTGCGTAGGAAAAGTGAAAACCCCATGTAAACCCCTTTCGCTCAAAAAACCCACAAAAAACCTTTTATACTAAGTATAAATCAAAGTGCATGAAATGCATACATTATACCTTTTAACTTAAGAAAAATCCACTCTGCCCATTGCGTTCCCGATATAACCCTTTTCCCTTATATTAAATAAATCCCTATGTAAATACCCCCAACCCTTAGTTTTAATAGAAACTAATACATTTACCCCTTATCTTGACAAAACAAATAAATCCCCCATTAACCCCAAATAAACACATATCACTTCTGATTAAATCTTCGGGCCCCCCCAAGCCTCCATACATTTCCTCTGTGCTATTTCATGACCCGACCACCGTTCGATCATCCGTGCTCAAATCCTACAATGCATAGCCGTATTGTCCTCACCCAATGCCTGACCTTTACCTAAAGAGTTAAACTCCCTTATTAAGTGATCCGGATTTAAGCAGGAACGCAATAGATTACAGAGATAACCATAAATACAGAGATGCGATAACCATAAAAATAGAGATGCAGCGGAAATAATACTTCATTTCATTAATGGAGAATACTGAAATATGCTTACAAATAGAAATAACCCAGCTAGGGTGATGGTAGCTTATCTCTGAGAAGAGATGTGTCGGCTACATGCCTCTGAACTGTTTTGAACTGTCTTTACAATGAGGCTCGAAGGCTTATTTATTATTGAGAAACAATGGAAAACCCTTAACATTCCAAAATCTAACCCTATAAGATGAAATGCCAAACTATGGGCCCCGTTTGCGTAAATTGGTACATCAACTTCTCGGGGTCGTAACTTTGGCATACGATCTCCGTTTGACGTGCATGATAACCCGTTGGAAATATCTCTCTGAGGACTACGATGGAAAAGATGTTTTTTTATCTAGAAAATCGTGTAGGTAGATTTCCCAAAAAACTTCGTTTAGGGTCTCAAAACGGCTCCGGAAGTTTAGGACCCAAAAAACTGCTAAAAATAGTAAACTGCGCTATAATTAAGGAAACTGAAAAACTGAAAGAGACAGTTGTGGGGGTCAAAATGGGATAGGTGGGTGGCCACCAACATCCACCTGGATCATTCCTCCCCCCTTAGGAAGCAATGGTCCCCATTGCGTTGAGTTCCTCCTTGAGATGAGGCAGCTTCTGCTGAGCTGGGTCTCCAGTGAGCTGTTCTGCAATCTCTAATGTGTCTAGAAATGGTGGGAAGCATGGTTGACGATGGTCCAAACTGAAAAATCGGTGTAAGCAAAGGAATGGAGGAATGTTGTGCTTCAAAGAATTGTTTCCCACAGCCTTGTTACTGGTATAAGGACCATGTCGAAGCGGTCTAAGTTTCTGATGGGTTCTGGTAAGGCGTTCTCTCTACATATGTAACCAAACTTTTTCACCCACTTGAAACTTGTGTGGTACCCCTCTAGGTAAGGAGAAGTTGTTCCCTGTGTCCTGTCATGACTGTATCCCTATGTTGCTGCTGCTGTGTGGAGGAACCCTTTGTGGTGGTCATGGATGTAGCAACGATCTTCCCCTTACTTTGGGAGCGAACCAAACAGAAAATAAATTTTGTAGTCTGTGAGATGAGCTTGTTTCCTTTCTTAGCAGTGATCAAAGAGGTGGTGGTAGGTGGATCTACCTCTTGTATCCTGTATAATGAATTATCCAAAGAAATAATGACAGCGCAAGGCCTTGCCTCATACATAGCATGTCGCCTCCATAAGTATGGCTGGCCTAATAGTACATCACAAACATCCAGAGGTGTAACATCACACAATACCTCATCTGTGAGGGGCTTGATGCTGTAGGGAAGGCGGCACTACTGGTGAACTTTGAGATCTCGTCCTTCGTGAAGCCACCCAATACTGTACGGTTATGGGTGTGGCGTAGTTGCTAGGCCCAACCGCTTCACAACCTCTATTGAAATGAGGTTCTTTTGGCTGCCACTATCGGCAATGAATTGCAGCGGCGAACCCTTCACCCACATCTGTGAGTGGAAAAGACGTTCCCCCTCCTCTGGCTCTTCGGGCTCATTCTTCTAGATCTTAGCAGTGGCAACAGTGGCACTAGGATCCGCATCAATGATTTGCTTCCCTTTGCCATCCCCCTTGTCGGGTTTCGGCTCAGAGTCAGAACATGCATCTGATTCGGAAGCCTTCAACTCGGCCACCAGCGACTGCTTGGTTCGACACTCACTTGTGTTATGAGTGGGACTCTTGTGGAACTCACACACTTTCCTATGTCCTTCTTTGGCTTCGTGGTGTTGTTCTTTCCTTGCAGCTTAGAGAGGTTGTCTTGGGTCACCCCACCTTGGCTTTGTCCTTTGGGCTTCGGATTTGCAGGTCCAAAGTCTCGCTATGCTGTGCCGAGTGAGGAGATGTTCAAGAACTCCATCTCTTCTTGGATGTATCTATGTAGGCAGCCGCGGTATTTGAGTACCAGATGCAGCTCAGAATCTTTGATACCCAACTGTGTGCGAAGGGTATGAAAAATATTTGTGAACTCTGGTACATCTTCGTCTCGTCCCTACCGCAGTGTGGTCCATTTGATGTATTTGTTCTCATGGCTTTTGACATGGTAGTACTGCTCCTTGATGGCATCCCGGAAGTCATTCCAAGTGGGGGTGGTTGAAAACAGGTAGCCTGTACTTTCATCCTTCTGCTCGCAGTATGTTTCCCACCAGTCCTTGATGCGGGGGGCTGCTTTGAGAAGAGCGAAAACAATATTTTCCCGACTTGAAAATTCATGAACAGAAAAATACCCATCTAGCAGATTTAACCATTTATCTACGGCATTTGTGTCTATTTGACCCTCGAAGATGGGGATTTCAAAATTAACTTGTACCTTAAATGGTGTGGCATTTCCAGAGTAGCCGTTGGAAGCCGATGCATCGCCTCTCGATAGCTGCTGCAGGATCTGCGCAAAGCTATCCATCATCGTGTTCCTTTGCTGCTCGAGGGCTTTTTCGAGCAAGATTCTAATAGGATCTCCTGCCCCCTCATCTTTCTTCTCATTCGCCATGGGAGGTCGTCGAGATTTGCGAGGCTGGTCTTGCAAAGGTTCGAACAATTCAAGCCCTAACTCCTTATATCCCGACCTCGTTGGGGACATGCAAAGAAAAACAGAGAAAAAGCAGAACGCTCTGATACCACTGATCTAGATTTAAGCAGGAACGCAACAGGTTACAGAGATAACCATAAATACAGAGATGCGATAACCATAAAAACATAGATGCAACGGAAATAATACTTCATTTCATTAATGGAGAATACTGAAATATGCTTACAAATAGAAATAACCCAGCTAGGGTGATGGTAGCTTATCTCTGAGAAGAGATGTGTCGGCTACATGCCTCTGAACTATTTCGAATTGTCTTTACAATGAGGCTCGAAGGCCTATTTATTATTTAGAAAAAATGGAAAACCCTTAACATTCCAAAACCTAACCCTAGAAGATGAAACGCCAAACTATGGGCCCCGTTTGGGTAAATTGGTACATCAACTTCCCGGGGTCATAACTTTGGCATACGATCTCCGTTTGACGCGCATGATAGCCCGTTGGAAAGATCTCTCCGAGGACTACGATGGAAAAGATGATTTTTTATCGAAAAAATCACGAAGTTAGATTTCCCAAAAACGTCGTTTCTGGCCTCAAAACGGCTCCGGAAGTTTAGGACCCGAAAAACTGCTAAAAATAGTAAATTGCGCTATAATTAAGGAAACTGAAAAACTGAAAGAGACAGTTGTGGGGTCCAAATGGGATAGGTGGGTGGCCACCAACATCCACCTGGATCATTAAGCCCCACTCGATCATTGTTAACCCGTGATTAAACCTTAAATAATCTCATACCGCCGAAGGTTAAAGCCTAGGCCCCCTGTTAAGCCCAAGCTTTTATCTCCCACTCACTTTACTCGCCCGATTGCCATTCGATCAACATCTGTTTCATCCAATGCTCCACAACCATATTGTCCATGCCCGATGGCTTAATTTTACTCACCCGATAAGGCAGCTTTCCTCGGCCCCCCAATAACTACATGTCACGCTCTAGAGTATATCGGGTGACCCCTCCTAAAAACCGCCTTCGCCTCATAAGAGGTGCACCGACCTTTAATATTGCCTCCCTGCAAACCTAATAAACCACCTATTATCCATAAATATAAACATTCGCACCGTATTCAAAAAAGTTGCCAGATAAGCTTAAAACCCCGAAAACCTTCTCTTTCATGCCTTTTTCCTGTTTCACAGTATAAACCCGTTAAACCCTTCAACACCACCCTGAACCTCTGCAAGGAAATTCCACCTCCATTTATGTCCAAAACACTGCCACGACCCCTTCCCCAGGCATCCCTGTGCAAATAAAGCCATCAAGTGCCTTTCTAGTTGACCGAGGTTTTCTTAATAATTGTTGAATTTTACAGCTAATAAGTTGAATACCAATGCTTGGATAAACAGTTCTGATACTAGTCACAAAACCTGTTTACTCCAAGACTCGACAAGAAACCTGTTAAAAGCCTATATTTAGAGAAGAATACAATTACACACAGAGCCGAGAAGAAAACACTTATACAGAGCATTGACAGTCAAAATAGAGGAACCAGATCGAAGATGCAGTTAGAAGACAAACAAATGAAACATACAGAGACTTGATCAATATCCACTTCCTGATGTTGATACACATAAAAAAAAAAGAATTTACTGTTGAAACACACAGTAAAATGTCAAATTTTACAGTAAAAGGAAAGACACATAAAGGATAAAGATAGGTCATCAAGTAAAAGAGTATCAGTGACAGAGAGTATCAGATGAAAGCCTGAAGTAAATAAATCCTCCAGCGTGATAATTCAAACAACAAAGAGCATAAAGAGCTAAAATCAAACCATAAAAGCCAGCAATACCACAATAAAAGGGACAGCATGAAAGCAGTTCAATAGCTGTCTCTATCTTCCTGCGAGAAGATATTCATATTTCCTAGATTAAATCTCAAGTTAGTTTGAGATATTTGTAATAAAACCTTAGTATAAATACTTCATAATTTGAAGTATGTAGGGTGGATTCTTAGGCATTTCTATAGATTTCTTGATCGAAAGACTGTAAATCCATTGGAGAATTGACTGAGCCAACAAGCTAGATTGATGAATAAAAACTAGATATTTCAAAGGATTCATGTGTAAAGAGAAGTGCAGACAAGTATTTTCTCACGTTGTTGTTATCTTTCTTAAAGTTTTTCCATAATGTTTATCTAAATCCGAATTCCATAACTGGACCATTATATTAGAATTTGTTTAATTACACTTTCTTATAATAGTTAGGCAAATACATGTTTTCTACTGATAATCTAAGTTAAGGAATTCTTAATTGATCCCTAGTTTAGGTTGTTTCTTTATAATCTATAGCAAAGGATTCTTAATTGCCTTTTTTTCTGATTACCATTTGTTCCTTGTTTCAATCTCGGTCTAAGAATTCCTAATTTCTCTCTCACCCTAGTTAAAACATTTTTCACCCCTTTGGCCCTAAGACCTGCACTCTACTCTGCTATCTTGCCCTTTGAACATTCCCTAGTGAGTTGATCTAGTCATACTCCTCTTTTCTTGACTCCATAGCCCAATGGTCTAGAGACACCATTCTATCCATTTGTTTAAAGGTTCCTACCACCCAATCTTCAATACAAATCAAAAACCCCTTGAACATTAAGAACTAGCCTAAAATCCCATCAAAAAATGCTAAATCATATAGGGAAAGCCCTCTCTGAGCTTAGGTTGGCTAGAGCCTGTGCCCAAAAGTTGTTTTTTAGTTACCTCGGTCATTTTCTTTCTTCTAATAACTTCTAGAGAAAATTCTAAGTGATAACACAGTGGTGAATCCACTGGGGACAACAACTCCTCAGTCCTAATAAATCTTTAAGAAAATTATAATTCTATATTTTGATCCTCTCAAAGTCATTTGTTAGAAGTTATATTCAAAAAATCTCACAAAAACAACTAAAAAATTGAAATTTTGGCTTCAAGGATGACTCATTTTACTAGGGCTAATCCAGATCCCAACCCTACCCTAGTAGTTGATAATCCCAATATGATTTCAAGAAAATCTAAAAAAGAAGAAAGTTTAGTTAGTCAAATACCATTAGTTAACGCTAATTCATGTCTTTGATGCATGGTTATTTTTGGAAGATCTTCCCTTTGATGTGAAATTTGAGCTTTCATAATTTAAAAAAAAATCTTAAAGTGCAATATATGAAACTATTCTAGATCCTGATTTTATTGCGGACCTTGAAGTCCAATAGGCCAACAGATTAATTGATGAGTACATTCTGAAATCACCACAATAATCCATTAATACTACTACTACCCCTGAGTTTTCTTAACAGTTCTCCACTACTTTG